>LR990216.1:1310444-2620889 GCA_905147375.1 Hylaea fasciaria
GGCGGGAATCCGATAGTGAGACAAATACTTAATTAATTAAATACTTGACACTGGCTATATGCACAAACCATGCGAGTTCATAACTAAAACAAAAAAAAACTTTAGAGCTGTCACATTTAGTTTGTAACAACGGAATAGGCACCAGTCCACTACAAAACATGCGATTTTAGACTGTTAGGTAAAACCACATCAATGGTAGGATATTGGCGTAAATAATCCATCCGTCCATTAGAGATAGCAAAACAAAAAATACACTAGGCATCAACAATAACAATTGTTGATATTGTTGGGTCATGTCGGCAGAATGCCCACCCATGCACAAGTGAGGCGAAGGCCTCCTAACAAATAGCCCTAATGGCAATATCTTGTACCCCGAGGCTACAAGTACGTGCGCATATGTGTTGCCGTGTGGGTGCTGATATAAATATAAACTTATACGTACCTATTCATAATATCACCCACACATTTATGTAGTACCAAAAAAGTCCACCAGCCTGTTATTTTTAATAGGACTAAGTTATTGTCCACGGAAGTTTTTAACTGCGATTAAAAATATATTTGTTTTTGTAGAAATTCCTATTCCTACCAAAAAAAAAAGCTTTTATTTAAAATCCCACGCACCGCAAAGTAAGTCTCACAGAATCTAGACAGCTTGCGTAGATAAATTCAACCCTGACGTAGGTACAAGACATTTTAATTAGAGGTGAAATTTAAAAGGGTTTCAAGAGCTGTTTTATGCTAAAAACCAAGTTACTTTTATGTCTAAAGCTTTGCTTACATATTATACTGTTGGTGTATATAATTATATTTGTACTGAATAAAAAAATGCGTTGTACATCTCTGAAACAGCAGGTACATCGCTACTTTCTTCTACCTTCTTAAACCAAGAAATGTAACAAAAAATAAACTATAAGTACAAGTAACAACCAAAAGGCTACGTAGCAAAATGACTGAGTACCTACCCACTAAACGATTACCTTAGATCAAAGCGTGTTTACAATTGTGTAATTATAATTAATAACGATTTAGAAGCAACTCATCTCCGAGGCTTATCTGATCCAGTAGACCTACAAAATTACAACATCTAAAATTAATAACGCTTTACATTTATCTGGAAAGTCGAGTAACCCGGTACAATCAACGACATAAATTATTATTGTGCATGCAGATGCAACCCCAAACACCTTATATTCTTTATCATCCTTTTCTAAAATCGACTTTGGTAAGTTGAGCATTGAGTTGGTACCTACCCAATACCATATTTTGAAGTCGTCTATAACTCTTTTCTTCAATAGGTACCTAATCCACCTATATTATATCGTCAGTGGAAAGGAGAAAGTGCGCGCCAAATGGGCCAAAATGAGTTATATATATTAGTATACAATTGAGCATTGCCATACAACGTAGCAATGCCGCCAGCATTTAGGGAACGTTGCCCATAGGTAGCGGCTTATTAGATTAGGTTTATTTAGTTTTAGTTATTAGGTTTCATTTTGTTTTATATATTATGGTAATGCTTAATTAAGAGAAATATAAAAATCAAAACAATAATAATTATGATAAGTAAAGGTACAAAATGGACTTCCTTTTCGTTTTTTTTCTGCTTTATCATTTGGTTGAGATAGGTAATATTATTACATCATAGTATTTTATTTGGCGCATCGTGATGTGCTCGATTGTACCAGGTTCGTACTGAACACGAGCAAACAGCCTGCCTGAGGATATATATTATCTGTGTAATCAATACCCACTTGGATTCTAATTCTTGTTAAATACAACAACTATGTGGTGTGTACTGTTGCTGTATACTTGTATGCATAATTCAGTTTTTTTAATTCAATCAGTTGTTTTGGCGGAAACGACAGAATTGACCAATTAAATTGTAATTATCAGTACCATGTCTACATCTATTATTTCTTTTGACATATACGAGTACAAATAATACAATATAAACAAAAAAACGTTTCCGGTCATTTTTACTGTGTGCCTAGTGTGAGTTTTGACAATTTCTTTACGCGCTCGGTCCGTTTAGCGTAAACTTGAAATTGTATGGAATAAGAGCAGCGCCATCTAGTGACTGACTGACTGACGCTAGATGGCGCTGCTCTTATTCGATTAATTGAATTAAAATCTACATCTTCCGAGTTGAAATCTATGGCGACCGGGTTAAAGTTCGAAATGCTTTGTCACAATTTCCAAAGTTTATTCTCACTCGCACATAGGACGTTTGGCAGCAATATTAGATATCATGGATGACAGATAGAAAGCCATTTATCTGTCAGAAATATGACCTACAAATCAAATATTTCATGAGACAACCGTGAATCATCGCTACGCCACGAGAAACGTAGACCCTCTACGCCCGAGGGTCTACGAGGCAAATTCAACATAAACACACGTCCTACGAATATATTTTTCGTAGATAAACCGTAGCGTATTATTTCATCATTGACATAAATTAATAATAAATAAATGAAATTCATAATGGTTTCGCATTCCATAAAATATAGGCACTACGCCTACTTTACTGGCATTGTTATAGATAGTAGAAATAGTATCATTTATACACAAAAAGTTATAAAATAATAGTACAATAATTATATTAATGTAATAAATTTCAGCGAAATAAAATTCTTATGAGATGGGTCCGTTTACGACGTAGTAATGTTTTTTTTTTTTTTTTTTTTTTATTGTATAACATTATAACCATCGACGTGGAGCGTCAATGCCATTTTTTTGTCAATTTTTACATTTTTTATTATCTTTTAGATTAATTTACTCGCTGTCACATTTCCACTTAAAACTTAAACTAAAACTAATCGTAAGTCCGCCGCATTTCTCTTACATACGCGCTTTACAAACATAACCGAAACTAGACCGTGAGCAAAAAGGGTAACCAGGCCCCGCCCGCAGTCGTCGTAATGTTGATTCCTTTAAAGCCTTAGTCTGTACTTGAATCTAAGCTTAAGACTAGATCAAAGTCAGCATCGTTCTGCTATACGGACGGGTCAAGCATGGTTCAAATCCACTTCTTTACACACAGACATAGTATCAGAAATAGACTTGATATAAGCGTAAACCCGAAAGGGACACACCTTGGCTTCAATTTATAAATCGGATACCTAAATCTTAAAGTATATAAATCACGCGTCACGTTGTTTGCCCGCGATGGACTCCTAAACTACTGAACCTATTTTAATCAAATTTGCACGGCGTGTGCAGTTTGGTCTAACTTAAAAGATAGGATAGCTTAATTACATCTCAATTTATACCTAGTCAGGTCATAAATTCTGTCACATGTTTTATATAAAATAATTGAAACAAGTTTATTCATTATGTAACCATTTATATACCAAAATGAACTTAACAAAACATAGATTCTTATGACACTAAAGTTTATTCAAAATGACCTCCGTGATTTTGAATACAGGCCTTCAATCTGCGCGGCCAGTCGTCTATCGCAGCACGAACGAGGTCCATGTCAATATCGGCGGCTGCCTTAATCAAGGATGTCTTGAGTGACTCCAAATTGGGATGAGGCTTTGAGCACGCCTGTTCCTCCAAGTGTTGCCATATCTTGTAATCTAGCGGATTCAAATCTGGACTGGAGGAGGGCTAGTCTTCGTGCCGGATGAAGTCGATTTCACGCGCCGCCAGCCAGTCTTGTGTGCTCTTCGCTCTATGAGCTGGCGCCGAATCTTGTTGGAATACCCAGTGCCTGTTATTAAACATGGTATGAGAAACAGGTTCCACAAGGTTCGTCAGGACTGTATTTTGATACACAACTGCATTCGTTTTTACACCTTTCTCACAAAAATGTACCTCTGTTAAGCCCCAATAAGACACTCCCAACCATACCATGAGCGAGGATGGAAAATGACCTCGTTGGACACGCGGAATACGGTTGCTCGCTTCTTCACTACTGTGTGCGTACACCTTATCATTTTGTTTGTTGTAGCTCTCTTCTACGGTAAAAATATTTTCATCCGAAAAAAGAATTTCCCGATATTTTTTTCCCGCGTACCGCTTCAACAAAGCGCGGCATCTCTTCAGTCTCAGGTCCATTAGACGAGCATTCAAATGATGTCCTGTTTTTCTTCGATATGCCCGAAGCCCTAAGTCTTCATTTAACACCCTTTTCACCGTGGTTCTGCTTAATCCCATCTGAAGGGCCAACAGTTTCTGCTTACGTTTGGGATTTCTTTGAATTCGCGCCTTCACAGCTTTTATCACTGCTGGAGTCCTAACAGACCGAGGGCGACCACTTCTTGACCTGTCATCTACACTAGAGTCTTCATTGTATCGTTTGATGGTACGATAAACGAATCTCTTGGTTATATTCAAATTTTTCAGTATGTCAAAAATTTGAATTGGCGCGTAACCGCAACGATGCAACGCAATAACTGCAACACGGTCTTCTTTAAGCGTCCACTCCATATTTAAAAATGAGTAAAATTCTAAAAAGTATATATTTTTATTTTCATGAACAATTCGAAATTCGAATTCAATAAACTTTTTTGTGGCCAGCATTCTAAAAGAAAAGTTTTTACTGTGTGACAATACTTATGACCTGACTAAGTAGTAGCAATGTGTCTGCTAGTATAATACATGTTATTATCTGAGACTTTACAGAACCAATTGATGTGACTTGACTAGACTACTGACTATCTGATTGACTGGAAATAGAACCCAACATTTAAACTACGACACTTGAATAAATACTCGAAATATTTTAACACTTAACACTGGCTGAATATCCCAACCAAGCGCAAAAGCCTAAAAAATAAATATAGTTCTTAGTCAAAATCAAGAAAACTTGAAACATTTTAATAATTGACACTGGCTGATTTTCCAATCTTACCAAGTCATAACGTCAAAAAAAAACAAACATAAGTGGGTACCTACTTACTCAAATCTACGCAAAGCCGTACCCTCCAACGTATTATACAATTTTCCATCCCATAGCGACGTGGATCCAACGGACTGAAAGACAGACAGATACATATGAGGGTTCTACCCTCCGTGTAACGTCATGCATTTTTTACCCTTATATGTAGGTATATAGAGCTCTTAACGAGCCTATGTTAATCAAGCGGAAACCCTAGGGATCCTGTACCAAATGAAAACATACATAGAAGCAATGTTATTACTAGCATGCACGTGATAAATAACCATGATCCACCAGTCGAGACCGGGCCACCGTGATGGATTCGGCCTAACCCTCCTCACGAAAGTGAGGCGATATGGGTGGATAGGGGATGATGATGATGATGATGAGGATAAATAAGGAGCGCAAATGAGCGAAACTCCTTGCTTATCCTCCTCAAATATTATTTTGTGTTCCACAGCTACACAAGATAATAATATAACTCTAGACAGAAAGTAAAATGAACAGTTAGTTATATCGGACATCTTACCAGTAGCTGTATAAATGTGTTATTCTATTTTAATAGTTTACTGACGTCACTAACTGTATCTCCAACTATAAGCTAGTTATATAATATGTTTAAATACACCTAATATGATATAATTAAGAGTATACAATATTATTATACGGCAGAATAATTCTCAGACTTAGAATGATGAGCGCAGTGTGGATATTTTTATTACAAAGTTCTTGGGTGGCGAAATAACTGTTATGAAGTAACCTAGATGCTTACCATCAGATGAAAGATTCGCCCCTTTAAATAAGTTATTCCTCAGTGGGACTGATAGGATAGATAGAAACACCCTACAATTTTTCCATATATTTGGAGTAGGAAGCGCTCGAACAAAATACGTCTATACAAAGCGCACTTTACTTGAACCTTGTTTTGAACCTTTCAAACCATGACGCAATAACGTCAAGATGTGAGAATCGCGCAAACATTGCCACACAAACATCAACGTGTCACGAAAAATGTGACTTAGGCTAGGAGCTTGTTGCTAATGGGGCAACATGATGAATGTTAGCTACCACAATATATTGCCCCACTTCAGTAGAAGACTGTTTAATGCTCATAGGGGGGGGGACGACGACGACGACGACGACGACGAAACATCCGCCACTCCCATAGTGGCGGCGGTATTGCCTCTCTCAATCTCTTTGACAACAGAATATCCATTTTGTTGTCAAAGCTGTCCTTGTCATTTACGCACTCCCAGATAGAGACAGCACTAGGCTTAGTTTGCTGTCAAAATTAACAAACTTTAAACCGGCCGTCAGCCTGGAAAGGTACGAATTAAGATGAATCAAAATACAAAGTTATTCTCTTACAAAAATGCTAAAAAGGTTTTACCAATTTCTTAAGCTATTCAGACGCTACAGAATAATGAAAGCTCTAGAGATTACTCACTCTATAATATCTACCTATTTATTATTCTGAGGGTTGCCTCTCAGACTATCCGTCAAATGAAGCGGGCCAGGCAAATATTTGGCGAATTTGATAACTTATTCAGAGTTTTGAGCATGTCCCGGATGAGATGTCTTGTTGACGTATGAGCGTTTCAGCCTTCATCAAGTCACGGGCTTTCATAAATGACCTTACGAATAAGCGGGCAAGAAAATCGGCGCGGCGGCGTTCTTGACACTACAAATAGTGATATGTAGTTACTGTTAGTTAGGGAGTTATTTAGATTTTTAGCTTTCTCATCCCCCTTGGTAATATTGTGATGTTTAAGACTAGCCCCCTCCCCCCCTTCCCTCACAATCACGTGTATCTTTGGTACCTACAAAGAAACTTATATTTTTTAAATATTATAGTTAAATACAGGTATAAAGTATAATTTAATTTTAAAATTAAGAATCATTACAAAAATGACTACACAGAAAGGTTGCAGGTTGTTTTTGATTGGCAAAATAAATACACGTGACATCTTACTACACCCCCCTACCCCCTTGTGATATTTTGTGATTTTTGTTATACCCCCTCTCCATCCTCCCCCCCCCCCCCCCCAACCTTTCATGCCTCACGTGATTAATGAACGGCCCCTTAGCTATTAGTTACTTGGAATTTCTCTATATTATTCTTATTAATGTGCGTTAATTAGACTTCTATCTGATAAATAAAATTATAGATTTTAATTATCTGACTTCGTATTTAAAATCGGTCTTACCGATTTTCGTTAGGATTCCGCAACTAAATCTAGAAAACAGAAACCTTATAAGATGACTTTTTACGACAAGTGTCTTGAAGGCTCTTGGTTCTTATGCAGAGATACGTAGATACTAGATAGGTGTATAAATATAAATAAATAAATGCATATTGAAGCGGTGGTAGCCTAGTGGGCGGACGTCCGCCTTCGAAAACGGCGGTGGCGAGTTCAAGTACCAGTGCGGGCACGTACCAATGTGTTTCTTGTTAAACATAATATGTACGTAATTATCACTCGATTTTCGGTGAAGGAAAACATCGTGAGGAAACCAACATGCCCGAGAATTATTTCGGAGGCATATTATCCACCAATCCGGATAAGGCCACCGTGTTGTATTGAGGGCTAATCCTCCTCAACAAAGTGAGGGGAGGCCTTTGCTCAGCAATGGGACAGTTACAGGCTCAATTATTATTATTATAAATGCATATCTTTCGGGATTCCATTGAAAGGTCGAAAATGGAGTTAAGACGCACGCAACTCATAGTAAATATCCCACCAATTAAATTATGCCCAACTATTATTAGGAGCCCGTCCCTTCCTTGCAAAGTAAATATGTACGGAACCCTCTCATCTCGCAGGCAACACACGTACCGAACTAGTTACTGGTTCTCGGTTATTATATTCTAAGGCAGGTCAATTGCTAGACCGTTATTAATGTGATTTATTTCCTTTTCCCGTTCCTTTGTATGTTGGTTTGCAGATTCCGTAACGAATGGTTTAGAATTAATCATTTTGCTAACATAATATTATTTCATATAAAAAGGGGCCATTACTAAGTCAGTGCCGCACAGTGATGTTTTCCAAACTAATATTATAAAGAGGATAGGTTGGTTTGTTTGTTTGTTTGCATTGAATAGGCTCCGAAACTACCGAACCGATTTGAAAAATTATTTCACTGTTGGGAAGCTACACTATCCCCGGGCGACATAGGCTACTTTTTATCCCGTAAAAATTAACGGTTCCCACGGGATAGTAGTTAACGCGGGTGAAACCGCGAGGTGCGTCTAGTATATTATAAACTAGTGACGCGTCCCGGCTTGGCATGGAGTAGCACCGAGTATTGACCCCAGATGACACAATTTAAACACTATATTTGTTCATAAATAAAGTATATTCTTCTTCTTTATAACTTTTGTACTAGGAACATGTCGGTCAGGAATACTAACGGCCGAAATTAATAATCAATCCAATGCAAATTTTGCTATCTGGGATTGACATCACAAACCATTTTTAGGGTCAAACGTGCCAATAACTTATCCGTTGATTGGTTTATAAAGGCACGCAGATTGGAATTTTGGATTGGATTTGTAATTTTGTTAAAAACAATCCTTTACTTTTTAATACCACAAAGGAATCTTGTACATACAATACTAGATTTCCGAACAAGTTGATTCTACCAAGTATAAAAACGGAGTTATGTAGGCGTAATAGTTATGCAATGTCAGTAAAGATATTTAATAAATTGCCAGAAGCAATAAAACTTTTGCCTAGAAAACAGTTTAAAGAAAAATTGTCGGCCTGGTTATTGGAAAAATGTTTTTACACGGTGAATGAGTTTCTAGCCTTATACAAATTAAATATAACTCCTTAAATTTGGACATAAATTGAACGATGACATTAATACATTTAAATCCATAGTATACTCGTATTACCCAATCTATATACATAATCTGACTTGTAAATAATTTTAAGTTTTTGCATGCCTAAATTGGTGATGTGTGCTTCTATATTTTTTTATATAACAACTTGTATGACCACATCTACGCGAATAAATGAATGATTTGATTTGATTTGATTTGATTTGGAAATCGATCGAAAAATAGGCAGCAATCCAAGATCGATTTCAATCTTGGATAGGAGATACAATATTAATTTCGGCTGTAAGCAACCAAATAACAAACTATAGGTGGCGCTTTAGTCTCAAGTTTAAATCAATGAGTTCGTAATACAATAAGGATTAATTTCAGAGTTTTGGCGGGAATCCGATAGTTACGAGACGTTGTTGATTTTGTATTTTTTTCTCAAACTTTTGTTTCTTGGAGTGTTAATGTGTAATATTGGTGGACTATTAGTCAATAAGTGTTCGGTAACGTGCACGAGTGTGGGACAATGATATAAACCCAAAAATCGTGTCACTCGCACTTTTCCATAACTCTCAGGAAGTTTCAATAAAGCATCCACCACTTTACTGAATCGTGACGTAAATAATCGACTTGACTACTTGACCACGAGGATTGCTTAATGCTATGACTTTCCTATACTTGACACTGGCTAAATGCACAAACCGTGCGAAGCCATATCTAAAACAAAACAAAAGGATTATTTTTTACAAATCACAATGCAATAATCCAACAATATCGACATCGTCACCGTCAGCATCGGTGTCGTCACCACCGATGGGCGGCGCTACCAACTCAAACAGCTCAAATCACACTAAAATATTCACAACAATTTACACATTGTAACACTACAAAGAACATTGTTTGGTCACGCGATTGCGTGCGAACGTATTGTTACTTCGCCTTTTAAATTTATTTATAAGGAAATTCAAAGCAAAATATGGAAGGAAACGAAATATATCTAATATGTACAATGTACCTACAAACAATAGAATTTGTATAAACAGCCAAAGGTGGAAGTAATTTATAGGCAATTCTTTGTAAAGGTCCTAAATACCAACCGGAAAAAAACGCAGACCAAAACTCTACTTTAGTAGCCGGCTAAATAGACTTGCTACTAAACTAAAAACACGTTAAATAGTTGATTAAACATTAATTTATTCATACGTATATACCTATTGAATATTGCTATATTTCAGATGAGCGGAATGTGCTAAATTATGACCTATAAAATAATATCTTGTTACTTTGACGCTCATGTTTCTGTTAGTTACGTAGGTATTACATTTTTGCTTTCAGTGGAGCAGATTCCACGGTACGGGTAAAATGGGCTTAATGTAATTAATTTACATTAAGTACGCACGCTTTGAAGCGTTCGTTGGCATATTTTGACTAAGGGACCTCATCTTAACAGGTCACAAAATTTAAGCAACGATGTTACCAGGATGGCTGACCGTTAGGCCGAGGTTATGTCATAACACTAGTGGCATGCATTATGAAATTTCTTTTTTGACTCTAGTTGCAGTGCTTAAGAAACCATTACCGTCTTAGCACAAAAGATTAAACCATAGTTAAACAGATGTTTCTAAAATTTCGTTCCTCAAAATCAACGTCTATCACTCGCGTTTTAAACTCAATCTTGGCATTCCGCATTATTTTACGCGTGAATTTGTTATTCAGTTAGAAAAAGCGAGGGTAAAACGTCTATTTGTGGAGAAAATATTTAGACTCACCCGTTCAACTCTGGTTTAAATATTTTGTGGTAAAACCGTTATAGTTTGTATAAATATTAGTTTCATGAAAGTAACAGCATCGCTGGGACTACTACTCCTTCAATTGTGTTGTAATTTACAATAATTATTTTTAATTCTCATTGTCTCGTTTTGCGTCAAAGAATTTGAGTTCAGGGTTTCCTAAATGCGTTCTAATAGCCTACTTCTATTCTTGCAAGCAATTGCACTTCCACTACTTATTCTATCCTCTAGATTTGAATCGGTGTAACTCCAGCCATTCAATAAGTACAATAGCCTATTTTGTGGGTAAGGCGAAATGGCGGCGCTAGTGAGGTGATCAATGCCCCCTATCTAGACCCGAATTCTATTGAAATTCAATCATTATGGTTGGTACTATCGTGGTAATTTTTAATGCAAATTGTGATTATTTTATACAAATTTATAAATAATATGTAAGGCCAACGTAAAATAGAGTGATGTGAACCAAACAAACTCGAATTTCTTCACGAAAAAACGAACTCATTTTAAATGGTGACAATAATTTTATAGCATGGGTTTTGTGCAGTTTATACAATTTTATATACCTTGACGCAATAAACGTGAAGCCCTCATAAACATTACACATTACACAATACACACACCATAATGTGTTCTAGTTTTTGGTATCACTTTCGGTACAAAACTGTAATATTAAAAATAATATTTAAATTTAAAATTTCTAATATTTAAAATTTCTAGGTAAGTTAGAATGACGATAGCAAAACCATGACGGTCTTACCACAAAATATTTAAACAAGAGTTGAACAGATGTGTCTAAATATTTTCTCCACAAATCGACGTCTAACCATCGCTTTTTCTAAGTCAATAATAAATTTTAAAGTAAAATAATTAGGAATTCCAGAATTGAGTAAGAAAACGCGAGTGATAGACGTCGATTATGTCGAACATAATTTTAGAAACATCTGTTTAACGCCGGTCTAAGCTTTTGTGGTAAGATGGTGATGGTATATAATAATATATTGTTATAATCTGTACGCTTCGCCGAGATTGTCTTACGTCACGTCAACAAGATTTGTGGGATTAATGGAACAACGAACGTGTGGAGTTTTGGCGGGAATCCGATAGTGAGACGTTGTTGGTTTTGTATTATTTTCTCAAACTTGTGTTTCTTCGAGTGTTAATGTGTAATATTTGTGGACTATTAGTCAATGAGTGTTCGGTAACGTGCACGAGTGTAGGCGAATAAAATAAATTAAAAAAACGAGTAATTTCGAATTTTTCCCAAACTCCCAGGAAGTTTCAGTAAAGCATTGACTACTTTACTGAATCGTGACTTTGTTGACCACGATTTCTATAATATTGTTGTGACTTTCTTAATGTGAAATTAAGAAATACTTAAAAAAAAATACTTGACACTGGCTATAAGTATGCACAAACCTTGCGTAGCCATAACTAAAACAAAAAAAACGAACGTGTGATAATTACACGCACGGCGCATACTCATATTATGTGTTGTCAGTGAAGCGATATTCGTCTTGCGGCTGTGCCCCCCCCCCCCCCCCCCCCCTGTCGCCCCCTCACGCGAAATATTGAACGAAAATGTCGAGTATGAATTAGATTATCTGTAGCGAGGGCTTTAGATACCGCGTAATTGATAGGGTTAAGGAAATTCGTATGTTATTTTAGCTAATAAAATGTATTCGTCAGGCATCCAAACATTTTTTTCATTTACATAACATACATTTATTTAAATAAGTACCTACTAACTCTCGAGTTATTGTACTTTACAATGAGTAGGTAGTATGTGAATGATGTCAGAATGTAATGTTAACGTGTGAAAAGTCATATATTTTCGTGTCATCGATTAATACGAGTACATCACTAGTATAGAAACGAGTACAGTCGTGGCCAGTGACTACGAGAGCCGGTAGTTGAATCAATGCATTCGATGTTCAAACTACTATAAGCACCCGAACTCACTGTAATGTTACTTTTTATAACACGCAAGATTTTGTGTGATTTCAACAGTTGTGTCAATGACTGTACTGTTCCGATTTTAAAAGATACTTTAATTAATCTACAGGCTTTTTTTATTTAGATGTCGTGGACTGGCGTTACTGTTAAAAATCATACTTAGTTTTATGTTGTTAAATTCTCTGAACATGACGATTTCAATTGAGAACCCCTAACAATTATTTGCGAATCCATTTGTCCTCTCGATCGTAAAAGTTGGGAAGGATCGGATCAGTATCGGACAGATTCCACACACCTTTCAGTACCCACTTTCAAATGTATAGTGCCTACTTAATTTTATTTTACATTGACACTAATTATTATTCTATCGGGTAATATTTTCTTTGTTCTCGTTTTTACATTCATAACTCAAATAATTTAGGCAATAGTACCCACAGCAATTTAACAAGTCTAACACTTCTATAATCAACTTAATACAATACAAATTACTGAATAACTGATAAGGGGTTGACTTTGAACACGAACCATCCCTTTCATTATCTGAATCTCAGACATAAAAAAGAAAGTCCATTAGCTCTAGAATTTCCAGTGCTTTGGTAATACGCCTGCTAAAAGATATCTCCAAATGGTGATAATATATTTTGTAAATTGTAGTATTATTTTCTTCCATCACAATTATATCAATTTGGTCTTGCCCTTAACGGACACATTATTGTATAGGTGTCATGAATACTAGGTGAGTGTTAGACACCATGAAACCTAGGTGGCGTATTACACGTCTTGCAATGCGGCAAAACGCGTGACGTAATGTTGCGACCGCCCTTAATATTGCAGGCGTAATTACTCCGCATGTTTAGTATGGTGTGTCCCTTCTCCCAACACCCTGACACTTTTCCATATCAATGGCTGAATCGGACATGATATAATAAGCTGTTCACTACGCACGCAGTGTGCGTGTGGCTTCTCCGCGTTGAGTCCTCGCGCCGCGCCGTATCCGAGGTCTCGATCGCGATGACTTATTCTCAAATTCTTTTACATTATAGGCTATCATTCATCCAAAAGATACAGGGGTCGAAGTCCGTGGTCTGACCAAGCGTCTAAAGCACAGGCACAAGCCTTACCACGACATCTTATTGTGATCCAATTGAGGACCTAAACAGAATCGTTTTACTACTTATTCGTACCGTGACGTCTTGCTGTGACATCTTGACGCTCAATTTAGGTTGATTTTAAATCTAAAGGGATTGACGCCTACCTAAGTGATATCGAGAGCCATGTATTACTATTATTTAAAGTGGAACGATTCTGTTTAAGTCCTCAATTGGATCGCAATAAAAGTTTATGTTCCGATCCACAATTCCCGAAACCGTCACAGATGGCGACGAACCGTGCAAGAAATAGTTGTACGGGTATATCACGCTCAGCAGTCAGCAAACGAATGAAGGAGGAGGGATAGGCTGTCTATTTGGCTACTATCTCACCTGGTATTGAAGGACGATGTGATCGAAGGTGATCATTATGCTAGGTCTCAAATGGGACTGGCTCTAGGACCGCTGTCGGAATACCCCGATGATAGAGATTAGGCGACAGATTTTCTACTTGGGCTTGACAGATTTTCTACCTAACTAGCCAGATGGGCACTTAAATATCCCACCAACGAGGTAAAAAGACAGAATACCCCTACCTATAGGGTATTTATAGGGTATTATTATAAGTAGGTTATATGACTAGTGCACAAGCTACCAGCACCCCCTCGACCACTTTGGTACCCAAATATCCAGTAGGCCTCCAATTTTAATGAATAAATGAATCCTAATATAGGACCTACATTTCCAATGCCGTAAGTAGGTTTAAAAACATTCCGAATCTGACTCTCGGAATTAGTTGACGAATCACGCGATCCGCTCACGTTTTTGTAAATGAGCTGATATTTCCACTATCATACTAATTTTTCAGCTTTATTATAAGTAACTTAGCACTAATGCAGTTTTCACTGCCTTATAGTCTGCCCAGTGATAGGCATGGTTTCCACCATAAATAAAATCTGTGGCCCGATCCAGATTGGTGGACCACATACCTTAAAAATATCATTTATTTGCACCACCAATCTCTGACTCTGCATCATCTCTCTCCATCCAAAGCTTGACTGGAAGAGATCGCTTTTAGCGATAAGCCCGCCCATTGTACTTAAGATTTAGATAAAGCTTCTTCTGTAATACCTTGTGTATTTTTATAACTGGTGTGCAATAAAGTATTTTCTATTCTATTCCTCGTAAATAATTCTCGAGCATGTGGGTTCCCTCGCAATGTTTCCCTTCACCGAAAAGCGAGATAATTAGTTACCTACAAATCTTTTTACATAGAACACATCGGTGCGGGCCCGCATTGGGATTTATCTCACAACCCTTCGCTTGAGGCGGAATGTTGTTACATGTTCACATAATTCTTTTTTTCTCGGTTCATGGTTGTAGGTACAGGGGCCGTATTATGAACTCTTAATCCCAGTCAGTTTACGCCGTAAACTGAACTGCCTGACTATTTCGACCTCCTAATGCCAGCCAGTAACGTCACGTGACAGTCATACCTACTTCTGACCTAATAACAGGCTGGCAATTCCGCATTATAGATTTTTTATTTGACATAATGTAGGTCATAATACGAAACAGAACAATCCAGTTTACGGCGGTAAAAAGAATTGCCTGGATCTTGCCTGGTTTTAAATAAGCTCGTAATACGCCCCCAGCTGCATGTAAAATAGTTTTTATTTTTACCGGACTAACTGACATAGTATAAACGAGCTTTACAGCCATTCATGTTTATTAATTAGTTCCCGCGAACACGCACCCGAAAAAAACACTTAATTAATTCTCAGATTGAATTATTTTTGTGAAAATACGCGTTTTTTTTTGCGGAAAGCCTAATTTATTTTTTGTAGTCGACTGACTGGACGCTTTTGAGTTATGATAGGCCGTGATACGTGTCGTAGGGGATGGAAGTTGTTGCTATCGGCATCATCTTTGTTGGGTTTCGCTCACGCAGAAAAAGAGAGATAAATTTTAGAGAAAGACATGTGGGATTTCTGCCAGTGAAAGTCCCGATAAAATAGGTCCAGCCACTTCGGAGATTTGTCGGAACAAACAAAAAGACAGACAGAAAGATGACACAATACGTTTTGCTTTATGTACCTTATAATATACATGTAAATACGTTCAAATTCCTTTAGTAAAAGGCTGGTAGTTTGACATTAGAAACAGACACTTCAGTTTATTTGTGTAAGTAGGTAGAAATACCTGACCAGCTAATGCTATGGTTCCCGACACGTAATACGACCCCATTAGTATATTACCGGGCGCGATGGCGAAGAGATTGCTAATGATTAATGTGCATGACTGTACTTCAGACTGCTCAGACAGCAAACAGACGGTGGGGAGTGAAAAAAAGTGTAATCATTAATTCATAATTATTATACGTGTAGGTACTTAAAGTTATACCCAAATCAGTTAATTAATTATTGCCATACAACGTGGCAATGCAGCCAGCATTTTGGGAACGTTGCATATTCGTAGCGGCTTATTATATTAGGTTTACTTAGTTTTAGTCTTTAGTTTTTATTTTGCTTTTACATTGCCCAATGGTTTTAATAAAAGTTGAATAGTCTTGTAAAAGATTAATTATAAAACTATATAATTATTACAATTCAAGATCATGAGTAAATATACGCACCATAACCAGCTAAAGCAAAATAAAATAAAATAATGGTAAAAATATAGTAATTAAGCCTGTAACTATCCCACTGCTGGACAAAGGCCAAGATATCGTTTAATTAATCCATAGTTTTCAACGCAGCAGATGAGTGAGGTTCAATAAAACCTTTTTCTTTGGAACTAAAATGTTTTACGGTGGTATATACTCGTATAGGTACATATTAGTTTTATGCTTCCTCATGATACTTTATATCGATTGACACCTCATTTGTCAAAGCCCGTCCAAAGGGGCGACGACGCTACGGTGTAACATCTCCCAGAATGTACAAAAACATATCTTAAAACGGGGTAAATAGGCCTCAAGGGGGGTAAATAGCAAAATAAAAAGCCTTAGGGGCACTTACCAATAGCAAAGGAAAGTAACGGACGGCAGTCAATGAAGGTCCTTAAAACTTCCTACGTCTTACCACAAAAGATTTAAACCAGAGTTGAACAGATGAGTCTAAATATTTTCTCCACAAATCGACGTTTAATCCTCGCATTGTCTAACTCAATAACAAACACACAAGTAAAATAATTAGGAACGCCAGGGTTTACTAAATAAACGCGAGTGATACACATGTCAATTTTGTAGAACGAAATTTTAAAAACATCTGTTTAACTCTGGTCTAATCTTTTGTGGTAAGAACGTCTATGTTTTGTACCTAGCTATTTAACCTCGAGTCTTATGTAATCTGTAAACATCTAGGCTACTAATATTCGAATCCCCGTCTCTACGCATTACGTAGGCTGACAAAAATCATCCTAATAAGCTACGCTGTAGCTTTAGCTACGAAATCACTCCCAACATCAAGGAAGAAGTTTTACCGTTGTAACAAACTAATGTTGTATGTTGAATGACAGCTTCCATGGCGTAGTGGGTGAAGAGCCGACTGCAAAACGCGAGGTGGCTGGTTCGATTCGAGCACAGGGCAATGTTTTGTATGATCCTTCCGCCAAGGTTTTCAACGATATTTTCCTTCATCCGAAGCTCAAGCACAGTTGCGGTGACCTGGTTTGAAACTCGCGCCTAGCCGCATTATAATTCGCAGACGGATATCGCTTCAAAATCAACTTACAAGAATAAGCTGTTGGTCGAGGATCGAACCGTTTCCCGTTGGGTTACAAAGCGCACAAGTTACCGCTTAGCCATCGTATCTTAAGTTAATTAAGCAGCATGTAGCGTGGGTCGAGGCACGTACGACATAACGTGCAATAGATGACACCCGCCCGCTGTGGCGATGAAAATTTCGCGACGGAGTATTCTGAAAGACAAAAATATTGGAGTCTGTTAATATAGATTATAATTTTTTTAAATGTAAAAAAAAGTGTAATAAATGAATATGTTACTGTGTGTGTGTTTTTGTCAGCCTGTTTGTATGTTTATTATTTTTATAGTAAATATTTTTATTTACTTTATTTTGAATAAAACAACAATTACATTATATAAAAAAAACTATGTCATATTTTTATATATAAAAAAATATAATTAATGGTTTTTTTGTCATACTTTTATGGTTTTATGATTACTCTAATTCATGCGCCTTAATAATCATAGTGGAACCATTATGTTGAAGTTAATGAAAAAATAGACTGGGTCAATTCGCACTGCAGTGCGAACTGGCCGATTGGAATCGCCGCATATTTATTGGAGTAATTTATTAAATCTGTGTCATAACCCTCTAACAGCCGAAATTAATATTGTATCTCCTATCCAAGATTGTAATCGATCTTGGATTGCTGCCTATCGTTCGATCGATATCCAATCTGCGTGCCTTCATAAACCAATCCACGGATCGGTTATTGGCACGTTTGACCATAAAAATGGATTGTGATATCAATCCCTGATAGCAAAATTTGGATTGGATTGATTATTAATTTCGGCCGTAAGCCTATGTCAAAATTTCAGCTTTTATCAAAATTTATGAAATTAAGTCAAAATTTCAGCTTTTATCTAGCCACTTACTAAAAAGATGACCATAATATTTTCCACCGAATATTTATACGCAAATCTTTCGTAAGCTCTCATGAATATGCCAGGGAAAAATAGCGAAGTAATTACAAGTGACTATTTACATCAAAGGGAGGGAAATCTAGCCAATAAAGGCTAGCGAAGTTTGATTAGAAATGCGAAGTTGAATGCGAAGTTTCACATTTCTGCTGCGTTATTTGGAGATAGATTCGGACCCGATTGTGGAGTGGAATAATACGCAGGCATTGGTACAGTCAGAAATAAAAGTCTAATGAAAATGTAATAACTCTCAGCTAAGGAAACTACATTTACAAGGCGATAGATCTATAAGAAAAATGAATTAAAAATGGGCAATTATCATAACATTTATTTTCCAAAAAGGTACGTAATTATGGTCCCATGTTTTAATAGTTATTCTGCTATTTGGAGAAAAAAACCGCTCTTGACTTGTGGTATAACTAACACGAGTTTGTTTTGTATAAATATACCTATATAGCTCGATATAAATAGATGTACACGGGTTACTTACAGTTTTGTACTAGTGTCGATGGACAAGTCGATAACTAATGAATTTACAGCATCTTGCATATATTTTTTACAGTTTTACATGGTTGTAAACAATGCACAGTTTTTAAGGTGCGCCCATACATCGCGAGGCGTGCTCCGCTACCAGTTTTTCACGTATGTCTCGCGATGTATGGACATGACTGCGTGCTTACTGTGAGCCTTCGATCAAATAAACAATAGATACACACTACACAGTCTCTATGAAAATCTAATCTCAGAAGTGTCCAGCTGTCCAGTGTCCACCCGTCAAGCCGATAATGTTTCATTTAATAATTAACCTTAACGCACTGCAATAGCGTTGAAAAACATTTGTGACGGTTTTTGAATAATGAACCTCAACACCCTGCAACAGCGTTGTTCAAAACAAGGCATATGACGGACATTTTGGAGCGGTGATCTGGGATCTACCCTATATATATTTCATCGTAGCTGTGAGCATTCGCCTCGTACGTTCGTGGCGAACGCTGCCTCAGGCCGAGGCATGCGCTCCGTTGGCTCCCCCATCAACCTGTTACTGACTGCATGGTTCTTTGCTTATTCAGCTTGAGCATCGGTTGTGTGGGACGCATGCAAAATTACTGTGCGACAAACAGTTCTCCTCGCCCGCAGGGTAAAGCGGAGGGGGGGGGGGGGATGTCAAAGGGGGATGCGGGAGGTGTAAGTGGCAGCCGTATTACTAAAGAATTACATGATCGCCTTTGACATCCTACCCCTGTATCCCGCGGACGAGGAATCGCATTAATAGCTATGTCTGCACAGTGCACGCGCCTAAGCACGGTCGGTGTACGATCCGTCGGCACTCTCGCGAGTCGACAGGAACCAGCCTGTTTTATGAACAGACGAACGGAAGGTAAACATTTTAGCAACACAAACACCGGTTAACGTGCCATCCATCATGTGGTGAACTTTGGTGGTAGGCGGGGAGCCACTGGGCTATTTAGTTACGGGTGATGTCGTTCATTTGTTCTATTTGATGCTAGGTTTATTTTGTAATTGTTTTATATATTTTATACTATACATTATTTTAGAATGTTTAATAATCTCTCGTTGATACTAAGTTTAAAGCTCATCATGTAGAAATGAATGTATGACTATGGTTTTACTAAGTTTAAAGCTCATTATGTAGTAATGGACGAGTAATATTTTATGACTATGGTTTTAAATTTTATATTAATTGGTAGTATTTGACCACAATAGTCTTCAATTATGGCATGGTGTGGTATGTGTAGATGTATGATGGGTTATAAACTCTCATAAACGGAACAAACTGCAACATGCAATCAAATAAAACCTAAACATAATTAGTGATTGAATCAAGCGTTGTCTCGTTCCCTACACGATTTCTTGACTGGAATTTTTGTTCTCCCGTTATTTACACCGCGGAGAGATGAGACTCTGATTGCTATTAGAAGGGGGATTGCCTTTGATTAAAAATACTTGTTTTTGAACGAAACTCGCAATTTTAGCGCGTATTTTCGTAGGGGAAAGGCAAAGGAGCGGATATACGTATACGTGTCAGTTTTGCTTTTTACAAAGTTTAGCCTTTGATGATAGCGATGGAAAGTTTGCGTGCAAATTTCAGAATTCATGTTTTAGTCTGTTGTAAAGCTCAAACTCGCTATATTAAAATGGACTAAAATAAGTAATGTTATAAAATATTATACACATACATTTCCAAAGAACGAAACAACACAATGTTTCTTTGTCAACACTGCCGTGACCTTGTAGTAATCATTACCTACTCGTGGAATAGCGAGATTTTTAAAGAAAAGTCTCGCCTTCTTCATTGTCGATCGCGTCAACTAAGTCCATGCCTGATAATGCATACTGTACCAGTAAAAGAAGGGCTGAACTACACCATCGCTGCCAATATAATCATCACGATGGGATCAAATAGATCACATAAGAGGAAGCGAAGGCGGCGATGGAAGAACGTAGATACTTAGTTCACCAAACGTGATTATATTTAGTGTAGGTAGTTTAATTTAGTCGGTACACTAACCATTAGCAGGTTTAGTTAGATTATACATTTCGTAAACCTAAATTTAGGTTTTTAGTTTAATTAATTGGTTATTTGTTAAGTTCATTATTAATGAATTAGTTAATACTAAATGTCAATAGAACCATAGTACATGACTGTGTTGCTGTGTTTTCGGTCACGACATGGAAGTCATCATCATCATCACCATCATCATCATCATCATTATCATCATCATCATCATAACACACAGCACAGACTTATAATATATAATATGTGTCACAGTGCGAAAAAAAATGAAGAAGCGTTAGAATGGCTGGACACCCGCCATTCAAACGCTTCTTCATTTTCAGTATCCATCGTTCAATTGTTTATTTTCATCTTCAGAAATACCCGTCATTTAACTTTTTGACAGCCTGACAGCTCAAAGCGCGCCAATATCCAATATTCGTTCAAAAACATATCCGAGAAGTATTCACTTATTTTAAACTCTCTGTTCCGATAGGCGATGCCCTGTTAAACATTTATGAGAAATAAGTAGAATAATAATTTCTCTATTTTTCCCGTGAATGTCCTCTGCTGTTTGGAACGGAGACGGATCTAACAAAGCAAACACCATGAAAATCTTTTCAGCTGTTCTCGAGTTATAAATGGAGTAACTTCATCTTATTTCTTTAAAATCGTAGCCCCACACTAGGATTGCTCCAGTATCGTGGGTACCGCTTACAGACATACAATTTAACATACACATCACACCCAGACCAGAAGCAAATATTTGTGGATCACAAAAATATTTGTTCCAGTCGGGAATCGATCCCGCGACACCAAGCGCAGCAGACCGATTGCTCAGCCACTACGCTAAACGTGCCGTAAAACTAATTAACTCAAACTAACACGACTTTGTTTTATTATGTAAAAAATAAAGATAGATATACTCGTAGAATATCCATTTGTAAACGATAGTGCTACCACAGTGTAAAAGTGTAAATAATGGAGTAATTTAATGGCTGTAGTAATACTGTAAAATGCCAATTTTAATAAAATAAGAAAATTACTACCTATTTCATAAAAATAACCTACTCTACCTACTCCATAATATAACCATAACATTTCACAACACCCCCTCAACAAACAGATTACGAAAACCTTCATTACCATATTTTATCACGTCATTTACAAAACGCGAACCCATAGGTTTCACATTGCCCTATACAAAAATCTATTCCCCCCGTTCGGTATCGCAGTTATCTGACCCCGCAGGCATGGGAATTTGCCCGAAAGTAGGCCAATATGATTATGTGGCAACGTTTTGGAATTTTCATTGGCTATGTCGGGTCGAATATGAAAGGGTGGGACGTTTTGAAGTCATTGACACGACGATAGGGGTAAAACTAGTTTGGCGGCCTTCGATCAAATATGCTATAGATACAGAGTCGCTACGAAATTAAATCTCAATAGTGTCCGCCCGTCAAGCCGATATTGTTTCATCTAATAATGAACTTTAACGCACTGCAATAGCGTTGCAAAACATGTGTGACGGTTTTTTTAAACAAGACATATGCATGCAATAAGCGACCTTAACATAATGTAATAGCATTGTTCAAAACAATTAACTTAAGAGCCCACGACGGCCAGACCTTCGTTATTTAATAAAAGCTGAAAGTTCTTCTGTGCGTGTCCCCTATACATACAGGCATATGACGGCCATTTTAGAGCGACGATTGGGCATCTACCCTATATTCCATCGTGGTTGGCGGCACACATCATAGAGGAGGCTTTTATCCGTCAAACGCCTATAATGCTCTCAAAATTTGAGAACGCCATTTTTAATACTCACCATTTTGAACTGAAATGTAGTCGGCACAAACGAGAGATCGGGCACCTGCCTTTGAGCGATAATATTAGGAATAGCGTAGCGAGGACTCTACTCAAAGAAGTCACTAACCTACACATGTACAATTACACAGTTGCGCTTGTTTTGTCGGATTCAGACAATTGTATGGAAAAGGTCTCACGTTATAGTCCCCTGTGACAAAGTTTACTAATCTGATTATGATGATGAATAAACGAGACGCACAGTTCTATCATTTTTTATTTATTTATCAATACAGGAGTCTCGTCTAAGCATGTTTTAATAAAAGTTCTTAAATAAACGTCAACATAAAACATATTTTATTAGATTTAAACGGGTCTAATTCGCGCACAAACAAATATGAAAACATCCAATTTTGGCATAAAATACTTCGACAACATTATTATATATAATATACATGTCAAAATTATACATCTAGACATTTCTTTGTGAGCGAATTAGACTCGTTTAAATCTAGTTAATATGTTTAATAAAGTTTTAAACTAGGCCAAAGTAGTTTAGCAAAACAAGGGCCGATGACATCAAAAGAGTCGCAGGCGACCGGTGGGTGCAAGTGGCAAATTGTCGTTCGGTGTGGCGGTCTAAGGGGGAGGCCTGTGTTCAGCAGGGTACATCTTCACGCGAATGACAAAGATGATGATAGCCAAGACAAACTGGTACATTATAGACGCGAGATAAAAAGCCACCCCCGCCACCACTAGTCTAATAGCCCCTAGAATTACCCTCGATTAACAACGTCAAGACCACTTACAACTTAGGGGGAAATATAAGCCGACTTAGCAGCGGGCAGGGTCATAATAGCACATTATTTATTAGTAATACATACTACATTTGCCGGATCAATATCCTGTCCAATAATTACTAATCGCCCCCAATCGTGACAGCTGTGTGCTGGTACACCACTGATAGATGAGAGCTATGCCCGAGATTGTGTCATAAGCTAGCTAACTACTCTATCTTATATCTTTAAATGAGCAATTCTTGTGTATATATTCATATATATATATATAATATATATAATTGGAATCTCGGAATCGGCTCCAACGATTTTCATGAAATTCAGTATATAGGGGGTTTCAGGGGCGATAAATCGATCTAGCTAGGAATCATTTTTAGAAAATATCATTTTATTCGTGTTTTTTAATGTATTTTTTTTATTATTCTATCGGTAAGATAGAAAAATATTATTCATATTTCATAATTTTAGTAGTAATTCGTACTTAAATATAAATTCCAAAAAACACAATTTATAAAAAAAAAAATACCGAGCAAAGCTCATCCAGATATTAATAATTATGTTAAAGGTAAACTCACTGTTTTAGATTTTTGTAATATTATTGTTATAAATTATGTATCGACTTGCTTTGTATAACGAACTGAGATTATATGGCCAATATTCTATTCTATTCCATAACTCCGGTCTAATTCGCACACAAATTAATACACAGCTAGTTGATGTTTTCTGTTCGCAAAAGTTTTACAACTTCTGTGTTATAATCATTTATAAAATACGTATTGGGTGCTTAATATGAGGATCAAAATGAGCCTAACCACCACTCTTAACACTATGGCGACGCTGACTGCGTGAAACTTGACTTGATTAGATACTGGAAATATTGTATAATATTTGACAACGGCTTTAAGAAAACTGTGCAAGCCAAAAAAAAAAAAAAAAGAATAAAACCGGCCAGGTGCGAGTCGTACAAGCGTACGAATTAATATTTATTTTATTCTGTTGAGTATTTGTTGTAATAGCGGCAACAGAAACACATCATATGTGGAAATTTCAATTGTCTATCTATCACGGTTCATGAGATACCTACAACCTGGGATGGGGACAGACAGACAGACGGACGGACAGCGGAGCTTTAGTAATAGGGTCCCGTTTTACCCTTTAGGCAATGGTATATGAATAATGTATTAGGTAATTTAGGTAATAGGTAATGGCATGGTAATGGAATAAGAGCAGCGCCATCTAGCGTCAGTCAGTCAGTCACTAGACGGCGCTGCTCTTATTCCATACAATTTCAAGTTTACGCTAAACGGACCGAGCGCGTAAAGAAATTGTCAAAACTCACACTAGGCACACTGAACTCTAAAAACTATTTTTGTTTCATGTACCCAAAACTTCTCTTTCACCCACGGAACAGCGAGACGCAGCTCACTACAGCTCGACCCTAACCACTCGATGCGAGTCACGCCGCAAATAGTCTGATTCAATAACGCAATGTCGCCACTCCAGATATTACTGTTGACATAAGATAATTACGACAACCAGCGCTATGTACCGCGCAGGACGACGCCGCGTAATTTGGCAATTAGCGTATTTCCTGTACGTTCACATGAATTATTGTATCTAAGTAATCTTTCATATTACTAGCAGACGCGGCCACGCGTTGCTGTGGCTAAGGTTTTTGTTATTGCGATTATAAATTATTGATGTCCGAGATTTGGTCCGTATTAATAAATCAAACTTAGCTCTGAGAGCTATGTTCAGTGTGCACTTGCTCTTTAGTTCTAATTAATATATACATCTTAAGTTGTAGATTAAGAACAGAAACTTACATGTTCTCTGGCAAATTAATAAATGACACTCAGCGGTTAAGTGCTATCCGATTATGACACAATTGACACATACAAGACAGTATCTAGTGGCCATTGCTACATCTCAATATCCATTTATTAAATAGCAACGATTTCAAGATGTAGATTAATTACATTTTGAGTGTGGATCAGCTGGTAGCGCACTTGGTAGCGCTATTGAGTTTCATTTATTAATACGGTCCCTAATGTGATTACCTACGTCGCAGATCATTCTGTGAGGCGTTGATTGCCAGAAATCCACGTGCCTGTTATCAGGGTAATTAATAAATTTACTGTGCCTTTGTCATATTGTTTTTGAGCGCTGGATTTGCATTAGAAACGACATTTCCTCTATGCCCCTCGATGACGAGGTCGTCGGCGGGTTCCACAATGAGATTTTCCATATTGTTCTCCATAATAATATTTGGGAATAAAAAGATAACTGACGTCAACCTAAATAATATGTAATAGAATTTGAAACGGGACGTTCTTTCAGGAGACTTTGCGTTGTTGATTTTGTATTGTTTTTCTCTAACTTATGTGCTAGCTAATATACCTACTCGTATAATATTGGCGGAGTTAAAAGTTTTGCCAATAATTGGTACAAACACAAAATTTACCATTTAGTGATCCCTCAAAAACTCTCAAGAAGTTTCAGCAAAGCATCCACCGTTCTACTGAATTGTGACGTTGAGCAAGATTTGACAAGACTACGAGTAACAAAAAAATATTTAGACATAAAAAACATATCTGTTTATTTATATCTGAATTAAAAATAATACAGTCGACTAAAGGTCTGGTAAAATGAAATCAACAAAGAAACATTTATCTCGTCGAGTCGCGCGACAAAGGCAACAATAATTCGGGATACATTTTCCTGAAATGTTAACCTGAAATTGTAGGTATTCAGAGTACGATTCAGACCACAATATACTATAATTTCGGTGAAACGAGTGATAAAGCAGTAATTGTTATTGTATTTTGTTCGTTCAAAACGCTTGTATTGTAGTAATATTCTAAAATACAAAGCGTTTGGAATCTCGCTTGAGGTCTAAACTCATTAGGATAGACTAGCAATGGGAGAGTCCAAGATGTTTAGACAATCGATATAACTTTATTCAGTGTTATTAGGGTAAAATAATGTGTTCAATGTTTTTTTCAGTACCTACTCTAATACCGCCCTGCGCCCATCTCAGTTTCGTTCAATAATTATGTGTAAGATATTGGTTTTTTCGATGAGACCTCCGATATTATTTACGTGATGTGGAACAAATTTTTAAATGTAAAACTTTTGTTATGATATATTAATACAATAGTGTAGTAATAGTGATTGCATTATATCCGAAGGCACTTATCGTTAAGTCCGATAGGTAGGCACTACGATTTGTTAAATCTTTTATTTTATATTTGTACACTCAAGCATCTTACGTAGTATTTTTTTTTCCTCTATATATGCTCAAGCAAAGCCGGAGAATTCAGCCCTTTTAACTCTCTTCAGTGTGCCTAGTGCGAGTTTTGACAATTTATTTACGCGCTCGGTCCGTTTAGCGTAACGGACCGAGCGCGTAAATAAATTGTCAAAACTCGCACTAGGCACACTGAACGTTGAAACTGAACGTCACAATGCGATGACGTCTGACACTACACACAAATAGTACACTCGCGCGTGGGCGTAAGTAATTTGTATACTCTTTAGTAAGTACTGCGTACTCGGCACCCTCGGCACCTAATTACCACGTTCCAGTATCACATTTCAGTAAGTTTGTCTGACCTTTAGGCCTACTCGAATTACTTTAAATGGAAACTTTGAGCCGTGGGCGTCTTGTCCCACGGTGCGTGGACGCGAACAATTTATTGCTATCTGCAATTAACAAGCAGTGCTGCCAACATTTAATTGTAAAATTCTTTACCACACCTAGGCTTTTACCCCGAAAATTACCCGACTTTTTAACTTAGAAGTAAAATAATTGTTCCGATCAAAATGTTTTTTCCATAACATAATAAGCTAAAATTATAATCAGTGCTGTCAATATCAAATCGTAGATTCCCTACTCCCCAGTTAGACTAGCACAGGTGTATTCCGAAAATTTTATTTTTCATCTAGACAAATTATGTTATTATATTATAGACAAATTATATTTTTAAAAATATTGTCATATGAACGGTTTCCGTTGGTATGATTTTATACTTTTTACCATACAGCCACGGTAGGTTTCGACCTTAAAGCTTCAAGCGTCGGCTTTCCAGTATTCCGCGGAGCTTCCAAGGCTTATCTCACATTCCGGGTGTCTGTGCGCAGATTTTCACAGAAATATGTAGTACCTAGTAGGTAGTTAAGTACGAGATAGTATCCAGGAGTCAATATATAGAAAAAACTAGCTGTGCCCCGCGATTTCAACATCGATTTTTTCGATAAAAATAGCCTCGTCTCTGTGTTAATTCAGTGCTGTAATCATCTACAAAAAACAATAAGTCTAAAGAAACAAATTTGCCCCTCTTTGACTAAACTATTCTGCTGAATACATCTATAGAAAAACCACATAACTTGTATTTAATAACTGTTCTACTATTTATTCAATATCCAAAATGCTTACATAAGTATGTCAAAGAAAAACTATGGTAGGTACTATAATATACCAAGACTAGTTCTAATTAAAAATTAAAACAATCTCGAGTTCAAAGGATTCTATTGTGTCCACCGTACAAAGAGCATTGCAATTATTAAAATGAAGTCGGTAATTAACCTTGATTTCTGCTTATATAAAAACCTTTTTGAACCATAACCTCATGCAAATTGAGAACAAATTAACGTCTTTTGAGAGTTTTGGCGGGAATCCGATAGTGAGACGTTGTTGGTTTTGTATTATTTTCTCAAACTTGTGTTTCTTCGAGTGTTAATGTGTAATATTGGTGGAATATTAATCATTAGGTGTTCGTTAACGTGCACGAGTGTGGGCGAATGATATAAACTCAAAAAACGTGTCATTTCGCATTTTTTCCAAAACTCCCAGGAAGATTCAGTAAAGCATCCACTACTTTACTGAATCGTGACTTTGACGATGTAAATAATTGACTTGACTACTTGACCACGATTGCTATACTATTGCTGTGACTTTCTTAATGTGAAATTATATTAAGAAATACTTAAAATAAAATACTTGACACTGGCTATATACACAAACCGTGCGAAGCCATACCTAAAACAAAAACAAAACGTCTTTTGACGTTGAAAGTCAATATGGTGTTGCTTAGGCCGCCATCTTGTGTTAATCTAAATTGCAAATGGCGGATGAATAATTAAAAAGGGCGGATTATTGTGGTTAATTTACATACACGGAGTTTCATGTCTTGGCATAGGTAGGACTAAGATGTAATTTGGTCAGGAAGATGACGATAGACTAGAGCAGTGATGGAATGGCTAAGAGTAGGTAAACCAGAGAACAATGCCCGATTTCCAATGGTCAAGAGACATCATTTATGTGGCAGGAAGGCAGTGGAGTGCAAAGCAGGAAAAAACGTCATGAATGAAGAGGTCGCAGTGAGTACATCAGCTGATATTATATTATAGAGAATCTATAGAACAGATGATTTTACTGTGGTGTGGTAACCTGTAGGCAGTACCCATCATCGGTTGCCATGTTGATTATTAATTTTGGAGACCAAAGGCAAAATTTCATGCGATTCAAGCGTCAAACGTCGTTTTCGATGGCCTAGGTAGATTTTTACAACATGTATGCCGGGTTTCGTGGCCGGTAGTTAACTTTGTCCAACAGATAAAGCCTATCGTTGTCTCTATCTGGTACTGAACAAATGACAAAGACAGGAGTCAAAGTTATCAAGGGTTCCAGAAATCGGGCGATAGTATATGTCCACTAGCAATAGAATTGTTCAAAGTCAAAGTCAAATCATTTACTTATTGTAAATAGGCAATACAATCGCACTTTTACAAGTCAAACACTTCAATCTAATAAACAAATTAATAAAACCACTATTAACCACTATTTTACCAATTGGTCGTAGATGGAACATTATAAGCCGTTTAGCTTGCAGTATACCTTGAAAAAGGCCTAGCCAAAATATATTTTTAAGAAATAGCAAAGTAAACATTTGTAAAGATTGAAAGATAGCAAACGACCTAACGGCATTATTAAAGTAATTTATTTCATCCTCAAATTAATAGCCGTATTCTCAAACGAAATGTTTGCTTATGAGATGGGGGGGGCCAATAAGGGGGCCTATAATGATGATGGACCCATCAGGGGCCCGGACCTTAATAGCCCTTTTTTAAATTAGGTCGCAAAAGGGACTTGTTAAGACGATATTGGGCTAAATAATAATTGTGAGCACATGCAGGGAAATGCTTACATAAATAATTATTGAATCTCTTAACGTGTGTGAACGAAGTAGCTGTTTGCCGCGGCTCCGCTTGTGAACCCATTAGTGGATCTGTTTTCAAAAGTGGATCGCTACTTTGAGTTTACATCAACATCCAGATTTTGACAGACGACTGTAGGCTTTAAATCATAGTTAGATAGATATAAAAATGTATAAAACACAGATGAGACAAGCTTAAAAAATACGCTAATGCTAATGGTAACAGTTAAATGGCTTTGTCACTGCCTGGTTTTCAACCAGTTGGAATACAGGCCAGTCTAGTTAGCTCCACGATGTTTCAACCAAAGTAGGAAAAGGTTGAAACTACGATACAAATAAGAAATACTTACCCAACTGTTAGTCAAACACACAGGGATTTCGTACCACTGTTATATAATCGTCGGTCTATTTGAAGACATACGTTTGGAAACTAGAGGTTGTGAGGCCTAGAGGACTGCCAATTATCGCCACAGGCAACATTTTCTAAAGTCTATATTATTTGCGAGTTCGTGATTTCTCATATCTAGCGCGCTATACTTACAGAAGCAGTAACTCAATTTCCTAAAAGTGTAGACGGATATTCGTATGTACCTATATTATCTAAGAGTTGTATAGTAAAATTAAATTGGTGGACTAGCTATGCTGGCGTGACTGAAATTCTAAAACGGAGGCAGTTTTAGTCTACAGATATTAAAAAGGTAATATTTTGTGAAATGACGTATATTCGTTCGCGACGTCTGACTAGTTATAGAGTAGTAGCTGTACAACCGATTCAAATAATTAAAAACTGATAGACAGAGACAATAAGCTCACCGCCACAGCAATAAGATGGCTTGAGCCATTCAGGTACGTATGGAACTGTACCAAAAACTCGCTATATACCTATTTTATAACTTGTATTAAACCTACCGTTGCGCAGTTGCGAAAGAATTAAAGTAGGTACCTACTGAAGCATGAGAAAACAAATGTCATGATACACGTTCCTCTCAAATGGGTGTAACGTACGTATTACTTTGTAAGTAATTTGTTTGTCAAATGAGGCAGTGGCGGCCTCTGGTGGCAAGGCTGCACGTACACTAGGTACACTAACTCAATGAGTAAACCACCCATACTGCATGCATATTATAGTGCACACAACTACGATCTAGGACATATTATATGCGTATTCTACGACATTTCGGAGAATTCTCTAGCCACCCTCACGACGGCGCGAGTAAAACACTTTATAGCTTTTGAACACATTTATGACGTAGGGTAGTGGCACCAAAAGATGACTGACCCCCATTAGATGAACGATCGACCGAAATATAGGAAAATATAAAATACTACGCTACATACGCATGTGGAATAATTTTTTCCGTATCTCGCAACGTTTTTTCTACCTAGTGCCTTAAACAGATCGACAGTGACGGCTCAGATGAGCCCACGGTAATTCGTTACGTGAGTGGTGTCCACCAAAAGTTACGTTTCTATGAAAACCTACTTAAGAAAGGTGACCTCCAATTTAAGCATTTTGTCAGTTTAAATAAATAAATTAATGATGGATCTGAGTTTTGTTGGTTCTAATGAAATCTTCACCTACTTAGCTTTGATATTGTTGATACTTATTAACATTATTACCCGTATTTTTCGAGATATTTACCGTTCAAGTAATGGTTCAAATTTAGTTTGCTTGATCCATTAAGTGACCGGTGGTCATCTTCTGGAGAAAAGGCATTTTTTACAAGCATCGTAAATCCTAAACTTGACTCTATAGCCAAAAACAAAATCATCAAATTAATTTTGTTTAATGTATAAAGTTATTTACCAAAAGTTGAACACATGTTTTCAGTGTTAAATGCTATTTTAAGAGCTTTATTTTAGTATGAAATCCTTCAATATTCAGCTTTAGGTTCCATGCCCAAAATTTGAACTAAGAAATACACAAAAATGTTGATCGTTCATTTTATGGTAAATTAGTATCCAAAACATGAACCATTTGAATTATTGTAGTTAAGATTTTAGGTCTTGTTTTTCGCAATGAAGGGATAGGTTCAAGTTTCTTCGAGATTTCTAAGTTTTTCTTTTGAGAAGCCACCTACACTACGAAAAATAAAAAATAATAATTACGGAGTACTCTCGAAGAAGCCTAGAAATGTTTTACTTATTATTTACATTCTTCTAAATGAACAGTAAAAATAATTTATTAACACTGCTACTATTGTATTCTTCAATTTCATTACAATAATTCATCCCATAATTCCTCTCAAAATATTAGTTCAGCTATTGGGTACAAATTGTTCATAATTAAGGCACAGCGTTCAACTATTGGGATAAAACGCTATTTTTTACACATAATGATTTTTTATAAAATTCCTGGTAGATATAGAAAGTATTTTGATTCATTCGTTAATACTTGAGGATATACTGACTCTTATAAAAATACCAGGAAACGTCAATGTCACGAGATAACTGAGTAAAAGTGGTTCAAAGTTGACCAAAACGCTTAAACGTTCATTTATTGGTTCCACTACCCTAGTTCCATTTCCATGGAGACCAGGGTTCTTATTGTAGAGTTGATAGGCTCACAAAATTGTACGGGGTTTCGAACGTACCAGTGTGTTGCGAAAAGTATACAAAATACTGTGTGCGTCGTTTGAATTGCGAATGTGTATTTGATATTTTTTCTTCGTCGGCTTATGACGTGCTGTTAGGACACACGATACAGTCATTGTAGAGAGAGTGAGAAAGAGATAATGATGGGTTGTAACCCATCACGCTGGCATGTGGATATAACGAAAATAGAGACTGAAAGCTATTTTTATAGAAGTTGTAGTCAGCCAGTTTGTGGTTTGTATTTTCTGTGTTCATACATTTTGATATCACAATATATTTTTGTTTTTAGTCAGTCAGTTTGTGGGTTGTATTTTCTGTGTTCATACATTTTGATATCTTAATATAGGTACTTACTTCATTATCTATCTATCAATCTACTGCTACTTTAACAAATACAAAAATATTATTATTACAGGAAGACTGTTCGGCTAAAACTACCCGCATAGGTAGTGGACAAAAAATGGATCAACACGTAAATATTGTAACGAACGCAGGCAGACTTGCTCAAAGTTTATTTTACTAATAAGTATATACCTACACACCTATAAAGTATACTAACATCCCAGCACTCAAAGAAAATGGCTACAACTCAAACCTAAAAGTTACCAATATTGGCCAATAATATCAATAATCGAAAACTAATTTAAAAGTTGGCAACTCGATACGTTTTTCAAGTCGATCATGTGGGTTCACTAATTCCAAGTTTGACCGACTTTTACGTTACGTTCTGAGATAAGAAAAATGGGAGATGCGCTGCAGCGCCCCCGGTTAGAGTTCTAGATCTATGTGGTGCTTAGATCGGGTATTTGTTTTGAATCGTGTTTCATTGGTACGTCCGGATGCTTTAGTTACAAAGGAGTCCCGAATCCCATTTTATTTGGAAAGTAAGGCCAGAGTATTTGATCCCTTTAAATTCCATATAAAATAGTTCAATGGTCATTCATTATTATGTTTTTCCGTTCATATAATTTTTATTACTTATCAATCTCACAATGTTTACTATAAAGAACAATGTCGCCCAATTTCCATATTGTCTCCATTTACTTTGATATGTTCTACTTAAAATAATTAAGTACATATCTACTTTTGTTCATCACTGGCCACAGATAATCTCTCCCATTTGCGTAAACAACCGCATCGTTTGTATGAACTAAAGTTATTATCTTTACCTACAATTTGTTATTCTGTGGGTTTGCCAACGTAGAAATTCTACGCCCAATATTGTATGAGGCTCGGTAGTTTGGTTTATGTCTTGGGGTTGCCAAAATATTAGGGGCTGCAATAGAATAGTGAGGCATGAGCTTACATGTCCTAGAAACATCGTTAAACCACAGTTCATTCTGAACATCGTAAGACTTGATTATAGTTTTTTTTAAGTTTTGGCTTCGCACTATTAGTATATGTGGCCAGTGTCATTAGTTTGTATTGTTTTATATTTAGAAACAACGAGCGGTTGCTACTGTTTCTAGCTGTTCGCATTCAGCGGCGGCACCTCGTGGCGGACTGTCCCACGATCCCGATTAAGAATCAAGGTTTTAAAAACAGCTATTTGGATTTTAACACTTTTCAATATACGCACTTACTCAGGCCCAATGATCGCATTGACCCTTTCTGCGCCGTAAACCGGCGTTCTTGGCGAATGATTTAAATGTGACCAGATTGGATGCTTTAGTGCGTATCGATTTGGTGTAAATCCGGTGTGAGCAGCTCGTTTCTGTGTTCTGTTGGCAGGGGATGAAAGGTTCGATTGTTGTTTGTATCTAATTTATTACACTTAGCGGCAGTGAGCAGGCAAGCGGGCAGGGCAGTGAGTAGGGCGAGCTGGAACCTCTAAAGAGAAAGTATTCGATACGTTAACTGTCAAATTTGTTTTAGATTTGATCAGTACTCCTACAATAGGGCAAACACGATTATGTTAACGGTTCGTATCGTTAACGTATCGATCAAGGTAACCGTTCGCGTACGCATCTCGTCGATATTGCAAGGCAATATCAAATCTGAAATCATTTTACGGTTATTATAATTTGACGGTAATCTAATTTGACGGTTAACTTATCGGATAGGTAGGTACTTTTACGGCAGAATGTATACACACTTCTCTTGAGATAATTATTTCCGGCAGCGGAAGGAGCCGGGTTGAGTCTAAACGTGGTAAGTAAATCGAGTGGTCAGTGATGAAACCCGATAAGTTGACAAGTAGTTAAATTTACTTACTTACACTACTAAAAAAGCGAAGTAGTTTGATTACCGTAGGCTTTTAAAATAAAAATACAAAGTTTTGCACTTATTGGGTTTTATCACTCATCCCTCGATATATCGTTTCTTTGATTTCCACTAATCTGAAATTTGTGTTAACTATTTGTAGTCTACTTCAAAATAAAAGTGACAAAAAAGAAATTAATTACAATACCAATATAATGTAATACCTACCTATTTAATAATTGGGATTCAAAATTACTGAGAAGGACACAATAGAGTACCCATATCCCCATTATTTGTTCGCACTTCTTAGCGGCCTTTGTACCCCGAGCTAAGAACAGTGTTTGCATTCTCACAACTTGATTAACATAATAATTAACTTGGACGTCGTTAGTGCACAACTTAGGCTGAACTTGCTAGTTAGGTATTAGGCATGCCTAGAGTGCGGCTGGTCAGTTTAGTTTACGTACATAATTTAGCTGTTAGGGAAATTATGCGGAGTCAGAATGGGAATGGAGTTGCTATTGTTATGTGATGGCAGTCGAGCTGGAACTTATGTGATTGAAAGTTTAAAAATTACCTTCCTTCGACAGTGAGGTATAGCCAGCAAAAACGACCAGGTTGAGTCTGAAAGAAATCGCTTTGAGCGATAAGAACACCCATTATATTGTACTGCCTTATGATTTATTTTTCGTTGTTTTCATTGTTCTTGTGTAATGTGCGTTTTCGGGAAACTTGTACGAAAACCGAGATTGCTGAGAGAATTTCAAGACGTGATAACTCCGCTCATATTACTAGGTCAGCGTGGTTGACCATGGCTCATCAAACCATAATCAAACCATAATCAATTACTGTTTAATGTAATTTATCATACTTTATGTTTTTATGATTCTCTTTGTTAACGAGAATTAGCTGTTTGACTTGTAAAAGTGCGATATAATTGCCTATCCTACTTAATATTATAAACGCGAAAGTTTGTGAGTATGGATGGAGGGATGGATGGATGTTTGTTACTCTTTCACGCAAAAACTACTGAATGGATTTTGATGAAACTTCATAATAATATAGCTTACATATCAGAATAACACATAGGCTACAATTCATAAAGATATATTATTGTATATTATCCAAACGCGGGTGAAACCGCGGGGCGCAGCTAGTTTACAATAAATGCTTTGACTTTGACTCTGCTCTGACTACTCTGCTGACGTATCGCCGATGATGACGATTGTACACCTAAAGCTAACATTATTTTATCATATCAAAGTCCATTTGGATATTCCAAAACAAGTATCATTATATCCAAACAAGAAGAAATTAACTTTTCCTGTGCAAACCAGTAATATTATGGGCATTTATTTCAAGCCTCAGGGAGAATAAACGACTAATAAATAGCTTAATTAATTTTTTAATTAAACAGGAAGGAGGCAGTTAATATCTTTTGGGGGTTACAATCTAATGGAATGAAAAATCGTTTGGAAATGAGTTCGGATCAAATTTACGTCATTAGTTATTTCAACTCTAAAAATCGAACAGAAAGTTTATCAACAAAGAAAATGCAAAGAATAATGTAAGCGATGTGCCGTAACAAAGTTAAAATACCTTTTAAAAGCAAAACTATGGAAAGCTATCGTCTTAAAGTATGCTTTATCTAAGATTTATAAAACTATTTACTATTATATTGAAATACTAACTCTGAAACTGACTGAACCAGGTTAACCTAACTCAGGTGTGCCCAACCGTTTTAATTGGTGGGCCCAACGTGTTGGTATTTATAAAGGACAACCTCACAGGCTGCTAAAGTAACTTCTTGTTTAATGAGCTATATGAATAAAATTTAGTTTTCTATTTATAGGTTCATTTTCTAATCCTCTATCAAAATGACATATTTTTTTGCGAAATCTGCTTTAATAGATATTGTAAATTAGGTAAAACTAGGTGCAAATAGTAAATTAGGACACTACAAACAACTGTAACTGAAGCAAATATCAAATGAACACACACCTCAGTAAGCTACAAATAGACTAGGACTGCACCACAACGATAATCACGCTTCAAAATTGAACTTCAGAAACGTTACGACTGAAAAACTCCCAACGAGCCAAAAAACCCCGGAGGCCCAGACATTGACCAGCACTGATTTAAACGAGGCAATTTCAGCTGCCCGCTGCTTTACCACGTTTGACTCTAATCTTATAAGCGATATTGCGCCTGTGGCCTGGAAACTGCATTTTTCTAATTCAACGCGATGCTCTAGCTAGAGGCAAGTAAAATGTGTTGCAGTATTTTGTTGTAGAATGTATTGTAGTTTACTGGGCCTGTTGTGTTTACATAACGTACAAAGTTTTATTTGACGTGCTGTTTAAAGCAAGCATTATAATGGCAATGACATGCATTCTAAAGTATATAACGGTAAGCACTTATAATAAACTATATTTTTAACATTTTTGTCTGTCTGCCTGTCTATCTCTCTGTCTGTTCCGACTAATCTGCGACACGGCTGGGTCGATTTTGGATACACTTTCACTGGCAGATGGCTGATGATACAAGGTGTAACATATGCTGCATGGATCGTGCGGGATAATGGCGAACGCGGGTGAAACCGCGGGGCACAGCTAGCTAGTGTAAATATATAATTATACTAGCAGACACGGTCACGCGTCGCTGTGGCTAAGGTTTTTGTTATTGCGACTATAAATTGAGATGTAAGCTATCCTATCTTTCAAGTTATATCGAACTGCACACTGATCGACATTTAACCTAACCTAGTGTTAATAGGTGTTGTTCATTCAGGAAGAGTTTGAGTTTTATGAGCTAACCTAGGACAGTTAAAAATGTACGTGATAATTAAAATTTATAAAGGCGTTTTTCACCCTTAAATACGAAAGAGTCAAGCGTCAATAACCACACCTCAGCTGGTTGGTACTTCATTGTAATTGGACTTTCGGCCTTTTCTCAGTAAGGATTTTAATTCGCTACGACACCTTGAAACTTTTCTATATAAACGGCTGAGTTGGACAAAACACAAGCGATACTGTGTTCGCAGGCAGTGTGCATGTGCGATCCACAAAACTTGGCATCACCGCACGTATAGTCCGATAATACATTACATGGTAGTTTTGGTGGGAGTTCGATAGTGAGTTATTGTTTTTATATTTTTTCTCAAACTTGTGTTTCTTCGTGTATTAATGTGTAATTATTGATGGAATTTTAATCATTGAGTGTGATAATATTTTACAAACCAAAAAAACTTGGCATTTTACATTTTTCCAAAACTCCCAGGCAGTTTCAGTTAAGCATCCACCTTTAGCACTTTATTGAATCGTGACATTGTCAATGTAAATAATTGACTTGACCACGAGGATCGCGATAATTTTATGACTTTTCTATTGTGAAACTAAGAAATATTTAAGTATTTTAATAATAATTGTCATTGGCTGCACAAACCGTACGAAGTAATAACAAAAAAAATACATACCGACAGAAACGCCATGTTCCCGTCGGGATAGGCAGACATACTACGCGGGGCGAGATGGTGAATGCAAACACGATCCCATTTCGCCCCACTCCAGGCGGATCGACGGCTCACGGCGGGGTTTTAGTGGCCTCGTGTCCCACACACTCCCTTCCACCATTTCCCCCCCTAAAAAAAGGCAGATATAAAACGCACTCTTCGCCATGCTACGATGCTTTAGCATGAAATCTGTCGCGGTGTTCCAGCAGCAGTCCTTGGCCATAAAGTCACATTCTAGGATGACCATTTACAATGTTTATCACCACATCGTCACGTATGACCAAATGATATAGCGGACAATTGCTAGCCTTCGACGTATATTTTTTATTAGTTATTATCATTTTGGTTTCGTCCCTGTGGAATCTGACCATCTCGCACCAGCCTGCTTAATTAACAATTCGGCTTTTCGCCGAAACGAACAGATGGAATGATTAACATCTTTGTAATCTGTAATATCGGGAACGCTATAAATTTGACTGGCAACCCAGCTCATAAATCAGGAAGAGTTTATATTATTTAATGATAACAAATTGTAACATTTTTGAAATGTTATTTCTACAATTTGATGAAACATTTCAAGGAGGATATGGTATTGCGCTAGCTTTGTCCCGCGATAATCCTCGCTCCCCGAGATAAGAATTAGCCTAATGTGTTAATTGAATACCTCTTCCATCCATATATCCATCTTTCTTTTGTAATAGTTTCTAAACTATGTAACTAACTCAGATTAATCATCCAACAGATATGCCATTTAACTCAAGATCCGGACAAGAAAAGATACAAGTGTATAGGTACATATAGAAAAATGAGTAAGTAGGATAGTACGATGATGTTTCGTCTTTGTCGGCGTAGGTATGCACTAATTTATTGCTGTGCTGCAGAAGCAAATCAATCTTGACATTTTGGAATGTAGCACGAATGATTGGAGCACCACCTAAATAACGTGTATTAAATTTATCCGACTTATAGATATAACCAGCGATCTTGACATTTTAGAATGACGCACGAATGATTGGAGCTACACCTAAATAGCGTGTGTTAAATCTATCCGATTTATGCATTTCAGTAAAGGTGTGCCTCTTTCGGGTATACGCTATTGTCAAGTCTATTTCTTGATACTACGTCTATGGTACCTAAGCAATAAGCATCGGTACGCGGCGTTCGACGCGATGCTGGCAGTCGAATGATGGCGTTTATAGGAGTCCACAGCTTTAGGTAACCAACTAGACTTCCTAGCGTTATTATCCTAAGCATAAGGCAGGAATGCAGTTAGTTTTAATAACCCCCTTGTTAGTGCTAACACAGCTAACCTAGCGCTAAACGTATACAGTTACAGTGCTTAATAACTTGCAGGATTTATAATGTAGCTTATGTGAGAACGACACTATCTTTCAACGAGAAACATTTTTTGCTACATGATTTTTCTGACTTCTTCTAGCTTTAAAATTAAAATGAAGAGAAAGAGAGAGTTCTACTTATAGGGTAATAAAAATAGGTGAGTATTATATGCTCTAATCTCATATTATTACAGAGTACAGACGTACCATAGCTCTCCGATTCGATGCCCTCCAAAACATTATTCTATTCTATTCTATTCGTCTTTACTCAGAAAGTTTCCACAGACAGATTCAGATGTAATATTTAATACCATATTTACTTCGGGGGGAGAACATAAAATTTCTGAGAATATGAATATAATACGTCATGTTTGGCGCGTAATTTGAGCGCAGAATCGGTGTACTGTCAGCTAAGAAAGTGTCTTTTTGTCTTCGATCCCTAGGGATTAGTAGGTAGGCGTAGAATACTTATTAAAACCATAGCCGTAGGGAGCGTTACATAGAAATATAAAAGTATATTCATAAACTCTATATAGACCAGCATTTATTCACTAAGTATATTTTCCTCCTTAGTGAAATAAAAAAGAATCCAAAGAAGCACCTGAAGTAGATTCTAAGTATCTGTTTTATTTCTTAGAACGTGCAATGTGGCGTAATGACATTTTAGCACAGAATACAGAGACAATAGAAGTGGGTTAGTTCTGTACCTATCGAAGCCGCAGTCGCCAAAAATTATTGAAAGTTAAGTACTTTGTCAATAAAGGTTTATTAAGTTAACTGCCGTTTATTTGAAAATGTGCCCTATGTGTTAAATACTATATGCTTCATTTTAATGGGCTCTAAAGCAGCACATAAGGCATTTTTCATTGTGTGGCAGACTTAGATCATGACATAGTATGTATGGCAAAACTGGCGTTTGTTATGAGCTACGAGTCATATTTTTAGCACGCGTGCCCAGCCCACTTTTCACTTCCACTTGTCTCTCTCTTTCGTGTATTTTACATCTCTGGAATACCCTAATACATGTAAGTTTTGTCTATGACAGTACCCGATACTGTTTACGATATTCAGAGCGGGTTATGATCATATACTCAGCAAATATTTGATGTTTCCACGATGCGACACGCAGTATCATAGCAGATTTACTTTTGTTGCCTGATATATATTGCGGATAATATTATGTTTGATTTGAAGATCCTTATCGATTCGGAGTTCATAGTTACAACAATTTAGCAGGGTGCTGCTGTATGATATCCATACATTTACATATGTATTTATATATGTATCCACATATTTACATTCAGTCACGCCATTTTCCAGTTAGGGTAGGTAGAGACATACAGGGCGGGTCTGGGTTTATCCGTCACTGACGCGTAAACCCAGGCCCTCCGTACTCATCCCGGATGGGTGCGGAGGCGTCGGTCTTGAGGGAGAGCGCAAGTCGTGTAGATCCTCAAGGCAAGTCCAGGGTAATCCTTCACGTGGTTGCTGCCTGTTATTGGTCTGGTCCCCTCTGGAACAGACGTAACTAAAACCCTGGGCGCCGCGGTTCTCGTCCATGGGACTCCGTGCCGTGTTTTCACGGCACGGGGGCTCATGGGCGATCGAGGGGCCTTTCCGCGTGTCCCTCTGGTTAGCAGAGGGCACAGTGGATGGGCCGGGGTGGGTCTGGGCAGAGGGAGAGTGGTCTGCCCGGACGGTAATCTATTTATATATGTATGTTTATTTATTATTATATGTATATATCTCATCCATCATCTTTATCATCATTTTCATCTTCATCCTAATATTGTATTTATTGTTCTTTGTATGTGTTTTCATCTTTTTCTGGTTTTCTTTCTTTGTTTGCGTATCATTCATTTCTTGGTGTATCTTCATTTGTGTTCTCTTTTGTCTTGTGTTCTTCCTTCTTCTATTTCTTCGTGTTCATTCCCATGACGTGAGGTGGAAGGCTGCCGAGCCTCAAAACTGGCAAGAATCATGAGTGCGTCTCCTAAAGAAATACTACCCCAGGAGGGTACCAGCCTCAGCGAGGCTGGAGAATCCCTCACTGGCCCACGTCGTAGTGGGTCAGTCTGCCCCTCGTATTCTGGGGGGGGCAAGAAGCGCCTCGAGAGCCCCAGCTCTCAACGTGACGGAAGTGCGGAGAGTGGGAGAAGAACCTGGGAGGAGAGAGACTCGGATGACCTGGACTCCGAGGTCGATCTCCCCCCAGTGATTTGGACGTGTACGCCAGGAGGAGGAGACCGGAAGAGACTGCGCATTGACAGCGTAGTCTCTCCGGTCAGTGACGTGTCTGTGGAGGAGATGAGGTCGCCTGTCTTGGGACCCAGGAGAGTGTACGAGGGCAGTCGCCAAGTCACTCTCCGTAGGCAGGCGAGGGAGGAGAAACGCCTGGACGTGGACCGACACCTGGAGGAGGTGGCCAGGGAGGCCAGCAGGTCTAGGTCCGCTCTGGGCTACGTTCCGGACGTAGAGGACGCCCGAACAGCCGCCGCCCTTCATCAAAGGGTCGTCGACGACGTCGCCATCATCACAGAGGTGGCGACGAAGTCGATGAATTTGAAGGGCACAGTTGTCCGGGCCTTAAAGGAGGCGGCGGCCTCTATAAAGGCCGCAGCGGGGGCTCTGCACGGAAGAACCGTCTGGCAGGAGACCGCAGTGCTGCAGGAGGATAATTGCCGCCTGCAGCTGGAGCTGGTGGACCTGCGAAGGGAAATGGCGGAACTCCGTAAAGAGCTCCGGAGGGAGGTGGAGCGGGCGAGGAAGGAAGCAGTTCCTCCCTCCCCTGCCCCTGGAAGACCGGAGGTGACGTTGGCCTCGCAAGAGGAGTGGGGGGAGCGGCTGACGCGCTCCATCATGCTGCAGGTGGGCGGCATGGTGAGCGCGCGGCTGGACGGGCTAGAGGAGCGACTCCTTCCGGAGAAGCGGCTCCGGCCCCCGCTAGCGGCGGACCGCAGAAACGCCGCCTCTGCTGCGGCCGCTGCGGAAGCCTCACCACCTGAGGCAGGGACGAGACCGCCGGGGGCTGGACCGTCGACATCCGGAGCAGCTGCTCTGGAGACGACCGCCCCCAGGCCGAAGAAGGGGAAAGGGAAAGGGAAGGGGAAGAGGACTGCTGCGGCTGTTGCGGCGGCTTCGACCCCGACCCTGACCCCAACGACGAAGGTGGCGCCCCGCCCCCTCCCGCCAGCCCCCGTGTCCATGGACACGGAGTGGGCGACGGTGGCGAAACGGGGCGCCAAGAAAAAGAAGAAAAAGACGCCAGAGGTGGCCCCCGCACCTGCACCCGCTGGTGCAGTCGCTGCCCGGCCCGGCGCCAAGAAGGCGCCTGTGAAGTTGCGCCCCCCCCCTCGTTCTGCGGCTGTAGTCCTTACCCTGCAGCCGGGGGCGGAGGAGAGGGGCGCGTCGTATGTGAAGGTGTTGCAGGAGTGCAGGGCCAAAATTGACCTTGCCTCCTGCGGCATAACGGCGGGCCTTCGGTTTAAGAAGGCCGCCACCGGAGGCTGCATACTGGAGGTACCAGGGGCGGCGAGCGGCGACATAGCGGATGCCTTCGCCCAGAGGCTCCGCGAGGTCGTGGATCCGGAGACGGTGCGGGTGTCGAGGCCCACGAGATGCGCCGATTTGCGCGTCTCGGGTCTCGACGACTCCGTTTCTGTCACGGAGGTCGTCGCTGCCGTGGCGAGACGCGGTGCTTGCCCTGAGGGGTCGGTGAAGGCTGGTGAGCTGCGAACCGACTCCCGAGGGTTCAGCACCGTGTGGGTCAGCTGCCCCCTGGCGGCTGCCAAGAAGGTGGGAGAGGGGGGACGCCTCCTGATAGGGTGGACCTCGGCGCAGGTCACGCTGCTGAAGCCGAGGCCACTGCGGTGCTACCGGTGCCTGCACATAGGGCACGTGCAGGCTAGGTGCACCGCAGAAGAAGATCGTAGCCGGGAGTGCTACAGATGCGGTACTCCCGGCCATAAGGCGGCAGGGTGCACTGCGGCCGCGCCGCGTTGCTCCCTTTGCGCGGCCGCAGGCAGGAAGGCGGACCACCGGATGGGGACAGGAGCGTGCTCCCCTCTCCCACCCAGGCAGATGAGGGCGGCTAGGGCCCCACGGGCTCCGGGCCACCCCCCCACTCGGGGGGGTGAGGACGGGATGGACGCGAGTCCATCCTAGTCTTGGTGGACTCAATCCTCCCATGAGGACTGCGGGGAGGGGAGAGGACTCGCGTCCGATTCCTTCCCCGCTGTCACGAGTCATTGGAGATTCGGCGGAGGCACACAACACCGTGCTGCCGCCAGTCTCCACAACTGAGGCCAGGGCGGCGCGACCCGGGGGGGTTTCGTCGCCCAGCTACTTGCCTCGAGGTGGCGCGCGCGGTGTTTCCGCGCGCCCCTCTATAGACCGCAGAGTGGAGGAGACCTCCGCCTCCACTCTATCCAGGAGAAGAGGTCCCACCTGGACCATCGCCGCCGGGGCCGCGGAAGTAATTCGCTTAGAGTCCCCGTAGCCCCGGCACCTAAGGCGCGATGCAGAAACACCGTTGGGTTTTAGTCAGTAGGAGTCTGACATAACCACCCTGCTGCCCCGCGGCGGGGTGGTATCCATGAGGATTTCCCAACGTAAAAAAAAAAAAAAAAAAGGTAGAGACATACATCCTACTTCCTACTTATTTTATTTTATAATATTATAAACGCGAAAGTTTGTCTGTATGGATGGATGTTTGTTACTCTTTCACGCAAAAACTACTGAATGGATTTTGATGAAACTTCACAATAATATAGCTTATACATCAGAATAACACATAGGCTACAATTCATAAAGATATATCGTATATTATCCAAACGCGGGTGAAACCGCGGGGCGCAGCTAGTCTTTCCATATTTGTGACTCGAACCTTATTTATGAAGTCCTCGAGTTGATCTTGGTACCTACGTCGACCCATACCGGCTGGTATATCCATACTAGATCCAAAAATCTGTTTCATCAATCTTGCTTCGACAATAGCCTCTAAATTTCCAAACCATTTAAGCATCTCTTTTTTTTTTCAAAATAATTATGTGCGATAAACGATTTGCGAAGTAATGACAACTGCCTTAATATACTCTAAGGCGTGTAACTTTTTAGTAATCTTCAAATTATATATGTCTCATTCAACAGAACAATTCAGCAAACATCTGAATAAAATCTCATTAAAAGCCAGCGCTCTATAACAAATCTTATTTCATGAATTGTAGAATCTACTTTCGCGTAAAAGAAAAGGAAATGTAATACACTTACGAGTATGTGCTTGGATACATTTATTCGGAAGATATGATGTCCTTAATCTACACTGCTATTTAGTTATGGAGTCCAGTTCACTTATTTTAGGACTGCGTTTTGTTACTGGCTTTTCCTTGACCCTATACGTAGATCCGGTCTGACCCCTAGAAGTCCCAGTAAGTCTAAGGAATCAGGGACTAGAAGGACCATGCCTGGTTTAACGGTTTTGAAGTGAAATAAGAATACTTTTTCCACTTTGAACACCCCGGTCAACAAAGTGGAATCATTATACACCTCTACAATCACACAAAAGCTGAGCCCATAAAATAAAAGAAATAACTATGGAGTATTCGTTTCTTTATGATCTTAATGAAACTGAAATATAATAACTTTTAATAAAACTAACATATAATAAATGAAACTGTTTCATCAGAGTTTAGTTTTATGTATCTTTTTATTATGATTTATCAATGGTAGTAGAAAGAAGTACACATAATGTGTCTTGTCGCGAGACCACTCCCAAATAAATTCAATAATCAAAATAATATAACAGAGTGGGTAAAGGTAGGTTTGGTTGTCAGCGAATCCATTTGAAAATAAAAAACTGGTGCCGATGTGGTCAAAGGTGATGAACATGCTAAGTCTGGGTCTCAAGGTCTGCTGGCGAGCCACCCCGAGGTGACAGGCTTTCTGATAGAAGGTACCCAGGCATAGAAAAATAACTCAAACGATGCTTTCCTTCGAAAGCTTATGCTCATTTTGTACTGGCGAATTGTTTTCGAACCCTTGCTATGAAGCGTGTTGTTCGTATACGCAATCGACTGAGTAATCGTCGCTTTATAATATTGTTACGGAAAACTCTGGTAGTCTTTACTGTCGTTGTCTACACAATTTATGAAAAAACTGAACTAAAACTTTTAGAAGTAAACAAGGTCATCGTAATATAATTAAAACATAAACAGAAAAAAAACAAAGTTGACATGAAAGAGAAAAATTTTGTTACTAAAAAATTTACGTCACACAATGGCATTAATGATAAAAGTTTGCAATTTTGTTAAACGCGTTAGTGCCACTTGAAATCATTTCTAAGAATGGAAAAACTAAGGCAGCTTGTACACGTAGCTTTGTGATTTCGTCCTCGTATTTATATTTCTTCGTATGGCACGAGAGTGGAGCTTCTCGCTTGTCTGTAATTCTCAGCCCAGAAGTCTAACAGCCGAAATTAATATTGTATCTCCTATCCAAGATTGAAATCGATCTTGGATATCTGCCTATCGTTCGATCGATTTCCAATCTGTGCGCCTTTATAAACCAATCCACGGATCGTTTATTGGCACGTTTGATCCTAAAAATGGATTGTGATATCAATCCCAGATAGCAAAATTTGGATTGGATTGATTATTAATTTCGGCCGTAAATTACTAATGGATAGTTTACTTTTAGATACTTTTAGGTTTACTTTGAAGCGTTTCTTGATAGCGTTGGTTCTGTCTTCGTATCGCATGATGTTAGTGTTAGGCGTGGTTTCAAAACCATCTGCGGGCTTACATTGACGTCTTATTGCGATCCAATGGAAGACCTAAACAGAATGTTTTACTACTTATTCGTACCGTGACGTCTTGTTGTGACATCTTGACGCTAAGTTTAGGTTGATTTAAAATCTAAAGGGATTAAAGCCTACCAATATTATATCTAAAGCCATGTATTACTGTTATTAATAGTGAAACGATTCTGTTAAGGTCCTCAATTGGATCGCAATAAGACGTCATGGTAAGCCCCCAGATCGTAAAACCTGATTTTGAGCTTCCGATGAAGGAAAGCATTGTTGAAAACCTTGGTAGTGGCCGCCTGACTAACTACCACCCTCATACCCTGAACTTTCGAAGCAATATTTCATACCTTCATCCAAACGCCACCTAAATTTTCATGGAGAGCGATTTCGCAGAATTGTTTTTTGACCGACGCTTTTAATTGATTTAACTTCGGAAAGACAATTTGCTCAGGAACCGGAAAACTTATGTGCCTAATTAAATTGAGATGGATTCGACGAAAAGGTCAGCAAAATTATGTCACTGAATTGTGTTCTTTGTTCCCAACCAATAAAAAAGGTTTCACCATGAAAAAGAGGCACCAGACAATTTTATTGGCATTCAAATCCTTCCTTCCTTTTATAGTGGAAGTAACACCTACGAGTAGATATACCTACTTATAAGAATAGAGCGTCACGCGCCTTCGACCTTCGTGAACTGCAAAAGAATAGAATGCTTTGCCTTCATACGTTTCCTATCTTAATATAATATAATATCTAAATATATATAAATTACGCGTCACGTTGTTTGTCCGCGATGGACTCCTAAACTGCTTAACCGATTTTAATCAAATTTGCACACCGTATGCAGTTTGATATAACTTGAAAGGTAGGATAGCTTACATCTCAATTTAAAGTCGCAATAACAAAAACCTTAGCCACAACAACGCGTGGCCGTGTCTGCTAGTGATATATAAAGTCTGCTAACAAGTATCAACTTCGTCACTATCGTCTAGTCTAGATCCTAGCATCTCTGACGCTATAACTTTTTTATACAAATGGAGTGTTCAACCTTCTATCTGGATCACAAAGGAGTGGGGTGCATTGTCTTGGAATCGGTTAACTGCAACCTGCCAGGGGCGGAGGTAGGTAAGGGGCATTGCTTTTAACGTTCTCCTAAAATAACTATGCTATCTGGGGGCACGGCCTGACTGCAGTGCCCCCATCGAGATGCGCGAACAAAGGCACATCCGTACTATCCTTTTTTCAAATTATGTTAACTATATAGGTACGTCTTACCACAGAAGTTTAGACCAGAGTTAAACAGAAGTTTCTAAACATTACTTTGCACAGTTTCTAGGCTTTGTTGTTGTTTGTTTTTGTTACTGGCTACATCTAGCGTTTCCCAATCTATTTTTCCTGTATGTATTTCAATGTATAAAAGTCTATTTTCTGAATTTTTGTACCTACCTATCTTTAATATTTTGACGATTTACAATTAGTGTTCTGTGGGTAATGTTAGTTACATTATGTTAGGTTTTTAGTAAATAAAAAAAATGGATGACTTAGCCGCCGTAAAGTAGAACACAACATAAACAACGGACACGTTCCAAGATAAGCTCCCGGAGCAGACTTCGTGCGTGTATTATAACGAAATATCTGGATGACCGAGCTTTGCTCGGTATTTTTTTATTTTATAAATTGTGTGTTTTGGAAATTATATTTGTACGAATTACTAATAAAATGATGAAATATGAATAATATTTTTCGATCTTACCGATAGAATAATAAAAAAATATGAACTGGTTATTTAAAGAAAAAAATCATAAAAAAAACACGAATAAAATGTCATTTTCTAAAAATGATTCCTAGCTAGATCGATTTATCGCCCCCGAAACCCCCAATATACTGAATTTCATGAAAATCGTTAGAGCCGATTCCGAGATTCCAATTATATATATACTTATATATAATTATATATACAAGAATTGCTCATTTAAAGATATAAGATAAGCCATTCCAAGACTTCGTAGATAAGTTCAATTGGTACTGACAGCGTTTATCCTACTAACATTATAAATCTCCCCTTAGTGTGATTTGGCTTCCTCTCAGAATAATAGCAAAAGTAATATAATACTGAAATAATAATTATTAGGTATTATTTTCTTCTTCGATGTTGATAGCTGGTTTTGAATATTGATCATGCTGTGTACACATATTTTGAGATACTGTCCTGTCCAGTTCAAAATTTTACATAATTAGGTACTATATTATACTTAATTTAAGTTAATACTACGAGTATGTACTTGATAGGGTTCAGTTTTGTGTGCCTGAATAAATAAATAAATAAACGCGAAAGTTTGTCTGTGTGTATGTTTAATGTTTATCCTCTCTTCACGCCTTAACGGATCTACGGATTTTAATGTTAGGTATACTACTAGATACTGAGGTACTGTGAAATAGAAAAATAGTACGTTTTATCCCGCAAAATCAACAGTCCTTGTAGGACAGTAGCGAATGCAGATGAAACCGCGGCGCGCATCTAGTGCTTTTATATACATGCATGTTTAAAAAAACATTTACTTCAGCAGTCGGGTAAAACAATTATGTCTCAGCTCCTGAAACTGAAAGCCACCGTCCATAATACTTCTTGTTACTCCTCTCAATGCATGGTTGTCTGGAAGAGATCGCTTTGAGCGGTAAGATCGTCCATTGTGACATTGATTGTTATTTATGGATCTGTTCTAGCTTTAAGTTTTCTATGTTCTGTGCTCTTTCAAGAAAGAGTTCGCCGGATATTTTTTTTTAAATCTCACCCCTGTTTTAAAAACTGGATCCAACCCTTTTCCCATTGAGCTTCAAAGGGGAAGTTCTGTTGATTAGAGGCTCCATCGAATCTTAATCCGTGGTTCCAGGTTTTAATCACGGAGTTTGATTATAAAGCACGGATCATATTCAAGAAAACGATTTATCGATCGCGATCAGACTAGCATAATGTTTGATCGGTTCCGAATGGAAACCCATCGCGATATTAGAAGATACGATCGATATTACGATATTACGCTACGATATAAGATATCCATACTAATATTATAAATCTGAAAGTAACTCTGTTTATCTGTCTGTTTGTCTGTTTGTTTGTTACCTTTTCACGGCTAAACGGCTGAACCGATTTCGATGAAATTTGGTATAGGGGTAGATTGGACCTATGAGACGGACATAGGCTATCTTTTGTCTCAAAAAATAATCTCGAAGGGGATGAAATAGGGGTTGAAAGTTTGTATGGGGAATCCATAATTCCTCAAGTTACGGATCTGAAAATTCTTATTTAGGCTTTTGGTAAGAAATAAATAAATACGGGTTTCAGCTTTTTTGCTAAATCATCCCTAAAGGGGGAAAAGCAAGGGGGTTGAAATTATGAGGTATTCTTTAGATGCACCCCCTACGGACCACAATAAACGGCTAAACGGATCGTAATTTAAATTGGAAAGTAATTAAGGGGGGAGAGTGCGATGGGAGGAGGGGGAGAAAGGGGGAAAGGGGAGAGTGGGGGGAAAGTGGGGGAAAGGGGATAGTAGGGGGAAAGGGGGAGTAGATGGTAGAGTGGGGGGAAGAGTGGGGGGAAATAGAGGGGAGAGTGGGGGGAAAAAGAGGGGAGAGTGGGGTGCAAAAAAGGTTAGAGTGGGGGGAGAAAGAGGGGAGAGTGGGGGGAGAAAGCGGACAGAGTGGGGGGAAAAGGAAGGGAGAGTGGGGGGGAGAAAGAGGGGAGAGTGGGGTGAGAAAAAGGTTAGAGGGGGGGAGAAAGAGGGGAGAGTGGGGTGAGAAAGAGGGGAGAGTGGGGTGAGAAAGAGAGTAGAGTGGGGAGAAAGAGAGGGGAGAGTGGGGGGATAAAGAGGGGTGAGTGGGGGGAGAAAGAGGGGAGAGTGGGGTGAGAAAGAGGGGAGAGTGGAGTGAGAAAGAGGGGAGAGTGGGGGGATAAAGAGGGGTGAGTGGGGGGAGAAAGAGGGGAGAGTGGGGTGAGAAAAAGGGTAGAGTGGGGAGATAGAGAGGGGAGAGTGGGGTATGAGGGTAGAGGGGAGAGTGGGGGGAGAAAGAGGGAAGAGTGGGGGGAAGAGGGGAGAGTGGGGGGAGAAAGAAGGGAGAGTGGGGTGGGAAAGAGAGTAGAGTGGGGAGAAAGAGAGGGGAGAGTGGGTGAGAAAGAGGGGAGAGTGGGGGGAGAAAGAGGGAAGAGTGGGGGGAAGAGGGGAGAGTGGTGGGAGAAAGAGGGTAGAGTGGGGGAGAAAGAGGGTAGAGTGGGGGGAGAAAGAGTAGAGAGTGGGAGTGAAAGCGGTGAGAGTGGGGCTAGAAGGAGGGGAGAGTGGGGGGAAATAGGTGAGAGAGATTGAGTGCGAAATATATAGAAATAGAGGGAGAGGGAGTGAGCGAAGGAGGGAAAGGAAGAGATATAGATGGAGAGGGTGAGGGAAATAAATATAATGGATGAGATGGACAGGGAGAGGGAATGCAAGAGATTGAGAGTGGAGAAGGATATTAATGATAGAAAGATAGGGAAAGATATAGATATATAGGGAGAGGGAAAGAGATGGAGGTAGAGGAAGAGAGATAGAAAGAGCGAAAGAGGGAGAAAGGTAGAAAAAGAGCTAGAGAGGGAGAAAGATAGAGGAAAAGGGAGAGAGAAAGAGACAGATATAGTCTTACCTATAACTGTTTCCCGCGACATCAATTGATTTTCTAAACAGTTTACATTTTATATAAAAATGCGAACGAAGTTGCGGGTATCAGCTAGTAAGATATATATAAGATACGATATAAGATATTACGCAATCGATTGCTATTACGATCGGATTGTGCATTTCGTCATTAAACATTTCTTTAAGTGTCGCGAACAGAAAACATACTGACTCCTACTAAAACGCGGTCGGGGCTAACGTCGAGGTACCGCGTGCCAGTGCGCGAATTAAACCAGTTTATAGCTAGTTAAGAAATTTCCATCAAGAATCACAAGAGCATAAACAGAAATCCGTCATATACCATGTCGGGTTGACATTGTCTTCAAAATCGACGGCGCAATCATACCTTTTGTCACAAATGCGGCGCGGAACAATGCCGCGAAACTTTTGCATACATAGGTACCACACTGCTTTCGTACTGATGCGGCACAATGGCGTCGTAGACATGCCATTTGTAATTTAAAAAAAACTTTTTTTTTTTCATATTTTGATCTGATAATTTTTTTTTTCATTCATTTTTTTCTTATCTTGCACACATATTATGCAATCTTATGCCACCGGACACAACATATTCCACCTTGAAAAAATAACACAGAAATTAAGTACTCGCTAGCACCGTGTAGCCATTTTTACTGAGACTATTTGGGCCTAGTTCGAACTTTGACTCTTGAGCGTGATGCGTGCTGATTTATGCGTGTTATAAATTGACTTTCAAAATAAAGGGGAGGTTGTCAATTCAACAATTTTATTTTTATTTTTTACTTTAATACGGTCTTACCACAGAATATTAAAACGAGAGTTGAACAGATGTGTCTAAATATTTTCTCCACAAAATCGACGTCTAACCCTCGCTTTTTCTATCTCAATAACAAATTCACTAGTAAAATAATTAGGAATGCCAGGATTGAGTAAGAAATCGCGAGTGATAGACGTCGATTTTGTGGCATGAAATTTGAGAAACCTCTGTTTAACTCTGGTCTAATCTTTTGTGGTAAGCCTGATAGAGTCTGCGAGTTTCCTTACATAGGTACATAAGTAATTGTACTATGCTATTTTCGTAATTTTTCCAGAAAGGCCCTAGCTCATTATTTCAGAAAGTGGACAGAAAAATTTCAGGGTCCCTATTTATGCAGGGGCATGAAGGTAAAAACATGCCAAACCAACATTCCTGAAAAGGTGGACTGTCGCAAAACAGGATCGACACAACAGGATCATTGTTGATTACGTACCTTATGAATCAATGGTTCGATGAACCGGTTAATTTACGGTTAATTTGACAGATGTCATGGCAATGAAGCCATAGGGTAGGCAACTTAGGTCCGTATTAATAAATCAAACTTAGCTCTGAGGGCTATCTTCAGTGTGCACTTGCTCTTTTGTTCTATTTAATAAATACATCTTAAGTTGTAGATTAGGAACAGAAACTTACATGATCTCTGGCAAATTAATAAATGACACTCAGCGGTTAAGTGCTATCCGATTATGACACAATTGGCACATACAAGACAGTATCTAGTAGCCAGTACTAAATCTCAATATCCATTTATAGCAACGATCTCAAGATGCAGATTACATTTTGAGCGTGGATTAGCTGGTAGGGCACTTGGTAGTGCTATTGAGGTTCTTTTATTAATACGGATCTTAGTTAGTAGCGACACAAGGCACAAAATCAAACTCAATCGCTCTCTATACGCACTTTGGCATAATAGCGCCTGGACCTTCCAAATAGTACCCAAATCACTACCAGGCTATTTATCCAAAATGGAATGTTAGTGTGCAAAATAGAGAAATAAAATGTACCTATATTTTCACGTCTGTTCTCGTTCGCGCCTCTTAGAATGACCGGGATTATATATATATTTCAACGTGCTCCCACTTGAATTAATCTTGTGGAAAGAAAATAACTTGGTTTGCCCATTGGAAAAAACTTAGTGGGCTGTAATTTGTTATCGACTAATAATGGAGTTCTTAGAAAATAAATCAACTTTCTGTCTTCATTATTACACCATGCAAATCTATAATAATAAAGGAAAGTCGTGTTAGTTACACTTTTTATAAGTCAAGAACGGCTGAACCGATTAGGCTGAAAATTAGTAGGAAGGTAGCTGAGAACCAGGAAAAGGATATAGGATACTATTTATCCCGTTAACACGGGAAAAATGTTGAAACTGGGAAAAATATATCTGATAACATCGGGTTGTACAGTTGACAGCTGTCACCCAGTTTAACAGCTGGGGCAGAGAGACAGAGGGAGAGGAAGAGAGATAGAGTGCGAGGGAAAGAGATAGATATAGAAGGAGAGGAAGCTTTTCCCATAGAGACAATGACGGGACAACGTCTGTCGGGTCGGCTCGTAGCATATAATATTCACATATTATATCTGGGGGCACGGCAGTGCCCCCGCCAAGTCGAGCAAAACAAAAGGCACGGCCGTACTATCCTTTTCTCGAAGCGATTCGGGCCATTTTCGACCCCCTGTAACTTCGTTATGGATAAAACTAGAAGCCTAAATTTTTAGTGACAAAGAGGGCATCACGTTTACAGATAATAATTCAAATTGCATCAAATTTGAACCAGTAGTTTAAGAATTATTGCAAGTCAAAGTTCCTTAATTTTGCTGCCCACTGACTGACTGACTGACTGACTGACCGATCATCAAAATTCTAAGGTACTTCTAGCCGTCCCACAAGTTTGAAATTTGGAATATAGCTATTGTTTAGCCTATAAACTATGGAAAAATTCTGACATTCCATAATTTTCATGCCGTTTTCTAGATATATAATCTGCATAAATAACTTTGTATTCCCATATAAATCCCATTAAATTGTATGTGGTTACAAAGTTACTTTTACAGTTCATAATTATACTTCATTGAAATTGAATGAAATGGGAATGGGGAATGAAATGGGAATGGGAAAAATGGGGAATGAAATGGAAATTAGACAGTTGAGCGCTATTTAAAAACTTCCACGATAGATAGAGAGATACAAATCCCTATACTATACCTACCTACACTTTTATAGGTCGAACAAATTCGTTACCTAGGTACATTAAAATAGGTACCTAGGTACCTTATACCTTATACGCATCTGTGGAGACGCAAAGACACTCGTTCATGATAATCTATGAGCATGACCTATGTCGCAAGGGGCGCCGGCCGCACAGGCGCGGGGCGCACGTTGATGCGTGTTTTGCAAAAAAACAAAATAAAGAAAGAAAACCTACAAAAAGAAATGAGATCCCATCAAAAACATTACATGTACAAAAATGCACAAGTCTCGCAACGCAGTTTATCTGCCGTAAAAAGTAGTGAGATCGAATGTAAACCAAGTCGGTTAATTTCAATACCTACCTATACCTATCTATGGGAGCAGTTATATCTTTATTTCTTTAGTAAATAGAGTGTCTTGGCGATTGTACACGGCAGCATAATCTACTAGGCAATCTAAATATAGTCTTCCATATAGGTGTACTTTCAAACAAATACAACACCAAAAACACCAAAACGCTTAACATACTCGTAGATTTACGTTGCCGTGTGCAATTGCCAAGTCACTCTATTTACTAAAGAAATAAAGATATAACTGCTCCCATAGATAGGTATAGGTAGGTATTGAAATTAACCGACTTGGTTTACATTCGATCTCACTACTTTTTACGGCAGATAAACTGCGTTGCGAGACTTGTGCATTTTTGTACATGTAATGTTTTTGATGGGATCATTTATAGCAGAGATGAGATCGTAGGATTTCATACGTACATAATATTGATACGAGGCGAACATAAACAAACGAAAAATAAAATAAACATTCGACTCCAATTCCAAATACGATATGTTTTAACTGAGTTATTTTATGAAAGTCATTATTGAATTTATCAAGACATGAAACGACTAGGCCAAAAGGCATTACACGCAAATTTAATGTTAGAATGATAATCACCAGAACTACATAAATGAAAAGTGAATATCTTTGCTCTTCAATGTAATAGGTGTGTCAATAAGTAATTGCGTTGGTTTAGATTTTTTATTACACCAAGGATTTTAGCGTAATACAACCCATATAATTTGTTATTTCCTTTGTTTTTTCTCTTACTATATTTTTTAAATGTTTTTAGTAGCTTTTGTAAAATCAAACCGGTTCTTTATTTTTTTTTTTGGTAGAATATTATCATTTTGGCAATAAACTTATACTTTCTGAACATTTGCTAGCTCTATGCCGTACAGCTTTATTACTAGCGGTTTCATATCCCGCTGTCGATTTTACTGCATACATATACTACTTGTATCTAAGCCTAGGAACTATTGAATTTCAAAATATTTTACATCCAAGATGTTTACTTTTTTATGTTCACGTAAATTTTATTGGTTTTGTAGCAGCACATTCGATCAAGTATAACGACCCTAAAAGCGGCCAGAGAGATAAGAATACAAATACACCGTGTGGTCTCGATCGATGTACAATGAACGAAGGGTTGCATTCGTCGTTCATTCATTCATTGTTTTTTGTCTCTATAATAATCTTTGACATTCTATATTTTCACTCAAGAACTTATAAAATTAAAAATACCTTACCCAAAGAAACCTCAATAGTCTTTACAAATAAGTCGTTAGTAGAATAAGCTATTTCCTGAAAAGGGTAGTTTCAGAATAAAGTATATTTATCATTAATAGCTCCAAAAGCGTATGAGGTCATGTTGCGATTAGGTAATTGATGAATTGAATCAGCTCTTAGCTTGAACTACAAAATAATATGAGAAATGATGTAACCTAATCGTCTGATTGTACTTTTCGTTAATTTAAATCACGGAACATAGACAGGAGTGGAAGTGACTTAGATGGACATCTGTATCGGAACCGCTGTCCAAAAAAATATTGAAAGCTACTGTGTCAATAAAGGTTTATATGTCAACTGCCGTTTATTTGAAAACGGCCTTACGTGTTAACTTATATGCTTCATTTTAATGAGCTCTAAAACTGCACGCACGACATTTTTCATTGTGTGGCAGACGTAGAGCATGACATAGTATGTGTGGCAAAACTGGTTTTGACCTACGAGTCATATGTTTGGCACGCGCGCCCCGCCCACATTTCACTTCCACTTGTTTCTGTCTTTTGTGATTTCAATGAACAACAAAAAGTCAAGTAGTTAACAGGTGCTGACCCATTCTGTGCTATCAGTATTATTAAGTTCCTATCTACTGAAACAATAACTTATCAGCGCGTTGGTGACATATTGTCATTGTTATAGACTAGCGACGCCCCGCGGCGTCACCTGCGTGGATAATGATGAAAAGCATCTCCATCGTCACTAATTTGGACACCCATTTTTGTTAATTTTAAAGGTTTTTATTGAATTTTGGGTTTTCTTAAGTTCCCTGAAATCAATTATAAAGTGCCTACGTATGTGGTTATAAATATTGTCTGGAGAGTTTTTATTTTAATGTAGTAATAGATATCGATGTACCAACAAACAGCCATAATTTGTAAACTTTTACAATTTTATCGAATCGATTATAGTTACACAACACAATACGGTTAATGGATTACTGTTTTCTTACTTTACTTTTCGATCAGTTGTCTTTTATCAGGCCATCTAATGAAGCAATTAAAAAAGATATCGAAAATACATACTAAATCTAAAACTAAATGTTGTATTTGTATACCGCGTGAAATATTACTGAATAACAGACTGGACAAAACATTTCAAGATATATTTTTACCTTTCAATCTTTTCTCTCTCATCACATGTGTACCCAAATATATAATTCAAGACAACTATATAACCCCGAAAGGGAATTATTACAGTCTTAATTCGAATGTACACATGTATTTAGGATTCAGTGTATACCTGTGCTTGGGTGTATACGCAATCATCAATGTACATAGTAATGTTATTCATTATTGGTATTACTATATCAATGTATTCGATATATTTTTTTATTCGTTTGCTTATCTATCTTACGTTACCGTACATGTCAAAAGAAGTGCGTTAAATGTTGCCTTCATATTAAAACTCAATGATTTCTATAAGTTATTCAAGCTTAAAAACTTTAAGAGCATCGCGATATACAATGCGATTTATGCTGGAATATATACCTTGTATGTCGCAATTATGCTTTCATATTTTTTTTACGCAACACCACACACTTTACACAATATCTTGAATATGGTATGGTATACGTATGTTAGAGTACTCTTAGACGTCACAATAATTTTTACGATGTGTATGTTGCGATTAATGAGAAAGTGTATCGAAATGTGGACAGAACAGATTAGAATAAACCATAACATTGAAATGGACAGTAAAGAAATGCACACGGATATTATGTTACAAAGTTATTCGCATGTTATTGAAGCTTATAAAATATTGAAAATTCTGGTACAAGAATTGGTAAGTCATTTATTATGCCTATACTGAGTAATGTGACTAATATTGCACAAACATGCTTATGTCAATGTTTTGAAAGAGAAATATCCTTTTTCAAACTCAAACCATAATCAATTACTGTTTAATTTAATTTTTCATATTTTATGTTTTATGATTCTCTTTGTTAACTAGAGTTAGCTGTTTGACTTGCAAAAGTGCAATTTTATTGCCTATTTACTTTGAATATGCAGACAGTAGATATACTTAGTGACCAAAGTTGAATTGTACCTATTTAATATAATTATCGTTTGAGAATATGATTATTGTTTTACAGGTATTACCTAACTAGCTAAAAACGGGCCTAATTCGCGCACAAACAACTATCAACATTTATAATTTTGACATACCTCGACGTTTGTCCGCGAATTAGACCCGTTTTTAGCTAGTTAATATTATGTTTCCTGTTCGCGAAGGTTTAAGAACTTCTGTTTCACAGGTAGTTATACAAATGACAGAAACAACGATTCACAGTTTGATATACATTGGACAATGTATACACTTGCGTAAACATATCATAACCAATGCCCATAATTATGTACGTATCTATATAATATCTACTATGCATTGCGTAGCGAGGCTATTCTAGTGAAAAATATATTGCAATAACATTTTTTTTTCAGCTGAAATGGGTAATGCCACATTTATCACTGTGGATGTTTAAGAATATTTTTCTGCAAACAATGCTACAATTTGAATGCGAGCAATTCTATTCAGCCAATAAACTCGCCCTGTGTACTTGCATATTACTGGGGGAGGATACTGAATCAGGTAGGATATAATATGCCTCTACATTTTTGCATGTGCATTACGTCAGTGTGTCACTGTTTAAATTAAAGCTTTATTCACAAAAAACTGCGGGAGCATTATTTTTTTAAAGTACATCAAAATATATAGTAATCTTTGAAGCCACCAAGATTTTTAGGGTTCCGTACCCAAAGGGTAAAGCGGGACTATTACAAGGCTCCGCTGTCCGTCAGTCTGTCGGTTTGTCTGTCTGTATGTCTGTCTGTCTGTCCGTCTGTCACCAGGCTGTACTCATGAACCGTGATAGTTGGACAGTTAAAATTTTCACAGATGATATAATATATTTCCATTTCGCTATAACAACAATAACTAAAAACAGAATAAAATAAATATTTAAGTGGGCTCCTATACGACAAAAGTGATTTTTTGACATTTTTATTTGAATCCGACTCGCACTTGGCCGGTTTTTATTTACAGAGTCAGAGAAGAAGATGTACAGGAACATTTGCAGGTTGAACCGCAACGTCGGCGAGCTGAACATCTGCAGCCTCTTCCACCTGGGAGCCAGCCTGCTGATCCAGCAGCTGGGAGTCATCACCACCTACACTGTAGTGCTGCTGCAGTTCACGTTCCTGTGATGACATCATCATCATCATCATCATCATGTGATCAGCAGTGTGATCAGATAAGTTTTGACGCGGGTAGTTAAGTGATGTTTGTGTAACGCAATTGTTAAGTTAAGCGGATTTAACATCTTCAATAATAAAGCTGATGTTATGGTACATCTATGATGTCTACGTATTATATAAATTATGTATACTAGCAGACACGGCCACGCGTTGCTGTGGCTAAGGTTTTTGTTATTGCGACTATAAATTGAGATGTAAGCTGTCCTATCTTTCAAGTTAGATCAAACTGCACACGGTGTGCAAATTTTATTAAAATCGGTTAAGTAGTCGCGGACAAACAACGTGACGTGTAATTTATATTATAATATTAAGATTAGTATGTGTACTCGTATATAATTTATTATTGTTATCTTTCATTTATTGCTATTCACTTTGAGTTTTTTGTCATCTTCGAGATGTTTATATCGGTTATTAGTTGCACGTTTTCTTACACTTAAGACGGAAAAAGACAGTCTCTAAACTACCACTTCCAAAGACAAACTCCCCAAAACTACTACCTACTTCCCAAAACGTCTACTTCCCGTAATCCCCACCTTTTGTGTTGAACTACGTAACAAACAATGAACCCTAAACTCACAGTGCACAACTCAAATTTTTCATTGCAAATATACATAGGGATGCAAACCTACCCAAGAATAAAAAGCTGGCTTAAAAGGGACGTTTAACTACCCCCATAAAGCCGTGATTGCGACAGGCTCAAGGGTTAGTATATTTGATGGGCTGTTTTATATGTTGGCACTGGCAACACTTTGTCGGGGTAAATGTGTTTTTATATTGTTATCCAATCGTATACGAGAATGGCGGACCATAGTTGTTTTTGATAGGCGATGCTTTGTCTGACGTCGGTAACGAGGTTGTTAATGGGATTGTAATTTTTTTTATTGAAATTTCTACTTTCGGGGGGTGCTTCGTTCATAGTTATTATGAAAATTGGTGAGTTTATTTTAAGAATAAGTATAGATTGTTTCGCAGTCGGGCTTTGTGTCTTTTTTTTCTTAAAAAAAAACGTACCCTCACACTAGAAATTCTCCTTTGTCGTTGATACCGATTACAGACACATTACACCCAAACCAGAAACAAATATTTGTCGATCGCATAAATATTTATTTCGGGCCGGAATCGAACCCGCGACACCAGGCGAAGCAGTCCGAGTGCTCAGCCACTACGCCAAAAGTGTCGTCATTTTTGCATTAGTAGGTAGGTAATAGATAGGTATAACATACGATAGCTACGCTTACCTAACCTAGTAATTAAGTACCTAACCTAACCTAGTAGTTAAGTAACCTACTCACTCGTCTGAGACTTCGTTACGATATTCTCTAATCCGCCCAATGATGAGCACGGCGCTCTTCTCACCTACATAAGGAAGTTTTTGCCATGCTCCACCACGGGGGCCTGATCCGGGTTGAATGCACGCGGTGATAGCCTAGTGGGCGAACATCCACCTGCCAAGCATGAGGGCTAGTTCAAATCCCAGGGCAAGCACGAATGTGTTTCTTTTTAAACGTAATCATCACTCGTTTCCGCGCGAAGGAAAACGTCGTGCCCCAATATATATTTCAGTAGATAATAATTATTCGTGACTGTAAAATGAACTTTGTAAGAACTTTCAACTTACTTAAGTGCTTGCAAAAGTCTCCAAATGATTCGAGTCGCTTAGTCGAATGTTCGGGAAAATGCGGTTCACTAATTCTATTAATCAGTTCGCCTGAAGCCATATCGGTTTTATTTTTTTTATTATATTTACCGAGTTACTTAGCTATAGTGGGTATTTTTTTGTACTCAGATAGAAATGGAATTTATCTAATGTAAATACTTATTATATACTAACTTATATATTTGGCTGAGAAAAAAACAAAAGACAAGCTAATCATCCAAAAAAGACAATAAAATCATCCAAAAAAGACAATAAATGTACGAATAAATATAATTTATTCATCCAGTACCCGTACAAATAGTCACACTCTATATATTTAAGCTCACGGTAGAGTAGTTTGGAGATATTATTATATGCGGTGGGGAGACTTTTGGCACACAACAGGCAAAAAAAAAACCAAGAAGGTAGTAGAATTCAAAAGGTGTCACAATGTTTGAGCATGACGTTGACGTTGACATTGACATTGGGCAACACATCAGTTTTGGGCTTTGAAATAAAATGTATCATTTACGGATTTATCTTTATTTCACATCCTTATAACTAACAATAGAAAAGGGCAGACAAGGATTCTTTAGATATCTATGTCTAAGATACAATATTTTACAGGTCCATTACATTACAAATTATTGTACAAGCCACATAGAACTATCTCACGAAATTAGTTTGGCTGTGAAAGAAGTCGCCCTTGTGCATTCAGTGTGCACGCTTGGTGTCTCTCAGTAACGTCACGATGCGGTCACAGTCACAGTTATTATCACGTTTATCTGTGACCACTAACTACATGCGGGGCAAAACTCTTCAAACGAGCAAAAATATTTTCGTGAAATAGTATAATCTGTGGAAACAGAACGATGGTGAGATAGGAGAAACTGACATGCATTTATTTATTAACTATCAGTAAGTTATTTATATGTAAAGTAATGATATTGGTTAAAATAATCACGACTGCAGGAGTCCCTATCTATATCGCTGGAAAATTTTAATTATGTACTTTTTTTGATGTTTATCTTTAGTAAATACGAGTCGGTATTATATACGGCTGTATATATATTGTATACTGCTGCAATCGTGAGTAGGTATTCTAACTTTAAAAGATACAATTATTATACATGTTGACTTGTGCAATTTCAGCAAAATTTCAGGTACAATGAAATTTTAAAGAGAGAAAATCAGATCAAGATTATTTACACCTAGAAACCTAAAAGTTATTAATTAATTCTATGACATAATTTAATATACATTTAATTTCACATTTTGGTTGAATTGCACAAAATCGTAATATACATGATTCAATTTTATATTTGGGCCACGATTAATTTTCCTTTAAAGATTAAGACAATTCGCAGTCCGGACTGATGACAGCAATTAAATCGTTACTTATAAATAAAGATTTAATTAAGTAGTGATGTAGGTATACATACAACAGTTGATAATTACTATTAAAGGAATATTAATATTAAAAATTGATGTATTATTACTAGCCTATAATTATAATACTTTATAAAATGTATGCACTTTTCTACAATTGAAAAGCTGTAAATAATAGTGACTATTTACAATAGATTCCATATTTACAAGATTAAATTACTTCCAACTATTGAAACAAACGAAAGTTTTAATAACCCTTAAATATAGCGTTTTGATTATGTGAAAGAACACTTAAATATTGCATTTTTTAATGTGAAAAAACACTTAAATATTGCATTTTTATTATGTGAAAGAACACATACATATTGCGTTTTAACTATGTGAAAGAACACTTAAATATTGCATTTTTATTATGTGAAAAAACACTTAAATATTGCATTTTTATTTTGTGAAAGGCATTTTTATTATGTGAAAGAACACATATATATTGTTTTTCTATTAAAATAAAAGAAACACACTGAATGTAGCTTTCAATAACGACGCAGATTGAAAAATTAACTGAAATACCAACGTCAATGCAGAACAAAGCCATGTGGTTCATGGTTGGTTCTACATTAGGCAAGTACTATAAATGAACAAAAATCAAATAAAAGTGCAGACAACAAAAATATACTTTGTAAAATGTTTCTTTGACGCTTAGGATTATATTCGGCTGCTACACTAAAACGCAATAAAACATAACAATGTACATAATTAGTTCCTGTATGCTTTGCTTAAATTTACAAACATTAAAATTGGAAAACTGTACCAACCTCTATACATTGCCCGCAATTTGGGCTCTATTACCGACAGCGTCATGAACACGACGCTATCTATAATTCGACCCTAACATGCCATGTAATTGTAGATTTATATAATATTCGTTTAGTTTTTGTAACTGTGTTTTGTTACAACGAGATCATAATTTTAATAATGTTCAAGGCAGGCCATTTTAGTGTTCTCTGACTAGTTACCACCATCGCATAAGAAATCTTTCGCCAAGTAGGTACCTAAAAGTAGAAAGTTGTTTGGTAGTGGTTCTAAAGAATTTGCAGGGTTACTAGGATAATGATCTGCAGTGACATCATCCTTAACATGTGGGAAATCGGTCAAACAATAGCCTATAAACTTAACCAAAGTTATAGAGTTATCACAGAAGCGACAAATCCTTGGCCAAAACTGATCTCTCTTTCAGGATCGAAATAACTGACGCGTCTGCAACGCGAACAGAAGATTTTTTTTCTAAATGCAATACGAGCTATTATTATCCGCTGTTCTTCAAAGTTGTATGGCAAATATGAAAACTTTAAATCAAGTTGTAGGTACTAGCTTGTCAAACCTATTTAGCAGTTTTAGGACTTTTGGAAAACTAACAAGACGTCAATTAAATTTCTAATTAATGCATACGAGTAAAACTTTGACATTTTGATCCTCAACGTGAAACAGCTTAAGTTGAGGCGTACCGTATTTTCTGTTTAAATTCGTTTTACATCAATAAACCATATCTACGTCCTTAACCCTAACATGACCATCCAAACTACGATTAAACTTAATTTTAAACCCGTTTCTATCATCATCGTTCCTATAATCCGTAACCGTATCGCTATGCCTCTCATCCGATATACAATCGTCTACCTTAAAGCAATCGTAGTAAGGTTTGCAGTCGATGCTGTTGGTGCTCTTGACGATGTAACCGAAGCCGGTCTTCCTACAACATGGACAGTTCTTACCCGACTGTCAATCTCGACAGACGTCGGTGGTGAGAGTGAATCTGGCGGCAGACTCGCTGATGGAGTCGTCTCGGACTTTGGGACGTCGATTGCCGTTCATCTGCTCGATGAAGGAAGTGTTGGTATTCCTTGCGTAGTCACGGTGGATGTTGTGGTTGGAAGGGGAGAAGTGGGTGAGTCTGTAGCTGACGCAGGAGTCGTTCCTCCTAACCACAGTCCTGGTTGTGCCTCGAGAGCTTCCGACGGGGGCGAAAGAAGTGCCGTTCTGCTCTGGAGGCTGGGTTTGACAGCAGCAGAAGCATTTGAAGTACGAGCGGTGGAATTCACGACGGAACTTGCCTGTAACAACGGAGAAGGGCTTGAAGCAATTGCTAGATTTCAACATTGGGAGTGCTATAATGTCGCCTTTAATAACATTCGTGAGATTTTCATTGAGCATGCACTTGGTTTCATTCAATACTTTAAATACCAATATAATACAAGTGCCACGTAAAGAAAACAAAATTAACAATTTAACATTTAAGTGCTCAATAATTTAAGGTTGTCTAGTGATCTAAGAGTAACATATTATACTAAAGAACTACCTACCTACCTAATTATAAATCAATAGGTGTGTCAAATCTATGGTCAGACAAACACCCAGACTTGGAGCGAATCATGAAAGCGTGTGCACCATTGCCGGATATAAGAAAGATGGAAGCACACCGATCTTGAGTTTCATCCCATTCAAGCTTTTTAGACTTCGGTTGTTTTCAGGGAACATGGAAAATGACATCATGCCTTAGCAGTACCGTGAAATATAGCGAACTCCAAATCAAGCCTTTTCTCGATCAGGAAACTGTCATAGCCAAAAGAAAGCTAATTAACAATCACGCGTACCCCAAGGTTTCTATCTTGCTTCGTCAGCTCCTAAAAGTAATGGCTCATTCGTAGCTTTATCTACCGCTTAATGCGAGTGGTGAATTAACGGTCGCCAGTTAAAGCAGTTTACTGTCAGAACGTGAGATCCTTTTGATGAGACGTTTTACTGAATAATCAATGGTGGGGAGTCGTGAAGAGTGATTGGAGTTTAGGTGGGTGCGGGATTTTATTTTGAATGGCCCTCGTAAACGCGCCCTTTGCGGTGCTCTGTTATGTCAGCTTTTTAAACAGGTTCAAAAAGCAGAAAGTTCTAACTAGAAGCTATAATTTTGTTTGTGTGTTTTCTCTACTTTGTATCTCTAGAATTTATTTTAGAATATTAACAGTGAAGATTTTTACACATATAAAATTGCGACGAACTCAACAATGCATGCAGGCTGGGTGGGTTTAGGCTAAGCGACCGTAAATATTTTGACAATTATACAACAAAAAGGGAATGACGGCGATTGTTTTTTTTTCACTGCACTGAAAATAAACACGTTTTTTTTAATTGTGCCCTAATTTTGCCGATTGTTCTCAAGAACCCCGTCATTCCCTTTAAAATAACCGTAATTTTTAGGGCGACAGTGCAGTATAGGACGGGGCAGCTCGACTCACTGACCTGAAAACCCAGGGAAGCCTGCAAGCAAAATTATAGTTTTGAAGCATTTTCGTACACAACATGCTTTTAAATGAAATGCTATGAGATAAGCACCTTTAAAACTAGGTATGATGTAGGTACAAATAATTAATTTAAAAATTACGTAAAATTGTATTGGACAGTTCTTTACTTTAACGAAGAGTTTCTAAATTTTGCAGTTTCTATCCTCTCCGCATTTGTTCAATATCCATGTGAGAAGAAAGTGATGTTATTAAGCTTTTATTATTTTGTAACAATGGCACCCAACACAGTCTAAGATGAAAATGTATTTTACTCTAATTCGCCTATTCTGGAAAAGCTTTGAACGACTCTGACCGTCTTACCACAAAAGATTTAAACTACAGTTGAACAGATGACTCTAAATATTCTTCACAAATCGATGTCCAACCCTCGCTTTTTCTATAACAAATTCACAAGTAATATAATTAGGAATGCCAGGATTGAATATGAAAACGCGAGTGATAGACGCCAATTATGTGGAACGAAAGTTTAGAAACATCTCTTGAACTCTTGTTTAAATCTTTTGTGGGAAGACGGTAACATTTAAAAACAGGAGTACTCTATAAGTATTATATAATTTGTTTACTAGTACCATATGTATACGTGTAATATTGCTTTCTTTTACATTGGCGCCCAAAGTGGGGCAATGGCTCCTTCGATTTATTTTAAAAAATAATTTATCTTTCTCTAGATGACCTATTTATAATAAAAGAAAACGTAATAGAGCACTTAAAATATTATAAAAAAAATTAATGTCCTAATGAATCAAAGCTATGATTTGATAATCGTCAATGGTATGGGAGAAATTACTTGTCTCTCAAAAACTCAAAAACACTAGTTCGGGAGCCTATGGCTTCTAAAAATACAATGTCAATATAAATTTGGATTAATATTATGTCAAAATTTAGTATATAATATTATTTGTTGCCCATTCCTGAGTTTAACAATCTGCTTCAAAGTCTTCTTACCGCTCATGAAATTGTAAATCAGCGGGTTGACCGCTGAGTTGGCGTAGCACATCACGTGGGAGATGAGAGCGATGCAGGTCATCACATCACTCTGCTGAACGTCGTACGCCACCCTGCAATGGAAACAGCTGTATAGTACTGCACAGTTTTGCAGCCACCTAGTTCATATGGGGTCAGATCTGATGGTCTATACTAGATGAGCCGACGACATCAAGAGAGTCACAGGCAACCGGTGGATGCAAGTGGCAAATTGTCGTTCGGTGTGGCGGTCTAAGGGGGAGGCCTATGATCAGCAGTGGACGTCTTCAGCCTGATCATGGCGGTGATGATGGTGATGATGATGAGGCCTATACTATATAAACAAGCTGTTCAATTAACCTTGAATGAGGTTAGGTCTTCGGGTGGCATGGTGAATCCCAACATGGCCCCATTTCGCCCCACACCAGGCGGATCGATGGATCACGTTCCACACACCTCGTGGCGGAAGGGATAGTGCAAAAGCATTTCCTCCCTCAAAAAAAAGTAGTAGAAGTCTTTGATGTCAGAGTTGGTCAGAGAAGTCTGAGTCAATGGTTTAACGTGGAGTGCCTAATGGAATGGAAATGCACTCCTATCTAACGATAAAAATGTCACTGGTGTAGTATCAAATATAGCGTTGAATATATTTTATGTCGTTGGGATATCACCCGCAAAATAATATATTCCTGCTTGACCATTATAACCATCATCTCTCTGAACTTGCTCGTACGTTTTATTACTTCCATTACATGAAACGTTAATAACTTCTTGAGGTACATTTTAAAGGTCTCCTAGGTACATTTTAAACGTAACTATAACCTGCTCCTCAATTTACTGTCAAAACAGATTAAGTTAAATGGTTTGGGTGGCTTCCGGCGTGCAAGCACTCATATTATTTATTTCGTGATACAACTACAATGCTTTTAAACCTTTTAAAAACGAGCATAAAAATCGTATTTCAACACCCACTTGAAAATTCATCGCACAGGCAAAACGATTAGCATGGCTGAAAAAGCACGCCCGGCGCAAAATGTAATTGCTGGAAACTGGAAACCTTTTCGGCGCTAGGTGATTTATACAGGGTGCCTCTATGTGGAATGTCCACCCAGTTATTGTGGAGCCAGCTCTACGTGTCAGCTAGTATTATGCCAGTTTTCTACCCCCAAATTGCTGTTTACATCAAATTGATGACTCAAAATGAACACATTTTAATATCGAGGTGCAATTTAGGATCCTCAAGTAACGTCTTAATAATTATATTGATGATGATATCCCTATCATTCCAGAAATGTCAATCGCACCCCTAACAGTTAACCCCATTGCAGTCTACGTACCTAATACTGACATTACGATGTTTGAACTAACCCCATATCTTTGCGAAATGGTTGACATATGAAATGGATATGGTAAGGACCACAGACGGTTCTCCCGGAGAGTTATAAAATGGAGCTCTTCAAAAGAGGAGTGGAAAGAGATCGAGAGTACGCAACGAGTCGACAACACCCCATGTGTATGTGTGTTCCATGTGTGTGTTGCATAAGCAGTGGTGACCGTTTACCATCGGTCGGGGCGTCAGGTTGTTTGCCACTTCAAGTTCAGACAAAAGAAGAATAACCGATCTCACCTGAGCACAGACAGTAGATGCACAGGAAAGTAACAGACAGCAAACATGGCGACCACCGCCACTAGCATTTTGGCAGCTTTCCGACGCGACCGGAGCTGGCCTTCCGTTGACGCGTTCGTGTGGATAGATGGCGTGGTCCTCCGACTTGCTGCTAACCCTGGACAAGAGAGAAAGGCTTTTAGAGTCATATCTTCATCTTCATTAATCTTCATAAGACTCAGAAGAACAGACCCGTTTAAGTTAGTGGAGTTTAAAGTACTAGTGAACTAACACAATTCGTATAAGAACTACCTACAGTGCTACCTATAAAGAAGAAGAAAAAACATGTCTTCCCCTTAAAAGAGACAATAAAAAAGTGCTATGGGACACATTCTTAGATAAAGGCAATTGAAAAGTTACTTATTAGCCGTAATATTCAAAGCTAGATTGTAATAAGATTAGAGTGCACGAGGCTCTGTAGGAAAAGGAAAACTGAATCAGAGGTGGAAACTTTTAATGCAGATGGTACAAGTTGCTTAATCGTCTTCGCTAGTACCACTACACTAATTAACACTCTAACTTGTCGATAAAAACCAATGATCAGCCTAATAAAATATGATGATAGCAGTCGATGAAAGCTGGCAGACTTACGGTCGATATTAATAATCAATCCAATCGAAATTTTGCTATCTGGGATTGATATCACAATCCATTTTTAGGGTCAAACGTGCCAATAACCGATCCGTGGATTGGTTTATAAAGGCACGCATATTGGAAATCGATCGAACGATAGGCAGCAATCCAAGATCGGTTTTAATCTTGGATAGGAGATACAATATTAACTTCGGCTGTTAGTTTATCCATATTATTTAATTTGTTTGTAACTCATTACTGTAAAATTTGTCACCTTCAACAACGGATTACGAACGAAAAGCTTTCAGCCTTAATGTATCCTGAAATCGTGGAAATTGTCCTCATGTTTATTTAACTTGAGGTTCATTTGAATAACGGCAAGATTTGAGGACTGCGGAGGTTTTATTAATAAAGGTAACGCGAGCCAGTTACGGAGCTTTTACAAGCTGCAACATAGCGATGATTAGTTCAGTAAGCTGGCGTCTTCAAATGCTTTGTGAGAGGCCATTCACTGGCTTCGGCAGACTCAAGTATTAGTTGTAAACATGGTATACAAGATGGGAAAGACACCGGGTAAATAACTGAGAAGAAACATTGCTTTTTTAATGAGTATCACTGCATGCATGGATTGTTTTAAACGCTAGCTCGAGTCGTGTGTTGAACCAAGTGAAAGAATATTATTATTTTGTAATCTGTCCTATTTATTTACTGCATGAAGTAAAGTTACTGTTTCCTCATCAGGTAACAATGCTCTGTTAATAAGGCACAATAAAATTAGCCTAACAATATGATGAAGATACACAATAACTCGAAGTAAAACTTGGCTTTTGTTTGGCTCGTCGAAATAAGCGTATTCTCGTATTGAGACTGGGCCGTCTAAATTGCCTAGAACAGGCTTTAAAATCAATTAACAGTGTTCTAAATTGTTGTCTTCTAAGAACAAAATTACTAGCCGAAGTTATTAAACCCTGAATAGGGTTATCTTCACAACTCGCGACCATTCGGGCCCCCTAAAGGGGTGACAATTGCAGTGCCTCAGAACTTTGGCTTCATAAGTGTACACGACTTTGCACTGCGCCGTACTTTGAGCTATCAGTTTTGGCATAGCATCAACATGGCATCTATAAATGCTTAATATACCACCAATTCGTACTAACCACCGTCACTTATCAAAATATCTAAGGGATGGAACAATTTACAGTATCTTTATTGTTATACTTGTAAATAATGCTTTTTTCTATTTTTATACATTTCTTTGTATGTCTTGGAGTGCAACAATGAATTCTATTCTTGTTATTTAAAAATATAACCTAGACCTTTATGTAAAGGTTGCTTTTAAGCGAGCATGCTCTTCACTCTGCATTTTTTAACGCAGCATCAGTTGACCATTTGCTATATAGCTTATAATTATTGCATAAAAATATACTGTTATTTTGGATAGTAGTAGGTAACAATAATTCAGCCTGTAACTGTCTAACTGCTGGGCAAAGGCCTCCCCTCACTTTCGTGAAGAGTATATTAGGCCACAATCCACCACGGGGGCCTAGTCCGGTTTGGTGGATAACATGCCTCCGAAATAATTCTCAGGCAAGTTGGTTTCCTCACGATGTTTCCCTTCACTGAAAAGCAAGTGATAGTTACGTACATGTTGTAACAAGAAACACATTGGTACGTGCCCGCACTCGGATTTGAACGCGCCACCTCCGCTTTGGAAGGCGGACGTTCACCCACTAGGCTACCACCGCTTTTTTGTAAGTAGTACGTACTGTTACCGTGGCTAGTCGATTCTCCGCGACGAGGTGCATCTCTTGCGGAGCTACTCTAGTGTGACGTCAGAGGCGTCTGACGGTTCAATGGCGGCAAAAGAAAAGGCAGTTCAGCGGGAAATAATTAAAAGTTATTTGATAGCGTTTAATTTCCTATTTAACAGTAAAGTCAAAGTCAAAGCATTTATTACTATATATGTAACTATATATTAATAGGCAATTCACTCGCACTTTTACAAGTCAAACAGCTAATTCTCGTTAACAAAGAGAATCATAAAAACATAAAGTATGATACATTAAATTAAACTGTAATTGATTATGGTTTGAGTTTGAAAATAGGATGTTTCCTTTTCAAGCACTGTACCAAGATTCTGGAGTACTTACAGTTGTTATGCCCGGAGCCCGGCGTGGTGCACAGCTTGTGCGATTCCGTGTGTCCGGGGATGTTGTCCGACCGCCACAGCACCCTGACAATCTGGCAGTACGCTATCATCATCAGGAACAGTGGGAACCTGGGGACAAGACGGATATTTAGAGCTATGGTGGAGTGTGATGCAAGACAGTCAGGACGGCTGGTCCGGGGTCCTTGAGAAACACTTTGGTTACTACTATCACCACTTTTATTTCAAGAACTTAAAATATCGACATATACCTATATATTAATTTAGTAAAGATGTAGAAAAAAGGTTGAAGGGTCGAAACGTAGTATAAGTATTACCCAACTGATATGGCTTACCGATGTACCTGCGCAGAAGATGAATTTTCAAAGCGCGGGAAATGCTATTGACCGCTATTGGTCGGCAGCCGCCGCCATCTTAGCGAGCTTAGAGTGAGATGGAACTAACAGCTGCAGTGTATTATGAACCTTATAATAGTGATCTTAGGTTGATTGTAAGTTTTAAGCATTCTTTCGTTAATCTTCGGACCATACTTTCTTTTTTGCGCGAACGAAGATTCACGACGCGCCTTATAAGTTGGGTACTAAGTAGTATACAAAAATTTGTCAGTTTAACTAATACTACTTTTCTGCATATTTAAATGCTGCAACCAGCACAACAACAATCGCCAAGTTTGTGAAAGTTTGCCGCCCCTCATTTTAACAGGCGGTCCCTAAATATCTCGACTCAAAGTTGAAAACTATTAAAACTATGCGCGGAACTCTCTAACTAATGCAAGGCTTGAATTCAAAAGTTGGTGAGGAAGTAAATAATAGACGCGCAATACGGGTCAAACAAAATGTGTAACGCATCAGTGAAATGTCACTGAAATAATAACAAATGAGACGAATTAGCCAGTTGGTATATTCGTTAGGTTAGGTTATCTATGTATGTAGCTTTTATGTAAACGTTATTAATTTTATTAGATTTTTTTATATCTATTGATGTGGTGCTGTAGCGTATGGCAACAAAAATACTGGTGTTGGACGTGAATGATTAAATACCGAACAAGGTGACACCATAATAGTAATAATACATATAAAATAATAGCAGACCGTTTACATAATAATATAACGAATAGTAAAATATTTAAGCGATATGGTAGCTCTGTCGGACTCGTGACAAGATGGAACACATTTCACCTCTACCAGGCTGTTTCTCGGTGGCAAAAGATGCCGATTTCATAGTTACATACAAACAGGTTGTATTTATTTACACAAACTTAAAGAAATGGGACAGAGTGGAAAAAATTGAATTTTCTTTTATGTTGTTCACAAGGAAAAATAAATTAAACTGCGGCAATTCCCTTTCACAACGGCATAACCGCGGGGCGTACTGATTTGGTAGAATTATTATAAAAAGGTTCGAATGAAATTGGTTCACGGTTCTTATGAAGTCCACAGAGCAACACAAAGGGTATTAATTATTATATTACGCTCGAATTTATCTCCTTTCGAGTCCTACCAGATTATCAGATTTACAATTATTAATAGAATAATCCGTCGACTGTTATTTATTGCAGTTTAACATATTTCACTCTACATGTTAGTTAATATTATTATATGCAAGACATACATTAGTGTGAACTAGGTAGGTACATGTAATTATAATAATTATGGTGTGGGAGTTTGTGGGAGGTACTTATCCTTTCTGATATCCTTCAAGATAATTCTGATAAGGAGTGATCTATGTATGTGATCACGCATTAATAATATTTGGGACTAATCTTACAATTTAGGGCTAGCCTCAGATCATATTACCCTAACTCATAGCTTGTTCTAACAAGCCGAATATGCTTGGCTGCTATTATTATAAAACATTTAGTTGTTACATTTGTTTCTATGACTGTACAAATATATAATAGCAGCAGAGTTGCTTACTAAAAATAATATTTATATAAAAGGTGGCAACTCGACCACGCTGGTGAATTTTATTGCGGTCCAAATGACAACCAACTCATAGTTTGGGCATAGTTCCTAAACCATAAACGTCAAACCCTCTAGATTAAAAATCAACCTAAATTGAGCGTCAAGATGTCACAACAAGACGTCATGGTACGAATAAGTAGTAAAACGATTCTGTTTAGGTCCTCAATTGGATCACAATAAGACGTCATGGTAAGTCCCCAGGTGAGACAGTGGTCAAAAGCTGGACAAGAATGAAAAAAAAAATGGAATTTTCCATGGTACTTACGTGTATAGAAAGAGAGCTTTGACGATGTGCCATTTGAGGTCACTCTCGTCGGACCACGTGGAGGCGCACTGCATGAAGTACTGCACGTTGAACCGAAGCTGCATCTTCCTCTGCACTTGGAGGACCACGAACTCCGGCACGTCTGTTGGGAAGGTAAGAAATAAGGGTTTATTTATGCACCGACCAGTTCTCTAAATGGCATAATGGACCCTACTCAAAATGCCCAATTCTAATGGACCAATTCTCAATATACCCCTTTTCTAATGGACCAATTCTCAAAATACCCCCAATTCTACAATGGACCAATTATCAAAATGTCCAATAATTCTATTTAAGACCAATTCTTATAATGACCAGGTTAGGAAAGAAAATTAGGAAAATTTCTAATTAAAGGCTCTGTACAATCGCTAAAGACGTTTTAACTATATTCCTATAATGTGACACTTCCGACAAACAACAAACTATATTCCTGCAGCAGATTTACAATACGTATTACCTAACATAACATAACAGTTATTCGTAACAAAAACTACTCGTTATAATATTTTAACAGTAAGTATTTTGATTTCAAAGGAAATAGAAAACGTGATTTGTTATGTCCGAGTTAAAGAAATATGCCAACGTGCGGGTCCGTACGCTATACAGAATGTATTGAACCGAGGTCAAAGCTTTTAGGTACCTTTGTGCTCTCAACAATAGCCAGAACTTGATTTCTGTTGGCTTCGGGAAGCTATAACTTGGTTCAGTAGCTTTTAACCTTGCGACAAAAGTTTATTAGAACCCATACATAAACAGCTGCTTGTAGGGGTGCCATGGTATCCAAATGGAGGGCATGCTCTCCTTTCTGGCAAATTGACCTTATATATGTAACGAGTGTCCTCCTTTTCACAAAATACGCGCGTACTTAGAACGACATTTCTTGAGTTTTATTTTCAATTATTAATGTACTAATACAATCAAAATCCAAAGTACAATTTTTGAATTGACTTCTTTGAACTATTATTGGAAATGGAATCGATCATGAAGCACGCGTTTTTCTAAGATCTAAATTGGTTTTTAAGTTGTTAAATAACCATAAGAACAAATCATAATTCCACGTCATCGTACAATATTGCAGGTATGTAATATGTATATGTATACCTACAGACCTACGTATTATTCTCAAAAGTGAAAAAAAACACGGAATCTGAAGTGAAAGGGCACACAATTTGTTTCCAAGAAAATTAGAAAATGCACAGGTTTTGAAAAGAAAACAAGTGAACTGTTTCCCTGATTTGTTAACCGTTGTATAAGTAATAAAGTTGAAAATACAGTGATGTTTTTGGTTCAGATGCTTGGCTTCCGTTTCCGGATTGATAACATGAAAACAACATTGTGGGAATCCGACTGGAAACTTAGATAAGGCAATTGTAGCTTTAACATTGACTCCTGAGCGTTTCTTTAATCTTATATCTTTTGGGACTTAAGTCATTTAGTGGCTATGTCAGGTTGCTAAGCACTATACTGTGTTATAGGTATTTGTAATGAGTTTTGCCGAACTTTTGGCGATATCTGCACGACTGTTGCTTCTATAGGGGTTTAGAGGCGGTGGGGGTTTTTATGTTTCCGATTTTTGGGATTTAGGGGTAGGTACTAGGGTTTTAAGGTATACGTACCCCAAATCTCATTTAATATACAGACCTCTGATCGATGGTAAACATACTCCATCTTACTACAAAAGTTTTAAAATTTCGTTCCACAAAATCGACGTCTATCACTCGCGTTTTCTTACTCATTTTTGGCATTCTTAATTATTATTATTCTACTTGTGAATATGGCATTGAGTTAGAAAAAGTGAGGGTTAAACGTCGATTTGTGGAGAAAATATTTAAGCTCATTTGTTCAACTCTGGCTTAAATCTTATGTGGTAAGCCCGCTTAAGTCTAGAACAAGTCTCTCAAAGCTGCAGGTACACCTCTTAGTCACAGATTTTCTACTTCAGAGTGCTATCCAGGTAGACGCTATAGCGCTCTACCACCAGGGTAAATTGGACGGCGTTATGAAATAACGGAAGAAGCGACAAATCAGTAAAACTGAGAAAACGAGCTTCAAAGTTTTGAAATTTAAATATGTTGCTGAGAGCACAATATTTATGTTATTGGTGTGATTTTTACTTATGTGATATATTATTATGTATATTTTATTTCATAAAAGAACATATTTTTGTATAATGCATAGTATAGAAGATATTGTAATTTTTCCGCTTAATTCCATATTACGTTTTGCATTATTTGTACGATTTTAAAATTGCAGTATGGAATCAGGCGCCATTTTGTCATTTAATACGTTTATACAATTTAGTTTTGGGGGTAATGAAGGGTATAAAGAGATTATATCCAAAGGCAAAATAGTTATATATTACCAAAAATAAACAAAAACTTGTTTTTGACAACAAAACAATCGGAAAAACGGTTGAATAAATGAAAATAAGTATACCTACTTAATAAAAAATCGAAAACGTGAAGCAATTTTTACTCAATAGCCCAGTGGAATTAAATATTAAAATCGCGAAGCTTGTTGTACTGCATTTTGGTGTGTTGTAGAACAGTTATGTTAGTGTACCTAGTATAAATCCAAACATGCAACCTAAAAGTCGTAAACGATGCGTTTTAGACAAACGTACTTCAGTCCTTTTATAAAGTCAATTAAATTTGCACCAATTTAATCCCAAACGAAACTATAAGGAGCAAGCTATGACCCTTCAATAATGTGGTCCATTACCCGGCAAAATGACACTTTTAAGTTTTGCTCCCGTCCGAAGCTAAATATTGGTGAAATCCCTCGTCCTTTGAAAAAGGTCACTAATACAATGTTTTTGTACATTTAATCAACTTTCATTTAAGTACAAGACGAAGTCTGCATAAGATACTAATAGTTCACTTACAATCTTGAAGGTAAAAGTGGGGTTTGAAAAATTGGCGCAAAATGCATTAAATAATATATAAAGGATAGAAATACGTTTTAATTTGTGGCCACCTTGCTATACTGAAAGCTAGTTAACCGTACTACATCATTGTTTCAGTGAATTTTTTCATAGGACCAGGGATTTTACCAATATTCTGCTTCGAACGGAAACAACTCTTAAAATTATAATTTTTCCGGAAAAACTTACTGTATTTGAAGGGCCACAGTTTGATCGTTATAGGGTTTATAGAGCTGCGTTAGGGTTTCAATTTTTGCAAATTTTATTAACCTTAATAAAAGTCCAGAAGTGCACTTGTCCAAAACGCATAGTAAGCATATGACTTATAGAGCAAAAAAGTGAGAAAAGTCTCAAAACTTCAAAGTTTTTTGCGTGTTGCCAAGCTAGCACAAGTTTTCCAAAGTTGCTAATATGGATTTAGGTATACCATATCTTTACTAGTCCATACAACCTACCAAAAATGCAGTACCACATCAAGCATTGCGATTTTAGCCCTATTTTATACCTAATTCCACTGGGCTATGATTGTTTGATTCTCAATCAATGAAATAGATGAACCAATGGATACTCAATAACGAACTATGCGCCTATTTTTGGTGGGTAATTTGATTTTGCATTTTAGATTTATAGTTGTTTAATAATGAAACAACGAATTAAGTCGAATGTCTCAGGATTTAATACGTTTATGTTTAATAAAACCTTATTTATTGTATTTTGGAATAGCGACTTAGGCACTTAGTTTGGTATTACAAAGCGATAAAATGCATGGAACCTAACATTTGAAGACATGTCGCTTGATTCACCCCTCTATATTAAGGTAGGAGAGTTGATTTTTGAACAAAAAAATGACTAGGAATGTAGTTTAAAGTCTCTACAATCGAACTGCATTATTAACTTTTTTTTTTTGGTTTGTTCGTGTAATTCGTTATTTCATAACGCCGTCCAATTCATCTTCTTCGGAAGCTCATCCCATTTTTGCAGTCAGCTGGGTTCGAACTTACATCCTCCGGCGTGCGATACGACGACGGAATCAACTGAGCCACTAGCACTTCGAAAATAACGCTCTAAACTAAAATACTGTATACTCACTGAACAGCAAGGATAGCAGCCAGATGACGAGGATAGCGGTCTTCGCCCTTCCGGTGGTAGACTTGAACTTCAGCGGGAAGCAGATCGCGTACCAGCGGTCCACCGAGATGAAGGTCAGGGTCAACACCGACACCGTCACTGACACCGACTGGAACAATATAGAGTGGTTAGTTTAAAGGTATTAGGTGGAATACCGGAGCCTACCTAAGCAGTAAAAACAAGCAAGAGTCATGTGTGATCGACAGCTAAAAGGGAGAATCTCTACAGATTTCGATTCCGTTTGTTTTTGATACTTTACAGGTATAGCATTGGACCCTATCCACTATCTGGGGGCTTCCTATGACGTCTTATTGCGATCCAATTGAGGACTTAAACATAATCGTTTTACTACTTATTCGTACGACGTCTTGTTGTGACATCTTGACGCTCATTTTAGGTTGATTTTAAATCTAAGGGATTGACGTCTATAATGATATTGGAAGCCATGTATTACTATTATTTAAAGTGAAACGATTCTGTTTAGGTTCTCCATTGGATCGCAATAAGACGTCATGGTAAGCCCCTGGTCGAAAGTAGGTAACACGGTCAGCTTAGAATGGAACTGGCTCTTAAGGACCCTTGCCGGAACACTCCAGTAAGGATTTGCCGACAGATTTTCTTCTTGAAGGTGGTAGCTAGCCACTTTACTGTCCTTGTTTTTTTTTTTGATCCAGCAAATTCCTTTATCGATGGTATGTGGGATGGTTATGTGGGAATCCCGCCTTGAAAAAGGCAGTGTACCCACTAAACACCTGGGGTGTTCTCTCGCCGCATGTGGTGTGGCTGCGGGGTCACTGGCGCGCTTCCGCAACCACACCTGCGCCACTTTACTGCCCTACCAGGGGGTTTAACCCTGTTTTTCTTTGTAAGAGGCTCAAGCTCGGTGATCACCTGGTTTCGAATCAACGCACTGATCGCTGTGGCATAATGTGCAATCCGAACCAACTGAACTATCACATTTTTCTATTGAATGTTTTAGGACGCTACTAGATTTGATGTTTATAGACCCATTTACACTAATTACCACTTTCTTTGAGCTCGAAATTCAGTCACGCCTGTTATGGTGTACCTTGCGGTAGATAGCCCATTCGGTTTTACGAGTCTATTAGCGGATTCCTTGGCCTACAGGCAGGATATTGCCGAGGTGCTTTACGGTTTGAGAGGGTGGGCAGGAATTTGGTACATTTTATTGGTTTACAAATGGCGTGTATTCACAGCTTTCAAAGGTTACGGCTCATTCTTGAATTCTTAGTCTAGACTTGAACAGGGAAAAGCGTAGTTTACTCATATCGTCAGATACCTTGGTATTTTCACACTATTAGACGATATTCAAAACGAAACATACCAACCGTATACCTTCTCATATTTTATGTTACCCTGGTACTTTCTTTTCATGTATTTTTTTCTGTCAACGTCGTGTTTATAACAACGCATAATTATTATTATATTTTGTATTTCATCTTTATAGGTACTTTGTACGTTCAATCGAGTCGCCCCTACAAAAATGGGTAAAATTGAATGGGAACAGCTCGGCCGTTCGGACGACATTCCTTTGGCTGGAATGACCACAACTCATGCGTATTTATGTTCCCTTGAAAAGTCTAACACCTTTCTGAGATATGAACCGTGAAACCTCAAGAGAAAAACTGCAAAAAGTAAGCTAATGAAACGGGCTAACCCCAACTTAACTCAAGGCTAACCCAGCTATTATATTACGAAGGAAGTCTCAAGTTTCTGTTTAATCTGTGCCAAGGCTATCCTGTAGTTAGACGAATTGTGACCCGCGGGAATAGTTCGCATTACCTACTCTAGTGGAGTGCAAGCAGTGTTGAGACAATATGGTTCTATAGACAGTAAGGAAGAGTCAATGAAACAAATGTTAATTTAGGTGGAAGAGAGAGAGAGAGCGAGAGTGAAAGTGAGGGAGAGATAGGGAAAGGGTGAGAGAGAGAGTGAGCAGTTTTACTAGCTTGCTTTAAATATTTTAGGTTTTAAGAAACTCTATAGTTGAGCGTTGTGTCCGTAAATACAATATGTTTAAGAATAAACTTTTGGCTAAAAACCAAACTTGGCTTTTTGTCTATCAATATGACATGTACGTATTTAGATTTTTTCTTTCCTGTAAATGCATGCGGGTTGCAGAAGATTCGTAAAACCCATGCCATAAGGCTTTGTTAATCTAAAAGTTCCCGCAATGGTGACAGTATTACCAAGTATGTTTTATGGTCGTGAAAGCGCGCTATTTCCCATACTGCATCAGAATCCTGTACGGCAGCTAGTGTCTTGTGACCGGACGATGAAATCTAGGAAAATGCAAGTTACTAAGAGAATAAATTATGTGAGAATTTAGTTCAAGGAGGAAGATGGAATCCGATGGACTGACTTAAAGAAGGACGAGTTTTATGGTGTAGAATTAAAAACGTGAAAGGTCGGCATAGAACTGTTATCAAGGAATTGAAATAACATGTATGTCATAGAGCTGTTAACACTCCATCACATCACCCGATAAATGATGTATAGAGCTGTTATAACCCCCCTCAAAAAGGAAGTCTTTAGAGTGTTCCGTTTCACACGAACGAACAACAATAGAGATGTACGTAGGTAAATACATGGCGTGAATAATACTGAAAAAGCTTTATTTGAAAACTGGGCTTTATCCGTTTGAAAATACGATCGCAGATGGCTTGAAATTGTCTGAAAAGTTGAGTGTAAAATCGTGTACGAGTTTTGATACTTATGCGGTAGTGAATGTTTTGAGAATAGCTTTAAAATCTTGGATGAATATTAGGTAGCATTATAAAATTCTTGTCGTGATATTGAAATGATAACTATTATGATGATATCTCCATTCTCCATACAATATAATAATATATTCTTGTATCACCCTAGTAAAAAAAACTAAAGTTTGTAGATGTGTTTGTTACCACTAATCGATGAGTCGGCTGTACGGGGTTCGATGATATTTAGTAGATATAGGTCCTAAAGCATTTTTTCCTATACTCTATAAGACTTTAAAATAGCAAAATATTGAGCAAGAATATAATTTTAAAAACCGGTGAGTGTCTGCAAACTTGCAACTTGCAATTTTGCGGAAGTCTATCTTAATATATATAAATCTCGTGTCACAATGTTTGTCCTCAATGGACTCCTAAACTACTTGACCGATTTTAATCAAATTTGCACAGCGCGTGCAGTTTGATCTAACTTGAAAGATAGGGTAGCTTACATCTCAATTTATAGTCGCAATAACAAAAACCTTAGCCACAGCAACGCGTGGGCGTGTCTGCTAGTATCTATATATGTACTTCTATACTAATATTATAAAGAGGAAAGATTTGAATATTTGTTTGCATTGAATAGGCTCCGAAACTGCTGAACCGATTTGAAAAATTATTTCACTGTTGGGAAGCTACACTATCCGCGGGCGACATAGGCTACTTTTTACCCCGTAAAAATACCGGTTCCCGCGGGATAGTAGTAAACGCGAGTGTAACCGCGATTTCTAGTAATCATATTTTACTTGCGACGATATTTTGGATGACATTATTCAGCGTATTTTGTTGCTGACTGTACAAGCATCGTGGTAGGTAGTATTTAGTTGAGATGTCACGTTTCAGGGAAGGTTTGATGCGACCTAGTTGCTGGAACGCATGCACCTACTGGAAAGGCATTGCAAAAGATTGTTGGTAGTAGAAATAACACATTCATCTTGTATTGAGCTAGCTGCGCTCCGTGGCTTTAGCCACATTTGCATAATTTCTTATGATATTTGTCTGAGTACATACAATACTTTATTTATTTTCAAAGAACGTTGGTTGGCAGTTAAACCTATCTACTGTCTACCTTGTCCATCCAAAGGGTGTCTGGTAGAGATCTAACCACCTATTGTACTTTTTATTAAATTTGTTTCTCACATGGTTTATGCATTGCGGTCAATAAAGAGTTATTTATCTATTAATTATATTCTATTTAAAGCTTTCGATTAGCATCCAAAATACCACTAATAACTTACGATAGCCAAGCCCGTCGTATTCCAGTGCTAGGCGCTACTAGCCTGATTACCTTATACGAGCTACTGGCCCAATGTAAACCCTCCACAGAGTCGAATTTCCAGCTCATCGAGATCTTTAAGGATTTAGGTGCTTTGAAACGGCGAACGGTCCGATAAAAGCCCTCGCTGCAGTATTTTTAAAACGTATTTTTACTGAGAAAGAAGCGTTTTTGGGTCACACAATTAAACAGCTAAATACTCAAGCATTTAAGACTATTTTCGCATACGTTCTAGGTTACCTTTAATGTTTTAGATTGATAGGTAGAACTTGCATATTTTATACAATTTTGTTGTGTAAATACGTAATTTATTTGTCCTCGTAGTGCCTGATTTCGTAGCACCTGTAGCTACGAAATTAGCTACGAGTTACTATTGTAGTAAAAGGTGGGAATCTATCCCCCGGTTTCTAGAACGTTTGTGCGCTTTGACAGTAGATTAAAACTATCGTTGCCTCTATCTGACTATAAACAAATGACAAGGATGGCAATATAATTAATCTGTAGTCAAAGTTGACTGACGTTTCAGAAACTGGGAGTAAGTCTGTGATTATACCGCTTATGGCGCGTTATTCTCTCTTTCTCTTTCTTTAAACGTAGCCCCACACTAGCGTTTCTCCTGCGTTACAGACATACAATTTCACATACACATCACACCCAGACCAGAAACAAAAAAGCAGCGCAAGTATTGAAAGCAGTGTACCTTTATAACTGTAATAATTTAGCCTGTACTGTCCCACTGCTGGGCAAAGGTCTCCCCGCAGTTTCGTGAGGCGGATTAGGCCATAATCCAACACGGGGCTTAGCCCAGATTGGTGGATAAATGCCCCCGAAATAATTTTCGGGCATGTTGGTATTCTCACGATGTTTTCCTTCACTGACAAGCGAGTGATAATTACGTACATAATATGTTAAACAAGAAACACATTGGTACGTGCCCGCACTGGGATTTGAGCTCGCCACCTCCGCTTTGGCAGGCGGACGTTCGCCCACTTGGCTACCACCGTTTCGTGTTTATAATTACTAATAGATAATTATGTATATACCGTGTGTAGGTATATAAAAAGAGTACGACCATTCGCGTGCCTCTATGGACCCGCTTCAAACTAGATAGGTCAATCCACGCGTGACTCATTTATTTATTATGTGCTTCTCTGTTTGAATTCATGAAAAGTAAATAGCAAATATGTATTTTCTATTTCAGTCCCTATACCTTCGCTATTTCAGAAAAAGGACAAAGATGGCGGCTGAATGGGGGCATAAATATTCGGCGACGTTCGGTATATTTTGTCCACGCTCCGCTAAGTTCGTGTAGAATCTGTAATCGGGCTAGCTTCCGCCCGAATGGAATTTTGATTTGAGATGGCAGATGGTGTAGATACAAGCTTTGACCTTACAGATAAAAGTTAAAGAAGGATATAACATGGATGCTTCTTGAGTACCGTGTATAGATAGGTATCGAAAATTGGATAATCATACCTACATACCTACATTTTCTATACAAATAAAGATGTGTCTGTGTGTGCTGTGAAAATCACAGGTTTTTACTTAATGCATATGAAACTATAACAATAACAATAATCATATACGGTGGGTACATAAGACAAAAACTTTATAATTTTTAATTGTTGCCTGTCTGTCTTTTTGTTCCGGCTAATCACTGGACGGCTGGACCGATTTTGCGGGACTTGCACTGGCAGATAGCTGATATTATTGTAGGAACTATTTGGTAAAATTTTTGTAGACGACCGCTTAGAAATTCCAAATTCCAAATGTATGTATGTACTTAGTAAATAATTTATATGTGACGTTTTATAAAATAAATGACATTGTGTTTTTTCGATATTTTTTTTGTTTTAGTTATGGCTTCGCACGGTTTGTGCATATAGCCAGTGTCAAGTATTTTATTATTTATGTATTTCTTAATTTCACATTAAGAAAGTCACAGCAATATAGCAATCGTGGTCAAGTAGTCAAGTCAATTATTTACATCGTCAAAGTCACGATTCAGTAAAGTAGTGGATGCTTTACTGAAACTTCCTGGGAGTTTTGGAAAAAATGCGAAATGACACGTTTTTGTTTATATCATTCGCCTACACTCGTGCACGTTAACGAACACTTAATGATTAATATTCCACCAATATTACACATTAACACTCGAAGAAACACAAGTTTGAGAAAATAATACAAAACCAACAGCGTCTCACTATCGGATTCCCGCCAAAACTCCTTTTTTCGATTTGTACGCAATGGTTTTACTTCCACATTATAAAGAGTATCTTACGTAAGAATCATTAATCATAATTAACTGAAAAAAACTATTATCCTAGTAACTGCAAAGCTTTAGGGCAAGTTATTTAACACGGAGAAAGGAAGCGTTGGCTTCATTCAGTTAATTGCCAGGAAATTTAATGGACGAAACCTTAATTGACGGTTACTGGGGTCAACTAAGGGTAAAGCTGGGGTTAACTATGGAAATGGAAAGTTCAATAGGGCGTAGAAGTTCTCCTTTGTAGCATTATTATGTGGTTGACAATTGTTCAAGCAGTCCTTTAACCAACGGCCTCAAAAATAATAAGAGTGAAAAGCAACGTGATGCTAATTATATTACTCGTAAAGAAAACGGTAAAATGAATGTTATCCCCAAGCATGAAAGAATAATTTCCTTCATACTAAATTGGATTGGCTGTGATTAAGTAACTTGTACCTAGTACCTACCAGATAAATCATTGTTAACGAAGGTTTATAACACTAAAAAAGCAACTTCTCAGTTTACCGACCTGATTGGGGTATTAATAATAATTAATCTAAATAATAAAAAAGCTTTTCTCCATTTTTCCTTTCCTACCAAGTGAGGGAAATTAAAAGTTATTAATTTGTGAAATATAAACCCGTCGCCATTGCCCCGGCCCGAGCATCCCGGATGTTTATAAAACAAAATAATGACAGCGGTGGAACGAGCTTATGCGATATTTTCACGAGCGATAATATTGCCGCGATATCTGGGGGCACGGCAGTGCCCCCGCCAAGTCGAGCAAAACAAAAGGCACGGCCGTACTATCCTTTTCTAGAAGCGATTCGGGCCATTTTCGACCCCCTGTAACTTCGTTATGGATAAAACTAGAAGCTTAAATTTTTAGTGACCAAGAGGGCATCACGTCTACAGATAATAATCCAAATTACATTAAATTTGAACCAGCAGTTTAAGAATTATTTCAAGTCAAAGTTGCTTAATTTTGCTGCCCACTCACTGACTGACTGACTCACTGACTCACCGATCATCAAAATTCTAAGGTACTTCTAGCCGTCCCACAAGTTTCAAATTTTGAATATAGCTATTGTTTAGCCTATAAACCAAGGAAAAATTCTGACATTCCATAATTTTCATCCCGTTTTCTAGATATATAATCTGCATAAATAACTTTGTATTCCCATATAAATCCCATTAAATTGTATGTGATTACAAAGTTACTTTTACAGTTCATAATTAGACTTCATTGAAATTGAATGAAACAGGGTAACAGTAACAGGGTAACAGGGGTTAAAAATGAGAAATGGCTGCGAGAAATTCAACAGTTGAGCGCTTTTTAAAAACTTCCACGATAGGTACACCTACCGCAGATAGAAAGATAAAAATCCCTATACTATACCTACCTACACTTTTATAGGTTGAACAAATTCGTTACCTAGGTACATTAAAATAGGTACTTAGGTATCTTATACCTACCTACCTAATATGCATCTGTGGAGACGCAAAGACACTCGTTCATGATAATCTATGAGCATGACCTATGTTCGCAAGGGGCCCCAGCCGGGCAGGCGCGCGGCGCGCCTTTTTGCGTGTTTCGCAAAAAAACGAAATAAAGAAAGAAAACTACTAATCACAGCATAATACAGCATAATCTACTAGGTAATCTAAATAATATAGTCTTCCGTGTATGTATACTTTCAAACAAAATACAAGCACAAAGCGCTATGTAAATTTATGTTGAAGTGTGCAATTGCCAAGTCACTCTATTTACTAAAGAAATAAATAAGTAGGTAGGTATTAAATTAACCGACTTGGTTTACATTCGATATAACAACTTTTTACGGCAGATAAACTGCGTTGCGAGACTTGTGCATTTTTGTACATGTAATGTTTTTGATGGGATTTTATTTTCAAGTTTATTTTTACAAGCTTTTAACATTCACAGTAGATCCACACTGTCAAGAAATGGATCTACTGAGAAATATTTTTCTCGATAGGTCCAGGATGGATCTGAACAATGGATTACAGAGATTTATCTTTTTAGTTACATATTATGAAGTTTACTAGGGCACATTCAATTATTGCTAAATTCTTCAGCCAAAATACTTATACCATCCGGTAACGAGTTAATTTTAGCTTCGGTCAATATACAGTTTAAATATTTCAACATTTTCAACGGATTCTGTTGGCTGCAATCTCGAAAAATAGCAAATGAGTTGGCTGGTCGCCATATGCAAACCAACAATAAGAATTTATTCGAAAAGCAATTAAAAGTTCAACTTCGTGTAAAAATATAACATTTCATCCGAAGTACAAATCGTCAAAATATCGAGTAAGTAGTCAGTTGTAGAGATGACAGAGTTAAACAAACTTTTCTACTGAGGCTTAATATGGAAATTAAAACAAATAAAACCCGGCCCTATAGTTAAATTAAACATGTACAAAATATTTTCCGCTGTCCCCTTTTTTCTTTTTTCATTACCGTTACCAACTTTGCTCAAAATTTAATAATGCACCTTAACGCATGGTAATAGCGTTGTAAATATGTGAGTGTTTAACTATTATTTTAAAACAAGGCGTAATATGTATATAATAATGAACTGTGATAGCATTGTTCGAAACAAGGCATACGATCGGTGATCGGTGATCTGCCTTATACTCGTATTTGATCTCAGAATAGCAATATTGATTACCCTATTTTGTAATTTGACAAAGTATCAATAATAATCAGCCCTTACCTGAAAGTACAGCACAATCCTGCACATAGCAGTCCCGAAGAACCATGTCTCAGTCACGTCCCACAGCACCGTCGGCGGCAGACATATAAGGATCACCATAAAATCCGCCACCGCGAGGTTCACTATGAAATAGTTCGTCACTGTCCTCATCGAATGGTTCCTGTACACCGCCACACACACTAGCGCATTCCCTATCAGTCCTATCACAAACACTATGGCGTGAGTCCCTATCAGCATCCACTCGTAGGGTTGCGGGAAGATGTAGTCGTTTAACATCTCCATGTATTCGACTTGGGTCATATTGCAGAACTCTGGATCCCCGACGCACTCTTCACTGGAATTTCTGCTGTCATCTTCAGCCGAATCTATGAGGCGGCCGTAAAACTCTTCAGTATCGTTCGCTCGATCTGTCGCATTAACTGCATCTGTTATGACAGCATCGTCTAATTCTACAGTCGCTAGCTTAATTGGTGTTTCAGTCACTAGCTTGATTGCTCTATCTAAGATTGTCACGGTTGTGTTCCTGTATTCGTCCGTGTCGTTTGTGCTGAGGCATATGTTCCAAAACAGGAGCATTGTGAGCGTTCTCAATATTTCCCCTCGGAGAGCCATCGTTTCGTCCTCAACTTAGCATGTCTTAAAAATGTAGACTTACGAGTATGATGTTTTCACATCGTACACTTTTATTTTTAGGTGTCAATCTTGATTCTTCATACGACGTTGAGAAATAACATCTGAAACAAAAGAAAGAGGGGATTAGAGTATGCTTAATTATACAATAATGTCCGATAATCGCGTAAAATATCTAAAAAACTAATTTTTAAAATATTTGCACCGACAAATTTCTCACTCCATTGTTTTCTATTCATATGTCAACTGGAAAATCATTTACAAAAGTCACTTACAAACTTAATTAAAACAAAAGGGACAGCAACAACTTAATAGGCGCCACTAGTTAGCTATAATTTGTAACAACATAGTAAATTAATTTCATTTAATATATCAGAAATAACTAATTTCTGGTGCCAATAGGCCATTTTATACTATGTAGGTATACCTATTTGCAGCCATGGGAAACATTCCGCTGCTAATTTTAATTCTCATTTCAAAGTATAATACACATAGAATTAGCATTTAGTACGTTACGTTAATTGCTAGTATAAATAGCGTGTATTTAATAACTGTTAAATACAGTGTTTCCAGGGAATTATGCCAAGTCGTGATTTACGATTTAGCATTCCATCCTAAGTTAGGTGCCTATCTTGCGGCTTACGCAACGGAGCGATTTTCCCGCAGAAATTTAACATTTCCCTTGGAAAATTAGTCTATAGCGCTCGAGGATATTTTAGGTATCTATGAAAGAAATATTTTTAAAATCGGATTATAATCTTAAGGTTTTAATCTAAAATATACGTCCTAACTACAGATATCGCGAACACGCCTGCGATATTTTGTTAATTACCATGTTTAATAAACATTTTAGATTTTTCATGAATCTTATAAATATGCTAGTAGCCAAATAAAAGTTATAATTGCCTCTATGGGACGCGTGCCTTTTGTCTCCCCAAGGACCAAGTATATTACCTACATCTTGGTAAAGTCTATTATTCCATACAAATGTTGGCTTGTCGCTTAATAAAGGCGATGCGACACGAATGCTGAAGTTACACCATTCAAAACCTTCTATACCTACCTTGTTATTTTTCCTTCTTTCTGCTCTGAATCACCATTGTTATAAAATTAATTGTCACATAAACAACTACGTTAATAAAGCTAATACGTAGCTGCTAATTATTACTGCTATTTTTTTTAACTGCTAATTTGTAGTTCGTTCCAAATAAGTACTTTCAACACAACACTGCTAAGTTATAACAGTTTAATATAGTATAACGGTTTTGTCAGCCTCTAATTACAATGTGGCTGGCCACAGATGTTTGTTTTTAAAAGATATAGCGCGACTCGAGTAGGCTCTTGTCTTGGCCCTATGCCAAATTCTACATTTTTTTACTCAAACAAAAAAAAAACATGTAAAAATTTAATCTCAAATATAGGTTGTTTTTTTTTATAAAATTGGCAACCGACATCGTGCGTCCTCATGGTAACTTTTCACCAGGTATCCGCAACATCACAGGCATAGCCGATTGGTTGCCTTATCTACTATACATTACTTAGATATACTCTTATACGTCAGGATAATTAATACACTTAACTGTACGCCCCGCAACAGGACCTTTAAAACAATATTAGCTTTGGCTTTGCCAGCCATTTACACTCTCACCTTCGGTGCTAAAAAGGTTCGCCGTTGACGGATACGTCAAAGAGGACATCATCATCATCATCATCATCATCATCATCATCATCAACATCATCATAAACTTATATTATTAGATATCATTAAACTACTGGCAGAAGCGGTTGCCTTTCTGCATCATAATATACGTCTTTTCTATAGAAGCCGCGTATTTTTGGTGATTAATTATTCGAATTCCACTGGTAGTTAGTTGACGGCCGATTCACCCACGCGGGTTCTTGTAAGCGACAAAGAGCCTATTGTTTCCCGAGCTTAGCGCGGTACGTTCAGGGAATTAATTATGAGCAAACTGAAAATAACTTTATGACACTGCGTGTGCCACGCTTCAAGTACAGTGGGGGAAACCCTTTTCAATTTCTCCCATGGGGCAATTTATTGTAGGGTGTCCAACAGTTTTTGTTTGTCCATTTCAAGTTAAATGTTTATTTTTTTCGTAAAATTTATTAGGTGTGATAAAGATAAAGATTATACTCACGCAATCCCGTCATCGCCTACATTTTTATACCTCCTTTACAGTACTTTGGAGATTCTTAGCTACTAAACAACTAAAAGCGCATTACAATCGCGCCAGTAGCTTATATACGAAACAAACAGACAGACTAACAGACACACGCTATAATCATTTCACGCCTGTACCAGAAAACTAACTGGAGCGTAACATTCTGCCCCCAAAACAAAGGTAATATCGCGGAAAATGTAATTACCCGGATATTGTCACAGGGTGACGTCACGAAGTCACAGAACAAGGTACAAAACAAACATTTAGTTGGTGCCTTCTAATGCGACAATTTGGTCCCGCTACTGTGCCCACGCTGTATATATTTTCAGGCCAATTTTGCCTGAAAATCTCCAAAGTGTGTGTCCAACCATCTTACACAATATTGGGTGTCTTTAACATCTAAGCCGAGGTATAAAAACGACACTTACGGCCGGCTTGGGAACGTTATTTAACTTTGACAGCTGATGAAGTCTCTCGTCGTCTCTATCTGGCACTAAACAAATGACAAAGACAGCAATATACTTACTTAATCTGTTGTCTGTAACGTTTTAGAAACTGGCCGTTCGTAAAATCGCTTCAATGTCAAATACATACGTCCGGATGTCTTTGCTAACGCCCGGTTTCTGAACTCCTAATTAATTTTGACAAACCGGTAATTGTGTTGCTGTCTTTATCATCTATTTGATGCTAGATAGAGACAACGATAGATTTATCGGTTGTTCAAAGTATGGGGACTCCCTATACCTATCGCATCCGGAACTACAAGAATGGTCCCATAAATACATAAACTCCACTACGTAAATTCAATGCAAATACCTGTAGCTAAATATTTGCCTTCAGCGGGAATTGAGGTCGCATTTAAAGCTCTAGTAAAGGTAGGCCAGCAGTGCCTTTAGGGTTTCAGATGTCGTTTCATAGGTGGTGGTGATCACTTACCACCACCAATTTTTAAGAAACAACTCTCTTCACAGTCAGTTCACCAGCAATACCATGAAAGCCGACAGCCGTTCCAAGCGCGGCCGTTTCCTAATTTTGGAGATTACTTTGACATAATTATTCCGGTAAAGCGTAGCTCGAGATTTATGCAAAACAAATTCAAGTGTTGTAACGTAAAGTTATGTTTTCTCGTTGGGCCTTTCTTGTTAACAGTTTACTTCATGTTTTTATGTTAATAGAAATGTCGAGCAAGTCGTTTACCTGATAGTAAGTGCCACGTCTGTGACACAGTTACTGTGTCAACCATAACTTTGTTTCCTGGTGTCAGCCTGGTTTCTGTACTTGGTACTTAACTTTGACTAACCGATAAGTCTATTGTTGTCTCTATCTGGCACTAAAAGATAGACAAAGACAGCATTACCCTTATTGGTTGGTCACAGTTAACTTGGCAGTTAAGAAATCGAGCATAAGACATTTTAAGTTCTAAAGTCTCATAGGACCAGTAATTTTGCTGGAAGCTGCCCTTCAACCCCGAATACAGTAATTTTTGCACACTACTGCTTGGCGGAGGAATATCTGGTGGAAGTGTAATACTACAGGCGGACTCTAGCAGAAGAGTAAACTACATGTAAAGCAAGTTAATTATCGATTGCGTGACATTTGATAATTGTTCGTGGAGTTCGGGATATTATCTCGAAGTAATATTGCAAGTATTTGTAAGTTTCATCTATTAAGTTACGCAATAACTCCGCTGTTTATAGCATTTAGAGAATTTCTGAGCCATCGTGAGGAGTGACCATTTTCACGGCATTTTGCGCGAAATGCCGACAGTGAGGGATTGTGGCCAGAATGGGAATTGTCGTTTGTTTTATTGTTGTTGGGATGGCCTGTTTTTATGACGGGGAGTGTTGATTTGATAGTTGTTGTCTATTCTTATGTTTTATAGTTGTACTGCGTAGGTTGGGACCAGATAGATAGAATGTACTTCTCAAACGACATTTGGTGAGTTTTGGCAAAACCTATTTTGGACTATTATGAACCTGCAATAATAATAATTTGTAATTGAAACTGTTGCTTAGCAACCTATTTTGATTTGTAATGCGAACTTTTTTTTTGTGGCTCGCACGGACTGCTCATACACGGTAGCCAGTGTCAAGTTAAAATACTTCAAGTATTTTATATTTTTTTTTTCACAATCACAATCAAGTCAATTAATAAGTCAAGTTAAAGTCAGAGACACGAATGGTAACAAATCACGATTCATTAAAGTGATGGAAGCTATGCTTTACTGAAACTTCCTGGGAGTTTGAGAAAAATGCGAAATGACACGTTTTTACCCGACTATGGCGAAGCCAACGGAGGGTTATGTGTTTGACCGGTAAGTATATGTTATGGATCATTGTTTCACATTTCTTTTTTTTCAATAATTAGTTAATAAACATTTCTTATTAAATAACCAAACAGTTCAAACTAAATCCCCAGCTAATATGGCAACCATAAGTCCGATATCTAAATTATAATGGCCATAACATCTAACCGGTCACAAATAAACGAGAGCCTACCTTAAATCTTACTTTACCTACCTTTATCTATCTTTACCTAACTTAATCTACCTTTATGCGGTCATAACAGGGATTTCAAGGTAGTCTCTCGCACCCCATTATCACCGTAAGGTGGGATAAGCCGACGCGCCACCTCGCATGAATTTTAACGAAGGGACCACCGTTTTTGTTGTAGTTTGACGGCACGTTTGGCTTAGTGGCTGAGCAATCGGACTGATGCGCTTGGTGTCGCGGGTTCGATTCCCGCCCGGAACTAACATTTGTGTGTGATGTGTATGTGAAATTGTATGTCTGTAAGTGGTACCCACGATACAGAAGCAATCCTAGTGCGAGGTTACGTTTAAAAAAAAAAGTTATGACATAAAGCTTGGACTCCCAGAAAAGCCATCGACCGCTTAGCGTTCGCGTTATGATTGTTACTATAGAAATGTGCTGTTACTCTTTCATACGCTGATATCGGCGTATTTCTATAGTAAATTCTATAATTAATTTCTATACTAATTAATTTCTAAAATTAATAATAATAAACTAGCTGCGCCCCGCGGTTTCACCCGCGTTTGGATAATATACGATAATAATCTTTATGAATTGTAGCCTATGTGTTATTCTGATATGTAAGCTATATTATTGTGAAGTTTCATCAAATTCCATTCAGTAGTTTTTGCGTGAAAGAGTAACAAACATCCATCCATCCATCCATACATACAAACTTTCGCGTTTATAATATTAGTAGGATAGGATAAAGTATTTCGTGATATGGCTTACGACGTGACGCTGCAAGGGGCCGCTGGCGTTTTATAATATTATAAGTATAACTAGCAGACACGGCCACGCGTTGCTGTGGCTAAGGTTTTTGTTATTGCGACTATAAATTGAGATGTAAGCTATCCTATCTTTCAAGTTAGATCAAACAGCACACGGTGTGCAAATTTGATTAAAATCGATAAAGTAGTTTAGGAGTCCATCGCGGACAAACAACGTGAAGCGCAATTTATTAAGATTATGAGACCACGTACAGCCTTACATGTGAACTCACGTTAACTTTTGACTGTAGTTTTGGCGGGTTAGTGTTATTTGGTCACGCGCATAAACCAGTATAAATTGGTCACACATGTACCAGGAAATGTTATTTTCCTTTTTTTATTAGTACCTATTGACTTAGTTATTTTAACGCTAGAGTTTATTTATCTACCTACAAAATTACAAAAAATATCGCTAATCAAACATACAAATGAGCGGAAAACATAACCAACTTTCTTGGCAGTTGGGTAAAAAGTATGGGATTTCTGATAAATTCCCAAAAACCTTCCACTGAACGTGTCAGGGTTAAGTCGAAACATTATAAAAAAATATTCAGATCATTTTTGTCAACCCTTGAAGATAGTTATAATTTCGTAGACAGTATGAACTCTTTTAGCTTTGTCTTTAAGGTAAGTGCTGTATTTGAAAAAAATTGTGGCTACATTAAAAAAAAAGTAGGAAAAAGTAAAGTAAAAAAATGAGAGTTGATAGAATCAGGCGTTACTTTGCGGAAATCCATTTTCAAAACAATGAAGTAGAAATATATGTAGTTTTAATTCCGCCAAAAATTCGTCTGATCAATATTGGCTAGATGACTGATGACGTGATGGGAAAGATTACGTCATCAGTCATCTAGCCAATATTGATTAGACGAATTTTTGGCGGAATTAAAACTACATATATTTCGACTTAATTGTTTTTTTTTTATAAAATAATGACCTGCTTCGTTAACCCAAACGCGAACAGGCATCGCGACGCATGCCTCGCGACGTTTGTTTACGCGCCTCAAAATGACTTCAAAAATGCCCTTACTGAATTTATATCGGGACAGCGCTGAAGTCTTTTGCCAGGATGACTGGCTGAAATTCGACGACGGTACACTTTGATTAAAAGAGGGTTTCAAAGATAGGTCAAAGGTAAACGATAGCGTCTCATAAATGTTGCTCTGCAAATAGGTAAGGTTTCTGATACATAGTGCCTTAGATTAATAACGCAAAAAGGATAGTTCCATGCGTAGTTTCACTCAAAAGTGAAGCCACTTTTTAACCGACTTCAAAAAAAGGGAGGTTCTCTATTCGACTGTTTCTTTTTTATGTTTGTTACCTTATAACTTTCGACTGGGTGAACCGATTTTGATGATTATTTGAAAGGGTATACTTCCCATGTTATCCCATAGAATCATTTTATCAAAGTCTTTTCAGTAGTTTGGTTTTTATACCACAATAACTGGAAATATTGTAGCATTTTAATTGAAATCGGTTCTTTTTGTTAAAATTTTACTTATTTGTCAATGTGTCCGTAAGCGCCATGTAATTTTCTGCTCGAAAACGCACACAAGCGCAATTAAAATATCGCATGCGTGTTGGTATTTAGTCCAAAAGCAGGGAAAATTAATAAATATATACCATAAAAGCTTTGACTTCAAACAACAGCAAGTCAAAGCCCGAACTAGGCCCAAAAAGTCTTACTAAAAATGGCTAAGTACACGGTGCTATCACGTTCTTGGTTTCTATACATAATGCTATAGCTGTATTATGGCGCGTCAGTTGTTTCATCTCCCATGAAATCCTATAGTCTCCAAATGAATCTGATTACAGAAGCAGAACAAAGCAACTGATCACAATCACAACATCCCATTAAACTCGTAATCATTGTTTATTTAATCCGAAAAGCATTCCGATTGGCTCATTAATGTCCCGAGCGATGCCAACACAATCGGTTTCTGGAATAGGCAGATTACTAATTTGTATTTTCACAAGGTTTGTGCTCGATCTGTTATATATTTTATGAAAATTGACTCTTAAAAACATGACACTAGCTGCGGGTTTGCCGTAGTCAAGTAAAAAGCAAAATGCCTATTTACTGGCTAGGAACGGGTCTTATTCGCACACAAATTCATATCAAAATGTGATTTTGACATGACGTTTCGATCCGAGATACATCGACTGTGGTCACTAAAAGACGACGTAAAGTGACGACGCGATAGTAAATATTATGATATCAGTGTGCCTAGTGCGAGTTTTGTCAATTTATTTACGCGCTCGGTCCGTTTGGCGTAAACTTGAAATTGTATGGAATAAGAGCAGCGCCATCTAGCGTCAGTAAATCAGTCACTAGATGACGCTGCTCTTATTCCATACAATTTCAAGTTTACGCCAAACAGACCGAGCGCGTAAATAAATTGACAAAACTCGCACTAGGCACACTGTTCGCGAAAGAGTAAAATCGTGAAAAATGGTACTTGTTTCAGTAAATAAGTTTCCGAACACCAATCAAATCCAACCTGTCGATTTCATGTCAAGAAGTCGATTCGTTACCAAATTTTTTTCATCAAAAGTTGTTCACAACGGAATCCAGTTATCTCGTAAATTGCAATTAAAAAAATCCGCGATGAATCCGTTTTTATCCGGTAAAGTCCATTATGAGACCGGACGAGGTCATCCGTAACACAAAGACTGGCAAATGGGTACGTCAATCAAATTTTGAAAAGAATTTCAGGAACACCAACGCTGTACTATTACGTACTCAGTGTGAAGTGCAACGGAAAATAGACTTAAATGCTTTAAAAATAAAGTTACTTTCCATAAGTTTTCTTTTTCGCAGTACTCTATCTTCTAACGGCTGAAATTAATAATCAATCCAATCCAAATTTTGCTATCTGGGATTGATATTCTGTGGCACAACTGACTTTTGTTTTTACAGTGCTGAGATATTTTGGCCTCTGTCTAACGATGACGATATGGTCGGAAGTGGAAAACACGATAAGTTACATCACTGGACCTAAAAATATAATACTATTATCATAAAGGCGAAAGTTTGTGTGTTTGTTACGTCTTCACGCTCAAACCGCTGGACCAATTTTGGTGAAATTTGGTATGGAAGTAGCTAACACCCTGGATTAACACGTAGGCTACTTACTAATTTTTTATGCCGAAAACAGCGGGTAACACCGCGTGGCGCAGCCAGTGTTACATAATTATGTCAGTTCTATTCATTTCACGCTATTTACACCCGGTTTCTGAAACGTCAGCCAACTTTGACTACAGATTAATTATATTGACATCCTTGTCATTTGTTCAGTGTCCGATAGAGACAACGATAGTTTTAATCTACTGTCAACGCCAACCGACGTTCCAGAAACTGGGGGTTAAGCATTCAAGAATCAGAAGTTTTGGTTTTCGTCTAAACATCGAGTAATTACCAGTCATTCAGGTAGACTGAAATGTAGTCATGTCGCAGTCGATGCGACGTCACGATTCAGTATGCTTGCACTATATTAGTATTATATAGTACTATGAAACATGTTGGGCAGTTTTGGAGAGAACAGAAACTGAAGCTCAGTACAATACTCTCAAGATACGATGAGATACTCCGCGGCGACTAGATTTTGAAACCAGTCGCGTGTGCGTATCTTAATGAGATAACGGCTTTAATTTCCGAGACTGTAAGCGATGATCACTGTATTAATTATCACTACTACTAATTGCCGCTAAAATAAGTGACAAGGCAAGAGCAAAAAAACCTAACGGACACACAACGGACTCTCGCACAAAAACCCATAGAGCTGCCATATTTTATGTTTTCTTTGATTATCCTCAATCGTCTCAAATAAAATATTATAGTTTCCCGGAAACTCATCGGATACTCTGTCTGACCGAGATCTGTGGCAGTTGTTACTGTATAAGTATGAGTCTTATTATAGTTTGTGTAAGCTCGGAAGCTCTAGTAGTGATGGGCTTCGGGTAGGTCCGAGATGTTTATCGATTGTGTCGATTTTATAACATTTCGATGGTTCTCGATAATTTTCTCTCGCAGTAGAGTTTAAGTGATTCCGAGTGGGCTTTAAACATTCGAAAGGAACTAATCGCGGTTAGTGCCATAGATTACGATTCATTCGAGTCCAGACCGAGTCGAGTTTTTTAAACCTACTAGTATATACCTAACTACTCATTAATAAAAATGTATTGCTCATAATTTATGTTTTTATTTTGTTTGTAAAATTGAAGTGTTTGACTTGTTAAACTGTTACTTACATAAGTAAATAAGTATTTGCTTTGAGTTTATTTTAAAACAAAGCGAGCAGATTAAACTGCGACAATCACATAACATCTCGAATTTTTATAGAGTCGATTGTAATTTTCCACAAAATCGACTATCGCAACGTCTCAGAGTAGCACATCACTAGCTCTTATCCACGACACGTGCACACACACACACACACATATCTATCTGTACACGTCACCAAATACATAGGTACATCAAAGTCAACACCCATTTTTACAAATAAGTAGGTACAATAGGAAGTACACATCTTAGCAACATATTCCTGTGTTTCTATTTTAGTGTCTACCTATGCTCAATTTCAGAAACTAGTGTTTGACATCTATATTTTTTTTCGCTTCGCTTGGCTGTCCGGTGTTACCTGACATTTCAAAATTTTGTTACCTGATATTTCAAGCGAACGAAGTTGCGGATATTAGCTAGTATCTTCTATAATATAATAAAACAAAGTCGTGATCGTTACACCATTTATAACTAGAGAACGGCTGAACCCATTGTCATGATCTTTGCTTTGTTAGATTAGTCACCAGTTCGAATAGCAGAATAACTATGGAAAATGGGAACATGGGAAAAATTACGAAACAAATATTTTTTTACAGGCAACGTTTGTCGGTTCACCTAGTTATAATATCTACTCGTAAATAATATTAAATTCACAATAATCCAAATCTAGTCAAGTTGCAGTAATAGCCACTATTCAATAAAGTGGTCAATGCTTTACTGAAAGTTGCTGGAGTTTTGGGGAAAAGACAAAATGCCGTGTTATTGGGTTTAAATAATTTGCCTACACTCGTGCACGTTACCGAACACTCAATGACTAACTTCCACCAATATTACACATTAACACATGAAAAGTAACTCATACTTACGTACTTTTACACTCGGTTGGAAAGTAAGTAGGTATATAACTAGGTACAGTATTACCCAACTGATATGGCTTACCGAAGTACCTGCGCAGAAGATGAATTTTCAAAGCGCGGGAAATGCTATTGACCGCTATTGGTCGGCAGCCGCCGCCATCTTAGCGAGCTTAGAGTGAGATGGAACTGACAGCTGCAGTGTATTATGAACCTTATAATAGTGAGCTTAGGTTGATTGTAAGTTTTAAGCATTCTTTCGTTAATCTTCGGACCATACTTTCTTTTCTGCGCGAACGAAGATTCACGACGCGCCTTATAAGTTGGGTACTAGTATAACGTACAAACATTTAGGAGAAAATCAAAAGAATGATCGAATGAATTTTCAGCACCGAAAGTTTCTTTGCAAGCTTTCCTTTTCTTTCTACATTCGTCTTGAGTACGTCTATCTGATTATATTAATGTCAGAACTTTGCAAAGAAAACTTATTTAATTTGGGATTTAGCCGGAGTGTAAGGACTTTTCATTCTTCTAACGTGAAATGTGTGATTGATGTTGGAAGTTCGCGGGATTGGGGAGGGAACTTGAAAACATCTTTTCCATTGGAAAGAAATCATATATAATATCCGGATAGCAGAAATAAAACTGTTATTGGAAAGATAAATTACATGCAAATTGGGTCAATAAAACAAACAAAAGACAAATTAAAATAAGCGGCTACATAATTATTATATAAGGTAAAAAAACTGCTAAAACATAACCGTTCTTTTGGACTTTGCCGTAGTCGGGTAAAAACTAAAGAAGTAACCTTAAATCATACTTATGATGAATATAGTTTGAGATACAAAAGTAACTTACGGTCAATTATTATATTAATTCTAAAATTGTCAAATTAAAAAAAAATACTAATTATAACAAACGCACTTGGTCTGTACACGGCACGTACAAGACTGTGTAATAAGTACCTATTTGGCTTATAACCTCCATATTTACCTCTTATCAAAAGTTTTTACCTACGTACTATGCGTCATTTAGTATGACAAACATCTTTAGTTTCGAAGCAAGTGATGTCATTGCCCCATTAACACGTAGGCTTTATTTATCTCATAATTACTATCCCCCTACATCCTCAGTGCTCAGAGCATGGATCTCCCCTCACTTTTTGTGAGAAGGAAATAGGTCGTAAACACCCGCGTGGCATCCGAACTGGATGACATAATAATTATGCCTCCGTCCACAATAAATCTACATCATCTAATTCTTGCGATGTTTTCTTTTATCGAAAAGCGAGTGATAATTACGTACATTAGTCCTTAGTAGTGAGACTGTGTAAAGTGGTTTTTTCTAATTATTTGTATTTTTTTTTTTTTTATTATCCATAATTATCCTTAACTTTGCTAATATTATTTAGTTTCTGTTTATTTTATTATTTGCTGATGTTCTTTAGTTGTAGATAAGTCCATAATACTGTCATGTTGTGTTTGCCTGTTATTGGGTTAGTACATATATCTTTAATTATAAATATAACTAGTTGTAAGACTTCAATGTAGTAGCCTGTTGGTGAACCAAATAAAAAATAAAAAATAAAAAAAAATAAATTACATTATGTTATAAGTTCATAGAAATACAGAGGTACATGCCCGCACTGGCAGGTGACCGTTCGCTCATTAGCCCATCACCATTATTTGTTACATACTTGTATCCTCTAATCTGTGTTTGTTACTAGCTGACCCGACAGAATATATAGTCCTGTAATTTTCATTTTTCCTGTCAAAAAAGTTGCATTACAAATTTAATGTGGTCGCGAAGTTTCCTCTAATTTTCTAATGTTCGGCGTCACTTTTTCATTTTTTTCTTTCATAAGAACCTTCTCCTGACAATAACAAACACAGCAAAAAAAAGAATTAGCAAAATTGGTCCAGCCGTTCACGCGTGATGTCGTGACCAAGGGAAATTGGGATTCATTTTTGTACATACAGATTAAGTATTTATCTATATATCTATATATAACCTACACAATACCATACGAAAGCAGTATAAAGCAAATGTTCGGCAGTATAATTAATATAATTTCCGATTCGCTAGACACAGGAAATTCGGAATCTATGTATCTACATGTAACTCCGTCTATCTTCCTGTAGGTTTTCACGGGTGTCCGTCTTTTTTCACGGCTAATCGGTTGAACGAATCTTGATTTTGTATGTATCGTAAATGGCAGTAGTCAAAGTCAAAAGTCAAAGCATGTATCGTAAGTAAGCAGTACTATTGTTCTTATACAAGTCAAACACTAGAATCTCAGAACAATAATTAAAACGTAAAATAATATGATAAATGCAATTAAAGAGTAACACATTATATGGTTTGAATTTGTAACGTTTCCCTTTATTTAAAGATAATCCATTTATCGTGTTGAACCGTAGTTTGCGCGGGCGTACTTGCTGGCAAAAGCGAGTACCTACCTAATATTGTTTAAACGCAGTGTTTTTCGTCATGAAAAATAAGCCAGTATAAAAATGTAGCCATATAATAGTGAATTATAGTGCCATCGACTATTTTACGAGTTCATTTCTCCGCGTCGCAAATTTTCAGTATTTTTCAGACGTCCGATGGTGGGATACACTTACTGAAATAACTTAAGGCCACTTTTAGGATGAACTTTCTGTAAAGCGCAAATACTTTACGCTTCTGGTTAGATGGAGGCTTTTAGTAAAATTGCAAAAACATGACCCTCCTTTTGGGTAGACAGAAACCGCATAGTTTTCTTAAGTTTTGACGTTTTGCACTCCTAACTGTTAACTTTTGATTGCGGTGCGAAACGACCAACGTAAACTATACCTACTGATTCGGTTCGCATCGCAAGAGGAATTTGGGAGGTTCTAAAAATAGACCAGGTTGAGTCGCACTGCAGTGCTAACCGGCCGTGGTGCAAATCTCCCTTCACCCTGGCTTAGCACGTACTAGCCAAGAGTATGTGATGTGTATGTGAAATTATGTCTGTAAGCGATACTCACGATATAGGAGCAATCCTAGTGTTTTTTTTAAAGAAAAAAAAACGTGGACTACCTCTGAACTGTGTAAAGTACCTAATAGCGACCATTCTAAAATCTATACTTAAGGCCAATCAAAAGTGCCTACCTATAACCGGCGAGCATTTATGAAGGGGTTCATGAAAGTGAAACAAGCAAAAGAGGTGTCTCAGTATCGCTGCATGTGGATGGATATAGTCTCTGCTTACACCGACGGGGAAAAGGCAAGACTGTATGCATGTAAACTTAATATATATAAATAACGCGTCACGTTGTTTGTCCGCAATGGACTCCTAAACTACTTAACCGATTTTAATCAAATTTGCACACAGTGTGCAGTTTGATCTAACTTGAAAGATAGGATAGCTTACATCTAAATTTATAGTCGCAATAACAAAAACCTTAGCCACAGCAACGCGTGGCCGTGTCTGCTAGTATGTATATATAAACTCCGTTATATCGAACCCCTACGGAGCTCCTATTTTAATTACTAAATATGTATGGCACAATGACTTCCATTCTGTTAATCTACCCGAATAGCTATCCCGAATAGTCCGCACTAAAGTTATATTAATTCAGTAGACACGGAATCTTGTGTCAGACGTCTCGTCATTCATAATAAATTGAAACCTCGCTTAGTTTCTGCTTCTATAGTGCAATCGGTTTCTATTGTTCAGTTAAGTTATTAACCGACATGTAACTAAAATCGATTTTTCATGGTAATCCCTCGTGACCAGAACAATGTCGTGGGCCTATTCCGGAAACCTACTTGCATCTCTTTTCTTAGTATTTTTTTAATTTATTTGTGTGTTAAGTACACATAAATAAATAAAAAAATACTATCATACCTTACAGGCTTACTAACACTCATAATTGTTTATATTACATTAATTCTGAAGTGAAGTGACATGAAATTGTGAAACGAAAAAAGTCCCAAACAGCCACAGAATAGTCAGTCGCCTCTTCGTAAATCGGGGTCTTATGCTAAAAAGATGTCGGATCATAATGCCCGTTTTTTCTGTTACAAAACTCATTTAGCACCTAAGAAAAAGTCAATTTGCCTAATGACTAAACAACAAGCCAACAGAGGAACTGCCAAAACAGCAAGGCGACTAATTGTATGCCGTACATTGAAGAGGCGGTACTGCTGGGATACAAAGGTAAACAACAGGCTTGATAAATGGGGGTTCATGAGACCTTATATAGCTAACTTACACTCGGCGGCAGAGAGCAGGGCAGGGCAGGGCAGGGAAGGGCAGGGAAGGGAGGGGCAAGACGAGAATGTAAGCACGGTTCTTCTCATGCCTGCCGCTGCTTCCGTGCTGCCGGCGATAGTGTAAGCGAAGTGGTAGGGAAGAATGTGAATACATACTTCTCTTGAGGGTAAGACTTTCCAGCCGGTGGGGCGTGCCCCCCTGGGGCCGTAGAGACATCTAAGGGGGGGGGGGCAAGTTTTCGTATATTTTAATCTAATTACGTATCATTGTTTATTATTTAAAACACTTACACACAGATTTATTAGCATGAAGGGGGGCATGTTTTCTTTTTATAATTGGGGGAAGAGGGGGGGGGGGGGGGACGATGCAAAAAAGGTCAGGAAACCCTGCTTGAAGGAATTATTCCTGGCAGCGGGGGGAGTAGGAGCAGGGGCTGAGGCTAAACGGGGTAATACGGCACCTCTACCGCTGGTGTGCAGAGGTTGTTCAAGGAAATTAAAAAAACCTGCAGCAGAACGGAAATACCACGGCTGGAAGGGTAACTGCTGATGCAATTTGACGGCACCTTTGGTGTAGTGGCTGAACAATTGGACTGCTGCGCTTGGTGTCGCGAGTTCGATTCCCGCCTGGAACGATCCACAAATGTTTGTTTCTAGACTGGGTGTGATGTGTATGTGAAATTATTATGTCTGTAAGCGGTACTCACGATACAGGAGCAATCCTAGTGTGGAGCTATGTTTTACAAGTTATAAAAAAAAACAATAAATTATTTCACTAATACAAAAGCTACACTTCACATCCCGGGAAAATCCCAAAGTATAGCGAGAATACGAGAATAATAAACGTTCACGTTTATAGAATGCCAAATTATACGACAATGCAACCTAATTCTTCATCCTAAAAGCTACCGTACTTTAGGTCGAATTTCCTATAACTCGCTAATATCATGACTCGACGAGTTCTCGAGTAGGTATCGAGTTGCTATATCAGAAGCGCGTGTACGTTCCACTTGGCTTATTTGATTAAATTCCAATAACACACGTAATGTCTTATAAGAATAAGACTGCGTAATCTAACCTAACTAATCTAACTATATTCTCAGAATAAATCTTGTGACATCCCTATAGGTATAATAAAGACGGTGTCGTATTGTCTTTCTTCCGAGACATTGTAGGGTGTATTGCATCGATATTAGTTAGAGAGGAAAAACGTTAAAATAAGATTTTCGTTGCAAAGTATATTAATTTGTCTTGATGTTTTGTACAAGTACACAACACAATAACGACAAACAACATACATGGACAACGCAAATTAATTTAAATAGACATTAATATCCAGAATAGACATTAATATCTAGGTATTAGATATCTTCTACTACCTATCAGTAATTTTATTATTAGTCCAATGAATTAGACCGACTCTTAAACTAGGCACTAAAGCAAATAGAAACCATCTCAGCTTTAATTTAAGGTCTAAATTACCTGAAGCCTACTTGAAATCTATTCAGTAAGCAACCGATTGAGAAAATAGTTCAGTAGAACAATACCTTGTTTCGATTTTGTACCTTAGCGCCATAGAGTTAGAGTATATTTTCTGTCGTGCTAGGTTATCGGTAGCCTTGTCTAAAGGCTTATCTTCAGTTTTAAAGGGGATAATGAGAACTAACGCTAGGGTTGCCACTTACGTGTAAAATGTTACAAAAGGTGAGTATTGTTAATGGAAGTGAAACATTTACGATATTTGATATTCCAATGCATTAAATAAATCCCGATGAATATTCCATACTTCAAGTGAATTGCTAGTGTCCTGGATAAGGAATTTTACTCTAATGGATTTAAAAAAAACACGTATCTAGATCCAAATTGCTTATAAAACCCCGGATATAAAGTCACATAAGATAAACAAGATAAACATTTGTTTTCCCAAAACAATATTAGCAATTTTATTAACGACGGCGAACCATCTTGACATCAGTTATTGGAGATATATTTATTGTTTGTGTATTTTATTCATAACAAAGAAAGATAATACTTATTTGTCGAAGATACAAATATATTTTCAGGGCAAAAATAACAACGTTATGACAAAGAAATGTAAGCTGGGGGCAACCCTAGACACCTACTTTAGATTTCCTTGCACTGGCTTGAGTAATATCGAGAGTACCGATTTACAAAACCAATGAATAATATTTTACTCTGCAGCTATGCATTACAGTTATATGAAATATTTCTTTAATTCCTTTTCGACTAGTTCGAAGAATATTCCAATCAAACGAAAACCGATTTTAGTGTTCGAAAAATGTTTACTGTACTACCACAAAAGATAAGACCAAGGTTAAACAGATGTTTCTAAAATGTCATTCGACAAAATCGACGTCTATCACTCGCGTTTTCTTACTCAATCCTGGCATTCCTAATTATTTTACTTGTGAATTTGTTATTTAGTTCGTTAAAAAATGCGAAAATTTGACGTTGATTTTCGGAGAAAATATTATTTAGACTCATCTGTTCAACTCTGGTCTAAATCTTTTATGGTAAGACCGTTAAAATTTGTCGACAGATTCCTAGATAGGGGAATTTTGGTAGCGGTCCTTGAGAACGAGTCTAATTATAGGCTGAGCATGTTCACCACATTCAACCCCATCGTCACTTCAGACCAGGTTACCAAATGCTAGCGATCATTTTATTAGTCGGGTATTCGTATGCCTCAATTACCCCGTTCAAAAAATGGAATAAATAGCTTGTGTTTCTTTTTTAACCGATTTAAAAAAACGGTATAGGCTCTCAAGTCGGTTGTAGGTATGTTTCTCTTAGTTGCAGTGACTGCTCAGGTAAACAGAAATAAACTTTGAATGTAATTGTAATTATCTTGTGAACAACAAAAAGCATGTTTCACGAAAATTGGCCCGCTTTATTAGCGCATACTTTTCTGCCGTAGCCCGCTATTTCTCCACTCTGTACAAAAATAGCAATCGCACAAATAGCAAAGGTCGTCTACAAGCACCAAGTTAGAATAAATTATTAGGTCTTAAATAATAATTCGCGGACAATTTTCAAGATGGATAAGGACCCAAATGAGGCAATTTAGGGCAATCTCTCATTTTTATACACAGACATTTTTATAGCCGACACACGTACGTCTCTACGGCAATATATGAAGCAAAATGGTATCTCTTCGAGGTTTAAAAAGGTCTTTATTGTTCTGATGAGTTATGGGATACCTTTTGTCAGGGGAAGCTTGTTTGAGTACGCAGCGTATTCTGAACTAATCTCATCACCTGGTCTGCTGGTCTCATCGAGCCCAAGTCGAACGATTCCTTGGAGTGTAGTGGCATAAGCCCTTTCATCATATTGCATGCACTGTACATTCGAGACGGCCGTTTTTAAGCCTACTATACTTGATCTTGTAATTTCTCTAATGCTTGCTTCGGACCATCACTCAAGCAAGTATTTTTAGGCTCTTCTGAGCTGCGATGGCCTTATTTAGAACAGTGAAAAGAAAAAGAGGAGAAATACCTTTGCGCAGCTGTGTTACCCTTCAATACCCTGTGTTACCCAACATTTTAGTATATATTTCGGGTAAGCGAACGTTGCCACTTATAATTATATTATAACCCCCAAGAACATATGCTATTTCGTGTCCAATACTCTGGCAAGTTTGAGACATCCATTATTTAAGTAAACTGTAACGTAGTTTCAGACTTCGACTTGACTACCACTACCACTACTATTGGGAGTTGACATTTGACAATTTAAAAATACACTGGCTTAAATGCACTAATCGCGAATATCCAAAATCCAATAAAAAGATACACTTATTGAATAAGCTACCCACTCTGAGCGAAACTTAATTGAGATGACTAAAAAGGACTTTTCCATTTTTCTCTTAAAACAGCCTAAAAGTTTCACTAAATGCTTTTACCGAAAATCAATGAAGATTTTTTTAGGCTGTGTCATTTTAGGACAAGACAAACCCATTAGAATTTTAAGTGTGAAGAGATTGGCATACCTATTTTTTTAACTCGATTTTAACGGTGAAATTTACGAACACATTAAAATGTAACGCGAGGAAAAATTGCCTCTTCATCGGGGTTTATTAGGCAGTAACTCGAAGATATATTTAAATGCACCAATAGTAGGATACAATATATTCCTAAAGTGAGTAGATACCATGCTTTATACTCGTATCATTCTGTCAGATGTTCTACATCATTTCACTCACATTTCAATGTTCAAATTTTACTTGAATCACGATTTGAGCTTCACTTGACTCGCGATTCAAGTTTCACTTGGTTCGCGATTCAAGTTTCACTCCAGTCACTTTTCAAGTTTGGCTTTAATTGCCTCACGGACAATTCAAAATCTACCAAAGAGAGTCGATAACTTCAGGATTAATGAATAACAAACAGTACCTACTCACGTAGAAACACAGAACCGGCCAAGTGCGAGTCGGACTCACGCACGAAGGGTTCTGTACCATTATCTATAAAAACTTTTTATTCTATTTTATCTATAGAAACGGCAAAAATATCACGTTTGTTGTATGAGAATTAAATATTTATTGTATTTTGTGTTTTAATATTTGCTGATATAGCGGCAACAGAAATACATCATCTGTGAACATTTCAACTGTCTAACTATCACGGTTCATGAGATACAGATTGGTGACAGACGAACAGACAGCCAGACAGACACAGACAGGCAGACGGCCTGACAGCAAAGCCTTTTAGTAATAGGGTCCCGTTGTACCCTTTGAGAACGGAACCTCAAAAACGGGTCTAATTGACGCAGAAAACCAAATTAAAAACGTCATGTTTCAGGTCTCCTGCAAACTAATAGGCGTTCTATTGCTAAAGCTAGCACCGGTTTATGTAACATCTTTAATGTCGGGTAAGTTTACGAGAATGTGTCAAACACAGAAGTGCCAATGGCCACCAAGTTAGAGACTGTATCTGCGGATTGCGAAAGCCGCGACCCAGTTTGCAAAATAGATTATTCTAAGCCAGACAAGTTTATTCCTGTATAAAGTTTGACTTGTTTATCTAAAGAACCCTATATTCCAACTCGAGACAAAACAAGATAAGAGAAACCCGATGTTATGGAATTAAACTGTTGATAGTGAAACACGGTGTTGTTATTTTGAATGCTAATGTTTTGTCTGTTTAATTTAAATATCCCAGAGCAAACAACTGCAGCATATCGCATTGCGAAATTGCACCAAAGAAAATAGGAGTAGCGGTCCATCTGCAAGTAGTGTGCGATGGTCCATATAAAATGTACGAAAGTGATGTAGTATAATGCGGGGCGACCCGTCCTAATGTGCGTCAGCCCTTAAAAGGCTCAAATGCACTATCAAAGGTACCGTGTCACATAGTGGAACGCGCGAGGGAACGGTGAAGTTAATCACAAAGCGTCAAAGGCAGACAATTACCAGCTGCAGAAACTATGTGTTTATCTGTGGCAGCTGCATCGACGTAGCGAGCCTGCGAAATTCTTAGAAACAACGTTTTTGTTGAGAAATCTGGAACAAAAAACAGCCGTACCATATAATAATTATTTTCAGTTTAAGACAAATTTTTAACAAAATTGTTTTCCTATAAGGAAAAACCGAAGTCTCATCCGATGGTAGTTATGACGCGGGTTGTTGTTTGTTTAGAAGGTACTTAATTGACTCCCCATTTGGAAACTTCCCAATAACCGGGGAACAAAGACGCTGGTAAGGACGCTCCGTCACTAACATCTACGGAGTCACGGAGTTCCGTCGTCTAACTTCCGTCTCTGTCCCCAGATCAGCTGGCGACAGCCTGTATTGTAACGCTGTCATAACCCTGGCCCGTCTCGAACAACCAGTATCTCTTCACAACCCATATCCCCATCGCTGACGGGTCTTTCCTCACTTCCGTGAGGAGGCTTAGGTCATAATCCACCAGTCCTGGGTCCCAAGTCTGCTAATTTTAGGACCCTTCAATCGAATCTCAATGGAGTGGCTTTGGATTAGTTTGTGTCATTCAAGTCTGTTAGTTAATTGATTTGACATTCATTGTCCACTGACTGTCCTTTGAGCTGATATGGCGTTTTGTAGTTCAATCGCCTATCAATGTAACGTCGATAGTTAAATTTACGGCATTCCGCACCTAATTTGACGTTTCTTTGACATTTGTATCAATCGCTTTTAGCAATCGAGCTTCCATTGAGCTGCTTTTGAACAACCCTGGTTTTGTTGTGCTTTCGCAAGCAGGCGGTATAATTTTGGATGAAAAATATGTGAAATGAGACCTTCAGTACCTACATTACGGTGGCGTATTTTGGCGTTACCTGATTGGTGGATAATACGTCAGTCAGTACTTAGGGAATATACAAAACTCGGTACCCTCCTACGGCGTTGCGGTAACCAGCCAAAAAGCTGTAAATTTTTTGCTTCATTCATTACGGAGACTACCGAGATTTAAAACCCAGTGGTCGTCATTTGACTTTCATGAGTGTGTCAGGTTAAGGCCCCACCCCTATGAATAAAACTTTGAATAAAAAACTAATTTGCGAGCCAGCTGACGATGTAAATTTTTCTATGACCCGAATTAACCCTTACAGTATAAACGCAAATAGAGGAACCTTCCTTTTGGGCGTAGGGCATTTTTGCCGCTTCTCGCCACAGTGCCAGAACTGAGCTGATGATGGAGACAGAAAGTAGACACTGTAACTCTTCAATTAATAGCAGTACATTGATGGTGCTTGGACTCATTTGATCAACTCGCAGTACAAAATACGTCTATATTAACATTATTAAGAGGAAAGATTTGTTTGTTTGTTTGTTTGCATTTAATAGGCTCTGAAACTACTGAACCGATTTTAAAAATATTTCCCTGTTGGAAAGCTACACTATCCCCGGGTGACATAGGCTACTTTTTATCCCGTAACAATTAACTGTTTCCGTGGGATAGCAGTTAACGCGGGTGAAACCGCGACGCGCTCCTAGTAATTTATATTGTCACGAATCAAATCACAGGTATATAGCGACCTAGACTTAATTCATTAAGTTTAGTGTGTTCAGACTCAGGAATCTCATTAGTGTCTAAATTTGAATGCGTCAACATCACCATACAGCCTCCAAGGATCTGCGGTGCCGCGTGGTTGCCGAATTAAACTGCGCTCATTAGTATGTAGCAAGGGCTTCATTAACTGCATTAGTCTGTTAGTATTTGCATTTTATCTAGATAGATAGATAGGTACTATCTATATATCATAGATAGATAGATAGTACGTATTAAGGTTGCATATTACGAGTATTATGCACATTGTGCGACCTATTACTTACTATGTTTAAAAAGAAACAAATTGTCAAAAAGAAAACAATGTGTTTGTTTCATTCTGCTTTAGGCCTGGTACACATTAGGCGTTTTGAAGCGCACGCTTTGGTAACGCGCGTTTTAAGAATAAAGAGGTTGTTTCCTATTATAGGTTTACACACCTATTAGGGATGAGGATTTCGGATGTAAATAGAGATGGGTGCTACCCACGACCTGATTTAGTTTATCCCTAAAGTGTGTTCAGCCCTTATACCTTACATTGCGACATTAGGTAGAGCCATTTTGCAACTCTGCGAGCTTCTAACAAAGCGCTAGGCGTTCTGGTTTCAGGGATTAAGAGCACAAAAGGGCCATTCTGAATCGTCAATCAAGGGAATAATGTCAACAAAACCCGCTGAGCTTGTGAGTCATTTCAGGGCTGTGGTTTTGAGTCGTTTCCCGATGATGTACGACCTAGGTTTAGTCACGGATCGTGGACCAGTGTGACCGGTTGGCATATTTTTCCCGACAAGTCACACTTCACAAAAGTGTGATTCGTTGGGAAAATTGAGATGAAATTTTTCATGCAATTTCAAAGGATAATGCAATGTTATTGTGACTGCGAGCTGTTCTGATGATAGAGACAACGGACACACCAACACAAAAACAATGGTAGACAACGAAACTTGGTTACAATCAGTTGTTTGATGGTGTTTGGTTTCACTATCCGCCCGCAGTACCGAATACATAACTATTTTGTTAAAACTTGCCAAGAAAAATATTACATTACTTTACGTTTTCAAACAATAAAAATATTTCACCATCTCACTCTTATGTTTTGAGTATCATGTTGGAAAAACCTAACAAGGTTTCCAATTGCTTTTCAACTGTATTTTCGAACAAAGGGGAGATAATTATAACAGATATGTTTAACAGATACATAAATAATTACAGTGCTTCTGAAGTATAATAGGGGAGAAAAACGAGTCATCAGCCTTGCGGTAGACTTTTCAACCATGTTGAACCATAAAACAATGTCCCCTTAATTTTGATACACATCGGATATAAAATCAATATAAAAAATATTTAAGAAAATAATCGATTCTCATAATCAATCTCCCCTTTATTTACATACAAAACAATCCGTTGTTGCGTGAAATAATGACAAACCAACAAACATCTTATTTATTTATTTGTATTGTATTTTGAAAAATTAAATGTATTTCGAATTGCCATAGATAAATTCTGATGTTTTGACAGTTGTTTGCAATATACAATACAAGCACGATTCCGAATCGTACAACGTTGGTTCCTTTGGTTCCATCTTGGAAGCACTTAATCAGTCCATTCTATAGGTCAACTAACTACTCCATTATCTGAAAATAGTACTACTGAATATACAATAAGACTCTGTATAAAAGACCTTGTGCACACGAGTCCTTTAATAGACTGTAATGGGAGCGATATAAGGTTTAATTTGGAACGGAACATGGAGTTGCAGAGAAAATCGACCTCTTCCGTTCCGTGTAGCAATGGAGAGATTGGCACACAGACTCGCTAGGTTTGATGGTTGTGGTAGAAATTATTTACTTGTAAAATTATTAACATAACATGAAAATGAGATGACCTAGCATTTTATTAAAACGTGGATTAGCAACTTGAGCTGCTATTCTTCGTAGCTCTTAGTTTATTGGAAGAATAAAAAAAGAGTAAATATTCATAAGTCCAAAAACTATTATTATTTATAACAGTTATAGATCCTTATTTCGTAAAGCCAAAAAATGAAATTAACAAAATTGAAAATGAACACTAACTTAACCTAACCTATTGTTGGTTTCGAACAGTGGAGTTTCAATCGGGCTAATTCTAGATTTAATTAGTTGGTGCAAGCTGACCAGGATAAGTAGAAATAAAAATAAATATTAAAATTACAATTGTCATTAGACAATGATATTTATCAAGTAGGCAGGTTTAATGTAAATACATTACATCCATTATTCTCGGTATCCTATCTATTTAGGACGTACATCACGTATTTTTTTAGATTTGTATTCATTGCAAACATAATTATTTGTGTGGTATTTTTATAATCGGTTTTTTATCTAGTCGTTTATAAACGATAAGACGTGACGAGGCACGTTATGTTTTTATTAAGTAGGTGCTCTAATTAAAACAGGTAAATTTTTTCGTTTCTTGTTAAAAGTATAATAATTGGAAATGTATGTTGAATATGTTTTTTGAAGATACTGATTTCCTCCCGACGACGCGACAAAAGCGCAGATTTTACACTAAACTTAAAATAGGTAAGTAAGGTATAAATTGGTTCATTTATATTCAAGATTGAAATTAGTTTATCGTGAGATTGGAATCAGTTCATTTAAGATACGAAACTGGTTCATTTTGGAAATTGGTAGATATTTTACATGATTACGTTTAAATTGTCTAAATTCTGTCTTTTGGGTAAATTAGAACATTTATCCGGCTGGGTCGAATAACTGAGTAAGCAAAATTTACGCCTCTTTTAACGTCTAAATGCTTGGTATTAACTCTATTAGGGCTGGAATACTGGGGGAACCGAGCACAACCTTGGTGGTTAAGACAGTAGATGTACGCCTAGCTATAGCTAACATCAAGTGGCAAGTCTGTCGCCAAATCGGAGTGTTTCGATGGCTGTTGGAAGCCAGTCCCAGTTAAAATTCTAAGTTTGCTAAGAACTTTCGACCATCAACACTCAAGTGAGATAGTCATTAAATACGAGCCGCAACAAATACTAAAATATCACATCATCATCGTCATCATCATCATCACTATCATCATCATCACTATCATCATCATCATCATCATCATCATCATCATCACCATCATCATTATCATATTCATCATCATCATCATCATCATCATCATCATCATCATCAGCCTGAAGACGTCCACTGTTGAACATAGGCCTCCCCCTTAGACCGCCACACCGAACGACAATTTGCCACTTGCATCCACCGGTTGCCTGCGACTCTTTTTATGTCGTCGGCCCATCTAGTTTGAGGATAAACAACTTTGGATATATATATAATATATATACGTTTAGTTTTTAGATTTCAATTTGTTTTTATAATAATAATGTGTGAGTCACCCTTATATAAAGTCACTTTGGATATATATACAACCGCTTCTGTCGCTGACAGTACCTAAAGAAAAATTACAGCCGGAAACTCATTCCAGATTTTGCGAAACCGCGCTGGCTGCGCTTCGTCTCATTTCTTTTAGAAGTATTAATGCAAAAATTAATTTTGTTTTTACGTTGAAAATTTTAAACTCCAGACTGGGACGGCCGAACGAACCGGGGAAGAGGAAAGTTAAATTTATTACACAAATAAACTTTACTGGAAGCTGTAAACTCAAGATGAATTTTACAGAAATTCTATAAACGGTTTTATGAAAAACAACTTAGTAATCATGCTAGTAAATTTTGACTATCAGGTGTTCAATTGCCTTACATGTTCCAATGATAATTCAATGCTATGATAATAGCAAATTTTAATCAGAAAGTAGCTCGTCGTAAAATATTTTTTTAAGACGAAACCGACCGTAAATTGGAATAAATCAATAAATGAGTCCAAATGTATATTTTTTATATTATCTTCAAGTGGTGGTTGGTAGCCTAGAGGGCGAACGTCCGCTTTCGAAAACGGAGGTGGCGAGTTCAAATCCCAGTGCGGGCATGTACCAATGTCTCTTGTTAAACATATGTACGTAATTATCACTCGCTTTTCGGTGAAGGAAAACATCGTGAGGAAACCAACATGCCCGAGAATTATTTCAGAAGCGTGTTATCCACCAACCCGGACTAGGCCGCCGAGGTGGATAACCCGCCTAACCCTCCTCACGACAGTGAAGGGAGGCTTTTGCCCAGCAGTGGCACAGTTACAGTCTGAATTATTGTTATTATTATTATTATATCTTGAAACGTATAATATGTATATAAGATAACAATTATTATAGCGTTGTAAAATTACCCGAAGGCTGATAATTAAACTTAACAATTATTTTTACTGACTAACTTACTGTAAACTGATGGTGTACGGACTAATTTTTTATTAGTATTCAGTACTGAATTTCAAGAGCTGGCAAATAAAATTAAACCACGTTTCCACAAAATTATGCATTCAAAAAAGAATGTTAACATAACCTAGTCACACGTCCTTACAACACGTGCCTACATATTGTAGGAGCTTTAACACCACAGTTGAACATAATTTGTAATGGGAGAGCAGCATCAAGCCTTACTCACAGACATGTAAGACGAAGCAGACTAGGGGGCTTACCATGACGACTTATTGCGATCCAATTGAGGACCTAAACAGAATCGTTTCACTTTAAATAATAGTAATGGCTTTCGATATCATCTAGGTAGGCGTCAATCCCTTTAGATTTAAATTCAACCTAAATTTAGCGTCAAGATGTCACAACAAGACGTCGTGGTACGAATAAGTAGTAAAATGATTCTGTTTAGGTCCTCAATTGGATCGCAATATGACGTCATGGTAAGCCCCCAGACATTAATAAGAGGAAGAAGAAGAAACACATTTATTTGCAACAATAAAACACAAACAACATAATAATAATTAGGGTCTCACTCCAACCGCCACAGATTTCGTTACACGATAATAATGGGTACAGTCAGGGACTAAAGTACCAAGGTGACCCCGCCACAGGCGCAGAGGCACCGCTGGGGCTGGGGCAAGATAGCGAATACTAACGTATAGGTACTAAACATAAAAAGGCACATACACAGACAGATGTTACAGATATCTAGTGAAGTAATGGCAGAACAAAATTTCATTCAAGCAGGGCCGAGCTAAGACACAAGACAACTATGCATAATTATGTTCATAAAATCGAACTAAGAATAAAATTTGTGTTAAATTCGACTTAATATTTTGACAAGTACAATGAGAAAGTACAAAGTACAAGATGTCGCTAGCGTCATCAATATAGCGGCCGGCTTCACGGTTGGATTCACTTGATATCTGTAATGTTTGGTCTACTTCCACTTTTATGTCTGTGGTCTACATCAGGAGAAAATGTCTGTCTGTCATTTAATACAAACTCTGGGGAAATGTCCTGTTATCTAGATGTTTAAAGTTTTGATGGGATTTCTTTGTAAAAGTAGCTATGCTAACTTTCTTTGGTATTTTACGCACTTTTTCCGCGTTTTTCGGAGAAAAAGTTGGCATGTTTATTTTTAGGAAGTATTCATTCATACTTTTTAGGGTAAAACGGGATCCTATAAGTAATAGGGTAGACTCCACTGTCCGTCCGTCTGTCACCAGGCTGTATCTCATGAACCGTGATAGTTAAACTATTGAATTTTTCACAGATGATGTGTTTCTGTTGCCGCTATAACAACAAATACTAAAAAACAGAATAAAATAAATATTTAAAGGGGCTCCCATATAACAAATGTTTATTTTGCCGTTTTTACAGATAATGGTAGGTACGGAACACTTCGTGCGTGAGTCCGACTCGCACGTGGGCGGTTTTTTATTATTATAAAGTTGCGTTGGACAACCAGAGAGCGTATACAATTCTCTGTTGACAACTATTTCACTGTTGCTAGAAGTAAACTATTCGTGACTTGAATACTGTGTGCCTAGTGCGAGTTTTGACAATTTATTTACGCGCTCGGTCCGTTCGGCGTAAATTTGAAATTGTATGGAATAAGAGCAGCGCCATCTAGCGTCAGTGAATCAGTCACTAGATGGCGCTGCTCTTATTCCATACAATTTCAAATTTACGCCAAACGGACCGAGCGCGTAAATAAATTGTCAAAACTCGCACTAGGCACACTGGTCTTTAGAAGAGTTTGACTGCGTTTTCTTTAATTTTAATATAATTATTTCTTGTACCATGATAATAAGGCGCGTCTCACACGGCATTACCCAACGGCGTCATGGTCGTAAGTGATCGTGGTTATATGTTCTGAGGATCTACGCGGTGTTTCAACAATCGATTTGATTTTACACATAAGTACAAGTACATAGCTAGCATGGAAGTACTTCCATGTTAAAAATATGTAGATGAAACATCCATTTCTCCTAACCACCTATATCGTGATAGAGGAAGTTGCTGTGTGAGATTCACCTCTAAACAACACAGACCAGTAATAAATAATATTAGTAATACTCCAGACAAATAATAGTAATATCTCGGTTTCAATATCAATAAGGTAGACGTCAATGCCTTTGAATATAAAATGGCGGCAACCTAAACTGAGCGTTAACCTGTCAAAATAAGGCATCATGGTACAACTGAGTAGAACATGAGTAGAACGATTCTGTTTAGGTCCTCAATTGGATCGCAATAAGACGTCATGGTAAGGCCCCAGCACAGCATTGCTGCCGGATACAAAATTGGATTTATTGTCTTTTCTACACTTTTTCAAGTTACTAGTCGTATTTGCTAGGGTTGGCCTATCTCACCTAGCGTTAATTATTGGCGATGTAGCCGAAAGTGCTAAGCTTGCTGACCCTGAGAATTGGCCGATAGCTTACTTGAATGCTAGCAATTTATTCCAGTAAACCCATTGGGGTGAGACGTCTCCAAGCTGCGTCACAGCGTTTCAATTGATTAAAGACAATTTGAGAGCCATTTCTATTGACTTTAATGGAGCTACGAAAATATAGTTTGAACGTAAAGAGAAGTTCAAACATTGGCTAGGGTTGGCACGTTATATTTTTTAACTTTCGACGATTTAATGTTTTTTAATGTATTTATTGGAATCTATCTATGTTTGACATTATAATAGATATCCTCTTCGTATTTGCAAAGCTTCACTCTTTACCAATTTCAAAGGTTTTGACTACGATTACTATATTGCTGTGACTTTCTTAATGTGAAATTAAGAAATACTTAAATAATAAAATACTTGACACTGGCTACATGCACAAACCGTGCGAAGCCATTACTAAAAAAAAACAAATCAAAGGTCATTTAAATAAATTGACAAGTGCGGCCATAACCCAAGTCAAGCTAAAACAAGGACCAAAATCAAGCCACAGATCAAGCCAAGAGCATATAAACAACATCGTCTAAAAATGAAATAGAATAGAACACTCTTTATAGTAGGTACACCAAAAAGAAACACAACACAGCTACATACACAATAAAGTACACAATGAGCGGTCTTATCGCTAAAAGCGATTTATTTCAGACAACCTGCCAAACATGCCACTGCTGCTACGTGTTATGCACTGGACGGGCGGACTGCGCCTGCTATAAATATAACCTATCTTCCAACTGTATAGGTACCTATGCTTACCGGCATTTTAATTTTATATAATATATATAACTGTTTCTCTGTAAGTGAATTTATAATTCTTAAGATAAATAAAATTCTTAAACCATAACCTTTGAACAACATTAGGATATTTTGTAAATATCTTAGGTACTTCCTATTAATTTATGTAGGTATATTATAACAGAAAAACTGTGCGTTACCTTCCGTAAAAAATAGAGTAGGGAGAGCAGGAACCTCTATCGAGAAAGTATTCGATACGTTAACTGTCAAATTTGTTTTCAGTGCGCCTAGTGCGAGTTTTGTCAATTTATTTACGCGCTCGGTCCGGTTAGCGTAAACTTGAAATTGTATGGAATAAGAGCAGCGCCGTCTAGCGTCAGTCAGTTAGTCACTAGATGGCACTGCTCTTATTCCATACAATTTCAAGTTTACGCCAAACGGACCGAGCGCGTAAATAAATTGTCAAAACTCGCACTAGGCACACTGATCAAATCTAAAACAAATTTGACAGTTAACGTATCGAATACTTTCTCGATAGAGATTCCTGCTCACCCTAAGATAACAGAAACACCGACTTACCAACCCTAGTTTACATTGGCTATTTCATATAAAGAAAAATCTGCAAAAGGTAGAGCGAGTAGAAATTCTAGAATAGTCCAAATGGTTGTTTAGTTTGAAATTGTCTAACTAAATAAAGGCTTTAAAATAAATCTTTATCTTGGAGATAGTTGGATGAAAGTCAACTCGTATTATATTAGACTAGCTGGTTCCCGCGACTTCGTACGCGTGGATATAACAACGTGTGACGTCATTATGCCAACTTTATTCTTATAGCCCGTGGTTATCAGCCGAAATTAATATTGTATCTCCTATCCAAGATAGAAATCGATCTTGGATTGCTGCTTATCGTTCGATCGATTTCCAATCTGCGTGCCTTTATAAACCAATCCACGGATCGGTTATTGGCACGTTTGAGCCTAAAAATGGATTGTGATATCAATCCCAGATAGCAAAATTTGGATTTGTTTGATTATTAATTTCGGCCGTTAGCAAAGTTGCAAGAGTTGTCACTTACGGTCTCCGTTCATATAGACCGTCTCGGAGTCGAGAGTGGATTTGTGTCACGTTTAAAACACAGTTTTAAATCATAGTGATAAGGTTTATTTTAACATGTCACTTCTTTTAATAAGACTTTCTCAATAATAAATGAAGAGACTTGTAAAAGTAAACCTTATCACAATGATTTTAAACTCTGTTTTAAACTTGACAAAAATCTGCTCTCTTATCCAAATGGATTAAAAACATTTAAAACCACCTTTAATAAATCTTTAATAATTAGTCTAGCTAGACTAGAGTATTTTAATGTCTATGTCAACTTACGAACTTGCCTACCCTCCGCCCGGCTATTTTTAGCAACGGCCATAATATTTATCTATCATACGTACTATCCCTAAAAGGTGCCACTTACAAACGGTCTCGTGTATACCTCATACGTATAGAACAGTGGTTCTCAAACAGTGGTCCGGGGACCACTCATCGTACGCATGCGGAACGATTTGGTGCGACAGATCTACGGAATATTATAAGTCTAATTTATCATGACTGATAAACATATCGAATAATAGTCATGATTAAATACACAGAAAAATAACAAAAAAACGTCCCCCTTTTGTTATTTTCAACTTGTCTGTTACAATAAATCCATTAATTAACAAACTTCTGAGGTGCGTGATGAAAATCAAAGCGTGATAGAAATTGCTGATAATATGTTGTATTGTTTACGTGTATTACAATACACTGAAACACAATACAATAATAATTATTCTTTATTGAGCATCGTAACATGGAAAGACGATAATACGAGTACGTTTTGTATAGTTATCGAATAACTATTAGCGCCAAACAGCACTTGATTCGTGGCGAGATAAAGATTTATTATACTAGTTGGTACCCGCGACTTCGTCTGCGCAGCATTAGTATTTTGAGCAGCTTATAATTAATTATTAGCGTGACGTAGAAAAGAACTAACATTTGGACATTAAATTTATCACACATTTTTATGGTTCACTATTTTGGCTATAATAGCTTACACATAAGATATAGATATATACTGTGGTGGGCTTTTTTGTAGAACTATTTAAAATAAATATTTCCATCATACATTACGAGTACATATGTGTAACTGTAGCGGTTTTGGCAGCGCACGCCAGAATAGCTCGCAAATGGTAGATTTTTTCCTACTTACTTGACACTTATCATCATATTTTAGACAATTCACACAATATCTGTATAAATTGTAGCCTATTTGTTATTCTGATATGTAAGCTATATTATTGTGAAGTTTCATCATAATCCATTCAGTAGTTTTTGCGTGAAAGAGTAAAAAACATCCATCCATCCATCCATCCATCCATCCATACTTACAAACTTTCGCGCTTATAATATTAGTAGGATATTGTGTATAAATGGTCCCCAACGATCTTATCACAAAATATTTAAACAAAAGTTGAACAGATGTGTCTAAATATATTCTCCACAAATCGACATCTAACCTTCGCTTTTTCTAACTCACTACAAACTCACAAGTCAAAAAATTATGAATATCAGGATTGAGTAAGACAACGAGCGTGGTGAACGTCGATTTTGTGGAATGTAATTTTAGAAACATCTTTTTAACTCTGGTCTAAGCTTTTGTGGTAAGACGATAAAGGTTTAGAACCACTGCCATAGTACCTTCCTTTGTGGACTATCAGATGGGCTATATGTCCCCAGCGACGAGTAAATCGATTCTAAATGATCTATCTACCTTTGATGTCGACACTTCTATTCAGGACGTGCGTTAGGGTGAGCGCCCATAGAAGATACCTATAGCATTACGGATCAGTGGGTAGGTACCTACCTAATATTATATTATAGTTGCTCCGTTCGGTATTACCCGCCTTGATTTTTAGATAGATAGTATTTATTTTATATTTATTAGAAAATAAAGAATGTTTGCTTTTTTATAGTAGGTACCTATTAGATTAATTTACTTTTTGTTTTGTTTTTAGTTTTCAGTTTGTTTTTATATTACCCAACTATTTTCTTGATATGAAAACATTAGTTACTTTTAAAATAAATATCATTTCAATATAAAATGTAATTCATAATATTTATTTGTTTTTTTTTTTCATAGATAGATAGATAAAGGTGTAATAATTAGGTATATAACTTTTATTGACACCAAAATAACGTACCGAACACAAAAAGGACAAACTTAGATAAATATACAATGGGCGATCCTATCGCTTAAAGCGATCTCTACCATATAACTTCTAACCAACTTTTAACCTTACAAAAACCGTAAATTTTGACGAGATAATACAATACACTATGTGTCATAAGTTATAGTCTAACGGCCGAAATTAATAATCAATCCAATCCAAATTTTGCTATCTGGGATTGATATCACAATCCATTTTTAGGGTCAAATGTACCAATAACCGATCCGTGGATTGGTTTATGAAGGCACGCAGATTGGAAATCGATCGAACGATAGGCAGCAACCCAAGATCGATTTCAATCTTGGATAGGAGATACAATATTAATTTCGGCCATAAGCCACTGAACCATTTTTTATGAACTTTGGAAAAGATATAGATAAGCTTGGTTATGGACATGGGAACTTATAAAGTCGCAATAAAGTGTCAGCGTAAACGAAATTGCGGGCAAAAATTAGTATGTTATAAGCGGTAACCTTTAATCTGCTATAGGGTTGGCAACAGAGAGTAACGTTACAACGTTGCAAAACTTGAAAATAGCATAACGATTAACATGAAAATAGCACTGCTGCGCGCTATTTCTGACCTTTGACACATAAATGCAACGATACAATCGCGTGCGTCATAATTGGTGTTTGCATACAGGAAGTGTGCAAGGTTCCATTGCACTAATGCTGTTTAGGGGTTAAATAGGTACATGACTTATTATCCTTTAGTGCTAGAAAATACTATATTCTAGAATTATATCCACGCACAACCTAATAACTTCCTCTTAATATAAGTAGATAAAAATCAATCGCTGTTCGTTAGTCTCGCTAAAACTCGAGAACGGCTGAACCGGTTTGTCTAATTTTGGTCTTGAATTATTTGTGGAAGTCCAGGGAAGGTTTAAAAGGTCACTATTCCACGCAGACGAAGTCGCGGGCACAGCTAGTAATATATAAAATACTCGAAGCACCTCGCGGTTTCACCCGTGTTAACTACTATCCCGCGGGAACCATTAATTTTTACGGGATAAAATGTAACCTATGTGTACCGGGGATAGCATAGCTTCCCAATAAAAGAGAAAGATTTTTTTAAATCAGTTTAATAGTTTCGGAGCCTATTCATTACAACCAAACAAACAAAGTTTTCCTCTTTATAATATTAGTATAGATAAATTACATGTCACGTTGTTTGTCCGCGATGGACTCCTAAACTACTTAACCGATTTTAATGAAATTTGCACACCGTGTGCAGTTTGAACTAACTTAAAATATAGAATAGCTAACATTTCAATTTATAGCGCAATGTTATTTTATTTCAAGTATTAGAAAATGTAAGAAAAGTTAACGACCATATTTTATTGACTTTTCGGATTTCTCATTTTACCTTCTTGACAGGACAAATGACAATATCCGCGCTTTAAAGACAGGACAACGTCTGTCGGGTCAGCTAGTCTAAATATATAATTAACTGTTAGTGTTGGGTGTCGTGACGTTTATGTTTTGCAAGACCAAACGCGAGTAGTTGGTAGGTACAACATTCTCCAGTCTTCTCGTGACCACGGTCGATGTAACTCAGCCGAAACGGACCAAACTTGTATATTTTGATATTTGTTTGTGCGCGAATTAGACCCGTTTTTAGCTAGTTGATATCTTTTCTGTTCACGAAAGATTATGAACTTCTATTACTATTGAAAATTGAATATTTATCACGTATCTTAACCCTCCTTACTTTACCTCTGACTTCATACGCGCGGAAATGAACGACATAATAATATAGTACCTATAATAAAGTACTAAAATTATAGGTAGGTACTATGTATGTCAAAAAACGTTGATCCTCTCTAAAACGAAGTAATGAAACATGGTACAATATTATACTAAGCCTGGTATGCCACTCCGATGCAAGATATCATGTTGGCGAGTTCTTGCTACGACATCGTCATACATCGTCGTACCAGTTGTGTACTATCATAACTCTCCAATCCGTTTATAATATCTGTATATTTATATCGGGATCCGATATAATAATAATGAAATTTTCTCTTCAACATCAGGTTTAATCTACGAATAAGTAGACTTATTACTTATTCGTAGGGTTTAATCATGTTAAATTAAATTAGCTATGTATGATATACGAAATGAAAGTTAAAATGCTTTATATTTTTTTTTATCAGAATGGTGACATTAATTATTACTATTATGAGTGATTTATTTATTTTTTAAACGTATTATGTGGTAGTAAGTATATAGGTACGCCAAATACGACAATTTGATTTCGACATATATTTATCTACGCATGCGATCATTTTCTTTGCACACTTTACGCGATCTCACTAGTTTGTTACCTAACCATTTTTGCTATGTTATTAGATATTTTTTTCTGTCACTGATTTTCTCCAATATAATTATATTATTATTGCCTAGTGAGGTAGCCGAAATATGTTTTCGACTAGAATATGTTACTTCTGCAAAATACGAATAAGCACACTTCAATTGCCTATAAATATCTTGATCAATGTATATACTGTTACTTGTATTTATGTTCATATTTTTGCAGTGAATAAAATATTTTTCATTTATTCTGTTTTCATATAATCATGTAACTCAATTTGTTAATTTATAACGGTTTCTTGCGACACAAACCTGACCTAGTGCGGGGACTCCTGGAATTGTATTGTTTATTTATGTTGGTAAATAAATATACTTATACTTTTTTTACTTTCTTGAACATGATTGAAAATTTGGCTAATGGGATCAGTTGACCGATTCAAATATTGATTAGGTCAACTGATCCCGCGGACACAGTTTTGAGCGGGCACAGTTGACGTAAGAGCTATTATTTCGTTCACTGTACCTTTAAAAATAAATGTAATTTGCTGATCTGTCTTTCTTTTGGCGTTAAATTCTCATGAGAGACAAGGAGGCTTTCTCGTGGCAAGGAGAATTGAGTGATTGATGGCATGAAACGTACGTAGGGTCTGTCGGTAACTTTTGTTAGGGGAACAAAGTTGTGAAGCTAATTAAATATAGGGGTTTTATTTTGTTGGTGTTGTGTGTCGTGGTAGATGTTGGCGATACACGCAACACTAAAGTATGAACGAACCGTTCATTCGATCTGTCAATACCGAACTAATTCTAAGTATAGCTTATCTGTATTAGGGATCGGTCTAGATTCACTTTCATTCATTCATTTTCTGACACTCTGATTTATAACGGTAGCAATATCGGACGCGCCTATGTACCGCGACGCTTAATATTTTTATCTACCTAGTTATCTACGATGTACTTCTTGTAAGTCTGGCACGGAATACAACGGCTGAAACTAACATCGGTGACCTTTTATTTAATAGAGTCCACTCAACATCCAAACTATCGAAGGTCCAGGGCGACCCGTACCACTACACGCGTACAGTAGACTACTTATGATTACTACTTATGGTTGACAAGTAATAATGCATTAGGCACTTCAATTATTGCATCTTCAACCCTATTTCCTATGCAACTTTTATTTGTTTATATCAAAGTTTAACTTTCGTGAAGCACGTAATTAATTGTTGGATACGTTATTTCAGTATCCAATAATAAAACTTTGTAGATTGAATATAAAATACTAAATAGTCTGATACTAAAATACCGGTATTTAGTAGCATCAGACTTGGGCAAATCTTGACAGGCCATCTAAGCAACTAAATAAAAAAAAGGGCTAATTACCTAAATAAAACTGCAAAAGTATTCTCAGTGAGTGAAAAGTCTTCCCTGCCACAGTAATTACTTACAATTAATTACACTTTTGTCGCTAGCTGTACTTACAATAATGTTGGCATGCGGGACGAATGTGGACAAATTTGCTGTCGTGTGGGACGTACAAAAACTTTTAATGGTGTATCCCGAACCCCCCCGGGACGAATGTGGAATATCGAAGTGAAGGCAGTAGAATCCGTATTCCGTCACCTAATACGCTCAGCTACTCGCACTATCATTCTTTATGACTGTCACATCCAGGCTGTGTAACTCCGTTCATATCACTTTCCCATTTTGATAAATTATCGGGCGACGGCCACACGAGCCTACCGCAAATATATGAACTCGACGGCTTTAATGACGCTTCTATATAATACTATATCTAGAGTTAATACTGATTGATGGGATATTATGCTTTATTAACTGATTACAAAAATAAGTTGAGCAATTCTCGCACGGCAATATTTGTACGAACCACATGATCTGAAACTGTCCGTCTTACTAAAAGATTTGAACAGATGTGTCTAAAATTATTCGCGTCTCTAAAATCTCGCGTTGTCCCACTCAATGCTGTCATTCCTGATAATTTTATTTGTGTATTTGGTATGAAACTGATTAATTATCTGGACTCAAATAATATCGTCTGTCTATATCTGATGTTCTGTCAATAGGCTACAGGGGAGGGGGGGGGGGGGGGAGGGGCTTGCCATGACGTCTTATTGCGATCCATTTGAGAACCTAAACATAATTATTGTTTAACTACTATGACGCCTTGTTGTGACATCTTGACGCTCAATTTAGGTTGATTTTAAATCTAAAGGGTTTGACGTCTGACTAAATGACATCGAAAGCCATGTATTACTATTATTTAAAGTGAAACAATTCTATTTAGGTCCTCAATTGGATCGCAATAATACGTCATGGTAAGCCTCCAGGGCGCTTATTGAATTCGTAACATGTGCCCTCAATAAACTAACGTTTTCATATGCCATTAGCGTAATCGCATATCCAATTTATACCATCTAGATCCAGAAACTGTTTCTAATGGCGCAGGTGTGCCAAATCTAAAGTTCTGAACTAGTCTGTGCGTCGTCGCCAAAAGAAACTAAACCTTATTTATTAGCTGGAACTGATTTAGTTGGACAATGGGTTAGTTATGACTTGGCTCGGGTCTCGGCGCGGTCTTCGGGTGAGAACTAGGTGAGTTTCCTGTTTGTTTGTTAGTTTGTTAACTCTGATACCCGACGCCGGCACTACCTCGTTTAGTAGTGCCGGCGTCGGGTTTCAGAGTTTACCCTTCAGAGGCCTCTGTGGCTATTCGATTGCTATCAATAGATAACAACCGGGACCGTTCCGAAGCACGGAGCGATAGTAGCGACTTACGAGAAGCATATTCGTGCGGGGCTAAATATAAATGGAATCCAGGGTACTTTCTATATCCACATCAAATTTCATCCAAATCTGTTCAGCCGTCGGGAACAAACAGTATTCGCTTTTAAAATTATTCGTAGAATTTTTGAAATTAAAATGTATATCTGCCCCTAAACATAATAGACTCATCTCATACGTTATGCGTAGATTATTTGTCTAGTCGTAAAAAAGCAGTTTTGTTTGAACGTGTCCGCTTTATTGCGAACATAATATGCCAATTTTATAGCGAAATAAACAAAGTGCGGTGGTGTATTAACCTTTCCGAATGGAGATAGATGGATATCATTACAAAATTGTGGGGTCGCGGTGTAATGTTGTGAGGTTGTTGAGATATTGTTCAAAATCGATTACTGCTTTTTTAATGTCTGTCCGTGGTCATGCTCAATGTGTTGGTTGCTCGAGGCAAGGCGCGTGATAGATGTTTGGCGTGCGATGCGTAGCGCGTAACAGGACGCGTAGTGGAGCACGTAGCGGGACGCGTAGTGGGCGCGTAGCGGGGCGCATATCTGGGCACGTAGTGGGCGCGTAGCGGTGCGCGTAGCGGGGTGCATAACTGGGCGCGTAGTGGGCGCGTAGTGGGCGCGTAGCGGGGTGCATAGCTGGGCGCGTAGTGGGCGCGTAGTGGGCGCGTAGCGGGGTGCATAGCTGGCATCGTAGTGGGCGCCTAGTGAGACGGGTAGTGGGCGCGTAGTGGGGCGCATAGCTGGGCGCGTAGTGGACGCGTAGTGGTCGCGTAGTGGGCGCGTAGTGGGCGCGTAGTGGGGTGCGTAGTCAGCGCGTAGTGGGCGCGTAGCGGTGCACCAGAATCGCGGCGGCTACCGGATCTACCGGGCTCAAAATACAAACTGCTAACCACGTGTCTCTGCTCACTTCCTAGAAGGAAATTTAGGCTTTAATCCCCCACGGGGGCCCGGTCCGGATCGTTGGATAATTCTCCAAATAATTTTCGACCATGTGAGTTTTCTAACGATGTTTTTTTTCATCAAAAACAAGTGATAATTACGTACCTACATATTATTATGTTGAACAAAAAACATATTAATACGAGCCCGCACTGGGATTTGAACTCGCCCGCTGCTTGATAGGCAGACGTACGCCGCGTTGGCTATCACCGCTTACCGCTACCGGCGACTAGAAAACTACCCGGACTACAAATAACCGCTCGGACGGTCTTCGAACGCCCTACAAACCAAGACAAATCCGGGAAAACCTGCACAAATGGCAACTCTATATACATTTAAACATTTTCCATAAATCGAACCAATAAACTGGTTATATTACGAAACCCTCATTCTAGATTTGAAAGATCAAAGCACTCTGCCAAAAAACCTCGTGCACGCTATATTTCAGACACTTGAGAAAGATAAAAGTAACTCCCTTGCAAAGTGAGAAACTCGCAAAGTGAGAAACACTCACCAGGACGAGGACAATGGGTAACGTCAAGCCTCGTTTAGATGGAAACAGTTACTTTTCCAATGTGTTTTTAGAACAATTATTGTGTGAAGAAACGTAGTAATTTATTATGAGCCCTCTTTTTTAATGGTTTTATTATTTGCAATCTATGTGTGTTAGCATTTTTTATGCACTGTTTACCGGGGTTTAAGTGACAATGTTTTCGAAGGTGGTGAAATGATCAAAGTAAACAGGATGTAACATCATAGTGTAGAAATATTATAGGTGTATTTGGTATCTCGTGATGTATCATCTGCCAGGATATGAAACCTTAAATCGCAGTTTTATTTTTAATTAAAAAAATATTTGTGACTAGAGCACCTCGCGGTTTCACCTGCGTTAACTACTATCCCGCGGGAACCATTGATTTTTACGGGATAAAAGGTAGCCTATGTCTCCCGGGGATAGCATAGCTTCCCAACAGTGAAAGAATTTTTCAAATCGGTTCAGTAGTTTCGGAGCCTGTTCATTACAACCAAACAAACAAAGTTTTCCTCTTTATAATATTAGTGTAGATTATTGATTATTTGTGACATAATATGATACGGGTTCCGTGACGTTACAAAGGCTTCTTTTCTGGCCCCACCCCTCTTACTTACTTTCCCATCGGCAAAGATAAACCCTACTACCCCCCCCCCCCCCCCCCCCCCCTAATCCAATCAATCAACAAACACACTCATCTACATTAAAACTTCCAGAAACATCCCATTTCAATATCAGATCAGAAACCTTTCAGTACCTTAAAAAGCTTTTAACCTCGGTATTGGCTAAATACATCATATCCCTAAGTAATACGTTGTATAGAGGGCTTACATACTACATTAATGCGAAACAAGCTGCTGCCCGCGAGTTCATCTACATTTTACATACAAAATTTTGTAGCGATGAAAAATGTAGTATCCTATGTCCTTTTCCACGGTCAAATCTATCTCTGTGCCAAATTTTATCGAGATCGGTTCAGCCGTTGGGTTGTGAAAAGGTAACAAACAAACAGAGTTACTATCGCATTTTAATATTAGAATGGATCATGTGTTATTGGATCAGTACGATAGGCTAGACGACAGTGACTCAGTCAGATTTTAATTTTTATTTTCTAGAAACTTATTTTTATTTTTTTATATCTAGCTTTGGTAGCCTAGTGGGCGAACTTCCACCTTCCAAAACGGTGGTGGCGAGTTCAAATCCCAGTGCGGGCACGTACCAATGTGTTTTTTGTTAAATGTTATGTACTTAATTATCACTCGCTTTTCGGTGAAGGAAAACACCGTGAGGAAACCAACATGCCCGATAATTATTTCGGAGGCATGTTATCCACCAACCCGGACTAGGCCCCCGTGGTAGATAATGGCCTAACCCTCCTCACGATAGTGAGGGGAGGCCTTTGCCCAGCAGTGGGACAGTTACAGGCTGAATTATTAAGACAAATATAATTATAAAGATATAATTTATGTCTGTCTACCTATCTGTTTGTTCTCGAGTCACGTTAAACTACTGAAATGATTGCAAATATTGCAATATTATCATTTTCAGTAGGTATTTAGCAACTAGCTAAATCTGAGTTGCAATTTTATTTTCAGAGTTTTATTGCTGATAGAAATTAGCAACTTAAATCTAGCAGGTGAGGTGGCAGGAAAAAGTTAGTATTGTCAAATTTATAGGAACATCGCGCAACGCCGCCTGTCGTTACAGAGTCGAAAACGGTACCGTTTGCCAAATTATCTACTGTTCTCTGAACGACTGCTCGCGCAGTGTTCTGCAGTCGACATAGTCTCACTACAATCCCTAGCTGCTTGTACACTTTGTACAGGTCACTGATGTTAGTAGAAATTTACATGTAAATGAGACTATTTGGCTCGCACATTCGGAGTAGCTCGCGAGTCATGTGTTTTGCACAGCCTTAGCATAGAACGATGTGAAATTGTAAGCAGAAAATTCTGCAATGCTAATTCGATTTTCAAAAAGGGGGTGGTTGATGTAGCGACACATTACAGATGCATTAATTTTTGCAGACTCTACAGAAAGTAATTCATGACGCGAGTGCGCGACACCAGTCGTCACCCCATAGGCACGGTTGTAGCTCGTCTTGTATTTGAGTAATTATTTATACTTGCCTATATTATACCTATACGTGTGTCCGGTGCAATGCCCCGAACATCCTGAGTCGGCATTACCCGTGTGGCGCATTTACCTAAACTATCGAAAGGCCTTTTGCCTTCAGTGCACATTTCGGTAGCGCGGCAACCGGGTGCCTCATCAACATTCATTTAACATTTTAACATTAAGCCTTTAAACAATGAATTTACTTCTTTTAACTTAAACAATCTTTTGAACATTAACAATCACCACAACCTCGCACCGTACCCGACATATTTTTTGGTCCTTCGAGAAGTCCTCGCGCGTCGTGAATTTCTAAAACGGGTTCCGTCGGGTGAAGTGAACAGTGAACTAGTGAAACAAACTACTTGTGTGAGTGCAGTGTAAGGTTTGTAGTGATAACATTGGAGGAACATCATCAGCAAAGGCTGAGTACCAACATCATCAGCAAAGGCTGAGCAACAACATCATCAGCAGAGGCTGAGCAACAACAGCATCAGCCAAAGCTGAGCAACAACAGCGGTCGCCGGTTGAGGAGCAACAGGACTGTCAAGTAACATATTTCCATTTATACTTATAACATTATCAATATCAATGAGGAACATGGCGGAGCTCATTGAGATGCAAAGTGTGATCTACGAGAATATCGTAAAAATCGCAGTCAACATTAGGAAGGATGGTGCGGATAGGAAAACGGCAGATTATTTTAAGCGGCGGATGAACAATCTAGAGGATTATTGGAAAGAGTATCTGTTGAATCATGAACGTATTAACATGGAAGTAAGTAGAACTGATCCTTACTATACAGAACAGCAGTACGAACAAACAGCTAAGGTGTATGAAGAAGTTAAGGCCTTGATCAATCAGCAGTACCAGCTTCCGCTTATGAAAGCGGGGAACTTATCAGTGGGAGAACAATCGGCAGGTAAGCCACGAACACCGGGGTCAGCTAGTAAGAGACAGGAGGAAATCTTCGAGGATGCGGGACCTAGTTCCCGGATGCAGCTGAGTGAACGCGTACCTGTAAAACAGCAAGGTACCAACAGTAGAGCGGATGATTTATTACGGCGGCAGCATACCAATTTTAAAGCTTTTGAGCGGACCACATCATACATCGACGTGGAGTCTATCTCGGATAAGTGGGAGTTTGAAGACGTCCTGAAAACATTGCAGTCTCGTTGGAGTGCAATCGATAACCTTCATTGGGAAATCGAGAGCGAGTTGGATGGCGACAACGAGACCTACAACAACATGTACGACAGGTACGATAAGAAATTCCGTAGTTTGAAGAAAGAGATTAACACCAAGATGTGGTCAGTTGCGCACAGAGAGAAGTCCACACCGGGTCTTGAGATTCCCAGCTTTAATGGAAACTACAACCAGTGGGTATCGTTTAAGGACCTATTCACTGAGGTAATCCACAACAATCCATCTTTATCAAACGGACAAAAGATGCAGCATCTCAAGAGTAAGGTTCGAGGAGAAGCTGAGAAGCTTATACAACATTTGCAGATCAGTACGGACAACTACTTGTATGTTGGGACATTCTGACCCACCGTTATGATAACAAAAGGTTAATATTCACGTCACACATGAACATTCTGCTAGCCCTACCAACTATGCAACAACAATCCCTACCACATCTTAAAAGAATCCATGACACCACGCTGGAATGTCTTAATGCCATCAAAAATTTAGGAGTCGATATAAAGTCGTGGGACCCAATGGTTGTCCATATGTTGAGTCAAAAGTTAGACTCTGACTCATACTCAGAATACGTAGGGTCAACCAAAAACTCAAAGAAACTGCCAATTCTCAAGGACTTTATGGAGTTTTTAGAAACAAAATTCACAACCTTAGAAACAACAGCACGCCGAAAACAAGATAGTATGCCACAAAGACCTACAAATCAAACTAATTATCCGCAGCCATCATCTAACATAAGAAAACCTAATTTTAACTCATACAATAAAGCCAACAATTACAACAATCGAAGCCACGAACATAATTCAGTTGCGAAATCAATGCAAGTGTCTAATATCAAGTGCCCTCTTTGCAATAACCAACATGGCATTTACAATTGCAAAACATACCTACTATACAATGATGACCAGAAACTTAAAACAGCAAACAAATTGAAACTTTGCACTAATTGCTTGTTTAGTCACAACGGCAATCCATGCACGTCAACATTTAAATGCCGAAAATGCCTAGCTCCGCATAACACCATCCTGCACGAGGCTATGACAAAGTTTGTAAATAGGTCATATCCATCCACTAGCGCTCCTAATGTTAGAAGACAACAAACAAGACACGATGAACCAATAACAGGAACTACCAACGCGTCACAGGACACAAGCTCTGAAATATTACTTGCGACTGCCCTGTTAGAAGTAAAGGATGCAAACGGAGTTTATCATAACATGCGAGCGTTGGTGGACCAAGGTTCTCAAATTTCCATAATAACAGAAAGAGCGGCTCAGCTATTAGGTATAAAGAGGCAAAGATGCAAAGGCGTCATCTTTGGAGTAGGACAGACAGAGAACAACAGCAAAGGAATAATAACAATAGAGTGTGCTTCAAGGTATAATGACTTTAAGTTCGTCTCAGAAGTCCTTATAATGAGCGATCTTATCAAAAGTCTGCCCAACAAGACATTTTCTAAACCAACATGGCCCCACTTAAATAACATCAACCTAGCTGATCCAGAATTTTACAACAGTCGGCCGGTAGACTTGCTGCTTGGAGCTGACGTATACACTAACATCATCTTAGGGGGAATAATTACAGGAGATAAACCGCAGCAACCTATGGCCCAACAAACACAATTAGGGTGGTTGCTATGCGGTAGCGTAAAAACATTCCAATGCAATGTGATCCTAAATAATACAAAGGAGCTAGAACAGTTTTGGCAAATAGAGGAAATCAACGAACCTTCTAACCTATCAGTAGAAGATCAGGAGTGTGTAGATTATTACTCAACAACAACAAAACGAACCAAGGATGGAAGGTATGAAGTGAGGATACCATTGAAGGAGGAGTTAAAACATAAGTTAGGATCATCGAAACCAATGGCCATAGCGCAGTTAAAAAATTTAGAACGTAGATTCGAAAGGCAAACAGCCCTAGCTCAAAAATATAAAGATTTTATGAATGAATACGCCGCATTAAATCATATGAAACCGGAGAATAACATTAATAACAATAACATTACACTTGAGTGCTTCTTGCCTCACCATGCAGTGTTTAGAGAGTCAACATCATCGAGTTTGAGAGTAGTATTTAATGCAGCATCCCCTACGTCATCAAAATTTAGTCTTAATGATGTGATGCACAAAGGGCCTAACCTACAAAAGGACTTACAATCACTACTACTACAGTGGAGGCAATTCCCTTACGCTTTTACAGCGGACATAGAAAAAATGTACCGTCAAATCGCCATCAACAATATTGATCGACACCTACAAAAGATCGTTTGGCGTGAGTCACCCACACTGCCAATACAAACTTTCCAACTAGCCACAGTAACATATGGAACAAAAGCAGCCCCATTTTTAGCAATCATGACATTGAAGCAACTAGCATCAGATGAACGGTGTCGGTATCCAGAAGCCGCCGCTATCCTGGAAGGGTCATTTTACATGGATGACCTTCTACACGGTTGCTATAACTTAAAACATGGTGAACAATTGATTGAAGATTTAATGCAGTTATTGAAATCAGGCGGATTCAATCTACGAAAGTGGTCGACGAACAAACAGGAGCTACTAACAAAAATTCAACAATTAAAAGATGACACTGTATATACCTTTAAAAATGAAGACACTACTAAAACATTAGGGCTATGCTGGAATTCAAAAGAAGACAATTTTACGTTCAAGTGTAATTTTTCCAAACCAACATCAAAACTTACTAAACGGAGCTTACTATCTGAAATGTCAAAACAATTTGATCCTTTGGGGTGGATGAACCCTTTGTCAACAAAATTAAAAATAATATTTCAAAAGCTATGGAAAAAGGAACTTAAATGGGATGATCAGGTGCCAGAAGATATCTACAACGAATGGTCGAAGCTAATGATAGACATTGAGAACATTAACCATTGTGTAATACCGAGATGGATACAATGTCAGGAGGACGACGTCATCGAACTACATGGGTTTTGTGATGCGTCGATCGTCGCTTATGCCTGTGTGGTGTATGCGAGAACAAAGGGTCATCAAAAAACAGTGATAGTAGCTGCTAAATCAAAACTAGTGCCCCACAAGAAGTCGTTAACATTACCACGTCTTGAGCTTTGTGGGGCCCACTTGCTATCAAGACTTATCAACAAAATAAAACAGAGTATGAACTGCAAAATGGAAATCTACGGCTGGTGCGACTCTACTGCAGTGCTGGGGTGGCTACAAGGAGAATCGTCTCGTTGGAAGCCATTTGTAGCAAATAGGGTGAACAACATCAAACAAGTTATGGCAGCTGAATGCTGGCGGTATGTGAAGAGTGTTGACAATCCCGCGGACTCAGCAAGCAGAGGGTTAACAGCGACGCAATTATCCCAACATTCGTTATGGTGGAATGGACCATCATGGCTACCAACGTATGACGTAAAGACGGAACAAACACGAATTACCTATAAAACAGAGGAAGAATCAAGACCTACTCGTATAAAACAAGTTAACATTATTCAACAGAACAGTAACAATATTATAATAGATGAATTATTACAAAAACATAACACAATTACAAAAATAACTCGAGTGTTAGCATGGACACTGAGGACATTGACACCTAGTTCACTACGTAAACAATTACCAAGCTACCTAACAATACAAGAATTGCGCAAAGCTAAGTCAGCTATAATAAAACACGTTCAACGAACTGAATTAAAGACGGATATTGAAAAATTGATGAAACATGATAGCGTAGCAACAAGCAGTAGGTTATTAAACCTAAACCCCTTCCTCGATAAGGAAGGATTTCTAAGAGTGTCAGGAAGGCTCCGAAACGCGATCATAAGTGACGAGATGAAATATCCCAAGATAATTCCGAACAAGTGTCGTCTAGCCGAGTTGCTGATAGAAGAAGCACATCAGCTAACATTTCATGGAGGACCCCGACTGACCTTGGCAACCCTTAGACAACAATATTGGATACCTAGTGGGTACAGCACAACGAAAAGGCAGTTAAGAAATTGTGTGACGTGCAGAAAGTACGAAGCTAAAAAGCAGTATCAACTGATGGGTGATCTTCCGACGTCTCGAATTAACCCGGCTGCTCCATTCTATCATACTGGAGTGGACTACACTGGCTTCGTGGACGTTAAAGCGAACAGGGGCAGGAGCGCAAGAACAGTGAAAGGTTACGTGGCCGTCTTCATATGCATGGTCACGAAGGCCGTACATTTGGAGTTGGTGTCTGACCTTACCAGCTCCGCATTTTTAGCAGCATTGAGAAGAATGTCAGCCAGAAGAGCTACTCCTAGACACCTATACAGCGATTGTGGTACCAATTTTGTGAAAGCTAACAGAATTCTGCAGGAAGAACATCAACAACTAAAACAAATTTTCAATGATAGCTTTCTGGCAGAAGTAGCAGAGATGGACATAGAATGGCACTTTAACGCACCATCTTGGCCTAGCGCTGGCGGTCTGTGGGAGCGGGCAGTACAGAGTTTCATACACCAATTTAGAAAGGTGGTTGGTGAACAAAAACTGACGTTTGAAGAATTCTCTACGATCCTAGCACAATTGGAAGCCTGTCTGAACACCAGACCGTTATGTTCCCTGACAGAAAGTATAGAAGACCTAGACTATTTGTCACCTGCGAGCTTCTTAACAGGAAGAGTTGGTTTAACTACCATAGAAACAAAGGAGGACGCTAGAACAAGATGGCATTTGACTAACAACATTTTTAAACAGATATGGAAGAAGTGGAAAAGCGAATATTTAACACAGTTAACAGCGAGAGAAAAGTGGTTGAAACCCCAAAGAAATTTACAAACAGGAGACATGGTAGTAGTACACGAAGACAACATTCCAGCTGGAAAGTGGGTCATGGGTAGAGTGGAAGACGTCTTTCCAGGCAACGATGGATACGTGAGAGTTGTTTCAGTGAGAACAAAGAATGGCATTTTGAAAAGACCTGTAGTTAAGCTCTCGGTATTACCAATCGAAACAGCTGATCATCAAAACACGCCCATAATCAACTCGAATCAACCAGCTAGGACAACACAAAACAACAAACAAACAAAAACAAAGTCACGTGGAGGTTTGTCGTATATTATTATGGCATTCGTTCTATTTTTTACAATGTGTGGCCGGGCAAGTTGTGCTAATTATAACATAACAGAGATTAGAAACGATCAATCCCTTTACTTCGATCCCATTTCGAAAGTAAGTCTGATCAAAGATTCGTGGACACTAGTAGTTTTTTACAACATGTCCCCGTACTGGGAAGGAATACAAGCATTTGAAAAGGTCATAACATCTTTAGATAGAACATGCAAAACAATAGGTAGCGGGCCGTGTAATACGAGTATGATCGTACCGCAGCTGATCCACGAGTACAACGAACTTAAATACTATAATGAACTTTTGATGACGCAACAATTAAATGAACACTCCAGACAGCGACGTGGCCTTATCAATGGAATTGGCTACCTTGCAAATTCCCTGTTCGGAGTATTGGATGAACAATTCGCAGAAAAGTACCGCCAAGATATAGATTTAATACATCATAATGAGAAACATTTAGCCCAGTTATGGAAAAATCAGACATCGATTGTAGAATCAGAATATAATTTACTAAAAAGAACAGAAGAGATGATGTCCAAACAACATAAAATTATTAACAAACACTTAAATAACCTAGATAAAATGTCCAACAGACTGCAACCAGAAATTAACAACATAACTTTACTTCAAGAATTCACATTAACTGCATTAACAGCCACCAATTTACTATATAACTTGAAGAGAACTCAAGACGTGCTGTTAGATATTCTAACTAACATACATCACGGACAGTTCAACATACATCTTCTTACCCCTGCACAACTCCAGAGAGAATTAAATATAATCTCTGCTCACCTATCCCAAGATACGACATTACCTATTGAACAACAGAACATCAAAGCGCTTTATCCATTATTGCACATAAAGGCAAGAATAACAGAGCAGTACTTTATCTTCCAAATAAAGTTCCCACTGATCAGCAGAGATAACTTTAAACTATACAGAATACTATCCGTCCCTCATCAGATAGGTAACTCTATGATGGAACTTATCCCATCGGCAGAGTATGTACGTAGCAACAGATTTGAAAAAGGATTTTTACTCGTATATAACCCTAACTACTGAAGATATTTCCCAGTGTACCAAACAAGAAGGAATGCTCATGTGCAGTTCGAAGAAGCCGATTTATCACCTCAGTAAAGATAATAACTTTTGTGAGATCGACCATAGTACAGAGAAATGCAAGGTCAAAAGGTCCAGATGTGAGAATAGCTGGATACCACTAACAAGTCCGTCCCTATATTTATACCAGTGCTGCGACAACTGCGCCGTTAAGATAATATGTGGCGATAAGATTAACATGGAAAATCTGAAGAAAGCTGGAATGATTTCCTTAGAACCAGGTTGCATGTTGAAGAGCCCAGATTTCATAATACACCTTCCGCAAGACAATCAAGATAAAATCCAGATCAACTCTAACATTTACGTACCTGAATTAGATCAGATTAACATCCTTATAAACACCTCTCTGCCGTTTGTCGATATCCAAACCACAACAGATCCCGTTGACATTGAACAGGATTTGAAGAAGCTAGACAGTCATATCAAGGAGATGAAAGATAATCAAATGGAGGTAGATGCTTCGCCATTATCATTTCACGACATCCACCAATATGTGGTGAGCTATATCCTCGTCGGTGCGGGAGCGGTGGCGGCTAGCGCGGCGCTGTGGCGGTGGCAGCGGCGACGCGCACGGCGCCGCGCACCCATCTCTCCAGACGTCGAGCTGCAGCCTACGGCTAGTGTTAGTGAGCCTAGTGCTAGTGCGGGTCCAAGTCGCCCAAGTGAGGCTGGTCGTCAGCAAAGTGCTCCAAAAAACATTTATGGTGTAATAAACAGAGGTGTTATGCACAGAGCGTGCTCTCCTTTACCGCGAAGAACTCTTGGAACATTAAGATTCTAGCGTGAACTTTTAGTAACTTTTATATAATTTTAGACACTGAATACTAACACTTTAATTTTAACTATTGATGGCATCATCTTATAAAATCATTTCGCAAACATATACACATCTTCACCAACTACTTAACTCAACAGTGTATATCACAGCATCCCCATCTTTGGTGCCCCGGAATATGTCCGGTGCAATGCCCCGAACATCCTGAGTCGGCATTACCCGTGTGGCGCATTTACCTAAACTATCGAAAGGCCTTTTGCCTTCAGTGCACATTTCGGTAGCGCGGCAACCGGGTGCCTCATCAACATTCATTTAACATTTTAACATTAAGCCTTTAAACAATAAATTTACTTCTTTTAACTTAAACAATCTTTTGAACATTAACATCACCGCAACCTCGCACCGTACCCGACAACGTGTGTATGTAGTTGTGGAACGGACAATACATTATTACGGTGATTTATTGCTTTTAATTGAAGGTCACCCGATGAACCCCGTTAGGTATAACGTTTAATTGTGGCAGGTAAAAGCCTATTAGCCACGGGTATGCTAGCAATGGCACTGCAAAGCTGTGTGCGGCACTGCAAAACAAAGCACAGTGTGGTTATTAGGCTTCAGTATCCAAAAGGTAAAACGGCACCCTATTACTAAGACTCCACTGTCCGTCCGTCTGTTTGTCTGTCTGTTCGTCTATCACCAGGCTGTCTCATAAACCGTAATAGTTAGACAATTCTTAACTTTTTCACAGATGATGTCTGTTCTACAACAACGAATCGTAATAAAATTCGAACAGAATAAAATAAATATTTAAGGGGGTTTCCCCATACAACGAACGTGATTGTAACGTTTCTAAACTTATAGTATATTGATACGGCAGAACCCTTCATGCGCGTGTCCGACTCGAATTTGGCTGGTTTTCATAGTTGTATTTCGTGTCGTATCGTAAAACCCAGGCGCTCTTATACACGTATAATCTCCAAATTAAACACTAAACAGTCGTGGGTACTAATCTCGAAAGAGGCAATCTAACTTAATTTTCATTTAGGAAAACAATGTACACTTACAATGTAAGAATTTTATGACAACACAAAGAAACTTCACTACATTCATATCACTTAGACATAACTCTCGCGGGATGTAGGGATCATGGAAAGAGAAAGGAAAACCTTATTTTTATCGTCGAATATTCCTTTAAGAGCTTTTTATGAAAAGCTTTTATTTTGCTTCTGGTTTTTGTGCAGGCTTTAGGGTAGATTACCAGTGGCAATGCAAATAAAGGCACCCTCGCTTAGAAGATAGGAACGGGTTAAATCTACAGTGAAATAAACATTACTGAAGTCGTGTTTTTAAACGCTGGTAGAGTTAATGAAGTTGCCTTTACCCGTTCGAGTTTCAACCATGAATCAACGCACGAAAGCGAATTTCCTTTTCAGGCTCAAAATCTGGTCATGAATGTTAACTTATCATGTTTTATGTTTTTATGAATCTCTTTAAAGATGAGACGAGCGTTTGACTAACAAAAGTGCAATTTCATTGCAATAAACGACAACGGCCTTATCATAAAAGTTTAAACCTCAGTTAAACAGATGTTTCTAAAATTTCGTTCCACAAAATCGACACTCAAACCTGGCATCCCTAATTATTTTACTAGTGAACTAGTTATTGAGTTAGAGAAAGCGAGGGTTAGACGTCTATTTGTGGAGAAAATATTTAGACACGTCTGTTCAACTCTAGTTTAAATCATTTGTGGTAGGGCCGTTTGAGTTTTAAACATAAATTATATTTGCGAACTTCTGCAAAGATTAGTAAAATTGCTGATATTGATGCTGTTTTGACTATAGAAACTAAAGTATACTCAAATTCTACAAAATATCTAAAGTACCTCATACCATCAAACTAAGCTCATAATCTTTTATCTATACCCGAAGAGAACTCTTCTATGCCTATGTTTCATGAGTCTATTACCCTTTCTCTAAACAAGACTAAGGGATCCGTAATAATATATTTTTATGGTATAATCGAGGTAGAAATGGTAGAATTACTATGGCATGTCAAGTAACGCATTCTCTCTGAAGATTTTAACTTAGGCTCTGTGTGCCTAGTGTGAGTTTTGACAATTTCTTTACGCGCTCAGTCCGTTTAGCGTAAACTTGAAATTATATGGAATAAGAGCAGCGCCATCTAGTGTCAGTCAGTCAGTCATTAGATGGCGCTGCTCTTATTCCATACAATTTCAAGTTTACGCTAACCGGACCGAGCGCGTAAAGAAATTGTCAAAACTCACACTAGGCACACTGGTCACCTATAAACGCCGTCGGTCGCTTACTGCGTCGCGCCGTACGCCGCGTCACTATGTATCATAGAAATGTACGCCGACATCAGCGTGTGAAAGAGACCACAACTATTACTGTCGCGGTCTCTTTCACACGCTGAAGTCAGCGTAAGTACCATGTGGTAGTAGTATCATGTGGCGGAACACTCTAATAGAGGTTTTTTTTTGTTTTAGTTATGGCTTCGCACGGTTTGTGCATTTAGCCAGTGTCAAGTAATTAATTAAATAAGTATTTCTTATTATCACAATAGGAAAGTCAAAGCATTACAGCAATCCTCGTGGTCAAGTTGTCAAGTCAATTATTTACATAGTCAAAGTCACGATTCAGTAAAGTAGTGGGAGGCTTTACTGAAACTTTCTGGGAGTTTTGTAAAAAATGCGAAATGACACTTTTTTGAGTTTACATCATTCGCCTACACTCGTGCACGTTAACGAACACTTAATGATTAATATTCCACCAATATTACACATTAACACTCGAAGAAACACAAGTTGAGAAAATAATACGAAACCAACAACGTCTCACTATCGGATTCCCGCCAAAACACCCTGATAGGGATTAAATGTTATACGAAAGACCCAAATCAAGAACATAATTCCTTTTGCGGTGCAAACCACACCACACCACTCGTTTTGCAGTATTCGTTTTCCACCTGTATTTTTTTATTAACCGTTGTATTTTCCGATAAAACCTTGCATGCAGGTTTAAACTGTTAGTTGCTTGTGTTGCCAGTAAAAAGAGTATTAACGGCAGCGAAATGCAAGGTCTTAGTTTATGGACTGATTCGAATAAAGATTGCGCTGTAGTAAACTTAATTTGTTTCGTCGAGTAGTGACTAGTTGACTACTATAGGGTGAGTACGAATAACTATCGAGATATATAGATATATATTATATAGATACGAGATATATAGATATACAGATATATATCGACAAATATAGCCACTAGTATAGCCAAGTAATTAGTATACCTAATATAAAAACCTAACTTATGCTGCGGCTTTGTCCGCGTGGGCAATAGTTTATAGCGAAAAAAGTATTCCATGTCCTTTTCAAGGGTTGAAAGGACGCCCGTACTTTTTAGATGACGATAATGATGGTTTGTTTTTAGTGTTTTTTTTTTTAATTTTATTTCTATAATTTTAGTTTTTGTCTATTATTTATATTTTATTTGGCCACACGTGACAATGCAGCCAGCATTTTGGGAACGTTGCCCATTGCTAGCAGGTCTGCGGGTTATTAGATGAGGTTTGTGTTTTATGTTAATATTTTTTTATTTTTTGTGTTATTCACCTCCGACCACATCGTCGCTTCTTATCCGATGAAAGCGTGGTCAAACACTGGCTATGTATGTTAATTAAAAACAGAATCCGGTACATAAATACAAGTCTACATCATAACATCATCTGAGCTCTTAAACTTTCGCGAACAGGAAAACATAATTAACTTGAGTCTTCTCGTGACCACGGTCGATGTAACTCGGCCGAAACGTCGAGGTATGTCAAAGTTGTATACTTTGATATAAGTTTGTGCGCGAATTAGACACGTTTAAATCTAGTTAACATATCTTCTGAAGAGCATCCCATCTAGATTTTATTCATACTAGATAGCGAGCATGTTGCGGTATACTATAACGGTCCTACCACAAAATATTTAAACAATTGTTGAACAGAATATGTGCCTTAATATTTTCTCGACAGATTGATCGATTAAGTAATTGATTTATTAAGAAAAATCGAGAGATAGACGTCGATTTTGAAGAACGAAACGTTAGAAACATCAGTTTAAATCTGGTCTTAACTTTTATTACTAATAGTATTAGTAATAGTTAGTAAGATGGTAATTGTACTATAAATTGGATCAATAAATACATTAATTGTACGAAAATCCCATATTAGTCCTAAGCCCTTATCTCTAAAATTTTCCACTGACGTGGATAACTTAATTACAGCTTGGCTAAAAGAAATAGGGGTTAGTTTCTAGCCAGAGATTTATCTTACGTGTTAGTCCTATATTCCGGAGGATTCTGGAATTCTCATTCTTTATAATGGAAAATTCAACGCGGCTACTACTTACTGCAGCCTCCATATAGGGTATTCTAAATTTTAAGGGGTTATATTTATAAAATGTGTATTTTAGTAATTAAAATTATTTTTATAAAGATTATTCCTGTTAATGAATTAAAAGTACACGGCTGGTTTGTTAAACAACTAAATAAATAACCAAAAGCGTGAAACAATTCAGCGAGAACGAATACAATCATAAATACTCACGAATTTCATACGCCTGGCAGCGGTTCAAAACCACTGTTTTAAACACTTTACACTCACTTTCAAGCGAAATATTGTCGTGCATACAAATAAACGGTTAGATTAATGTTTAATTTCCCTTGAAAAGTATACGGAACACTTCACAAAAAACTGGTGTCTACCTTATTTCTTACAAATTATATCACTGTATCCCAAGTCAATTAAAAAGTTATTGAACTGGCACAAAAGAAAATGAAATTTGAAGTTAAACGCAGAGTTCGAACACAGTTGCAATTCAATTAAAACCACACGTTTACTAACAAAAACCAACGATTTACCAATCAAATCAATCGAAAAACTCTCTCAAGTTTAAATACACGTAAAAAGTTCAAAACTTAGTGAAAATTATAAAAATTACGTCTACCCTATTGCAATGACTTCCAAATTCGAATTACTTTTTTGTAAAACGCAATTTTCTCGTTGGGACGCGATAAGTTTTCGCGAAGCGGCGTCGTCGAGGCATGCGGCGTCCACCGTTCTCTAGAAGTAACTGGCTAAGCGCGGCACGACGAGTGGCGACGCTTGCAATGTTCTCGTGGAGATTTACCTAGATTTTCACGGCATTCTACCCAGTTTTCATAGCGTTTTGTCTTACTTTGTAGTCCAGTATACTCTATGGCGTTTTGTTTGGGTTTTAGCAAGGTTTTGTAGCAATACTATCAGACTACAGTGAGTTTTTGTGTTAACTCATAATTTTCGGCAGATTCGTAAATAGTTAAATCTTTAACTAATAGTTACACCACAAATAACATAAAGAAATGTATATATTACGCCTCCGCAGCGTTACACTGAGAAACGTCACCGTTGTGTGTGTGACTGTTGTTGTCGTATGAGGTTGTGCTAGCGACAACAACACACACAACTTATACAATCAACAACAAATCAATACAATCAACAATCAACTTTAGAGGCTATAAAGTTCAAACCACACAGGCGCTAGCAATATTATCTGTTGTTATTATTTTATTTCACTACATTTTGTGTTGTTGTTACAACATCAACACGACGCAGCACATTTTTAAGTTATTTACCGATCGGTAATATAGCGGCTGTGTGGTAGCAGCTTAATGCGGGATTACTGCCAATGCATGCAATAAATAAGCAATATTGCACGGAAGCTATGCGCTATGAGGCGGATTTATGAATGCGTAAGGTTGGGAAAATCCGATAACATTTTCATGTCACGTTATGTGACGGACTTTTATCGAATGCTGAAACGTATTTTGCGTATTTTGTCGAACTTGTAATGTTGGCGGCGGAGTTTTTGACGGGAATCCGAAAGTGAGACTTTGTTAATTACTATTTTTTTGGTCAAACTTGTGTTTCTTCGAGTGTTATTGGTGGAATATTAATTAGGAATTTTGCACATTAATTATGAGAAGTCATTGGTGCGGGCCGAGGATCGAACCCAGTACCTTAGGCCTGTATATTTCTCTAACACTGTCTTCGCTAAAAGCAACTTCTTCCACTCACCCTTAGAATGGAATCATTCCATTCTAAGGGTGAGTGAATGATTTTACTTGCCTTTTCAATCACGTCGGTTGTCATTTGCGACACCTCTTATTTTTTATAGAGTTCATTTTATTATCTCAAATTGAATTCTTAAGAAGCTTACTTGAATGAATGAGCGTTTTAATAATGGGTTTTTTTATTGACTCTTATTGTATACTACTCATAATAGCTAAGTAATTTAGATGTCTCTTCCTAGAGACATTTTTACTCGGCTAATGCTAAGCAAAGGTGTTATAATAATAATTCGGCCTGTAACTGTCCCACTGCTGGGCAAAGGCCTCCCCTCACTATCGTGAGGAGGGTTACGCCATAATCCACCACGGGGGCCTAGTACGGGTTGGTGGATAACATGCCTCCGAAATAATTCTCAGGCATGTTGGTTTCCTCACGATGTTTTCCTTCACCGAAAAGCGAGTGATAATTACGTACATAATATGTTTAACAAGAAACACATTGGTACGTGCCCGCACTGGGATTTGAACTCGCCACCTCCGTTTTCGAAGGCGGACGTTCGCCCGCTAGGCTACCACCGCTATTAAGGTGTAATAATAGGTATATTTTTAATTGTTTGAATTTTACTGACAATAATACATACCCACTTGTATGTTCTAAAATGTATTTTCGGTACTGTTAGCTGAACAGTATCAGCCCAATTCTATTAATCTACTGATAGACACTGAAGAGTTCTGCTGTCTACCTCCCGTCTCTACCATCAGATCAGCTCGCTGTCACCATAATATATTGCATTGACATCTGACACTGACAAGCATGCAGGATTGCAACTCAATTGAACAACGCATATTGGGTAAATATTGACATATGCATCTATCTATCTATCTATACTAACATACATACATTTATATTAATCTATAACAGTTTTTGCCATGTAAAACAATTAGGCGTAGCAGTCTGCTACGAGTCTACGAAAGCCTACGGTGGCCTACGTAAGACCCTTCCAACGACAAGCTTGTACAATAACGCCCGTTAGCATATTATCTAATAGTAGTGGGTAAATGTGCAACGGATAATGGGCATCCTGAAAATAGACATTAAAAATACGTAGGCACGAAAGAACGTAGAATCTCCTCGGTTTTGGAAGTCGGTTCAAAGTTGGCCTATGTAAAGCGACGGATACAAGAGACTTCGCCTAAAAATCAATCCAAAAATAAATTTAATAAACCAGTAGTGTCAATTTGATGGCAACAATCAGTCTAAAATAAAATGTATCCATGTAATTATATGTACAACAGTAATTTTGGAGTCTCATACTCTGTCTACTAACCTTTATTACCATACGTCCATTTTGGGAAGTTCAAAACACCGATTACTTTTTAAATTCACTCCTCTGGTCTCCTGATCAATGTGAAAAAGCCTAAAACTGGCTATCTAGTGGACAGAGTAAAGGCGAGCTGCAAGCCACCTGACAGAGATGGGCGGGCGACAACCGAGGTGTGTCTGCAGCGAGCAAAGCACACACTGACGCTGTACCGACCTAAGACAGTATGGGCACTCAAAAACATCAAAATAATAAAACAGAAGAGCGTGTGCTTGTTACAAAACACAGCATATCAACAATACCAAAGATAGCTAAAAAAATATCACAGAGTTTATTTTAGTTATTCTTTTGTATGGTGAATCTTAATAAGTTTTATTTTAATTAATTGAAAACGAAAATAATAATAATTATGACAAAGATGATGGCACGTTTGGCGTAGTGGCTGAGCAAGCGCACGGCTGCGTTTGGTGTCGCGGGTTCGATTCCCGCCCGGAACATAAATATATGTGCGATTCAAAAATATTTGTTTCTGGTTAGGGTGTGATGTGTTGTGAAATTGTATGTCTGTAAACGGTACCCACGATACAGGAGTAATCCTAGTGTAGACTTACGTTTTCTTTTTTAATATGAAAATATGAAGATTCTCAAAGTCCGGTAAACTCACAATCGCAGACTCAGGTTAAATACCTGTGTCCAATCCTTGTCCTGTGCGGGAATGGAGCTGGCAACTTCACGCTTCACAGTCGGCTAACCGCTCGCATACGCCATGGAAGCCGTAAAACGATTAAAATTATTTTAAGTTATAACTTTATTCGTTTGTTTTTAAACCGATGACGGCGACGTGCATGTGTGATGCATCTACCGAGTGTGCATTGTCAACCTGGTAAGTTCCCATACTGCTTTAGCTTTGTAAGTTAGCTGGCGCCAAGCCCCCTTCGCTTTGACACCTCTCCTGGTCAATACCGGCCGGTCGCAGCCGAATTGTGGTCACTTTGATCCAACATTGGACGTGCAGCAAATTTATGAAGTCACTGTTGACTTTGCTCTTGCTAACCACTGGGTTTGCTTTACATCGAGAAACTTTCACTCCGCTGCAGGTTGTTTTGTAGAACCTTTTTCTTCTATTGCTGCATTTATTGATATTCTGAGTCACTTCAAAAGTGCTCCGAGGTTGTGAAGTGACGTCATCGTACTCTAACCTCTCCCTACTTCTACTGTTTTTTATTCTCCATCTTCTTGTTTTTCTGTCTATTCATTTTCTTGTATATAATTTAAATGGGAATCAAATAATTTTATTCGTAAATTTGTATAGATGCGCTATTAGCCTTCCTTTGATATTGTAACCAAAGCTATTATATCTTTGACATTAGGTATAACGAAAGCCAACTTTTTAAATTGCCGTGTCGTAAGGTCGTCGCGGTTTTCTAATTTGAATGTTAATCGATGATAGCGAATTAGGGTCACGTCACGAGAGTCGAGATTACCATTTTGAAATTAACAAGATTTTTGAGCACACAAAATTGCGATTCTCTCTCTCTTGACTTTTTGATTTTTCTTCTGACTGCACAATTTACGTCACGTGGTGTGTGTCAGTTGCCTGATTCAAAAAGCGCTATTGGGCTACTGGGACCGCAGTTCCAATACCTCGTGGTCCCAGTCGCCTGTCTCATTATATCGCTCTGGGTTCTAAAAGACATGGAATATGCCACAGGTTCTGAACGCTCTATCAGAATAGTACGGGATTGCGGGTAATGCGTCTCGCAAGCTCTACAACACAGGTGCGTTTTATTTGCCGATACTCACGATACACGCGACCACGTCAACTATGTCCTTTCGCTGTCGCTAACGCAGGAACGCATCGCGCCATCAGCCATGTTTAGTTTTGCGTCCTGTGTGCCTAGTGTGATTTTTGACAATTTCTTTACGTGCTCGGTCCGGTTCGCGTAAACTTGAAATTGTATGGGATAAGAGCAGCGCCATCTAGTGACTGCCTGACTGATACTAGATGGCGCTGCTCTTATCCCATACAATTTCAAGTTTACGCTTTACACTAGGCACACTGCATAGCAAAAATGCAATATCGCACCAGTGTGTAGTGTAGCTGAACGTGTGTGACAAGCATACAAAATGTAACACAGCGATATTATCGGCCGGTAATACCGCAGCAGTCTGATAGAGCCTTTTTTCATGGCCTATCAGATTTTGACGCGAGAAGCCTGGTGATGATGTTGCAGTAGTTTTGCCTGAAGGTTGCAGTAGATTTTCCTGAAGGTTTAAGAAGTGAGAAAATACAAGGATTTATTTATTGTTTCAAGGAAATAGATATGTGGTTACCAATTTCACTGGAATAGTTCTGTCACAGCGCCATCCTTATTTCATATTTATGGCCGTTAGGCGGGGAGACACCGCTTATATGGCTAAGGTCACTTCAGGGAAATGTTGTGGCAGAATTACTGGGCAAACCTCCTGCAGGCACCCTTGCGTTTCCCCCTTGTGAAATCTTTTGATAAGTTCGCGTTTTAATTACTTCGACAGATCTTTGCTAGTGATTTGTTACACTAACTTATAGTCGAAATGTATGGAGGAACTTAATATCTCTCTTTTATTTTAATCCACTTATCTTAACTGTTTGCCTCTACTAAGTTAGTAAGTATAGCAGATAAAACAATCGGCTCTATACGTTAATTAACTTATAATTGACTAACGTCCCTCTACGGCGATAAGTTTTAGTAGCGTGCAGAATTCACCGCGGCGGCCCGGTCCGGATTCGCGGATAACATGCCTCCAAAATAATCAATAAATCCGTCATACTCAAGAATAGAAAAAACGCCATCCACCATTACTGTACATGTGTATTTGTGTGCTAAAGTATAAATCAATAAATAAATAAAATTACTATTGTATAACACTGGCCGCTAGTAAAGTGACCTTACTCGACTTGACCGTTGACTCCTGTCTACCTACGTGGTTTAATATTCCTATTCGTTCGCGTGAAAATAAATCGGAAGAGAATTGCCGGCATATTTATAGAACGTACCTACTTCTACTTTACGTCCACGACAACGTGACCCGCCCTCTAAAAAACGGTTTTAATTTAAAAAAAAACACGCACACACACACAGAGCAAACATGTGAGACAATGACTCTTGTAGTTTCTGATTTCCTAAATACAGACGGTCTTACTATAAAAGATTAAACTAGAGTTAAACAGATGTTTCTAAAATTCCGTTCCAGAAAATCTACGTCTATCTCTCGCGTTGTCTTACTCAAAGCTGGTATGCTTAAGTATTTTACTTGTGAATTTGTTATTGAGTCAGAAAAGGCGAGTGTTAGACGTCGATTTACGGAGAAAATATTTAGACTCATCGGTTCAACTCTGGTTTAAATCTTTTGTGGTAAGATCGAGATGTTTTAGTTAGGGATCAGGATCTGTTTATTTAAATAATAATTTAAAAAGTATTAAAGATGTAACTTGTAAGGGCGGGCCAGGTTACCATAGATCTTATGTTTCGTAAATTTTCGGACGGTATAATCCACGAAAGCCGAAATTTCGCAAAGACCAATATTTCTGTCCAATTTTGACTTTATTACATTTGGTTGCGTAAAAGCGTCTCGGAGTTTTGTGACGAAATGAGAAAGGAATTGATTTGATTATTTTTAAACGAGATAAAAAGAAATAGGCGGACTCCGTACAGGTACCAACCTAATTTATTGTATTTTTTTTATCGATGGAATTTTTTTATGGTGGGATGGATGGATGGATGGATGTTTGTTACTCTTTCACGTAAAAACTACTGAATGGATTTTAATGAAACTGTACAATAATATAGCTTATACATCAGAATAACACATAGGCTACAATTTATATAGTTATTGTGTGAATTGTCTAAAATATGACGATAAGTGTCAAGTAAGTAGGAAAAAATCTACTATCTGCGCGCTATTCAGGAGTGCGCTGCCAAAACCGCTAGAGCTATACATATGTAATGTATGATGGAAATGTTTATCTTAAATAGTTCTACAAAAAAGCCCGCCACAGTATATATCTATATCTTATGTGTAAGCCATTATAGCCAAAATAGTGAACAATAAAAGTGTGTGATTTTAATGTCATAACGTAATTACTTGAAACTGGCACAATGTGCGAAAAACACCATGGCCAAATAAGAAAAGACAAAAAAAATGTCATAACGTTAGTTCTTTTCTACTTCACGCTAATAATAATTATAAGCTGCTCTACATACTAATCCTGCGCAGACGAAGTCGCGAGCACCAACTAGTTTCTAATATATTTCGACGAGATTTTAGAGTTCACCATTTTCATGTTGAATAAGTAATGTGTTTTTCCACGTACGCTTTTATGCTATTTAGGGTTCCGTAGCCAAAGGGTACAACGGGATCCTTTTACTAAGACTTCGCTGTCAGTCCATCTGTGACCAGGCTGTATCTCATGAACCGTGATAGGCAGCTGAAATTTTCATAGATGATGTATTTCTGTTGCCGCTATAACAACAAATACTTAAAACATACTCCCATAGAACAAACGTGATTTTTAGCTCGTTTTTATCTATAATGGTACGGAACCGTTCGTGCGTCAGTCCGACTCGCACTTGGCCGGTTTTTTATTTAATTGCTTCAAGTTAAATTACAAATGTCAAAGTTTGTACGATTCAATCAGGCCAAAACGGCTGAACGGATTTTGATAAAGTTTGTTAAACCGCGGGGCACAGCTAGCAATCTATAAGGACGTTTCAGAGGGGCGATGTTTTGTCTCAAATAAGAACCGACATAAAGCTGGGAGCAATTTGTGAACGTCATAGGTGGACTTAATATCGCCAAAATGGCCGCTTTATTTCAAACTAGCTGATACCCGCAACTTCGTTCGCATTTTTATATAAAATGTAAACTGTTTAGAAAATCAATTGATGTCGCGGGGAACAGTTATAGGTAAGAATATATCTGTCTCTTTCTCTCTCCCTTTTCCTCTATCTTTCTCCCACTCTAGCTCTTTTTCTATCTTTCTCCCTCTTTCGCTCTTTCTATCTCTCTTCCTCTACCTCCATCTCTTTCCCTCTCCCTATATCTCTATATCTTTCCCTATCTTTCTATCATTAATATCCCTCTCCAGTCTCAATCTCTTGCGTTCCCTCTCCCTGCCCATCTCATCCATTATATTTATTTCCCTCACCCTCTCCGTCTATATCTCTTCCTTTCCCTCCTTCGCTCACTCCCTCTCCCTCTATTTCTATATATTTCGCACTCAATCTCTCTCACCTATTTCCCCCCACTCTCCCCTCCTTCTAGCCCCACTCTCCCCTCTTTCACTCCCACTCTCCACTCTTTCTCCCCCCCACTCTACCCTCTTTCTCCCCCACTCTCCCCTCTTTCTCCCCCCACTCTCCCCTTTTCTCCCCCCCCCCCACTCTCCCCTCTTTCTCCCCCCACTGTCTCATCTCTTTCTATTCACTCTACACTCTTTCTCACCCCACTCTCCCCTCTTTCTCACCCCACTCTCCCCTCTTTCTCACCCACTCTCCCCTCTCTTTCTCCCCACTCTACTCTCTTTCTCACCCCACTCTCCCCGCTTTCTCAACCCACTCTCCCCTCCTTCTCCCCCCACTCTCCCCTCTTCCCCCCACTCTTCCCTATTTCTCCCCCCACTCTCCCCTCTTTCTCCCCCCACTATACTCTCATTCTCCCCGCTCTCCCCTCTCTATCTCCCCACTCTCCCCTCTTTCTCCCCCCACTCTCCCCTCTTTCTCCCCTCACTCTCCCCTCTTTCTCCCCCCACTCTCCCCTCTTTCTCCCCCACTCTCCCCTCTTTCTCACCCCAGTCTCCCCTCTTTCTCCCCCCACTCTCCCCTCTTTCTCCCCTCACTCTCCCCTCTTTCTCCCCCACTCTCCCCTCTTTCTCCCCCACTCTCCCCTCTTTCTCACCCCAGTCTCCCCTCTTTCTCCCCCCACTCACCCCTCTTTATCCCCCCACTCTCCCCTCTCTTTCTCCCTACTCTACTCTCTTTCTCACCCCACTCTCCCCTCTTTCTCCCCCCACTAACCTTTTTCTCACCCCACTCTCCCCTCTTTTCCCCCCCACTCTGTCAGCTTTCTCCCCCCACTCTTCCCTCTTTCTTCCCGCTCTCCCCTCTCTTTCTCCCCACTCTACCCTCTTCTCCCCTCACTCTACCATCTACTCCCCCTTTCCCCCCACTCTCCCCTTTACCCCACTTTCCCCCTTTCTCCCCCTCCTCCCATCGCACTCTCCCCCCTTAATTACTTTCCAATTTAAATTACGATCCGTTTAGCCGTTTATTGTGGTCCGTAGGGGGTGCATCTAAAGAATACCTCATAATTTCAACCCCCTTGCTTTTCCCCCTTTAGGAATGATTTTGCAAAAAAGCTGAAACCCGTATTTATTTATTTCTTACCAAAAGCCTAAATAAGAATTTTCAGATCCCTAACTTGAGGAATTATGGATTCCCCATACAAACTTTCAACCCCTATTTCATCCCCTTCGATATTATTTTTTGAGACAAAAGATAGCCTATGTCCGTCTCATAGGTCCAATCTACCCCTATACCAAATTTCATCGAAATCGGTTCAGCCGTTTAGCCGTGAAAAGGTAACAAACAAACAGACAAACAGATATACAGATAAACAGATAAACAGATAAACAGACAAACAGATAAACAGAGTTACTTTCAGATTTATAATATTAGTATGGATTTATTTATTACATTTCTACGTAAAATATACACGAGCTTACGGCTGTGGTAAAAACTGAAAAATTTTGTACGTTTGTATCTATGTTAAGAATCTCAAAAACACCATCTTATTACAAATTATATTAGGTGTAATAATTTTCACCAAATATCAAATCTCAAACGTCGCCCCCAAGACCCTGTCGGTTCTTATTTGAGACAAAACATGAACCTTAGAAATGATTTCGCCGCTCCAGGTCTGAATTTGTGTCGTCGCGACAAGTTCTCGGTGGATTTGATTTGGAGCGAACGCACGCTTGCCGTTTCATTCCGCCCGCTCCAGTGGTTTATGATAAATCGGTAAAATCGGTCTTCTATTTATGTAGTTTAGTTTTTTCTAGCTGCCAGTGGCATTATGTCAAAATTCAAAATTTGTCGCTTTTTTTTTAGTTATGGCTGCGCACAGTTTGTGCATATAGCCAGTGTCAAGTAATTTATTATTTATGTATTTCTTAATTTCACAATAAGAAAGTCACAGCAATACAGCAATCCTTGTGGTCAAGTAGTCAAGTCAGTTATTTACATAGTCAAAGTCACGATTCAGTAAAGTAGTGGATGCTTTACTGAAACTTCCTGAGAGTTTTGTAAAAAATGAGAAATGACTCGTTTTTTGGGGATATAGCATTCGCCTACACTTGTGCACGTTAACGAATACTTAATGATTAATATTCCACCAATATTACACATTAACACTCGAAGAAACACAATTTTGAGAAAATAATACAAAACCAACAACGTCTCGGGAGTTTTGGCGGGAATCCGATAGTGAGACGTTGTTGGTTTTATATTATTTTCTCAAACTTGTGTTTCTTCGAGTGTTAATGTGTAATATTGGTGGAATATTAATCATTAAGTGTTCGTTAACGTGCACGAGTGTGGGCGAATGATATAAACTCAAAAAGCGTGTCATTTCGCATTTTCTCCAAAACTCCCAGGAAGTTTCAGTAAAGCATCCACTACTTTACTGAATCGTGACTTTGACGATGTAAATAATTGACTTGACTACTTGACCTCGATTGCTATATTGCTGTGACTTTCTTAATGTGAATATAAGAAATACTTAATTAATAAAATACTTGACACTGGCTATATGCACAAACCGTGCGAAGCCATAACTAAAACAAAAAAAAAAAAAAAAAAAAACAACGTCTCACTATCGGATTCCCGCCAAAACTTCCATTTGTCGCTTTAGGCACGTTGCATAGTTGACATGTATCGGTCTTACCACAACAGTTTAGACCAGAATTAAAAAGATGTTTCTAAAATTTTAAGATAAAAATATTAAGACTCATCTGTTCAGCTCTGGTTTAAATCTATGCGTTTAAGGCATTTACCTACGTTGCCATTTTGCGCCTTGTAAACGAATTACTCTTGCACGCGGGTAACTGCTAAATGTGGGACAGAGAAAGATAGATAGGTAGATATAACTCTTTATTGACTTCAAAATGTATATAACACAGAAAGGACAAACATAACAATATGTAAAATGGGCGGTATCTCTTAAAGAGATATCTACCACACAACCTTTGTATGGACAATGAATAAGGTTGGGTCGGTTGCCATCAGTATCAAATTGAAAGCATTGCATTGTAATTTAATGTGAATTGCAGTGCTTAAGAATTCAGGTATACCATGCCGACTTTAAATTCAAGATGGCATCATATTATCATATGCTATGTAAGTAGATTATAACTCTACAACCGCGCGAGCGGTTGCGTTTACACAAAAGCGTATTGCGCTGCAAGAAGCTTAGAAGTTTGCTTTCGAGGTGTGTTTGAACAAGTTATTAACACTAGCTTTATAAAGTGTATACCACTGTAAAGTAAGCTAACAGTAAAATTCTTTGAAATTTAAGACTGAACGTTCACCTACTCGGCTTACGTGATCAGGCAAATTTTTGTTATAAGTTGAATCTATGATAGCGAGTAGTCATCGGTTGTGAAATTTTGTAGTTAGAGGCAAATAACGAAATGAAGGTAAAATAATGAAAATCTAATTTGTTACATACGGGTCTAATTCGCGTACAGACTAATATCAAAATATATATAATTTTGACATACATCGACCTCGAAATATCTCCGTTTGTATATCACATTTCTATATGTACTAGTAATGTTATGATATACTTCGTATTCTTATTCTTTTCTATCCTCTTTTGTACAGTTCTGTTGTTCGTCTCTATAGCAGGTACATTATCCCCCAGTTTCTGAAACGTCAGTCAATTTTGACTACAGGTTAATTATATTGCCATCCTTGTCATTTGTTTACTGTCAGATAGAGACAACGATAGTTTTAATCTACTGTCAAAGCCAACAAACGTTCCAGAAACTGGGGGTAAGTGACGCGACGTACGGCGTGCCGCTATACAGTCCAAATTAATATTGTATCTCCTATCCAAGATTGAATTCGATCTTGGATTGCTGCCTATCGCTCGATCGATTTCCAATCTGCGTGCCTTCATAAACCAATCCACGGATAGTTTATTGGCACGTTTGACCCTAAAAATGGATTGTGATATCAATCCTAGAGAGCAAAATTTAGATTGGATCGATTATTAATTTCGGCCGATAAGCGGCCGATGACGCCTATACGAAGACAGACAATATTGAAATTTCAAAGTCTCTCCTGCCCTTGCTCGTGCTGCCAGCGCAATAATTCTTTCTTTCTCTCATTTTTTTTTAACGTAACCCCACACTAGGATTGCTCCTGTATCGTGGGTACCGCTTACAGACACATAATTTCACATACACATCACACCCAGACCAGAAACAAATATTCGTGGATCGCACAAATATTTGTCCCAAGCGGGAATCGAACCCGTAACCCCTAGCGCAGCAGTCCGATTGCTCAGCCACTACGCCAAACGAGCCGTCAAAATCGCTCAAGAGATGTATGTATTCACATTCTTCCCTACCACTTTGCTTACACCGTCGCCGGCAGCACGGAAGCAGCGGCAGGCATGAGAAGAACCGTGCTTACATTCTCGTCTTGCCCCTCCCTTCCCTGCCCTTCCCTGCCCTGCTCCCTGCAGCGGAATATAAACGGGGTATTACAATAATTAACCTTCAAATAATTATCTCCTAATAAGCACTTACGGACGTCTCGCGCGTGCCGAAAACCTAGTTACATCAATGAATCAATATAGGGCACTAAGAGGTTTCTAATTAATGTACTTAAGTACCTACCTATAATAACGTGATAATACTAGCTGCGCTCCGCGACTTTACTTGCATTTCCGGTTAAAATTTTTGTCCTCTAGATATCTAATGTCATAATCCAGTTTTTCATACGCCGATTAAAATATAGGTACTCGTATCATAGCCCGTACCCCTGGTACGAGTTTTGACTAGCTTGACATAGTACGCGTCAACTAGCGCTTTTATATGAAGATGCTGTACAACGCCCCTACCGGCGCGTTTATGAACGAAAAATCTAACAAAGAGCCAGTTGACGCATACTATGTCGAGCTAGTAAAAACTCATACTAGGGGTACTGTTCTAAGCTGAGCACGTTTACTACCTTTGCCCAGATCGGCACCTAAGACTAAGTCAGATAGTGATCAAATGCAGTGCTATAAAGAATTAAACAAACATTAATGTCGCTAGTATAAATTGCAGGCGTTTTCGCGATATACGTTGTAGTACATTTTGTATTGGGACCTGAGCGATAATCGGATGATAGTCATAAGGTATAGTGATAGACATAATATTATGTACGCTCGAAAAACATAACTCTTCGGCTCAGATAAAAACGCAGTTACTAAAACAATTCTCCGAATAGCGCAACGATAAAGCGACGATAATATCGCGCCTGTGATAGTGAACTTGCGATATAGATTTTATTTTATTTTTATATAATATTAACTACCTATAGTTTTTTAAAATTTGCTACTTACCCGGATTGTCACGTAAAGTTACCGGAAGTTAGGAGATTATCCCTCGGAGACCTTAAACCTCAAAGACCTTTTAAAAGGTTCGAGCAGGTTAAGCCACAAAGAGGTCTGGTCCTTTTACAAAACATTAGGGAGCTATATTTTATTTATGTGTTCCTTAATAAACTACCTATTTTTTTAACTGTACTTATTCGTATTGAAATCAATATATACTTAAAAAAATAGTACATAAGTAGTACGTACTTTTATTTAAAAAAAGTATGATTATGACAATGTCTCGTACTCTCGAAAAAAAAAACTGCAATGATGTTTATTTTTTGCAGAGTACCTAGATAAAATAGTATAATGTACTCCGAGAAAAATTCACACTGCTTAGCAATATTAGCACATAATAGTTAAAGTAGGATCAGGTATATTATATCTGTTACCAAGCCTAATATATAATAATTTCACAGAAATCATGTCTAGAAACACGGGAATCTCAACTTTCAACAATAGTGTTAATGAATTGGTAGCAGGGAGAAACTTGAAGCTGCAATTTGGCAGCCAACTCGGTATGAACTACCCTTAATTGAGTCGAACCTCGTTTACAAGAGCTTAGTAAAATTTAAACACCTTTTTATAACACGAGTTAATTTTAATTAACACTTAACACTAAGTAAAAAATGGAGAAACAATCCTGACCGAGTTCTACCAATTTTTTTGTTTTTAGCGGACTTTTCACCTTCAAATAAAATCATAAGGAAGAAAAATCATTTTGCGAACTAAGCCATTTTTTTTCTTTGTTTTTGGCTGCCGCTTGACCTCGCCCTCATTCGATATAAAGCATTCGCCAGACAGCGGCCAGGGCTATGGCGGGACGTAAGCGTAAGTGACATCGTCGCGCCAGCACTCTGCGTGTCATGTAACTAACGAGTAACTCCTATAGTAACTAACGAATACTTCATGTCACGTCGCGCCAGCACCGCGCCTACGCCCGCTGTCTGGCGAATGCTTTAACTACGATGTGGTTGGAGTTGGTCAACATTCTTAGCCTTGTACGGCACTTGATTTTAAAGGCTGCTGCGTGCTGCTGCCTAACCACACCGGCAAATATGAGACAGATTTTAATACCCGACTATAATTAAAAAAATATCAAGGCACGAAAGGGAAAGGATAGAAAAAAAGAGCATTCCTACAACACATGTTATTTCTCACCCTTTCTAAGGAGATTAGTAAATGAAAGGCAACATTTCCTACCGATATGAACCGGCAAATGGACAGCCGGAGTCAGGTGTCAAAGGTCAGTTCCATTTGCCCCAGTCAATAGTCCTCAGTCCACACTAACTTCATACAATCAACATGAAATTGATCGCAACGCTCGAGGTTATTATTCAAGAATTTATTTTACGACAAAGATGAGATTATGCGGCGATAAAACTGGTACAAGGTTATTTTGTATTCTGCACTGTAGTGCACTGCAAAGTACTGTGTACTGCACTTCTTTTTCCTTGTGTTAAAAGTCCCTTTACTTAAAAGAAGTAAAAGATTAAAGGCTAATGATGGGTACAATGAGGAAAAACGAAATATCAAGAATACAAATGTTTCAATGCCTGTTAGTTTTCACACTACGACAAGGTTAGCTCGATTGTCGTGCAATTTTCTAAGTTTATATGCAAGAGAAACCGTGCTATTGATAAAACTGGGCAAGTGCAAGTCGGACTCGCGCACGAAGGGTTCCGTAACATTTTAAATATAACAAATAAATATTTGTTATTTTTTTAGTATTTGTTGTTATAGCGGTAACATAAATACATCATCTGTGAAAATTTCAACTGTCTAACTATCACGTTTCTTGAGATACAGCCTGATGACAGACAGACAGACGGACGGACGGACAGCGACGTCTTAGTAATAGGGTCCCGTTTTACCTTTTGGTAATGGAACCCTAAAACCTGTTTTACTTGTCCATAATAGTTTACGAGTAAAATTGCGAGTAACAACAGCTGCTAGTAACGTGAGATTTCAAACAAAGTACAACAACGTGATATTTCTGTGTGAACCATGTCGACTGTGTGACTATGAAGTCGACATAACTGAATCAACCGTCCCGTTTATAAGTCGATCTAAGTCGCACGCTTTGAGCCTTGCACCTTTTAAGAAGGAAGGAGATTGAGTTACCTCAGATAATGACTCCCCTGAGAAACCATAGAGGGATCCTTATTGAATCTGTGGTGGAAGATCGTATTGTCTCTGATCTTAAAAGCTTTCCAATTCAGGTACCAAGCGTAGGTCTGTAACAAAACAGCAACAAAATTGCATAGCGTTTAGTGTAATATTACTGTGAATAGTATAAGTGTGTGTGTTGGTAATCAAGGGTTGAGAAAAGTAATCAAATCGAATAAAAACCCCAATAAAACCGAGTTTAGAACCTCTTCTTTTGTTGAAGCCAGTTATTCGGCCGGGTATCTGGTAGTCCGGACTTTACTGTAGGTACAAAAACGTCGCAATCTTATAAATGACACAGCGAAACAAGACGCTTTTGTACGCAGGCGCAGCTTAACACAGTGCAACAATATCAGATAAGCCACATTATCGTCATCGTCAACGGCCAAATCCAAAATGAACCAAAATAAAAAAAAAACAGCTAAACGTCAATAATCAGGATACTCAACGGCAATGTCACTGCCATATCCCAGTTATGTCACACGTCGAACGTCAAACAACGGGATTTGCGGGATAGACAATGGGATATCACGATACGTGTGGCCCGTCCACCATTAGGCGCGCGTCAGGCTTTCGGGCAGCCTGACATACTCTGACACTAGAGGTTAGGAGAACCTCATAGGCACGACAAACAACAACAACAACATAAAACACGTGCATGGTTATAATGTAAGTACAGTCAACGACAAAAGTCATTCAACATGTTTATTCAATCTTTACTATAAAATACGCGTTATGAGTAACTGGTATAGCAAAATAGTGACATCCCTATATAACTAGCCATTGCCACCTATGTATTATATTATGGGCATCTGCAATGCCAGAGGCAATGCCGGTCCGTTGCTTGCCCTTTTTGAGAGGGATCTTTTTTATGGTTTATCTTAAAGTTCTGCATACCTGCTATTATTAGGCGAGGACCCTCCAAAAAATATTACTAGGGTGAGTGCATAGTTCGAGAAGTTTACCAATATTATCCTACTGGTCTAAATAGCACTGTGTTTTAACTGAATTACGTGAAAAATGTACAAGTCATGGTCTTTTCTGTCTCACATTTAGTTGTATTTAAGGATGTCAATGAATCGAACACGAAATAACTTCTTACTTTTTTGGTAACGTTGCGATACCTCGAGTATTGTAGATATAAAAGTCTAAGCAACATGCATGCATAACATGGACCCAGGAACAATGGGATAAAATTATGTTTTCCGATGAGTCGCGATTCGGGTTTAGGCCTGATACAAGAAGGGTGCGAGTGTACCGTCGGCCCGGAAATACTGAAAGGCTCAGGTGCGTTCAGGAAGTTCATCCATACAGCGTCTCAACAGTTATGGTATGGGCGGGTATTATGAAGAACAGGCGAACTGAGCTCGTTTTTGTAAATGGAAGCAATAACGCTGAAAATTACGTTGAGGATATTCTCAGACCTTAATTATGTCCATCCAATTGCACAAACCTTTGGCTCCGATTTTACGTTAATGCATGACAATGCGCGTCCACATACAGCTCGGCGAACCAGAAAAGAACCAGAAATTAGTACATGTTGCTTAGAATTTTTTGATGTGTGTATTTTAGAGTTGGTTGTTTTTACAAGCGGCGGTAAGTACCTAATCGTTTACTTACCATCGGGCGGGCGGTTTTTTCCCCGCTCGATAATGACATAAATGCAGCAACCTGCAGCACAGTAGGAATAGGTAGTTTATATCATTTGCCCACACTCGTGCACGTTAACGAACACTCATTGACTAATATCCCACCAATATTACACACGTGCACTCTAAGAAACACAAGTTTGAGGAAAAAATACAATACCAACAACGTCTCACTATCAGATTCCCGCTAAAACTCCAGCAGCTGTTTAATTAAAGTCCAAAGGCAAAGCTGTGCATTCGAAGACATAAGCCTTATAAAATATTCATGAATTTTCATTAATGAATATATTACGTTGTATTGATTACAGAGATTTGAACTTTAAAGGCTGTTAACCTCTCATTTTGTATAGAACTTTGGGTAGGTATTTAACTAGTTTGAGCCTACTTTAGTCATAAATTTACTCAACTAAAATTGTATATTAATTAATAAGAGAATTATTATAATTAATTGTCATTCGTCAACCATGCCAAAACACCTGAACAGACTTACTGCTATTTTAGTATGAAGTAAATTAATGTTTAAAGCGGCGATAGCCTAGTGGGCGAATGTCCACCTTCCAAGCAAAGGGTGACGAGTTCAAATCCCAGTGCGGGCACGCACCAAGTGTTTCTTGTTAAACATATGCACGTAATTACAGTCGCTTTTCAGAGAAGGAAAACGTCGTGAGGAAACCAACATGTCCGAGAATTATTTCAGAGGCATGTTATCCACCAATCCGGGCTAGGCCCCCGTGATGGATTGTGGCCTAATCCTCCTCACTAATGTGAGGCCTATGCCCAACAGTGGGACAGTTATAGCCTGAATTATTAAATTATTTATGGTTATGTTAGGCTTCTTCTGTACCTATTTACCTTGTGTATTTTTTTTACTGCTGTACAATAAAGTATTTTCTATTCTATTGTATTCTATGTTCTAGAATAACAATTAGAATACTATTTAGTTTTGGAGAATTGTAGATTTTTTGTGTAATCATTGTTTAACAGGGTGAACCGCATAGCGTATTTTGTCCAAAAATTAAGTACAGTAGTACCCAACTGATATGGCTTACCGATGTACCTGCGCAGAAGATGAATTATTATTTTCAAAGCGCGGGTAATGCTATTGACCGCTATTGGTCGGCAGCCGCCGCCATCTTAGCGAGCTTAGAGTGAGATGGAACTAACAGCTGCAGTGTATTATGAACCATATAATAGTGAGCTTAGGTTGCTTGTAAGTTTTATGCATTCTTTCGTTAATCTTCGGACCATACTTTCTTTTCTGCGCAAACGAAGATTCACGACGCGCCTTATAAGTTGGGTACTAGTATACCTATTTTATAATCAACTCAGAGTCATATTGTATCACATGACAATAATCACTTTAATTTTACTGACATCTTGCGTCATTAAATATACATGGTCCCCAACGTCCCCGTCAACCAGCCTACCAGTGGGGATCATTTTCGTGGGGACAATTGTTTTTGTCTAGTTTCTTCAGTAGTACCTACTACCTACTTAATAAATAGGATCGAATTGAAATATTTGAGAATCAAAACCTTCTGGAACTTTTCCTATTAACTAAATACCATAATAACTCAACTCAACGTTGAGTTTTAGCAAGAAGAAGAAAACTCATTAATAGCTTCAAAGCATTCCTAATTACCGAGAAAGGAATGAATGAAACATCTCTTGAAAATGCTCAGATTATTCATCTAATAGATTTGACATTTAACACAAGATCCGGGGCAATTTTGACATTTTGGAATTTCGCACGAATGATTGGAGCACCACCTAAAAAACGTGTATTAGAGTTATCCGATTTATAGGGTTAACCAGCGATCTTGACATGTTAGAATGTCGCACGAATGATTGGAACCACACCTAAATAACGTGTATTAAATTTATCCAATTTATAAATGGCAGCCAAGGTGTCTCCCTTTCGGGTTTACGCTTTTATCAAGTCCATTTCTGATACTAGGTTTATGCCTTAGGGCCTCTGAACGAGTCCTAGCAATCGATGGCAACCAGGACCAACAGCGCCATATTATTATATTATATGGGTTAGTCTTATTTAGTCACACGCAAAACCAGTGTAAATTGGTCACACTTGATTTTGTTTTTATTTAGATGGATAATGAGTGCAATTTGAGCACACCTATAACTTTGCATGTCAAAAAAGGCAGTCAACGTCATCATATTATTAATATGAAAATTACCCACTTTGTGATTTTTTCTATAACATTGTCGGGTCTCTTCTATATGTTAAACAAATTAAAAGGAAAATTAAGCCTTTTCATTCCTTGAAATAAATTCAATGATTTTTTTGCGAAATACCTACCTTAAATTTGATTTAATTGGTCTTATTAAGAGGCTGGATTGGTATCCACTCGACTTTGAATGGGTCAAAATTGGTGGCATTAATACGGGTTTTAAGAGTTATTCGGATTAGACGTCTTTTTCGGGTCGAGTGTTTATCAATTTCCTTCGATCGTTCACCCTCGAGCATTCTTTGTACCATCCGTCACGTAGCCATAATCAGGTGAGGCCTCAGATTAATTATCTAACAGATATGACATTTAACTCAAGATCCGGAGAAGAAAAGAGACAAGTGTATACAAATAGACAAAGGATTAAGTAGGATAGTACGATGATGTTTGGTCTTTGTCGGTGTATGCACTAATTAATTGCTGTGCTGCAGAAGCAAACCAATCTTGACATTTTAGAATGTCGCACGAATGATCGGAGCTACACCTAAATAACGTGTATTAAATTTATCCGATTTATAAATTGCAGCCAAGGTGTGTCCCTTTCGAGTTTACGCTTTTGTCATGTCTATTTCTGTTACTACGTCTATGGGCGAGGCTGACATGGTGAATTGAAACTGGGGTTGCCATGAACCCGAATCGACTGCACGTTCATCCCCTTTGGGAGCGGAGGACGCGTGTTTTTTTAATTTTAGTGAGGGCACGTACCTATATACAGATTATATAGTGTACAGACAAACCCATGCTTAGGATTAATTTGGATGTATAGTATGTGTTTCCATACGGACCGGGCCTGCGTGGTCTAACCCTGTCCAGTCTGTCCACGTATCTAAGTGATAAGAGGCCCATGCTGACTCAATGAATTATAGAGAGTGTTCAACTAAAATGTATGTGTAATGTTCCAATTCCATAATTATCCTACAGTGTTCAGAACAGATGGATATTAATAAAAATATTTGTTGCTTTTCAAGTACCGCGCGAACAAAGTCGCGGTAACGAGCACTAGTTCACAATAAATTAATTAAAGACATCACCTTTTCTTAGTCAAATGCTTCTATAAAGTGTTAGTCCTACATAAATCAAACTAACGCAAGTAACCTTCGGCTAAGCAATCAATCTAAAACTTCCTCTGAACTAACTTATATCACAAGCGTGGACAATCGAATCTTATAGTTTAAAGCTGTCTACAACCCAACTTGTCTTTGGGACAAAACAAACAATGGCGGTACCCTCGAAAGTTGTGATAAATTTCCTTTGCTAGGGCCTCTGATGGCTTGTTAATTAAGTTTGTTTAGTAGTGTGATGTGTTGGTTCTTGAATTGGTGCGAATGTACATAGTAGGTTGATTAGCTCTCCTCATACGTCGGTAGCTGTCAATACACACGTTGAAGGTGTATAGACTGAAGTTCTTTATAATTTGGGAATCATTTTTATATTTTGTTTTGCGAGACAACCACATAACTGTATTTATAATTATCATTTTTGACGTATGAAGTAAGTAGCAGAAAAAGGACACCCTCTCTTGTTAGATTTGTAAGGTTTAGTTTAAGCTAGTTTTAGTTTATTTTATTTTATTTATATTTAATAAAGAAATGTAAATAAATTGTAATAAAATATATAAGTAGCAGAAATGTTTAGGTATTTTATTTTGTGTTAACCCGTAAGTCCACACCCTGCAATTTACTTTCTCTTTTTACATTACAGTTTTATATTACGTGAAAAAAATGACTCAAATGTGTAAACTTACTAAATCTAATACAAATTTGCACATAATTATTGGGTATGGGAAACATTACAAGTTGTTTTTTAAACTAAGAAACTTTAACATTGATTTTTTCAGAACTAACTTTTACATACTTATCGGGTTTCATCACTCAACCCTCGATATATCAGCACGACGTGCCACACCACCAATATCCGCCCATTGCTTAGCCCAGATCTCCCCTCACTTTCGCAAGGAGGATGAGGCCAAAACCACCACTTGGCCCGTAATGGGCACTCAAATTCCTCCAAAATATGTTTAGTGGGTTTCATCACGATGTTTTTGTAAAAAAGCGAGTGACAATGACGTACTTAGGTACATAATATGTTTTCACAAGGAACGCACTGTGCCCGCACGGTCTGAACTCTATCAGCACATAATAATCATTATTGGCACAGCTCTGTTATCTAAGATAAAGTTCGTTCTACCATTATATAACTGCACATTAAATTCCTGTCTGGTTATGTTTCATGAAGCGAAAGCTATGAACTGTTTATTGGTAGACGTTAACCCAGTTTTATAATGCGTGCGGGAAATCTGGTGCTCGTAAACTTTGATTATCTGTGTCACCCACCCTACTTATTAAATTTTAAAGTTAGTTTTGTCTCCTGCGTTGGCGGTCTATTCCCCTACTGGACACAGGGGAACGTTTGTGATTTGTGAAAATTGTGGCTACCATAAAGAGTTGAAGTCGAAGTTAGATCTGTGTGCCTAGTGCGAGTTTTGTCAATTTATTTACGCGCTCGGTCCGTTTGGCGTAAACTTGAAATTGTATGGAATAAGAGCAGCGCCATCTAGCGTCAGTGAATCAGTCACTAGATGGCGCTGCTATTATTCCATACAATTTCAAGTTTACGCCAAACGGACCGAGCGCGTAAATAAATTGTTAAAACTCGCACTAGGCACACTGTAATGAGCAATTCAGTATAGTCAGTGGTGGAGGTAGTTTTTTACTGCAACTTCGTGGTTTCGACGAGTACAAATGAAGCGCCACATTATTGCGTCTATATCGTTTTACCTATGGTTAAAATTCCACCAAAAACGCAATGAAACATAAGTTAAAATACGTTGCATTTTCGGTTTCCAGCCATAACTTCAGTGTTGGAGTTATCATGCCGTGACTTCAACATATCAGCAAGTTTAACTTGGCAAGACGGATTAGGCAAACAATGAGTCTGTCTTGAGAATATATCCTATCTTAATACCATATTTGTCTGGCTGAGAACTGCAATCGCAATGCTTGCATGTTGAACCGGTATGCGGGTATGCGGTAGGATATAGATAGGTGCCTCTCAACTCAAGTGCAAGAAGATGTAGGTAGGTAGGTAGCTACGTCTTTTTGCACTTGAGTATTAAATAAAATTATTATCATGCAACTATAACCTCCTGGTATTCCTCAACAATCAAATCAAATTAGAATTAAGTTTGGATCATTTTTGTCTATGTAAGCTGAAATTTTCAACTAAATTTAAAAGTGGAAATAAGTACTTACCTATGATTTATTTACTATACATTGTTTTTATTTACAAAAAACTCTAAAGGGTGTTGTAAAAATGTTGAAGGAATGTGGTTATTGGTTATATAACATTGTTGCAAACACGTTTTCAGAAAATATTATTCAGGGACGACGGAACGTTTGATTTTTATCCCCTTGGGTAACCTACGCTACTCCATAATATATTTTCAGTGAAAATATATCTTAGATTGTTTTCCTCGTGAAACATTAAAACGGTACCTACCCAAAACTACTATTTTTATTAGCTAGCCAAGCGGGCACTCCATAGTTTTTGCGGTCAGCTTATTTCGAACCTACACCTTGCAGCGTGCGATATGAAGACGGAAGCAACTGAGCTATCATCGCCTCTTTCTTTCATATTACCTTCATAACAATCTTTCCTTTTCTTTGTCAACAACTTAAATTACACTAAATGCTTTCAATTCATCTCTTACAACTTTGCTTCCTAACTGGATCTTATTCCGATTGACTGGTTCTAAGTTAATTACCTTATTGAAAACCACTCAAACCGGTGAAGCGCATAATCTGCTCTAATTCTAACTCTTTCGTCAATATTAACTTAATATTAATTAAATCTGCTAGATTAGTTGCGACTAACGCAGCAACGCAATGCGACACGAAACGCTACGCGACGCGACAGGACACATTACATACAATAATAAAAAATTGTTGTAGCCGTACGTCTACGCAGTCAAGATCAACTTTTTTATTACACTTTTTCGGTCATACCACAAAAGATTAGACCAGAGTTAAACAGAAGTTTTTAAAATTTCGTTCCACGTAATCGACGTCTATCACTCGCGTTTTCTTACTAAAAACTGGCATTTCTAATTATTTTACTTGTGAATGTGTTATTGAGTTAGAAAAAGATAGGGTTAGACGTGGATTTGTGGAGAAAATATTTGTGGTAAGACGGTTAGGTTTTAAGGTATTACTGACATCTGGTGGTATACAATATCATAGATTGCCTTCATGATCATCATGTAGGTTTTTATTATTGCTTTGTAATATAAATCTACACTAATATTATAAAGAGGAAAACTTTGTTTGTTTGGTTGTAATGAATAGGCTCCGAAATTACTGAACCGATTTGAAAAATTCTTTCACTGTTGGGAAGCTATGCTATCCCCGGTACACATAAGCTACTTTTGATCCCGTAAAAATTAATGGTTCCCGCGGGATAGTAGTTAACGCGGATGAAACCGCGAGGTGCATCTAGTAATTAATATAATAGTGAAATTATCTTTAATGTATGTGTTACGAATATATTACAGACGATGACATTTTAGTATTTTTTTAGTTGATAAATATTTCTTTATCCATGAAAACCTTGACAGCTGCAGTTGGTTCATAGGTATTACGTACCTAGCTCTTAAAATTTACGTACACAAAAGATATTTACGTCAACTAAAATTAATTTTAACCTACTAATTTTATCTCTCTCACTATCATTAAATACCTGATACGCCTCATAAGTAACGCGGCGTTAAACACGAGGAATAACGAGTTTGTTTACGAGCTCAGAAGAGCTTCCTCCATAAATTCCTGGAGAAAACTGGACCTATGGATGTGGGACATTATTTTGAGCCGGCGTTATCTATACTATAATATTATATCGATATACTAGCTGAACCGACAGACGTTGTTCTGTCATTGTCTCTATGAGTCAAAATGAGTGACAGTAGTCAACTGTACAACCCGATTTTATCAGATATATTTTTCCCAGTTTCAAAAATTTTCCCGTGGTAACGGGATAAATAGTATCCTATATCCTGCTCCTGGTTCTCAGCTACCTTCCTACCAATTTTCAGCCAAGTCGGTTCAGCCGTTCTTGAGTTATAAAAAGTGTAACTAACACGACTTTCTTTTATTAATATAGATAATAATAATATATCGATCGATCGAGTTACGATCGGACCGTCGATTTTTTTGTTAATTTTGGATGGAATCTCGTCTAATAAGTGGGCTAGTGATTCTGTGATTTGGCTCAACACTTGCGCACGTGACATTTAGTTCGGACTCCATTCGAAATTATTATCGCACAAAAAAAAAATAGTTTTGATATTTTTTTAGTGGGGTTTACAGATTAGGCACCTACTAGAAACTATGTTCGGTTCACGGCACATATTATTATTTAATGTGTGAATTGTATTGTTTGTATGAAATAACCATTATTTTACGAATAAACGCGTTCATTGGTATTCGTCTCATCCGTAAAAATACTATGGTCATACTATGGTATAATAATATGATTATTTTGAAGGTATGATCGATCGGGACTCGTTGTATACGTTTTCTAACCTGTGACAAATCGAGTGGAACTAACTCTTAAATATAGGTACTTACATTTTAATCGATACTTTTTTTGTAAACTGACAAACTGTCTAAAAGAAACAATTGAAAAAGTTGTTTTCATTTTACCACTCAAAAATTTCAAAAATATCTCGGTTTTCACCAAAAATGTTCGTTAAAAATATTTTCTTATCAGAAAGCTTGTTTGCGCCACCCCGTATTGAATTTATAGGAAAAACTTAGATTAGTTTCCAAAGTGACGGTTGTATCGATAACCAATCACAAAATGTTGATACAGCAGTAGATTCGAGAGTTTGCTTGGCTATTATTCTAATAAGGGATAGAGAGTAATAGAAAAAGAAAAACAATTGAGAATTTTTTTTATGGATAATCATCTTTTTACTTCGAATTCTAAATAAATAAATTTTCTTTAATATTATGTCTAAAGAGTGTAAAATTTTGTTTGCATGTTGTGTCCACCTCGAGAAGGGCGTTCACTTATTTCTGCTTTATTATTTCTGTGCGTGTTATCTTATGTATAATGAAGTGTACTGTCCAGTTTGGTGAACCTATTAATAAAAAAAAAAATAAAAAAAAATTCTACCACAAAATTGTATCTCGATAAAATCTTATGGCTTTCCAAATGATCTAACTAAACTATCTACTTAGGAACTATCATCAAAGTCAAAGTCAAAGTCAAATCATTTATTGTAAATAGGCAATAAAATCGCACTTTTACAAGTCAAACACTTTAATCTAATAAACAAATTAAACCATAAAAGAAAACAAACTATAATTAATTGATAATGGTTTGAGTTTGAAAAAGGATGTTTCCCTCGAGATCTGTACCGCTATTTAGCCGTGAAAAAGTAAAAACCGGCCAAGTGCGAGCCGTACTCGCTCACGAAGGGTTCTGTAATCTATAAAAACAGCAAAAGAATCACTTTAGTTGTATGGGAGCCCCCGTTAAATATTTATTTTATTCTGTTTTTTTAGTATTCGTTGTTATAGCGGCAACAGAAATACTTACCTACATCATCTGTGAAAATTTCAACCATCTAACTACCAGGGGGCCTACTCCCACCTTATAGCAAACGATTTTCTTTAGGTTCTATCCAGTTTAGGTTCCTAAATGGAATCGACTAATTTCGTACCATCACCTACTTCTAAGGATAACCGTATTGAGATCGACAACGGGCACTGAAATACTGATATTTTTGAGGTACCTAGGTATCGATATAAAATATCGGTTAAAATACACATCGGCCAACGGCCAACCACACGCACAAGCTTCACCACAGTTTTGCATGCGCAAGCCGGCTTGTACACGTACACTGTGGGATCTGTGTGTGTGTGGTTGGTAAAACGGAATGACGCGCAAACCTGCTTGGCTTGGCTTGTACACTTTTCGACTTGCTTTAAATTTTGCATGTGCAAGCCCGGCTTGCGCGTACCTACTTGTCTGTGCGTGTGTTTGAGCGTTCCGTGTTCAAGCTGCAATTGAGGCTATAATCATCATTTTTGTACACAGCAGAAATAGTTCTTCATTTGAAAATTGTTTCCACGCCGACGATTACGAGAAGAATATGGCTTGCGCGTACCTACCTATTTACCTGTGCCGTGTGGCTGGTTACACACGTGTTCAGTATTTTAATTCCCAAAATAGGTACTAAGAAAATATCGGTATTTAGCAATGTATCAATTACCATTATCGGGGGTTTTGAAAATACCATGAATATGTCCCTGATTGACATTGCTTAGCTTAGAATGAATGAACAATATTATCTATGGCTAAATGCACAAACCTCAGACTATTCATCCAACAGATATGATGTTTAACTCAAGATCCGGGGAAGAAAACAGACAATTGAATACAAATAGACAAAGGAGTCAGTAGGATATTATAGTACGATGATGTTTTGTTTTTGTCAGCGTATGCACTAATTTATTGCTGTGCTGCAGAAGCAAACTAATCTTGACATTTTAGAATGTCGCACGAATGATTAGAGCACCACTGAAATAACGTGTATTATATTTCTCCGATTTATAGGGATACCCAGCGATCTTGGCTTTTAGAATGTCGCACGAATGATTGGGCTACACCTAAATAACGTGTATTAAATTTATCCGATTTATCAATTGCAGCATAGGTGTCCCTTTCGGGTATACGCTTTTGTCAAGTCTATTGATACTTCGTCTATGGCACAAACCGTGAATAGCTAAAATATTTTTTTTTATCTGTATCGAAAGCAGGGCCACAGACTGCTGGATACCTACTACCTACTTATAGCAAGATGCAAAATATAGACTAGCTGTCCTTTTCCGTCACGAGTAACATTTGAATAGTCTACTCATGGTCTTCTCCTTATTGTGGGAAAGAGACTACCGATACCAATCGACTATAGCTCTGTCCGTCTACGTAAGGTTGACGTTCATTCCTCGCTCACTCATTTGCGATAAAATTCTCCGTGGTGGAGCTGTAAGCTATAAAGTAGGTAGGTAGGTACCTAGGTAGGTACATGAGTTTTGGCGGGAATCTGATAGTGAGATGTTTTTGGTTTTGTATTATTTTCTCAAACTTGTGTTTCTTCGAGTGTTAATGTGCAATATTGGTGGAATAACAATCATTTAGCGTTTAGATATAAAAAAATATATTAAGTATTTACACGGTCAAAGTCACGATTCAGTAAAGTAGTGGATGCTTTACTGAAACTTCTTGGGAGATTTGGAAAAATGCGAAGTGACACGCTTTTTGGGTTTATATCATTCGCCCACACTCGTGTACGTTAACGAACACTAAGTGATTACTATGCCACCAATACTACGCATTAACATTTGAAGAAACACAAGTTTGTGAAAAAAATACAAAACTAACGTCTCACTATAGGATTCCCACCGAAACTCGATGTTGTTATTGTTCGTGTGAATCCAACATCTTAGGATTCCTCGTCCAGGCGAGAGAGGTTTCGTTGACGGTCGGGGCTACAACTCGTATTCTCAGAATAAAAGGCTCGTATTGTTGAAGTTGTGACCGTGGCGGGTGCCGCGATGATTACGGTTCATCTGACGAAGTCACCACGGGTCGAAACCTCGGGTTTCGCCAGTCTTGGGCATGTGCACGTGTAGTATGTACCAAAACGATTCAGTTTTGGTTAGAAAATATTTAACTCATGAAATACAGCCTAGCGACAGACGTAGAGACGGCGGAGTCTTAGTAATAGGGTCCCGTTTTACCCTGCAGGTACGGAACCCTAACAAATAAACAAAAAGACACACTTCCACATTCACAAATTATTATGTACTAGCTGCGCCCCGCAGTTTCACCCGCGTTTGGATAACATTCGATATATCTTTATGAATTGTAGCCTATGTGTTATTCTGATATGTAAGCTACATTATTGTAAAGTTTCATTAAAATACATTCAGTAGTTTTGACGTGAAAGAATAACAAACATCCATCCATCCATCCATCCATCCATCCATACTTTCAAACTTTCGCGTTTATAATATTAGTAGGATAGATGTGTGATTTTTTTTGTATACAAATGAAGGCTTGCACAAGGTTTTCCCACGGCGGCATTTTCTTGCAGTTGACGCGTGATTAAAATCCTCACGGCTTTCTCGGAAGCTAAAGGTTCCATCCAAGTCTAAGCTGGAAAGCATTAATACGCCCTCTCGCGGTGCAATCAAGGCATATTGTAGGAAAGGTCGGGTACCTTAATGAAACGTGAAGCGTGTGCGAAACGCGCTGGTAAGAAACCGACTATCTAAAACATACGTACATACATACATTTATATACAGTGAAGGCTCGTTTGGCGTAGTGGCTGAGCAATCGGACTGCTGCGCTAGGGGTTGCGGGTTCGATTCCCGCCTGGAACAAATATTTGTGAGATCCACAAATATTTGTTTCTGGTCTGGGTGTGATGTGTACGTGAAATCCTATGTCTGTAAGCGGTACCCACGGTACAGGAGCAATCCTAGTGTAGGGCTACGCTTAAAAAAAATAATGAAACATACATACAGTCACGCGCTTTTCCCGTTGTGGTAGATAGAGACTACATCTTCCCACATGCTCGATCTTGGCACACCTCTTTCGCTTCTTCTACTTTCATGACTTCGTTCATACCTTACTCTCCGGTTATGGGTACTCTTGACTTGGCCTTTCCTTGATTTGATCGTGGTACGTCCGTCTACGTCGACCCCTACCGGCTGATCCATTCACACTAGATCCATACATCTGTTTCGTAAATCTACCTTCATCCATCTTGTCTAGATGTCCAAACCGTCTAAGCATTCCTTTCTCTATTTTCATCACTACATCTTCCACCGTTCCCCATAAGGGAACGATCACTTTGTCCGTCTAAAAGTGATTATTTTATTTTTATATGCTAAGTATAGAGTAACGTAACCGCGAGATATCCCGCCACAATTTTACCTGGTCATTTCGTAAAAATGCCCCAAGAAAACAGCCCTTATATAAATGCGCCTAGTAAGTAATCGTTTCAAATCGATCATTAACCATAATGCTTTTGCTGCATTACAAATTTTCTTTGACAATACAAATTTATATAAAACTAAAAATGCGATGCCTTTTAATATTTTTTCTGCATCAATCACTGACAATAAAATACGCGTTATTGGAAAACCCATTGGACAGTGTTTGGCAAATAATAACCAACTACAGACCGTGTGATCAATGCGACGCGTGACCAGAATCCGAGTTATTAGTTCAACCTAGTTCAACCGTTTACTCTATAACGGAGCTTTCAGTGATCCATACTAATATTATAAATGTGAAAGGCGTTATGATTTTTTTTATTTGTTATTTCAATCAAATTTCATCGTTTTCAAACCAATCTCGATGCAATTTGGTAAGGAGTTTTGACCCCGGGAAGAACATAAGCTACTTTTTATCGTGTCGTTCGCAGACGGACAGACACTTCAGTTTTATTTATTTGTAAAGAAGAAGCTGTTTCGTTGTGTAATGACTAGTTTTAGCCCCTTGTTGAATAATCTACTATTTTTAATTTTACTGGTAGACACTAGACAGGTAACAATGATAGTAATATCTCTTGAATAGTAAGTAGACACAAATAGACGATTCGCGAAAGTTTCCTATTATCATTATATACTAATATGAAACATCTCATTTATATTTCTCTTATTAGAAGAGATATATGAAACTAATCTTTTTGGGACAGATTCCATGAAACCCCCTTAATGTATATGTAACTTTCAGATCATTGACTATTACACGAGAAATCGTCGCTCTTATTGGAAAAAATCCATTTGAGAATCGTCTCTCCAAAAAGGTACCCAATCTAACTTATTGGTTACGTACCTACCTAATATTGCTTCAACCCAGCCACCTTGACGTAGTGAGTGAGTCGACAGCGAAGCGTGGGGCTTGCAGGTTCCATCCCGCACAGGACAAAACATTGTTTGAAGCACAGATTATATTATCAAAATCTGGGTATTTGTTGTACTATCTGATTTGCTTGCTACAGATAATTCTAGCTGAAATCATGTTATGAGTGTGGTCGTAATGTTGTTATGAAAAAAAACCTGACCAGACGACTGTAGGAGTAATTGGTCAGACAAAGATAATCCAATAAAAATAGCTGATGTGGTTAGAAACATCAAAATGAAAGAAAATGTCTCTTACCAGTGCCATAGAATACATATTTAATATAATACATCCAGTGGTCAACGCTACCACAAAGCAGATAGTTAATAATATTTTGATAGCCTTTTCTAATATTATATTTTTTTGCCCATATTTGTTTATTATTACTGAGAGCGAGACGAATCAATAGTTCAATAGCCCGTAGGCAGTATTACATATTAGGTAGATAGGTAGGTATAGAAAATATAGCAATTTCTAAATTGAAACTGAATTAATATATTTTGTCAGTAATCAGTGTCGCCCTTGTATCCCCAAAAAATGAAAGACCGTAATGCTTGAGGAAATACTTGTTATTTCGACTACTAAACACTATGGTCGATTTCGAACACACAGAATTCAAAAGCTGATTTGGGTAGTGGGTGAGGCGGAGAATCTTGTCACCGCGATGTAGAAATCAGCGCTCGTTTGTCAACGCCATCTAGTTTTGTCTGAGCGCAACATATAGACCATAAGGGTGTCAAACAATCAGTTCCTTTATCCCCATGGGTTATTATTCCATAAACGTTAAGAATAAACCCGCGAACATCTCACAACGGCTAAGTTGGTTTAGTTGCGCAAAGCCTGATAAATACCGGGGTATCAGAAAAAGCAGGTTATATAAAAACACACGGCGACAAATAATTACCAGGACGCCAGCTAATCGTGACAGAGGATGCGGCGGGGTTACTAGGCTATCTGTACTGCAGTAGAACCAGTTAGGACGCTTGCCACGCAATAAATAAACGTGTACACTGTCGTTTTTTTATACTATAACTAGCAGACACGGCCACGCGTTGCTGTGGCTAAGGTTATTGCGACTATAAATTGAGATGTAAACTATCCTATCTTTCAAGTTAGATCAAAATACACACGGTGTCCAAATTTGATTAAAATCGGTTAAGTAGTTTAGAAGGGCATCGCGGACAAACAACGTGATGCGTAATTTATATATATTAAGAGATGAAGGGATGAATAAGGGGTAAAATAATTAGAATATAGAAAATGAAAAGGGGGGATATCTAGATTTTTTACGCTAGGGTTCTGATTTCTCCCCTAAGGGGGCTTATTCATTTCATATTAGATTCCCGTTTGCCCCCTTAAGGGGGATTTCCAGGGGGAAATAGTGGAATAAACCCTTCTATAAACGTCATCAGCCGCTAACAGCTGCACGATGTACGTCGACATATATCAGCGTGTGAAATCCACTACAACAGTAATTGTTATCTATAGTAAGCATCGTGACGCGGCATAGTTGAAAACTCATACGATGAATGAACTAAATACGAACGAATAATATGTTTGAAAATTATCTACATTACCGTTTGCTTTTTATTAATGTGGCTAAAGTAAACTCTGTAAAAAATACTTAGATTTGTGTTACATGTGTGTAGGTAAGGTGTAAAAATCGTATATTCTCGCTCTGTGCCCTTACTGTTAATAGTTATCAACTTTAACGCTATCTGTTTAGCTTTAACGTTTGCGCAAATAAATTCGCCGGCATTTACACGGTTTCAATTGTGGCGCCCAACGCGTAGCTGTTTTTAGGGCACAGTTGCCGCGTCTTTTTAATTGTGGTTATCGTAATCGTAATTAACTTGCATTATCTTAACTGGCTGGCCCGACAGACATCCTGTCAAAATAGTATGAGGCAAATAATTATCACTTTTTCCTCTTTTTCGTAACTCTTGCCATGTTTTATTTATTATTCTGTTATTCGCAATAGAAAGGAATCCAACAAAGCAAAGATCTTAAAAATTGGTTTAGCAGCTGTTCTTGAGTTATACCTAAATGGTGTTACTAACACGACTTTGTATTATATACATGGATTATAATACCTACCTACAATTATTATAAAGTAAACTTATTAATGATATAAAAAAAACTTAAAAGTGGCGCCCCAATCGGGGCCAAATCTTATAAGCGAATAAAGAAAAAGGATTGTTTAAGATGACTACCCTCGGATCAGTAATTTCGTAGATACATTAATTTGTTAAATTTATACCTAATGGCACATCGAGTATAACCTTAACTTGAGGCGTAATAATTGTAAAAGTTCCAAGTTAGATTTTTGAAATTTGTATTATATAAAACTTAACAGTTGCAGGTAATGTAAATCATAATAAATGTGGTAAAAAATGAGATATGGAAGCTATAAAGGCCGCTTTTATTACCTCTTGTATGCATATTTTGTAAGCATACATCTAAATGATGACATACTTGATGACATTTTATAGAACAGAATCCGTCTTACCACAAATTATTTAAACTAGAGTTAAAAGAATGTGTCTAAACACTTTCTCCACAAATCGACGTCTAACCCTCGCTTTTGCAAACTCAATAATAAATTAACACGTGAACTAATTAGGAACGCCAGGTTTGATAGATATCGATTTTGTGAAACAAAACGTTAATAACTGGTCTAAACTTTTGTGGTAAGATGAAATATGTTTTCAAATCCAACACCCTCAACAACCTACTCCTTTTAGCGACGAAATAAATTGCACGTCTGAATGTCTTTTCCACGTGGCGGGCTCTGAGTTTTTTTGCCCTGAAATTTGTCATTTTGTGAGACAAAAGAGTGTTGGTTTTGTACGAAATGTTGACAGGTTTTGTGTGGATATCTATCACCGTGCGGCTTGTTCGTATTATCTCCCGTTATTCTGATAAATGATGTAATAATATTATAAAAATATAGCAGAAGAAATAAAATAAAATATAATATTAAATTCTGATGAATGCAGTAACTTTACATACAAGTATATAGTAGAAGAAACTAAATAAAATTTCACACAAACACGAACCTCACATTTATTCTTTTTGTTTTGTTTTTTGCCTTAGTGTCTGTATATAGTACCATTCGCCTCATTGATGGTACTAGTGACAATTATTTAGGATCAGTAGACCATCATAAATATCGAATGTATCGCTAGTACCTACCATTAATAGTACAACTAAACTAACTTGAAGTTGGTACCGTGGAGTGGTAATAGTATTTATAGTAGGTAATAGTTAAAAAAATATCCTGCTAAAACTCCCCAAAAAATATAAAAATCCCCAATGAGTCACAGTGTGACTCGTTGGGAATCGTCTTGGAAAAAATAGTTCAAAGTCAAAGTCAAAGCATTTATTGTAAAGAGGCAATTAAATCGCTTTTACAAGTCAAACAGCTAATTCTCGTTAACAAAGAGAAAGTTGCAACGACTAACAGTGTGACCCGTTGGGAAATAAATTCCCAACTAGTCATATTATAACTCGATTTTGTGTAACTCGTCGGGAACACATCGTAGAGTGCAGACCCTAAAGATATTACTGTTTTTTAAGCCTTTACAATAATAATTATTATCTAAACCCATTTTGATAAATCTTTCTAGTAAATACACTACATACCTAGTACTTCACCATACGCTCAAGTGATTCTATTTAAAAATGCCCAATCATCATCATAGTTTGGTATTTTAACTAGATATATACATCCAAGTTCATCAGATATGTAGAGCAAACATCGTGGGCTGAAATTTAATATAAAATTTTATCAATAGACCGCACCGCCCGCAATAAATGCGTTTACTAATATTTGATGTTGGCTTTGCATCGCCACAAAATTGATATTTACAAGTGGTTTACTTTGCTGACCTATATGGAGATACTAACAATTCTATTTTAGGTACCTAGGTAACTATTTCATTTACAGTACCTATAATTATTAAAATAACCACTACTATGACTGAAAGTTATATTTTTCACATTATCCTCACTGAGCGTTAAATTTTGTAGTGTACCTACCTACTATATTTATATTAGGAGTATACCAGGGTTGCATAAGACACAATGAGGCCATATAATTCTTGTGGCATCCATAATAAATGGTTAAGGGGATTTCTGGACTTTATGCCCAGAAATCCCCTGCTCGTACAGTTTTTGTTTCACAGGGGATTTCGGACAAAAAGTCTACAAATCCCCTGCGCAGGGGATACTGCCAGGGAATTTCTGGAATAAGCCCTAGCGTCGACCTCGATCTAGCTACATCAAAACATGAGAAAGTCAGATTCTTCTGACGCTCACCGGCATATACTAAAGATACCTAACGTATAGACCGAGGCAGGGACAAACGTGTACGATAAACTATCGATAGGTAAACTAAAAATACCAAATTGTCTGTCATGGTATTTTTTTTCAAATGAACACTTCGACAGTATACATCTTCTGAACCTGTTCTCATCTAAACTCCTACTTAATTACTAAATAAGACAATAATAATATCAATTGGTAAAGAAACATTAAGGAATGTTACAGTAAAAGACCAACAAAATCACTGCATTTAATCAAAGCATTCGTTGCGGTTAACACGAAGAGAAGAGAAATTAGAAGAGAAGAATTGGTCTCATCATCATCACGCAGGCAACGGGGTCCTCTTCAACTGTTTCTCAATCTGTTTCAAACTCTTATTCCTTATACACGGAACGGTAAATAATGTGTACACACCACCATACAAGTTTATACTGGCAAATATATAGAACATGGTGTAGATGCCGACGTAGTCCTCGAGATATTGGAAGGTGTGTACGTGAAGAAGCTTAACTAGCTGTGAGTAAGAGAAGAGAATGCCAAGTATCGGTGCTCGTATCTGTAAAAGAAAATAAGTTTTAATGGCTAATGAATACGGTGGATTTTGCAGTTCGAATTTGGCGGCGGTTTAGTCTCACCTCGATATTAAAAATTTCGGCCAGTATCACGATAGGTAGGGCCCACGACAGCCCGTGGCCAAGCACTAGGGTTGCCAGCGCGACGACCGGCACCCACCTCAGATCGGTCACCGTCAAGTCCACCTGCGTGTACACTGCTAGCACCCCTGACGAGAGAGCCATGGTCATGTAGCCGATTGTGAGGAGGTACTGAAACAAAAAGCGATGAGAAAAATAATTAAAAAAAAATTGCGTTCACACAGCCCTACCCTACTGAAGCGTTTTTATCAAGCGATATTATCGACGCGTTTCTCGATACCTCATGCGCACAGGCGCGCTAATGCGATTATATCGCGCGATACTTGACAACGTCAAGAACGTCGTTTGACCAAAATAGTATATAAATATCTGCATACGCATTTGAGGCGCAAAACGCTGTCCGTCTTACCACAAACCACAGACCACAGTTAAACAGGTGTTTCTAAAGTTTCGTTCCACAAAATCTACGTCTATCAATCTTGTTGTCTTACTCAATCCTGGCGTTGCTAATTATTTTACTTGTGAATTTGTTATCGAGTTAAAAAAGCGAGGGTTAGACGTCGATTTGTAGAGAAATTACTTAGACACATCTGTTTAACTCTTGTTCAAATATTTTGTGGTAAGACCGGGTCAATAATAAACCGGCAGTGTGTCCTCATCCAAAAATATGACGCCGCGATTATATCGATCGAGAAAAACGCGCCTGTGGGGGATGGGCTTAAATCTTTACTAGGCTTAAATGTTTCTAGGGAATCATGAACATGACTCTACAACAACCAAATTCAGAGCAAATAGGTGTAGTCAGCTCATCTGAAACTTTCGCGACAAAGCCGGATTGGGATCGATTGGTACCACTTTGCTTCAGTAGTTATCAATAGGGACGAGCAATACGACTAGCACCAGTGTATCTCGCTCTACCTAACGATAATCCCGAGCGACAAAAAGGGATAGAGCTACCGAAAATGACGGTGACTTACTTTTCTATCCAAAAACGTAATACAAGCGAGACTGCTCAAGCCGCCCCCCAGCATAGCAGCTAGTACCAGCTTGTTTTGCGGGTCAAAGTCCACCTTGAGCTGTGCTAGAGTCTTCTCCTGGTCCAAGAAGACTACACTCCCACATAGCACCATTGTGGTATACAGTAAGAAGCCTATCTTCAACGCATCCCACCATATTTTGTTCCTATCTGAAAAGTAACAATTCATTAGTAACAAGTCTAGCAGGCTTGCATGTGACTTCCATTTTAGGGTTCCGTTACTCCGTACCCAAAGAGTAAAACGAGGCCCTATTACTAAGACTCCGCTGTCCGTCCGTCCGTCTGTCCATCTGTCACCAGCTGTATCTCACGAACCATGTTAGTTAGACAGTTGTCATTTTTTCAGATGACGTATTTTTGTTACTGTTCTGTAGAATTAAATAAGAATTTTAGGGGGCTTCCTTACAACAAATGTGTTTTTTTTTCCCGTTTTTAGAGATAATAATGGCACGGATCCCTTCGTGTGCTAGTCCGACTCGCACTTGACCATTTTTATACAATGAATTGACGGCTCATACAGGTGGCTCATCTGACAAAACCATCGCGTATAACAGAACAACAACTTACAGGGTATGTTCCAAGGAACGTGACCTACAATGCACTGCGTTCAACAACCTGACATAGTTCAAAAGCCTCATAATCAAAAGCCTATAATTTTACCGGAAACCATACTCTTCAAACTGGAACATGCCAATGCTTCTAACGGGCGTATTCCGAAGCACTGGTAGAGTCAACGGAGTTTCCTTTTCCTGTCCAGTATCTTGGTACAGTGCTTGAAAGGGAAACATCCTATTTTCAAACTCAAACCATAATCAATTACTGTTTAATTAATTTATCATACTTTATGTTTTTATGATTCTCTTTGTTAACGAGAATTAGCTGTTTGACTTGTAAAAATGCGATTTAATTGCCTGTTTACAATAAATTTTAATGCTTTGACTTCTCGACGGCAAAAAAAATAATGGCAGAAGAACTTTCCAGCATGAGCCCTTTCGCCAGAAGCTACTAAGTGGTCGAGAGTAGAGATGATTACACATATTTTGAACGCCACTTACGACAAAGCCGTACAACTTGGGAATGTGGAAAAAATATATGTTAATTTCGAACATATACTTTCTAGGCGTGATGTATCAGAAACACAATTACAAGATATTTTCTCGATAGAAAAAAATTACAAAGTAACCTCTTCAAAATAGCAATTTAAATTCAATCTCACTAATTTATGAGAGAACATTATTCAAATCGAAAGAACTTGAAATCATTGTACAATAATAAAGGTTTTTGGTGTATAATATAGCAACTATGCGCCAATTTTCATTCAAGAAAACATATTTGAGTGAATTTTCGTTCAAGTAGAATGACGCGCCAGCCGCCATGTTGTGTCCTCTCTATCATTTCCATACGATTCGACAGTAGTCGCTGCGGCGCGCCGCTAGACGGACCTGTGTCACTTTTTTCAATTATTTTTTTACGTAATTTAATTTTTCCGAAATACTGGACCGCATCCATCGCTTGTCATGTTTGGTCTGTCAAGGCACTGATTAGGCAAAACAAGCATTGGATGCGGCGCGGCCAGTGGCGGCTGTTTTTTGTTTTTCTAGCCCGTTTATTACAATAGAATTTAAATAGAAGTGCCAAGCAGTCACGTTGCTCCCGTTATTACCTACATAACGAGACAATCTTTGTGTAGGCCATCTTGACGATTCAATCTAAGTACATGCGTGTGAGCTTCGCAATGACCACCTAGTTCTTATAGCATCATCGTCATTGGTGCTTATTATAGGTATTGTTATGAAAAAGTCTGGTGTCGCTAAGCAAGAGATTTCCAAGAGTATTTGCACTCTTGGAAACTTACTTGTAATTTGTATTTGCGAGAGATAAACTTAATTTAAGTAACTTCGCAGGTTTTCCAACTTGGTCTCAGCACATATCAAACATATTTGAATCTATGAATTCATGCCTACACTTTTGAGAGTAGCTCAATCAAAACTTAATCCTATTTAAATGAACACGAATGACACGCACACGTCATATGCAAATGGAAAAACTGAAGTATATGAACATCAAAATTTGACAGTCTTTAAAATTGCAATATAGCATAGTTGTAACTATGATGGATTTATGATACGACGAGCCGGAGTTCGGTTCTCGATCGCCGTAGTTTGGTTTTGTTGGAAAATATTTTTCTTGACCTTTTGGTTATCCATTGCGCCTAGATTACCCACCTAGTTTTTCTGCTTTTTAGAACCACAATCAATACGCTTTCTAACAGCCAGCCAACGAGGATATTTAGACAGTCATCGTGTGGTGTGGTGCATCGTGGTGCAGCCCGAAACTCAATAGGTTCGGACTATGACTGCGTATTATTATATTAGATCGATTAGTGAAATGAAAGATTACATTAGGTTTAAAAATATTTATTTACAGATATCCTATATTAAAAATCTATGCATTTTGCATTTTTTTAACCCTTCTCAGAACAAGTTCTGGTAGGTATATAGGTTCCACTGGTGAAATGAAGCACACAAAGTAAAATTTTTTCTTTCTTGCGATTCTTAGCTGCCCTTGTACCTGTAATCCAAAATAACTCCATAACTTTTAAATGCCTACACAAATTTGGATGTACTATAAATAGGGCTTCGTTATTTGCTAATGTTGGTACCACACCACCCCTATTCATTTCTGTAGTAGCGTATAATGTCTTGAGTAGAGGTACATAACAACTGAACATAAATAATCACAGGTTTACATTACAATCATTTCATCTCGTCTGTATAAAAGAAATAACATTTGCACAGTACAGAATTTTCAGGTTGGTCTTTGTACCAAGAAATTTGTTGCACGTTAACAATGTGTTCAATACTTACGAAACATCTTCGCCATGGAAACGCTTGAGCGCAGCACGAACACGTTTTCAGCTACATACAGGTCCAGAATAACTGTGAGCTCGTTTTTGATGTTTTTGCTCTATACATTTTTAGCATCGTCCGTGAAAACAGGAACTCTCCGACCCAACCTAAAAATCAAAATAATTATATTATTATTTAAAATGTTGGAATGTTCTTAATACGTATGTGATAGAAAAATAAAACGGTTTTCACGGTTCACAACACTGAACATAATATGAAATATCGTCAACTCTTGAATCTTACAATTTTTATTTACCCCAAAGCCGGTGACTACAGAGAACGAAACGTGACAGTCTGACACTGACAGACAGTGTCGCGTCACGATCAAGGAGGTACCAGTTGATAATTACTGTATTGCCTTGCCAGTGCACAACAGTCAAAAGTACTGCACCAGTTGTACCACAGGTATTGTACTCTGCTTTGATTGAACACGTCATATCGTCATCGCGTCGTCTTTGTCGTCGAGAACCAATCGAGTTATTGCTATAATTATTGAAACAAAATAACGTAGGTATTTAAGATAAAATACTTATTTAATTATTTAAGTCTCTTTTGCTCTTATCTGTTTACTGGTATACCTGGCTCATTAATTTTCTTTGTTGATGATATCGATGAAAACTTGAAACCTATATAATTAATTAACTTGTTCTAAGTAAACACGTACTACAATACAAATTATTCATATCTTTAAGAAAAAATGTCCAAAATATTACATTCAGTTATAGTATAGTACGAGAGTAAAAGTGATAATGTAGTAAGTGACACAAAATCTACCACGTGCAAGATTCTGGCAGCATTGTATTGGATACGTCACATGGCGCTTATTTTATTATTTTGAATTACATATTTAATTACATAATACGAAACGGCAACGCCCGATTACGCTGCGATTATATCGCAGATATGCTCACACAAAGTAATGTCTTCTTGCTCCCACGGCCCTAGTGTGTCAACGTCGCATAGTGGCAATCTTTTTGAGACACAAGATAGCCTATGTCCATCTCATAGGTCCAATCTATACCTATACCTACCAAATTTCATCGAAATCCGTTCAGCCGTTTAGCCGTGAAAAGGTAACAAACAGACAATAAACAGATACCTAATTAATTAGAGTGACTTTCACATTTCTAATATTAGTATGGATTATAAATATTATTTAAGAATTTTCATATTTTGGACTCTGGGATTTTATCAGTTAAATAATAAAACTGTTAATGTAGAAGGACCGTTCATCTAATTTAGCTCTTTGTTATATTGGGTTGGAATGAGAAAATAAAATTTCACATCTTAATACGAGTAGGTACATTGATTGTATAATATATTATTTAAGTCTAAACGGTTATGTACCTACATAATATTATTCTTTCAATAAAATAATGACCAACTTTTATTAGCTAAACCGCTTATTTAACAGATCGCCGGCGCGTAACTTACCGTTCTAATAGTACAATATTCTTTGGTAGTAAGAGCCGGTAGTTCAAGGTCGCGTAGCTGAAACTTTTATTACGCCGTTTCGCCGCTGTTTCTTCGTGCGCTGCAGTCGGATAGTGAAATGTCAGTAGCAATATTCAGCCCGTTAATGTATCAGTAGGAAGGGCCACGACAACATATAGCCTGGCACTTGACGAACAAACAACAATGTCTAAGGGTCTCCATCGGTCGAAGTTATCAATTAACAGGACAAAGGCCGAAAGGGTGTTAATTATCTTTGCATTATCAAAAGGGATCGCGTGGGTACTCAAAAGCGACAACTTCCAAAATTACGGATGCTAGGTACTATAACTAGACACTCACAAAAATTAATTAGTGTGATTTTTCCTTGTGAATTCGCCCGTTCGCTTTCATCTTTGAGGATGCCTATTTGTTTCAACAAACTTGGATTGTCCTCTGGCAGCCGTTTTAATCTTGCCAGAGTTTTCTTTGATCTCTGAAAATTAGTAATAGTTATATAATCAGGGTAAGGAGGAACGCTTTCTAATTAAATCTTCATAACAGAAAATAAAAGAGAAGGACCAGGAATGTTGAACTGTTGAATGCAAAAGAGTAGCCGAGTGGTTATTGTTGTGTCAGAGTCAATGGTAACCAGTTCAACTCTCAACCTGACACCGATTCCTTATTACAAATTTTATTTTGATGTTTGCTCGAAAACGGTAAAGGAAAACACGCGTGGAAACTGGAAGCAGTTATTCGAGTACATCAAAATTCAAGGGCACGTATCTTCCACCAAATCTGATAGGCCAGCGTAGACTTTATTATCTTAAGAGAAGGCTTGGTGTCGCGCATCCTCTCTCTAATCGAAAGCCTGGGTTTTGCAGGAACTGCTTACATCAATCTTCCCCATCATCATCAGGAAAGCTGGAGACTCGCAAATGCACAGCATCAGAACTATCTGCAGCGCCACCAGGGCTGTCATCAGGAACATTCTCTCTTCCAGGGTCATCAGTAATCTGGTCAAATAGCTGTGAGAAAAATAATTATAGTTGTTAATACAACTTCTTTGCGGTATGTTTGGGGGACGGAGCGTTTTGCACCGCCGTGCGAATAGACCCCAGCACTCATTTTGCGTTGGTCGATTCGCACCGAAAAAGGCGTGTGGTGCGAAATACCCAATTTCCAAACAGACTGAGTCGATTCGCATTACAACCTAAAGTGTTGTACACTCATCGTTGAAACGATTAACATTCATGAAATTTGATAATATTCATGAACAAGTTTGTGTTAATTTAGAACCTGACGAAGCACCTACTTCAGAGTCTAGAATAACACAAAGGATGCTTTTACACAAGCAAAAGCCGCAGCTATTAAAATATTTTTCAGATGTCGTGGAAAGCCTGTATAAATTCCGAAGCACACATACAAAAGGGTATAAATCCTTTTATACGCAAAACGATTTGTACAGTTTTGATCTCACACTCGTTTTCGTTTCCGTTTCTCCATTCTTATGCGGGAAACGCATTATATTGTTGATTGTTGAAAGAAACATACCCAGTTGTGGTCATAACCATCATCATCACCATGCAGAAACCTCTCGAGGAGGCTGAGGTGATCTCCACGATGTAGGCAGGGATGACGGTGAACAGCCCTCCAGACGCGGCACCAGCCAACACGTGAAGTATGATGGTGCTGGTCGAGTTTAGGAAGAACAGAGGGATCAGTGAGGCCTGGAACATACGGCGAAATAGTTCTTATTACAAGAGTGGAAGTTATTTTTTCAGTTGACGGTAATCCGACTGCGAAGCGGGCTGTGGTTTCTTTTTTATTTTTCTTAAGTTTACATTCACATGTCAACGATTCTGCTGACAACAATTTTAGTTATTGTCAGTCGACTGAGGAGTTCAAGGAGAAGAATCATGCATTACATTAAAATAATCATAATAATTTGTAATCTGTGTTTTTTGTGTACTCTGTTGAATCCGACCTGATGATAGAGACGGAAGGCAGTGGCACTTAGGGACTTGTCAACTTACCCCCTGAACTAAGGTAATTATAAATATACCAGCTCGTCTTCCGAGCCGGTCCACAGTCCAGCTGAACACCGGAGCTGACACCGCTGTGGCCAGCACCAGGGCTGTGGTACTCCACGGCACTCCATCGACGGTGATGAAGTGGCCAGCGTGGGCTGATGATGAGAGGGAGGTGGATTCGATGCCGTACGTGAAGAATGGTATGGTTGCTGGAAAGAAATGTGTTTTTTTTATTCACAACAAAAGCTGTTTGTATGCAAAAACGGTTATTTCCATGGGTGTTAATCAAACTTGGCTATCTTCAACGATGTTTTTTAAAAACTACTGCGAAAAAAATATATTATGCATAACATCTTTAAAATAATAATTTATTATTTTCAGATTATTGAATTTTGATTACTAACTAGTAGGTATTACTAACTATATGCTAATTTTGTGAATTCTTTGATGTTATGTCTTATATGAATAAATTTAAATTAAAAATGTCGTTAGCCTTATTCAAACACTAGCTGTGCCCGCGGATTCACCGACGTTTGATATCATTAGCCGTATTTTTACTGAGTATAAAGTATCATAATATTTCTATTCCACGACCTAAAGTATATTTCTAAATCGGTTTAGTTGTTGCCACGTGGGTAAAATACATACACACACACACACACCCTTACACACACATAAAAACTTTCGCATTTATATGATTATGCATGTAAAATATTGTAAGTCGCATCTCTAGTCAAATAATTATTTTTTATTTAAGCATTGTATTTGTACATAGATCTGTCGGCACTTTTTCTGCTGAATTCCAAAGTAAATTATTATTCGAGGACTTTATATGAAATAAACGTAATAAATAACCATAATATTGAGGCCGGGAAGCAATCCTAAGCGTCCCCTGATCAAATATAGAGTTCATCAAGTAATATTTATTGCCTGCAAATTGTCTCAATCGTCTTCAATTTGATCAGATAAGACGCCGACGGAGGAATTCTGCACGGGTTCTATTCTGGTACTACTTATAGATAATTTATGATCAGACCGCGTAAAATAAAATTACAAGTAATTACATACATAAATGAAAAGCGGTAGTAGTCTAGTGGGCGAAGGTCCGCCTTCCAAAGCGGAGGTGGCGAGTTCAAATCCCAGTGCGGGCACGTACCAATGTGTTTTTTGTTAAACATAATGTCCGTAATTAATACGGACCGGGCCCCCCGTGGTGGATTATTGCCTAATCCTCCTCACGAAATTGAGCGGATGCCTTTGCCCAGCAGTGGGACAGTTACAGGCCGAATTATTGTAATACTAGCTGCGCCCCGCGGATTCACCCGCGTTTGTATAATATACGATATATCTTTATGAATTGTAGCCTATGTGTTATTCTGACATATACACACTTTCGCGTTTATAATGTTAGTAGGAGTATGATCATAATTATAAATAAATGAATTACATAAACAAAATTCCAATTGACTGGTTTTTCCATATACTGTGAGACATTGTAGGCATCCTATCCTACAATTAACACTATAACGGCGAAGGTTTGTGTGTTGGTATGTTTGTTACTTCATTACATTCAAACGGCTGGACCAATTTTGATGAAATATCGTATGGAGGTAGCTAAAACCCTGGATTAACATATAGGCTACTTTGTATAGAAAACAGCGAGTAACGCCGCGGGGCACTGCTTGTTATGTTATGACTCAGAACAAAACGTCACAAATCCAACACCAATCCAATTCCAATTTGTTCAAGAGTAAGCCTGCTCGGAACAGCTTCTGAATTTTCAATGAATTTCCGGATTTCGGATCATTTCAAACTTAGGTTCACACTTGACGGAATCACGTCGGATCTGGCAGAATGCGATGTATTTCATAATTAATTAATGTTATTATGGTTGAAATAGACAAGGGATTTCCCAAAATCCCATTGCAAAGTATATTATTACGAGTGTACAACGAGAGACAACGACAAGAGAGTCAATTATAATGAACTAGTTGGACCCCGTGACGTCGCCAAATTTCATCAAGAGTGGTCCAGCCGTTTGTGAGTGAAGCAGTAACAAACTTTCAAACACAAACTTTCGGCTAGTTGTAATAATTATGATTAGGATAGGATGTATGGAAATCCGACAATGACCCCCTCTACACCCCTCCGACGATGGCCCCTCCCCATCCCAACGAGGAGATGGACCCGGCCTCCATCACACCAGTGTCGGAGGCGGAGATGGAGATTGCGGTCTCTCGTCTGAAAGGCAAAAGGACCGCACCGGGCCCCGACGGGATCCCGGGGCGGGTCCTTGGGATTGCCTTACGGGAGTTGGGCACACGGCTTCGGGAACTCTTCGACATATGCCTGACGTCGGCGCAATTCCCGAAGCCGTGGAAAGACGGTAGGTTGTGCCTGTTGCGGAAGGAGGGTCGTGCCATTGACTCGCCTTCCGCGTACAGGCCCATCGTGCTGTTGGATGATACGGGTAAGCTCTTGGAGAGAGTGGTTGCTGCCCGTGTCGTCCGGCACTTGGACGGTATTGGGCCCGAGCTTTCCGAGGCCCAGTTCGGGTTCAGAGCGGAGCGATCCACCATAGACGCCCTGCTTTGGCTCAAAGGGTGGACCCAAGAGGCGATCGGGCAGAAGGAGAAGGCGTTGGGTGTCTCGCTCGACATAGCCAACGCCTTCAACAGCCTCCCACACGGAACGATACAGGAGGCACTCCGATACCATGGAGTGCCCCTGTACCTGCGGGAGCTACTCGCCGATTACCTCCGAGACCGCGAGGTCCTGGTGGGAGGGCGTGACGGGCTGTTACGCCGTCGCGTCATGCGCGGAGTTCCACAGGGGTCGGTCCTAGGACCGCTCCTGTGGAACATAGGCTACAACTGGGTGTTGCGTGGCACGCTTCCCGTCAGTGTAGGGATTGCGTGATACGCGGACGACACCCTAGTCGTGGCCAAGGGGAGGAACCTCGGGGAGGCAATGCGGGGGGCCACAGTAGGAACAACCCTTGTGGTCGGCCGCATCCGCGCCCTGGGCCTGGAGGTCGCCCTCTCTAAAACCGAGGCCTTACTATTTCATGGGCCTCGGGGAGGACCTCCCCCAGGAACGCGAGTGGTACTGGATGGGGTACCGGTACCGGTTGCGGCCCAAATGAAATATTTGGGTCTCATCCTGGACGGGCGGTGGACTTTTCGGGCCCACTTTACTCAACTGGGCCCGAGAGTCACGGGAGCCGCGGCTGCCCTAGGGAGACTGCTGCCCAACGTCGGAGGCCCTAACGCCACCTGTCGCGGATTATACTCCGGAGTGATCCGGAGTATGGCCCTCTATGGGGCACCAGTCTGGGTCGACGCCCTCGGTCGCGATAATAAGACTCTGCTGCGACGTCCGCAGCGAGTCATCGCGACGAGGGCGATACGAGGATACCGGACGGTGTCCTGGACGGCGGCGTGCGTTCTCGCCAGTGATCCCCCCTGGGAGCTTCAAGCAGAGATCCTCGCCGAAGTGTACCACTTCGTGGCGGCGAGGAGATCCCGCGGGGAGCCTCCAGCGTGGGAGGAGGTGCGGCGCATGCGGAGACAGGCGCGTGTCGCCCTATTGTGGCGGTGGTCGGAGGACTTAGCTCCACCGGTCCCAGGACAGTGGACGGTGGAGGCCATCCGCCCGGTTCTCCGGAGATGGATGGGGCGACGTTATGGGTCGCTGACCTTCCGATTGGTGCAGGTGCTCTCCGGACATGGATGTTTTGGAAAGTACCTGTACCAAATCGCGAGACGGGAAGCGACCCCAGCCTGCCACGAATGTGGGGGGCCAGAAGACACGGCGCCCCACACGCTGGAGGCGTGTGCTGCATGGTCCCCGCAGCGGCACACGCTTTCAGCATTCGTGGGACAGGATCTCTCTCTGCCGAGTGTGGTTAACGCCATGCTCGGCAGTGAGAGATCGTGGCAGGCGGTGGCCTCTTTCTGTGAAGCCGTTATGAAGCAGAAGGAGGCCGCGAAGCGGGCCAGAGAGGAAGACGTCCACGCTGACCCGCTCCGACGCAGACGTGCAGGGGGAAGGAGGAGGCGGTTTGGCCGCCTTCGTCCTCCATAGGGGTGCCACTGGTGGGGGGTCGGGGGACCCTCCGCCGGCTTGCACGGCACCACATGTCTGGGGGGATGGCCTTGGTGAGCAAGGTCATCCCCTCCCTAGGCGTAGTGGCCTGGTAATCCCACCGGGCCGGCCGCTGGGGCGAGATGGTGAATGCTAACACGACCCCATCTCGCCCCACTCCAGGCGGATCGACGGCTCACGGGGGGGTTTTAGTGGGTTCAAGTCCCACACGCCCCCTTCCGCCACCCCCGTGGCGGAGGGGATAGTGCGAAGGCATTTACCCCCCCCCAAAAAAAAAAAAAAAAAGGATATATGGAAATACTACGCGCGATTAGTTTATCACATTAGTTAGTGCGCGAATAATACCCGTCTTTATCTAATTAATATTGTATGAAAAGACTTTTCCAGAGAAGCCCCAGAAAATATGATCACTAAACAACGAGTGCTTTAGACCAAAAGACTGATGTAAAATTTCTTCGGTCTTACCACAAAATATTTAGACCAGAGTTAAACAGATGAGTCTAAATATGTTCTCCACAAATCGACGTCTAATCATCGCTTTTCTAACTACAATAACAAAATTACATAATACTAGGTATATAATAATCAGGAATTCCCACTTTTGTTAGATTTGTAAGGTGTAGATTTAGCTAGTTTTAGTTTTATTTTTATTTTTAATTTAACTGGTTTCCTTTCGTTGATAAAATAAGTTTCTAATTCAATAGTTGAAATAGGTATTCTAATGCTAGATTGACATTGACCTTGGCATCTTGAGAAGCAACTGAGCCGCAATTCCCTTATCTACTAATTAACCATTGTCTTAATCGCTATTAAAATAAAGCGGGTTACACACGTAACACGTTGTTTTGTTAGACAGTTGCCACCAAATCTTAGCCGTAAACTAATGCTTATCAAAAATAATGTACCTACACACCCACTAGTAATCGTAACCTATGTACTTTATATTTCCCCGGGAATGGAACATTTTCCGGAGATAAAACATTACTATAGCCTTAAGCACTCAGCGATAATTTAGTGTAGTAGGTACTAAGTGTGTTTATTTTTTCAGAATGAAGTAGGTAGTTTCGGATATCGGACTCAAAAACAAACTATACCTCAACATAATACTGGTGTATAAGTCTACATTGGAATCCCTCGAGATCGATGCATATATTTGCGGTGCTTAGTATAAACCATTAACATCTTACCGCAAAAGTTCAGACCAGTTAAACAGATGTTACGAAAATTTCGTTCGATAAAATCGACGTCTATCACTCACGTTTTCTTACTCAATCCTGGCACTCTGAATTATTTTACTTGTGAATTTGTTATTGAGTTAGAAAAAGCTAGGGTTAGACGTCTATTTGTGGTGAAAATATTAAGACACCTGTTCAACTCTTGTTTAAATCTTTTGTGGTAAGAGGGCTGTGGTCAGGGGGCTTACCATGACGTCTTATTGCGATCCAATCGAGGACCTAAACAGAATTGTTGCACTTTATAAATAATAGTAATACATGGCTTTCGATATCATTTAGGTAGGCGTCGATCCTTTTAGATTTAAAATCAACCTAAATTGAACGTCAAGATGTCACAACAAGACGTCACGATACGAATAAGTAGTGAAACGATTCTGTTTAGGTCCTCAACTGGATCGCATAAAGACGTCGTGGTAAGGCCCCTGGTCGGCGTCTTTTGCGGCTTCCGGTTTCGGCTCAAGACCCGCTGAGGTCAGAAGGGGTCAACGGTATGCCCTATTTACATTCTGCCCATGACAATGCTTCTCACCTTCTCTTCTCTTCTCTTCTCTAAAATGAGAAGTGTATGCTTAGGTGCTTACATATCCAGAACGGGCTACACGAGCAGGGTTGGCTGGAGCATGAGAAGTTTCGTGATTCCTGTTTACATAGGTACTCTTACACACTGATTTAGTCGCGCCATCTAGTTCCAATCAGCCGAATTAACTACTGCCGCTTTACCGCTATTTTGTTCTATCACGCACTTAAAATAAAATAGAATTATTCCTCAAAATACCAACCCGTCAAAGGAACAAAACTGCACTGAAGAAAAATATAATAATTCAGTCTGTGACTGTCCCACAGCTGGGCAAAGGCCTCCCCGCACTTTCGTGAGGAGGGTTACGCCTGATCCACCACGGGGGCCTAGTCCGGGTGGGTGCATAACATGCCTCCGAAATAATTCTCGGGCATGTTGGTTTCCTCACGATGTTTTCCTTCACCGAAAAGCGAGTGATAATTACGTACATAATGTTTAACAACAAACAGATTGGTACGTGCCTGCACTGGGATTTGAACTCGCCACCTCCGTTTTGGAAGGCGGACGTTCGCCCACTAGGCTACTGTGTCCCCAAGGTAGCCCTTTCTTGTATTGCCGTCTAGGGGCCGAAGTGGCTTACCCATTTCGGGATTATGGGTTTTCAGACGGTTCAGTATCATAAATACATAATTAGTAATCTAACTTACGAAAGCTTGAGTTATGACATGGTATACCACGCCAGACGCCACAAAAAGGATTAAATTTCTCTAATTCAAAGCATGTAATCTTGATGTGCGATATAAGTACCTAAGGTTCAAGACCTACTAAGAAGGTACTACTACTACCTACTTTCGAACTAAAGTTCGAAAGTAGGTAGGCGATTATCAATGTGCGTTTAGCGATCTCGCTTTTTCAGCACAGCGATTAGGTACCTACTTAATAATTATGATCAAAATTAAAAAATACAATTTATTGGAAGTTAATAAAAGAAAATTATCTCTCACATGTTTTCTTAATCGGAAATCGAATCTATTACAGACACATATTCATAGTTATTAGTATATTATATTGTATAGTTATATTGTATATTATATAGTATATTATATAGTATAATAAATATAAGGATAATAATATATTGGCTTACCGAGGAATGCAACAACAATCTCTTTCCAAACGCATCCATCTCCCTGCACCGTATCCACTGACCGCGACACCGTGTATACCATTTTCAGCTCTCAGCCAACGCGTATCGTATCTTCAATCGTACTGTTTTCCTATCTTTTATACCACTACAATTATTCAATTTTATTCCATTCTTATCAGGCACTCGTTCTAAATAGCATTTAAAATTAAACTCTAAACCGATGCGCTAGAATTGAAGATGCCTTGGGAGGCGTGCGAGTAAAGACTGTAAAACTGTTTGAAGATGTGGCGGGGTAATATACTTCTGCTGTCTGTTGCTCTGTAGTAATAGGAACAGTGATGTTTGTCTCGAATTGTTCGTAAAACAACTAAGTATATATAATAGACAATGATAATGCAAAAAACAAACAACAGATTAAAAGAAAGTAATCTAACCTGCTTTAGTATACTTATTACAATTATGCGTTAGGTTATTTTGCTTAGGTTATCTTTTTTTTAACTACCACGATGATTTTTCACAATCTTATGGCTTGCTATATTTAATGGCCACCCGTATAAATATTCAGTTTCTTTTTCAATAGGTACTAGCCGAATACTCGACACAAATTCGTTGGACAACACTAATTTGTGAGTGTGTATGTGTGTATCTGAATTTGCGAAGACGTTTGTCCACCTAAGCAGACTACGACTCTGATCTAGGTGCGTTTAGATCGGTTTAGTTGCACCTTACGGCTAGTTTACGTTCCAGTGCAAATACAAAACAGACGCGCAATACAATCGAAATTTAGAGATAAGTATTATTAGTGATGTCAAACCAGTTATTATGATACTTTATAGTTTATACGCTTCGCAAACGGAGTAACTATTTAGTTTTTTTTAACTCTAGCCTCAGTTCTGCAGTAGGTACCTATCTACAGGGTTTGTTCCACTATCCTCACCTGAAATAACTAAAAAGAATAGGAGTTTTCCTTTCGATTAGTTATATTTAGAAAATGTACTGAAGTTGGGACTTAATAAATTTAAGTAGGGAGGACTTTCTACAAGATATTATTACATTTACTATGAATGGTCAATTTTATTTTTATACTAGATTTTAATGTAATCGCTCAAAAACGGTAAAGGCAAACATCGTAAGGAAACCGGCATTACAAGAAACACAACATTCAAGGACAGGTGATATCAAAAATCAAATTCAAATTTCGAGTAAGTAACTAGATCAAGTAAATCGCCTGATCCAAACACACACCCAATCACTTGCCCAAATTGAATGATGGAGCCATCCGTGGCATTGCAACGCGATTCTGATTATTTTCCAATCAACCTGTCAAATAGGAGGACGTTGTGACGTACTGTCCGACACGGTCTAGGTGCGAGATGGGGATGCAGGCAAGGGGATGTTTACGTTCGTGAATTACGCCCGATGTACCCTGAACAGGGTGCTTCAGTCTGCAGCTGCTGGCTTTCTGATGGCATGCTTACAGCCGATCTCTGTTTTTAAACTTTTGGGTAACATTGGTTACCCAAAAGTTTAAAAACAGAGATCGGCACATATACCTACCGGTCTTACCACAAAATATTTAAACCAGAGTTGAACAGATGAGTCTGAATATTTTCTCCACACATCGAAGTCTACCCTCGCTTTTTCTAAGTTTCACAAGGAAATTAATTCGGAAATAACAAATTCACAAGGAAATTAATTCGGAATGCCAGGATTGAGTAAGAAAACGCGAGTGATAGACGTCGATTTGTTTCGTTGAACAAAATCGAACGGTTTAATTCTGGTCTAAACTTTTGTGGTGAGACGTGCCTATCATTGCTTACTCAAAGGGCTATATAAAGGGCGTGTTAATATAAAGCTAGGGACGGACCATCGGCCCCGCATCGATGACTTTTCGTAAGTTAGGTGCGGAGTTCTATAGCTCCGTGCTTCGGAAGGTGCGTTAAGCCATCGGTCTTAGTTGTTAGCAACTGATAGAAGTCGTGCGGTGTGGCGGTCTAAGGCTATATTCAGCAGGTAGACGTCTTCAGGCTGATGATGATGATGATCATCATAGCAGTCGTTAAGCCGCATCAGAACTTGCGGCGGTCTGATACTCCTAGCAAAACCTCATACGGCAAACAACTACAATCCATGCTGAAAGACAGGCTTATCAAGAGGCGTCCTGTAGTTACGTGGAGTACCTATATGAATCCATACCAATATTAGAACTGCGAAAGTGTGTTTTTGTTTCTTACATTTTCATGGCTCAACCACCGAAATTTTTAATGAATTTTGGTATAGAGATAGTTTGAACTATTTATCGCGATATAATGTAGTCAGAGCGGGTGTAGTGGCGCGCGAAAGATAGTGTGTAAAATTTTGAATCCTCACGAGTGGGGATATGGGAATATTGTTGATAAAGCATTCCACTTGAAACGTATACCTACCTACCTAGTCAAGAGTTGCGTATTAATTATGGTATTACAACCTTGGTAAGTTATGTGCAAATTGTTTGTTCAAAACTTTAGCATCGAGAAAAGTATCCTAGACCAGAGTAAAACAGATGTTTCTAAAAATTCGTTCGACAAATTCGACTTCTATCACTAGCGTTTTCTTACTCAATCCTGGCATTCCTAATTATTTCACTTGTGAATTTATTATTGAGTTAGAAAAAGTGAGGCGTAGACGTCGATTAGTGGAGAAAATATTTAGACTCCATCTGTTTAACTCTTGTTTCAATATTTTGTGGTAAGACTGTATAAGTTTTTTTGCTGGTATGGTACGCGTTCCCAAATTATCCATGAATTGGCTGACGCGTCATTCCATCCGTCTGATAGCTCATCAGCTGGGTAATTTTTCAATCAAGCTGTCCCTGTGACGTCACAGGACGTAGATACGAGCTACAAATTGAACTATTTTCCCATTTAAGGCCAATGAAGCCTTTGCCGAAGCCAGGATAATTAGGCGTGTGTCTCCAAAAAATATATGCATCTACTTATACCTAGAATGTTGGTGTCACATCGCTTCTAGTTAGCGCCCAGTAGTTAACCACAGACACATAAGAAGAAGCAAACCGAGCATTACATCATGTCTAATTAATTCAGTCTTGAAGCCGGCCACTATATACTTATGAGTGACGCTGGTGATATTTTAACAGCTCGTTCCACTTAGTAAAAATGTTAGGTCGCACTCAGCACGAATTTTAATCTTAGTTAAACGGTAAGCCTGGTAAGCCTGGTAGGCGTATGCCCGCCTTCCAAATCGGAGATGGCCAGTTCAAATCCCAGTGCGGGCACGTACCAATGTGTTTCTTGTTAAACATAAGTACGTAATTATCATTCGCTGTTCGGGTGAAGGAAAATATCGTGAGGAAACTAATATGCCCGAGAATTTTATAGGAGGCATGTTATCCACGAACCCGGACTAGGCCCCCGTGGTCGATTATGGCCTAATCCTCTTCACGAAAGTGAGGTGAGACCTTTGCCTAGCAGTGGGACAGTTACAGGCTGAATTATTATTATTATATAATTATATAAATTTTATGAATGTATGCACAGTTGTCTTGTCATCCTTACTTCGGCAGCCCGTGCATGATTTGTCTTGGCTTCACTAGATAGTCGTAACGCTCGGTCTGTTTCCCCTTATGGGTCTGTGAGTGAAACAGATTTCCCGACAGTTTAGTCACTGCGAGCTAATATTGTGTTATCGTACGTGCGCGCGCGCACGGCTCAGTAGTCATTACTGATAGCCATTTATTGGCACTGTTATAATATAAAGTAAAGAAACGTTTACTTCGTTCACAATGAGACATTTAAATTCTGAGAAAACAACGAAGTTTCTCGTGTACCTACTTATTCTACATTGTCTAGAGATATGTTTATTCCTACGGCCTAAATAATTAACTAAAAACTAAATAATTGGTCTGTTACTGATGGTAGAGGTGCAAAGCTGAGTGTTAAATTGTAAAAAGGACATAATTTGTAACAAAAAATATTTTGTTGATATTAAAAGTACCTACCTACTTTTTTTTAATCATTCAACCCATTTAAAGTGTCATATAATTAGAGCATAACATAAAAATTATTGTATAATTACGAGTATTATATTTATACGTGTTTCTAGTTTTATGAGGAAATTATATTTTTTAATTTATGCCTAATAATAAAATGGTGAATATCCCTAAAATCTGTTAGAGAGTGTAATAAAAGGATATTATAGGACGCAGAAGAAACTCGATGGCTTATTGTAACACTGACCGTAAACACAATAATAACAAAAAAAAAACAAAATGGCTGCTGAAGCCCATTGTTGCCAAACAAAATTAATTCCTGTTTTATCCGATAGCCGATCGAGATAGATAGCGTATTGGGTCGCACCTTTTCAAGGGATTCATTAATTCTAGCGGGTCAATTAATCTGTTACAAAAAAAGGTTCCAAGATGTATGTATATCAGGATTTATAACAAGTTAGAACAAAATCAACGGTTTCCAGGCGCCTGTCATAGCTGAGCTGACATTATCATTATTAAAAAAAAACTCTTATTTAGCTTTTTTTTTGGTGCCGAGTGTGTCCAAAAATGATCCATATAATATGGATCCAATGGGTTCATCCTTTAACAGCCGAAATTAATTTGTATCTCCTATCGAAGATTGAAATCGATCTTGGAGTGCTGCCTATCGTTCGATCGATCGGCCGTTAATGTATAGTAGCAATAACAACACCCATAGCCACAGCAACGCGTGGCCGTGTTTGCTAGTAATCATATAAATTATGCCTACGTATGAATTTGTTTAATTTTATTTTAAATTTTATCTTGCCTATCTTTAGACCACTATCTCACCTAGTCTTAAGTGACGATGTGGTCAAAGAGAGTAAACATGTTCAGACTAGAACGGGACTGGCTTTCAAGGACCGCTACTGAAAAACAATCAGGCACATGTGTGGTAAATGCTGAAAAATATTAATATTATTTTGCTATGAAAAGAGTATGAAAATATCATCTTATAACGATGACAATCCCGATGACATTCAGAATTCGCCTCTTAGAGAATTTGAAGTTTTGATTGTTTGTTTGTTTCATTTAATAAGCTCCGAAACTACGGAACCGATTTGAAAATAATCTTCCACTGTTGGGAAGCTACACTATCCCCGGGTGACATAGGCTACTTTTTATCCGATAAAAATTAACGGTTCCCGCGGGATAGTAGCAAACGCGGGTGAAACCGCGAGGCGCTTCTAGTATTGCATAAAACCGTGAAAGGTATCATCGTCATGATAGTTCTTTTACTGAATGGCAGATAGCGATAGGAGCCAGCGTCCAATTAGTAGTTCTGATCCCATCACACAGGTACAGTCAACAACAAAAGTGAATTTCTAACTTCATAATTTGTTTAACTTCCATTTATTCAGCTTTACACAGGTAAGCTTACTGAACTTAACTTTAGAATATAAAGATTCACCCGTCTTGCCTCTGACTGTAGGAAACCAAGGGAAGTTTTTCGGTGCCTTATTCTAGTTTCTAAGCTTCTCTCCATTCTCGAGTTTTAGACTATTTCACTAAAGCTTTCTTTTGCTTTTTTCGAAGCGATGGTAGAATTAAAGGTGTTTATTTGTTCATGAATCGCACATGGAAATGAACTACCTGTATCCACATAGAATATAATATTTGTATGGAGAGGTTGACAGATTGGAGTACCACCCACTACTCTGTATACATTTTTATAACGTATTATGGCTCGCGCGAACTTTATACAGCTATTCTAAGCCCTTAAACTAAAACTTACGTTAGGGACGTTTAGCACCGGTCATTAGGCCCAAAATGCCATGTAGCAAATGCGTTGTCGTCCGAGTTAATACGTTAATTCCACAAAGTTCAAGAACAGGTCAAGTACGAAGTCAAACGCCACGGAATGTACACAAAGGATTGCAATAGAAGCACAGGGAAATAAAAGGACAATAAATGTGGTAGCGGACCCATACTAATGTAGTTCTTGTACATAAACATTATAATATCTATAAGTAACAAAATTATCACTCGCTTTTCGGTGAAGAAAAACATCGCGAGAAATCCAATAATGTTCTAAGTATTTAGATGAATATTTAAAAAAAATTGTCGAACCGGTTGAGCCAACGAGACTACCGCACAGTAACAATTTTATACAAATAGGCGGAAGTTTATCGTAGCCACTTTTCTAGTTGACTGTACCTCCGAAAAGGAGAGTTCGAAAATTGCAAACTGAAAGTTCATCAAACTTTAGTGAACTTCCTAAATCCCACCCTGGAGTGCTGACTGACCCTGATTAGAAGGCTCTCATCCGCCTTCGTTGGCGATCAGCCGAGTACCTACCTGAACTAGCGTAGGTACAGTCAGAGTCAAAAGTCACTAAACATTATCAAATATTATTAAGCTATAAAGACCGCTTTATTACCTCTTGTATGCATATTTTGTACGCATAAATAAAAATAATGACATTACTAGGTGACATTTCATATAACAGAATAGATCTTACCACAAAATATTTAAACCAGAGTTGAACTGATGAGTCTAAATATTTTCTCTACGAATCTACGTCTAACCCTCGCTTTTTCTAACTCAATCATTTGTGATTGAGTTAGAAAGTGAAATAAAATAGTAAAATAGTTAGGAATGCCAGGATTTAGTAAAAAAACGCGAGAAATACACGTCGATTTTGTCGAACGATATTTTAGAAAACTCCGGTCTAATCTTTTGTGGTAAGACGGTGCGTCTATTCACTTCATCGACCAAGCATTCCGTTCATAGGTCTTTCCTAATTCGAACTAAAATTACTCCCTCGATGTCGACGCCGACACTATGAAGTCGCTTATGCTGCCAGCGGCGACGCTTACGACGACGACGCTGACGACGTCCACGCTGATGCCTTCGACACTGATGACGCTGACTCTGTCAATGCTGTCACTGACGACAGAGACTGACAGCGCTGACGCTAACGACGACGCTGACGACGTCCACGCTGATGCCTTCGATACTGATGACGCTGATTCTGTCAACGCCGTCACTGACGACGGAGGCTGACAGCGCTGACGCTAACGACGGCAACGCTGACGACGCCGACTCTGACCACGTCGGAAAAGTGAGAAATTTCAATAGCCATTTTAATCATAAAAAATGTGACGTTTTGTCGACAATTCTGTTGACACGTCATGTTTTTCTTTTTCTTTTGGCTATTATTTCCAGATAGGTCACCACTTCACCAGGTCATCTGGGGCTACTCGATATACTACCTACTCGATGCTACCCGTGCGAAGCCGAAGCAGCTCGCTAGTTTATAATATTGCTTTTCTAATCCATTCTCAATATCATATTATGTTTTACATAAAAAGACGTAGTTTTTCAGACCACCAAAGTACAAAATAAGCTTATAATAAAATAATCTCTAAAAGGACTCTCTCTAACGGCGGCTTATCCCAAATACGACGTATTTGGAATTATAGATGTTACGCCGGCTACTCAGAAATGTATTATTACATGTACTAAAAACAAAATCAAATTCAAATAAGTCCCTTATGTAGGCTCCAAGAGGGGCACACTCAGAATACATTAAATTGAAAAGAACCGGCATGAAGCGGTATAATTAGTAATAATAATACGTGAGCCTATAACCGTCCCACTGCTGGGCAAAGGCCTCCCCGCACTTGCGTGAGGAGGATTATGCCTTAATACACCACGGGGGCCTAGTCCGGATTGATGGATAACATGCCCCCGAAATAATTTTCGGGCATGTTGGTTTCCTCGCGATGTTTTCCTTCACCACAAAGCGAGTGGCAATTACGTACAATTATACTTACAATGAAACACTATAGAACATAATATGAACATAATTAGTCACAATTTATAAGAATAAAGAAAATGAAATACTGTTCGTTCATAACTTGAGAATAGATGGACCGATTTGAATATTGGTTTTCTTCAAATGTTCGCTTTAGATTTTTCGCCGATCGCATTCAAGAACACTCTTCTTGAGTAATCTAACCTTTAGGGTGGCGTAAACTTTCGTGCGTACCGGCTATCAATTCTCGTTTGAATATCTGAGACTATTTAACTTCGTTATCAAAGGCCTCAGAGCACTACAATTTCAAAGATAACCATATTAATATTTTCGATATTGTGGCTCGGAGGCGTACGATGGGGGAGTTAAAGCTAAGGTTTAGTTATGCAGGGCGATTTTAATACTAAAAGAAATTGTTGGCCAATCTAAATGAGAAATTGAATCAAAATCATCTTTTTTTAAATTTCGTAAGATTTTCTCATGTTTTATAAGTTACTAGCTGACCCGGCAGCCGTTCTTCTATCATTGCCTTACCCCCAGTTTCTGAAACGTCATTCAACGTTGACAACAGATTAATTATATTGCCATCTTTGTCATTTGTTTATAGTCAGATAGAGACAACGATAGTTTTAATCTACTGTCAACGCCAACAAACGTTCTAGAAACCGGGGGCTCTTATTCTATCTCTCTCCCTCTTCATCTATCATGTCTTTCCCTACATCTAAGTTAACATGGTCGCTAAGTTTTATAAAATTTTTCATATTACGCGAAACTTTCTAAATTTTCTCTTTCATAAGAACATTCTCCTGACAATAACAAACACAACAAAAAAAGTATTAGCAAAATTGGTCCAGCCGTTCACGCGTGATGCCGTGACCAAGGGAAATTGGGAGTCTTATTTCTTAGTTTTATTCTCTTAGTTGTATATTATATAATCTTCTTATCTTAGTTTTATATATAGAGATTCTTACTATTCGGAGCGGAGGCGAATCCAACCAAGCAAAAATGTACCTACACACTCGACTGAGTTGCTTTCTTTTCTCAAGGGTTTGTTGGAAGAAAAGTCATTATAGGGTTTACCCTAATTCATGGTCCTTCTTTTATTTTTGATACTATGTTATTTAACAAATAATAATCCTTATTATGAAGCCTTTTCGATCGATGATAAAGCTACAGAATGATTATTTTTCTTGTGTAACGTGTTCGATTCCATTTTCAACCATGTAATTATTGAAATAATTAATGCACTTTAAATTATTTTTGAAATTCAAATAATGTCTTCTTTCAGTAAAATGTTCCATCTACAGTATTAAAGCTACTTTCCCTCCATGTGGCATATCCGTGGGACACCCTGTATGACGTATACCCTTCCTTCCTACTCTATGCGCTATCCTGTCAACTGTGAAGCCAACCCCAAAATGTATGAGTAAATCAATGATCATATTTATCTCTATATCGTGAATTTTGCCATATATTTATAGTTATTCTGCTATTCAGAACGAAGATGACCCCAACAAAACAAAGATCGTGTTACATTTCTGTACTATATACCTACTTTTGATATTAGGCCCGTACGGGAATCGAACGCACCATCTCACGTCTCACAATTACGATTGCAGTATAGTATGTTATCCCCCTTATCAGCCTTCCATGCCACTGCTGGGACACAGAGCCCAGTCCAACTTAAAATATTTAAAAAGACACAACTTAAAGTTGCCCGTGTTAATTCCACATAAAGCTATGACGAGCGCCGTCGGTTCAAAATTAACGTTTGAATATTCAACGAGGCATACTAGGCTGTTTAACATTAAATAGATCGTGGGAATAAAAAATTGACTTCTAATAACCATTTACTTAAAGGCGCAATAATATTTCGTAGGTATGTAATCTATTATTTTGCGCTGCGTCGCTGTGGTGGGTGTACATTCTTCTCGCGAGGCGAGGGCCGTGCTCAGCTGTGGACGGATAAGGGTGGGTGGGTTGAAGTAACATACTGCATTCAATCGGGTGGGATACTAAACTATAACACTCAGAACGTCAAAATATAAAATGTCAACACCAAATTATTCGACAGTTGAATTTATAAATGAGTCAAAATAACATTCGCTTATAAGGTAAACCGTTCAAAACATCAACACTTCAGATGGTCAATGGATCTGAATAATTTTAGTTTATAACATTTATAAGTGATTTAAAATATCAACACTTCAATAATATGTGACGGCGTCAGTGTCGATGCAAGTAACAACCCTTAATAATAATAATTATTCAGCTTGTAACTGTCCCACTGCTGGGCAAAGGCCTCCCCTCACCATCGTGAGGAGGGTTAGGCCATAATCCACCACGGGGGCCTAGTCCGGGTTGGTGTATTGTTACTATGAGTAATTACCACTTCCTCATCCAGGAAATATCTTCGTTTACTATAATCATTGAACCATTGGTTCGAGAGAAGCTGTAACATTATGCACTCTAACAAATATGTCAAAAATTTCGTTCTACAAAATCGACGTCTACCACTAGCGTTCCTGTCATTTCTATTAATTACGCGCATTTGTTATTGAGTTAGACAACGCGAGTGTTAGACGTCGATTTGTGGGATTAAATTTTAGACACATCTGTTCAACTCTTGTTTAAATATTTTGTGGTAAGACCGTGAATGTTTCACGTATACATACACATTCGTGGTAAATCTATATTCAAAGCAGCCAAAAACACTATTTCAGGTCTACGTGTTTTATGCATGGAATTTTCATAGTCTGGTAGAGTTTGAGAATAAAATGTACAGTGTAGTGAAGCATAGTAGGACTATTTTCATCTTAACGTCTAGTCGTTTTGTACATCGTCTAGTCATTGTGTAAAACGTCTAGTCGTTTTGTAAAATGTCTAGTAATTTTGTAGAATGTCTACTGACTAGACATTCTAAATAGTAAATAGGTTAAATGGCTAGCTGTTTTGTATGCTAGACGTTTTGTAAAAAGTCTAGTCATGTTATTAAACGTCTAGTCAATTTTTTAAATGTAGTTTTTTAGTAACTTCGCAGTTCTCATCACATCATCGAACTTAAATTATGTACGTACAACTGAGACCCAAATTCTGGCCTTTATTTCGGTCAAAGATCGAGCATTGTCATACAAAGTGTCAGCATTTTTGAAACGTTTCCCATTGGTATCGGCTTAAGAGATAAGATTTGGTTCGTTTTCGTTTTCAGTTTTTTTTTGTACTAATTAAGTATGAATGAAGTAATGAAGAATTAAATTACATACTCTAAAAGTTTACCGTCTGATCTCTCAATGCGCTGTGTAAATATTATCCTGTTAGCTCAAAAAGGAACCTACGATGCAAGTTACGAGTATATTTATCAGCGTTCAAATACTTCCAACTATCTCCATATTGTTTTAAGTGGATGCGTCTAGACGGTGTTCTATTCAGTGTGTATTTTACTCGAGAATTGGTATTGTTACAATTTAGACTTGCTTACGAAGAGTTTATTTTTTTATTTGTGATAAAAGGATGTCTTTCAATGGATCGGCTACAGGGAGGTATGTTAAGTAAATAAACCACGCATGGACTTAAAAATCTAAATATAGTGGAAGTTACATTATGTACTTAAAAGCAAGCGAGATTGGGGGCAAATACAGCCTTTACAGTACAAAATACAATGTGCGATCAAGTAACCGATATTGCGCTTGTGTGGTGTTGACTAAACTACAATACCACAGATACACAAACATATCTCGGCATTAATATTTACAAAGTTCTCGCGTAAGTAATACAGAAAAACATGTGAATTACAAAAATATGCAGTACATGCAAAAAGTAATATTATGTAAAATACAATTATTTCCAAAGCAGATGATGCGCCTTGGTTGCTATCGATAACAGTCCTAAGACATGTCAGAACCATTCGACAGCCTGACAAACACTAATACCAGATGGCGCTTCTACAAAGATTGATTTTAGAACATAGTCTTGCAATTATAGCTCTTATTTCCACACTAATTGAGCCTCACACGATACTGCAGTTCCAACCCCTCTGGAACCTACAAACATAAATTTCCTCTTCTTCCAGGTGTGGTTTCACTATTTATTTTCCCACGGGTCCTACTCCGTTTCTCTGTCGGGTAGGTGCTACAAATGCGCTACGATGGCGCTACGAGGGCGCTACGCGTCGTAGAGGATCGTGTGGAAATATTTATGTAATGACGTCATACTTCTATCTAACACAAACGATTTTTCTTCAGCACTTTTGTCTTGCACTTCGCTGGTGTTCTTACAAGCTTTTATTAGATTCGCACCTGTTTAAATACACGGCTACTTACTATATATTTTTAATTTTTTGTATTAATTTGATTAAGGTAAATATCATGTGGTGATTCTTAGTTGACTTTTAGATAGGAAAAAGCTACTTCAATGCATAAGTTCATCGACAAGGCATCGATCATACCATCGGTAGGTATCTCTAGTTCCGATAACCAGAATAGTCTCAGTTCTCATTGACTCGTCCGAGGGATTCCAATCATAGATTCAATCTGCTGCAGTGTATCGCTCAACACTCGTGAATAGATCGAAAGAGTGTCTCTATGAATGGATTAGGGTGAGAGACCACCGTGTCGGTATACCGCCGGCGAATTAAACTTGTTCACTGCATAATCGGTATGCCGGTATACCCCCCCCCCCTTTATAGCACTAAAACGACTGATTACCAAGTCTGTATATAGTTTGTTTATCTGTATTTGGTATAGAGACAAATACATAGATTATAATAAAGCATAACTCAAGTCATTATAATATCACATCGCAGTCATCAATATGCCGCGCAAGTTGGACAATATTGGACATAGTGTGAATATGTATTTGTCTGTGTGTGTATGACTTACCCCCAGTTTCTGAAACGTCAGTCAACGTTGACAACAGATTAATTCTATTGCCATCCTTGTCATTTGTTTAGTGTTAGATAGAGACAACGATAGTTTTAATCTACTGTCAAAGCCAACTAGCGTTCTAGAAACCGGGGGTTAGTCCAATAAACCTGGTAAGGAATCAACTCGTCAGCTTCGCATGTTATCTCGTCACTTACAATGATGAATGATATGATAAAAATCTGCCTTTAAGATATTGTCTGCCAACTTTTTGTCGCTTACTAGTATGGCGACAGATTGTTTATCTGTTAGCATGTTTTCATTACTTTCCGGGCCTGGTGTGTTTCGACCTTTGGAAGAAAGTTTCATACATGTCTCCGGAATAAGGCAGCTGAAAGCGAATGCTATTTCCAATTTAAAGTTTTTTCAGCCAGTTACTACTCGGAGTGTAGGTACTTGGTATTGTGAAGAAGTACAATACTCTATGAGCGAGGGAGTTTTCAGATACAATAAATAAGCATTTATAACTTACTTTCAACATCCATCATCATCATCATCATCAGTCTATATCAGTCCACTGCTGGACATAGGCCTCCCCTAATGAGCGCTATAGCGCCCTGTCTTTAGCTTGATGCATCCAGCATCTGCCTGCAGTCTTTCGCAGATCGTCATCCCACCTGGCCGGAGGGCGTCCTACACTACGTTTGCCGAGTCGCGGTCTCTACTCAACAACACGTTTACTCCAGCGGTTATCGGTTCTTCGCGAGATATAGCCGGCCCACTGCCACTTCAGCTTGCTTCAACATCCAATATTGACTTTAATGCTCTGTCTCGTGGCTTTACTCACGGATGAACATGTTCATGCAAATGTTTTATTGTTTACTAGAAGTGCCTCGCGGTTTCACTCGCGTTAACTACTATCACGCGGGAACCGTTTTAGTTTTTACGGGATAAAAAGTAGCCTATGGTACACAAGGTGAATGTAGCTGTCCAATGGTGAAATCGGCGCAGAAGTTTGTGAGTTTATTCATTACAAACATACACACACAGATACAAATCTTTCCTCTTTATAATTAGTAGTGTAGAAGTGTAGATTCCGGGTTAGCAGTTCCAAAACCGATTGGCAAAGAACTTAATTACGTATTCTTAAAAGCAAAAAATATGTACTGCCTATTGCATATATGTTTTGGCCAGACTCGATATAAGGATTTAATAAAATCGATTCCAAATTTTCACCTCAATTCTCTCGTACCTGTTTTTTAGATCAGGAATATAACTTCATTTCCAGAGGCGTCATATCGATTTGTGAAACGTATCGGACAGAACACTGGCACGTATTGAGAAAGCTGTCTGCATTTTATAGATGGCTAAACACATATATTTCTACACAGTTTCTACAATATTAGATTCATTTCATTTTATAAATTAAAGGTGCTTATTGTTTTATTTTTCTTTCACGCAACAGTCAAGAGACTGTAACGCGATTATTTGCATAGAGATGTTATTAAAAAAGATATTTTTATATATATAAAAAATTGATAATCTTATATGGGTTGAAGGTATATAAGCTACTTATAATCCCGGTTTATTTTCAGTGATGTGCATTTTTCTTATTTAAAAATTATGCTAATATTGTACACTTTCTTCATTTTGTCCATTTATTCAAGCGCGTGTTTCTCATATTAAGTTCACTGGCTAAATCCAGAAGGTCAAGAACTAAATTGAAATCATTGCTGAACTTTGCAGAGTTTTATCATAACTCCGCTGCTGAATTAACGCGACAAAAACATATTATCTCGTACGCTTATTTACCTCAGACCATACCTACACTGCATACAATAATGCTACTCTTGCCTCAGATAAATCAAGAGAGAAGATGTGTTAACGGTTTGTAAATGGTTTTCAAATATAAAGTCTATGGGTCCTAGTTCATAGCTTTGTTTGACACCATTTTTGAACTTTTTTACCGTTCAAAAATGGTGTTAAACAATAGGTCTAAACCAGAAGCATTTGCTGACTGATCTTGCTTAGTTGAATATCTAATATCGATTAGCCATCGTAGTTCATCATCGTATAGACAAATAGCGTTCTTTTAAACAACTATTTTGTATGTCTGTTTGTATTTTTATATCGGTGTGCGAGTTACTTGTAGTGTTTAGTGTTAGTGAACTAGCGTAGTGTTACAAGTGCAATTAAAAAATGTCCTCGCCTTAATAGACCAAGGTAGAGTATTACCCAACTGATATGGCTTACCGATGTACCTGCGCAGAAGATGAATTTTCAAAGCGCGAGAAATGCTATTGACCGCTATTGGTCGGCAGCCGCCGCCATCTTAGCGAGCTTAGAGTGAGATGGAACTAACAGCTGCAGTGTATTATGAACCTTATAATAGTGACCTTAGGTTGATTGTAAGTTTTAAGCATTCATTCGTTAATCTTCGGACCATACTTTCTTTTCTGCGCGAACGAAGATTCACGACGCGCCTTATAAGTTGGGTACTAGTATAACATATCTTCCGTATTTTGATGCATCTAAGCTCATATCAAGATTTGACAGACTTTCCTTCGGCGGAGCTTCATTTCCCTAGGGCTGGAGATTGAACAACATGGCAACTGACGCCGTGTCAAATGAACGGGACCAAGTTACGTTTATTGGCTGAGAAACATACAGCTCGTACTGATGCTAAAAAGAATTCTTTTATTTCTTATATTTTATGTTATTTAGGGAATGTATTTGATGGTTTGAGAGTTTGTAAGCAATAACATAATTACGAGTACATACACACCTCTTTTTGTTCAAGCATAATACGAGTACATACTAAATTTTTTTTTCACACCTCATGCTCAAAAAAGGTGTCAGATTAGCTCAGCTTAGCGGTAGCATATGAGGTTGTTGGGCTCTAGGGAGTGTGATTAATGAATAAACAGCCGCAGTTTGTTAGTAAAATAGTTGTGACATAAAATGATTAGCAATAATAATAACAGTAATAATAAATCTTTAATTCAGATAATACATCAATGGCACGTTCCGTTTTGCTATTATGGCTACGGAACCTTGAAAATAAGTCTTTGTGACTTCACTCTTTCAGCATGTTATGTATTTCAGTGGTATCGAGAAGGTTTATAACTCGGTTGTAAACATCTATTGTGTTCGAGAGAAATATGCCTAGAATTCGAATTTTCAGTTTCATGATTTCTTCGTTCGTAACCTACGCCGGATTTTATGAAACCGTTCAGTGTTACATTTGAACATTGAAATATTTTATTTCCACTTTTTTATTAATTACGAATAAAAAACTATTATAAAGATTATAACAGGCTTAAGAGTATAAAGTAGCATAATTATTAATTACTAACTGCATTATTGATAGTATTCTACAAGTTAATTTAAATATTCATCCAATCATTGCTGAATCATTAGACATAACCAAATGATATAATAAATATAAAATTTTCAAATTATCAAGACCAATAATTAACTAATAAAAATACAATGAAACTCAAGTATACAAAAATCGTCACATACATACTGCTCCTACAGACTATAAAAGCTATAGCTGACAACGCGGACAACACGAGCCAAAGTGAGTCCACAGATCTCAATGACAACGACCTAGACGTTGGTCACCGCAACAACGTAGCTCAGAGTGAAAACTACACAGGTCAAAGTCGATCCTACACGGGTCAAAGTCCAATCTACAGTGGTCAAAGTCGATTATACACGGGTCAAAGTCCAATCTACAGTGGTCAAAGTCGAACCTACACAGGTCAAAGTGCACGTTATAAGGATCTCAGTGAGCATACCATCGTGACAAACAGCAATGTGTTTCCTTACATGGCGGCTATACTGAAAGGTACGAAGTATATGAGTGCTGGTGCCCTGGTGGATCCTAGTTGGGTGTTGACAACGGCTGATGGACTTTTTGTGTGAGTAAATAAGGTCGATAATCGATCAATTTGGAATATAGGTATTGCCATTTCCTGCAACTAACATATTAATTATTATCTTTCAGCGAAAATATTAGTAGTTTTTAAAAAGTAATGTTATAAACAGGAAGGCTAAGCAGAAAGGCACACTTCCGTTAGAGTTCCACTAAGCAATATATCGCCGGATATCCTGTGCAACAGAATCTAAAAACAGAAAACAGTTATAATAGAGTTAGAAATAAAATATTAATTTCAAGAAACGCGTTGGTTTTATGAGACGTTAGTCAGGAAAAGAAATCTCAATCTTATCTTTCTGTGAAAGCTTTTTATTTGGATTGTCTGGATTTTATCAAAGGGTGTTGTTTCCTACGTAATTACTGAGCATTAATTGGCAACCATTTGTCTCGTAGTGGTGAGTTCAGTGCAGTGTAACCACTCAAATTGCATTGCACATAGATAATATACGTAGCATTGCAGGATTTTGCTATGCAAAACACTAAAGTAACTACTTTAAATTTTAATTATTGTGGATTGCGAGCGAATAGAATATAATATTATTATAAGTATATTATAGAAAACGAATGTTCCTACGAAAGACGTAATACGAATATTTGTAGAATTCGATGATAAAGTTTATTTTCCGCCAACAATGGGTTGATTTATTATTTGAACAAGCCAATCCTGTTTTCGATTCCCTGTATGCTTTCAGCTTTAAATCGGGTCACGCAACAGTACGATGCTTTGTAACATTCGCGTACTGTGAATAATCGGAATACCTACTCGATCCAAATACTTTGACAAACCAGAACATTGCCAGAATGTTGTAATAGCTAGCTAGCTGCGTCCCGCGGTGTGGCCCGCTGTCTAGGAATAAAATGAGCCTATGACATACCTAATTTTTTGTTGATCCAGAGCAACAAAAAACCTCTAATGAGAAAGTATTCGATACGTTAATTGTCAAATTTGTTTTAGATTTGATCAGACTCCTACATTTCCTACAATAGGGCCAGCACAAAAAAATTAACGGTTTGTATCGTTAACGTATCGATCAAGGTAACCGTTCGCGTACGCATCTTGTCGATATTGCAAGGCGCTGATCGCCCTGCAGGGTCTTAGTTACCTCCTTGCCAAATTTAATTAAAAGCCGTTTTACCGTGACGACGACGCATACAAACCTACACACTGGCAAAATTTCGTCTTTGTATTATTAGTAGGTTTGGTACCGCGTTGCCCATTTGCGACACTATTCCTATATTTTAAGCTCATGCTCTAACCAATTTAGATTACTGCAACGAAACTGTAGACTGCAGCCTTCCACGCAATTACAAGTATGCATTACTGCTTCGGCTGTATATCTGAGTCCCAAGTCTTTAATTTCAGAACGCTTTAATCGAATCGCAATAAGTAGATTAGCTTCGGATTAGTTTGTGACTCGTATTGGAAAATCTCTGGCATAAACATTGTATTAAAGTTAGGAGACTTGGACCCCTGGTGTATTACTTCGCTTGCTCTACCGAGGATTCATCTACTCATCATTTTTTCACCTTTGCAGGATGAGGGAATCCGTCAGACTACTTCGAGTCAGACTCGGTAGCATCAACTACAGGAAAGGTGGTATCCTTCTCCCGGTCAAGATGTTTGAAATTCACCCTTATTTCGACGACAAAAGGCCCAATTACGACGTGGCTCTCATCATGTTGGCCGAACCAGTGAGGTTTACGCCAACTGTGAAGGCGATAAGACTGCAGACGACGCCTAGAGAACTGACTGCGACGCATTTTATTGTGACGTCATGGCCTGGTCCTCTGGTGAGTTCAGGAGTGTACAAAACAGTGTGGTAACGAGAAAGCTTGGAGAATAACCTGGATGTAGAACCATTCGTGGAACCAATAACGTTTGAGTAGACGGGGTTTACGGTGGAGGCAGCGACTGCTATAGCTATCTGGCTAGATAGAGTTCATGTTACTGAAAGTGCTCCATAAATCCAATTCGCGTTGTCATAGTAACTGCTGTTGTAAGTTACAAAGGCAACGATGACGACGGTCTTACCACAAAACATTTAAACCAAAACTGAACAAATGTGTCTAAATATTTTCTCCACAGATCGACGCCTAACCCTCGCTTTTTCTGACTCAATAACAAATTCACAAGAAAAATAATGATGAATACCTGGATTAAGTAAAAAAACGCGAGTGGTAAACGTCGATTTTGTGGAACGAAATTTAAGGAACATGTGTTTAACTGTGGTCTAAACTTTTTTGGTAAAACGGTAAGTGTATTTAGTCTGACGTACAATCAAGAATGTAAAATATATATATCTTTCTAAACATCTAACTATCCTACACACAAGGATGAACGTGTAACGCCTGCCTTACAAAATGGTCACATCACATTTTTCTAGGCGTCAAAGTCTAAGAACTTGACTCACGAACTGCAGTCCATGGAGACAATCAAACGGAACCGCATCCTGACCGTCACTCACCTGCATCCGTCGAACCCTCAGGAGTGTGCTGAGGAGTTGAAGGAAATCGGAACCACCACCGACGCCGTCATGTGCTTGGAGCCGGCTGAGATGAACCCTTGCTTGGTAAGTGAGACTTAACCAAAAACTGTTGAGGAAGCCCTCGGACTATTACCCCCGTATCGCTAGTCGTTACCTCCAAATTTCTTTCAATCGATTTTTGCTGTTGTGGGACTTCGAAACTCCCCCCAAAAGTTCCTCATATTTGGTATCGTTAGTTGAACTTTCGAGGTTCCTCGGTACTACATTTTAACACAAATGATCGTAGAGCAGCAGCTTCGAGGATTCCTCAAGGTACGTCGCGAGGTACCTTGAGCTGACAGATGGTTTGTTACCTTCGTACGAGGATTATTGCCAAGGAATAAAGTGGAGGAAATTTTGCCAACTAACGATACCAAAACAGGCGAGTGACGTTGAGTGAGTGGAGTGAAATAAATTTGGAGGTAACGATAACGATACGGGGGCTAGTATCTCTTCCTAAGAAACATATGGTTTTGAAACTAGGTACGTGTCGCGAATTTTTATATAATTATAAAGATAAGATTTCGCCTTTCAGAGAGACGTCGGCGCCCCAGTAGTGCTAAATAACGTGCTGCGAGCCGTAGTGTCCTCGTGGAAAGCGGATGACTGCGATGAAAACTCCGAAGGGCTGATCTTCGCGACCCTCGTGGCAGCCAGGAATGTCAGCGGCTGGATACATGCCACCGTGCATGGGCATAGGTGGACTCCTTAGAACTACATCATCATAATCATCAGCCTGAAGACGTCCACTACTGAACATAGGTCTACGTGCAGCTTATAACTACAATACAATATTTTTTCGTTTGTAAGCAAGATTTTTATTTTATTTCTTATATTTTTTTTTAACTAACTAACAAACTTTTTTCTAACTATTATTTTTCTTATGACTGTCTTTTGAACGTGTAGAGAGTCGTTCTAGTAACTATAATAATGAAACGTTGATTACTTTTCAATTATATTTTGAGAAATTATTAAGTAAATAAAAAATATCATGGTAAGCCGTAACAAGAATATTCCACCTCGTACAATATGCCAGTAAAGTAACATAATTATTATATTGCATTGATTGAAACCATGAGTCGCCAATATGGTCGGCTAATCAAAATTCGGTCGGCTAATCATTAATTTATTTGGCCACTCTACTACAATCACAAAGGAACTCATAATAATATAAATAACCTATGCGCCAATGTAAAACCGTATGAGAGATCTAGACAACACAAATACAAAATAGAAGAAAATAAATTCTTCTAAATCTGTGTTTCTATCTAGTGTGCCCTAGAATGATGATGAAATCAATGAGAACGTTGTCCTTCATATGTAAACAGGTATTAAATTCAAAGGTACCTACCAACACTTGCGACAATCTGCTTGGAAGTTAAACATTCTCTCTTATTCTTTTAATTCTTGCAAACTTATTTTTAAGACCATTTTTTGTACTATTTTGTTATTCTATTCTACATTATTACTAGCTGCGCCCCGCGGTTTCACCCGCGTTACACATACGACACCTATAGATATTTAAAAGGTTCTTACTTTTTATTGTGTCATCAATGATCATAGTTGACATCCGCGATACTGCAAAAATACTTTACAATTTATAATATTACGGCTTACACATAAGATATAGATATATACTGTGGCGGGCTTATTTGTAGGACTATTTAAGATAAACATTTCCATCATACATTACATATGTATAACTCTAGCGGTTTTGGCAGCGCACGCCAGAATAGCTCGCAAATGGTAGATTTTTTCCTACGTTACTTGACACTTATCGTCATATTTCGGACAATTCACACAATATCTTTATAAATTGTAGCCTATGTATTATTCTGATGTATAAGCTATATTATTGTAGAGTTTCATTAAAACCCATTCAGTAGTTTTTACGAGAAAGAGTAACAAACATCCATCTATCCTTCCATCCATACTTACAAAGTTTCGCGTTTATATCTTAAAAAAAAATATCTGGATGACCAAGCTTTGCTCGGTATTTTTTTTTTATTGTATTTTTTGGAAATTCTTGTATATATATCATTTAAAGATATCTTATAATAATATCTTTAAATTCTTGAGAGCAATTCTTGTATAATATATATAATTGGAATCTCGGAATCGGCTCCAATGATTTTCATGAAATTCAGTACCTATATAGGGGGTTTCGGGGGCGATAAATCGATCTAGCTAGGAATCATTTTTAGAAAATGTCATTTTATTCGTGTTTTTTTATGATATTTTCTTTAAATAACTAGTTCATATTTTTTATTATTCTATCGGTAAGATCGAAAAATATTATTCATATTTCATTATTTTATTAGTAGTTTTGTACTTAAATATAATCCAAAATACACCATTTATAAAAAAAAAAATACCGAGCAATGCTCGGTCATCCAGCTGGTAATATTAAATAGGATATTCTAATTATTATTTAATTTGTTTCTGTCTGGGTGATAAGAGTAAACGGTACCCACGACACGGGAGAGATCTTAGTGTTCCGCTTATGTTAAAAAATATAAAAAAAAGAAGGAAAAAAAATACAAATATTTTGCTAATTTTCATATTCCATCGTGCACTTACGGGTTGTTCCAGAAGTATTTTTCCCTGACACCGAACACTTCCTTGTAGTTTGTCGCATGCTTCGGTACTGCGAGTGCATAATGTATAGATGCAGGTTACTCAGCAATTTCCTTTGGAGATTAATAAATGTGAGTAATGTATGAACCTTCTATGATATGCACGAGTCATTGATTGTCATTTATGCCCTATAATATTATGATGAAATTGCAACAAAAATAGCTATTGTACGTATTATTCTCTCCAGTGCTTTGTCAAGGATCCTGCCGAGACACAATTGAAAATCTATTGTGACTGGAATTGTAGTACACATAAGACACATACAGACGTTACCTTTCTTGCGAATTTGAGTTGTTCCCTCCTGTCAACCTCCTGTGTTAAAAATTAAGTAGTGTGTTGTGCCTATCTCTCACTTATTCAATGCAGTTTATATACTTACTTGGTTAGTCTTGTAAAATTAACAAAAACTTGGCAGTTATATTTAGTTTTACCCGCCTTTTTGTATTACCTACTGCCACCTAACGGATATTTTCGGAACTACAGCTCACTACAGCTACCTAAGTGGAAGTTTTCAAGCGTTTTCCTTGAACCACGTTATTTTTCTTTCACAAAATATCAGAACTTCCCAGAGATGTCGTTAACGTAACATAAATAATATAAAGTAGGATTTTGTAGTCAAGGCCAACCTGCATAGTACAAAATAGTGCCGCACTAATAATTTCCTCGAGTCTTCAGTATCATCATCAGCCTGAAGACGTCCACAGCTGAACACAGGCCTCCCCCTTAGACCGACACACCGAACGACAATTTGCCACTTGCATCCACCGGTCGCCTGCGACTCTTTCGATGTCGTCGGCCCATCTAGCGGGAGGCCTACCAACACTGCGTCTGCCAGTCCGCGGTCGCCGCTCTAGAACCTTTCTTCCCCATCTTTTTTGTACCGGAAACTCCTTCAGTGTTTGCGGTCAGCTCATTTCGAACCTACGAGTTGCGATCTGCAGAAAGCGAAGAGCTCTATCGCCAGACTTAATTAGTAGCTCTTATTACATAGGTACTTTATGAATATAGTCTACTTAGATTGGAATAATATGTACCTACCTATTACCACCTATTACTATACCTATTAGATTACCACATATTACTATACCTATTAGATTAATTTAATTTTCTTCGTCAATTTTTGCATGATATTCAATAAGCGAAACATTTTAGAACCTACTCCTATACAATAAGCTATATAATAGGAGTACCTATATAATAAGCTGTTTTAATGACAGCTTATTATATAGATACTCCTCATTTTAATTTATTTCAAGCGAATAAAGATTTTTGTTACCACTCCACTCTAGATAATGAATATAACATTTGCCCTAATTAAATACTATGTTGGAAATATAATTATTTATTATTGGAATATATATTATTATCCGTTATCTATAACATCACAGTAGCCGACAGCCTCGCCCTAGATAGCCTATAATAAAATAATGATATCTTTTATATGAACTTTCATACAATTACTAGACATGAGTGCTTGTTAATTAGTACTTAAACGGGTCTAATTCGCACACAAACTAATATCAAAATATAAAATTTTGACATACCTCGACGTTTCGGCCGAGTTACATCGACCGTGGTCACGGGAAGACTAAGAAATTATATTTTGATTTTGATATATATTTTGATAAGAGTTTGTGCGCGAATTAGACCTGTTTAAATACTAATTAACATATTCAGTTCGCGAAAGTTTAAGAACTTCTAATGAGTGCTTGCCTTTAGTATATTACTTTTTTCTTCTGGTCGGATATACTATGAATAGATACTAAAGTAATTAGCGGTCTATACAAAAGGAAATCAAATTAGTATCGAATTATACGGCTTATGTACAAAAAAAATATAGCGGGCTACATAAATATCTATAGAGCTAGGTTTTCGAGTCTAGACTAGTTTTTTTTTATTATTTCTGATTTGTGTGCAGGTAGGTCCCTCCTGTTTTATTATAAAATTTGGGTATCTAGGAAAATATATAGATGGATAGATATATTAACTCCTTATTGAGACACCATACAAAGATAACTTAAGGCTAGAACATAGCAATATTTTATACTAGCTGCGCCCCGCTGTTTCACCCGCGTTTGGATAATATAGGATAATATATCTTTATGAATTGTAGCGTATGTGTTATTCTGATATGTAAGCTATATTATTGTGAAGTTTCATTAAATTCCATTCAGTAGTTTTTGCGTGAAAGAGTAACAAACATCCATCCATACAGACAAACTTTCGCGTTTATAATATTAGTAGGAAGGATATTATTATATGACTTTAAAAGGCGCATTTAGCACATTATAGTTAACTACCGATATCGGTCGCTAAGTTCTAACGTACAGAAGATGAAACAGTACAGATACATCTTAATATATATAAATCTCGTGTCACAATGTTTGTCCTCAATGGACTCCTAAACTACTTGACCGATTTTAATCAAATTTGCACAGCGCGTGCAGTTTGATCTAACTTGAAAGATAGGGTAGCTTACATCTCAATTTATAGTCGCAATAACAAAAACCTTACCCACAGCAACGCGTGGCCGTGTCTGCTAGTATTATTATAAGTAAGGGTGAACACGAGATCGTGGTACTAAGCTAAACGTAATCGCTTGTTGAAGGTTGCCAAAGAATCATTTTCAAAGGAAACTATGTTTTTGATTGAATCTTGTCTACCGAATTTCTCTAGATTTGCATTTAACGAAAGTGTCGTTACTGCATGCGTAGTTAAATGCTATTGGATATAATGATATGATATAACAATATAAGTGGTGATGTAGTCGCGGGTAGTTAACATGCCTTGAATAGTGTATAAATAAATAAAATATACTTTATCAAGTAAGTAAACATTTATTATTCCAAAATTCTAAGATATACAATCTTTTGCAAATTCACATTGTTTTAACATAATTCAGTATAAATATATTTACAAATCTTACAATAAAATTGTAGATACAATCTTATTAAAATTACAAGCATGATAAAAAAGTAACAAATTGAAACATAGGGAGATCTTAGGAAAATAAAATAAAATAATCCTACTAATATTATAAACGCGAAAGTTTGAAGTATGGATGGATGGATGGATGGATGGATGGATGGATGTTTGTTACTCTTTCACGTAAAAACTACTGAATGGATCTTAATGAAACTTTACAATAATATAGCTTATACATCAGAATAACACATAGGCTACAATTTATAAAGATATTGTGTGAATTGTCCAAAATATAACGATAAGTGTCAAGTACGTAGGAAAAAATCTACCATTTGCGAGCTATTCTGGCGTGCACTGCCAAAACCGCTCGAGTTACACATATGTAATGTATGATGGAAATGTTTATCTTAAATAGTCCGCGGATGTCAACTATGATCATTGATGACACAATAATATGCACGAACCTTTCAAATATCTATAGGTGTCGTATGTGTAACGCGGGTGAAACCTCGGGGCGCAGCCAGTATATTATATAGTTATGTTAAATAAGTAAAAAAGTCGAACAAACGAGTAGAACTAGTAGGAACGGTTATGTTACCTACATTTTCATGAAACTACCAGATTATTATAGGCTAGCTGCACCATGCGGTTTTCAGAATATGCGATGCGTTAACCCAGGATGTTAGCTATCGCGATACTAAATTTCATCAAAATCGTTTTAGCCGTTCAAGAGTAAAGAAGTAACAAACATACTCACTAACTTTCGCCTATTTAATATTGGTTGCATGGACAGTGTACCTTTTTCCCTGAATAATTTTATTAGGTACCATCATGACCAAAACTTTTATTTTATAAGTAGGATACAAGATAAGTAATTTTTACCCCCGGTTTCTAGAACGTTTGTTGGCTTTGACAGTAGATTAAAACTATCGTTGCCTCTATCTGACTACCAACAAATGACAAGGATGGCAATAGAATTAATCTGTTGTCAACGTTGACTGACGTTTCAGAAACTGGGGGTAAGTAACATACAATAAATATAAAACGCGTTCTACCAAAAGTTACTGAAATTATCAGTACCGTCAATCCGTAACTATAATTCCTAGAAATTATAATTCAATATTTTGTTTCCAATAAATAATTGGAATGAAAATTAATTTCTTTGTTCGGAACATAACAATGGGATTTTAATTACGAAATAGGCCGCGGCGTGTTTTACTGAAACTGGCATGAAAACATTCTTACATCGGTATACAATTTGATATTTTGATATACACCTACCTACTAGCAATTTTTGCCTACATTTATTTCATTAACTGCCTCCATATAAATCGTGTCGTATAAATAAATAATACTTATCTACTATTAAATATAAATAAATAATTCAACCTGTAACTGTCCCACTGCTGGGCAAAGGCCTCCCCTCACTTTCGCGAGGAGGATTAGGCCATAATCCACCACGGCCTAGTTCAGATTGGTGGATAATTTTATTATGCCTCTGAAATAATTCTCGGGCATGTTGGTTTCCTCACGATGCTTTCCTTCACCGAAGCGAGTGATAATTACTTACATAATTATTATGTTTAACAAGAAACACATTGGTACGTGCTCGCTGGTGCCCGCATTGGGATTTGAACTTGCCACCCTTTGTTTGGAAGGCAGACGTTCGCCCACTAGGCTATCACCGCTTTTCTTACTATAGAAATATTATAATATATATTTAAATACTTATGTAATGATATATACTTAAGTCATAGAAATGCATATAATAACACTCAAACAATTAAATTAAATGTCAATAGCAGTCATGAAATCTAGAACTAACTCTATCTTGCACGACGCAATCTGACCACGTCAAATGTACCGGGTGGTCCATAACAATATTATCGCAGGCGTTTTTGCGATAATTATCCGCGCGTTATTATACACGCTGCTGCAATAATACCGCCGCGATTGAAGACCCAAAACGCAGTAGCAGAACGCGGCGCTCCAACTGCGTTATTGCGTAGCCTGTTTCAGTATATCTTGAAAAAGAACAAGCGATTCACACACCTACATTATTAATGCTAGTTTGAGACTAGAAATATCGATAAAAACGCAGCTGTGGAGAAAAGCCGCGGGACGAATTATCGGAAAGCCGCAGCCTTATAAAAACGCGGCGATGTTATCGAGCGGATATATCGCGCCGGTTTAAAACAGGGTGGTGTGGCACGCGTTGCTGTGCCCGCACTGTCCGTTCTTCGTACTGTCCAGAGGGACCATCTCGCAAGTCTTCTTCCTGGAGGTAGTGAGGCGGGAGAGGGTCGTGGAGTTTTCGTGCAATGGCTCTATTGAGCAGCAGAACGCTCGTCGAAACTCTTTGCGGAATTTACCTGCAAGGATAGAATATATAACGGTGTTCATCATCATCATCATCAGCCTGAAGACGTCCACTGCTGAACATAGGCCTCCCCCTTAGCCCGCCGCACCGAACGACAATTTGCCACTTGCATCCACCGGTTGCCTGCGACTCTTTCGATGTCGTCGGCCCGTCTAGTGGGAGTAATAGTAATATATAACGGTCTTACCACAAAACATTTAAGCCAGAGTTAAAGCGATGAGGTTAAATATTTTCTCCACAAATCGACGTCTAACCCTCGCTTTTTCTAACTCATTAACAAATTTACAAATAAAATAATTAGGAGTGCCAAGATTGAGTAAGACAACGCGAGTGTTAGACGTCGATTTTGTCGAAAGAAATTTTAGAAATTACTTATTAAGTCTGGTCTAAACTTTTGTGGTAAGACGATATATTATGTTTTATAGTAGGTACCTACCTACCTACACCTAATAAAAAAGTTACGAGGCATTAACAAAGACGGAAATTAAACACAACATAATAAAGTATAATAATAATAATTCAGCCTCTAACTGTCCCACTGCTGGGCAAAGGCCTCCCCTCACTATCGTGGTGAGGGTTAGGCCATAATCCACCCCGGGGGCCTAGTCCGTGTTCGTATACAATAATTAATATCTTCTATTTCGGACAACTTAGGAAACATACGTGAGTACCATCATGAAATGGGGGATACCTACTTTCCCCAGCAGTAGAACAAAATAGAAATAAACACAAAAGAAACCAGAGAACTTATAAAAATCCGCAGAAAATGTCAACTTATTTCCGTTCTTTTCTTTTCTTATTGCATAAAATCTCTCTACTCATATTAACTGGCAACACTCTATAAATAAATAAATAATGCTGGACAATTCCGACTCCATACATTTGGGATTCTATTGATAGCACGTAGAAGGTATCGTCATTATTAGCGGACCAGCACTTTTAGCACAAAGAATATTGTTGCGTGGCAACAGACTCGTATTGGAAAATCACTGGCAAGAACATTTTATTGACGTTAAGAGACTCGGGCCCCAAGAATAATTCTTTCTTTTTTTTTTTTAAAACGTAGTCCCACACTAGGATTGCTCCTGTATCGTGGGTACCGCTTACAGACATATAATTTCACATACACATCACACCCAGACCAGAAACTAATATTTGTGGATCGCACAAATATTTGTCCCAGGCGGGAATCGAACCCGCAACCCCTAGCGCAGCAGTCCGATTGCTCAGCCACTACGCCAAACGAGCCGTCTAAATAATGTAACAGACTCACCACTCATGAAGTTGTAAATGAGCGGGTTGATGGCAGAGTTGGCGTAACAGAGCACGTGCGATATAAGAGCGAGGAAGGTGACCACATCCGTCTGCTCCAAGTCGACGGCGTATCTGAAAGAACGGTCTTTGATGATCAAAGGATGAGACAGATGCAATAAATAACCATTCAGCAATGATCAGAACTGTAAACTGCACGGATATAGACACAAGATGCGTGGATACAAATCCTAATGGTATATAAATGTTGAAGTCGAATTCGGCGGTTTCAAAGCAGAACCAGAACTGTATATAATATATAGGTAGGGCCTGGTAGAGCCTATACTATATCATGCTGGTAATACCTTAGTACATAGTCTTAAAAATAAAAATGTATAATATGCACATGCAGTCACAGTGACGAAGTTTATTTATCACCATCAACAGGATCAGTTATAAATGGTTTCTTTTTATCGTGATGGGAACACTGGGAATAAACCGTTTCAATAAAGAATATAAAAAAATTCTTCACAGCAAGTAGTTCACCAGAAAACGACGACAGAAAAACACTATGAATTAATCAAAACTAAAAAAGAAGGACAGAGAGAATGCCAGATAGTAAGAGAAAAAAAGTAGACAAAGAGAGATAGAGAGAGATAAATAAAAATAGAAAGGGAAAGCATCTATCTATCCAGATCTAACCTGAGCATAGACAGCAGGTGTACAGGAAAATAGCAGACTGCGAACATGATGACCACGGCCGCTAACATCTTGGCGGCTTTCCGTCTGGACCGAAGCTGAGCTGATGGTGCAAAATTATTCTTGTACGAGTACATTCTACATCACGAAGACTGTTTGACCAAGTATGTAGTAGTGCCGTGTACCGATAGAAAAGCGTGTCTGTGTGCGTGTCCCGACTGTGTGATCGCGAGCTTACGCACACTACAAGAACGTGCATGTACAGGTACACGTCACTACTACCATAGTCAAATAGTCTTCGTGAAATTGTCTATCTGTAGCAGTATTCATTGGTAATTCTAGTAAGATCTAAGTAACGGACACAGCTCAAATGATTAGCAAACTAACGGCCGAAATTAATAATCTATCCAATCCAAATTTTGCTATCTGGGATTGATATCTCAATCCATTTTTAGGGTCAAACGTGCCAATAACCGATCCGTGGATTGGTTTATAAAGGAACGCAGATTGGAAATCGATCGAACGATAGGCAGCAATCCAAGATCGATTTCTATCTTGGATAGGAGCTTTACAATATTAATTTAGGCTGTAAAAGGGCAGTGGACCGATCACATCTCTGCGAAATATGCACTATCTAGTATCTAATGTCATCAAAAAGCGAAAAAATCACCCTGTACCCTACGATTAAAATATAGGGTAGATCCCCGATCGCCGCTCCAAAATGGCCGTCATATTATGCCTTGTTTTGAACAACGCTGTTACATTGTGTTATGGTACATTAATAAATGCAAATGCCTTGTTTTAAAAAACCGTCACAAATGTTTGACAACGCTATTGCAGTGCGTTAAGGTTAATTATTATTAAATGAAACATTATCGGCTTGACGGGTGGGCACTTTTGAGATTTGATTTTCATAGAGACTGTAATGTGTATCTATTATTTGATCGAAGCCTGCACCTCCATAACTACGTTTAACATTTTAGTTACCTTCGTCCAATATATTGTAGAAAAAGCAACAAGTGGTGACTGTGTTACTGTTTCGCCAAACGTAGTATATATATTTTTTTTCGTAAATAAACGTATTCCCTCTCTAGGATTGCTCCTGTATCGTGGGTACCGCTTACAGACATATAATTTCACATACACATCACACCCAGACCAGAAACTAATATTTGTGGATCGCACAAATACTCGTTCCAGGCGGGAATCGAACCCGCGACACCTAGCGCAGCAGTCTGATTGCTCGCTCAGCCACTACGCCAAACGTGCCGGCAAATATATATTTTCAAATAAATATATATTTAATGCCTGCCGCGCCGGCTTTTTGACAGGATGCCCAGGTACGCTAATAATATAGATATCACAACACAATACATGGTTTTCAGATATTGTATCAATGTATAGATTTTGTATCTATGTATGGTTTGTATCACCCAACTCTACAGCCTAAGACGTGGTTTTACGACGCTACGGTTCAATGTGGCTTTATTTATTTTTCCACAGAATGTCTCGTTTACCCGTATTTTTTATTTGTTTTTCGAGATAATGGCTGTTTACCACAAGTTAATCCGTTTTATGATTACTATAAACAGCGAGGCGCGGCTATCAAATATTTTAACAATTAATCTCAGGTCTATTTTAAAAGGGGAGTGCTCTAATAAATTGTAGCGAAAAAAGGATTTAATTTAAATCCTGTATCCTCTCTATAGCGGGATTTCCGGCCGCCCTTTGTATCGTTAATTCGTTTCATTATGTTTTGATCACTAAAAATTTAAATTTCAATTTCTGTGAACACAAAAAAATACTGCTCCGAGGGATATTCTATTGTTTTGCGGCCCGAGGACACTCAAATTTAATAGTAATGTCCGTGGATCACGCGATCCGAAAGGAAAAATATTTGTCAATTGTGAAAACCGCTGATCCAAAGTACCTACGTAATAGGGATCGAGATCCATGACAAAAAACACGATTATTCGATCAATACCACCAATAAAAATCGACAACCAATAAACAGAAAAAGAATGACATAATGTACATTGCAAAAATTTCAACCACTTTGACGATGACGTCAGCGGCATGAAATGTAACCAATAAACCGAAATAGCACCCTGACGCTGACCGCATAAAAAACTCGTAAATACTGATAGATATATATACATAACGTAATTTTGTATGAATGTAGTCAATCAATTTGCGAATTCCCACCTTTGTCTGTAGGTGGGTAATTTGTGTCTTAATATTCGGCTCATTGACAAACCAAACGAATGTTTTCTCTCTGCAGTGTCATAAATAATATAATTGTTCTTCTTGGTATGAAAGTTAGTGGTAATCTTTTTTATCCTTTTTTTTGTAAACCGTAGCCTCACACTAGTATTTCTCCTGTGACCAGAAACAAATATCTGTGGATCGCACTAATATTTGTTCCGGGCTGAAATCGAACCCGTGACACCAAGCGCAGCAGTCCGAGTGCTCAGTCACTACGCCAAATGTGTCGTCATAACATGATAATAATCGATGGATATAATGATGTAAGTTGTAAACATGACATAAGTCACTGCCCTGTAATTCCCTGCAGTTATGTTCAGTTCGGTGCGATGCTTCGCCAAGAATCTTTGATTGCCACTACACCTGTCAAATCTATACAAAATTGAGCAACTCGCCAAACCGGCGTCATACTGGTATCCTTTATACCTACTTCAAATCTAATTCCATCAAATCGAAGACGTCCTAAAGAAAGGCCAAGTCAAAATATTCAATATATATCAAGCACAACAGGCGAGCATAATTATATGAAATGACTCGAGTATAAGAGGTGTGTCAGTATCGTAGCGTGGGGAGTGCCCATGCCTTTTTTCAGGGGGGGGAGGGGACTGAAGGGCAAGGTAGGGTGATATTAGTACTCGCTATCGTGTCAATTCGTGTCCCAGTAACCCTGACGGGAAAAGGCGTATTTGTGACGTCAAATGGATAGGTTACTCACTTCGTTCCGCGGGTGCCAGCTTGGCCGTGTCAGCCTGGCCTGGTATCTTCTCCGACCGCCACAGAACCTTCACGATCTGGTAGTACGCTACCGTCATCAGCACCAGCGGTACTCTGGGAATAAGGGGCGATGTCAGTGGCCGCCATTCGAGGATAGTTGAGGTTGTTTCATGATGTAAATTATGTGGAGTAACAAAATTGGAATTACGCAAGTGTAACTGCGAGGTGCAGCTAAGTTGCAGGATGGCTGCATAATAGTTTCATGTAATTTTGTTAAGAAGTATTATTTGTGTATACTGTGAACTGGCTTTATAGTTGAAATAAACAAATCAGTACCTACCAATTAGTACGCAATTATAACTAATCAAAGGATCTATAATAATAAGCGTCCGATGCACGCACCTTGAGTGAAGTGGCACTGCTATTTCTCTCTCTCTCTCTCTCTCTCGCATTCTCGCATTCTCTCTCTCTCTCTCTCTCTCTCTCTCTCTCTCTCTCTCTCTCTTTCTTTCTCAGACTGCGCAGCCGTCAGGTGTGAGCTAAAGGAAGTAACTCACGTATAAATGAAGACAACTTTAATGACGTGCCACACGAGGTCACTTAGCTGCGACCACGTGGCTACACACTGCACCAGGTATTCCAGCTCGAAGCGCAGTTCAACTGACTTCGCAGTCGTTAGCACCACCAGCTCTGGGACATCTGGGAATAGAGTCATTTTTGGAGGATATTTCCCAGTACAAAGTGATAAGTCTTCGGTACAGCGAGCTGATCAAAATGAGTCCAAACACATACGATGTCTTCCTTGACTTATCCGTCAATGGCGCACTTTGACATGTATTTTTTGAATAGTATAGGTTTGCGTTTTATAACTACGAGTATCTCATCTAATGTAATGTGACGATGCGTTCTACGATAGTGCACGCTTACTTGGAAGTAACCCGTTCACTCGTCACTTGCAGGATATAGGTTGGTTAAGAGAAGAGGTGGGGCGTAGGGAGCTGGTAAAGCAAGTTCTGTGCGGGCGCATACTGCACGGACAAGTGGAGTAATAATTATTGTAAGTGTAGGAAGGCTTATATGACGGTTATTTTTACAAAGAAGCTTAGCATCAAAGATCTTGTAGCCAATTTTGTTCGCAACACAGTTTTCAGAGTTGCGCCATTCTCGTCTCATATTATAAAGAGGAAAACTTTGTTTGTTTGGTTGTAATGAATAGGCTCCGAAACTATTGAACCAATTTGAAAAAATCTTTCACTGTTGGGAAGCTATGCTATCCCCGGGTGACATAGGCTACCTTTTATCCCGTAAAAATTAATGGTTCCCGCGGGATAGTAGTTAACGCGGGTGAAACCGCGAGGTGCTTCTAGTTATATGTACCCATCAAAAACATTACATGTACAAAAATGCACAAGTCTCGCAACGCAGTTTATCTGCCGTAAAAAGTTGTGATATCGAATGTAAACCAAGTCGGTTAATTTCAATATCTACCTGTACCTATCTATGTGAGCAGTTATATCTTTATTTCTTTAGTAAATAGAGTGTCTTGGCGATTGTAGGTACACGGCTACATAAATCTATGTTGAGCGCTTTGTGATTGTATTTGTTTGAAAGTACACCTATACGGAAGACTATATTTAGATTACCTAATAGATTATGCTGCCGTGTACAATCGCCAAGACACTTTACTTACTAAAGAAATAAAGATATAACGGCTCACATAGATAGGTATAGGTAGGTATTGAAATTAACCGACTTGGTTTACATTCCATATCACAACTTTTTACGGCAGATAAACTGCGTTGCGAGACTTGTGCATTTTTGTACATGTAATGTTTTTGATGGGATCTCATTTATTTTTGTAGGTTTTCTTTCTTTATTTCGTTTTTTTTGCGAAACACGCATCAACGCGCGCCCCGCACCTGCGCGGCCGGGGTCCCTTGCGACAGGTCATGCTCATAGATAATTATGAACGAGTGTCTTTGCGTCTCCATAGATGCGTATTAGGTATAAGGTACCTAGGTACCTATTTTAATGTACCTAGGTAACAAATTTGTTCGACCTATAAAAGTGTAGGTATAGGGATTTGTATCTCTCTATCTGCGGTAGGTGTACCTATCGCGGAAGTTTTTAAAAAGCGCTCAACTGTTGAATTTTTCGAAGTCATTTCTCATTTTTAACCCCTGTTACCCATTTCATTCAATTTCAAAGTCTAATTATGAACTGTAAAAGTAACTTTGTAATCACATACAATTTAATGAGATTTATATGGGAGTACAAAGTTATTTATGCAGATTATATATCTAGGAAACGGGATGAAAATTATGGAATGCCAGAATTTTTCCATGGTTTATAGGCTAAACAATAGCTATATTCAAAATTTGAAACTTGTGGGACGGTTAGAAGTACCTTAGAATTTTGATGATCGGTAAGTCAGTCAGTCAGTCAGTCAGTCAGTCAGTCAGTCAGTCAGTCAGTGGGCAGCAAAATTAAGGAACTTTAACTTGCAATAATTCTTAAACTACTGGTTAAAATTTAATGTAATTTGGATTATTATCTGTAGACGTGATGCCCTCTTGGTCACTAAAAATTTAGGCTTCTAGTTTTATCCATAACGAAGTTACAGGGGGTTGAAAATGGCCCGAATCGCTTCGAGAAAAGGATAGTACGGCCGTGCATTTTGTTTTGCTCGACTTGGCGGGGGCACTCCCGTGCCCCCAGATTACTAGCGGACCCGACAGACGTTGACCTGTCCTGTGTTATGGTTTCTAGTTTCCGAACTTTCCGAAGCACTGGTAGAGGCAACGGAGTTTCCTTTTCCTGTCCGAGATTCAACCTAGGATCAGGGCATGAACGGGAAACAGTCATGTTGAAACTCAAACCGTAATCAATTACTTACCAAATGTATCAAGAAATTTTATGTTTTTATTGTTATCTTTGTTAATGAGATCATCTTGTCAATGTGCTATATTATTGCCTACTAAATATATAAATGCTTTGATTTTCTTTAGGTATCTATTTCTTTCAAGAATAACATAGTAGATAATAAAACTGTTTCACCCTAATTAGACTCTGTTTACTCGTCAATTAATTTGCGTTGGCTCGGCTAGGGTTTTAAAAGCTAACCAAAAATACATAGAAACATCTCCGAACTGACGATAGAACACACGTTTTTAGTATACGAGTATATTATATACTCTCTCAATCTATTTATAGAATTCATTCACATAGTTAATACGTTAATTATTATTGATCTGACTCACTTATACTTACTTATACACGGACTGGAAGACGCAGCGTAGGTAGGCCTCCCACTAGATGGGCCGACGACATCAACAGAGTCGCGGGCAACCGGTGGATGCTAGTGGCAAATTGTCGTACGGTGTGGCGGTCTAAGGGCCTATGTTCAGCAGTGGACGTCTCCAGGCTGATGATGATGATGATGATGATGATGATGATGATGATGATGATGAAATACTTACTGAGTGTGACGGATATAGCCCATATGATCAAAATGGCGAACTTCGCCCTTCCGGTGGTGGACTTGAACTTCAGCGGGAAGCAGATGGCGTACCAGCGGTCCACCGAGATGAAGGTCAGGGTTAGCACCGACACCGTCACTGACACCGACTGGAACAAAAGTGGTAGATAGATAGATAGATAAATAGCACTGGTACTGGTAGAGTCAACGGAGCTTCCTTTTCCTGTCCGAGATTCAATCCTGGACCAGTGCTTGAAAGGGAAACATCCTTTTTTAAACTCAAACCATAATCAATTAATTATAATGTCGTGTTTTTTTTATGGTTTATTAATTTGTTAATTAGAATGAAGGCCTGAAGGAGTTGAATTGTACAAGTGCGTTTTATTGCTAATATAGGACTTTCATAAGATACTCTATTGGTGACGCGGCATACCGTGGTGCCTGCTTAACTCTAATAGGTAATATTATGGAGTAGCATGGTGCCTGTCTGGAGGGAGCTGATGCCTACTCCCTTTGAGATGTCTTTGGGTTCCTTGGTGGCCTCTATGGAGTGCGGTAGCAGTGGCGACCCACCAAGGAGGTCGAACGCTTCTTTTCGGCCAAAGAAAAATAAATTAGACAAATAAATGTCAGTGTGCATATTATCGGATTTCCCGAATGTCCGCTCAATCTAATAATAATTCAATGTGAAAATTCATAGAAACTATTGTCGTGCATATAATTATCTCCGCCTGTGCTGTTTCTTGTGACCGTCGCCTTTCCGTCGCTGATCTGCTGTAATTCGCCTCCTGGAGCTGCTGGGGTGCCCGGAGCGTCGATTTGGTGAGTGGGCACATGACTATCAGTTTCCTTTGCAGACGAAAGCCACATGTTTCTCCATAATTTTCACGAATTAGATTCTTCATAACAGTACGCGAGTACGCCGCGGTGGGGCTATTTACACGCTCCACCATTTGTTGGTCCTTTCGAGTTACGGATAGGTGTAATTTTTGACCTTACCAGCTAGGTTTTTAAGGGTTCTATACGTAATTTGTTCGTTGAACTTCCTTTCATGACCATATAGCATATTCATAACCATAATATACGGATTCCAATACGTAATTTGTTCGTGGATTTCCTATTCATAACCATATATCATAACGTTATAATATTATTCTATGCATATTATATTTCTGTTCGTGAGTTTTACGTATTTATAGTTGGTAAAACTCCATGTTCATCCCATAATATTATATTATACTTACATAAATTATTTATATGTAAATTCATTTCATGTGATTAATTTGCTATCACGAAAACAATTGAATTTTCTGTGGCATGACATTCGTGCCTTTCATAATTTTCTTGTATTTTGTTTCCGCCATTGCTCATTTTGCAAATCTCAGCCGATTTATTTGAATTATCGCGTAAATATATTTTTTCGATTTTTTGCTTTAAAATGGCGGAAGAAAATCTTGAAACTTCGCTTGCTTTGTTGATATGCAGGCGAGAGATATTATTTAAACGGATTAATCGTTTGTATAATGTCTCAAAGAACATAACTTCTTTCGAGTCAAGATTGAACGAAGATTTTCTAGCTGAATCGGAAACGGTTGATGACGTCCGTGATAAGTTTGAGTCGATTGTCGATCAGATTAATCGGATTATGCTGACTTTGAAACCGGGTACGTCTCCCGACTACGCGAGCCTAGAGTCATTCGAGGATTTGTATAGTCGAGTAAAACGCACTAGGAACAGGATAAATAGTGTTCCACAAACTTTACCTTCGCGAAATAACGCCGATGGGTCGAAAACTGTTGCTACGCATAGTATCAATTTGCCACCGATTACGTTGCCGAGTTTTGATGGGAAGACGGAGAATTGGCCTGTCTTTTACGAGTCGTTCAAGTCAAACATCCATAATAACGATCAGTTGTCTGACTCACAGCGTGTGCAATACTTAGTAGGTAAACTCACTAATAATGCGTTGAAGGTCCTCGCTGGTATCGTACCGACAGGTGATACCTATAGCATCATATGGAATAGTTTGGTGAAAAAATATCAAGACAAGCGTGCGTTAGGTATACATTACCTGAATAATATTCTGGACTTGAAGAAGTGTTCTCAAAATGCCGATAGTCTAGATTCGTTCGTAGAGAGATATTCTGCGTCGATCTCGGCTCTTAAACAGTTAGGTATAGCTGACCTGACTGACTTTATTTTGTTACACTGTGCGATGCGTAAGATCGATTGTCAAACTGCTCAAGCGTTTGAGATGTCAGTTCGGACCACGAAGTTCCTACTTCGAAAGAGTTGATCAGTTTTGTGCAGGATCAAATTAAGATTTTAGAGCGTGCGAACTATATGCAGTCGAACTCTAATAATTCGCGAAGCAACTACGGTAGACCGACCGCTTTAAAGCTACGCGAGTCCGGTGTGAACACGTCTAACACTTTCGTCGCTAGTGAAAAGGTAACCGCACAGTCCGGTGCCTCCGCTACATCTTCGCTAGTCTCGTCTTCGTCTTACTGTCCGTATTGTCACGATGGCGGGCACATGCTACTGACTGACTGCACAAAATTTATGAATTTGAGCGATGCGAAGAACCGTTACAGATTCATCCACTCCAAACGTGGCTGCGTTAACTGCTTAAGTATTTCGCATAGTCTAACGGGTTGTAATTCGTCGTCTGTCTGCGAAGTTTGCAACAAACGACACCATAAGCTCTTGCATTTTGGAAACCGAAATGTGAGCACGGTTACACATACACATAAGATAGTTTATAACCATAGTGAACCGTCGATTTTAGCTGTGTCTCAGTCCCACGCGTCTATTGCTCCTCTTGCGCCGCAATCGGCAACAATTATGAACGAGCCGTTACTTCAATCTTCCTCTGATAGGAATAAGACTGATAATATACGTGCCGAGTCTCATCAGGTTTCGAGTGCAACATTGCCGTCACAGCATGATTCTGCTGTGATGCTTGCTGTCAAAACTAAGCCTCACTCAATGGTTTTGTTGTCGACCGCCCAAGTGTACGCGCATCCTAAAGGTAGCACGGGACAAAATAAGATTATTAGGTGCTTAATTGACAATGGTTCGCAAAACCATCTAATTACGACTGATTGCTGTCGGATGCTCAACTTGCCAATAATACCTTTGAGTAATTCGTTTGTCAAAGGTATTGGTTCGACATCACGACCTATAATCGGTTTTGTAGATTTCGATATTGAATCTCGTGTGAATTCACAACATAAATATTCGATTCATGCGTTAGTGGTGGAATGCATCACTGACCAACTGCCGTCGCAGTTCATTGAATTGGACCATGCCGCGCAACATCTCCATGGTTTACCACTTGCCGATTTAAGTTGGAATATACCCGGAGATATACATGTTGTGTTAGGTGCTCAGATCTTCCCTTATATTTATCTGGGAAATAGAGTCGATTCTGGTTTACGGGGAGCCCCAGCGTTATTGACTACTTTCGGTTATGTTCTGATGGGGGATTATCCTTGTAAAGACGTCATACCCACCGCTACTTATACGGGATTGGTATTGAACGATTTAGTGCAGAGGTTTGAGGAGTTAGAAGAACTACCTCAAACTCGCTTCCTGTCACTCGAAGAGATAGAGTGCGAGAATAGTTATACGGCATCAGTGGATCGTGACGATACGGATCGCTATGTTGTATCTTTGCCATTCTGTCAAGATCCATCTGAACTTGGCAACTCTCATGCTGCTGCTCACCATTTTCATCAAGTTGCTGGAGTGGAAAATCGAAGTGACTGCCTTTCTAGGGGCATGTTACCGTCCAAATTGGTATCGCACGACCTATGGTGGAAAGGCCCATCTTGGCTTGGCAGCTGCACTGTTGAAGATTTGCCGATTGAACCTTTCTCTCCTACTGATTGTGGAGAACTTCTCGAGCTCAAGGCTACAGTTCTTACTGTTTCTGCTCATCTTCAGCAACCATTATTATACGAGCTAGCTCAGCGCATCTCTTCATGGGGCAAACTTTTGAGCTTAATTCGATATATGTTTATATTTGTACGGTTGAAGGCTGCTTTGGAACCTATTCAGGGTTTGGTAGCTGCGGAACGAGCTATGATCCGCGCTGTACAATCCGTGCATTTTAGTCGAGACCTTGAACTTATCAAAGCTAAAACAATGCCGACTAAAAGGCTTCAAAATCTGTCTGTTTTCGTTGACGAAGAAGGCATTCTGCGGATTGGCGGAAGACTTTCTAAATCATGTCTTCCTTTTGATGCCAAGCACCCTGCTTTTCTTCCCAAACGTGACCATATTGTGGATTTAATTATACAGCATTATCATGTGATGAATTGTCACACTGGTCCGGGTTTACTCATGTCTATCCTTAGACAACGATTCTGGATATTGGATGCCAGGACGGTCGGGAGATCCAAGGTGAGTAAGTGCAACGTATGCTTCAAATTAAATCCATCTCACCCGAAGCCGATGATGGCAGACCTTCCTGCGTATCGCATTTCAGAAGCAAAGGCTTTCGTGCATACTGGGGTAGATTATGCCGGTCCTATCCGCATCACCTCAACGCGACGCAGAGGTCGACATGCACAGAAGGCATATATTTGCCTGTTTATGTGCTTAGTGACAAAAGCTGTACACATAGAGCTGATGTCCGATTTGACTTCCGATTGTTTTTTGGCAGCTTTCAAGCGCTTTATCTCTCGTCGTGGCCCAGTTTCGTGTCTCTACTCTGATCATGGGACCACTTTCGTTGGAGCCAAGGCGCAGCTGGTCGAATTATGTAGTTTTCTGTTGAACTTTAGCTTCAACTCATCTGTACAAAGGGAGTTAGACGCTCGCCGTATAGAATGGAAGATAATTCCATCTAGGGCGCTGCATTTTGGATTTATGTGGGAGTCAAATATAAAAAGCCCCAAGTCGCATTTATATCGCGTGGATGGCAACCAGATTCTTGCTTATGAAGAATTGCAGACCGTGATGGTGCAAGTGGGGTGTATTATGAACAGTACACCCACTCAATAAATTCCAAAATTAATTTCACCTTTAACATAATCCTATTAGTGTAATTACGTAGATAAATAGTAGTTAATCATATCACTGTAGTTACTTATCTAATTATTTGTAAAACTGATCGCTAATATTCTTAACCGTTTGCGAGTCTTTCATAGAGTTCATAAAATGTTTCAACATAAAATTGTTATATGCTCATATGGTTTTGAAAGTCTCGCGACATTTCAAGGTGGGGTGCATGGTGACGCGGCATACCGTGGTGCCTGCTTAACTCTAATAGGTAATATTATGGAGTAGCATGGTGCCTGTCTGGAGGGAGCTGATGCCTACTCCCTTTGAGATGTCTTTGGGTTCCTTGGTGGCCTCTATGGAGTGCGGTAGCAGTGGCGACCCACCAAGGAGGTCGAACGCTTCTTTTCGGCCAAAGAAAAATAAATTAGACAAATAAATGTCAGTGTGCATATTATCGGATTTCCCGAATGTCCGCTCAATCTAATAATTCAATGTGAAAATTCATAGAAACTATTGTCGTGCATATAATTATCTCCGCCTGTGCTGTTTCTTGTGACCGTCGCCTTTCCGTCGCTGATCTGCTGTAATTCGCCTCCTGGAGCTGCTGGGGTGCCCGGAGCGTCGATTTGGTGAGTGGGCACATGACTATCAGTTTCCTTTGCAGACGAAAGCCACATGTTTCTCCATAATTTTCACGAATTAGATTCTTCATAACAGTACGCGAGTACGCCGCGGTGGGGCTATTTACACGCTCCACCATCTATGTTAAATACCACCGAACAAAAGAAAAACTTAAGACTTATATCAAAAACATTGACAATTATTGAAACAAACACAAGAAATTATAAGAAGGTAATGCTCTTAGAACGCGTGTTATTCCTGCGAAGGTACTAATTATCATAAAACAATTTTTAATTAGGTAAGTGGTTTTGGAAGACATAATCGGTTTGACAAAACAGGTTGAACGGGCGGTCTTATTGCTAATATACCGTACTTTATGGGCCTTTTTTGTACACCATATACATTATACATCTATAGTATACTAGCTGACCCGACAGACGTTGTCCTGTCATTGTCTCTATGGGAGAAAGCTTCTTCTCCTTCTATATCTATCTCTTTCCCTCCCACTCTATCTCTCTTCCTCTTCCTCTGTCTCCCTGCCCCAGCTGTTAAACTGAGTGACAGCTGTCAACTGTAGAACCCGATTTTATGAGATACTAGCTGACCCGACAGACGTTGTCCTATGTCATTGTCTCATGGGGAAAACCTTCCTATCCTTATTTCTCTCTCCCTCTATATCTATCTCATTCCTTCCCACTCTATCTCTCTTCCTCTCTCTCTCTCCCTGCCCCAGATGTCAACTGTACAACCCGATTTTATCAGATAGATTTTCCCAAGATTAAAATTTTCCCATGGTAACGGGATAAATAGTATCCTATATCCTTTTCCTGGTTCTCAGCTACCTTCCCACCAATTTTCAGCCAAATCAGTTCAGCCGTTCTTGAGTTATAAAAGTGTAACTAACACGACTTTCTTTTATTAATATCGATAGAAGATAGAAGAAGATAGGTAGATGATAGAGTTTACTACTCAATTGTATTCTACGGTGAACGCAGTTAGTTGGAAGGTATTGCAATTTACTTATTTTTATTGCTAAGAATATAATGTCAAAAATACGGACGATTCGTGTCTTCCATAACCTTTGATGCAGCCAATTCCCAACACATACCTACCTATCAAGGTTTTATTGCGGGTCCCCCGTACCAGTTCGTGAGGTAGATAGTAAACTAGTCAAATCGCAGTCTATAGGTCCGTATTAATAAATGAAACTTAGCTCTGAGAGCTATCTTCAGTGTGCATTTGCTCTTTCGTTCCATTTAATATATACATCTTAAGTTGTAGATTAGGAACAGAAACTTACATGATATCTGGCAAATTAATAAATGACACTCAGCGGTTAAGTGCTATCCGATTATGACACAATTGACACAAACAAGACAGTATCTAGTAGCCAGTGCTACATCTCAATTTCCATTTATTGAATAGCAACGATTTCAAGATGTAGATTACATTTCGAGTGTGGATCAGCTGATAGCGCACTCGGTAGCACTATTGAGGTTCATTTATTAATACGGCCCTTGGTCACGCTTCAGTAAAGGTTACGAGAAGTTTACTTTGCTTTACCTGACATGAAAATAATATTATTATGTAAAACGTTACACCCGTTGTGGACGCCGTAAGCTGAACTGCCTGACTATTTCGTATTATGACCTCCTTATGCCAGCCAGTAACAACACGTGACAGTCAAACCTACTTCTGACCTAATAACAGGCTGGCAATTTCGTATTGCGAACTTTAATCCTACTAATATTATAAACGCGAAAGTTTGTATGTATGAATGGATGGATGTTTGTTACTCTTTCACGCAAAAACTGCTGAATGGAATTTAATGAAACTTCACAATAGTATAGCTTACATATCAGAATAACACATAGGCTACAATTCATAAAGATTATTATCGTATATTATGCAAACGCGGGTGAAACCGCGGGGCGCAGCTAGTTTGACATAATGTAGGTCATGATACGAAAAAGAAAAAGCCAGTTTACAGCCGTAAAAAGAATGACCTGGAACTTGCCTGGCTTTAAATAAGTTCATAATACGCCCCCTGGTCTGTTTGGCCTTGTCACAAAAAGACTACTCGTGCCCTAGTAACTTGAGAACATTGATATATGACACAATATTGGCTACGAGTGATGTGGTCAGCAGTCAATTCCAAGGACAATCTCTACAGTCAGCGACAAAATTCAGTGGGTCTATATAACTTCCACAAAAGAGGGAGACAAGTGGAAGTGAAAAGTGGGCAAGGTTCGCGTGTCATACAATATAATATGACTCGCAGCTCAAAACCAAGTCCAGTTTTGCTATACATGCTATGTTATGCTCTACTTCCACAACATGAAAGATAGCTTATGTGCAGTTTTAGAGCCCATTATATGAAGCATAATCAGTTGAGACATAAGGCCCATTTTCAAATAAACGGTAGTTGACTTATAAACCTTTATTGAGTATTGACACAGTATCTTTCAATGTATTTTTGGCGACAGCGATTCCGATACAGATGTCAAGTTAAGCCACTTCCACTTTTGTCTATGTTTCGTGTTAACTTCAGAGCTTTCATCATTAAGTACCTATCAGTGATACTGTATCACTGCTGAGAATGTCTCACCTCACTTTCGTTTCGAATAGGACCGTATCCACCACAGGGGCCTGGTCCAGATGGGTGGAATATATCACCTTCGAAATCAGTTACGAAAACTTTTAGGATATCATTTGCTTACACTGGTACTAACTAATGAAAACGTAAATAAATAAAAGTTCAACAGAAAACATAATTTAACGAAGGTACTTCAAAAAATCTTCTTTTAAATCTTTCAAATTCTATTTATATCTATCCTTACCTATTTCCTATTGAAGTGTGCCTCCTCAATTCCAACCACACTATTATTGTTGTATACCGATAGAACCATTTTAAACATGAAATTGCTTTTCTATGTAAACACATATGAGCACTACTCAAAAGCAATAAATAACACAATTCTTTGAGTCCCATTTCTTTGTATTGTTATTTTCACTTCCTCTGAACAGGAACGCATATATTTCTTCGAACGTTGATTGAATAAAGGCCCGTTTATATGGAGAAAGTTTATTGCACGCGTTGAGGCAATAATCGTACCCTACTATTATGACTATTGCGATAAATAATCGCAATATTGTAGCAATATTTGTACCATGGTCAATGTCCAAGGTATATCGTTAGTAAGGAAGCAAGGTACGACAATAAAATTAAATTTAGCTTCTAACATCTACCTACACCAGTCACACATAATAAGACGTACACATACTGAGCTTAAAGTGGATATAAACATTTTCAATTTGTGTAGGAACATAACACAATAAACAAAAAATATCTTGTTAAAAAAGTTCATATATGAACTTAGGTAAAGTTCATATATGAACTTTTTTAACAAGATATTTTTTATATTTTTATTTATGCGCTGTTGGCGTATTACATACAATTAACTTCACGTTAGAGCTGACAAAGGATTCGACTTCGACTGTTAGAAACAATTTGACTATGACACACACACACACACAAACATTCGTATTCATAATATAAGTAGGATTACCTGAAAATACAGTATGATCTTGCACATAGTCGCTCCAAAAAACCAGGTTTCAGTCACATCCCATAAGACCGTCGGCGGCAAACAGAATAAAATGACCATAAAATCAGCCACAGCCAGGTTTACTATGAAATAGTTCGTCACAGTTCTCATCGAGTGATTCCTGTATACGGCCACACACACTAGCGCATTGCCGACCAATCCGCCGATGAATACCGCTGTGTGCGTCGCTATCAGCACCCACTCAAACGTGTGTGGGTAGATGTAGTTGTTCATCATCAGGACATATTCCTCTCTGGTCATGTTGCAGTATTCTTCGGCCCCTATGCAAGGCTCCTTCGTCACATTCATGTCTTTTGTCGCGTTTAGTTTTGGAACTGCGTTGTTTTCTTCGATTGATCTCTTTCTTATGTTAATTGTTTCTGCTGCTTCCAAACTGTCTGTTTCAGAAGCGTCTAAGTATGTCGTATCGTTTGCTGTGTCTCTGGTGTCTTTATCAGATGTTTCTTCGTGTTTTATATCAGGTACATCATCAAACTCTTTCATTGCATCTGTTAATGTTTCACTGTGGTCATATAAAAAGTTTTCTCTGTCATTTGTTTCTCTATTTGTTAGTTCCCCTAAAATATTTGCGTTATTGTCTTCGAGTTCTTTATCAATGTCGTTGATATTTAGATTTGGAGCACTCATAACGTTTGAAGTAAGTGACAAGCCTGCGACTATAACTGTGACAAGTACTTCCTTGAACGTCATTTTCGAACTGTTCTGTTTTCCGAAGTCCAACTCTCAGTCCATGATTCTGCAATAAAAGATTTTGATATTATTCATGTGATGTGGTGTTAGGTTGTTTTCTATATTATACATAAATTATATAACCTTGGAATAAACCGCCAACTTTATAATGTCCTAATTTAAATGTAATTTCATGCGCGGAATATTTTTTTAATATTCCTAGTACCTATAGTAAATTTGAAAATGAAGATTCTCAGCTGTTATAAATAACAGCTCTCGGCTATTTTAAGGCCTGCGGTGTTACCTACCCACTGTCTAGTGTCTGATATCCATAACAAGGTTTTGAAATCTATATCACCTGCCCACAGATCACATTAATCTATGTCAAAATTATATATTTTGATATTCGTTTGTGCGCGAATTAGACCCGTTTAAATACTAATTAACACATTCATCTACTTCTGTATTAAAATATAAAATAATATATACAATTATACATAGAAGTTCTTAAACTTTCGCGAACTGAATACATGTTAATTAGTATTTAAACGGGTCTAATTCGCGCACAAACTAATATCAAAATATATAATTTTGACATACCTCGACGAGAGTCTTCTCGTGACCACGGCCGATGTAGCTCGGTCGAAACGTCAAGGTATGTGAAAATTATATATTTTGATATTAGTTTGTGCGCGAATTAGTCCCATTTAAATACTAATTAACAAATATATACATATTTTTAGGTTAGTAGTATAAAGTATAAATTGGTAATCCCATCTCTCCAGATAGATTTTTAATTTAACATAATGTAGGTCATAATATGAAACAGAACAATTCAGTTTACGGCCGTAAAAAGAGCCTGGAACTTGCCAGGTTTTAAATGAGCTCGTAATGCGCCCCCAGGCACTACGAAAATATTTTCACAAATAACATGTTTTTACTTTGTAGAAATAATAAATATAATTAGGTAAGCTTATAATCAAAGAGATTCTTAACATGTTAATCCGTGCTCGGTTTAGGTACTTACCTGGTCAAAAACATTATTTCGTTAATTTCATTATTTAATATTGGATTAAATAAAGACGTCATAACTAACCTGGTACCATTTTGGTTTTTAATGGTGTAGCCAAAAAATCTTTTGTTCCTAAAAAATACTTTGTATAATATTGGAATCCAAATATAATTAGGTAACTACCTACCTACGTAAAATAATGGAAATTGAAAACACCGTTTCCAATGAAAACAATTTTATAGGCTATTATTTGACTACTATTTAATTGTTTATTTAATTATTTATTTAATTATTTATTTATTTATTTATTAAGGCACACAAAACAGACCACTATCAGTACAATAGTATTAAACTGCCTATCTTAGGCATAGCCTTGAATTGATCATGACCTTCCACCAATGGTTCAAAAATTTCGTTAACGGGTTCAGTTGACCGATTAAAATATTAATTACGTCAACTCATCCCGCTGACACAGTTTGGACCGGGCTCAGCTGACGTAAGAGCCGGTTCAACGATGTATCGCTTGGAAACAAAACCTTCAGACGACGCGTGACAGTTGACAGTTCACCGTCTTTTGTATGTTTGTTTGTCGTATAAGGTTGTGCTTGCCTCTAATCTGACTTAGTTGAATATATATAAATTACGCGTCACGTTGTTTGTCCGCGATGGACTCCTAAACTACTGAACCGATATAATCAAATTTGCACACGTGCAGTTTGGTCTAACTTAAAAGATAGGATAGTTTACATCTCAATTTATAGTCGCAATAACAATAACCTTAGCCACAGCAACGTGTGGCCGTGTCTGCTAGTAATTTATGAAAAGTCATTGGTGCGAGCCCGAGCATCGAACTTGGTATGGTTGGTTTCTAAAGCGCGTAAGTTACCGCACTGCCACCATCGCTCCCTACTTTCACCCACGCGACGCTGCTAGTGGGATATCTAATTTACGATATTACCGTTTTAACCCGATAAAGGTAACATCATTACCCCTCGGCGTGGCTTTGTAGTACCGCCGATAAGCTGACAAGCGCACTGATAACAGCCGCGATCGAGTGACGGACTATGGGGTTATGGCATTAGTGCAATGCCCTCACTCATACAAGTCATTTGACCTTTCAGGAATACTTCAAACTGCATAACTGTCAAATATTGAAGGGTTTAAGGGGTATTTCAGGGGGCAGGTATGTAAGACTCAAGCTATAGCAATTGGACTGCTGCGCTTGGTGTTGCGGACTCTATTCCCACCCGGAACAAATATGCGATCCATAAATATTTGTTTCTGGTAGGTATGTGTGTGATGTGCATGTGAAACAGTGAAATTCTATGTCTGTAAGCGGTATCCACGATACAGGAGCAATCCATGTTTTTATTAAAAAATATATTAATTTTATTTAGGTAGGTATATACTAGCTGTTGCTCACGACTTCGTCCGCGTAGACTAGACTAGATTTTTATCGCTATAAAAGTATGGCATGTTCTTCTCAAGGATCCTGTCTATCTTTATACTAATGCATCAAAATCGGCTCGGCCGGTTAGACCGCAATTTTTTTGGTGCGAGATTTTATAGAATGTGACATTGTTTATTTGGTTATTTGTTTTCTCAAACTTGTTTCTTAGATTAATCATTTGAGTATTATTTACGTGCACGAGTGCGGACAAACGTTAGAAGCACACAAACGTGTCATTTCGCATGCCTTCCCTAACTTTCTCGAAGCATCCGTCACTTTACTGAATCGTGCGTGACGTTACGTGGGACTTAGATGCCGAAACTTAGACTTTTTTAAAACAATACTTTAACACTGTCTATGAATAAACCGCGTGAAGAAAAAACATTTGTACCTTAGTAAAAAAAAAAACACTTATTTCAAAAATTTCAAGATGGCGACCGTTCCAGATGCTATTTGCGAACGGTTCTACGCACCGAAAGATTTGTGGTTATCAATGGTCTGTTTACTAAAAACGTAAAAATGGTTTACTTTATGTCAGTGCTAATAGACGGGAGACTCATGTTGTTTCCAACTGAGTCTAGGGCGTGGCGTGGGTTAACGGCGGGCTTGCTATGAATTTAGGAGCTTCGTTGGTTCACTTACGAGTGAAAATATTTTAAAACCTTTTTCAAGAATCAAACTGTACCTATACTTATTGGTGAAAACCGGGAACACCTATAGTTTTTAGGAAATACAGACAAACGCATTTGTTGACTTCGTTTTGCGTAATTCAACTTAAATACTTACTATACAATACATACTATTGTAGGTTATTTTGTCATTATGTAGTATTTTATCCCGAAAAATGCAGAGTGCACACAAAAGTTAAGCGGCGGATGAAACCGCAGAACGCAGCTAGTAAATTGTATGAAAATTACTTGAAACTGGCACAATGTGCGAAAAGCACCATGGCCAAAGAAAAAAAAACTATATGATTTTCAGTATCCAGTCGACACTCGCACCCTACCTTTCTGTTGATATAATGTTTAGTACATTGGGCTCGTAAAATAATCTAATATTTTATAGCTATTCATCCATTAGAAGTGAATACACTCCACGAAAATAAGATGTCGGTGGTTTAATTGCAATGTTTTACGTATCTATCAGTCTCAGATTGATTCGGACACCTCAACATTCCTATCTTATTTTTTGTATTAAAGTTGACGTCTAAAGTACTTGACACTGGCACAATGTGTGAAAAGCACCATGGCCAAAGAAGAAAAGAAAATAAAATAAAAAGTTGACGTCTGTTTTGGTGGGAAAATCAAAATGTAGAGATGTCGCTTTTGCTTTTTTTTCTCTAACTAGTTGTCTGTGTGACATTGTTTTAATTTTTAACTAGGTACCTATTACATTTAAGTAGGTAGTGCCTACTTATTAAGTTTTCTTTGTTCTGTGGTTTTTCAATAAATAGTTTATCTATTTATTTATGTACATAACGTAGGTACTATTTAGGTAGGTACATATAAAAAAAACGTTAAAAACATAACGTATTAAATTCTCTTTTTCTAACTGAAACATGCATTGTCAACCTTTATTGAAATTAATCAAACCTCATTAGGTACATCCTCGACAAAATACACATCAGCCAATTCGCTCCAAATGTGTGATTTTTCTGTAGGTACACATTGGGCTAATCACAGCCAGTCGAACATGGTTTATTGATTGTGCTACCGGAATGACATAAGTGTGAACTTAAAATCATTCAAGTTAAAATCGGTGAAGTGCTTATTTTATTCAGAAACTATGTTTAGAAACACTGCGGCGTTTTTAGGATTAGATAAATATTATATTATTAATACAAGAGATGGTTGCTCCTACGGGATATTACAAATTCTTCTCGAATGAAAAAGTATTCAATTTCGTGCAATAATAAAATGAAAAACCAATCACGTCAAATAATGACATAATGTATGTTTTTCATTTCTTTTTATTATCATTCATACAAAAATATTACATAAAAATTCAGAAAAACTTAACAATAAAATAAGGAAAAACGAAGACAATCAAAATTAGTTGTAATTTTCCCTTACTACTACTACTAATGTGCCTACCTGTGTTTGCTTCATAATATCCTGAAATGACAAAATCATAGTCCGTTTTAAATTCCAGTAGATACAAATGTGAATTATTGAAAACAAAACCTCACTCCTATTCAGTACAATCGTGATTTAGTGTTTTAGTGCGAATCGAAGTCTAATTCACATTAAGCGTGGTTATAGTTGCTATTAACATCAATATAATGTGGCAAGCCTCGTAAAATAAACATTAACGTCGTTCAGAGCCGAGAACGAGACTGGTTTAATTGAACTATATAAACTAGCTCTAAAAAAAGAAAATACCTAATTAATACTTCAAGCTGTGGTAGCCTAGTATGCGAACGTCCGCCTGCCAAAGCGGGGGTGGCGAGTTCAAATCCCAGTGCGGGCAAGTACCCAATGTGTTTCTTGTTAAACATATTATGTAGGTAAGTATCACTCGCTTTTCGGTGAAGGAGAACATCGTGAGGAAACCAACATGCCCGAGAATTATTTCGGAGGCATGTTATCCACCAATCCGGACTAGGCCCCCGTGGTGGATTATGGCCTAACCCTCCACACGATAGTGAGGGGAGGCTTTTGCCCGGCAGTTATAGGCTGAATCAATAATTATTATTATAATACTTTTAAATCTTTTTTTGTAGGGATGTGTCGCTTCGATACTATAAAAGTTCTAAGTATATTTATCCAATTGTGGTAACGTTAAGAGGCTAAACTTCGAGCGTATGCATTCAAAATATGTACCTTTCTTTAAAACACGCACACACGACAGTCGAAGACAAGTCGCCGCGGAGTATCTCACATACATTTAAATGGAGGCTCGCACAGTACGATACCGGCATATTACGCGTTCGCGACTAGTCTTGCGATACCCGACATGCTGGAGTTAAGACGGTCCGTAAAATGGGCGGTTTTTTGTCGAAAAGTTAAGCCGTAATTACAAATAATTATAAGCTAGAAAAAATACAGTGTATAGTCAAGTGTTTCAGTGAGCTAATAGATCAATAATATTGGGCTAAACTTGTCTAGTATCTAGATAAAAATTTTCACGAGAAAGGACCCGAAAAAAATCTTACGACACATAATGCTCAACATTTTCAGCGACAACTATCATATTTCTTGGAATTATAAAAAAGGCAATTTTACCTTCTATGGAATTTTGAATTTTCCAATGAACTGAATGAATTCCTTTCTTCTTATTTAATAAAAACGACGAGAATATCATCAGTCTGAGCGCTTACTAGGCGGCTCAGTACCCGCTAACTCATACATACATGAATCGCAATACACATACATACATAATTATGAATCCATAAATAACTCCTTTTTGGAGTTTTGGCGGGAATCCGATAGTGAGACGTTGTTGGATTTGTATTATTTTCTCAAACTTGTGTTTCTTCGAGTGTTAATGTGTAATATTGGTGGAATATTAATCATTAAGTGTTCGTTAACGTGCACGAGTGTAGGCGAATGATATAAACTCAAAAAGCGTGTCATTTCGCATTTTTTCCAAAACTCCCAAGATGTTTCAGTAAAGGATCCACTACTTTACTGAATCGTGACTTAGACGATGTAAATAATTGACTTGACTACTTGACCACGATTGCTATATTGCTGTGACTTTTTAATGTTAAATGAAGAAATACTTATTATTAGAAAATACTTGACACTGGCTATATGCACAAACCGTGCGAAGCCAATACTAAAACAAAAAAAAAAAAAAAAAAAAAAAAAAAAACTCCTTTGTGGCCAATTTGATTAGACATTGACATTACCGTGACAGCAATGAAATTGGCGCAATCAGTTAGCGTAGGTACCTAGCCACAGATTATAGGATACCAGTATCAGATGGCAATCTGCCCTATAGGCAATATTGGACACGAAGCCATGACCACCTAGATTTTCTCCAGTGATGTATGACGTTTGTTATTTTCTTTTTTCTACATTATAGATTAAACATACCTATATAAACCTCCTTATCCATAAGTAGTATTTATTTCTCGTATGATTGAGTCCTACCCACCTACTGTTTATCAAATAAAACAAGTTAATGATTTCACCATGTTTTATTACAAAGGAGCCCGTGTACCTAGCTACCTAATGAGCGGACCTCGAGTCGCGTACCTACAAATTTTAAAGTAAGTACCTACCTAGTATTCGACTAAAGTATCGTATTTCTGGGGTATCATGATGTGAGAAGGGCCTTATTTTTTGCACGCTCTACCTACAGCCTAAACCTTGTGACGGCTTCCACACAATATGAAATCTCATTAGATTCGTGTCAGATGTGGAAGTGACATAGAGTATTAATATTATAATAATCTATTTTGAATATGGTGTTACGCGAAAACAAAATATATAGTATTTTATCGCTTTTTTAATTTATTGGTATTTCAATCTCATCACATCACTGCAGCGATTCCTGCATAACAAATAGCTTGTGCGGTCTTACTGTTTGTGGTGGCTAAAGTATAGGCACAGATTACTAAATAGTTACTACTGTAGGTACCAGGTATGTCACTTTGCTTAGGTAGGTACTTCAGCAAGACCAGCCAAGAGAGTCTAGTCTACATCCTTTGAAACTGTCATTGCGTCCAATTCATTCTTATCCCACAAGCGGACGGACAATGACGACGCCGTGCCATCTATCTGACTTCTACGAAATGATAAAGGCTTTAACCCCATAACAATAAATGGAAATTTCCGAATAATCAAACGGATGTCAAGCCATTGTGCTTCCGAGCTATTAAACGCATCAAAGCCCAAATTCATTGGACTATAAACTGGATTTTACTAGCTCTTAATGGATTATACATTAATTTTGTCGCCTTTTAGGTGTCACCGTGTGCAACGACCTGTTCATCTTTTAACTCTGGAGTGTCAAAAAGCGAGTGACCTAAGCGAGGCTATGTACCGGGATGAACAAGGCTACGAGTATATTATATAAAATGTATAATTCTATAGGTAATTATATCTAGGGATTCATTTTTATATATAGAGATATATATAAAGTATATATATCTCTATTCTCTATATATAAAAATGAATCCCAATTTCCCTTGGTCACGACATCACGCCTCAACGACTGGACCAATTTTGCTAATTCTCTTTTTGTTGTGTTTGTTATTGTCAAGCGAAGGTTTTTATGAAAGAAAAAAATAAGAAAAAAGCGCGGAAAATTACACATTTTAAGAAAGCATAACGACCATGACTTAATTAATGTTAATTTTCTTGACAGGACAAAATTTAATGGCATTTTCATTACTTTAGTGACAGGACAACGTCAGTCGGATCAGCTCATTAATGGTGACAGTGATGTACCCTTCTAAAGGTAAAAGGACTTCTTTCGTGAAATGGACTCTAGTAAATCTACGGATGTACCGATGCACAGATAATGATGACAGACGCTGGCGACGTTTTGACAGCTCATTCTATTTGGAAAAATATTAGGTTAGATCCAGCCCATTTTTAATCTATGTTACATTTTATAAACGCATGCATTGTCTTGCCAGCCTTAGCTCTGCCCTGCCTGAATTTCACTTTTTCTGACTTCACTGAATATCTGTTATGTTCTGTCTGCTTCCTTTCATTTTGACGCATGCACTCTTATCCTATAAATAGGAATAAACACCACAAAAACAGTCTACCGCTTTAGAGACAACAGATCGCCCGACCGCAAAAATAGCTCGTATTAAAAAACAAAAGCGTGAGTCACGCAGTAAATCATCGGTGTTTGGACCGATTGTTTGTAATTGGGTTATTAATGGATGCCGGTCGTCTACTGTGTCGACGCCGTTTACTTAAAGAAGTCATTAATCCGTCCCGCAGACTACCCATTGAATTATTGTCGAAGCTAACTTGTAAAAAGGGAAGATAGGTAAGTATACGTGGGTACTATTTTCAGGGAAATAGACACAGTGGAAGTGACGTGGAGACACGTTTGAGTGTCATACATAATATGTATGCAGATCCCAGTTTATGATTTTAATGATATTGAAGCGTACCCTATCTTCCATCTTTTAACTAAGTACCTACACCGTTTGGCAAACAAACATACTTACTAGTTATGCGTAAATAACTTTGTTTGTTACCTTTTCAAGGCTAAACGGCTATACCGATCTAGATGCAATTCAATATAGAGATAGATTGGACTTCGGAGATGGAGGTACGATAGAAGTTCTTAAACTTTCGCGAACTGAATACATGTTAATTAGTATTTAAACGGGTCTAATTCGCGCACAAACTAATATCAAATAAAAGCTCGTGACCACGGCCAATGTAACTCGGTCGAAACGTCGAGGTATGTCAAAATTATATATTTTGATATTAGGTAGGATAGTTTTATTACGATAAAAATGTCGTCCACGCGGGCGAAGGCGCGGGCAAGAGTTAGCTTTCTATATTATGTAGTACACCTCATTTGCAAAGTCTGGTTGTACGAATAAGTAGGTAATAAGTCTTATATTCAATAGTGCTTATTTACTTATTTGTAGGTCTGGCTAACCACCTGAACACAACTCACCAGTAGAGCATTTCACGCATCGCCCGATCATCGTACCCACGCGATCATAATTCACAAATGATTGCGTGAATATATTAAATATTATATCCAATAACACTTACAACATGATAGTATTTCGACCAACCCACGCGGTTTCTAAGAAAATATCGGAAAACTCATCTATGTAAATAAATAAATTATACAGATATATTTTTTTAAACCCTTAAACAAGTAAAATTATAGGCACTAGATAGAGTGTGGTTTAAAAGTACTTACTTACTTACTTAAATCTTTTTAGTTTTGGTTTCGCGCGGTATCTGCATTTAGCCAGTGTCTAGGTAGGTACAGTAGTACCCAACTGATATGGCTTACCGATGTACCTGCGCAGAAGATGAATTTTCAAAGCGCGGGAAATGCTATTGACCGCTATTGGTCGGCAGCCGCCGCCATCTTAGCGAGCTTAGAGTGAGATGGAACTAACAGCTGCAGTGTATTATGAACCTTATAATAGTGATCTTAGGTTGATTGTAAGTTTTAAGCATTCTTTCGTTAATCTTCGGACCATACTTTCTTTTCTGCGCGAACGAAGATTCACGACGCGCCATATAAGTTGGGTACTAGTATACGTATAAAATATAATTTCAGTCATTTCATATTTTCACAATACGAAAGTCATAGCATTATAGCAATATTCGTGGTCGTTAACCTCTCTACCTACATTATTGTGTCTAACTTTGCTGTTATTTTTTTTTGTTTTATACTATTTTTGGTATCTTTAAAGAGTATTTATTCTATTTAATTATATTCTTGTTATTTTTGTTAATTTATAATAATATTGTCATTTCAGCAGAACTGTCGTAACTAAATTTCGTGTTTATTTACAACATTTTCTAAAACAAACCTTCAACTGAACAAAACGAACATCAGCCAAATCGGTCGAGCCGTTGTCCAGTGCTGCTTCTTGATATTTTAACGCCATAATTAGTTAGCAAGTTAATGATAAATACATCTTTAACAACACTATGATAATTCAGGGCTAGATATGCTAGTTACAGTGCGTTACAAACCGGATATACCTATCCAAAAATAAACTGAAATCTCCATTGTAAACCAAAAATCAATTAAGTCTATTGACATGGGCAGTGGGAACCACTCCATCAAAGTTTAATGCGTGGCTAACAATCACTGGAGAGTGGACTGAAATAACATTTTCAGCTATTGTAAAAATCCCCAAACAATATTCTACTTCGTTCGAAAGCTTCTAAAAATATCTGTGAAAATACAGTCATAATTTAAATTTATTTCATGTAAGATTAGATATGATATATTGACGTATTTTTGATGACACCTATCACCCCCTCCCCTTCGTACTATGGGCGGTTTTCTGGTATACAATAGCATTAGTATTAAGTCCACCACATTGTACTATACTAATATACTAAATTAGTTTTGTGTCAAATAAATTTGTAAATAAAATAAATGATACCTATCCTAAGATTACGGCCGAAATTAATATTGTATCTCCTATCAAGAGATATAAGATCGATTGCAATCTTTAGAATCGATCTTGGATTGCTGCCTATCGTTCAATCGATCTCCAATCTGCGTGCCTATATTAACCAATCCACGGATCGGTTATTGGCACGTTTGACCCTATAAATGGATCGTGATATCAATCCCAGATAGCAAAATTTGGATTGGATGGATTATTAATTTCGGCCGTAATCGTTTGTTCCCTATTTCTTTTTTAACTTAGATACAAGAACAACTTATCGCTCACTAGATAGCAAGCGCTACCAACTATTGCAAGACCACTCAGAACATCATGGTACGGGGTACTTATAGCCTGCCAATTTAAAACGCTCCCATCGAATCTCAATAGGGTGGCTGCGGAATATTTTGCCACATTTCATTGTGACATCGATTCCAAATGTAGCCGACTGATAAAAAAAACTAGCAGCCTTCCAAATGTCACAACTATTCCGTAGCCACTCCACTGAGATTCGATTGAAACGTTCTTAAATTTGCAGACTTGACTCCCTAAGCAACCACCAAGATTCTTCCTTCACTGAAACCGTGCTCATTTCTCCCCGTTGGTTTTGAACCCACTTGACAACCCCCACCAAACTCAGCAATTACCGCTTCAAACCAGCGATATCCATTACAGCTAATGACATATAAACCTGGTTGCTCTTCGGATTGCCACTCCACTGCCAGACATGGCTGTGTATTTAACGACTAATTGCTTCCTTAATTGCGTAAGTAAGTATACATTTCTTTTGTGTTTTACAAGGAAGGTAGATGCTTTTCTAATAATCAATTTCTAACTAACAAAAAATTCAAAAACGAACTCTTCGAAATTTGCCGTTATATAATTGCATGACAACCATTGTTGTGAATTTGAATATAATTATGTTTAACTAGCTGTCCCCGCGGCTTCGTCTGCGTGGAAAAGTGACTTTAGTCAGCATTTTTTGGATATATCTTTTGACTTATTTTGGCTTATAAACACCGACGTTTGTTTATTATTTGTCTCTAAATTTGCATACTTACCTTTTTTTAATTATGAACCGATTGACATGAAACTAACACTAAATGTTAAGAGAAGCTTACCACAATAATAATAATTATATTAAGTAGTCATAACCACATCTAAATCGGATAAGCCGTTACTGTAATTAGCGTGCACATACTCACAGACAAACAGACGAAAATTCTAACAATCATCGTTTTGGATACTATTTGCATTGATAAAAGTCCCAATAATATTTTTTCTCATATACCTAATATCTTACATGTACAGACAACGACCCGTCACATTTTTATTATATATATAGAAGAAGAGTAGTGAGTAGGTAAGTACCTATGCTGCATTACACTGTAAGCTTTCTGTTATAAACTGGATCAATAAAAAATCAAAAAAACTCGGAGCCCAAGGTGAATGATTTCTTCGAATGGCGTATTTAAAACCTAAATCTTGCAAATGAATTTTGACCCTGTTACCGATGCTTATCAAAACAATACGCTATTATATAAGCTATTGCAATATAGCTTGTCATAACAATACGTAGTTATCACTCGCTTTTGGCTAAAGGAAAACATTGTGAGGAAAGCCATATGTCCGAGAATATTTTCATACAATCCCCGCGGAGTAATAATGGACTAATCCTCCGCACGAAAGTGAAGAGAGGTGATCGGCATTGGGCCAATTTGTTCAATTATATTGAAAGTATGCCTATCACCATAACAATGACGAAGTCTAAAACGTGAAAACGGTAAAAAGCTGTCAAGTTTTTTTTCTAGTTTTTTTATTCCAGAATATGGTATTGAGGAACATTGTAGCAAAATGCACGTTAGCAAATTAGAAATGACGATCTCCACCGGAGCCTAAACACAGAATTTGTCTAAAAATTAGGTATTACCTAGTAAAAAAATATGTAGAAGCTCATGACCGTAGACTTGACCAGCATGTGAATGTGGAAGCAGTTCAGCTTCTCGACCACACGGACATAGTGAGTGAGAAGACTCTAAAGAACAAAACCGCTCGAGTTAGTGTAGTGTTTAATTTTAGTGAAAACAATGTAGTTCAAGTGCTATCTATAAAAAACAATATAAAAGTGTCTTCTTATTAATAGAGACATTAAGAAAAGTGCCATTGGGCACATTCTTATTTAAAGACAATTACAAAATACGTAAAAACTAAATTATTATTAGCTATGTTCTAGGCTAGATTCTAACTTGACTTGTGAGGCGTTCTAAGAAAAGGTAATAAAAAAAATTGCGTCAGAAGTCCCTCATTATAATGGCCGATGTCACGGATTATGTAAAATTAAATTAGCGAGCGAGAGTTATTCCTATTTAGTATACATAGGTGACAAATTTACTTCTCAGTAAGCCTAATAGTTATAGTGATGATGCTTCCCATACATTATATCTACTACGAGTGAAATATTTTCCTGTATATTATTCTAATCTATAATTTTATAAAAGTGTAAGTACATAAAGCAGAGGAAAATAAAAAAGTGATGTTCTCATACCACATATTTTAAAGAAAATGAAGTCAGCCTTTCATACCAAATTATTGTAATTTGCTTATTCAGGCAAGCAAGAAACTTACCAATATATTTTTATAGAAATCATTCACAAAAAGTTTGTATTACGATTGCAGGCACAAAACACAAAAAAGTCAGTTCAGCGCTTTTCGCGCCAACTCATCGAGTTTTTTTTCTTCGCGTAGCGTAATGGCAAATGAGCGGATCGGCCGACAGCCAAAGCTCTACTGCCGTACTGTGGGAAAACTTCGTAGCCCTACTTTTACATAGCTTTCCGTAGGTACCTACCTATAGAAAGTAAAACTCACTACAAACTCGGAGAAAATTGTAGGTACAGTTACCTACAGCCCTTGAAAAAGAGCTTGTTAGGTAATCACTAGAAATGTAAGACTTCTCTGGCGAAATAACTTATCCTATTTAACCCCCAACGCAAAAACGACGGGGTGTTATTAGTTTGACGAGTCTGTATGAAAGAGGGTGTGAGTGCGTTTGTCTTTGGCATCGTAGCCTCCAAGCGGATGAACCGATTTTGATTATGTTTTTTTTTGTATGTATGGTGAATTATTTAATCGCGAGTGTTCTTAGCTAAGTTTGATAAAAATCGGTGCAAGATGGCCGCCGTCACAAAAGGCGGATTAATTATTTTTTTTCTCAAATCAGGTAGAACACTTACCTACATGATAAATTTCGAATACAAGATGGCCGTTTTAACTTATAAAAATTTAAAAGATCTTTCATACCGAGGTTTTTACAATACCTAAGTACTTATTTTATTTAATTACATACTTTTTTGTAATTGCATTGATGAATTGCCTACCTATCTACCTACCTACCTAAATCCTCAATGTTTATGGGCCTGCATTTTACCACTATGTTGTGGTCTCTCAAGGACGTAGCCCGTAACACCCCTACGTTTGGCGATAGATTTTCAGTTTTTTCTTTTTACAATCCTATTTTGTTTTATTTACTTAGTGATAAAAACGGGTTAGTTTAATTTGGGCATAGTGTAATTTGATCATACTTTTTCAGCTTCATACGTACCTACATTGAGTGCAATTTGGTCACATGTCAAGATTACCATGCAAGTATATAATATATTGAATGCGAAATGCTTCAATTCTGACTTAAAATTAGAAGATAGAAAAGTGTGTTATGTAATATTGCTTATAATAATTGGATCTTTGAGCTTACGTTTAGTAGGTAGGTATACTTACTCGTAGTACAGATCGAGTAGGTAAGTATTAATCCATAGAAGTCAATAAGCCATTTTATTTTTATTTTAATGGTCATTGAAGTATTGTATTGGTTACTAACGGCTATATTCGTTAAGTACCCCATATTATTATTATGACACATTTGTATACGCCGCAAAGTGGCAAGATGTTTTGGCAGCTGTATAACTACCGAAAAACTAATGTTTTGTTGGGTAAGTACCAATATTTTATACAAATAAACATTTACTATTATTATTAGATATCATTAAATAAGTATATCACAGCAAATACAGATTGCGGGTAAGTATATATAATAGCTAACTAGGTATAAAACCATGATGGTAATTCATAATATTAAAATTCTGAGAGCTAGTACCTAAATAAAGTTAACAGCAAATAGTAATTGAAGCCTTTGCTATTGCTTTTGTGATAGGCACTTTAGGATAGCCTGTCGCAAATTCAATGGGCATTGTTTATTTTCTTTGAAAGTTAGTGATTGCAAATCCATTTCGAGGAATAGACTCACTTAGCATCAAACAACCGTTTTAATTAAAATCGGATATAGGTATTTGAATAAATATGAATTGCCTTGTTTTCCGAAAATTACGTCAACGTCGGCATTATGTTAACATTACCTAAGCCTAAACCTACTGAAAAAAAATAATTCCGTGTATACGTCTATAGATAAACCAATCACCAAAAAGATACACAAACAAAACAAAGTAAACCTTACATATTAAAAATCTACAGGTTTTTAATCTCACGCAACGGCGCTGTATGGTATTCTACCAATGATGATGTCAGCATGCTAAATCTAAAAAAAAAAACTATCCCATGGAAAACTAAAATATTCAGATTAGTTTCTTAAAATGGTCTATATTTTAAGAAAATTATATAAAAACTATACGTCAGAAAATTTAAACAATGCTCATTGAAACAGCGTGACTGGGAGACCGAAAATTTTGCATCCTTATGGATAACAAATAAAAATAATGGAGGAGTCTGTTTGTATTGTCAACATAACAGCTTTTTACTAAACGTATATTAATATTATGTAAAATAATTTACGGTACAGTCATTCGGGGTAACTTTGGACCACTTATGCGACAATTTCCGGTATTTAGACAAAAAAATGTATAGAGCTACTACAAAATAATTGTGATCTAAACGATCTTTCGATGTTGTTAATACATAGTTATACAAAAAAAATGTATAATGTTTGTGTCTGTTTGTTCCAGATAACAGCTAGACCAATCTTGACGGAATTTTCACTGGCAAATGGCCGATACTATAAGAAATACCTAACTTGCCTACTTTGAAATTACAGTTAAATTGTATTGAAGTGCAATGAAAAATCACATCCATCCCCAAGCTCTAAGGTTTGGGTTGCTAAACATCGATACCTACTCATCGAGTACGTATCTCAAGTCGGATAGAGACGTGATTTATGTTTCCTCAAGGAAATACATTATGATACGGGGACTTCACCTCAATCTGTATTGAGGTTATCGAGATGACTTTATTTAAATAGTCCTACTGGGCAAAGCGATACTGGGGGCAAGTCCCGAGTTAAGTTACAATAACGATATTTAGGTACCTTAGTTTTACAATACCTTAGCTTTACTCGTAATATGTTCAATTATTTATCAAATGCTTTAGATAATGTCAGTTGTACGTCCTTAGGACAATGTCAGCTTTTCATTTTTCTGAACAAAATTTCACATAATAATACAATAAAAAAGCGTACAAAAGCATACAAAAGCGCTAGCTGACGCGTACTATGTCGAGCTAGTAAATACTCGTACTCAGGGTGTCTACAGGTGAGATAGTGGTCAAATAAATGCTTGCCAAAAATGGCATTTGCGACGCATGCGGATGGACGGAAAATACGCGTCGCATGACTGATAGATTACTTAGTTATAGCCTCGACTTGAAATAATATCTAAAAATATGTTATTGGTAGGTAATTAGATTTTGTCCTTGATCTGAATCGCCTTGGTCTACCCTACCATAGTATTTTATGCATCTCTCCAAGAAAAAATTGGTCATAATAAGTAACAATTATGTTGATAACTTGAAATAACAACGCAAACGCTGTGAAGGACAGTTCCATGTGTAGTTTCACTCAAAAGTGAAGCCGCTTTTTTATCAATGTGTGCGTGAGTGCCGTGTAATTATCTTAAAAAATGCACACGTCGCACCGCGCAATGAAAATGTCGCATGCGTGCAACAACAAAGGCCGAACTAGGCCCAAAAAGGCTCAGTAAAAATGGCTACACGGCGCTAGCAAGTAACTACTTGGTTTCTGTGTTATTATTCTAAGCTTGATAATATTTTATGCTCTAATTTGTCAATTTGTGTCAAATTACAAAGGCAGGTAAGTACTCAAAATAGGGAGATTGCGATAGGCGCCCCAGATATCCGGATTTCTCGATAAACTTACCAACTTAAATAACATCCCTGGCATGACTCTAAAAATAGACCTTTGTCACAATTTCCTTTGCAAATTAGTTAATCTTCAATTTCCGCTGATAATTAATAGGTATACTTAATTTGTAAGGTATCATTCAAATGTAACATTTTGTCTGGTAATTAATAGCTATCTACTGCTTTATTAATAAGTAGGTACATAATAGAAGATTCTCACAAATCAATTTCTATCATTGTAAGAAAATCATTAGCCCACGATCGTGATGTATGTTATATGACCACGTGTAATCATACCAAGCTCCATATAAAATACCTAGGCGACGTTCCGCGTTCTTTTTATTATTTCGCGCGCGCATCTTCGATCGGGCGTCTTTGCTCGGCTGAATGAAGACGCGACGCGCACGCAATAAAAAAATATAATAATAAAAAAATAGTTCGTGCCAAAATTACGAACAAAATCAATTGGCCAAAGAAGAAAAGAAAAAAAAAAGAACAAAATCAATAGCACTGGCTGGAAAAATATTAATATTCTTGTTAAAAAAAGAAAACAATTGTAAATCGGAAAATTTTGAAAGTGGAGTTAAAATATATACCGGCAAAGCCGTGACGGCCGACGACAACGTGTTATAATAAAACTAAAAGTTAAGCAAATCATAAAAACAATTTATTGGAGTTGAATTCTAATTAATTTGCTAATAATTGTAGCTTAATAAAATAAAAATGTTAGAATGGAAAATTCAAAATCAGTACCTATGAAAATTACTGTAAGTACTTAAGTGAAATTTTACGTACAATAAAAAAATATATCAGTGATTTGTAGTAAAAATGGTGAACAAAGTGTATAATGTTACTTCGGACAAAGAGGTTAAACGTGGCAGCAAACACAATCAAGTTATTATGTCCATTATTGGTAAGTCCAACCTACTTATTAAAAGGAACTTTTTGCATTAAACTTAAACAACAGTGTCTATTAATTGTTATAAAAGTTAAAGCTTTACATACCGGAATTTAAATAATAGAGATATCTAAATTGTTTGTGTAAATATCTTCCAGATAAGCGATTCGTAGAGCTAGATCATATCATCTTATATCTTTAAATGAGCAATTCTGGTATATAATTGTAATCTCGGAATCGGTTCCAACGATTTTCATGAAATTCAGTATATATAGGGGGTTTCGGGGGCGATAAATCGATCTAGCTAGGAATTATTTTTAGAAAATATTTTTTTTTCGTGTTTTTTTATGATTTTTTTCTTTAAATAACCAGTTAATATTTTATATTATTCTATCGGTAAGATCGAAAAATATTATTCATATTTCATCATTTTATAAGTAATTCGTACTTAAATATAATTTCCAAAAAACACAATTTATAAAACAAAAAAAATACCGAGCAAAGCTCGGTCATCCAGATATTAAATAAAATATAAATCCTACCTATGTATACACCCAAAATAACATTACATTTCACGGATGTGCCAATATACGGAAAAAGGTAGGTACCTACCTACTTATTTACTTAGTTACTTACATGTTTATGTATTATCATAATTAAATAACGAAAATGAGCAGTCAGTTTAATTATAGAAAAATTGTTTACGTCTATTCCTCATAAACTAGTTAACTTAGAAACTAATTAGTTAGGTATATTACTTATCTAAAACCTACCTAAGTATTTTTTTACTTTTTTAAATCTGATCACTTAAAATACATTCTCAGTCACACAGCGGGCAATAGAGAGAGCTGCAGCTATGCTCGGAGTTTCTCTGCGCGATAAAATCCGGAACGAGGATATTCGCCAAAGAACTAAAGTTTACGACATACCTAGTTCTCAGGGTTTACAAGCTGTCGTGGCAATGGGCAGGCCACATCGCTCGTAGAACTGACAACCGATGGGGAAGAAAGGTTCTAGAGTGGCGACCACGGACTGGAAGACGCAGTGTAGGTAGGCCTCCCGCTAGATGGGCCGACGACATCAAAAGAGTCGCAGGCGACCGGTGGATGCAAGTGGCAAAGTGTCGTGCGGTGTGGCGGTCTAAGGGGGAGGCCTGTGTTCAGCAGTGGACGTCTTCAGGCTGATGATGATGATTATGAAAATAAATTCAAAAAAATCTGAATAAGCAGAACAATATACTCACATAATTAATAATACAAACAACATTATGTATTATTATAATGAGGTAGGTATAGTTCGTCTAAGTATTAAAATTTTTGGTCGCACGAAAAGTTACACGCAAGGAATTGAAAGTCTTAGCTTGAGCGTCATGGGGCCTTCACCCGAAATACCTACGACGATTGTACATTGCTTTAATACGTAGCAAGATTGATTTTGGGAGCTTCTTATATGATACGGCAGCTAAAACGAATTTATATAAACTAGATAAAGTGCAAAATGCTGCCTTGCGGGTTATAGGTGGATTCATTAGAACCACCCCTATTCATGTAATGGAATGTGAGCTGTGTATTCCCCCGCTATACTTACGACGACAATATCTAGCCACAAAATATTGTTTAAAGGTGCAGTTTACTTCCCATGTGATTGTGGATACACTAAGGGAACTAACTGATCTAATTGACTCAAGATATTGGACAAGAAGAAAAAAACCTCTTCTCAGTTCAATTTTTGTCGACTCTGAGGCTGAGAATATAAAAGTCAGAAGTCCTTTGAATATGTTCATGTTAGATCTATGGGTATCTAGTATTAACACAGGCTTTATTATTACAGAAGTGTCAGGAATAGACCAAGCTAAAAATAGATATGACACTAGAGTTCTTAAGAGCAACACTTTGTATATGATTAACGCTGAATATGCGGGATGGTATAAACTGTATACTGATGGCTCTAAATCAAATGATGGCATTGGTGCTGCCTATTATGATCCTCATCTGAATATAAGTGAAGGGTATAAAATTGTATCTGAATGTAGCTCTATTATGTCGGTTGAACTATTTGCAATAGCAGAGGCATTGTCATACATTCTCACTTTATGTCATAAGAAAGTTGTAATCTTTTCAGATAGCCGGAGTGCTTTGCAACATATCGCTCGATGCGCCTCTGATGTCAGAGGTGCTTCGGTAGCATATGACATATTAAAGAAAATATTGCTACTTAAAAATAATGGCGTGTCTCTGATTTTGCAGTGGATACCGTCACATATTGGTATACACGGCAATGAAGTAGTAGATAAAATAGCAAAAGAATCAACATCAATTGGGTCAGAAGTCTACATTAGGCCAGAAATTGAAGATTTGTTAATAAAATATAGATACAAAGTCTATGAGAAATGGAAAGCTCATTACAATACAATCTCATGTGACAAAGGTATCTGGTATAAAATTATGCAAGAAGAACCTTTAAGAATTCCATGGTTTAATAATTGTAAACAAAAAAGACATTTACTTGTGACAGCACACAGACTGCGCTCCGGGCACATGCCGTTAAATAAATCTAACCATCTTATGAAAAGATCTGACTCCCCTAATTGCATCACCTGTGGAGTCCCAGAGGATGTCCATCATCTCCTCGTGGAATGTGCTCGGAGTCAGTCCGTGAGAACACACATGCTCACTCAATACAATGTAAATTTGTTGGATGTCGGCATAATGCAGAGTATCTTGTCCGCGCCTTTGGGTGACGCGGCGAGAGCTCTGTATAAGTTGATATATAAAATAGTTAAGTAGATATATGAATGAATGTTAAAAATGGGGCTGTCATAGTCGCAAAGCGACTCAAAGCCCCTAAAAATTTTTTTGATTAAAAAAAAAATAAAAGGAATTAGTAACAAAAATATGTACCTATTGAATAGATGTGGCATATTATTATGTAAGTCGGATATTTATGTGATGTCGGCTTCACATCATATGCCACAATTTCAGGTTCTGAATTTCTGTTAGTTATTGAACCACGCGTTCTCCCTACGATAGATATCTTCCAATGAGAAAGCCCCCATTTTCACTGTCAGTTCCACGTAAGTATAGGTATTGACAGTCATAATTATTAGCGTGTAAACTAAATCATTATTATACCTTATCGAATAATTAATTTTTATTTATTTTTTTATTTATTTATTTCACAAAATCCACAGATCTTAAAAAAGATATATACATATTAAAAGGTCTTACATCAAATTACGGATTTAGGTACTTTATATCTTAAAATATCTTATAGCCTTCTCCTAGCTTTCGTTGTCGCATGTTTGATTGAAGAACTAATTAATAGTGCCAAAAGATTACACGTGTATCACTTGGCAACAGAAACGGTTATATTTATATTTATAAAATAAAATGTCCGCAGGTAGGTATCTAAGTATGAATCATTATAATGTCATCTGTTTTGTACCTACTTTGCCACATAATTTATGAATTTAGATCTCGTATATACCTACCTACCTATTTTATATTTTGCAGTCTGTCTGGTAGGTGTACGTACGCGTCTACATATTATTATTGTTATTATTTTTATTATACCTCGAGTATCATACTGTCAGGTACCTAAATATATGTTAGGTACTTACATATATTTAGGTACATATATTTATGTCAGGTACCTAAATATATGTTTAGACATATATTTAGGTACCTGACAGTATGATACTCGTATAGTAGTCAATAATACAAACACAAAATGTATTTATGGACATTTGGAAATCATAGGCTCCCGAACTTAGTACCTTAACGTAAACTGTGTTTCAAAAGCCAGTGGCTAAGTACTCCAGCTTAGAATTTAAGATTAGAAGGTATAAGGTGAAAATAAGAAATTATAAAATACTTAAGTATCTGGGGGCACGGCAGTGCCCCCGCCAAGTCGAGCAGAACAAAAGGCACGGCCGTACTATCCTTTTCTCGAAGCAATTCGGGCCATTTTCGACCCCCTGTAACTTCGTTATGGATAAAACTAGAAGCCTAAATTTTTAGTGACCAAAAGGGCATCACGTCTACAGATAATACTCCAAATTACATTAAATTTGAACCAGTAGTTTAAGAATTATTGCTAGTGAAAGTTCCTTAATTTTGCTGTCTATAATAGATACTTAGAAAAATACTATTTCAGTGTACAAAAAACTGGTTTGTACTAGGTAAGTATCTAAAACCAGCCAAGTGTGTTTCGGACTAGCGCACAAAGGGTTCCCGTACCATTATCTATGTGTAAACGGTTAAAACCACGTTTGAGATAATTATGAGAGCCCCATAAATATTGATTTTATTCTGTTTTAGTAAGTACCTACTAGTTGGTGCCCGCGACTTCGTCTGCGCAGGATTAGTATTTCGAGTAGGTAGCTATTTTGGCTATAATGGCTTACACATAAGATATAGACACATACTGTGGCGGACTTTTTTGTAGGACTATTTAAGATAAACATTTCCATCATACATTACATACGTGTAACTCTAGCGGTTTTGGCAGCGCACGCCTAAATAGCTCGCAGATGGTAGATTTTTTCCTTCTTACTTGACACTTATCGTCATATTTTGGACAATACAATATCTTTATAAATTGTAAACTATGTGTTATTCTGATATATAAGCTACATTATTGTTAAGTTTCATTAAAATCCATTCAGTAGTTTTTACGTGAAAGAGTAACAAACATCCAACCATCCATCCATACTTACAAACTTTCGCGTTTATAATATTAGTAGGATTTGTTGTTATAGCGGCAACAGAAATAACTCACTGTCAATAACAGACAATAAATATCACTGTGAAAATGTCAACTGTCTAACTGACACGGTTCATGAGATACAGCCTGGTGACAGACGGACGGACGGACGGACAGCGGAGCCTTAGTAATAGGGACCCGTTTTACCCTTTAGGTACGGACGGAACCCTAAAAAAGTACGTCTTTCTGACAGGTAATTATTTGTACCTATCTACCAGCAGTGTGGTCTAATAATCTAGTCAAATCGCAACCAAGACCCAATTCTAGACCAATCAAAATTGGTTTAACAACTCAGACGTGAAAAACGTAACAGAACTTTAGCATTTCTAATATTCGTATGGATTGTGTAAAATCCAAACTAGATAACGTATTACGAGTAGGTATATAGGTAGGGGCGAATATTTTTTTTTGCCTTACTACTATTTCATTCGATTACCTGTATATGTAATAATACCTCGTCTTGCTGTCTGAAAACGTGGTTCTAAAATAAATCATTCATCATCCTATAAGTACAAGTAATTCGTTTATAACGACTAATCGATATTTTTATTAGAGAAAAAATGTCATATTTGGACTCAAACTCGCTTATTTCCAGTATGTGAATGGATACCACATTCTAACTTGAATTGGTTGGATTTTTTGTGTTTAAATTATGGTTACCTATGTATATAATTATTATTCTGCTCTCACGGGTCTTTTTATATATTATAAACAAGAATATAAATGATTACATTTTTTTTTTATAAAAATAGATGTCTGACCCCTCAATAGGTAGGTTTTATTGGGATCACATAAACAACAAATTTTATAAACAACTAGCTGTGCCCGCGACTTTGTCCGCGTGGAATAGTGATAAAATTCACCTTTCAAACCTTCCCTGGACTTCCACAAATCATTCAAGACCAAAATCAGCCAAATCGGTCCAGCCGTTCTCGAGTTTTAGCGGGACACACGAACAGCATTTGATTTTTATATATAAGTAAACAATAGTTCTTCAAAATTCGGTTGGCTTTATTTTTTATTCTTTAGGTATATTTATCGTTAGGATTAGGTACATTTGACCACTATTTCACCGTGTGGTCGGAGGTGGTTAACATGTTCACTGTTCAGCCTATAATTAGATTCTCTCACAAGGACGGTAAAGGTTGCCAAGGCTAGGTATAAAGGGTTTTCATACCTCACTTGTAGATATCTATTACGAAGCTAACAAATATTGTATATTATTTTCAGTGTGTATGCCGATCCTGGCTTACGGCACAGCCATGGGCTGGATCTCTCCCCACAAGGACATGCTCATGGGGCCGCTTTCCCCCTCGCTGTCTCCAATAACAGAGGAAGAAATCTCCTGGATGGCGTCCATCATGTTCATATTTGCGCCGATAGCGGTGTTTTTGTACGGGGTCGCTGCTGACAAGTTCGGGAGGAAGAATGCTTTACTATGCGCTTCTATACCAATTGCTGTAAGTTGGACTATTTATAGATGTACTTATTGTGTAAATTGTCGCCCAAAGTGGGAACACATTTTTGTTTCACGCATTGTTTTTTTTTTAGTTATGGCTTCACACCGTTTGTGCATTTAGTCAGTGTCGAGTATTAAAATATTTAAGTTTAATTTCTTATTTTTACAATAGTAAAGTCATAGTATTAGAGCAATTCTCGTGGGCAAGTAGTGAAGTCAATTATTTACATAGTCAAAGTCACGATTCAGTAAAGTGGTGGATGCTTTACCGAAACTTCCTGGGAGTTTGGAAAAATGCGATGTGACACGCTTTTTGGGGTTCGATCATTTGCCCACACCCATGCACGATGACTAAGTAATATTCTTCCACCAATATAACACATTAAGACTCGAAGAAACAAGTTTGAGAAAAAAATACAAAACCAACAACGTCTCACTATCGGATTCCCGCCAAAATTCTCACACGTAGTTACATAATTATTATTAAAAACTTGCCATAAAAAGATTTTTTGTTTTTTGTTTGTCGTTTTTTTATTATTTTAAAACGTAGCCCCACACTAGGATAACTCCTGTATCGTGGGTATCGCTTACAGACATGTAATTGTCACATACACATCACATCCATACCAGAAAAAATATTTGTGGATCGCACAAATATTCGTTCCAGGCGGGAATCGAACCCGCGACACCTATCGCAGCAGTCCGATTGCTCAGCCACTACGCCAAACGTGCCGTCACTAGCCAAACTATCTCTGTATGGTACCCACACCAGGATATTCACTTATTTTGCTTCAATCTCCTAAGTAGCACTTGAAATTAGCACATTAGAAGTAGCGCTCATCGTGTGAGCTACTTAATTATATCGTTTATTGCTGAAAGATATTATGATATTTTGTCAATTACAGTAGGAAGGGCAAGAGTTAGATAATGTTCAATCAAAGTCAGCTATTGGACAAAGGCCTCTCCTCGCTTTCGTGAGGAGGATTAGGCCATAATCTATCCCGGGGCCGTTCCGGGTTGGTGGATAAAATGCCTCCGAAATAATTCTCGGGCATGTTGGTTTCCTCACGATGTTATCCATCACCGAAAAGCGAGTGATAATTACGTACATAAAACCGTGTATAATATGTTTAGAAAGAAACGCGAATTGGTACGTACCCGCACTGGGATTTGAACTCGCCATCCTTTGTTTGGAAGGCGGACGTTCGCCCGCAAGGCTATCACCGCTTCCTCTATATTTTATGTTTTTATGGTTCTCTTGGTTTATTTATTTATTAAGTGTTTCATAATGTCTACTTACTACAAATGTTTTAACGTTAACTTTGTCATACCTCCTTACTGATGGACTAACGAGAGGGGGTAAATTCTGCTAATTTAAGAATGCTTCAATCGCATCTCAATGCAGGGTCTTCGGTATAGTTTGTGACATTGCATGTAACATTGATTTCAAAAGTTCTTATGTGACTAACAAACTAATAAAAAAAAATAGCAGACGTCCACATTATGTCACAAACTATTCCGAAGCCACACCATCAAGAGTCGATTGAAACGTTCTTAAATTAGCAGAATTTACCACCTGCTTTTAAACTTTCGCGAACTGAATACATGTTAATTAGAATTTAAACGGGTCTCATTCGCAATTCGCATTCACAAACGAATATCAAAATAAGTATAATATATCATTTTGACATTAAGTACCTCGACCGACCACGGTCGATGTAACTCGGCCGAAACGTCGAGGTATGTCAAAATTATATATAATACTAGCAGACACGGCCACGCGTTGCTGTGGCTAAGGTTTTTGTTATTGCGACTATAAATTGAGATGTAAGCTACCCTATCTTTCAAGTTAGATCAAACTGCACTCGCTGTGCAAATTTGATTAAAATCGGTCAAGTAGTTTAGGAGTCCATTGAGGACAAACATTGTGACACGAGATTTATATATATTAAGATTGATATTAGGCAGTTTGTGCGTGAATTAGCCCCGTTTCAATTCTAATTAAATTATTGACTCCACAGATCGGCTGGGCAACTAAGCTGATTTGCGCGCACCCAATAGCTCTTATAGGGGCCCGCGCCCTGATAGGATTTGGGTCAGGTGGGGCCTTCGTGGTGTGCCCGCTGTACGTGAAGGAAATCAGCGAGGACAGCATCAGAGGCATGACTGGGACATTCGTTATATTCTCGCAGGTGAGTTTTCCTGAAGAAAAGAAAAGGAAAAAAGGAAGGGAAGAAAGGTTCTAGAGTGGCGACCGTGGACTGGAAGACGCAGTGTAGGTAGGCCTCCCACTAGATAGGGCGACGACGTCGAAAGAGTCGCAGGCGACCGGTGGATGCAAGTGGCGAATTGTCGTTCGGTGTGGCGGTCTAAGGGGAGGCCTATGTTCAGCAGTCGACGTCTTCAGGCTGATGATGATGAAGTTTTCCTGATGCATCAAAGTGTTATTTTAGTGTTTAACCAACTTCAAAAAAAGGAGGAGGTTCTCAAGTCGAAGTCGAAACGGGGCTAATTTGCGCACAAACTAATATATCACAATATTATAATTTTGACATACCTCGATGTTTCGGCTGAGTTACATCGTGATCACGAGAAGACTGGAGAATGCGGATATCACCGTCCGGAGTGGCGCGTGTTGTTTCCAACTACCCGCGTTTGCTCTCGCAAAACATAACCGTCACGACATACAACACTATCCGACAGTATCCAACAGTATCCGAAGTCAAATTCAAACATAAATCGCTGTATACACACTTATGCTGGGGCCACAAGTATGAGAAAGAAAGAAAGAAAAACATTTATTCTGATAAGACTGCACACAACAACCAACACATACACATTAGAGGCAGAACAAGATGTGAAAAAACGGAAATACTAAGTATAATAGTGTACTCAGACAGCCGCCGTGTACAGCGATGTCAGAAAAGGTCTGAGCTCAGCATGTTGCTGCGGTAGAACCACAACGCTGATTTTCAGCTCAGGCCTTTATAGTGACGTACGGACTTTAAAAATGATAATAGAACAACATGGAATATAGAATGATAATAATATAATACAGCGCCTTTGCAATAAATGAACATAACAATGATAATATAGGAGAATAAAATAAAAATAAACAGAACACAAAAAAAATCAAAACAAAAAATAAAATAATATATAAAATAATAAAAAATAACAAATATAAAATATCGTGTATCCCATTGTCTATCCCGTTGTTCGACGTCATTTGACGTTCCTCGTAAGTGTAGCCACATAATCGGGATATGTAATTGGCATTGCCGCTGAATATCCCAATTATTACGTTCACTTGTTTTTTTATTAATTTAGAATTTGGACGTTGACGACGACGACAGTGTGGCTAGTCAAACTTATGGCGATAAATCATCGGGACAATTTCCGCGTTGTTAAATGTAGGCCGTTGACGATGAAGCTACGTGTGACCCATGCGTTGCTAATATCTTGCTTGTTGTAACACCTAACGGGCGTATTCCGAAGCACTGGTAGAGTCAACGGAGTTTCCTTTTCCTGTCCAGAATCTTGGTACAGTGCTTGATATGGAAACATCCTTTTTTCAAACTCAAACCACAATCTATTACTGTTTAATTTAATTTATCATTAGTACTTTGTTTTTATGATTATCTTTGTTAACGAGAATTAGCTGTTTGACTTGTAAAAGTGCGATTTCATTGACTATCTATACCTATATATAAAAATCAAATGCTGTTCGTGTGTCCCGCTAAAACTCGAGAACAGCTGGACCGATTTGGCTGATTTTGATCTTGAATGATTTGTGGAAGTCCAGGGAAGGTTTAAAAGGTGAATTTTATCACTATTCCACGCGGACGAAGTTGCATGCACAGCTAGTTAACAATAAATGCTTTGACTTTGACTTTGACTTGCGTGCTGTTATCACCAGACGGTTGGGAACCTTTGCATCTTCATCCTGGGCGACCTGCTGCCTTTCTACACGGTGCTGTGGGTACTGCTGGCGATCCCGATGGTCCACTTCTGCTGTCTCCTGCGGCTGCCAGAGACGCCATCTTACTTGATCAAATGCGGGAAGGACAAGGTAACTTTCTTCTACTTTACAGGCTAGCATTTAAACACTATATAAGGTACTAGAAGCACCTCGCGGTTTCACCCGCGTTCACTACTATCCCGCGGGAACCATTAATTTTTACGAGATAAAAGGTAGCCTATGTGTCCCGGGGATAGCATAGCTTCCCAACTGTGAAATAATTTTTCAAAACGGTTCAGTAGTTTCGGAGCCTATTCATTACAACCAAACAAACAAAGTTTTCCTCTTTATAATATTAGTAGGTATAGATAACGTTTTAGGGAGGTGGGGGGGGGGGGGGGGGGATGCCTTGGACTTGCCTCGTCCTCGAAATCACTAACTTTACGTTGAATGTGAGGAGCATTAGGAACCCGCTAAGTTCATGTTCCTGAAGTAACACCGTCAAATGAGCGTTTGTAAAATGGAAAAATTCAAGGCTGTTAAAATGTATCTAAAGCAAACAATTTGTAACCGGATAACTCCGGACCATGACCGGAAAATACGGGTCCGGATTTTTCCGGCGATACAATAATGTTATGTCATTTCTAAGTTTCCATTCGGTAACTACATAACAGTCACCTTACATCAATTAAAACTGCTTACGTTATTGGTAGGTACCTAATTGCTCTGAATCTATAGAAATGCGACCACACAGTCGTGAGAATATTCTTTCAACGGTAGAGTAAGGAGTAATTAAATAAATAATGATGGCAGATAGCAAGCCATGAATTGTCTCAGAATGGCAATGTATGATGATTGTGTCGATCAAGGAATATCTAATTTAACGGAAATGTATAAAATGATGGCTTAAAAGGTGACAGTTTTTAGACTTTCAGACGTACGTTTAGGTAATGAAAATCATAGTAACTACTTATAATAATTATTTATTGAGTGCTAGTGCCAGCGGTGGTAGCCTAGTGGGCGAACGTCCGCCTTCGAAAACGGAGGTGGCAAGTTCAATTTGTACGTAATTATCACTCGCTTTTCGGTGAAGGAAAACATCGTGAGGAAACCAACATGCCCGAGAATTCTTTCGGATTCATCCACCAATCCGGACTAGGCCCCCGTGGATGGCCAAACCCTCCTCACAAAGTGTGGGGAGGCCTTTGCCCAGCAGTGGGACAGTTACAGGCTGAGTTATCTTATATCTTTAAATGAGCAATTCTTGTATATAATTGGAATCTCGGAATCGGCTCCAACGATTTTCATGAAATTCAGTATATAGGGGGTTTCGGGGGCGATAAATCGATCTAGCTAGGAATCATTTTTAGAAAATGTCATTTTATTCGTGATTTTTTATGTTTTCTTTTTTATTATTCTATCGGTAAGATCGAAAAATATTATTCATATTTCAGCATTTTATTAGTAATTCGTACTTAAATATAATGTCCAAAAAACACAATTTATAAAAAAAAAAAATACCGAGCAAAGCTCAGTCATCCAGATACTTAACTTTTAAAAAATGAACAATGCCCATTTGTTTTTGTTACGCTTGATCTGTCGTTCCAGGAAGCAGCCAAGGTCCTGGGCTGGCTGCGGTCACTGCCGGCGGATGACGCGCACATCCGCGAAGAAGTCGACGCCTTGATGGTCGAGCAGACCACGTGCGAACCTAAGTTCTCGCCTAAGTTGTTATGTCAGTACTTACTTAACTTTCTTTCTTCTTCTTCTTATTTAAGAGCATAGCTCTTATCGGTGGAGTAACCGCCAGCGTTCTATATCTTCAGCCAAAGCTCTGACTTCCCTATACGACGTGACATTTGTCTTTTCTTTTATCTGATCTGTGAATGTCCTTCAAGGTCTGCCTCTTCCTCTCTTCTCTTCTACTTTCCCTTCTATGATGTTTTACTTATACTTACTTACTTACTTAACTACTATACCATAATTCCGATGAAAGACATAGGTGTGGGTTTGAGGAGTTATTCTTAATCTCTAGGGGCATTACCAAACGTAAAACAATACTAACCACGAGCTTATAATACTTATTAATGAATACCCTAGCGTAGTGATGACATATGGCACTGAGACGTGGTCCTTAACTGCTGGCCTTTTGGAGAAGCTCAGAGTCACACAGCGGGCAATAGAGAGAGCTATGCTCGGAGTTTCTCTGCGCGATAAAATCCGGAACGAGGATATTCGCCAAAGAACTAAAGTTTACGACACACCTACTCAGGGTTTACAAGCTGTCGTGGCAATGGGCAGGTCACATCGCTCGTAGAACTGATAACCGATGGGGAAGAAAGGGTCTAGAGTGGCGACCGCGGACTGGAAGACGCAGTGTAGGTAGGCCTCCCACTAGATGGGCCGACGACGTCGAAAGAGCCGCAGGCGACCGGTGGATGCAAGTGGCGAATTGTCGTACGGTGTGGCGGTCTAAGGGGGAGGCCTATGTTCAGCAGTGGACGTCTTCAGGCTGATGATGATGATGATGATGACCCTAGCCCATAGTTAAATTTGCCAAAAAACAGAAGCGCATCTCATTTTTCTGTGATATGTTTGATAAGCACTATGTCAGATATTATATACTTAGATACTATTATAGGTACCTAGCTGATAAACAATAACCACCTAAGTACTTACTGACCGAATAATTATTATTGATCAAATTCCCGACAGTAGGTAGGTACTGTAGTTAAACATTTATGTAGGTATTTTAAGTTTGCCTATCTGATTAATGATTAGGTAATACCTAGGTACTAGCTAGCCCCGGTTACATCCGCGTTCTCCCGCGGGAACCGTTACTCTGCGAGTGAAACCGCGGGCGAAGGTAAGCTAGTTCTAAAATAAAAGTTGCCGTGTTCACTCCCTTTGACATCATGCTATAGTGAAGAACCCGTCAAAATCGGTCCAGCCGTTTCGTAAATTAGCAGGTAAAAGATTGACAAACATTTTAAAAAATATTTCGTCCTAAATACTTACCTACTTACTTTCAGATGCATTTAGCAAAAAACTGTTATTTTGACATTGCAAACAGACAGTTAATTTTTTATGCATTTGCATTGATAAATATAATACCTAAGTAGGTATCTACTGTTTTTAGGAATTTTACATTTTATATGCCATAAAATATCCCAAAAAATATCGTTACTTAGTCTTTTTTTTGCCATAGTTGCCGCAATTTAAGTCTAGCGCTCCCAAAATTAGCATCAATATAACGTCCGAGTTGATTCAACAACAACACAACAACACAAGTTGGTCAGCCAAACGGCGCGGGTCAAAGTTCACCCGCCAGTGTCCATTTGACCCGCGCTCGCGAGATGACCCGTGCCATTGACCGAGTTGACTCGATGCAAATTCATTCAACCGAATTATAGCCGTCCGGACGGGGGTACATTGAAAATGATTGCCAAAGCTCAAGTATCAAGGACTTGGCCGTTGGGAGCGGAATACAGGGTGCTACAGACGTTCGTTACTAGTCTAACCTAACCGTTACTTCTAACTAATTATGCTATTTTTTGGCGGGAATCCGATAGTGAGACGTTGCTGGTTTTGTAACAAAGTGCTGGCAAATAGCCGTGTGAATTACAGGCATTATAATATTAAGTATATGGAATTAGTTCGGGTGAATGTAAGGCCATGCATCGTCCTGGTTCCCTAAAATATAGGGAGCATTTCGTTATGTATGCACCTAATCATAAGCAGTTATAACATTGTCAAAGGTTTATAAAGATAAACTACCAGGTGGAAGTTTACATTTATAAATCTTTGGCAATGTTTGGCAATTATAGGTACCTATACTAGATACTTAGATAGATAGATAGATAAACTCAAAATCATAATATACTTCGAATAATTAATACATAGTAGCTAGGCTAGAACTAAAATTACTTAAGGGAACTAGAACATACAAAAGTTAAATACATAAGTAACAGATATAGCATATACCTATACGTACAGATATTGTTTTAAACTTTTGTTTATGTAACGTTTTTACTATAAGAACCAATTATATGCAACACCCTGTACTATATAGAGTTCGCCAGATCAATTACCATCATTTGCCATAATAAATCTGTTTGCGACAACTTTTCTCGCCACGTGACCGTTTGTTTGTCTTCATTTGTCCTACATTGTTGGGCCGGAGAAACTTCCTCATTTGTAATAATGAACAAGTTTATGAATAAAACTTCAGCCATTGGATCATATCTATGCTAATCTTAATCTTATCTTAATATATTATATAAATTACGCGTCACGTTGTTTGTCCGCGATGAACTCCTAAACTACTTGACCGATTTTAATCAAATTTACACACCGTGTGCAGTTTGATCTAACTTGAAAGATAGGATAGCTTACATCTCAATTTATAGTCGCAAGAACAAAAACCTTAGCCACAGCAACGCGTGGCCGTGTCTGCTAGTACCTATACATATAATATAAACTAGAAGCACCTCGCGGTTTCACCCGCGTTAACTACTATCCCGCGGGAACCATTAATTTTTGCGGGATAAAAGGTAGCCTATGTGTACCGGGGATAGCATAGCTTCCCAACAGTGAAAGAATTTTTCTAATCGGTTCAGTAGTTTCGGAGCCTATTCATTACAACCAAACAAACAAAGTCTTCCTCTTTATAATATTAGTATAGAATATCCGGATGACCGAGCTTTGCTCGGTATATATATATTCTTGTATATATATAAATATATATATACAAGAATTGCTCATATATAGATATAAGATTACGCGTCACGTTATTTGTCCGCGATAGACTCCTAAACTACTTAACCGATTTCCTTCAAATTTGCACACCGTGTGCAACTTTGAAGGTAACGACTAACGATACGGGGGTAAGAGTTCATAATACGGCCCCTGTGCCTTATAATTACAGTTGCAGACAAGACGGCTGTGAAGGCGTTCTGGGTGGCTCTCATAGTGAATCTGACGAGGGAGTTCTGTGGCTGCATAGCGGTGCTGGTGTATGCCAGCCAGATCTTCAGCGAGGCCAACGAAGCCAACTCTGTGATCTCCATGACGCCCAACCAGCAGTCGATTCTGCTCGCAGCGGTCCAGATAGTAGGGTCCTTTTTGGCGTGTCAGCTGGTGGACAGGGTGGGGCGAAAGGTGAGGATTTTGCTCCCGTTTTTTTTTTATTTATATGATTTAGTTTGGGGACTTTTACCAAAAAATTAAGCTGACTTGCTAATAGTCATTTCAACAAATCGAGTAGGTACCTATGGTAAAAATTAAGCAGCTTCTGATGATGGTTCTGCTAAGATCTGTGTATAGGATCCTACATCAAAATGCCTCAGATTGAGTTCAAGCCTCTTTTGGTTGATGCATCTGTGTCTATTGGTCCAAACTCGTCAAATGCTGCACAGATTTTAAGTTACTTACATTATGTAGGAAGGTCGTCATCATCATCAGCCCCTCTCCGCCCACTGCGGCGCCCTTTACTTTCGTGAGGATTAGGCCATATTTCACTGCGGGCGCCCGGTTCGGATTGGTGGACATCATGGCTCCGCAAAAAAATTCTGGTTTCCACTTTCCACGCACAATTTTTTCTGAAGAAACCGAACCGGTTTCGGTGAACCTAAGGAAGGTTTTACTTAGGTATATGCATGTATACATCGTGGTATATTGGGGAAGTGGATTATGCGGGGACTAACTAAACAAATAAATTTTAAGTACCTACCTAGTCATAATCATAATGGATGGACTCTATGGGAGTCATGCCATGTCAATAAGTATGATTTTGTTGCAGCCTCTCCTAGCCGTGACGAGCGCAGTCGCCGGCTTCAGCATGTGTCTGCTCGGCGTGTGGTTCTACCTCGCCAGCGTGGCCGTGCCCATGCCGGGGTGGGTGCCCATCACGGCGCTGTGCGTGTGCATCTTCGCGGACGCCGCCGGGCTGCAACCACTGCCGATTGTTATCATGACGGAGATGTTCAACTTCCAGGTACGCACAGGGCTGACGTCTCGGCCAGTGGTTCTAGAGGTTGTGCCTCGGCGAGTGGTTCTACAGATTGTGCCTCGGCGAGTGGTTCTACAGATTGTGCCTCGGCGAGGGGTTCTACAGATTGTACCTCAGCGAGTGGTTCTAGAGGTTGTACCTCGGCGAGTGGTTCTAGAGGTTGTACCCCAGCGAGTGGTTCTAGAGGTTGTGCCTCAGCGAAAGTTATGAAACCACGGCTGCATTGCCATTCATTCTGCCCTGCACAAACCCGTAACGGGGTGTTCCGACAGCGGACCTTGAGAACGAGCCCATTCTACACTGAGCAAATAGGAACAGTGGCAGGAACATTAGCATTATCGAACATTCTTGTCCTGCTCACTTCCTTCAGTGTAAATATGAAATGAGTACTAAAAATTGTTTACAAATTCCATTGTTTGTTCGTTCCAGCTCAGAGGCACGGTGGCGACTATCATAATGGCCATATCCCTCGGCACGGACTTCGCTCTGCTGAAACTGTTCTCTCCCCTCACTCGCTACATCGGCTACCACCCCACGTTCTGGCTGTTCAGCGTGGTCTGCCTCGCGAACGTCTTCTACCTCATCTTCTGCGTGCCGGAGACCAAGAAGAGAAGCCTCGAGGACATCTACGCGGACTTGGAAGGGAAATCCAAGGGGAGGAGGGAAGGCAAGGAGGGCGTCGTGGAGACGAACCATGTGTGAGAACGAAGCGGCACGATCAGGCCAGTGTGTTGGAGATAATTATGTTCAAACAATTTGTAACGAGCGAGGATGTCACTACGCAGTATAGTCCCAGCTGTCGCCACTTGCTACGTCACGCTAGCGATTTATGGGAATCGGGAAGTTCCCGATAGTCGCTAGTGGCGACGACTGATACAGAGGTTGCCCGTTGTTACGGACATTATAAAGCTTTGAGGCAATAAACTTACTCGTACAATATAATATGAAATTGTTATGGCACATACGGCTAATAATGATCAAATCAAAGTTACCTATTTAGACATTAATTTGCTAACTAATAAATCACTGCAAAGATGTATTATGTACTGAAATAACATAATTATGAATTGATATGGTGCGTAATGTGCAATTTGTGTTTGTATAAATATTGGGATAAGTAAATATAGTATGTACCTGTAGTATCAATATTACAATATTTTAGTTTTAAGGCTATTATGTAAATACGCAGGTCTCCCACTGTGATCATAAATCATCGGATAATAAATAAATAGATAAGCCAGCCTTTTAAACCTTATTTACATGGTGAACTCCACTCTTAGATCGTGGTAATTACGTCTGTTATTCCTGTGGTAGCTCCCAAAACGGTTATTGACCTCACAGAAAGTGAGGTTATCTATAGTGCCCTATGCTACCCTGGTACTTCAGGTATAAAAAGCTACAATGGACAGCACAAAAAAATGAAGTCTCCTATATTATAATAATATACCCTATGCTACCTAGATATTTCTGATATAAAAATACATATTGAAAGCCACAAGAAGCGATGTCTACAATTAATCTACAAATAAAACACACAATAAAGTTTCGGAAGATTTACTTAACATAATAAATAACCAGCTATACAAAAGCAATTTTTTTTTCCAATTTTGAAAGTAAATTTTATTTAAAAACATTATTGTAACCTAAAAGAGTAGTACTTCCGAATTTCCTAACAATTTCATTATTAAGATGAACATATTAAACCACCCTTTCATGAGGACGACGCCGGGTGTATCGACTAGTTAACAAGGTTCCCAAGGAGTCACACCAAATAGTTACATTATAATATAGTCGGAAAGAGAGTAACTATAATGAACTATTTCACTAGCAAGGTACTCACGAGCCAGTAGGTACCTAGATCCCAAGACTAACGAAGAAAGCTTTACTATGTTTTTGTTGTTATAATTTATGATAGTTAAGCACATTTTAATTTGCATCTGTAATAGTAATGCGAGACCAGCCTAACACGCGAGCACCTAGCCATTACTAGCTTGAACTTTAGTGGTGTTCATGAAACCACACAATCAAAATGTCTTCAGTAACGGTGATAATACTTTGAGCCTAAAGCTTAGCTACTAGAAGTTACCAAATAGGTATAGGTTTGTAGATTGGTTTTCACTTACGAGAAGATAACGTTTAGGGTCTCCGCAGACTGCGCAATTGAGAAACGTCAGACCGCTGTCGGTTAGACGATTATTGAAATTTGGCTTAGAAGAATAACACATAGAAGCCGCTAGCGCCGTGAAGCCATTTTTACTGAGACTTTTTGGGCCTAGTTCGGAATTTGAATTGTTCGGATGATTGAAAGCTTTTTAAATATTTATTAATTTTCCCTGCTTTTGGACTAAATACCCACAAGCATGCGACATTTTCATTGCCCTTGTGTGCGTTTTGGAGAAGATAAGAACATAGCACTCACGCACACATTGATAAAAAAGTGGCTTAACTTTTGAGTGAAATTACGCATGGAACTACCCTTCTCTGCGTTATTATTCTAATGGTACAGGTATTCTATTTTACGAAGTGCTTGACCAAGGGTGTAGTAGTGTTATGCATCGATAGAAAAACGTGTCTGTGTGCGTGTCGCGACTACGTCTGCCACGCAATGAAAAATGCCTTATGTGCCGTTTTAGACCCCATTAGAATGAAGCATATCACTTAACGCATAAGGCACACTTTCAAATAAACGGCAGTTGACTTATAACCCTTTGTTTACAAAGTAACTTTGAATAAAAAAAATTGGTGACATCGTTTTCGATACAGATGTTAAACTAACCCACTTCTATTGTCTCTGTGTTCTGTGATGAGAGAACTCACGCACACTACAACAACGTGCATGTACACGTCACTACAACCACAGCCGCACAGTCTTCGTGAAATGGACTATTAGTAACTTATAATCGATTACAATGTCACGCGTTCTTATAACCGACTAGTCTAAACGGAAATATAGCCATAAACAAACTGATAAACAGACAAACAAACATTATAACAATATTGCTTATATTATTATTACATACACCGTACAATACATAGACTTTCAAATACTACAAACATTTTTCCAAGTACAATTTACTTTCATGAACACAATTATTAGTTTGTCCAAACATATTTATGATTTGCAACAATTCGAAAAGAATCGGACCACAATTCGAGTGAATTTATAAACTTAGCATGTATAATTTTTTTAGTTTTCACATTATTCGGTGTAAGAATTCCCTTATGTATTTTTTTCAAAGCACAAATAGATATACTAATGTTTTATGTGAAATAATCGATTACAAAATATCAAAAATGGTCTAGTATTAAATGGGTGCCCAATAAGCAATGAGATCAAACACAAAAATAAAATGATTGCTAATTTTGAAACTAAAGCCCGAGTTGCCAGAAGCAAATAGTATTATACAAACGTGAGTATTGCTATCATTAAATAAAAAAGATGCGTAAAACATAAAAATGTTGTAAATTATTTATTAATTCTATTTGATGACCAGTGACAAAATATGTGAATCAAACTTATAAAAGTATAATATTATTTGTTAAAGTAACTATTTTATAATTAACAAGGAGAATATCGATTTATGAATTTTGTTATTATAGAAAAATATCTCTACGAGTCAAGTTCCAATAATATTTTTTACTTATAAACCATATTTTAACCTTTTTCGTCTGAGTAATTAATAAAAATATATTTTATGTGAATTTTTCAACACTGTCAATTGTATAGATGTCCATATTTTATTTTATTTCAACATTTTTACACCCCACAAGATATCAGCACAGCCAAATAGGTAAATCGAAGATATAAGATGCCCGATTAAACTGGATGTTTCCTGGACCACAATGAAAACCACGATTAATATTTGATAAATATTGATAACTGAGCATTTTGTTTATCCATACAACTTTTGTCCTTTTCTATCTTTATGTAAACGAAACGGGATCGCAACAGTTTTGGGGTTATCATAATTTGTTTCATTTTAGCTTGTACAGTCGTATCCAAACTTTCAATTCGCTATTCGACGCGAACTTGGAATATTTTGCATGCGTCAAACTGAATTGGAACTGGCTGTAACTTATAGCATCGCTAGTGTCGGTACAAGAAATAAAACCGATCGCGACAGCTAAAATAAAAAATAACATTGTAAATGTTGCTACAAGCTTCGAGTGATTTTCGATTCAACCAAACATTTTGCTACTTTCCATAAGTTGCTATAAAAAACACGATCAATTATCAATATTAAACACGTGATCAACCCGTGTTTACAGACACCCTTTGTTCTGGATAAACTAGCTTCACTACACACGAAACTTACTAACTTTGTGATAAATTGATTATCTAGTTATTATATTTTTCACTAGCTCTACTTCAATCTAACTTTTAGATTACTAGCGGAACTTCAGCGATCAAATGCCCGCTATGATAATATGAATCAATCGCCGCAACTTTTAAAATCTGTACGTTAGAATGCATGATAAATTCCTGACCATTTTGCATCAGTGGGCGTTTGAATAACCACATCGGGCAATCGAGCCTCAGTGCGCGTATCGTACCGCTCGGTTGCAAAATGCTAGTGCCCGTAGTCTTTCGGTCTTCCGGTCTTCGCGGACAGGAGACAATCTGAGGTGCTGTATTCACACCCTTATATTCATTCATGATTGGTCACGGACTTCGACAGTCATATATGAAAAAGAACACGGATTCGGAACGCTTGGACTCCTCAAGCGGTAGGCCCACGAGTGCGTTCAGCGGGCAATTAGCCGGAGCGAGCAGATGACCGCAGCGAGCAATTAGCCGGAGCGAGCAGATGACCGCAGCGAGCAATTAGCCGGAGCGAGCAGATGACCGCAGCGAGCAATTAGCCGGAGCGAGCAGATGACCGCAGCGAGCAATTAGCCGGAGCAAGCAGATGACCGCAGCGAGCAATTAGCCGGAGCGAGCAGATGGCCGCAGCGAGCAATTAGCCGGAGCGAGCAGATGACCGCAGCGAGCAATTAGCCGGAGCGAGCAGATGACCGCAGCGGGCAATTAGCCGGAGCGAGCAGATGACCGCAGCGGGCAATTAGCCGGAGCGAGCAGATGACCGCAGCGGGCAATTAGCCGGTGCGAGCAGTCCGTCTTTTCAAATTCTACAGATATTCATAACCTGCTACGCGAAACGCGGACAGCTAACACGGAAACACCTTGTGGGCTAGTAGTAAAAAATGGAAAACTCCGTGGAAGCGTGACTTATCAAGACTTTCCAGAACTCAAAAGCAGGCCACGTTTCAGAACTAAATAGAGTAACGGTCGCGTCAAGCATTCAATAATCTTAAACTCATTGTTTCAATAATCTTAGAACCACGAAATTCTAAGGTATGATTTTGGCAGGATATAATATCTGTTCTTTCTGTCCATTCATTGGCTAAAACTTTCTCTCAGATAGTAGCCGGAGTTAGCCCCAGCAGTGAGGCTGAACAGAAAGGAATAACATGGTATGATATCTATTGAAACTCACATAACTCCTTAGCCGCAGAACGGGTAATGATGTTTATAGGCTTAACAGATGGCCTATATTTCCTCCCTTTCCTACCTAAGGTTTCGCAGTATTTGTACAAGATATTATAGAAACAGTACAATAAATTTTAAAATGTCCGCAGCACGGCAATAAACTTGTCCGATTTAGTGATAGAGGAACACTTTATCTATAGGAAAAAAAATTGTTTACTAGAACAATTATTGATATTATAACAAGTATCATTATATCAGAAATTAAACCAAAAAATCACACAACTCGTCACTAAAAATATATGAATACCCAATTTTAGCGAGCTAGTTTATTGAAATGTAAAGCTTTACGCGACCGTCCTACAACTCTATAATACAGCTATAACCTCCCGCTGTGGTACTTGACACCATGGCTTTCGTACCACATAATTCTTATCAGTCAGGCATCCGTCGATATACTGTCCAGGTTGCCCTGATTATCCTGAATTTCTTGGGCCGCCTGGCTTTCCTGTACCGCCTGGCCTCCCTGAACGGTCTGGCTGCCTTGAACCGCCTGGCTTCCTGGAACCGCCTGGCTTCCCTGAACCGCCTGGCTTCCCTGCACCGCCTGGCTTCCCTGGGCCACCTGACTTCCCTGGGCCACCTGACTGCCCTGGAGGATCAGGGCGCTCGGTTCCTCTTTCCTCTCCTCGGGAGTGTCCTCCTCCCTGCTGTCCGAGGGTTTGGAGTCAGTGGAAATGGAGCTGGAGGTTAAGCTGTTCGGCTGCGACTGCTCTTTGGTGGAAGGTTCTTGCGAGCTTCGACTCTCCGATTGGGATTTCTCTTTTGAGTCTGTGGAAAAGAGTTGGGGTTAAAACAAACGGGAGTTAATTCATTTTGCTACTAAGTTGTTACCGCAGACGATTCACATGCTAATGTTGTACGTCATAGGGTCGCATTTAGCGGAACAGAAATACGACGGTTACGCAAGATCAAACGTTATTGTCGATTTTGAAGTTATTCTCATATTTTTCCTAAAGTAAGATACGGAATCTATCCTTCTCCGCATTTACTAATAATGCCTAGTTAATTATCTACGATTTCTAGTTATCTATGCATCTACTTGGATAGTTTAAGAACAGGTTTACACAATATTAATCCCGCATTACGCTGACTTCGGCAAATATCTTAGTCTGAGAACAGGGGTAAGTTGTAATACTGCTGTGTTTGCATGAAAATGTATGCGCAGCACAAGCGGTACATACCTTTATTGCCTTATTTATACCTACGAGTATGTGCCATTGTTGTGCCAAGATATAATTATAGATAGAAAGGTTTTTAGAGCATAAATACCATTTTTTTTATATTACATGTTTTAATCGCCTTTCGGCGGCTACTTACCATAACACGTTTTATGCTCGAATTTCTCAATCCCTAGTTAACTTTGACTAACCGATAAGTGTATGAGCTGTCTTTGTCATTTGCTTAGTGCCAGACAGAGACAACGATACACTTATCGGGTGCTCAAAGTTAACTAGAGTTTCAGAAAGTGCTTTACCCCCAGTTTCTGAAACGTCAGTCAACGTTGACAACAGATTAATTGCCATCCTTGTCATTTGTTTGGTGTCAGATAGAGACAACGATGTTTTAATCTACTGTCAAAGCCAACTCGCGTTCTAGAAACCGGGAGTTAGTCACATATTTTGACCATGATTCAATATTGTCGAACCCGAATCTTAAATAACATCATCTACAATCGACTAAGCTACTAAACTACACATAAACTAAAAGTTTACTCAAAGCACTAACGTTGTAAATTAAAAATCTTAACTGGAACGGTCGTCGTTGCAAATTAAACACTATCTTCGTTAATACGAAGCTTCCGTGTCGGTACAGGACGACGCGACAACTTCGCCTGCAGCTGCGTCCAGAGACGGCATAACTCTAATGGGCGAAGGAAAACATAATTGAGAAGCTTCGGAGCAAACCGGTATAGATCCGTTTTCGACTGCCTTCGTTTTGTTCCTTATCGTACTGAAAATGCTAGATTTGATCGTTTCCGCACCTTTTAACCATAATTGAAGTTGTAAAATGTATAAATCCCATCCTTTTTAGGACTTGAACGTAGTGTAACTTGCCTTTGTCGTGCAAATGACAAATTTTGAACAGGGCACATGACTTAATACAAAGTGTAACAATAATTTTACAGTTTCGCAGATGGAAACGCGTAATAAGTGCATAAAGGTAAATTTTACATCTTTTAAATGTACACCGAATGTTAAGTGAAACGGAACGCAAATTTAAGCACCAATCAATGAGCTGCAGGTCTCTGATTGGTGTTTCAAACTATGTACATTTTCTATATTTATTTATTGATTGACAAATCGATTCAATGATTTCAATCTTAAATCGTAACACGAATTTTGAAGATCATAATTGTAAGAAAAAAAAAATGTAAGTAGACGGCGGAATGGTATTTTCCACGGGGCTGAAACAAGATTCGAGCTTCAAAAAGAAAAAAATTCGCCATGCATAGAAATCAGAAATAGCCAAAAAAAGACTCTACTACATGCAACATAACTTACATAACAGATAAACAAAAACCCCAACAATCGTGCATTAAAAATAACTGGTGATTTGTTTTATTGGGACATCTGAACGAACTTTCCGCTCTAGCATTTACGCACGTTCGGAACTCATTTTATATGTGAAAGTTTGTATATTTGTATGTTTGTCTCCGTCAAACCGCAAAGCCTTGAAATTTACATATATACAAGGTGTATCGGCAAGGTGTAGTAATATTGAAATGTGGGTATGTGTACCTGGTGATGAATCATTTGCCAGGGTACTAAAACCTGAAATCGATAATCGATTTTTTCACTCAAATTGACAAAATAACTAAATATTACAACCCTAACATGATACGGATGACGTCACGTTACGCCGGTCACACAACGCTTGCGCGATGCAGGATTTCTTAGAAACGGCCCTGGCGCCATCTAGTAATTTTTGGTGGAACTTTTACCACAACTTTACTTCTACACCTAGTTTTGTTTGAGTAATGCCGCCGGCTAGACGTGTACAGTCTTACCCAACTTATATGGTGCGTCGTGAATCTTCGTTCGCGCAGAAAATAAAGTATGGTCCGAAGATTAACGAAAGAATGCTTAACACTTACAATCAACCTAAGATCACTATTATAAGGTTCATAATACACTGCAGCTGTTAGTTCCATCTCACTCATGCCACGCGGCGATCGCTAAGATGGCGGGGCGGCTGCCGACCAATAGCGGTCAATAGCATTTCCCGCGCTTTGAAAATTCATCTTCTGCGCAGGTAGAACTGCGATGTGCAACAGCTGCAGTGTATTATGAACCTTATAATAGTTATCTTAGGTTGATTGTAAGTGTTAAGCATTCTTTCGTTAATCTTCGGACCATACTTTCTTTTCTGCGCGAACGAAGATTCACGACGCACCACAGAAGTTAGGTAAAACTGTACATGTTAGCCTATGCCTCAAGTTCACTGACATTGCCCAGCTGATAACTAGGGTTGAACGATGGTTAGTTTTGCAGTAAACTTTGACGTGTATTAATTCATTACCGTAACTACTTACAGATTTATAGTACCTCCAGACTACTTCGAAATATGTATGTGTATGCGTAGTTTCAGTATTACTACACCTTGCTGTTACACCTTGTATATATATATATAAAACAAAGTAGTGTTAGGCATTCCAGCGCTGGATTGGAACGCTACTGGGTTAATGTGACCCGGCCATTATTGAAGCAGTAAATCAACTCACCCGGTCCAGGCGTGGGGGGATAAGGTTTTCTCACGAACATATTTTCGACGATTCTGTCTATACTGTCTTTCTCCGCTGAATTTAGTGCTCTGTAACGTAATAATAACTTTTTAGTAAAAAAAAATACTTTTCTAGGCTATAATGAAATTAATATAAAAAAAGAAAAACAAAATAGTAGGTATAAAAAAACGACGTAGGTAGTACACATAAAAACCCCAAATTAAAAACATTAACAACTTTGTTTACTTAAACAACATATTTTATTCTCGTGATTTCGATATAAAAATTAAATCCAAACTACTGAGTAGATTTATATGGGAATAATCCTAGAGTAATTATAATCTTTTTACAAATAATAACAAACAAATACGTTTAAAACTACTTTTTTTTTTTACTAAATCTGGATTGAGAACCTACGTATTTTTATGGAAGTGATTAATAATTTAAAATACAAGTCACCTTTCTTGCGGATGCGGTTTCACGATAGGTATGGCGGCGGTGGGGCGGCGCTGCGCCCGCGGCGCGGCGGGCGGGGCTTCCTGCTCCGCGCAGCTGAAGTACGTCACGCCGCCGGCTTGCGTCGCCTACAACCCGTCATCATCATCATCATCATCATCATCATCATCATCATCATCATCATCATCATCATCATCATCATCACCATCATCATATACGATGGAATATAGGGTAGATCTCCGATCGCTGCTCCAACATGGCCGCAACAGACAGTTTGTTAAGGTTAGTTTTAAATGAAATCAGGTATGAATTATTTATTAATGATTACTTATGAAATGAAATTATTTACGTATTAATTTTAAGTATTTATTATTAAACGAAATCAATACATCACTTTGAGTTGTATATTTTGATATTAGTTTGTGCACAAAAAATACCTGTTTAAACAGTTAACATGTATTCAGGTCTTGTTAAAAAAAATTATGTGTTTAATTTTTTTTGGTAAGGTTATTTATTATTTGTCGTTATTATTATTAGTATTCCAATCAGGCGCTCACGTAGTTGTGTGGCGGGTGGTAGATCTGCGGGTGCTGGTAGGGCGCCGCCCCCGGCGCGTAGAGCGCCGCGCCGCCGAACACGGCGCCCGTGCCGCTCTGTAACACCATACAATACCTATCAACACCCTGGAAGATGAGGCCACTCTATTTTTAGGGTACCCAAAGGGTAACACGTGACCCTATTACTAAGGCCCATATTAATAACTACGTCGACGGCTCGTTTGGCGTAGTGGCTGAGCAATCGGACTGCTGCGCTAGGGGTTGCGGGTTCGATTCCCGCCTGGGACAAATATTTGTGCGATCCACACATATCCACAAATATTAGTTTCTGGTCTGGGTGTGATGTGTATGTGAAATTATATGTCTGTAAGCGGTACCCACGATACAGGAGCAATACTAGTGTGGGGCTACGTTTAAAAAAAAAAAAATGAAACTCAATAGCGCTACCAAGTGCGCTATCAGCTGATCCACACTCAAAATGTAATCTACATCTTGAGATCGTCGCTATTTAATAAATGGATATTGAGACGTAGCACTGGCTACTAGATACTGTCTTGTGTGTCAATTGTGTCATAATCGGATAGCACTTAACCGCTGAGTGTAATTTATTAATTTGCCAGATATCATGTAAGTTTCTGTTCCTAATCTACAACTTAAGATGTATAAATATTAATTAGAACGAAAGAGTAAGTGCACACTGAAGATAGCTCTCAGAGCTAAGTTTGATTTATTAATACGGCCCTTAAGAGTCTGCGCTGTCCATCTGTCTGTCCGTCTGTCATGAACCGTGACGGTTGAAATTTTCAGATGTATTTCTGTTGCCGCTCTAACAACAAAATACTAAAAGAACAGTATAAAATTAATATTTAAAGAGGCTCCCATACACAAATAGTGATTTTTTGCCGTTCTTAGCGTTGCCTGTCATAGATAATGCGTGTTATAGGTAATTGGCGGTGTAAATAAATGATATTTATAAACACAATAAAAATGAAATACAAATACCTACGTTAATTATATTGGATATAATACTAACAATATACATCTACACTAATATTATAAAGAGGAAAACTTTGTTTGTTTGGTTGTAATGAATAGGCTCCGAAACTACTGAACCGATTTGAAAAATTATTTCACTGTTGGGAAGCTATGCTATCCCCGGGTGACATAGGCTACCTTTTATCCCGTAAAAATTAATGGTTCCCGCGGGATAGTAGTTAACGCGGGTGAAACCGCGAGGTGCTTCTAGTATACAATATAATAGACAATGCGAGTGAAACCGCGCGGGCCACAGATAATACATTGACCTACCTGCATATACTGCGCGGGCATCATAGCCGGGGGGGCGTAGCCTTGTGTCGGTTGCAGCTGGCCTGAAAACATAATAATATATGTATGGACATTTGTATGGATATGTATACAATACAATAAATGTTATATAATCTTATGAAAATGGCCTACGAAGGTGAAATGTAGCATAGACGAATTTTTCTTTGATACAATGTGCTCTATAAAAAATAGGATTATTAAAAAATAATTATTAGGGGAAAGAGTCCAAGAAAATCCTTAATTTTTCGTTAAAAAAAGTTAGGTTTGTCAATTTTTGTCTGGAATAAGAGAAATACTAAACTCTCCCACAGGAATGACTTCGGAGAGTCAAAAATATACCAAACTCACACGTTTTAGGACTGCAGGAGGGCGCTACCTATTGGTAACATAATTAATTTTAGATGGCAACGAATCTTTCTTCTGCGTGGACTTTGACAGTGCTTTAATGAATAGGAACGAATAGTATCATCGTTTTTTATTGCAGCAATAAAGGTGGTGCCCATTATAGTATATTCACCGTGCGGTGGTAAGGCGTGCGGCTGCGGCGGCATGTTGTGGAGTGGGTGATGCGCCACCATCTGTTGTTGTTGTTCCATTATCAGTCGCTGCAACGACAAAAATGCTACATTTTTATAACGAAACTCTACAAGGCGAAAGTTTTGTATATTTGTTACTTGTTCACGCTCAAGCGGCTGGATGCATTTTGATGAAATTTGGTATGGAGGTAGCTAACACCCTGGATGAATTCATGTGACTTTTTATTCCGACACCAGCGGGTAACATCGCAGGGTGTAGCTGGTTATTATTCGAGTCTCTCTTCCTTCCCCTTTTTTATTATACAGCGTGAATTTTTGAGATGGGACAGTTAGGGTAGGTACCTAACCGTTATAGAACACGTTACAGGAAAATGTTTTTAGGAGACTATCCATATTTTTGTAAGATATTCTGAACTGCATTTACAGATTTTGGAAAAAGTTGCACATTTTGACATTTCTAGTACTCAAACCTCAGTCGGTCCAGTAGAAACTTTTGATCCCTATAAGAAACAGGATCGATTAGCAAAAATAAAGTTTTGTGTAAAACGACCATTTTCTTGCTCACTGTATATTTTATCCAAAATCTCTAAATGCGGTTAAGAATATCTTAAAAAATTATGGATAGTCTCCTAAAAACGTTTTTCTGCTAACTGTTTTTTGTTTTTTTCTGCTAACAGTTATAACAATAAAAAAATAACGGTTCAGTTACCCTTACTTAGGTAAGTACATGCCCTTACTGTCCCGTCTCAAATATTCACTATCTATATTTGATATTGGTACGTTCGCACAGACTGTATAAGTATATACATACCTGCTGTTGCGGCGGGAGCGGCGCGTGCTGGTGCGGCGGCGAGCCGGCGTGCGGGCCGTGCGGGCCGTGCGGGCCGTGTGGGCCGGCGTGCGGGCCGAGCGGGCCGGCGTGCGGGCCGCGGTGCACCTGCGGACACGGACAAGGCTATTATCCGAGCTAAACCGTCTATAGACAACGATAGTTGAAGTTGTTTTAAAACGCCGAGGGTTCCGCGTCACCCAGCAAACTTATATTTGGACCTGTGTCGATCGATCATTTGTATACATTCGGGCTAGTCGTGATCCGTCAGGTTTGCGATCGAATCGAATGATCCGATCATTCCGATCATAGGATCGGGTCTTTACGAGGTATGAATTTCATCCACCCATTGTAACCCGAAAGATCGATATAGTTCGCGGTTCGCCGGTCACAGCTCACGTATTTAGAAAGAGACGCATGACTGACATAATATTATGCAGTCTGACAAAGACAACAATCTTTGTTAATGAGATTTAGATAAGTTTGAAGTTTATGCCTGTAGAAACACAGTTCTTTATGTTCTGCAAAGATCGGGTATAGCCGCGAAATATAATCGAATCGCTCGTGTCTCACAGGGTCGTGATCGAATCGAGTCAAAACAAACCAATCAACCAGTAACGAGTAATTGCGCTTTTACCTTAATATAATGACTACATAAATATATGTCTGAGATAAATATACACCCTGGGGGTGACGATTGGTGATGCCCCCCCCCCCCCCTCCCCTTTCCTTGCATTGCATCAGCTCGCGTGAGCAGAATTACAGTGTAAACGCAACGTGTCGCTACATGTTGTAGTTTTCTTGTTAAAAATGCAAACCCTCTATGAAAAAGGCAATGGGACCGATGGGAGTTAAAATTCGCATCTGCCTATAGATGATAATTAAAATGCCCAACTGCCCCTAGATGATAATCTAAATGCCCAACTGCCCCTAGATGAGAATTAAAATGCCCAACTGCCCCAAGATGGGAATTTACATTCCCAACTGCCCCTAGATGGGGGGATTAAGGGGTCAGTTGGCAATAAGTATATCTAATATTCAGGATATGTACTGACCTGGTGTATGAGTTGCTGCGGGTGCTGGCCGCTGGGCGCCGGCCCGCCCTGAGGGGGGAACTCGCCCGCGTTGCCGCCTGGAACTGTTTTTTTTTGTTTTATACTTGGCTTCGCACGGTTAAGCATTTTGCCAGTGTCAAGTATAAAAATACTTCAAATATTAGGTACACATTTTCACAATAGGACAATCATCATAGCAATCCTCGTGGTCATGTAGCCAAGCCTATTTTTGGTCAAAGTCACGGTTCAGTAAAGTGGCGGATGCTTTACTGAATCTTAGTGGGAGTTTAGATGAAATCTATAAATACCGTTTTTTGGGTTTATATCATTTGTCCACACTTGTCAGTCTTCTCGAATTGTTTTAGCTAATTAATCGTTCACCAATCCCAGAAATAAATCGTTACGAACAAACTTACAAGAAAATGTATCCGATTACAAAAAAACTTGCAGAGATAACGAGAAAACTCACCGGCATTATATCTATTGTGCTGTTGCTGCTGCTGTTGCTGCAGCTGGTTCTGCTGCTGCAGCGGCGGCGGCGGCTGCTGCGGCGCGTAGCTCTCCGCTAGCGGCCGCTGCCGCAAGCTGCTGTAGCGCTTGCTGCCGCCGCGGGACTCGCCAGCTTTGCACACAAATATTTATATAACTTGTTATATAGTACTAATATTATAAAGAGGAAAACTTTGTTTGTTTGGTTGTAATGAATAGGCTCCGAACTACAGAACCGATTTGAAAAATTCTTTTACTGTTGGGAAGCTATGCTATCCCCGGTACACATAGGCTACCTTTTATCCCGTATAAATTAATGGTTCCCGCGGGATAGTAGTTAACGCGGGTGAAACCGCGAGGTGCTTCTAGTATAGTATAAACACGGTTATCGAACGCAGAAAAATACTAAATAGCTGTTGCCATTGGTCTAAAATTGGACTGGTAAACCGTCATCGCTCCCATAACAGTATGGATGGCCAAAGAGGCACAGAATCCAGGCCTTAACCCAAAAAAAAAGCTAAATAAAAAGTCATCGCTCCCATTTGTTATTTTCCATTTTCCTATAAATAATATGAAGCGCTCGGGGAGGGTTCATTCTTGATTCGGCCACGGCGCAGTGCTCACGCTAAAGGGCCTGCAGCGCGCTCATAGTTATTTAACCTTAATCCCAGGGTGGACACTCCATACAAATAGTTGAATCTAACAAAAGACAAGCGAAACTGTACGCGTCGTCCGCGTGTGTACTCAAAAGTAACTCAACCTCGTTCAAAATGTCAAACAACCTCCCGATCGTGCTATCTCGCTCTAATTTAAAAATAGCGAGAGTGTCCCCACTTCTAGGGTATTAATAAGTATTCTGTGCCTTAACTTCAAATTGCGAAATTATCAGATCGTCAATTTGAGTAACTTAAAAAATTACGCCCATCATTTTATTTGTTTTGTTTTCAGTGTGCTTTACAACTTTATAGGCTAGCATTTGACGCGTACTATGTCGAGCGTGTAAAAACTCATACTCAGGGCACTAGTTTCGGTTTCGACCTCACGCTTAAAGCATGTGATTCGAAGAAGGAACCTACTTGGAGGAGTTGTGTTTTGAGACGTCACTCACCCGCCGGTGGTTGTTGCGGCGCCTGTTGCTGTTGCTGTTGCTTCTGTTGTTGCGGCGGCGGCTGTTGTTGCGGCGGTGGTTTATTCTGCGGCGGGTTGCTCGGCGGCTGTTGCTAAATAGCGAAGAAAATTATATTCGTACAATATCCTACTAATATTGTTTGTTGTATGAGGTTCTGCTAGTCTCTAGTTTCCGAGTTTATCAGGCCGCCCGAAGGCCTCTAACGTGGCTTAACGATCGCTAGCAAACCACAACAACCGGAACCTACGACTTAACGTGCAGCACGGAGCGACGGAAAACCGCACGTGGCTTACGACAGTCGTCGGCGTGGGCCGAGAGTCGAAACCGGTATCTTTGGATTCTAAAGTGCAAAGTTACTTCTCGGTCACCATCTCTGACATCATAAACCTAAAGCAACTGTCAGTTCGCGACACGTTCGATGGCCGAACGTCATTAACGTCAAATTAGTTTACAAGAGTTATTTAACATGGCGGCCGGCTTCACAAGATATCAGTAATGTTTAGTCTACTTGATCCTCTTAGGTATATAATGGATATATGATAAATGAATTTATTCCCAAAAAAATGCTAGTATACAGAGTATGAATACTACAGAAAGATATTAATTTACACGATACACAGTAGAAACAGAATGTTGGCGAGTCCCAAACTAGGCACGAGGCCTGTGTCTTGTCTTGGGGCTCGAGTAGATCTTACATGTCTATGGTTAGTGAGGCGTGCTGACCTGCGGCGTGCTGTGCGGTTTCTTCTTGGCGTGCTCCGTGGGCACCGGGCGCTGCTGCGCCACCACCGCCGCCACCGCCACCGCCGGCGCCACCGCGGCCGCCACCGCCGCCACCGGCGCCGCGCTCACCTTGCGCTGGGCCGGGCCTTGACTGGAACAGACCACTCATGTACTATTGCATGCGGGACGCGCCATCTATGTTCTATCTCACCTAGCTGACAGTATTTTGCAAGAGTCTGCTTTTTTATACTTCTTATGTCACAATACCAAAGCTACTAACGGGATTATTTCGGTGACAAGCGCATTGCAGTGTCGTTGAAAATTTTGCTATGCCAAGTTCTAGCGTAATGGTAATGTTGGTAGAACGTCCATCGTGGGAAAACGATAGAAACACAAAAGCTGTATAATTTCTCTCGCTAACCCAACAAGATTCAGCCATAATCGTAACATTGACTGTTACTAATTATGTCTTAAAAAAACTGCCAGTAATATAATAATAACTGACCACTGGCCGAATGCAAAAATCGTTCTGAGCCGGAGCACAGAAAAAAAACTCAAACCTCACCTGTCGGCCACGTGCGTCGTTATCGACAGATTCTCGATCGGCGGCATCTTCCTCTCGTCCCACCCCTCCCGGGCCTCGCGGGCGCGGGGGGCGGCGCGCGCGGGCGCCCGGGCCCCCGCCGGCGCCCGCGCCCCCGCCCCCACCCGCGGGGCCCCCGCCGGCACCCGGGGGGCGCCCGCCTTGAGCGAGGGCTGGCGGCGCAGGGAGCCGTTCTCCGAAGGCTCGAGGGAGTCGTCCGAGCGCGGCGGCTGGGACTTGGAGCGCGGGCGGGGCGTGCGCACCTTCCTGCGGGGGGACAGGCAACGGGAACTGTGATGTCGTTGTTCTTTTTCTCACACAAGTTTTTTTTGACGTGAGGTGACATGAGATTTTAGCATCTCAACCTACATTTCTGATGAAATCAGCCTCTCAGGGGATAACGATTGTCACCCTCTAAATAAAGTCTTGTTTTCGGTGGCAAATGTTTAGATAGAATATTTATAAGCTCACACATTATGTACATTATTCAAACAATATTATGTTTTTTTCTACTAAAAACTACTTACTATTCTTCGTCATAGTTACAAAGCAAGAAAATCGACATTTCAAGTGCATATAACTACTAAGATATTAATACGATATATTAATAAGATACAAAATACACCGTAGTCGGATAACATACAGGGGCAGCAAACCGTTGGCACTTAACCGTCGGGGCAGATGAGAATTTAAATTCCCAACTGCCCCATCGCTGGGGAGGTTAAGGGGCCGCTGGGAATACATCAAAAAGAGTACTCTCATTTCACTGGCCGTTTATAAGTCTAGCACATCATGGATCGAAGCAGCTGGTGTCAAATGTAACTGACCTGTTTCTATTATTGGCCGCGTCGAGATGCGGGAAGTCCTCCGGGTTGGGGGGCTTGCGGGGCGCCGCCGCCGCCGCCTGCCGCCTGTAGGCCTCCTCGTCCTCCCAAGTGCGCGTGTACTTGTTCGGCCCGCGACTGTGGACAGGCGTGAAGACTAACCCCCGGTTTCTGAACCCCGACACGACTTCGACCAACCGATAAGTGTTTCTTTGTTGTTAATTAGTATTTTAACGAGCGTTTTGAGACTGAGTCTTCATCGACCGTGGTCACGAGAACTGTCTTCTCGTGACCACGGTCGATGTAACTCGGCCGAAACGTCGAGGAACCAGAAAATTTTATATTTTGATATTAGTTTGTGCGCGAATTAGACCCGTTTAAATACTAATTAACATGTATTCAGTTCGCGAAAGTTTAGGAACTTCTTTCTTTCCTGTTTCTTTTTTTTTTCTTTAAAAAAATGTAGCCGCAGGATTGCTCCTGTATCGTGGGTATACCATATACAGACATATAATTTCACATACACGTCACACCCAGACCAGTCTGTTGCCGTCTTTATCTTTTTATTCAGTGACAGATAGAGATAACGATAACACTTTTTATTGTTTTCGTTACAGCTTCGCACGGTTTGTGCATTAAGCCAATGTCAAGTAATAATTTAAGTATTTCTCATTTTGACAATAGGAAAGTTATAGCATCAAAGATATCCCGGTGGTCAAGTAGTCAAATCAATTATTTACATAGTCAAAGTCACGATACAGTAAAGTGGTGGATGCTTTACTGAAAATACCTGAGTTTTGGAGAAAAAAATGCAAAGTGACACGCTTTTTGGGTTTATATCGTTTGCCCACACTCGTGCACGTTACCGAACACTCAAAGACTAATATTCCACCAATATTACACATTAACACTCGAAGAAACAGAAGTTTGAGAAAAAATAAAACCCCACCAACGTCTCACTATCGGATTTCCGCTATAAACCAACTATTATAGACTTAAATTATCGGTCGGTCAAAGTTAAGTGGGGATTCAGATACCGGGCATAAGTTTACCGCATACAACGCATTTATACGAGTCCTGCGTTTGTGTATTCACTATCGGCCGAAATTAATAATCAATCCAATCCAAATTTTGCTATCTGGGATTGATATCACATTCCATTTTTAGGGTCATACGTGCTAATAACCGATCCGTGGATTGGTTTTTAAAGGCTCGAACGATAGGCAGCAATCCAAGATCGATTTCAATCTTGGATAGGAGATACAATATTAATTTGGGCTGTATAACACCTCCAAGAATCAATATTGGATCAGTGCATGAAAGGGAATCGTCCTTTTTCAAATCGTCTTTTTTAAACGCATTTTATGCGGTAATCTCACGCTCGCCATACGGCTTTACACAGGGCTACATGCTCCGTTACTGTAAACATATCAGTGTATACTATGCTAAAGCAGTGTGAACTAATAATCTTCATTACTTCTAAACAAACAAGGTTTTTCTCTTAGGTGCATGCGACAAAAAAAACTATTGAAAAAAATTACAATGTAATTACTATAACATAAAATCATCAATTCACTATGATGTACTTATGTACAAAAGCGCTATATTAATGTGCTACGAAAATAAATAGACAAAATAAAGTAACATTTATGCGTCAAAATATATAACCCAGCAAATAAAATTTTCATATCCCGTATACCCAGAGTTGTATTCTCTAGTTGCCTCTCGGTTGTCAGCTCTCTCAATAGTCAATTCAAAGCTTGGATAATAATAATTGTTCAAAGACATTTGTTGCAAACTACACACGTCACTACAATTTATTATAACTAAACCGACTTCTTGACAAAATATCGACTTCTTATCTATTTTAGTAAATTGGTGATGTACAAAAGCTGTAAACAATTAAAGCCACTGCCACACAGCCGCGATATTATCGGTCCGCAATGGACGCTCTCTGTCTCGCATAATTTCTGAATCCGTAGGGCATTATCACAAAATAATTAAACAAGAGTTAAATCGGTGTGTAAAAGTTCGTACCTACTACAAATAAAAGTTTAGAACGAAAGTTTACACACATCTTCAACTGTTGTGTTAAGACAGCTAATGTTGATTGGTATGAAATGTTCAGCATAAGGTTTTTAGCCGAATCATACATTGTCATATTCGTATTTTTATCATATGAGCTTGAGTATCAATCGGTTGCCAGTTTAAATTATGACTTTACATTTTACACAACCCAAAGGACCAGCCCACAATAATATCGCACGCATCCCGCTTTCTTTCCCGCTTCTATGATGACGATAATAATATTATCGCATATTATTGGCTATTAAAAAAGGTTTCAATAAAGAGTTTATCTATCTCTCCATTATAACATCGCGCGCGTGCTCTAAAACAGATATGGCAAGAACGCCTGCGATATTATCGCCCGATAATAACCCGCCAGTGTGGAGTGGGCTTAAAGCATCATGCTAGAAAGTAATGCAGTAGACTGACCGCCAATGCCGATATCTCCATTTCCATGGCAAGTGGGAATAAAATACTCAGAATTATCATTTAAGCAGAAACAGAATAATTGTATTCGGATAAACTTATTTTTTTCAGCCAATGACTTACGCGCGATCGTACGAACGCAGTGACGGCTAAAAAGCGACTAATGGAGTAACAATTTAAATTCAACGTAATTCGCTTTGGCATAAGACTGTTATTTGTAAAAAGGGCACTTCGACGATCTGCACCATTGCGTTTTTTTTTTAATTTTGATTTTGGCTTTGCACAATTTGTGCATTTAGTGTCCAATAATCTTGAAATTATTATGTAGGTACTTTGACATTCCAATTATTTAATACAAGCACGATAGAAAGAGAACGCTGCTAGCGAAATGGGACCGTTGGCACCTTTGAATTTACTAGAAGGCCTCCATGATTAAAAGTTTAACGTCATTGGTAGCACGCAAGATGCAGAAATATCTCATTTCGAAACTAATTATTTTTTGTACACAATCGTTAAACCATCATTAGACCAGGCTTTTCAAGTCTTGTGTAAATTATTCGTAGTAGGAGTATAGGGCACAGCATTTAATACATACCCATAGCGCCTGTTACGACGCGCGTGCGGCGGCGCGTCCTCGTTGCGTATATCGTAGCCGTAGATCGACACTAGTTCGTCGCGAGATTTCGGCATCTGTGTGGAACACCTTTTTTATCAGTACAGTTCGTAGAGATGACGGCATCTGTGTGAGACAAACTATTTGTCTAGCTAGATCCAGGAGTCTCCATTATAGCTCGACGAGTCTCCACTCTAGCTCGACGACTCTCCACCTGACGGCTCTCCACACGACGGTTCTCTACCCTAGCTCGACGGATCTCCACTTTATCTCGACGGGTCTCCACCGTAGCTCACCTCAGTGGAGACCCGTCATGTCCACTCCCATCTCCATCATGTCCTAGCCGGTTCCAGGTTCCAGCTCACCTGTTCGTTCTCGATGTACTTGTCGTGCGACCACTTGTTGATGACGTCGGACTTGCGCGGCGGCCGGCGGCGCTCCGACGCGGGCTCGCTGCCTTCCTTCTCCGCCGACAGCTCCGAGGTGGTGTTCGTTGACTCTTCGCCGCTAGAGGGACACAAATCAAATCAAATCAATATTTATTTGCATAATATGGGTATCATAGTAGGTGTTAATTTGGTAATGCGTAATATCGCCACATTCTAACCGTTAGGTGTGCAAACTATTTACAATTATAATGATAAAAATACAAAAACGGACTTATGTAAGCGCTAGTTGAGGCGTACTGTGTCGAGCTAGTAAAAACTCATACTAGGGGACAGTTTGGTGAGCAGGCACCTTGTGTTACTTTCCGCAGATGTCCCTTTCCCTTGTGTGTATTGTTAGTGTGTATTGACTAGGTACCTACCTACTGATTATTACTGAGCTAATGCCATGAGTCTATAGCAAAAAGTTCATGTAAAATAGTCCAATATTCCCTCAATGATGTTGTACTAACTGCGCCCCGCGGCGTTACCCGCTGCTTTCGGAATAAAAAGTTGACTTTGTGTCTACCTCCATACCAAATTTCATCAACATTGGTCCAGCCGTTTGTGCGTGAAGAAGTAACAAACATACGTGCACGCACAACTTTCGCCTTTGTAATATTAGTAGGATGTATGCATAAGTGTGTTTGTTACCATGCAGAATTCAAATGGCTGGATTTTGCTGAAATTTGGTATATTGTCTTACTAATATTATAAATGCGAAAGTTTGTGTGTTAGTTCTTCACGCTCAAACGGCTGGACAGATTTTGATGAAATTTGATATGGAGATAGCCAATACCCTGGATTAACACATAGGCTACTTTTTATTCCGAAAACAGCGGGTAACACCGCGGAGAACAGCTAGTATGTACATAAATATATACTTTATTTCCTGGACCACATTCGCCTACTTTTTAATATGAAAAACTTAAGTTTTTGAGGAATCACACTCCTTGCGGGTAAAACCGCAAGCTGTAGCTAGTAACTTCTTAAAGCTATCTATTATATTTCTAAAATGTTTCACTTTACTTTGACAAGAGATTTAAAGTATATTTGTATCTTTGTCTATCACCAAGCTAACAACGACAGCAATAGCCCTAACCTATTCTAAACGTCCCAGTAACAACTCCACTGTTAATATTGGAAATCTTCAAAGCCAAATCATCAAAGATATTGAAACTAGACAATTAAAGTCTTCAGTCTTCAGGTGCTCGAATGCTTCAAATGCTCGCTATTTGCACAACTTTCTATATCACGCGTCAGTAGTCAGGTCGGTCATTACTATTGTCGTTAAGCCGACTGCCCCCTTCACACCAAGTGTTACGGTCTGTATTTGCGCGCACGCACGTTTCAGTTAAGTATGCGCCCTGAATAATGATGTAATCCTCGTTAGGTATTATGCTCTGTTTTCATATGTTATTGATTTGTAACAAGTGTTGTAATAGTTGTTTGTAGAGATAGTGACTTCAATGTCAGAGTTTGTCAGGCCACACAGCCTCTGACGTGGCCTAACGTCTGCTATCGCAAACGATGACACTAATTGTATAAAGTCGTAAAAATTGTGAGTTTGGTAGGAACGTTTAATCTATGAAACTACTGATCCGATCCCGAACATTCTTTAATATATAGATAGCTACACTATTACCGCGTGACAAAGGCTATGTTTTATTCCGGGAAAAAGCAATTTCCTATGTGAAAACGGGAATTACGCGGTTGAACCCGCGAAGCGAAGCTAACTCCGCCATACTTCCAAGGATATGACAATGCAGTTCTGGACAAACAGCCATGACGGGCTGGCTTACAGTAGTACCCAACTGATATGGCTTACCGATGTACCTGCGCAGAAGATGAATTTTCAAAGCGCGGGAAATGCTATTGACCGCTATTGGTCGGCAGCCGCCGCCAACTTAGCGAGCTTAGAGTGAGATGGAACTAACAGCTGCAGTGTATTATGAACCTTATAATAGTGATCTTAGGTTGATTGTAAGTTTTAAGCATTCTTTCGTTAATCTTCGGACCATACTTTCTTTTCTGCGCGAACGAAGATTCACGACGCGCCTTATCAGTTGGGTACTAGTATACCATCAGATAACAATAGACCAACCTGACAACTTCAATCCTTCCTATATCTGACATCTGCGGATAACTGGATGGATAATATCACTCACCACAATTTCACCAAAGTGAAGTCATCTATATACATATACTAGCAGACACGCCCACGCGTTGCTGTGGCTAAGGCTTTTGTTATTGCGACTATAAATTGAGATGTAAGCTACCCTATCTTTCAAGTTAGATCAAACTGCACACGGTGTGCAAATTTGAAGAATTTAGAAGATAATAAAAATGTAACGGATTGCTGTCTGTACATGGAAGATATTATATGAGAAAAATATTATTGGGACAAAAGTAAATAGCTAATAGCAAATAGCACCAAAACAATGATTGTTAGAATTTTTGTTCGTTTCTCGGTACGTTTGTGCACGCTAATCTCAGAAACAGCTTATCCGATTTACATGTGGTTTTGACTAATATATTGTGGTAAGCTTCACTTAACATTTCGTGTTTGTTTCCCGTCAATCGGTTCATAAATAAAAAAGTTACTTCAACCATTCAAATATCTACAGGTGTTCTGTTTGTCTGTGCGTTTGTGCACGCTAATTACAGAAACGGCTTATCCGATTTACATGTGGTTTTGACTAATATATTGTGGTAAGCTTCACTTAAGGCGCTAATATAGGAGCGATTCATGTATTTTAGAAGATGAAAGTTACCTGGCCGGGCCGCGCGCCACGCTGGCTCCGCGCTCACGGCAAGTCGAAAACGCTAATTCATAATTATTATACTCTTACTAACGGTATCACGTGGCCTTAGCACAGATTACTAGATAGTTACTACGTAGGCTTTAGTCTGAAGCATTCAATTATTTCGACACTGTAATGACATGTCAGATTGGCCGAGCGGTCTGAGATGCTACGTTCCGTTCCTAAAGAATTATTACCGCCAGCATTACATAAATTATTACCTCCTTGACTATAATCCTATCAAATTTAGAATGCCGCACGAATTATTGGAGTCACACCTAAATAAGTTGTATTAAATTTATTTAGTGTTGGTCCCTTCTGGTATGCGCGTTTGCCAAGTCCATTTGATACAAGACATCCTCTTTAGTCCACTTCCATAATTTTCTTTTTGATATAAGTATATTTTGACAATGACAATGACGGAGTAAAAGATTTGTGCATTTAGCCAGTGTCAGGCATCCGTACTAAGATCATATAAATGCGAAACTGTGTGTGTGTGTTTGTTGGTTTTTTTTTTAGTTTTTGCCATCCTTTCACGTCTAAACGGCTGAATCAATCTTGACCAAGATTGGACCTATGAGATGGGTATAGGCTATTTTTCGTCAGAAAAAATAGGGATCTTAGAATCTAAATAAATAGGAGTTGAAAATTTATATGGGCAATTCATAATTTCTCAAGTAGGTGATCTGACACTTCATTATTTTAGGCTCTTGATAATATATAAAGGTTAAGACTATGGATAGGGAAAAGGAAAGGGACAGGGACAGGGATAGAGATACAAAGACTTCAATATTTATTTTCTAAACAGTTGCTTTTTCATATACGGATGAAGTCGCGCGTAAAAGCTAGTTTCAGTAAAGTTTACTGAATCGTGGCTATGACTGTAAATTTACTTTACCACGAGGTTGTAAAAATATGGAATACTAGCTGTTTCCCGCGACTTCGTCTGCATTTAAATCGAATCCAGCTATAGTAAGAACACAATATGCGTGAACTTTGTATGCTATTGTAAATCAATCGGGCACGTCACGTCTCTGTCAATATCTCTATCCTCCTATTTCCTCATCGCTTTTTTCCCCAACTCCCAATATCTCATCTCCCATCCCTCATCCATCTCCGATCTCCCATCTCCTCATCTCTCCAGCTGCTGCTCTCCATCTCCCCATCTCCCCAGGTCCTCATCTTTCCTTCTCCCATATACCTACCAAATTTCATTTTCATTTTTGTTGTCTCTCTATACCTAATATCATCGAAATCGGTCCAGCCGTTTAGCCATAAAAAGTGACAAACAAACAAACATACAAACAGAGAAACAGTGTTACTTTCGAATTTACAGTATAATATTTGACAGTGACTAAATGCACAAATCGTGCGAAGCAAAAACATTGAAAAACTGGCTCATAGCTGAGCAGAAAGATTACTGGAAGTGTGCTAAAAATAAAACGTCAGAATATGCATCCGCCAGATCCGCCATTATGGAAAACGGAAGTTCACTACATCTTCATTTTAATATACAATCATAATCTGCTCCTTTGATTAACTCCAAACTATCATAAGAAATCCCAGTTTTATTTAAGTGAACAATCTAAAAACGCGTTTTTGCTGCTAATTTCAGTTACAGGTGGTGCAAGAATAGTCATATTAGCCATTATTCTTTACACGCAATGGAGAATAAATACAAAGTAATAAAGGTTATAATAAAAGTTTAGTAATCGTCGAAGGAAGTCATTTACGGCAACTAAGTAAATAAACCAGTTGTATATCATGTAGAGATTCTGTTTGCTTTATTTTTTTGGAGAACTAACAGTAAATTCGACGAGTAAATTTTGAGGAACAGCGACATACGTCCTCTCTCTGAAACGCCGTAGCGGGTACTGAGCCGGCTAGTACGCGCTCAAACTGATCATATTCTCGTCGTTTTTATTAATTTAGAAGAACGGAATCGATTCAGTTCATTGGAAAATTCAAATTTCATTGGAAAATAAAATTGCCTTTTTTATGGTTCCAAAAAATATGATAGTTGTCGCTGAAAATGTTGAGCATTATGTGACGAAAGATTTTTTTCGGGTCCTTTCTCGTGAATTTTTTTCTCAAGATACTAGACAACTTTAGTCCAATATTATTGATTTATTAGCTAACTGAAACACTTGGCTATACACTGTATTTTTTTTGGCTTATAAATATTTGTAATTACAGCTTAACTTTTTGACAAAAAACCGCCCATTTTACGGAAGCTCGCTGCCTACAGGTCCTTAACATTTAGTGTTTGTTTCCTGTCAATCGGTTAATAAATCGACATTTAAGCCAACCATTCAAATATCTACAGGTGTTGTATATGTAACGCGGGTGAAACCGCGGGGCCCAGCTAGTAATAATTAGAAGTACGTAGGTTTACAAAGTTTTTGGAATAAAGAACATAATATAATTGAGTCCAAAAATGACCCTTATGAAATGACGGTTACCTGGCGGCGGTCCTGTCATCGTGTTCATAGAAGGTGCCCCGCTTGGGTATGTACTGAGGGTTGCTTCTGTCTTCGTCGTCGTCCACGCGGCGCTCCGTCTCCTGAAACATACCGGACATAATAATAATATATAATAATTCATCCTGTAACTGCCCCAGGCAAAGGCCTCCCCTCACTTTCGTGAGGAGTGTTTGGCCGTAATCCACCACGGGGGCCTAGTCCGGATTGGTGGATAACATGCCTCCGAAATATTTCTCGGGCATGTTGGTTTCCTCACGATGTTTCTATTCACCGAAAAGCGAGTGATAATTACGTACATATTATGTTCAACAAGAAACACATTGGTACGTGCCTGCACTGGGATTTGAACTCGCCACCTCCGTTTTGGTAGGCGAACGTTCGCCCACTAGGCTACAACATACAGGACATGAAGATAAAACCTTATCCCTGGCTATTGCCACATACCCACTAATAGTTCAGAAAGATCTGTGAAGTTGTCTACTAATTTGACACATAGATCTAAGGCGAGCCATACAAGGACGACTTGAGTTGTTGAACGGGGAACAACTGTAGATTGTCCCCACATGAACCAAAAGCATTTTCCAGCTAAATGATACTGGTCTTTACCAGACTTATGCCTGGTTTCTGAGCCCCTAGTTAACTTTGACTAACCAATAAGTGTATTGCTATCTTTGTCATTTGTTTAGTGCCAGATAGAGACAACGATAGACTTACAGGTTGGTTAAAGTTCTTAAACTTTCGCGAACAGGAAACATATTAACTAGCTAAAAACGGGTCTAATTCGCGCACAAACAAAATCAAAATATATAATTTTGACATACCTCGACGTTTCGGCCGAGTTACATTTCTATCCTAGAATTGTTCGTGAAGCGATTGAAATCAAGAAGTACCGGAAGTTCAATCGGGAAGATGGGTTTAGGTTGTCTGGTTCATGGAATCCAGTTATTAGCAAGTGTGTACGGCGACAACGAATGCATTTTCACATGACTGTATAGAATACCTAAATTAATACCCTATTAATGGACATTCTCAATTAAAGCGAGATGGCATAATCGGGAGTTGGTATGACATTTGACCGTGTCCTCTCTTCCGTAGTTTGAGTACCTTTTGAGTACGGACCACCCTGGGACAAAACGGAAAATAACGGTCACGCTTCAACCTTGCAAACAGAATTGTGTGCAAACCGTTTTTCCTATCGGATAATTCTTATAATGTAAGCTATAGCTATGTAAATCAGGGTCATGCATATTACAATGAGAATATGGGAAGCCACCCCTTTGTAACGGTTCATGTCTTTATACACAGTTTTGCATGCTTCTTTTATATGTAAGTAGGTAGGTACTATATACCTATTTAGGGTGTTTTATTCAGTTCTTTGAATGTGAATAATGGAGTATTTTGCATACGGTTAAGGGTTCTGATTTTAGGGTGTCTCTTTTGTCTGGAATCTTGAGATATTTTGCATAGTTGAGCTACTGGCCCGGTTTTATTAATCATAAAAATACGTGTTTTTCGTTGTTGTTGTTGTTGTTTTTATTTTATTTATTAATTTCTAATATCATCTCATAATAATTATCATTATCATAATAAAAAGTCTTCCGACATACAAATGACTGACAGATATTATCACAGATAAGAATAATTATGTTCTGTAATCACAATATCTGCCATTTTGGAGTAATCAAACCACCGTAACTTTCAAAAATCGCCCCCTGTAGCCTATTTGCAATAACCCAAACATGAATTGGTTTCGTGTTACCACTCATTTGTTCCTATCTAACTGTGTGAAAGTCACATTACAATCTGTCTAGCTTGGAATGGCCGAGTAAATCACTGATGTGGTTGTTAAAATTGAAATTGTAGGGCTAGCAGAAAATTTATATGCAAAATTTGTTGCACCATCTTGGTTACAAAACTGTCACGCAATTATCATACTCCTACACAGTGGCATAATATGGTAAGGTGGTGCGCTTTGCAACTCCACAAAATTGAGTTCAAACTTAACCGAATTACAATGCAGTTTAAGCCTGGATATGTTTTGCATATTATTGCTTAGTCTCATATCTGGCTACTCTTGTAATGTTATCTGTCTATACTAATACAGTACAATCTCACTAATCCGGCACTTCGATAGATCGGCACGTCCAATAATCCGGCACCCTCCGCCCATGCCTCCCTCACCCCTCTGTACCTGTGCGCTTGGTCGCTGCGTCGTCGACTAGCAGTCTAACCTCAAAGTTGCACAAAAGCAGACCTCAATTAAGGATTATTTCAAAACTTAAAAAATTAAATACATTGTATACATTTATTCTCTCTATGAAATGCTTTATATTATTTATTACCTATGACTTTTTCAGTATAATCCAGTAATCCGAACATTCCAATAATCCGGCATCCTCCGGTTTTTAATAGTGCCGGATTAGTGAGATTACACTGTATTATAAAGATGAAAAATTATTTCACTGTTGGGAAGCTACACTATCTGCGGGACACATAAGCTACTTTTTATCCTGTAAAAATTAATGGTTCCCGCGGGATAGTAGTTAACGAGGGTGTAACCGCGAGGCGCTTCTAGTATTAAATCAGTGTAGGTCTTTGTGAGACTGTTTTCTCCAACCTTGATCTACTTAATGAGCTGGATTTAAATCCTTGCCGCCATTCTTTTACATACAGACAAATATAAATAACAACTGGTTTTGATAATGAGAACCAGTTTTACACTTGACTGTATTTATCTTCTATACACCAATAATATAATTGGACTGTCTGTCTTTGATTGCAAAATACAATTAGTAGGAAAACTGTGATTCAAATGACGTCTGAACAGTTTAGAAGATCACATTTTAAACTAATTTTCAGACATAGGCGAATAAAGATTCTAAAGATGGTCATAGTATAGACATTATACAGGTATGTATTATGTATACATAATTAACAGTTTTCACTTATGTATGTAAATTTATTTAGGAATGAAAGACAGACACCGGAATTTTGTTATTGATATAGAATAGATCTTGGTTAGTATAGTTTTATACATGATTATAAATATAGTAGCCAAATAATTGAGGGTACCTACACAATGGAAATCACTGTTAATGATGATGGTAGAGGTAAAAAAGTGTCCCTATATTTCTTCGAATCTTGTCTAATTTCCATACATGGGGGTAAACACAATTAAAGTAAATAATACTGTAAACAAACTATATAACGAGCAAATATTTACATGTATACTGGATAATTATGGCCATTGCCAAACTGGACCAAAATTGTTGGACAAACTATAGTTTTGAGCGTACCTGGGCATCGGGATCCCTGTCCGAACGATCGGAGTCACTCCCTTGCGAGTCATAGTCCGACTCCTCTGGAGCGCCTTCCTGTAAACAACCTTCGACTTTCAGCAATTGCATCCTTTCACAATAATAAACTTTCTTCGAATATTATCTACGTGGCGCTTCAAAAATTACTTAAATCAAAGACTTAACACATCAGCGGTGTTTTAGTGAGTGGTGGCCAAACAGTGACCTCAATCTAACTAAAAGAAATGGGCATTCCAACACGCGAGCGGCCCGGAGAAAGTACGCCGTAATACTTTTAGCGCCAAAACGAAAGTTTATTCAAAAGGCGCTTGCTGTGCAGTAGGTAGGTACTCACGTTCCCCGAGTTGATATGCTCGATATCTTGAGATCCGTCCGAGTATTCGCCCGGATCCTGTCTCCTGGCCACGGACGTCATATTGGCGTCCTCTCGGGTCACTTGCAAAATTTCCAGATTGACGGCTTTTACACACGACTGCTAAATAATGGGCGGCGTAATCGCACACAATTTACGATTGCTATTATGAAAATCCCCTCTCAGTTCACTGAAAATGAACCGAAAGAAAGAATCAACGTCAAAACAAGCAAAGGGTACAGCGAGCGGCCATAAAAAAATTGCGATTCAATTTACGTAAATATTTTTATTTAGTCTGACAGCTTCAATGGGAAGTGGGATCAAAAATAGCATGAATTACTTCTTTCACTAATTAAAATATATGACATTCGTAGCATTTTATCAATAAAATAACAATACATAACAATTTACACCAGCCAATGTTTTACAGAAAAAATGGAACGTAAGTGCGGTAAGCGTTAGAACTTATTGTAGGTACCTACCTTTATAATGTTCCATTGTACTTGTAAGTAGGTACTAGAACCTAGGTATTATTCTCAAGAAAACTATGTAAAAAGAAAAATTCGTTCTTTATATTAGAGGTACACATAACTTTTGTTGACATCTTTTAGGCCTGAGTTTTAGCGGGAATCCGATAGTGAGACGTCGTTGGTTTTCTATTTTTTCTCAAACTTGTGTTTCTTCGAGTGTTAATGTGTAATATTGGTGGAATATTAGTCATTGAGTGTCCAGTAACGTGCATGAGTGTGGGCAAATGATATAAACCCAAAAAGCGTGTCACTTCGCATGTTTCTCAAAACTCTCAGGAAGTTTCACTAAAGCATCCACCACTTTAGGTTGGTGACTTTGGCTGTCTGAATAATCGACTTGACTACTTGACCATGAGGATTGCTCTAGTGTTATGACTTTTCTATTGTGTAAATAATAAATAAGTAGCTGTACTTAAATAGTAAAATCTTCATAATAGCTGCTAGGCAAATGCTTAAACCGTGCGAAGCCATAACTAAAACAAAAAAAACGTTCTGTGCTGTCAGTTCGGTATGTCATAAAATAAGCTATTGTCAATGTCAAAATTGCAACACTTGCCATTGCCAGTTTGCCACTCTTGCAGGAATGCCAGCCAGGTGTTCGTTCGTTGTTTCTGTTTCGTTCATCTGTCTTTCTAGCGTAGCGTTTGTATTCTCTTTGTCTGTCTTGTTGTGTTCCCAAATCCCGAATATCCAATAGTCAATCAATAGCGTTATTTATTGAAGGAAAACTCATTGAAAAATTATATTCACAACGTTTACAAATATCAAAAGTACAGATGGAAAGGTAACATTGTTTACAATATAATATCTCAAAATAAGTTCACAATTTCTTTCGATCCTTTCGACTTTACTCCACGATGACATTATTTGGCCCTTTCAGCACGGATACTCCGGGTCCTGAGGATGTCAAAAGGGTCCAGCTACTAGCCAAAGGCTTGTTGGAACTGTACGAGCCGCCCTTGACGACAATTCACACGCACTTGAAAGAATTGACGTGAGTTCCTCAAATCTTAATTTCGTGGAAACTTCTCCGATCACAGCCTCTGGTACCAGCCAGTTCCAGTCTGACTTTATTCAGCCCATTTGAGACTTTCACATTGAGTGTTGATCTGAACTGTATTTAGAGTATTTTATGTTGAAAAAATTGGCCTTCCAATTTTATACTCCATAACTACAATAATGATTGACTTATTCTATTATCTTTTCTCAGAGAAAAACAAGAAGCAGTACAGAGTATGCTAACGTCTGAAAGACGGAAATTAGAAGATTTACAGAATGACGCTATGCTTGATGCTCTGGTTAGTTTCCTTGTTTTTCAATAGTTAATTGGTTTCGTAAGCGTACAAAACTTCAAAATTGAGTAAAACCTCGCCTTAAAATAACATACTCTGTTGCAGTTAGCCGATATAGCAACCAATAAGGAGAAACTGGTGTCCATATCAAACTCAATGATGGGTCTTCATAAGAAAGTGCAGGCACTGTCGGTGAGTAAAATTATCATCATTTGCCTTTGGGGCCGTCCATTAATCACATGATGTTTTTTCAGCATTTTTTAGATCTCTCCCCCTTGATGATATTATGCGGTGATGTTACAGACTAACCCCCACACAATCATGTGTATTTTTTAGTAACTGCAAAGAATGTTAAAATTTTTAGAATAATATCTTGAATTCCAGGTATATGTATAATTTTATTCTGATAACAAGGATTGGAAAATAAGGAAGGTTGAAGGTTGCTAATCCCCGCCACCCCCCTCCCCCTTTGTGATATTTCGTGACTTTTGCTAAACCCCCTCCCCCCTTTCAAGCCTCACGTGATTAATGGACGGCCCCTTTATTGTCTACTAAAGATGTTTCTGGGCACTTTCTCATGATTAATGAAGTTGATAGGGTACAGCAGTTACCGCCGCCGTTGGCAGTTGTGAAGAACCGATCATGCTCCAAGTTTCAGGGGAGCAATAGCATGTTGATGGCTTTTGGCACATTTAGTAGCTAATAATAATATATTGCAATGTCTCGCCATGTTTTTGGAGATCTGCAGTTGCAACTTCTCTCCATTATTCACTACGTGCCCAGCAAATAAAACAAACACTATTTAATGAGAGAGAGGGAGCTACTAAATTTTTTAAGTACTTTAGTCTTAATATATGTACAAGGTGTAACAGCAAGGTGTAGTAATACTGAAACTACGCATACACATACATATTTCGAAGTAGTCTGGAGGTACTATAAATCTGTAAGTAGTTACGGTAATGAATTAATACACGTCAAAGTTTACTGCAAAACTAACCATCGTTCAACCCTAGTTATCAGCTGGGCAATGTCAGTGAACTTGAGGCATAGACTAACATGTACAGTAGTACCCAACTTATATGGCGCGTCGTGAATCTTCGTTCGCGCAGAAAAGAAAGTATGGTCCGAAGATTAACGAAAGAATGCTTAAAACTTACAATCAACCTAAGATCACTATTATAATGTTCATAATACACTGCAGCTGTTGCACATCGCAGTTCTACCTGCGCAGAAGATGAATTTTCAAAGCGCGGGAAATGCTATTGATCGCTATTGGTCGGCAGCCGCCCCGCCATCTTAGCGATCGCCGCGTGGCATGAGTGAGATGGAACTAACAGCTGCAGTGTATTATGAACCTTATAATAGTGATCTTAGGTTGATTGTAAGTTTTAAGCATTCTTTCGTTAATCTTCGGACCATACTTTCTTTTCTGCGCGAAAGAAGATTCACGACGCGCCATATAACTTGGGTACTACTGTACGCTTTGTTTCGTTACTTTTACACCTCTAGCCGGCGGCATTACTCAAACAAAACTAGGCCCGCCGTCAAATCCGTCAATACAAAATTCGTAAAAGTATTAAGGGTTCCGTTTGTTTTTAAATACTTTATGTTTTTTACCAATTTGTACCAACCCGGACAGATGCAACCTGACAAAAGTATTTCTTGGCGGCTGAGTGATATCTGCTCCGTGTAATGTACCTATCAAAATTCTATTCTAAGGCGGTAAGTATCTGAAATGAATTTTAGAGGCTTTCAACTTTGTTACAATACTGAACCCTAAAATATTGTAAGCAAAATCCAAAGACCGCGGCGCACTTTAAGGCAGAAATAATTCAATGCCAGTGACCGGCGTAACGTGACGTCATCCGTATCATGTTAGGATTGTAATAATATGTAGTTATTTTGTCAATTTGAGTGAAAAAATCGATTATCGATTTCAGGTTTTAGTACCCTGGCAAATGATTCATCACCAGGTACACATACCCACATTTCAATATTACTACACCTTGCCGATACACCCTGTATATAAATTACGCGTCACATTGTTTGTCCGCGACGGACTCCTTAATCAAATTTGAACACCATGTGCAGTTTGATCTAACTTCAAAGATACAATAGCTTACATCTCAATTTATAGTTGCAATAACAAAAACCTTAACAACAGCAAGGCGTTGCCGTGTCTGCTAGTATTTTATAAAAATCACTTTTCCAAACACCTTTATTCTTTTATAATTATCAGTAGCAAACTCTTATAGAAGTGGCCTACCACTACATCATTCAATGTTGTAGTTACATTATAATATATACCAATGTCTTTCTATTTCATTTTTCAGGTAAGATCAGCTAATGTGGCGAAGGCAGCCAGGCACAAAGCCAGCCAAAGCAGGGCGCCTACTAGCTAGTAATATAATGGTATAGTGCAATAGTCACTGCCCTGAACGATGCGGGGTGTAAAATAGGCCTTTAGAAGTTCTTAAACTTTCGTGAACAGAAAACATATAAATTACGTTTTGCAAGAACAAATGCGGGTAGTTGGAAACAACACTTGCCACTCCGGACTGTGATGCAGTCTTCTCGTGACATCAAATAGAAACCGGCCAAGCGCGAGTCAGACTCGCGCACAAAGGGTTCCATACCATTATCCAAAAGAATGGCCAAAAAGCATGTTTGTTGTATGAGAGCCTCCTTAATTATTCTGTTTTTTAGTATTTGTTGTTATAGGCCTCTATACTACAGAAGTAAGTACATCATCTGTGAAAATTTCAATTGTCTAACTATCACAGTTCATGAGATGCAGCCTGGTGACAGACGGACAGCGGAGTCTTTATAATAGGATCCCGTTTTGCCCTTCGGGTACATAACCCTAAAAATTGTAACAGTGCAGCAACCCACAAATTCAGAGTCATAAAGTTCTTTTGGGACCTAGCTAGTTCATGTTATTTTATTTAGGTTTATTTCTGCAGTCAGGTCATATATCTTCTATAAAGGACTGTATCGAACTCCTGTGGGTGGTTGATTACGGGCTGACTGTAAAAGTAAAGGGAGATTAGTGAGATCTGCGCTGTGGGCAGATGTGGATTGATGATGACAATGTGTATATCACAAAAAGCAAGAAAAAAATATATTTATTATGTTAATTATACCTAAAGGGGTAATAAAAGACGAATTTTAAACGGTAAACTTTATTTAAGTTGCAATTACGTAAGTACTATTTAATTGTAATAAATTATGACATAGACATAGACATTTAAAGGTGTGGGCGACACTGACGGTGGTGTTTCAGCAACTGAAAGTTTGTGTGAAAAAGTTCTATGGGTTTCAATCCCATTGGTGTTGAAGTAAGATTATTAACATATCAAATCATAGACAAGATGCAGCAATAACCCACCCTGGTGGACAACTTGGGGATTATGGGCTTAACCAATCTGATGGTGATTTTCTCCACAATGGGGACTTCAGAGACCCCATACACCATGAGTACAGTTCATAGTTACTGGTAGAAATCACCCAAACAGACGTCAGGCTCACCCGTTATTTCTATGATTTGAATATATTTCGATCAACTTAAAAAATAAGCTTAAAACATGCATTCCGTTACTACTGTGAATATTTTTATCATTAAACAATAAAATATAATTTGGGGTAAAGAAAACCCCAACAATAAAATATTAATTTCAATGGGGGTATTTAAACCCCCATTAAAAACAGGCTGAAAAAGTAAAACATTGTCAGTAATAAAGCGATTCCTAAAATAATAATATGTATTTCGCAGCCAATAAGTTTAATCAGCCGTTTCATTAACAACCTAGCCTTTCACTAAACGGCGCTGTTTATTTACCTTCCTGAATGGTATTCAGCTATTTAATCAAACAGCCAAGCAAATTACTTAGATCGTTGATGTTTAACTACTTTCACTGTCACCCAATTTTATGAATGGCCTTAGCATCAGTCAGCCAGCTCGTTAAATGTCGTACCTGTATGACGATACGGCTGAATATAATTCAGGAAGCTAGTTGAATGGCGCCTTATAAAAAGGCTAGGCTGTTGATTGAACGGCTAAAGCTATTAGGCTGCAACATACATTGACTTATTTAATTTATATTATCTTAAATGTATTTTAAGTAAGTATGAGATATTCAATGTTGCTTACTTTTAAAGTTTAAATGACCTAAGACTAGCTAAATATTCTATTTATTAATTTATTCATTAAGTTAAAATTAGTGTTACAATATGGCAGTTAAATTGGTAAAATACTGTACCTATAAAACATATTTGTTAATTATACTGATATTACATGAAGTTTTTATTTAATAGTTTATTTAACTTACTTTGTTATTTAAAAATGTATGTATATTACAGGAAATAAATATTAATGCATCCATGATACGGTGACTATTACTGTGATATAATTGTAATCTTTATTTATAAAACATAAATTATCATGAGATAACGTACCATGAAACATAAGTTTGAAAAGACGTTTAAAGATCTATTATACATTCTACGAGTAGCTATAATGTATATAAGATTCGGGATTTTGGTACACGCTTACAATTTCAACCCTACAAAACTATTACAATATCAAAAATAAAATATTTTTCAATGTTCCAATTGGGGTCAGTAGGTGCCTCTAATTTTATGATTTCAAATTAAAAAATAACCACTCGACTAGTATCTAAGTACCTACTATTATAGTCAAGTTACAGAAAAACCTCATGTCCTATATGTAGTCTAAGTACCAATATTAAAGTACGTAGAGGTATATGTAACTAGTCTTACCAGTTCTACATCTTCCAATTGACCCCAACAGCCGTTGACTTTTGAAGTCGCATGACCCCAAACAATTTAATATACTTCTGCAAAATCACCCCTAAAGACGCTTTATTTTATGATTCGTACGTACCTATCAAAATACCATTGTAAAATGGTCTCTAAAGATGTTATTCAAGTCACATGCCCCCAAAGACGCTGTTTCAATCGCCTGAAACAGGCTACTTTTATTAAACCACCCCAAAAAGCACTACGGACGTCACACGACCCCATAGAATTTGAATCCTCACGCACTTAGCTTACAGCCTACTTCGCGAACGACACGAGAATCGCCTCGCTAACCAAAATCCCTCGTGCTGTTGATGAGGTACACCCCCCACTGGGTCCGCAGCACGCGCGTCTCCACGCACAGGGGGGTGATGAGGTGGGTCCTGGGCTACTTCCTCTGGTACGCCTCGTTGACCTCGGGCAGCACGGAGACCACGAAGTCCTCGATGCCGCACTCGCGGACGCCGCGCGCGATCTTGAAGTAGCCCTTCTCGCCCCAGTCCTGACCCCAGCTGTTGGCGACGAGCTGCAATAGAAAACGCGGGTTATTCCTTTCGCCAGCTAAGTTCGGGCTAGGAGCATCTCGCCCCATTGGACGTAGTCATCCCATCTCGCCCCACTCAACACAGATCGACGACTCACGTGGTCTTAATTGGTTCAAGTCCCTTATAAAAGAATGGGGCATCTCGACCGCTCAAAACCGGCGTGATATCCACTTTTTGGAGTCTGTGGGATGACATTATCTATCTCGATCCGGAGAATTTAGATTCGGTGTTTGTGTAGATCTCTACATTAGATAGGTAACTAGCATTCCCACTGACCCAGTACTTCTGGCCGCGGCTGTCCTCGTCCCAGCCGACCACGCGGACGCTGTGGTCTCCCTTCAGCTGGTTGTTGCCGGCGCGGGAGCGGCGGTACACGCCCTCGCGGTAGTGGAAGAAGTCTTGGTACACTGTCATTCTTGCTGTAAGGAGAGAGGGTACAATGTCTTATATCCTTGGAAAATTCTTGAACACATTAGTTTACTTTGTATTTTGCCAAATCTTTGTTATCCTAGTGCAAATAACTGAGCTCTCATTAAATGTTCACCTGTAGGTACAGTCAGAAACACAAACTACTAAACATTTCCAAATTTTCAGTTCACTTTTATGCGCAATTTTTTTCGTGACATAAATAGGAGGTAAGTATGAATAACTGTACTCAATTAGTGCAAAATACCCATAAAATGTAATACTCCTTCCTACTAGCTGTTGCCCGCGACTTCGTCCGCGCGGAATATATTTTTTACCAAAATTCCAAATAACTAATAATAGACATGACCTCGAGTTCGACATCAACATCCGATATCCAACATTCAACATAATATGACATCCATCATTTTCTATCAAAATTACCTACAATTTTATACAAAAATCGTCTTGTGCAAAATTTCATGGTTCTAAACCCAGCGGTTTCAGCTGTGCGTTGATCGATTAGTCAGTCAGTTCTTGCTTTTATATAGGTATATAGATAGATTGCACAATACAATAGGTTGATATATTAATTTCACGCCTGTTTATATGCACTCTATTCATGGCTCTTGGTTTAATTATGACCTGATTTTGGTGTTTAATCTGTTTAGCGGTGAATAAAAAACTATGCGAAGGTCGCATCTCCAATTTGGTAGATAACGCTGGTTATCTATTTGAAACTAATGTAGTGGGTAAACATCTCGTCATAGTCAACTCCAAAACGTAAAAAAATTAGTATGTCTACGTTCAATACGAGGCGAGATGTCTTCAAAAAAAATAGCTAAACGACAAAAATAATTAGGTAAAGAAATGGGGGATTTCTGGATTCTGTCCAATTTCCCATTCCAGTTCGCACAAGGGAATAAGTGTTTCCGAACTCCATAATACATTCTTCGAAGAAACTAAGGTCTCACCGAATCTGAAGGTCGATCGTCGAGCTCAAAATTATTGTTGTTTCTATACGAGACGATATTGGATCCATCAATATTTTTTACTGTAGGTATGTATCTACTTTTATGCCATTTTCGTTTTCACCTGCAAATAAGACTAAAGCCTTAGCATCTTTTTCGTTTTCACCTGCCTGTGTTCGTCTGAAAATACGGTGTCGGTCGGACAGTGCAGTAGTACCTTGAATAGGTCCAGATAACATGATGTCTGCCATCATTGCCTTCTCCCCGCCGAGTCTGCCGATGGGCCCCACCCGGTAGCGCTCCGTCCTCTCCGCCACGGAGGGCCGGCAGCCATCCTCCTGCAGGGTACTCCTCTTTCTGAACGGACACTTGGTCCTGTTCGCTGTGTAGCGGAAGCAGTCTTCGTCCACCAATCTGCAGGCGAAGAGGTTGATGAGTAAGAAGTTTCTGTCTACGATATATTGGCAAAATAATTGAATTATAAAATAAGATATTAACATTTGGATTCGCTGATCTGTAGGGTGAGCAGGAAGCTCTGTCGAGAAAGTGTTCGATACATTAACTGTAATTTTTTTTTTATTCTCTCAGTTACCCCTACAATAGGGCAAGAACGAAAATTTTAACGGTTTATATCGTTAAGCGTATCGATCAAGGTAACCATTAGTGTACACACGCATCTTGTCGATATTGCAAAGCGCTGACCAAATCTAAATCAAATTTCACATTGACGTTTCGAATACTTTCTCGATAGAAGTTCCTGCTACAGCCTACAGGGGGCGGTTTTTGATGTCATGGGCGATTTCATGTCACCAATAGTAGTAAACTAACCCAGTTTCCGAAGCGTAGTTCCATGCGATGTCGATGTGGCCTCCATGGCAGGCCTGTTGGCCTCTGTCGTTGCAGGACAGTAGCATCTGAGGACTCAGCAGCATGCTCTCAGCGCCCTGCGACAGGATCGCGAACCTGGACAGAAGGCGGGTTAAAGTTTTCATGGGAATGGTCGCTAAGCTGGTGGCCCGTTTGGATTATTCGAGACGGGGCGTAGGTTCGACACTATATAAGTACATAAGTATTAGATGACCGCCCCAAGTAGATAAACAGTCGCCAAGGAGTAAATTCCCGTAAAAAATCTGTTTTTGTTGGCATTACCTAGATGCAGCAAGTTACATAAGTACCTACCTACATACTACATAATCAATTTCCTAAAAATGTAGGTACCTTAGGTGCTATAGGTACGACGTAACCTGTCGCGGGTCTCAATTCAAATCTCAATAAAACACGAAGAGTTTATAGATGAATGTACTGACATTTTCCTAACAATGGTAACTAGGTAGGTAACCTACGTAAAACCGGGTGACGTCAACGGTGAATCCAAACTTAGAACACAGCTAAGAAACAAAGCAAAACACGCGCCCCTCAAGCGAGGAGACGGGAGCCGAGGCGCAGTCGAGGGTTCACTCGGCTATTTTTAGTCCCACTTCACTTGTCAGGTAACCTAAGGGCGCTACAGACGAGCCGCATAACAGCGTAGCGACCGCGTGACGTTGCAGCTGCACGCTACCTGTGTAGAAGGGCCCTTATCCGCTATGCCACTTGCAGACACACTGTGACGTCATAACGTGCTGAACACACGCTTTTCGCACGATATCTGAATACGATTCCGCGAAGACACCGTATCGCACCTTGCTTACATTATCTCCTGTAGAGAGCAGAAATCATTATCGAGAAACTACTCGATAAGTTAACTGTCAAATTTGTTTTAGATTAAATTGATCAGTAGTTAGGTACTCCTACAATAGGACAAGCACGACAATTTTACCGGTTCGTATCGTTAACGTATCGATCAAGGTAACCGTTCGCGTTCCTACGTACCTATCTTGTCGATTTTGAAAGTCGCTAATCAAATCTAGAAAAAACTTGACCGTTAACGTATCGAATACTTTCTCGAAAGAGCGTGTTCGCCCTACTGTAAGTAGGTACCTACCTATACCACGGACATGTCGAGCGTGACTGACTGACTGACACTAGATGACACTGCTCTTATTCCATACAACTTCAAGTTTACAAGACACAGATGCCTGATGCTTCGTTCGGAAGTCTACGCAGTAGGGGGTGGCCCTGCGTGCAGTCGCGCTTAACCGCAAATAATATTATGCAGTTCGTCTGACACTGCCCTAACAAGAAAACAACTCGCAACACGTTTCGCGTAACCTAACAAGAGCAAAAGTTTCTCTTCACGCCTCAGCTGACACGAGCTATCCCACTCAGGTTCCATGGCTTCTTAAAGATGGCTCAGGTTTAGAAATAAGTAACCTTAGAATAAATTATTTTTATAGATATACCTACCGCATTCTTTTGTTGGCCAACCTACATATAAGTAAGGCTTTCAGACGAGCTCTTTTAAAATACTAGACACGACCACGCATTGCTGTGGCTAAGGTTTTTGTTATTGCGACTATACATTGAGATGTAAGCTATCCTATCTTTTAAGCTAGACCAAACTGCACACGGTGTGCAAATTTGATTAAAATCGGTTCAGTAGTTTAGGAGTCCATCGCGGACAAACAACGTGCCCCAGCTTCGTACGGGTACCACTAGTGTCGACGCCAGGTGATCTGGTGGTGCATCAGGTGCTGAAGGGTACTGGATTGGTATTCGTAATCTACCGAAATCTTGCGTAGTGCTCCTAGATTTGGTTCTCAAGAAAATCTTGACACTCTTCATGGATCGTTAAATGTTAGCTCCACATTGTAGTAATTCCTATCGGGGTGTTCCGACAGCGACCCTCGAGAGCCTAGGATAGAGATTTCTAGGCTGAGTATGTTTATCACCTTCGACCACGTCGCCACTTAGGACCAGGTGAAATGCTAGAAAAAACTGGTGTGTCTCCGTACGTCGAATAAACTATTATTCTATGTTCACCACTTCTTTCTTGACGGAGACCATGTCATGACCTTCCAGGCATGGATCTGGTCCAGTCAGCTAGTGGGGGGGTAGGTCACGCACCTGTCGGACGCGACCGCGGCGAGGCTCACGGCCCAGTCGGAGCCGCACCAGCCCTGGTCCCGCACGGGGGAGATGTACCGCGCCCACTGACCTGCTCCGGGTGGCTATAGTAGGGGGGTAGGTCACGCACCTGTCGGACGCGACCGCGGCGAGGCTCACGGCCCAGTCGGAGCCGCACCAGCCCTGGTCCCGCACGGGGGAGATGTACCGCGGCCACTGCTCGCGCGCGTCGAACCTGCGCAGGTACACGGTGTCCTTGCTGGGGGGGCCCATCGCGTTCATGCTCTCCGTCATAGGGTCCAGCTTGAGCGTGCCTGGAACAGGGGGAAGCATGAAACAGTTTCTTTCTAAATCTTTGTAAAGGTAACAGAATTGCCAAGAACGCTGCATTTCCACGTTGAATTTGTCTGCGCGGGATATAAGCCAGCCTTCTTGCATGATTAGTGAGAAATGATAGCGCTAAAATAGTTTAGTGTTGAATCCTAGTCGATGTCCTTACACTGTGTACAGTTTCGTCGTCTAAACTGTACAGTCGGTACAGTTTAGTCACAGTATCAAAATGTCACGGCGCTAAGACGGTGCTAAAAGACAGTTTAAAAAGTCAAGTTACTTTACTTCTGTCTGTCTGTCCGAATCTACTGAATCGATTGCAACGCAGCTTTCACTGTTTGATAGAAATTGAATGTGTGACGAGCCTTCAGCCTAGAAGTAGGTGGGTTGGGTATTAAAAACCGAGCTAGTGCTAACGGCACATGGTACAACATCGGTCGTAAGTACCTACCTATATTTTTTTCGAATATCTCAGCTCAGCACGAGCCGAGTTAGATAGGTAGGAAAGCGATCATATTACTCGTAGGTAAGTAGGAACTTAGTAGGTATAATATAGATATCTATACTTACCAATATTATAAAGCGGATAGATTAGATTGTTTGTTAACATTGAATAGGCTCCGAAAACACAGAACAGATTAGAAAAATTCTTTCACTGTTGAAAAGCTACACTATCCCCGAGTGACATGGCTACTTTTTATTCCGTAAAAATTAACGGTTCCCGCGGGATAGTAGATAACGCGGATGAAACCGCGAGGCGCTTCTAGTATCTAATACCTATACCCCGCCAAGTTTCGGTGACACTAAAGCACCGAACCCGGCCACTTTCACTCAGCTCTGAGCTAGGTTATCTAGACATCTCCTTTCACCATTTTCTAAAGTCTAACGTATTTTGCATGTTACGGTTTGAGATTAGCGCAAATTAGAACTTGCATGGATATACATTAATTATCCATTTTGCGACGGCACTTCAATACGCGCTCAGATATCGTCGGTGGCCAGCAAGAAGTCACTAACTGACATTTTTAGCCAAAATGAGTTAATGATGTCAAAGTGTTTTAAAGCCCGTTATCTACCTTATGGATAGACAAAAAGAGCTATTTTTTAAGTTTTCTAGATAATACAACAATGTCAGAAGTACATAACTAGTTCTCAAGTAAAAAAATCAGCCCATAAAAGTTAACTAACGGTACTTGAGTAATTTATGAACATCGTTTTACTAACGCGTGATATCAATATTACTAGAACAGCATTTTTCATCAAGGTCACTTAGTTACTTTTTGCATTCATTATTCGTTATCCCTCTTACCCAAGTTTTTATTTTTGGTTATGCTATAATTAACTAACTTACTTTTTATTATGTATCTTAGTAATGTTGAAGATATTTAAATAATTTATTGAACATTCAGGTGCAGAGTAAAAACGTCAATAATTTCTTTCTAAAAACCATTGTTGTAACTATAAGCGTTGATGAGCCATGCCGATTATAAGTACGAAAAAAGTTTAAAACGCGATTATCTACGAACTAGATTTTTGCAATTAATGACTTCTTGCTGGCCACCGACGATATACGTAATTCAAGTGTCTGGCTTCGTCATTATACACCCACGAGCGGCTTACAATGCATCACTTATGATAAATAACTTAGTATTATGTATCACACTTCAAGGATCCGACATACTTATAATCCATACTACTCGTACTTAGCTGGTGCCCGCGACTTCGTCTGCGCAGGATTACACATTTTGGCTATAATGGCGTACACATAAGATATCGATATATATATATACTATGGCGGGCTTTTTTGTAGGACTATTTAAGATAAAATTTCCATCATACAGTAGGTACATATGTGTAATATTGTGTAACTCTATCGGTTTTGGTAGCGCACGCCAGAATAGCTCACAGAAGGTAGATTTTGTCCTACTTACTTGACACTACTTATCGTCATATTTTGGACAATTCACACAATATCTTTATAAATTGTAGCCTATGTGTTATTCTGATGTATAAGCTGTATTATTGTAAAGTTTCATTAAAATCCATTCAGTAGTTTTTACGTGAAAGAGTAACAAACATCCATCCATCCATCCATCAATACTTACAAACTAACGCGTTTATAATATTAGTGTAGTAGGATAGGATGTGTAGGTATATTGTTGTAAAGGTCAGGTACTGATCATCGATTCATTTGTTACATGTTAGCCGCTATATCATTCGTAATACCTATTGGTATTTATTTTCCCCTGACTACCGTAATAGGAGGGTGAGGTTTCGCAACAAAGTCCGGGGGGGTGGTCTACATCTACCGACACGATGCGCCGCTTCAGTTTTTTTGTATCAATCGCTCCGTTTTTCATTTTCTTCTCTTACGGCGAAAACTACATTCAAAACAGATCGAAGATTGCAAAAACAAACAGACAGACAGTTCTACATAACTAGTTGTGCCCCGCGGTTTCGCCCGCATTCGCTATTATCCCACATGAACCGTAATTTCACCAGAATCCGTTCATTCGTTAACTTTTGTTATAACTAATCTATGTATATCCTACCTACTAATATTATAAAGAGGAAAGATTTGATGGTTTGTTTGCATTGAATAGGCTGCGAAACTACTGAACCGATTCGAAAAATACTTTCACTGTTGGAAAGCTACACTATCCCCGGGTGACATAGACTATTTTTTATCCCGTAAAATTAACGGTTCCCGCGCCATAGTAATACTTAGTTAACGCGGGTGAAACCGCGAGGCGCTTCTAAGCTTACCCAGTTTGTAAACCAGTCCGTCGGCTAGCTTCTTCCCCTGGAACTGCGGGTAGTTGTACGCCCTCCAGCCTAGGCTCTGCCGGTTCACGTCCCGCACCACCTCGTCGCTCATCATGCACGGGTGGCGCGTGCACTCCCACTCTGACGTGTCGGTGTCAGGGTTGATGACGCAGGTGCTGGTGGAGAGAAAGAGGAACAGCTATAATAATCATTCAGCCTGTAACTGTACTGTAGCTTTCGTGAGGAGGATTGGGCCGTAGTCAACCACGGGGGCCTAGTCCGGTTTGGTGGATAACATGCCTCCGAAATAATTCTCGGGCATGTTGGTTTCCTCACGATGTTTTCCTTCACCGAAAAGCGAGTGATAATTACATTTATATGTTTAACAAGAAACACATTGGTACGCGCCCGCACTGGGATTTGAACGCGCCGCATCCGGTTTCGAAGGCGGACGTTCGCCCACTAGGCTACCACCGCATAGGAATAGCTACAAGTTTTTAAAGTTTATCGCATAAAAAAGATCGAGGAAAGGGGCTCGACACTGGCTTCATTCGTCGTCTCTGCCGCGGCACAGACGCGTCTAATTCGTCTATCAAAATTGTTGCCGCTCTCTACCGTGATACCTATACTCGCATTCTACAGTCTTCTCGTAAGTTCTATAGCTTTTGTATCTCGATTGAAACGTCGAGGACAGTAAACATTTGATAACAATATATTATTCTGAGTTTTTTTTTCTAAATTAGAAAGAGATTTGGTCAGTATGCTGGCAATTTTTTAAAATAATCGATTATTTGATGTCACCAAAATGGCCGATGCTTTAATATTTTTTTAGGGTATCTACTTACTGCATGGAATGGAACCATCCCGTTACGTCAATCAGTGGCGGATTAACCAGCTTTACCAGCAGGCTAAGTAGGCTTGAGCTTAGGGCGGCAGATTTTAGGAGCATCAAATTTGAGGATCGTCTTTTTTAGCCATCTTCCAGAAATTGAAAAGATTTCTGTAAGACAGTTTTTGGATGCCTAGATTTATCTCTCTTAGAAGTCCACAAGGGTATCTTTCCGATGACTTTTTCCTCTTCCCTTTCTTTATACATTCAACGATTGACAGGGAGGGACCTCTAAACGCCCCCCAAAGGTTCCTCATTATTTGGTATCGTTAGTTGAACTTTCGAGGTTCCTCGGTACCTACATAATTTTAACACAAATGATCGTAGAGAAGCGGCTTCGAGGAATCCTCAAAGTAAATCACTCCGTTCGAGGATTATTGTCAAGGAATATGGAGGAAATTTTGCCAACTAACGATACCAAAATAGGCAAGTGACGTTGAGTGGAGTGAATTTGGAGATAACGACTAACAATACGGGGGTTAGATCAACATTGTTTTGAGAGTAGTAATCGAATCTATTTTAGAATTAGACTTACTCTATTAAGCTCAGATTATTGGTTGTTCTCATAATCTGTGGTAGTAAAGTAGTACCAGTAATTAATTAAAGGCCTTGGTCCGAAGACGGCAACATCATAGTACCAGATTGTAGCAACATTAGCCGTTAGCGATCACTTTATGACCCTATACCAGCTTGTCCTAAATCCTAAAGCGGTTAATACAATAGCGACCGCGAGCATGCGATCAGTTATGCCATAAATTCAATACGAGTAGACCTTCTTAAATATGCAAATAAATACATTTAGCTCCAGTGCTCGTACGACTAATGTTTATATAAGTACAGACTGACGAACTGACTTCATAGTATAATAACAATATATAAAGCACTAGCTGATACCCGCAACTTCGTTCGCATTTTTATATAAAATGTAAACTGTTTAGAAAATCAATTGATGTCGCGGGAAACAGTTATAGGTAAGAATATATCTGTCTCTTTCTCTCTCCCTTTTCCTCTATCTTTCTCCCTCTCTAGCTCTTTTTCTATCTTTCTCCCTCTTTCGCTCTTTCTATCTCTCTTCCTCTACCTCCATCTCTTTCCCTCTCCCTATATATCTACGTATATCTTTCCCTATCTTTCTATCATTAATATCCTTCTCCACTCTCAATCTCTTGCATTCCCTCTCCCTGTCCATCTCATCCATTATATTTATTTCCCTCACCCTCTCCATCTATATCTCTTCCTTTCCCTCCTTCGCTCACTCCCTCTCCCTCTATTTCTATATATTTCGCACTCAATCTCTCTCACCTATTTCCCCCCACTCTCCCCTCCTTCTAGCCCCACTCTCCCCGCTTTCACTCCCACTCTCTACTCTTTCTCCCCCCACTCTACCCTCTTTCTCCCCCACTCTACCCTCTTTCTCCCCCCACTCTCCCCTTTTCTCCCCCACTCTCCCCTCTTTCTCCCCCCACTTTCTCATCTCTTTCTATTCACTCTACACTCTTTCTCACCCCACTCTCCCCTCTTTCTCACCCACTCTCCCCTCTCTTTCTCCCCACTCTACTCTCTTTCCCACCCCACTCTCCCTTCTTTCTCCCCCCACTCTCCCCTCTTCCCCCCCACTCTTCCCTCTTTCTCCCCCCACTCTCCCCTCTACCCTCATACCCCACTCTCCCCTCTCTATCTCCCCACTCTACCCTTTTTCTCACCCCACTCTCCCCTCTTTCTCCCCCCACTCACCCCTCTTTATCCCCCCACTCTCCCCTCTTTCTCACCCCACTCTCCCCTCTTTCTCACCCCACTCTCCCCTCTTTCTCCCCCCACTCACCCCTCTTTATCCCCCCACTCTCCCCTCTCTTTCTCCCCACTCTACTCTCTTTCTCACCCCACTCTCCCCTCTTTCTCACCCCACTCTCCCCTCTTTCTCCCCCCCTCTAACCTTTTTCTCACCCCACTCTCCCCTCTTTCTCCCCCCCACTCTCCCTTCCTTTTCCCCCCACTCTGTCCGCTTTCTCCCCCCACTCTCCCCTCTTTCTCCCCCCACTCTCCCTTCCTTTTCTCCCACTCTGTCCGCTTTCTCCCCCCACTCTCCCCTCTTTCTCCCCCCACTCTTCCCCCCACTCTACCATCTACTCCCCCTTTCCCCCCACTATCCCCTTTCCCCCCACTCTCCCCTTTCCCCCACTTTCCCCCATTCTCCCCCTCCTCCCATCGCACTCTCCCCCCTTAATTACTTTCCAATTTAAATTACGATCCGTTTAGCCGTTTATTGTGGTCCGTAGGGGGTGCATCTAAAGAATACCTCATAATTTCAACCTCCTTGCTTTTCCCCCTTTAGGGATGATTTTGCAAAAAAGCTGAAACCCGTATTTATTTATTTCTTACCAAAAGCCTAAATAAGAATTTTCAGATCCGTAACTTGAGGAATTATGGATTCCCCATACAAACTTTCAACCCCTATTTCATCCCCTTCGAGATTATTTTTTGAGACAAAAGATAGCCTATGTCCGTCACATAGGTCCAATCTACCCCTATACCAAATTTCATCGAAATCGGTTCAGCCGTTTAGCCGTGAAAAGGTAACAAACAAACAGACAAACAGACAGATAAACAGAGTTACTTTCAGATTTATAATATTAGTATGGAAGCCGCCTGCGATGCTGTCAGCAAGCATTGAGGCTGTCGGTAGTGGTGTCACTGGTGACCCCGAATGGCATAATTTATTATCTAACTAAGTTTAAGTAATACACATTTTGCTTCCCACTTAACGTTTGGCGGGAATCCGAAAGTAAAACGTTGCGTTATCGAATTTGTATTAATTTTCGAATAATAGGTAGTTTTAATTAATTTATGTTTTAATAAAGTGTCATTTTGCATTTTTCCACAACTAACTTTACCAAGAAGTTTATCAGTATAGTAGAATCTCAATTTACTGAATCGTGACTATACGTGACTTGATTTTGATTATTTGAACACTGGCTCAATGCACAACCAGTGCGAAGCCAAAACTAAAATGCTATTAATAGGTATTCGGAACAGACATTTGGAAATGACATAGTGCTCCTAATTATTTTAACTCGCTGTTAATTACTAAAGCCTGGCCTCCACATTTAGCTGATGTCATAGTGTATCATTTAAAGTACAGTTCACATAGTTGTAATAAGTCAGAAGATACTTCTTGTAGTTACAAAATATTGTACAATCTCTTCCAAACAATCATTGGATGATTTGTTGGTGAACACCAGAGGGCGCCATTTCACTGTGAAAATAAAGTAGGAGCGGCATTATCCTACACTGTTTAAAAATAAGAAACACTTTCACTTCTTTCAGTTTCAATTTGTTGCAGTATACAATAGAAGTAAGTAACTGCAGAACGCTTTGCTCATCTCGGCACTATTATTAGGTAGGATACATAGGTACTGTATCTGATACCTACCTACTGTTATTAAAAATGTGGGTCATAAAAAACCGGTCAAGTGCGAGTCGGACTAGCGCACGAAAAGTTCCGTAACATACAAAAAAAAGTCCCGTTTGTTGTATGGGAGCCCCCTTGCATATTTATTTTATTCTGTTTTTTTTTTAAGTTATAGCGGCAACAGAAATACATCGTCTGTGAAAACGTCAACTGTTTAACTATCACGGTTCGTGAGATACAGCCTGGTGACAGACAGACAGACAGACGGACGGACAGCAAAGCCTTCGCAATAGGATAAAAAAAGTTAATTCGTTGATTGTTAATTTAATGATGACGTTAGAACTCAGTTTCTAAATAATAATTAAATCTGATCCCACAAATAAAATAGTAAATCATTTTTATTAGGACGGTTTCTAAGGATATCTGGGTAGTAAAATATATTATGTTTTTAATTTATTATATATCCGTACGCTTGATTACTAGGTATTCTAAAAAAAGTCTCTACCAATGACCACAGCTGATACTCTACATAATTATAGCTACATATAAGGCTACCTACATAGATAGGCTTCGTGTCTGAATATGACATTTGAATAGGTTCTCTTTAAATACCTAGTCATAATTATTTCTACGCTGCCAATCCAGATAATCTACCATTTATCTGATATACCCTACCCTACCTAAAGCATCGATTACGAGGTCTATGGGGGTACCTCTAGGTACAGTCATGCCATTCAATGCATTACTTATAAAGTACAAACTATCACATGGCACGATATTGTAAAGATTCAAGCTGATTGGATGACATCACCATCGTCAATCATCAGCGATTGTGCGGCGGACTGTCATCAATTGATCAATAATGCTTTGCTACGACAATTTGCGGCTATGGTTAATGAAAGTTTGTTGCACATGGCAACACTCAATGACGCGTCAACTTAGTGCTGCGCGTAAGTTTTTTGCGCAAGCGATTTTATTAAATTTTCAAGCGTTGAAAAAATTTGAGTTGAAATAATTGAATTTTATAAATATATAAAAAAAACTTATTGAAATCTATAATATTATGGACTGATGAACGATTCCCGATTGAATCTAAAACGTGACGATGAGATCGAGATCAATCGCGCGGCTCGGGTTGGGTTGGGAATGCCTTTATGTCCAGTCAGCAATAAACATAGATACTAAGATTAATTATGAATTAGCCCTAAATTATAATGTGATACCGATAAATCAGTGACACATTAATTTAGGGCAATAATAATTCAAAAGCCATTAAAAATCGCCGTCATCTCATTTTTATCTCAACAGAATCAAGTCCTCGAAATATTTTTTAGCCCGGAAAAGTGATGTCACCTAGTTGTTGAATAATTTAAGCGAAGGTTTCCATTTTCGTGACCTATGTAAATAAACATAAGGCAGAATGGAAACAAAAATAACACGATACAATGCTAAAACACGTAATGTTATGTTATTCTAAATTATTTATAAGCTCGAAAACTCCGACGTCATTATGCAAACACGTAGGTAGGTAGGCACTGGTACATATAGACTACCTACCTTGGTTTGGTACTACTGATATACATGACTCATGAGTCATGATTATGACCCGGCAAAGGAATTTGGTTGAAACCTCAAGGATAGTTTTTTTTTGTTCTAGTTACCTACCTAGGTATGGCTTCGCACGATTTGTGCATTTAACCAGTCTCAAGTATTTCTTATTTTTACAATAGGTATAAGTCATAGCTTAAATAATCCTCGTGATCAAGTAGTGAAGTCGATTATTTACATAGTCATAGTAACGATTCAGTAAAGTGGTGGATGCTTTACTAAAACTTCCTGGGAGTTATGGAAAAAATGCGAAGTGACACGCTTTTTGGGTTTATATCATTTGCCCACACTCGTGCACGTTACCGAGCGCTCAATGACTAATATTCCACCAATTTACATATTAACACTTGAAGAAAAATACAATTCCAGCCTCGTCTCTCTTCCGGATTCCCGCCAAAACTGGTTTATGTCACACTCAATGTCTCAACCAACGTGAAACGTCACTATTCACTAGAAGTTATATAGGACTTTTAGAAGTTATTGCTTTTAGCATCGATAATAATAACATTATTGCTTGTGCCCTCTGTTTTATAATTTATTGGCAAATATAGAATTATCTAAAATAAATGTTAGGAATTTTAACAAAAAAAAAATTGGCAAGCTGTCTATTTACACAAGCTATAATTATAATAGTTCGAAAATTGTTTTATTACTTGTAATTCTTGAAATATAAAGTGCATTGACTCGTCGTGGGATGGCGTGGGAGTCTGTGGCGACAACGCCGCATACAGAAATAATATCTGGGACTTAGGTATACCTACATGGCCTTGGTCTACATAGCTTATACGTGGCTATACGTAGCCTAGCCTAGCCTAGGTACAGAATCTCAGCAATTGAAGGAAATAATAGAAAGACATTTTGTAACGTCACGTTTGCGTAGTGGCTGAGCAATTAGACTGCTGACATTGGTGTCGCGGGTTCGATTCCCGACCGAAACAAATATTTGAGCGATCCACAAATATTTGTTACTGGTCTGGGTGTGATGTGTATGTGAAATTATAATTATGTCTGTAAGCGGTACCCACGATACAGGAGCAATCCTATAGTGTGGTGCTACGTTAAAAAAATCAAAGGAAAGAAAGAACTTTGAAATATTTTTTTTAGTATGTTTGTCTGAAAATATCGTATTCTTTTGAGAAATTTTTTTGCAGAGCTAACGTTTTTTTACGAATTTCAAATACAAAACAAGGCAGTGCTAATGTGTTATGTATTCTGTGATTGAAGAATAGGCTATTACACATAGATTTTACTACCTTTAGAAGCGTTTACATTATTCAACAATAAAGATTTCGTTACGTAAGTAGGTAGGTATATATATACCTATTTACTCTCACAATCTATCTATTTAGGTACCTGCCTATTGGGATTTGGGAAGCTATGATGATAATTATGTTTTTAGTTTTGGCTTCGCACGGGTTGTGCATTAAGCCAGTGTTATTAGGTATTAAAAAATGTCAGTATTTCTTATATTCACAATACCATTAAACTATCAATCAAAATTTTATTTACCTACCAAATGATTTGTTGAAATAAACTAGCACTACACTCAGTCAAGACTGCAATCCAGATTGTAGCAAGTCAAACTGATTAAAAGCACAACAATATTACTCGTATTGGAGGCGTCAAAACAACGAAGAAACTTAAATAAAATATGTGTTCTAAAATAACTCCAGCCACCTGGCCGAAAAGCTACCTGGCTTGTTTCAAAAATAAAAATAAAAATGCAACGAGACAAATTGGCTCGTCACTCATTATGTCACTTGTCACTTTCGTAGAGATGGGGCGACACAAGGTCGATTTATCGATAAAAGTGATTAATTGATGCAAAATAGCAAATTTGTCCAAGGTTATAATGTAATTTATGAATAGATGCTGTGATAATGAAATATTTATCTAAAATATTACTAATAATTATCATTTTAATACAATTTGTAGTTTTTTTTTACTTGAGCAACTAAAATAATTATGTTTGTTATTTTACTATATTTGTTTCGAAACTATGTAGCTAACCGTGACAAGCGTCTAATATTACGTACATTACGTCAACCTATAAATTGCGTCACGCAGTGTCAACAAAATACGTTAATTCATAATTGACTGAGAAAATGCTATACCTAAGTGTTGGAATTTATCCGGGGCTACGAGGTATTGATTAACAATGATAATAATATAACAGAAATTCTTCTTTCAAACCGCGTATAATAATAATATGCTGAGGTACTAGTTTTATCAGAAGCTAATTCATTTAATATGTGTTTTTAACTGAGACGTGGTCCTTAACTGCTGGCCTTTTAGAGAAGCTCAGAGTCACACAGCGGGCAATGGCGAGCAGGGCTTGAAAACCGGGTTAATTTTCGAACCGGTTTCGGCCTAAGTACATAGGGAGTTTTAGATGCGGTTTCGTTCTACCTTTAACCTTCATTAACCGGTTATAGGTTAATAAAGTTCGCATTATAGGTTAATGTTCAATAAACCAATATTTACCGGTTTTTGCCTTAATTTGCCATTCTGTTGCAACAACGAATAACTATCCATTCGTAAACTTACATCTATCGGGATCACCGTGTTAAGTGGAAGGCTCGCGCCTTGTGTAATGATGGCCGATGGATAAGTAATTTTATCATTGTAATTATGTAAGTAGGTACTTAACTACCTGCCTTTATCTATTTTTCATGAATGAGAGGTGTTTTAATGTTTTAAATTAAAAATAACCGTATTCACCTTGTCATTATGGTAAAATATTATGATGCTAAAAACTAGGTCTAGGTAGGGACCAACATATCGGCAAAATATATAGATAAGTAAATTATGCAAGCTTAAAGTACCTATCTTCAGGCTCGACAGTAATTTTTATGAAGCACGTACCTAATTAATATTTATTTAGCGTTAAAAATTTTACTGTGATTTATTTAGCGGATACTATAACTTCGTTCGCAGTTTTAACTAGCTACCTATATTAAATATCATACCTAATGTCAACTGTTAAGAAAATCGATTGATTTCACGGGTAACAGATCGGTAAGTATATCTCTCTATCTCTATCCTTTTCCCTCTATCTATCTCCCTCTCTAGCTCTCTTTCTATCTCTCTCCCTATTCCTCCATTTTTTCCCTATCTCGCTCGAAAGACAGAGGAAGCTCTATCTTTCTCCCTTTACCTCTATCTCTTTCCCTCTTATTTTATCTTTATATCTTTCCCCCTCCCTCTATCTCTATATATTTACCTCTCCACTCTCAACCTCTCTCTATATCTCTCCCTCTATTTCTTTATATTTTCCTCTCAATTTATCACTTTCTTCCTCACTCTCGCTCTCTTTATCTCTCTCTTCCTTTATTTATATATATTTTCCACTCACTCTATGTCTCTCTCACTTTCTCACTATCCATTTATCTCCTTCTTTCTTCCTTTTTTCTCTCCCTCCTTCTTTCGATCTCTCCCTCTATTTCTATATATTTCCCTCTCAATCTCTCTCCCTCTCTTGCTCTCTTTTTATCCTTCTCTTCCTCGCTCTCTCTCTCTCTCTCTCTACCTCGATCTCTCATCATCATCATCATCAGCCTGAAGACGTCAACTGCTGAACATAGGCTTCCCTCTTAGAGTGCCACACCGAACGACTATTTGCCACTTGCATCCACCAATTGCTTGCGACTCTTTTCATGTCGTCGGCCCATCTAGTAGGCCTACCTACGCTGCGTCTTCCAGTCCGTGGTCGCCACTCTAGAAACTCTTCCCCATCAGTTGTCAGTTCTACTAGTGATGCGGACTGCCGATTGCCACTTCAGCTTGCAAACCCTGAGGAGCTATGTCGTCAACTTTAGTTCTTTGGCGAATATCCTCGGTCCGGATTTTATTGCGCAAAGAAACTCCAAGCATAGCTCTCCGTTGCTCGCTGTGTCACTCTGAGCTTTTCCAAAAGGCCAGCAGTTAATAAGGACCACAACTCAGTCAGTACCATAATTATGTCATCATTGGTAACATGGTTGAAGACCCTTGTCTTCAGGCACTGTGGAATTTTGGACGAGAAAATGTCACGTAACTTTCCGAACACTGCCCATCCGAGTTGGATTCTTCGGACGACCTCTTTGTCGAAGTTGGAACTGCCTATCTGGACGATCTGGCCAAGGTAGGTGTACTGGTCAACAACTTTGAGAGTACCATTCTCAACGATTACTGGCACATACAACATGGCCATTGGACATGACTTTCGTCTTGTCCGTGTTCATTTTCAGACCCACCAGTTGGGAAACGCTATTGAGTTCGCTGAGCATAGTATTGAGATCCTCCAGGGACTCTGCCATGATGACTACATCATCGGAAAAAACGAAGGTAAGTGATGTATTCACCATTGATGTTGATGCCGAATCCGTTTGAGTCCAAGAGCTTGAAAACGTCCTTCAATGCGTTTACGAACAGTTTCGGAGAAATAATATTTCTTTGTCTCACGCCTCTCTGCAATGGGGTATGTTTTGTGCTCTCGCCCTGTAGTCGGATTGACATGGTGGAGTTAATATACAAGCACTTCAGCACTTTGATATACCCTATACTTGATATGGCATTGCTGAAAGGACTGAAATACTGCCCAGGTCTCGATTGAATCGAAGGCTTTTTCATAGTCCACAAACGCCAAACATAACGACTGATTATACTCCTCAGTCTTCTGTATAATCTGGCGGAGCGTGTGTATGTGGTCTATGGTGCCAAAGCCTTTCCGGAAACCGGCTTGTTCGGGAGGCTGGAAGTCATCAAACCTGCGTTCGAGATGGTTCGTAAGGACTCTTGAGAACAGCTTACACACATGGCTCTTATTTCTTTATTTCTTACCAAAAGCCAAAATATACATGTTCAGATTACTAACTCAAATAATTATTAATTACCCAATAGAAACTTTCAACCCCTATTTCATCCCCTTCTAAGATTATATTTAAGACAATAGATAGCTTATGTCCGCCTCATATATCCAATCTATTCCTATATCAAATTTCATTGAAATCGATCCAGCCGTTTGAGCGTGAATGACCAACAAATACACACACACACCCTCACACATGCACATTCACAAACTTTCGGCTTATTAATATTAGTAAGATAAGGCAACTCTTTATTTTGGATGACGAGGACGTGATCAATTATATCGTCTTTGAGATACCTAATCGCTCGTTGTGTTATAAAGAAGCGTTCGTCAGGTCAGATATTTAACAAGTTAGTGCGCGTTCGAGCCACGTGGCGCGGAGCGTACCGACCGTTCCGTACTTCACCAACGCCGCGCCGTCCGAAGCCACGAGACGCGAGAGCGAGTCGGTGCCTGTCTGTTTACCCACCCGCCCTAACCTCTCCCGCACCCCGCATACACGGCTGATCTTGAACCACTGGCATCGCGGATTTTACCGGTTAATTATGGTTTCATTAACGCTCTTTTTAACGTTTTCACTCGGAACGAAATAGTCCAAGAAACCGTTATTTTAACGTTTATAACCGGTATATTTCAAACCGGTTCGAGGCCCTGATGGCGAGAGCTATGCTCGGAGTTTCTCTGCGCGATAAAATAAAAAACGAGGATATTCGCCAAAAAACTAAAGTTTACGACATAGCTCTCAGGGTTTGCAAGTTGTCGTGGCAATGGGCAGGCCACATCACTCGTAGAACTGATAACCGATGGGGAAGAAAGGTTCTAGAGTGGCGACCACGGACTGGAAGACGCAGCGTAGGTAGGCCTCCCACTAGATGGGCCGACGACATCAAAAGAGTCGCAGGCAACCGCTGGATGCAAGTGGCAAATTGTCGTTCGGTGTAGCGGTCTAAGGGGGAGGCCTATGTTAAGCAAAAATATTTATTTGTATTGCTTTAGTATTTTTAGTAAATGTCAATGATAAAATTTATTATTTAAGTTATAAATATTATCATTATCAAATAGATACCTACCTACATAATATTTAGGAAGCAATTTGTATTGGCTTCACTAAATTCACATTGGATCTAAAGATGGCGGTTTCAGACCTTGAGAAAATAAAATACAACAAGAAATTACCTCATTGAGAGAATTTATCACTTAATACGGCCACGATCCCGTTTGCAGTCCATTGAGGTAATACAAAAGCTATGAGCAAAAAAAGCTTTTAAAAACTTCGTCTAACGATAAAATAGCTACTAAATTGACGGTTTTAAAGGTTAAACACCTCTTGTAACAGATTATAGAGCGTTTATTAATAAATTATGCGGCGATTCGTGCTGAATGTCAGGCAGCTAGTTAATTAGACAACTAGTATTTAAAGAGTAGGTATTTAAATTTACATAATAGCAGCATTGCTTTATTTACATCTTATTGCCGATTGTGAGTTATTCAAAGAGTAGGTATTTCATATTTCTGTGTCTGTGGGATTATAGTTTTTCTAAGACTTAAACATTTTTATAATAATAATTAAATAAGAATAAATTTTAAACATATTACTTAGTGATTCTCCGGAATTACATTGGCTGGCATATGTGCTGAAAATTACAATTTAATTGCCTATGCTTTTTATGTCTTTGCAGCAAATGGTAATGTATTTACAAAGTATATTGGGCATTACTTACCTACGTACTAATCATACAAACGACATAAAAATTAATTACAAGCCAGTAGCTGTCTGTATAAGAGTTTTATTTAGCAAGAAGGCTGCTCTTCCGTATAAAATGCCTTGAAGGGCACAAAAGAGGCGCTTTCCTATCTTAAACATTTATTTTAACTGATATGCTTTCATGTAGTCAATGTAATAGGTAAAACCTACTTAGCCAGTTCCACCTATGACTAACGCCACAAAATCGCTTTGTTTTATTGTAACTTGTACCTAACTGTCTCCGTTCATTTACTTAGTTAGTATTCAGCCTGCGCGTTGAAATGAACAAAGACTTTTGCGAAAACAAGCATCCCACCCGTATAGTGTTGAAAAGCTTTATCCGAACTGAAAGCATTTGAATATTTTATTATTAAGATGCTAAGATGTTCTTAACCTAGTATACTTTTTGCAGTTTGGTAGGTACCTACTTATAAGTGCTTCCATTTATAGAGGTACGATAACGCAACCTTTTCACAACTCTATTACTAGATACCTACCTACTTATCATAATAAATAAATTATCACTGAATGTTTCTAATTTCTTTTCATTTTAAAGACTAGGACGTGTTACCTTGCGGAAATCCAAGTAAGTATTAAAACGATGAAGTAGAAATAGAGGTATCATCGCTGTGGTCTTGGCGGCACTATTTGAAGGAAATATGGAGAACCTATTCATGATAGGTACCTAGGTATATTATTACGTACATACATTGATTTCCTAATATTTTCACTAAACCAAGGCATCATTCAAAACTCTAAATGAATTCTAAAATTGTTTTGACTTATTATTAAATATAAAAAATTTAGACTATGCACCAAACCACAGACATGTATAACGTCTTGATAATTTCGGCAGCTAGCATTGTTGTGTATTTATATTGACATTGATGTATTATTAGCGCGGACAGTGTTAATTGAGTGGTTTCTTATCCCATTGCCATTCTTATGTCTACTCATTCATTATCAAGGTAGTACCTAATTCCTTTCCATAATCGGTCAGAAGGCTTACCGTGATGTCTTATTGCGATGTTATTAGTAATTCATTGTTTTATGTATCATTTAGTTAAACGCACTCCCTTTAGATTTAAAGTCAACCTTGGTTCACTTGGTTGAGCGTCGATGTCACAACAAGACGTCATGGTACGAATAAGTAATAAAACAATTATGTTTAGGTCCTCAATTGGATCGCGATAAGGCATCATGGTAAGCCCCCAGCAATGGTCGAGAGGAAACGTTTGTTTGGCAGAAAACAAAACGAACATAATAAAATAATTAATTACTAGTTACTTGTATGGGGGTGTGTGTGGTAATTGCGTGGTTGGAAGATGTAGAAGAAGAAAGATGGTAAATGTTCAATACATACAGTTTATTGTCCACACACGATAGTTCACCAATAATATTAGAAGGAGTGGAGAAGATGAGAGAATGAGAGTTAGCAGACAGTAAGATGGTTTACAAGCACAGAACATAAAGCGGCAATATCGTAAACAATATACTCGACAAGCGGTAAGCGGTGCGCAAAGCGGCGCGGGTATCACGCGCGATAGGTAGATCGTGACTAGTGTTCTGCGCGGGCGGCGGGCGCGGTGCGGCCGGCCGGGCCGCGGCCGACATTCCATCGGTCGCAGACCGGTTGTCGCGGTATACGCGTTTCCACTGCACCGACGCGCGGCGCTGACTATAATAATTATCGTGTGTGTAATGTTTATGTATTAATATTTAGAAACGTGTATGTAGTTGTTATATATTTATTTATATTATATTAATTGTGTATTATATAATAAGTATATAATTATTATTTATGTTAGGTAATGTGAGTCGGCCACATCACTCCCCTCCAGAGACCATGACTATGGGCGATAATAGTCCGGGAATCGAACGTGACGTCCGGAACGTGTGGTTTTTCCCGCTGGAGAAGGTGATGGTGGTGGATCCACAGGTGGTATGTCCAGTTTTTGTAGAGTGGTATTTATAGGAGTGTTTGACAATATGTAGGCCGGCTTCAAGCGGTCTATCGATACCGTCACAACTTTACCTCGAACGCAAATTTTATAAACTTTGGCGTGTCTCGCTAACACCTCATGGGGGCCAGTGTATGCCGGTTGCAACGCTTTTCTCACTAAGTCCTCTCTAAGGAAAACATGAGAGCATGATGCCAAATCTTTGTAGATGAAGATTTTGGTATTTGCGTGGTGTGATGTTGGGACTGGCTGTAATTTGTTGGCAAATGTTCTGATACGTGTTGTAAATTCAGTAATGTCAGTTGTACATTTGTCATCTATATGGCCAAAAAATTCACCTGGCAGACGCAAGGGTTCCCCATATACCAATTCAGCTGAGGAAGCTTGAAGATCCTCCTTAAAGGAACTTCTTATGCCCAGTAGTACGAGGGGGAGTGCTTCGGTCCAGCTGCTATCGGCGTGGCACATGATGGCCGTTTTTAGCTGTCGATGGAACCTCTCGACTAGTCCATTACACTGAGGGTGATACGCTGTTGTTTTGCGATGCCGAAAACCAACTATTTTGGACAACTCGCTGAATAGCGAGCATGTAAATTGGGTGCCCCGGTCTGTGACGATGTCAGTAGGACAACCGAACCGAGCTATCCATCCAAGCAGGAGTGCTTTGGCCACAGATTCCGCTGTGATATCGGTGATGGGGACAGCCTCAGCCCATCGCGTGAAGCGATCGACCGCTGTCAAACAATACCGATAACCACAAGACGGAGGTAACGGTCCGATGAGGTCAATATGAACATATTTGAATCGCGCTGTGGGTAAATCGAGGGAACCTAATGGGGCTGTGACGTGTCGATTTACTTTAGTGCGCTGGCATGCCAAACATGTCCTAGACCATTCGCGACAATCTTTCCTCATCTGTGGCCAGATGTAGCGTTCTGCTACAAGTTTGACACTTGCATTTGCGCCTGGGTGGCTCAGCGAGTGCAAGCTGTCAAAAATTTGCTTGCGAAAAAGTTGAGGAACGTAAGGCCTGGCAGCCGTTGTACTGATATCACAGTACAGCTGTATGCGACTACCGGGTAAGCTCAACTTTTTAAGGTGCAGACTAGATTCGCTCTTCAGCAAGTTCTCCAACTCGGTGTCAGTGTCTTGGGCCTTGGCTAACTTTTCCAGATCTACGGGTCTCGACAGTTCATCGACTCTGGACAGAGTATCGGCAACTATGTTGCTTTTTCCAGCGATGAATTGGATGTCTGTCGAAAACTGTGATATGTAGTCTAAGTGCCTGTACTGCCGAGGAGAACAATTGTTTTTGCGTTCATGAAACGCGTAGCACAAGGGCTTGTGGTCCGTGTATATAGTGAAAGTGGTAGCTTCCAGCCAATGGCGAAAATATTTAATACTCTCGTATATAGCCAGGAGCTCTCTATCGTACGGTGAGTACTTTTTCTGAGTGGTGCTCAACTTGCGAGAGAAAAACGCTAAAGGCTGCCAGTCACCACTTTGCAATTGTTGCAGGACTCCGCCAATAGCCGAATCAGACGCATCCGTGACTAGTGCTAATTTGGTATTAGAGTCAGGGTGTGCCAACAGTGCGGCCTTGCAGAGGCTTTCTTTCGACTCTTCGAAGGCATTCAATGAGTCTCCACTTATACTGACTGGTTGAGAAGCTTTTATTGAGCCAGTCAATAAGGCGTTTAAAGGGGCTTGGATTCGGGCGGCTTCTGGGATAAATCTTCTGTAAAAATTGATCATGCCCAGAAATCTCCTAAGCTCTCTTGCCGTTTTAGGAACAGGGAACTCTTTAATGGCCTGGACTTTGCTTTCCAAAGGTTTAGTTCCATGTTGAGAGATGCGGTAGCCCAAAAATGTGACTTCTGTTACACCAAAAACGCATTTTGCTGTATTTATGAGCATGCCGTACTCCTTCATCTTGGTGAAGAGTTGGCGAAGATGCTGCTCATGCTGGGCCTCATTTTTCGAATATACCAAAAAGTCATCTAAGTAACAGTAACAGAAGTCTAGCCCACGCGTCATCTCATCAACGAATCTTTGGAAAGTTTGGCCCGCGTTTCTTAAGCCAAACGTCATAAATGGAAACTCGAAGAGTCCAAAGGGGGTGGTGATAGCGGTCTTGGGGATATCCTGCTCAAATACCGGTATCTGGTTATAGGCCTTAACCAGGTCTATGGTGGAAAATATCTTGCAACCAGATAGGCTATGAGCGAAGTCATGGATGTGCCTGATTGGATATTTATCAGGTATCGTCCTTGCGTTCAACATGCGGTAATCTCCGCAAGGGCGCCATCCGTTGTCTTTCTTTGGCGCGAGGTGAAGCGGAGAAGACCAAGGACTCTCTGACGGACGAGCAGTTCCATTCGCCAACATCGCCTCAAACTCAGATTTGGCAATCTTCAGCTTGTCAGGCGCCAGTCTTCGCGGTGAGGATGCAACTGGAGGGCCTGGTAAGGTGCGAATATGGTGTACTGTGTTGTGTTTTGGTGTGTGCTGGGTGCCGGCTGGCCGTGTAATTTCTGGAAACTCTGAAAGTAAAGTATGATACTTAGAACTACCAGTCACGACCTTGACACTTAAGATTAGGCTATCAGGTAAAGCAATAGAAGCTACAGTTGACAAATTAGTAGTACCGTCTAGTAATCGTCTATTACGTACATCAACAACTAAATTGAAGTGAGATAGAAAATCTACACCTACAATAGCTTTCGTTACATCGGCTACTATGAACCGCCATATGAAGTCGCGACGAAGTCCGAAGTTGAGGTTGAGCTCGACATAACCGTACGTGTCTATCTTCGTGCCGTTGGCTGCGCACAACTGGTATTCCGTCTTCGCACGTCGTTGTTGGAGCGCAGATCGGGGAAAGACGCATAAGTCACTTCCTGTGTCAACCAAAAATTGAACCTTCGATCTGCGGTCTGTCACAAATAGGCGACCAGTTGTGGGAGGGCAATCTTCAGTCGCCATTATCGACTGCCCTGCTCGTTTCCCGAGTTATAGTCGCAAGGCTTGATACATTTCTTCCCTTTGGAGCCGAACTTGAAGTGGTACCAACATAGAGGAAACTTCCTATAGTTCGACTGAGACCGTCTGGAGGGCGTGCGACTACGTTGGTGAGGTTGTTGCCGGTCACGCTGGCGGGAACGATCATGGACTACAGTGGTGAGAGCGCTGACCTGTTTGGTCAGCTCTGTTATCTGCTGGGCCATGATGGCCAACACTGGGTCTGATCTGTCAGTGCTATTTTGCTGCCATGATGCTGCTGCCACTTGTGGTGATGATGGTGCTATATCATGCACTCGATCTGCCAGGTCCGCCAGCTCGAAGAGGGTTAAGCTCATCTGTGATGCGATGACAGTCTGCAAATTATTGGGCAAGCGGCTGGTCCATATTGTCCGCAGGAAATCTTCAGGGATGGTGGGTCCAGCCAGGTGCTGAAGGTGGCGTAAAAATTGCGAAGGTTTACGGTCTCCTAATTCTTCGGATTGAAGCAGCTGTTTCACCTTCTTATCTTTCGAAACAGATAGGCGTTTTATTAATTCGCTCTTCAGCTTCTCGTACTTGCCTGTGGTCGGAGGATTAGTAATGATATCCTCGACTTCAACTGAGTACTGTCTGTCCAGGTGTGAAAGTACGTAGTGGAATTTAGTGACGTCATCCGTTATTCTTGACATACTAAACTGCCCCTCTATCTGGGCGAACCATATCAGCGGTTTTTCAGGCCAGAAGGGTGGTATGCGTACACCGACACGAAAAAGTTCGGATGACGTAACGTCGCCCGGGTCAATGGAAACGCGCTCACATCTTTTCCGCCTGGGGCGGGTAGGCAAAGGAACGCTCGGCTGGGATGCCGCCGTGCCCGCTGTGTCACTGTCGTCATCACTGGTCATCTTCTTCTCGATTGTTCAGAGGGGTCACCAGTTATGGGGGTGTGTGTGGTAATTGCGTGGTTGGAAGATGTAGAAGAAGAAAGATGGTAAATGTTCAATACATACAGTTTATTGTCCACACACGATAGTTCACCAATAATATTAGAAGGAGTGGAGAAGATGAGAGAATGAGAGTTAGCAGACAGTAAGATGGTTTACAAGCACAGAACATAAAGCGGCAATATCGTAAACAATATACTCGACAAGCGGTAAGCGGTGCGCAAAGCGGCGCGGGTATCACGCGCGATAGGTAGATCGTGACTAGTGTTCTGCGCGGGCGGCGGGCGCGGTGCGGCCGGCCGGGCCGCGGCCGACATTCCATCGGTCGCAGACCGGTTGTCGCGGTATACGCGTTTCCACTGCACCGACGCGCGGCGCTGACTATAATAATTATCGTGTGTGTAATGTTTATGTATTAATATTTAGAAACGTGTATGTAGTTGTTATATATTTATTTATATTATATTAATTGTGTATTATATAATAAGTATATAATTATTATTTATGTTAGGTAATGTGAGTCGGCCACACTTGCAACATTGGAGGCATCATGGAGGTGATGAAAAGTAGTCTGTATAATGTATACCTGCCTACTATTATTATTTTATCAATATAGATTTTCATAAAAAAATTATCATTTTATTCGATCACGCGATGGAAATTAAAATCATTCGTAACTCTTATACGTTAACTCTGTTTTTCTGGGTTACAGCTACCTACTATGTTAATGCTAATAACGGACCTACTCAGAAAAACAAGAGATGCCATAATAGCTGGAAAAAATAATAATTTAAGATCAAGAATGCAACATATTCGAGATAGTATTATAAAATTACAGACTCAGAAGAAGTAGTCGTGGGAAAACTAATATAAAAATAATTAAACAAAACTAAATTACCACCAGTTTTATAGAACATTTTTTCAATCTGTCACTAAACATAAATTTAAACGACGGCGATTTATTAACAGTAACGGGAACGATCTTTATTATTTTTACAAACGTGTACATTGACCCAAATATTTACATATTAGTCACGGGTAGGTACGATTTATTTTAGGGATAATTTCTTCGGATGCCATTAACCTGACTATTTTGTGTCTCATTATATTGGTGCTATTTTACCTACTTAAATTTTTTTTATACCTACGTTATGAAAAACTTGTAAGAAAAACTGAGTAGTAGATATACTTACTATAATATACTACTACTCAGTTTTTCATAAAAGTTTTGACCTATGTGAAGCGAGACGAAATTCTTCGCAGAACCGTCACTTCAGTAGGACACCAGCCAAAAGCGTATCAGAAACTGAAGATACTGTAGCATCGAAAATTAAATAAAAGTATCTATTATTAACTACTTACTCTTGAAAGTCTACATAAATTTTTAAGGTTCCATACCCAAAGGGTAAAACGGGACCCTTTTACTAAAACTTCGGTGTCCGTCCGTCTGTCCGTCTATCTGTCTGTCTGTCACCAGGCTATATCTCATGAGCCGTGACAGTTAGATATAGTTGAAATTTTCACAGATGATGTATTTCTGTTGGCACTATAACAACAAGTAAACAGAATAAAATAAATATTTAAATTTCAAATCTAATAGGCGCAAAGAAAGGGCGCGTCCTTAACCTTTAAAATCTCGGTTGCGTTACGTACCTATGTAGCACGCTCACACTATTATATACCTACTGTCTTGCGCGTTACCTACAAACAGCCACATAATAGACAAGGCACCCCATAATATGAAAGTGCCCTCACCGACAACTTAACGATCGTACCTAATGTTTCACGTCATCACACTTATATCTACCATTAAATCCATTACCATCACTCTTCTTGTCATACGATTTTAGCCCAGTGATATATCATTTCAACAATATCGATTTATTATTTGCTATATTGCGTTTATAATATCGATAAATCATTTCTGACAATGTATGGACAACACTAATGTAAAAAATGTATCAATATAAAAATATTTCCCGCTTAAATTGGAAGCTTTTAAGGAGGTTGTAGGTAAAGTGGGGATAACAATTTATTAATTTTATTTAATGTTATTATTGCCGTAGTATTACACAATAAACATATAAAATCACAAAATGAACGACTTTTAGATAAACGAGGTTTATGAAAGGCTTTTCAAATCCTCAGATGGGAATCGAGTTAGCAACACCTCAATAAAATAATAATTATTCTAAATTATATTAGCCCATTAGCCCCTTGTTACCAGTGTGTTCACACTCTGGCGAGCGCCCAAGGGTCAGATTGATGGCATTATTCTAACGCACCTGGGTCACGACTTAAAATAGACATCGCACGAAACGCGCGTTGTCTTCAGAACTCATTCATAGAAATCGTGGGTTGGGTTGGGTCAGAATTTGTGTCATAATAATCACATTGCCAGACTGCCAGTATCAATCCTGGCTGAATGTGTTTACCCACTTTCGCTTCGACCACATTGTTATCTCACCTCACAGCAGCACTAGGTCTAGTCTGTATCTAACAAATAGGAATTATAGCGGGAAACAGAAAATTTAACATCGCCTATTTTTTCTCAATCTCGATTGAGTAGCTACACTACAGGAGTGTGAGAAAATGATATAACCCCAAAGAAAATTGACATTTCAAAACTTCCAAGAAGCACTTGACATTTTGACCAAACTAATATTGTAGGTACCTACATACAGCTTGATACCTGGCTCAGTGCAGAAATCATGGGAAGCCAAAACAAAGAAGTGCGGTGTGTTAAATAATTCTTACGATGCCTGCCTAGTATACCCACCTTGTCCAACAATCCTACTCACAAGTAATTTCGCCCAACAACAATGGCCAAATAAATCATTTCGTCCCTGAACCTCAGGTTTATTTACACTCTGCTCGTTTTGGTCAATTGCCTCAATTGATCAAATGACACAATAATGCCAGTTGGCATTACACTTCGATCGATTCGTCTGGTCGGATCCAATGGGCATTGTTAAATTTTTTTTTTTTATAGTGATTGTAAATCCATTTCAAGGAATAGACTCGCGCATCACAAAACAACTGTTTTTTATTAAAAATTAATTCCTCATGTTGGATATTTTGTAATATATAATAGGTACATAATATTATGAATAAACTTGATTTCCGAAAATGACGTCACCGTCGGCATTATGTTAATAATAATACTACTTATGCCTTAACGGCACGTTTTTTTCGCAGTAGGTACTCAATCCTTTTGGGTAGTAGGTAAGGTACCATCCATGAGATAAACAAACAAATCAAAGTAAACCTCACAGTTATTTTCAATCTCACGCAGTGTCATCGGCGCTGTATGGTATTCAGCCAATGATGACGTCAGCACGCTAAATTTTAAAACAACTTAAAATAACTATCCCCTGGGAGACTAAAATATTCATATTTGTTTCTTAAAATGGTCTATATTTTAAGAAAATGATATAAAAACTATAGGTCAGAAAATTTAAACAATGCCCATTGGAACGTCTGTCGGGTAGGTATCTAGTACTACACTTATTTACGAGTATTTCGGGGTTTTCAAATTTTTCCAGGTATTTTTTCCAACTCCTTTTATCCGACTGCCGAAGGAGGATAATTATTGTATAATATTATGATATTTAAGAAGTTAATCTATTAAATCAGTTTCACGACTTGTAACTCCACGCATCATCTGTGTCTTACATTTTCGCTAATTCTTATTCAGCACGTCGACCTCATTATTTGGGCTTAAGAACTGCGAATATGAATATAATAAACTACAAGATGGGTAAATTAGAGTTGTAAATTCCTTTGGGTACAATTAGTGTTTCGTAAACATAACAGGGTTGTCAAACCCATCGCAAGCTATTTGTGTTACTCGGAGCAAAATGGTAGAACATACAACGATTTCCAGAGATCTTTCTTCTAAACCTATTTAAAATTCCAAGTGGTTTAGAAGGAAAATAATGCCAGTCTCAGTTATGTCTATAATAATCTCGTACTCTCCTTGGAAGTTTAACTCTACGTTACTTAATAGAGCCAACCAAAAATATATTGTAGATATTACTTTATTTTTTAATGATATAGGTAGCTACTCACTTTGCCACCTTAAATGTAAAAAAAGAAAATTGGAACCATAAACCAATATTATTACGAGTATAATATGGCATTACTTGAAACTGGCACAATGTGCGAAAAGCACCGTAACCAAACAAGAAAAAATATTTAAGGCATAGGTGTAGCCTAGCCGGTAGCCACGATGGAGCAGGGCAACCCTATAGCCGTGGCAACATCTGTATTAGCATTCAGCCAGTATGCTACTTACATTGTCGTTAATGTGTCCACGTCTGGCAAAAGCTTTATTTTCGAAATGAGGTCTGTCGCAATTTATATACGCTTCACAACGTGAAAACAAAGAACAAGTTTTTGTGGTTCTATCCGGTTAAAGAACACCTAAACTTATCGTATAAAGACAATAAAAAAAGAAGCAATATTGGTGGATAACCGGTTACAAGTTTTATTTGGATATACTAAAAGTAGGCAAATTAGAAATTAGAATACGTTTACCTATATAAAAACCGTACCTACTTATCATAAGTAGGTAATTACGGCCGAAATTAATAATCAATACAATCCAAATTTTGCTATCTGGGATTGATATCACAATCCATTTTTAGGGTCAAACGTGCCAATATCCGATCCGTAGATTGGTTTATGAAGGCACGCAGATTGGAAATCCATCGAACGATAGGCAGCAATCCAAGATCGATTTCAATCTTGGATAGGAGATACAATATTAATTTCGGCTGTCATCTGTGACCGTATCATGGTTAAATACAAGTAAAAAAAAATTGCCGAAAAAAGTGCTGTCACCTATTGAATTTGTTTTTATGCTCAAAAATTAGAATTAAAAATCGCTAAAAAACGCACGTGTGATTAGCGGTGACTTATCATCGGACACTCGGAAATCCAATGATAGACTGGTAGTTTCGGGCAATTGATTACCTTACATTTTTAGTCAATATTGTGGCAACACAACTCGTTTGCAAAACATCTTAGTAGGTAGAGTCTGGCCAACGAAAGTAGACACTCGAATTTTTTCCAAACTTTTTACATGGCCATACTAGTGTTTCCACCACTGAACATTAAGCTCCGTGACAGGGTAAATTTAGGATGCAATAATTATTGATTTCGAATTATTGTAACCCACTTTTATTTTACTTTTATTGACTTAATTTTAAGTTCATTGTGGTTTAGCATTGCATGGTTTTTTATGTACCTAAAATGTATAAAAACAACTTAAAACGACCACTACTGGACTAAATAATACAAAATAAACAGTCTTATAGTACTTTATTGATTATTATTAATTCTGAATCGTAAAAATAAACAAAAGCATTGGCTAAATTAACATGTTGTTTTCAAAAATTTGGGAGAACCGGCATCAGGGTAGGGCATCACTAATACACAAATTCCCCAATATTTTCAAGATGGTGGCAATTATGGGTTGCCATACTAATATTTTTTGAATTTGCCGGGGTTTTTCAGTACCTACTTTCGTTGGCCAGACTCTACTGAATGAAACCTTATTGATTGCTCGTAGTATAGAGGGTACATAAAGGCCACTAACCATGTGTTGCAGTTGTCTTTCCTCTGATCGTTGGGAAGGTATATCCTCCCGTTGTGCCGGCAGGGCTCCCTCACGGTATCCGGGGGCGGCTTATTCTCGCACGCCGTCTCGTAGTCCGGACAACAGTCGTCGTGCGGACGACCCCGGTTGCAGAACTCGTCGCAGTAGCACATGGTACCTAGAACACGTGGTTTTGATTGAGAACACTTGCGCATGCAAATCCGTACACGTTATAGAAGGGACGCTTACAACAATAATACGATTAAAATCTTATTGTATCGCTTTGTTATCGCTTATTTTAATGTCTTTCGTATAACTACCAATTCCATGGCGTCGAAATAAATGGCTCTCTTCTCTCCTTCTCTCTCTTACGTCATATAACTTTTTACTTCTCGCTTATATTATGTAACAAATGTGCCTAATTGTGACGCGTCCTTACAAATTTTTATCTAAATTCTAGTTCAATTAAAACTGCTATTATTAAAATGTGGCACGCGCTACCTAAGAATTTTCACTACTTACTTATCTAACTAATATAAAAATATATTTCTCTGTGTGAAAAATTGTGTGTTTTACGCGGGTCTCAAACGACTCACTCATACTTACTCGATTCTATGCGCCACACTCGCTACGCTCATGAGGCAAAACATCGAGTAAAGAATGAGTAGTTTTCGTCCCTTGTAAAACAAACTACTGTTTCCACACAAACGTCTATAAAATTTTCATTACTTACTTATCTAATAACTTATATAAAAATATATTTTTCCACACAAACTTATATGAAAAATGTATTCAGTTCTCAAGCTAATCAAAATGAGTCCAAATGCCATGCGCCATGCTGGAAATTCTGTTGTCTATCTTCTGTAGCTATCATCAGATCAGCTTAGAACTAACCGAGACTTAACTCACCGAGAATAGGATACGAACAGCCATCCTGCCTGTTAAAACAGCACTGGTTCCCGCAGAAGGGCCCCTTGGGCAGGTCGGGGCCCGAGAACGCGCTCGTGGCCCCCAGACATGCGGCAAACACCACGAATAGTCTAGAACAAGATGAGACTTTATATAATAAAATAATTAAAACATTAGTTTTGCAGTTTATACTTTTTGTTTACCACCTCCGAAACAAAAAAAAAAACAATGCTAATTCATAAAAAAATAAGGTCGCAACCCTGTACGTAAGTTTTGGAGCACAAAATTCTAAATTCTGAAATCAATAATTGCGTAGTTAGCTAGCACCCGTTAATAAAATAATATTAAAAATAACAAAAGTATTAAAATAATTCGTCATTTGACCTCGGTGAACCAAAATAAAACATGGACACCATAATATATTATTACAACGATATTTGACATAGTTCCCACAACAATTATTCATTTGGTTATTTTTAACAGCCGTCAAAATTATTAGACCGCCCATTTAGTTTTAATGGTATTACTGAAAACATTATTTCTAATGGCTGTAGGTATAGCGGTTCAGGGCGACTATATTCGTTGGGTAATTAATTTCGGTAATTAGCCAGTCACAATAAGTTAGTATTTGACTACGTACTATACCTACTTCGGCAAAGTATCATTTCCGAAGCTCTAATGGTAGGGGAGCCCAAGCGGGGATTTCGGGATTTACTAAAGCGCGGCAGATTAATATACAGGGGGATACCTTGTACCCGGTTAAGTACCTCCACAAAACATGAGGCCCATATATAAGGCCGCCCGTGAAGGATACAGGATCAGATTAGTAAAAAAAAATTGACCATCAGAAATTCTCGAGCGCGTCAGATTAAGGTAGAATGAGTTAATTACATCCTAAAAAGTGTATATTCCACTAATCTGACAATTTGAGAGAGACGTAAAAAAATGGGAGGGCAACAAAGTTGTAAAAAAAACGTCATCTCGACATTTTCGATCGTAGCTAAATTTTTTTTTATTTTGAAGGAAATAATTCAAGAATAATGAAAAATATATAATCTGACGATTTCCGCAAGCCGAAATAACAAAAATTCGTCGATAAAGTTAAATGCGTGCAGCTGCGTGTTGCCTACATTTCCTTCTCCGCGTTTCTGATTTCCTGTGAATTTGAACCGATTCGGACCGATAGATTTTGAGAAATTTTGAAAAATCTCAAAAAAAAAACAGATTTTTGTTTTTAAAGTGGTTTTTTTTGGAATAACTTTTAACCGGCTTTATCGATCAATTTCAAAAACTAATCCGTCTTTGAGCTTAAAAAACCACGTCGATCGCCACCAAGCTGGTCAAAAGCGGTTGATTCGTTCGAGAGATATCGTGAACGAAAGAAACCCGAAAAAGTGTTTTTTCGGGATTACTCAGAAATTTGTGGTTCGATCAATTAAAATTGCAAAATTATTTATGAGGATGATAAAACTGCGTAGAATGCCGCCAACTGCGTGCAAATTGGTTGATCCATTCAAGGTATATATCATATAACATTTTTTTCTTCTTATCATCTAAGCTTTGCATCCCAATAGGTCTCTACGACGCTCGAGTAAATCCCCATTTAGCATCGTGGGCTCCCCTACTATAAGACCCGATTTATGAAACCCTAACACGCCCTAGTTAACTTTGACTAACCGAAAAGTGTGTTGCTGTCTTTGCCATTGTAATTTTTAATATCAGTAGTTTGTTTAGGTAGGTAGTAGGTGCTAGGTAGACTGCAATGCCTAGCGTTGGCATTATCTAGTATACTAGTACCCAACTTATAAGGCGCGTCGTGAATCTTCGTTCGCGCAGAAAAGAAAGTATGGTCCGAAGATTAACGAAAGAATGCTTAAAACTTACAATCAACCTAAGACCACTCTTATAAGGTTCATAATACACTGCAGCTGTTAGTTCCATCTCACTCTAAGCTCGCTAAGATGGCGGCAGCTGCCGACCAATAGCTGTCAATAGCATTTCCCGCGCTTTGAAAATTCATCTTCTGCGCAGGTACATCGGTAAGCCACATAAGTTGGGTACTACTATACTATCTACCAAGTGTTGCAAGAGCAACCGAGAGACGAATATTTTATACCTATTGAGAGCCTCAATAAAATTCGTCCCTCCCATTGATTTAATCTTTCCAGATGGCCAAAAACGAAAAGGTATTTATTGTTTCGCCTTTGTTTGCCCAATTTTATATCCTCTCCAACTCCACGATACCGATCCGTAATAAATCATTCAATACACCAATAAATCAGTGAACGCCAAAAATTGATTTACATTCCAATTTGTTGATTTATATCTACGCTACGACTCTGTCGAAGGCGCCATGTTTTGTTTTGACTGATTTACAAAACAAAAACAAACTCTTCTTCAGTAGAGTATTCGTAAGTAAGTACCTACTACCTACCTACATCTAAGATAATAATAAGGGGAAAATACGAACGGGGAAAATCGCGACTATCCCATAAAACTCGGGTTGCCATGACGTTATGACAAGCTTTAATATATTTTTTCATCTCCAATAATAATTAGCTTTTAGTCGCTACTTTGTCTGCGTGTAAAAAGTATGTCCATGTCTCCATAATATTAAACTAATACCTACCAATTTTATCAAGATCCGTTCAGACGGTTACCAATAAAAATGGAGCAAACGGGCAGTAAGCTGTTCACTTTTATTGGTAGGTTCACAGGTAGGATTGTTATTACAATGTTTTGTATTCAAATTTCAAAAAATGTATTTCTATAATGCCTACCTGTGATTATTGTGGTATCTATGACACTACCTACCTACAATGATAATAAAATAGAAAATGCAATAATTTTATTAGTTTTTCTTTTATATAGGTGAGTATATAAGTATTTTCCCGAGTACCCAAACCTTCCCTAGTAGGTAACTATAAAATACCCAAGTATTAATAATTATTACTAATACTTAATAGTTAATAGTTTTCCCTGACGATAATAAGCCGGTTTAGTGGATTTTGCTTTTGATTAGCATTTCTATTTCTGTCCACGAATTCCTTCAAGGCCCAAGCCTTTGTCTGAATATTGCACAAAAGGAAAGGTTTTGTTGCGGAAACCCAAATGAGTTATGTTTATCGTATTTCGTGGTACAAAGGCAAATCATTTTGTTGCTAAGTTTTTTATTTTTATTTTTAATTGTTTTCTATTCTGTTTTTTTATTTATTTTCGTGTTAGGTTTTTGATCTTTATTCGCCCCGCTTTACCAAAAAGACTGAGTCCTAATAGATACACCTATCGGAAATTAAAACGGAGAACAGATACGCCACGGATACCTATTAAAAGCGTATCTAATCTCAAATCACGTACACTCACGTGTTCATACTCGCAACGCAACGGAACGTAAAAATCTCTTAATACCTTGTTGCGCATATCAACTACAGATTTAAATATAGGTAGTAGACTATCTGTGCCCCGCGGTTTCTCTCGCGTTGACTTATATACCTATCCCGCGGAGAACGTTAATTGCGGGTGAAACAGCGAAAAGCAGCTACCTACTTCTAAAATAAAAATAATCATGTTATCCTTGTAACATCAGCTATTTGTCAGTGAAAGTGGTGTTACTCAATTTTAATTTCCTTTGTTATAATACCTATGATACTACTAGCAGATTACTGGCAATTATTCAAATTATATTCGGATGTTCTTTTTCGTGTTATATCACTCAAAATATAAAGTTTACAGTAGAAAGTCCCTTCAAAATCAGTCCAGCCACTCAGAACAAACAGACAGATGGACAAAAATGCGTTTTTGTCTTATGTAGCTACCGTATACCTACCTAATACTTTCATATAATATTACATTTAGTAAAAAAAACTGTTATTTTGATGTTATAAACAGGCACTTAAATTTATATATTTAAAATAGGTCTTAGAAGAATGACGCATTCTTCAAAAGATAGGGATTGATTATAATAATCATTAAGTTATTAACCTGAAATAAACTTCTTAACTATGACAGTCACTATGAATACGTAGATTTAGTAGGTACTTAGGTATACTTACTCCATTCTGCATAATATTTTAGGCAACACTATGTGATTATCTGTGGTTCGAGTTGACCGGCAATTTTTCCACTAGAGGACTATAATGGCGACTTTTGAAAACGTTTTGCCGGATGTTTCCATGAATATAAGAAACAGTACCTATATAAAACTTATCACGGCATTTCTTTTCGGAGCTTCCACTACACCCTACTGGCCTCTAAGATTCTAACATGAGGTTCTATTGTTAATTCTCCTGTTGTTATATTAGGAGATATCGTGAAGCGTGCGTCGTCGCCTGGTGCGATGATCGTTTGCCGCAAATTAATAATAATGTAGCATCACAGTGTAGGAATATATTCTCGACTTTACATAGTGGTTCCATTAAACTCCTTAGCGTCAAACAAAACGACCTACATCTCAAATTGATTCTAAGAGTCTAAATTGATGTTCGAAGTGGCACGAAGGTCATCCTATGAACCATTTTGTATTCGTATAGTGATCGATATTTTGCCGATTAATAATTAGTAAACTGAGGAGAAGTAAGGAGAAGTAACTGAGGAGTGCTGCAAGAATTTCTAAATCAGGGTGAACTGGGAATGTTGACGACAGTGTTCAAACGCAACCTTCATAATATTAAAAACTAGCAACACTGTCAATTAAATTGGTAAACATTTTTACACAATGTTTTGGCTACCTGCGTAAAAGTTAGACACAGTGAATTCCTTAGTTAACGGCATAATTAACGTACCTAAATGAAGCGTAAAATAAAAATACTAACACCAGATTCCAGTCATCGACCGTACGATATTAAGCTTAATATAAAACGCATAAAATTTAATTTAATACCACTGTTGCTGACCAGTAAACCGATAAATCTCAGTTTGAGCTGTATGCGGTCTTTGACTGCAAATCACTTGATTTAATCACTTTACAGGGTTGCCATGGCCGTGGCTGTTATCTTGAATTTTAACAACGTTATCTGGCAAAGAAAACCGTTAAATGTTTTCGCGTCTCAAATTAAATGGGACGTAGGTATAAACAGTCATATAACGGTTGGTAACTACGTTTTGGTTCAATCTGACAACGAAATAGGTACCTTGTTAGTTTAGAGAAGGTTCCGCTTCTGACTAAAATATTCAAACAATATGTGCCATACCTACATATTTTTGGGGTCCCAGTTCCAAAAAAAATTTCAAAAATCTGTTTCCTCGGCTGGGCGACGCCGCTGGTGACAAGAGGGCTGGCTCTTATCTCGCACAGAGAATAGCCATTGCTATTCAGCGAGGTAATGCAGCCAGTGTTCTTGGTACCATGCCACATGGACACCCTCTTTTGTTAGATTTGTAAGGTTTAGTTTAAGCTAGTTTTAGTTTATTTTATTTTATATTTAATAAGGAAATGTTAATAAAAAATATTCTAGCTTAATTATGTGCCATAAACAATCTCTTTTCAAAAATATATTGTATGTTAAAATTAAACTTTCGCGAACTGAATACATGTTAATTAGTATTTAAACGGGTCTAATTCGGAAACGGCGAGATAGGTTGTGTGTGTCAGAATTATATATTTTGATATTAGTTTGTGGGCGAATTAGACCCGTTTAAATATTAATTAATATGTTAAAATTATATACAAAACGCTTTCATCATGCCTTGTTCGGGAGTAGCCCTAAGTTATATGCATGTAACTCCACTTCAGAATTCAGAGAATCAATCAATAGAATATTGTTTTGAGTCCATTACTGCATTGACTTTAAATACTTTCGAGAGAGGTGCTTAATGATGATTTATGGAGATTCAATCAATGGATGCAAGATACTGTTCAATGGCTTCCATATTTATGTTATGAAGGTGAAAGTAATTGTGTTTGTTTATTTTATTTTGACGTCTAAACAGCTGAACGAATTTTGGTAAGTTTTGGTACAGAGGTATAATATAGAACCTTGGACAAAGGACAGGACATTTTTTTGCCATATATGCTGTTACTGTGCTAAGAAATCGTGGACAAAAAACAGTTCATAAGAAATTACGAAAAATAAAGATGTAAACTAAATAAGTCCATTATTTTCGTAAACACAAATTGAAAATATTAATCTACATTTGAAATTGTAATAATAAATATATCCATTACTTTCTGGTAGGTACCTAGATCATTGTTCACACAATGGAATAAACCCCGGGTATATTATAGTAATGAATATACAAAAATTATGTGTGTTGTACCTACTCGTATGTCCACGCAGACTAAACAATCGCACCAATTGAAGCACTGACAGATTCTGATAAATATTTATATCACAGTATCGGATATCTCAGCGTACTAGGAACTGTGATAGGTAACACAAATACTCATTTACGAATGGATCTCACACTAGGGCACACTTGACTCCCAGGGTTAGGCCTAAACGAATCATAGGTACAATAACCATAATTAGAAGTTTCCGGGCAAGTTATTTGTTTTAGGGCTTAGCAAAATGTTTACAAAATGACTGAAATATGAGTTTTATTATAATATTTTTAGGTGAATAGGTCCCAAAGGTGTTAAAAATGTGAAATATCACCTGTCAACAAGGCATTCATCATCATCATCATTATAATATTATTTTCCAAGACATATAAGTAGGCAATGTATTTTTCTAGCAGTAACATGAAAGAGAGGAGATAAAAACCATCATAATATTGAAGACGACAGACGCTTTCTTCGAAAAGCAAACCATGAACATCTATTAATCTGCCGTGTTTATTATTCTTTCCCAAAATCCTTACGCACTCTCGGCATTAATTATTATTGTGATTAATTACAGCATCATTATTTCGTCAAAAAAACAGCAAAAATAATACCAACATTATCCAACCCGTCCAACTCTATGCCTACCCAACCTTGACACAAAACATTACAACTAATTACCTACTTGAAACTGGCACAATGTGCGAAAAGCACCATGGCCAGAAAAAAAAGAAAAAAAAAATTAAGTACGGCTTGCTTGCTGCCACTTCCTACCCATAGAATGAACAGTAGTCAGGCACTACTTACGAGAAAAATGGTTCATGGCGATTAAATAAAAGTAGGCATATTTGCGAAGTTGGCTTAAACTTGACCCTCTGCTATCTGGTTTCCTGTGACTACGATGACGCTAATGACTCTTGGCTGACCTTGGAAGTCTTGGGATAGAGCCTGAGAACGAATTATGGGGAATTTATTTATTACTTTGTTAATTTATTAAAGACTAGCTGCGCCCCGCGGTTTCACCCGCGTTTTGATAATATATGATATATCTTTATGAATTGTAGTTTATGTGTTATTCTGGTATATAAGTTATATTATTGTAAAGTTTCATAAAAATCCATTCAGTAGTTTTTACGTGAAAGAGTAACAAACATCCATCCATTCATACTTACAAACTTTCACGTTTATAATATTAGTAGGATTCTGCGTGATTTTCATGACTGTTTTCTAGTTTAGCATCCTATTTTACTCCTTTAGCGGTAAGTTGTTACGTATGTTCATTGTTCGTATGAGTCCAACTTCTTATTATGATACAAACAAGTTACATCCCTGAAAATTATAGTCTAGCACCCGCAGCGCCGCGCCGAGGTGAAAAGGAGTCTCTATTTAGTATCATTCACCTTTTATGGAATAAGTAATTTTAGATACTTTTGTGATGGCCAATTTTGGCCATTGGCCAGATTGTACTAAGGTGGTTATACTGGTGGTACTGGCAGGTGGCCGCGAGCGCTTGAATTACTGCTAGTTTTTGTATATTTTTATTTATTGGAAAAGAGTGATATGAAATTAGAAAATTTAAGTTCCCAATCGCTTCCTGTATAAAAAGCCCCAGTTATTGGTATAACTTTCACGTGGTTTCATGATGGAATCTCTAATTTAGGTAGTGTTATCATAGTGTTTTTTTATGGAGCTAATTATTTATAATCGCGTTTTTATCTTCCCAATCGTCTTCATAGTATTATTAAACTGATCAACTTTAACACAAAAAATGGTTCATTTATAATTTTATATTTTACTAGAAGCGCCTCGCGGTTACATCCGCGTTAACTACTATCCCGCGGGAACCGTTTTAATTTTCACGGGATAAAAAGTAGGTATGCCTATGGTAGGTACTTAGGGTGAATGTAGCTTTCCAATGGTGAAATATTTTTTTTAATCGGCACAACAGTTTTTAATTTATTCATTAGAAAAATACAAATCATTCCTCTTTATAATAAGTAAACTTAAACTTAAAAATAGGTAGGGATGGACAATTTGAAATAAATAGGTATAACCTATAATCATAGTTTAGATAACAATTTAAAAAATTGAAATCGGATAACATTTTATTAATATTAAAAATATAAAATTAAGGGGGGGGGGAACCGTCTTCTCTTTTTGTATTGAGAAAAATAAGAAGAGAGTAGTCTTAAGAAGGTAGGTATAGGTATTTACTTACAAAAATAAGCTATTCAAGTAATACCAAGAGTTCCTACAATAATACCGTTCCCCAAACAAAGCGTTTATTCAGTCATCGGTGAATCCGTTATCCGAATTAACTGTCCTGGCCAAAGAAGGTCGACCACTTTTTATCTCACATGGTCTTAGGGTTGCTAACCATGCTTTAGCACAAAGTAACTTTAATACCTACTTTATACTTTTGTTATAGTAGCAATAGGTGCGAGTACAGGTATATATTTATGTACTTCTTTCATTTGAACCTCAAGTTTATTTTGACCACATTGTAGTTTAAAATACAATGATGCTTTCAAAACGAGAAAAATCTTGAAATAAATAGGTACAGTTTTTGTAAAAAAATACTGTTTAATTTTATTTGTAGGTACCTAGGTGTATACCTACTTACTTCATTTTTAGCCACTTCCGAAACCAAAAGTTGGCAACCCTATATTGTCCACGCACTCACCGTTAATCTGTGGCGCCAGATCACATGTCACTGTGGTCATTGTTTTTTTTTTTGTGCCAGATGATTTGATTTTTTAGTTGTTTGGTAGGTATTGTCTTTCTTTATATTAGTCGATCACAATCGATCAGCGAAGATACTTAAGTACCTACCTACGGACGGTATGTAGATTGAATTTTTGCTGTAAGATGAATAATATTAGATAATTATCTTGACACACTACTGCTTGGCCGATAAAATTAACTAGCTATAGTCTGTTGTCAATCAGTAGGTAGGTAGGTGTACTGTGATACTGTCTACTTCATCGTGGACACTCGCAAAGAAAAATGTCTACCTACTACAAGGCGTTTGATAAGCAATATTTTTGTTTGTCTTATCTAGTTATTTGTCTAACGCCAATAATAAAATCTTATAGCCCTTTTACTACCATATTGTAAAAACCCCAGCGACCATTATTATACCAACGTAAACAAAACTCAGTTACTAGTGTTACCACACGAGATAGCAAGATAAACATTGGGTAAGTATACATTTAATTTTAATAACACGAACCGTGAAATTGGGTTTATGAATTAAATCGACTGTTGTGCTATATTATGATGATGTTTCTGAAAATATCCTAAATTTTATCATCTCGGTAGCATAGGTTCATATAGTTTGCCGGAGAGGAGTTTCTCTATTTTTTTTTATATTTAGCTACTGTATTTTTAGGGCCCCGTATCCAAAGGGTAAAACGGGACCCTATTAATAAGACTCCGCTGTCCGTCCGTCTGTGTGTCTGTCTGTCCGTCTGTCACCAGGCTGTATCTCATGAAACGTGATAGTTTGAAATGGGTTTTTTGTTGCCACTATAACAACAAATTACTTACTAAGAAACAGAATTATGTAGATACTAGAAGCACCTCGCGGTTTCACCCGCGTTAACTACTATCCCGCGGGAACCATTATTTTTTACGGGATAAAAGGTAGCCTATGTCTCCCGGGGCTACCATTATGGTAACCCCGGGTGAAATTGTGTGAAAAAATTCTTTCACAACAGTGAAAAAATTCTTTCACTGTTGGGAAGCTATGATAGCTTCCCAACAGTGAAAGAATTTTTCAAATCGGTTCAGAAGTTTCGGAGCCTATTCATTACAACCAAACAAACAAAGTTTTCTTCTTTATAATATTAGTGTAGATTTAAGGGGGCTCCCATACAAATTACGTGATTTTTTTGCTCGTTTTTAACCCTTCGCGCGCGAGTCTGACTCGTACTTGATACTTAGTGCTCTACGAACATAGTGCCAATAACTACAGTTTTTACGAGTAAACTTGGGATTACAGACACGGAATAAGAGAAGCAGAGTTTTAACAGAAAATAATAGTAAAAGGATTAGATAAAATATATTATTTGAATTTGTTCCAGCTACTTATTATATTTGTGAAGAATAAAAAAAAATTGTTCGGATATTTTTTATTTACTACCTTGAATTCTGCACTAGCAGCACTCTAGCTAGACTGTAAAATTGAGTGACTGTATCAATATTTATAGCTAAAGCCATAGCATATATTTGAATAATCTGCCTAACAGACATTGTGTAAAAGTAGAGCATGCGCCAAACAAAACGATAAATCATTTATTGATTTAAAAAGTTTATAGAGTGCCAAGGCTATTGTTAAATGACGAACGAGATTCCTGCCACTGTTTGACAGGCTATGCAAATGGAGTCTAGTGCCCCAGATAAAATACATTTTAATATGTACCGAATTCATTAAAATGTACCTACTATTAAGAATCAAAAAAACTTTATCGTTAGGCAGTACCCAGGTAGTCCAAAAAGATGGGCACAGACTCTACAGACTACTCTACTGTAAATAATATGCACGCCCTAAAAAAAAATTATAAGTAGAGTCTGGCCAACGAAAGTAGACACTCGAATTTTTTCGATACTTTTTACATGGCCATACTTGTGTTTCCACCACTGAACATTATGCTCCGTGACAGGGTAAATTTAGGATGCAATAATTATTGATTTCGAATTATTGTAACCCACTTCTTAGTGTGTTATTTTACTTTTATCGACTTAGTTTTAAGTTCATTGTGGTTTAGCATTGCATGGTTTTGTATGTACCTAAAATGTATAAAAAACAACTTAAAACGGCCACTAATGAAATAAATAATACAAAATAAACAATCTTATAGTGCTTTATTGATTATTATTAATTCTGAATCATAAAAATAAACACAAGCATTGGCTAAATTAAAATGTTGTTTTCAAAAATTTGGGAGAACCGGCATCAGGGTAGGGCATCACTAATACACAAATTCCCCAATATTTTCAAGATGGTGGCAATTATGGGTTGCCATACTAATATTTTTGGAATTTGCCGGGGTTTTTCAGTGTCTACTTTCGTTGGCCAGACTCTAGGACTTATAAAATAAGTTGTTTTCCTTTATATTGAATTTAATTGAGATACCTAGTCCGCAATTGGATCGCATTATGACGTCATGGTAAGCCCCCAGATACACCATTTCTTACAAAATGACAATTTTATGTCATTCTCAACATGTTTATCTATACTTCTATACTTAAATTAAATTATTATTATTAATATTTTAAAGGGATAGAATTTGAGTGTTTGTTTGAATTGAATAGGCTCCAAAATTACTCAGCCTATTTGAAATATTATTTTACTGTTGGGAAGCTACCCTATCTCCGGGTGACATAGGTTACTTTATATCCCGTAAAAATTAACGGTTCCCGCGGGATAACCGCGAGGCGCTTCTAGTAAATTATACCATCAAAAACATTACATGTACAAAAATGCACAAGTCTCGCAACGCAGTTTATCTGCCGTAAAAAGTTGTGATATCGAATGTAAACCAAGTCGGTTAATTCAATACCTACCTACTTATTTATTTCTTTGGTAAATAGAGTGACTTGGCAATTGCACACTTCAACATAAATCTACATAGCGCTTTGTACTTGTATTTATTTGAAAGTATACCTACAAGGAAGACTATATTATTTAGATTACTTAGTAGATTATGCTGCCGTGTACAATCGCCAAGACACTCTATTTACCAAAGAAATAAATAAGTAGGTAGGTATTGAATTAACCGACTTGGTTTACATTCGATATCACAACTTTTTACGGCAGATAAACTGCGTTGCGAGACTTGTGCATTTTTGTACATGTAATGTTTTTGATGGGATCTCATTTCTTTTTGTAGGTTTTCTTTCTTTATTAAGTTTTTTTTCGAAACACGCATCAACGCGCGCCTCACGCCTGGCGCCTGGCGCCCGGCCGAGGCCCCTTGCGAACATAGGTCATGCTCATAGATTATCATTCATGAACGAGTGTCTTTGCGTCTCCACAGATGCATATTAGGTATAAGGTACGTAGGTACCTATTTTAATGTATACCTAGATAACGAATTTGTTCAACCTATAAAAGTGTAGGTAGGTATAGTATAGGAATTTGTATCTCTTTATCTGCGGTAGGTGTAGGTACCTATCGTGGAAGTTTTTAAAAAGCGCTCTACTGTCGAATTTCTCGCAGCCATTTCTCATTTTTAACCCCTGTTACCCATTTCATTCAATTTCAATGAAGTCTAATTATGAACTGTAAAAGTAACTTTGTAATCACATACAATTTAATGGGATTTATATGGGAATACAAAGTTATTTATGCAGATTATATATCTAGAAAACGGGATGAAAATTATGGAATGTCAGAATTTTTCCTTGGTTTATAGGCTAAACAATAGCTATATTCAAAATTTGTTACTTGTGGGACGGCTAGAAGTACCTTAGAATTTTGATGATCGGTCAGTCAGTCAGTCAGTCAGTGGGCAACAAAATTAAGCAACTTTGACTTGAAATAATTCTTAAACTACTGGTTCAAATTTAATGTAATTTTGATTATTATCTGTAAACGTGATGCCCTCTTGGTCACTGAAAATTTAGGCTTCTAGTTGTATCCATAACGAAGTTACAGGGGGTCGAAAATGGCCCGAATCGCTTCGAGAAAAGGATAGTACGGCCGTGCCTTTTGTTTTGCTCGACTTGGCGGGGGCACTGCCGTGCCCCCAGATAACCAACAATATCATTAGGTACTACCTACCTATGTATGGGAATTATCATTGGTAGTTGATAGAATCAGGCGTTACTTTGCGGAAATCCTATTCAAAACAATGAAGTAGAAATATATGTATAGTTTTAATTCCGCCAAAAATTCGTCTGATCAATGTAGGCTAGATATATGACTGATGACGTAATCTTTCCCATCCAAAAACCTATCCAACATCGACTGACAGCAGGTACTACTGTCAGTCGAATTTTTGGCGGAATTAACACTACATATATTTCTACTTCATTGTTTAGAATTATCATTATTCACGTACGCATGGAACCACACTCTTTACATACCTAATACCAAGGTGCCGGCCGGCAAACTTTAGCATTGTAATGTTAATTTTATATTGCTTTTAAATAAACTATTGTTGTATTGGAAAGAAATAATAATGTGTCTAGAGTCTAAATACTACATATTTATAACCCATCTGTTTAAATAATAAAAATTTCAAGGAGAAAATCGAGCTATTTTTCTGTATATATTCAGCTCAATATTCCCCTTGAAAATCGACACTAGTTGGTAGCATAAACACGCATTTTATATATAAATAGTATAGGTACGTATTAATGGACCCATTTCGAAGACTTTTAATCTCTTCTCGTGCTGTAAATTATATAAGGAGGATAAACGGTTTAGTACCTACCTATGTACTATCTACGTATAAACATTTATGTAAATTTACCAATAAGTACCTACCTACTTACGGCGCCTTCAATTATCCGAGTTGGTTATCAACTCGACCGCAAGAAACTCGCCCGTGCGGTCGAGTTGCCACCTTTCATTTTAGTAGTAGCTAACTCGACCGCACGTGCAAAGTACATTCAGTTGAAAAAGTGATATCAATCAAATGGTTATAAAATATAAATGAATCTAATAACTACAACTGTAACATTATTTCCATTAGATATTAAATTAATATTATGCAATTATGCAGTTGTGTATGCGTTCGAGTTAAATGCAGTTAAGGCATGTTGGATGGTGAATGCCAAAATGACCCCATCTGGCCCCACTCCAGGCGGATCGACGGCTCACGGAGGGTGTTAGTGGGTTCAAGTCCCACACGCCGCCCTTCCGCCACGTTTCCCCCCTCATAAAAAAAATATTAAAAAAAAGATACATATTTATCTCTTTCATATCATAGAGCGTTATTGTTTTTCCTCCCAATAATTATTATCCTATTCTACACAATATTAAGTGAAAGTTTTGATGTCAACGAGTGAACATAATTCGGATGAAATTGTTATGTAGGTGGTCGAGGGACTGCAATAATTACACATAGGCTACTTTTTATCCCGAAAAAAAATGCTTCCTTTGGGGTAACAACCAAAGAGGGTTAAATCGCATGGTGCAGCTATCAGGTAGGTATACTGACGACTTGTACATACTTACAGATAAAAAATACAGAATATACCTTCTATACCTTCAGAAAAACGGATAGGTTGTAACATTATCCAGTGTGTAACTTTATAGCCTGTATAAGTTATCTTATTTTTAGCAAATAGGAACATTTTCTAGGAACCTAAACACTTACTTAGTAGGCAAAAAATCACTGCTAGGGCTTATCTTCAGGTGATATCACCGATGTCAGTTATCTGTTTACATAGGATATTTATTTTGTACTACCTACCTACACATACGTAGGTATATATCTATTGATGTAGATAAGGATAGGCACTTCCTTTTCTAATGTTCAGGGGCCTTACCATGACGTCTTATTTTGCGATCCAATTGAGGACCTAAACAGAATCGTCTTACTCGTTATTCGTACCATAACGTCTTGTTGTGACATCTTGACGCTCAATTTAGGTTGATTTTAAATCTAAAGGGATTGACTCCTACCTAAATGATATCGAAAGCCATGTATATAATATCCCCTACCTATTACTACCTATTATTTAAAGTGAAACGATTCTGTTTAGGTCCTCAATTGGATCGCAATAAGACGTCATGGTAAGGCTCCTGTTATACAATTTCTAATATATATCATAATTTAAGCCTATATTTATGCGAAGGTATCTTACTTACCTTTTTCACCTAAGTATTTACTTTTAAACTAAATTTTTTTTTTAATGATCTGACACTGATGATCACAAGGATTTGTTAAATTTAATTTTATTATAATGAATGGTTTCAACGTGTTTTATCTAGGTAAGTAATTGTATCTTATTTTTGAACGAGTCATTCCTGCTCTGTGCTTCCCTTTCGTCAATACTGTTAAACTTTTCTAATAAATTATTGTCTAAAGGTAAAAAACCTACCTAATATTGTAACTTATTAACAGCTGTTGTAATTATTTTCACGGTTGATCTAAAACATATTCTTTCTCTAGCTAGACGCCGTTCATTTTATTCTCCTTTGTTTATCTCGAAAGCCGAAACGGCGGCGCCACGACCGTAAATAATCACATTATTCTTATTCAAATTAAGTTATCGTCAACTCACTTGTTCGCCATGGCAGCTCCTCTTATGTGCCCAACTTAGCACAGCCCGAGAGGCCAAAATCTCTAGAAATGCTTTTAAACGCAAAAATGTTCCGCAACTCAAACTTAAAAGTTCCAATGCGAGAATTAAAAAAGAAAATTAAAATATCATCGGTCCATTTTTAGCACTGGCAGTTTGTAAATAAAAGTCACTAGGATCCCGAAAAGCGCGGGAAGTTACTATCGTGGTTTGCTCGATCGGCCGGCGTCGTCGACTCTACGCGAGAGTCGCGATCTAACTGCCGCGCGCCGCGGCTCTCACCTGATTTTTATGATAACGTTTGAAACGGATACATACGTTTGATATAGGTATATTGTTTGATATTGTGTCTTTTTGTGATTCAGAATTATTATTCAAACTGATGGCGGTTTCTTTCGGGATTGCTAATATTTTTTTCTGACCCTTGACGTGGGTTGGTAATGGACAAATGTTGAGACGACTGCGAAAAATTATGACTTTACCGATTCTATTCCCGGGCAGTGCAAATATTTGTGCGAACCACAGGCAGGTATAGTTTGCTTTAATTCGGTGTTAATGGTACCATGATTCTCATAGGTTCTGATTTTTCCTGATTTCCTACAGCTAAACAATAAATTAATTAATCTTAGTGTAATGATAAAAGTTTACCGTCACAAACTTCATCAAAACACCAATCAAGGCTCACTCATTGACAACTTTGTAACAGATAAGTATAGGTACCTGTATAATTTTTGTCTAAGGTAAGGCTCTACCTATACCTCGTAGGTAAAAGTAGTCTTTGACAACAATTATCATCATAATATTAATAATAATCGTCATCGTCATTGTAATCATCGTCATATTAATAATTATTCTCCGCCAACACGCTGGGCTATACCAGCCACTCATCTCCACTTCGTCTCGCATGACTCGACAGGATGTCCAGGATCAGTGTTCCAAAAACTTGCAAGATGTTCATTGTTCAATGTTCATCCAACTCGGAACTCTTCTAGATTCGTTAGTAGGGTAAGTATATGCGTCATCTCTATCAGAAAGAAAGGTGTCACGGGCGTCGTCGCCAGCTTTAGCGCAGCGTAGCGAGCGCTGAAAACATTGACTGAATCTTTGGCTAAAAATGTTTAGCTGTATTTTTAGTGAGGTAATTATTCACTACTTATTATCCCACGGGAACTGGTAATTTCCTTGTACGGGATAAAAATAAACTATTTTCTATTCCAGGACCATCTGCAATCTGCATGTCAAACTTCATCGAAATACGTTCAACGTATGAACGTATTTTGATTCCTGAAGAGAGGACAAACATACACACACACTTTTGCATTTATAGCCTATCAGTAGAATTCTTCATTCCCTGAAAAAGTGTGTCAAGGAAACAGTGTAAAATGACTATTTTCCCTGACTCTCCCAAGTGACCACCTCGATTTATTTCACTGACTTTTCCTGACCACGCTGTAGTAGGTAGGTAGGCGGACAAAGCCGTGGGCACAAGCTAGCAGTAGGTAAGAACATAGATTTCAAATCCTTATCAGTAGTAGGTAGGTATGAGACTTCGCTATTTCTACTACATCCGCATAAAAATAAGTTTCGTTTGAAATTGATAAAGAATTATAATATTATTAGGAATCGATTATTCTTCGAAACTCTTTTACTTCAAACATCGTAGTAAATACCTTTACCATAATAATATATTGTGAGAGTGTTTCCAGTTTTTTTTATTTCTACCAATTTTTTCTCCTTTGTGACGATGATCCAGGGAGGCTAGGGATAAACGTCTAATTATTGTACTCGTAGTCTTGATACCAATTGTCATAAAATCTTTGATCGATAATAATTACCGATGCATAAAATAAATAAAACAAACTTAGTTTGACAGCTCGGAAATTACTGAAATACGAGCTCCTTTCGTTTGCATTGGTTCATAAAGATTGAAAGTAGGTAGGTACAAATTATTTGACAGAACTAAATAGTTTATCGTTAAGCTTTTAAAAGTAATTGGGTGACACCTAGCTTTTAATCAATGTACAGTCAATACCAAAATGTCGTGAATAAAAATGTAGGTACCACAACACAACACAACCCCTCGTGTGTGGCGTGCCTCGGTTTAGTACTTACAACGTTAAAATCTGGGTCGGTGGTATCGCGCAGAAAAGGGTTTCAGTTCTAAAGCTCACAAAGCCAAAGAGAAACAAAGTAAATGTTTGCTGCAAAATAGACAGCAAAAAAACAGAGACACAATTTTTGGGCTCGTACGTCAACTGAGCCCACTCCAAACTGATCCCGCGGGATCAGTTTCAGCTATTTTTGTCTGTAGGTAGGTGTGTATCTTTGTTTGTCTAATAATTACTGAACGGATTTTGCTGGGAGTTTGTAAGTTTGTACATCAGTTTTTACAGTAAATGACCATATTTACCACTTTGCGAAAAAGTGGGTAAGTGCGTCTAACATTGCTAAGTCCATATATTTCATAGGCTATATTATTATGGGAATAGAGTTGGCGACTGGGCTGCAGCTGTCATAACGACGTCACATATTGTGATAGTCAACGCGTACGAAGTCGCGGGTAAAAGCTAAGTAAAATAAGATATACTAGGACTAACTAGGTGGATGAAAAAATCAAGTTAGTACAGAGAGTAAAGAGAGAAAGGTATGCAATGTGTTTCGAACCAATTTTTAAAAAAGATCCATTTCTGAAACACAATAACACTTTTATCGACGATTGTACCAATAAATTTTCAGATGCAATGCTGCAAATACCGCGGGACGTGCCCGAGCTAAATATGATTTAGGCCTCGCAATGGCTACATTACATCTACCTACCAGAAGAGTCATAATTTATGAGGTTTTGCCAAACCGACCGAGATGCCCCGGTATATTTGTGGCGCTGATGACCGATTGTAACTCTGTAAGAGATTTTTGAATACGGTGCGCTACAAATGATACCTACCGTAATTTGAAAATTCGAATAACACATAGCGCCGAAAGGCCGAAAGATGAACAATCAAAACCACGTAAAATTTTGCAGTGATAGTTTTTGATTACGAATCCTGAAACAACGAATGCACGCCATAAGACAGGTTATCTTTTTATAGTTTGAGAATGGTAATGATTTATAGTTTGAGACACGGAAAGTTACGGCAAACGGGGTTGCTTCTGGAAGCGAATGTTTTTAGGATGCGCCCATCCGAACAATCACGACATCCGAGGTTCGGAAGCCCCGCACTTTCACTTCTCCGCCATAAAACTTCTTTGTGCAATATTCTTAACAAACTGAGTTCTTGTATTAAACTAACTAGTTTATATTTTGGTTACCTATAGCTACATAATTTATGTTTCATTACTATTATTTGGCTCGATTACCTCATTTTTAGTCAAAAAGGTCGTTTTATCGTATCCGGAAACAAAATTTAATGGCGGCGCTTCCGACGTAACTCCTGTATGTATTTTAATTTAAGAATTTTATTATGATAAGGTTAAGACGTAGCGATAAAGTTGAAACGATTTAATTAAGGTACTGACGCGCTATGATGGCTTATCAAAGTTTTTATGCCATGTTTATGCCAAGAAAACAGTTAGGTAACATTAAAAAGCAAAGAAAACAAACCAAACCGCTTTATTTTTTAAGTGTCATGTACTTTCGGAATTCTAGCCCACTCTTGCTATTTGGGACATATACCTATTTTTCTCTATCATCAAAATCTATATAAGAGTAAACGGGCCAATTGTGAAGCTCTACCTACATCGTTTTTATACCATAAACTTCATAATATTGGTATCTACTACACTAAAAAAATAACTTTTACCTCGTCCGAAATTTTGTGAAAGTTCAATTAAACAAAAAATAGTTAAGTATACTTAATTGCCTTAATTACCTAATAATTAATGCTACACGTGGGCTGTCTACGACTTCAATCAATCGGAGTCGACCATACTGGCTAAATTAATTTCACATCTACAAATCAGAGGTTATTCTTTTATGGAATAAATTGATTTCAGGAATTTAGATTTCATTTTCAACGTATTGATTGGACAATAAAAATAAAACAGTACTTAGGTATACCTATAGATAGATACTACTTTTATTTATATGTCAGCCAGTTTCAAGTTGTACGCTCCACCCCCTAGAATCGATATACATATACCCGACTACATCCCTGCTGAAGCGTGTAGAGTCATTCATAGAGAGAGTATGCAACTCATCGACAACCGCCGAGTGTCGCAGGCACAGATCTAAAATTATTACACTACGCTATCTATGGTTGGTGCCCATGGCCAGACAGGCCAACAGTTTATTTGCCGGTCAATCATATAAATAAAACCGGCCAAGTGCGTGTCGGACTCACGCACGAAGGATTCCGTACCATTATCTGTAAAAACGGCAAAATGTCACGATTACTGTATGGGAGCCCCAGTTATTAAATATTTATTTTATTGCATTTATTAATATTTGTAGTTACAGCGGCAACAGAAATACACCATCTGTGAAAATTTCAACTGTCCAACTATCACGGTTCAAGAGATACAGCCTGGTGACAGATGGACGGACGGACGGACAGCGGAGTTTTAGTAATAGGGTCCCGTTTTACCCTTTGGGTACGGTACCCTAAAAACCCCCTGCTGAAAAACAATGCAGTGCAAGCAATAAAGTCGGCGCCAGACGAGTTTCAGTAAATCTCAAGGCTCGGTCCTGTCCTAAAAACCAAAATAACCCGTTCATTGAGGTCCTCGCAATATGGATTGCTCAATATGGATTTTATTGAGGTCAATGAGGAGCAGCAAACATTTATGTAAGAACGGATTGACCTAAAAAACTGGATTGGACGTTTTCCTTAATTTTTTGTTGATAGCATTCAAATTACTTATCATGAGTGTAATAATAAAGAGGGAAAAAATAAACGTCATATTTTCGGTATCCCAAAATCACTTTCATCTTTGGACGGAGACAGTCATACTACTGGAAGGCGTAGGTATGTCATTTATCTACGAAGCCATTTATTGCTTCAATTGCTTTACTAAAATAATTCGAATTTACTTATACAAAAAAATGGGCCAAATGTGTAGCTGAAAAGAAGAACGAAATAAGAATTTTAAAAATAAAATTTATTTTAGGCCGATTAAGGCATAAAATGGGAAGAAAGCAGATTTGTTATGTGGCCCGAACTTCAATAGGACTATATTTATGGCATATAAATCGACATAACGCGAACGAAGTAGCTAGACATAACACTGAAGAACATTCCACAGGCCATTAGCAAATTAAACTGGCATGGCGTCTGCCAAAACTGCTAACTGTTCATAATTTGTAACCGCTAAAAGCGTCTGTCTGAGCTTAGAGCGGCGGTTCAAGACAGTAGGTAAGTAGGTTATTATCACAGCCTAATAAAAAAATATTATCGCCTATCTAGATCTGGTGTATTGTAATGGTCTAGCCTGGAATTACCTATGTATCGGAACGTATCGTAACGCCAAATATCTAGCCACGTAGCAGACGACGACGACTGGATTCAGTGAAATAATGGATCTGACATTTTGGAAGTTTTGAAGCGAACAATAAATTACACGTTTATTATGGTATCTCTATATACTTATCATATTATTATTATACTAGCAGACACGGCCACGCGTTGCTGTGGCTAATGTTTTTGTTATGGCGACTATAAATTCAGATGTAAGCTACCCTATCTTTCAAGTTAGATCAAACTGCTCTCGGTGTGCAAATTTGATTAAAATCGGTTAAGTAGTTTAGAAGTCCATCGCGGACAAACAAAGTCACGCGTAATTTATATATATATTAAGATTATATAAAAATGAATCCCTACTTCCCTTGGTCACGACATCACGCGTGAACGGCTGGACCAATTTTGCTAAATTTTTTTTGTGTTTGTTATTGTCAGGAGAAGGCTGTTATCAAAGAAAAAAATAGAAAGATTCGAGGAACATGAGCAAATTAAAAAAAACTTTAACTTAGATATAGAGAGAAAAAGAGTAAGAAGGAAAGAGGGAGAGGGAGAGGGAGAGTGATAGGGCAGGGAGAGAGATAGCGGAAGAGGGAGATAGATAGATAAATAGGGAGAGAGATAGAGGAAGGATGCGGATAATGACAGGACAACGTGTGCCGGGTCAGCTAATTATAATTCTATGGTGTTATACAGGATAAACTATTACTATTAGGTCACCTAGCAAAAGCCACTGGCCGAACCGGTTTAGTCCTTCGAAGAATGACTAAAAAGTCTCATATTTTTTAGTTTATCTGAAGTGGAACACTTTAATTTAGCTTTTATTACGGACATGACCTCGTTTGGAATATCTACCGAAATATATGAGTTTGGACAAATTGCAGTAGCTGTAGGTACAGTCGGCATCAAAGGCATACTATCCATTATCCTTAAACTAGCATTGTCAAAATACTGAACTTTAAGCGCGTTGTTAATTTTGAACTTAAGGATTATAATTAGTATATTTATATACTAATTATAATCCTTAAGTTTATAAAGCAAAATTAGCTTTATAAAGCTAATTTTGAGGCCGACTGTACACTATAAGGTAGGTAGGTAGAGGTGACCGAAAATCAGCGAAGCGAACCTCTCAAATATAACGATGATGTAAGTATCAACAGGTGTACAGTAATTAAGTGTTTAACCATGTTTAATAACCAAGATTCTTTGGTAAGGCTAATAACAGTCGTATTGTCGCATCGTATAATATACCTACTAATATCAATCCGAATATTATTACTAGGTAGGTATAGTATCTATACCTACATAAAAGTAATTCTACTTCGGCCATTCACTACAACCTAACTGACCATTTATTGGATGTACCTATCTTACTAATATAAATTACGCGTCACGTTGTTTGTCCGCAATGGACACCTAAACTACTAAACCGATTTTAATCTAATTTGCACACCGTGTGCAGTTTGATCTAACTTGAAAGATAGGATAGCTTACATCTCAATTTATAGTCGCAATAACAAAAATCTTAGCCAGCAACGCGTGGCCGTCTCTGCTAGTAAGTATATTAAATATTATTTACGTTTATTTACTATTTGTATTATATCGAGAAACTGTAGGTATTTATTTAATATTTATTGTGTATTTAAGTTTATAAATATAATTTATTTATATCGCCAACCTCTGACTCTCCATTATCTCTCTCCATCCAAAGGTTGAGAGGAAGAGATCGCTTTTAGCGATAAATTAAACCGCCCATTCTACTTTAGATTTAGATGAAGCTCCTTCTGTATTACCTTTTGTATTTTTATAACTGGTGTGCAATAAAGTATTTTCTATTGTATTATATTCTACCTCCATTATATAAAGATATAGAGAACAGAAATAGCATACACGTAAAATATTTTTACCGATCCACACAGCAGACATTTTTAATCGATTACGAACCGAAATCGATATCACGTGCCAATGTTAGCTATGAAGGTTATGAAGGTACCTATATACACAATACTCGAAATTCCTGGCGATTAATAAATAGTATATGACCGATTCCATAAGACGCCTACGCAGCATCGGAAATACCTTTTCAAACATTGATTTGAAACAACTGTTGTAGACGGGATTATGCAGATATCCAGCCGCCGCTCGGCCGCCATTTTTAGCCGATATGACACACATACAAAATATTTAACATAATATATAATTTGTTATATTTGGTACCTACCTACTTATGGCCGAAATTAATAATCAATCCTAATCCAAATTTTGTTATCTGGGATTGATATCACAATCTATTTTTAGGCTCACATTTTTAGGCTTTAGGTGCCAATAACCGATCCGTGGATTGGTTTATAAAGGCACGCAGATTGGAGATCGATCGAACGATAGGCAGCAATCCAAGATCGATTTCAATCTTGGATAGGAGATACAATATTAATTTCGGGCGTTAGTTACAGTACCGACCGTAAACAGCATTCTGCTAATTTAAGAACTCTTCAATCGAATCTCAATGGATAGTGAGTATCTACAGAATAGTTTGTGATATGAATTCTACAATATTTTTTATTAGTCTTCAAGTCAAATAAGAACATTTGAAATAAATGTTAAAATGAAATGTCGCAAACTATTCCGAAGCCACTCCATTGAGCTTCGATAGAAGCGTTCGTAGGTTTTGGATCACTTAAATTAGCAGAATTTACCCCCTTAGTGTTTTGCATTATCGGTTTCTATGACTATGACGATGAAGCTTATTTCGTACGTAGTAGGTACCTATATTTGTAAGTAAAAGCACTTCGCGGTTTCACCCGCGTTAACTACTATCCCGCGGGAACCATTAATTTTTACGGGATAAAAGGTAGTCTATGTGTACCGGGGATAGCATAGCTTAATTCCCAACAGTAAAAGAATTTTGCAAATCGGTTCAGTAGTTTCGGACCCTATTCATTACAACCAAACAAACAAAGTTTTCCTCTTTATAATATTAGTGTAGATAATTTTTGTATCATAGGAATTTAATTTTGACCGCAACCGAGAAAAAGTTTCAGATCAATCACTTTAGCCATCGAAATGTGAGTTGGTTATCAACTCGACTGCAATTAACTCGACCATGCGGTCGAGTTGCCACCTTTCATTTTAGTAGTAGCCAACTCGACCGCACGTGCAATTTACAGTCAGTCGAAAAAGTGATAACAATAAAATGATTATAAAATTACAAGGGCACAACACATGTTTTTAAGGGTTGCTGGTACTGCGTTACTCTATACCATAGAGTCTATGGTCTTCATGCCAGCCACTGACGACTGAAGTCAGTGATGCCAGCTTCCATGCCTAGTGATGATATATGGAACTAAGACGTGGCCCTTAACTGGCCTTTTGGAGACCACGGAATGGAAGACGCAGCGTGTAGGTAGGTCTCCCACTAGATGGGACGACGACATCAAAAGAGTCGTAGGCAACCGGTGGATGCAAGTGGCAAATTGTCGTTCGGTGTGGCGGTCTAAGGGTGGCCTATGTTCAGCTGTGGACGTCTTCAGCCTGATGATGATGATGATGAGTGCCGTTTGGAAATCATTCGGGATTCTGGCACAATTAGATCGCAAGTCTGAACGCCCTGCCAATAATACCTTACCTTTACGACGATTCCAATAGCTACCTACTGAACAACACTTATATTTAGACTGTAACGCATGCAGCCGGCATCTTGAATGTTTCACTGTTCGAAACCAGTCAAGTGTAAGCTCTGTTTATAAATAACGGACACATTACTTTTTTTTTTGTTTTTCTTCTTTGGCTTTACTGCTTTTCGCACATTGTGCCAGTTTCAAGTACACATACTTTTGATACGGCGGTAAGATCTGTACTTATATTGACTTTACTTTTGGGGTATTTATTTTATACCTACACTTCCCCCCGAGAAAATCTCATTGAGTGCAAGTTGGCATCTTATTTTGTACTTTTTAGGATATCATTTTGACAACAGCTATAATATGTCTCCTAAATGACGATAATATGGCCGCAGGTGGTAAATATAGCCTAGAAGCTGACTCTCAAGGAGCGCTGCCGGAAGATTTGTAACGATGTTGTCCTTCATCGCAAGCTGAAGCTCAGTTTTGGCGGGCCGGTCGAACCTACGCCCTGCAGCGTGTGATCCGAAGACATAATCAACTGAGCTATCATCGCTTCTAATCGTATCTATTGTGAATTCCAGTGCGCTAGGCCTAACAGTTCTTATACCGTACGTACAAGCTTAGACGAAATATTTCGTCTAAAGGCACAAGGTTTATTTTTGATTTCTACATTCAAACAGCTTCTTACTGTTAGATTGTCTGGTCCAGGGTCCTTACATCCTTACTTGGTTACTACAAAATCACCACTTTTATTTCAGGAACTTAAATTATCGCCCTGTATGTAGATAAATTTAGTAAAGACTAGAAGCGCCTCGCGGTTTCACCTGCGTTAACAAGGTACTATCCCGCGGGAACCTTTAATATTTACAGGATAAAAAGTATAGATAGGATATTCTAAGTAGCCTATGGATAGCCCGGGGATAGTGTACCTTATCAACAGTGAAATAATTCTTCAAATCGTTTCAGTAGTTTCGGAGGCTATGCAATTCAAACACACAAACAAACAATCAAATCTTTCCTCTTTATAATAATATTTATAGTAGGTAAGTAGGTATAGATAGATGCAGAAAAAGGTTGCAGAGTGGACTGACTCAAATATAATCATGGTTTAGATTTTTATACATTGACCTAGACTTGAATTCAGACGGATATAGACTGAACTATAAATGTAGACTAACTGAAGATTGAACTGAAGACTGTCTCAAACCGCATGGCAAAGACCTTAAGTCGGTTGAGCAATTCATTTTACACGGTGATCACGAATTTGTGTACTTATAACAGTACGAAGAATCACTCATGCCATGACTAAACTGATCTGAATATCTCATACCTATAGTAGGTATCAGATATTCAGGTACTGATTCAATCATCACTATCTGTATCGGTTACTTTTCTCGTCCTAATACACGATACATTCAGGGCTGGTCGTCGTCATCGACGGATCGCAATATGACAACACACCAGAGGTGGGCACCTGAATGACCATATCTTTGGATCTATATTATATTTCTAACTATAGGTACATAATATACCTATTACTAGCTGTTACCCGCGATTTAGTCTGCATTTAAATAAGACAGCTAGTAAGAATATAATACGGAAACCAATTGGGTACAGTCATCATTGTCTCTGTCGATATCTTTACAACATCTCCGCACCCCCATCCCTTCATTACCCCATCCCCCCAGTTCAGCCGTTCGGTCATAGGTAACCGGGTGTATAACCTAAAGGATCACTCATGATTTCCACCCCTTGCTTTGAAGCTGAAACACGTTTTTATTTATTTCTTAGCAAAAGCCTAAATATGATCAAAATAAATAAATAAAATGAATTTTCAGATCCCTAACTTGAAGAAATATGGATGGCGCATACAAACTTTCATTTCAACCCATACTTATTTCATCCCCTTCGAGATTATTTTTTGAGACTTAAGATAGCCTATACCCATCCCATAAGTTCAAGCTATCACCACCAAATTATATCGAAATCGGCTCAGCCGTTTAGCCGTGAAAAGGTAAAAAAATAAGCTTGCTGTGTTCGTGTTGATCCGTATTACTAACCACTCACAGCCTAATAAATCTTTGTGTTTACACTGTGGTATTACCATATAAGTGTTTCTACTATGGCATTACTCACCTGATATCTTATTTTGGACGGTGCCGAAAACGGATCAAACACATTTTTGACGCATGAAGTAGGTACCTAGGTAAACAGTAAACAGGGATTCGCGCGCTGCAAATACGGCTAAATACAGTTAAGTCGTGTGAATTCATCAGGAGCTGAGTATTTTAGCACGTTCTGACGGCGCCAGCCAGTGATTCAGATTGCTTAAATAAACACGATTACTCACAATCAGTGAAATCTACCTGTTATAGGTATGACCAAAGATAATACAAACGCTACGCTAGGGTATGACGTAAGAATTCAAAGGCGCTATGTGGGACGAAAAGCAGTGATTCTAGCAGGAGATCGTCCGCGTTCCAAGTTAAGGGGTTGCGATTTCAAATCCCAGTGCGGGATAAGTTTATACCTACTTAAAATACAAAATTTGTTTGTAATAACATACCTACTGCACGATTTGCCACTCGTTTTTAGGTGAAGTTAGCTAGTTGCATTGCAGGTAATAATAGCAGGTGTTAACAGGAGAATTTATTACAAGAAATAGATAGATTAGATATTACAGATATTTACAACAACAAAAAAAAAACAAAACACACCGTTCTAAAACCCCTTACAAAAATATAGGTACTTTAGAGTACATTACCATAACCTACCTAAGTACTTAAGTTAAATACCTATAGTTTATTGTAAAATTATTACTAAAAAACTTGTTATTCTGTAGTACCTAGGTAAGTTATACTTATCAGGTATAATTTGGTAGGTAGGTATATTTTTATGTTAAGCACACTATCATCAACAACCCATAGGTACCTATTCCATATACTCATATCCGGATTATCCAGCCACTGACTGCTGAGTGCCGAGAACGGGTTTCACCTCACTGTCGACGTGCGTGCGTATCTAATCGATTAAAATTATTGATATTTAAACCATTTCAACCTCTAAAATTGGACGGCTGATGAACGAAAAGATAACATCTTAATTAAATAAAGGAAATTAGCATCATAGATCAGCAGTCAGCATTATTATAGAGGTAGGCACCTAAGCTTCACCTTTTGAATATTTAATTTAGATAACCTAAATTAAAAAGGGAATAATAGAACACAGTAGAGATTTGGTGGGAATCCGTTAATGAGACGTAAAAATTGTTGGTTTTGTATTTTTTTCTCAAACTTGTCGTTCTTCGACTGTTATTGTGTAATATTGGTGGAATATTAGTCATTGAGTGTACGGTAAAGTGCGTGAGTGTGGGCAAATGATAATATAAACCCCAAAAGAGTGTCACATCTCATCTTTTTCAAAACTCCCAGGAAGTTTCAATAAGGCAACCACCACTTTACTGCATCGTGACTATTTAAACTATGTTAACTATTTAGACTATCGTTGACTATGTAAATAATTGACTTGACTACTTGACCACGAGAATTTCTATTGTGAAAATGAGAAATAAGTAACATTACTGAAATTATACTTTACACTGACTAAATGCACAAACCGTGCGAAGCCATAACTAAAACAAAAAAAGACAGTACTCACAGCACATAACCCTAAACGTCGTTAGTTTTGGCGGGAATCCGATAGTGAGACGTTGTTGGTTTTGTATTATTATCTCAAACTTGTGTTTCTTCGAGTGTTAATGTGTAATATTGGTGGAATATTAATCATTAAGTGTTCTTTAACGTGCACGAGTGAAGGCGAATGATATAAACTCAAAAAGCGTGTTATTTCACATTTTTTCCTAAAACTCCTTCAGTAAAGCATCCACCACTACTTTACTGAATCGTGACTTTGACGATGTAAATAATTGACTTGACTACTTGACCACGATTGCTATAATATTGCTGTGACTTTCTTAAAGTGGAATTAAGAAATATTTAAAATAAAATACTTGACACTGGTTATATGCACAAACCGTGTGAAGCCATAACTAAAAATAAAAAAACCCTTACGTCATATTTATCAAACTATCAAAAGTCAGCACACAGTCAGTAAAAAGTAAACATCAAAATCCAAAAAAAGTCATTTAAAATTGCGATGCACGAGCGGGCGCTGTGTATCGAGTTTATAGAATAAATTAGCATTTTTTAATGTTATTTTATATATCGTAAAAACAAACGGTACAATTTAAAATGTGTCACAAACTTTACATAGGATTTATTTTAATTTGAGTGATTATAACCGTTTTATTCGTAAGTTATCAAGTGAAATCAGCGAAAATGTTCAATTACAAATACCTAACACCCGAGCACCTAGAAGGGTTTGATAATTACAAGGTAATTATAGCTTTTCATGTATAATAGTTACGTTCTTTCTGACTTGTACTAAAATGTCTACTTCAAAGAAATTTCATATCATTTGGCTCCAGCATAACCTCTAAGTATGTTTATTGATTTTTTACGCAATAAAAGCATAGGTATCAGGAAAACATCAATTAAATCAGACACTGTACCTACGTAAATCGTATCTTACCTGACTCATACAGATATGGTTGTGATGCCTAGGATTAGTCTGTTCCAAAAATATACATGATCTATATGGCTTCTTGTTTATGCCTGATACAATTAAGAGGCTATTTTTACATTCGAATGAGCTTTGCAAAGTGTAGTACAAAGTTTACGATGTATGTGAAAATGCATATTAACTCACAGAGGTATCTAGAAGTAGCATACATTATTAATCAAAGTTTAGGTCATATTCTGCAACTAATTATCCAGCCAGTGTCCTTGTTAAATTGACTTAATAAAAATGTATGCGTGTTAAGATTGAAAGACAGTATAATATTCTGATGAAAGTGAGCTGATCTGATGATAGAGATGGAAGGTAGATAACAGAATACCTTAGTGACTAACAGTAGGTTAGACAGGAGGGACATTGCATTCATTTTATGACTACATAGTATAAAACAAAGTCGCGTTCTCTGTCCCTATATCCCTATGTATGCTTAAATCTTTAAAACTTTGCAATGGATTTTGATGCATTTTTTTTAATAGATAGTGATTGAAGAGGAAGGTTTATATGTATAATAAAGTAATGATACCCGTGCGAAGCTGGAGAGGGCCGCTAGTTAAATCATATTAATAACATTGTAATCTTCCTTTGCTTTTTCAGTACATGGCAATAGACACCAGTCCGTTGAGTGTTTATGTTATGCACCCGTTTTGGAATAGAGTTGTAGAGGTAAGATATTGTATATTTATATCGCTGATGCAAATAAGGTAATTATTTGTAAGCATCGAATCAACTATAAAAGTTGTCATGGTTTAGTGGGAGACTCCTCTGTATAAGCAGAGGGTTGCGAGTTCATATCCCAGTGCGGGTATCATACTGATCCTATTTCTTTTAGAAATATATTATTATGTTTATCACTATCTTTTCGGTGAAGACAAATATCTGGTGACAACTCGTATCTTTGTGCATATGACTTTGTGATTGCATTAAAATTTCTTCACCTTCACCTAATTGCATTAGGATAGGTAAAAAAATTGCAGCAGGGCAACAAACTTCCCCCCTTTTGCCCCTTTTCTCCACTATTTTAACAAATTTTTTCACAATAATTTGTGTAGAATTTTCCCACCAAATATCATAACTCTATGCCAATAAACGAGCCTACAGTAAACTTCCCTTTTTGCCCTCATTTTACCCCAATCAAAAATCACTCTCGACCAAAAAAGTGTGTAACCAAACCAAAGAATCTGTATAGGCACTAAATCTATTAAAATTTGATTTAGAAATGCGAAGCAAAAATTAACAATGTTAAAATAGAGCAATCTATGCTTTGTTAGCTTAGTCAAAAAGCTGAGTAAAATTATGAATATCATTTTATTGCACAATTACATAATATCAATATATAATGGATTACCTATCAAGGCTTATCATATCTTCCATACCTATACAGTATAATTGATAATTTTTCACCTACATTTTTACAATAGGTATTATAAATTCTGTGATTTTGTGTACAAAGATAACTAAGCATAAACATCATACGATCCTTATCTACAGAGGGCATGATATCAGTAATTGCAACGAAGTCGATAAAAATTGTATACCTTATTTTTTTGTATTTAAAGTTTAAACTACACTGATATAATGTCTATTGTTACCTTGGTATGTAATGGTTATATTGCATTCATTCATAAACCATGAACATACTCATTGGTAACATGAAACAGCGTTATACAGAATAATAAAGACAAATCATTTGTTGTAAATAGACAATAAAATCCCACTGAACTCAATAAACTCCTCGTTTACAAAGGCCTCATAAAACGGATATACGGTAGCTTTGGGGCTCTGCAATGTGGAGATCCATTGCATTGGGATTAGAAATCTCAGACAAGAATCAGAAACTCCAAAATATTCCCCTAAGGACTATTTCAAACGGTTCAAAGGGTTACTGGTTAACTGGTTTACTGGTTTGTAAAAAACTCATGAACACCTTGAAACGCCGACCGTTAAAGAGGAAATCTCTAGAAATACTATAATAATTATGTATAATAATACAAAGACTAAACATGCACACTAATATAGTGGACAAGAATCTCCTAACTCAAAGATATACGATGAAACTCTCAAATAGTAAACAATACTAGTACTGAAGCTTAATGAATGAACTAAAATTGGAATGGTTTCTTAAACAAAACATTTGGTACGGCTCAAAGGAGTCAAACACATAAACTTGTAGCAAATGCTCACACTCACAGCACAGCACTTTTCAATATCGTCTGCAAGACGCAGCCAGTTATTAGGTTGCTTATTAATTTAACATTGAATTTTATTTCAGCTCGTACCTAAATGGGTAGCCCCAAACGTTCTTACCTTTGGTGGGTTTCTTCTGATAGTACTGGACTTTCTCCTGCTCTCGTACTATGACTACGGGTACTATGCAGCCAGTGCTCAGTCCTATAATGAAACGGGGGCACCTATGAACGGTATCAGCGGTCACACGGAGACTATACCGCAGTCCCTGTGGTATGTGATCGGTGCTCTGCTGTTCCTAGCTTATACTTTGGGTGAGCGGCTTTCCTCTCATTGTATAGAAATAGGCATCACTTAAATTGTAATTTAGATGTTAATTTAGGTATGTTTATTGAAAGCAGACCACGGAACACAGACACAAAAGTGGAAGTGACATGTTATCTGTAACGGAACCGCCGTGGGCAAAAAAATATTGAAAGTTACTGCGTCAATAAAATGTTATACGTCAACTGCCGTTTATTTGAAAATGTGCCTTATGTGTTAGCCAATATGCTTCATTTTAACGGGCTCTATAACTGCACATAAGCAGTTTTCAATGTGTGGCAGACATAATATAGTATGTGTATGACAAAACTGGCGTTGGTTTTGAGCTACGGCTCATATAAAATATGTCTGGCACCCGTGCCCGCCCAATATTTACTTCCATTGTCACTCTCCTTCGTGAAGCGGATATTACAGTGCATGGTTACTCTGTCATGATAGTTGAAGCGTGTGACTAATCACACTACACTTTAATTTAACTACTCAACTTTAATTATTATGTTGTTAATTAACATCCCAGAAACTCGTATACCTGTCAGCCTATCGTGTTTAGGTACTATTGCGTGATACAGTCCCAAGGGGAATAATGAAGGCTTTTCTTGCAGACGGCATCGACGGGAAGCAGGCGCGCCGCACGCAGACCTCCGGCCCCCTGGGCGAGCTGTTCGACCACGGCTTGGACTCCTACACTGTCTTCTTCATACCCGCCTGTCTGTATTCCATATTTGGACGGCTAGACTTCTCTATACCGCCTATAAGGTACACTTAATAAGAATAATAATAAATCTTTAATTCAGGTAACTTAAGAATAACATTACTGTGTAATTAAAAAAATATCCTAAGACCCATATTATCATATATAACTTACAGACTAACATACATATCAATATCATATTACTTACGACTATTATAATTGCGCTTCTATCAGGGAAATACATACTATTTTCGCCTACACTCCCTGTATCGGCGGTAGACCACCCCTGTAGGCCTGAAGTCCGGGTTGAGGAACAACTTCAGGTGTTCGGCTGGAACCTGGAGCATGTAGGACTTGAAGGTTAATAGTTAATAAGTATATCCTAACACATAACAGGTTATGTTGATGGAAGCTTTTTTCTGTGCCATTTGATTGTGGTTTATTTGATAACACCATCCACATTTTTATAATGATAGTTGTATCTGACCTGCTATCGGGCTTTCCTCATAATGTATGGGCCGTAACCATCCAAGTTGTCTCATGATCTGCATTTATTTGCATTGTGCAGACAATCCAGTGTCCGTGCATAAACTTATTCGTTTTCACATGGTATGTCTGTTCTCTGGTATGACACATTCACTAGTATGATGGATTCACAAGTAGGTATATCTGGTCACTAGTATGATACTTTCACAAATATGATATGTACTAAAACTAAGTACCTACCCACATAATTGTTGACGGCACGTTTGGCGTAGTGGCTGAGCAATCGGACTGCTGCGCTTGGTGTCGCGGGTTCGATTCCCGTCTGGAACAAACATTTGTGCGATCCACAAATATTTGTTTCTGGTCTGGGTGTGATGTGTATGTGAAAGTATACGTCTGTAAGGGGTACCCACGATACAGGAACAATCCTAGTGTGGGGGCTATGGTTAAAAAAAAAAATACTTGCAGTAAAATAAAATTATTTTATTTCAGAATATACTATGTGATGTGGAATCTCCTTCTCAACTTCTATCTCAGCCACTGGGAGAAGTATAACACGGGTGTGCTGTTCTTACCCTGGGGGTATGACTTCAGCATGTGGGTAAGTGCTGAAGTATAGATATATTGCTTCGGTCTGGTTAGTTCTATTTTACACTTAGCGAAAGTACAAATTAAATTTTAGGGTAATTTGTGTGGCAATTTACATAAAAGATTTGAATTTGTATTTATTGTGTATGTTAGGTACCTGTTACCTATTTTTATTTGAAAAGGAGCCGCAATTTTACCTATATTATAAAGGCGAAAGGTTGGTGTGTTTGTATGTTAGTTAGTTCATCACGCTCAAACGGCTGTTCTAATATTGATATTTGCCCATAGGGTAGCTAACAGTCTGGATTAACACAGTCTACTTTTTATCCCTAAAACAGCGGGCAACTGTAGGGTGCAGCTAGTAATGACATTAAAGTTAGCTTTAATTATATTATCGGGGTTTTTGAATATATTGTTTTGTTCTAGGCTTCAACCATTCTGTTTATGTGGACGGGGGCTAATGGCACTGCTTACTACAAGCGCTACGTAGTCGGGGGCTATACGGTGGCGAACGTGTTCGAATGGTTGATATACGCGACCGGGGTGGCCACCAATCTGCCCGTCGCCCTCTACAATGTTCACAAGTGAGTATGTTTGACAGTTCACCCTTGATATGCTCATTAGTTCACAAGTATGAAATGTTCATTAGTTTAGTTCACAAGTATGATGTGCTCGTAAGTTCACAAGTACAATGTTCATTAGTTCACAAGCACGACATATTCATGAAGTCATAGCCAAATTGGTCCAGCTGTTGTCTAATGGCAGGCTTACAAACGAACATCTTTAATTAAATTTTTATTAATAAATATATACAGCTACTCATTTCTGTTTCTGTTATACTGTTGTCATGACAGTACAAACCACTGGCTCCTGAAACACACTTAAACTCTAGATTGGCAACCTATGTGTTTATAAAAATTACTTGGTTAATAAATATACATTTTGTATTGTTACGGTCCCGCATTATGGTTGTTACAAAACTAATCAAAGTCAAAGTCAAATCATTTATTGTAAATAAGCAATAAAATCGCACTTTTACAAGTCAAACACTTCAATTTAATAAACAAATTAATAAAACCATAATCAATTAATGGCAGATCATACAAACTGCGCACGGGCAAGATGCGGTCCGCAGTGGAAGCGGTGCGGCCGCTGTGGGCGTTCCTGCAGGTGATGGTGGTGTGCTCGGCCTGGGTGCACCGCTCCCCGCGGCTGCCCGACCTGGATCTCCGGGCGCTGTTCCTGCTGCAGGGAACGCTGTTCAGCAACGTGGCTGTGAGTGGTTTGTTCATTTGCTGCAGTTAGTGGACGGCACGTTTGGCGTTGTGGCTGAGATATTGTACTACTGTGCTAGGGGTTGAGAGTTCGATTCCCTCCCCGAACTAATGTTTGTGCGATTTACTAAAGTTTGTTTCTGGGCTGGGTGTGATGTGTATGTGAAAATTATGTGTATGTAAGCGGTGACGATACAGGAGCAATCATCCTGTACACATTTTGCTAATAATGCATGCAAAAACAATATTAACAATTCTTATCGGCTAAGTTCATGCATCATGCAATATTATAAAAAAAAACTTAATCCGCCAACCAGACCTTCAGCTCTTTTTTAAATTTGGCCAGTGACATTATTCCTTTTTTTTCTCTATGGTGTGTCCACGTCGGTTTGGTTCCAGTGCCGCCTGATAGTGAGCCAGATGAGCAACCAGCGCTGCGAGGCGGTGAACTGGCTGGTGTGGCCGCTGGGCGCGTGCGCGGCGCTGGCGCTGGCGGTGCCGCGGCTGGAGGCGGCCGCGCTGTACGCCGCCGCCGCCGGCAGCGTGCTGGCGCACGCGCACTACGGCTGCTGCGTGGTACTCGCACACCCGTGCTGTGTGCCTAGTGCGAGTAGAGCGGCGCCATCTAGCGTCAGTCAGCCAGTCACTAGATGGCGCTGCTAGTGACTGCCATCTAGTGGCCGGCTGACTGACGCTAGATGGCGCTGCTCTTATTCCATACAATTTCAAGTTTACGCTAACCGGACCGAGCGCGTAAATAAATTGTCAAAACTCACACTAGGCACACTGTATACTAGGGTTTCCCAAGCTTTTTTGCATGGTGCCCCTGCCTGACACGGATATAATAAAAAAATTCATGCCCCCCTAGGTATATTTTTATCAGCGCAGTTTTTTTCCATTGGCATTGACTGGTAGGTATTCAAGAGCGTGATAGAACAAAATAGTAAAATAGTGGTAAACCGTAGTGGTTAGTTCGGCCGATTGGAACTAGGTGGCGCGACTAAATCTGTGTGTAACTGTTTTAAAGTAATAAACAATGATAAGTAATTACGAGGGTGAATCAAAAAGTTCTTAGAAGTGCATATATATGAAACCTTTTTGGATCAAGTTCGATATTCAAATTAAAGAGTGTCTATCACACTATATTTATGCAGACTGTCACTTGTTTTTGTCAGTTCGTTCGCATGTAATAAATTTTTTTGTGCAACGAGTTGCTAAAAAGTCAAAATTATGGATAAAAGTGAGTTACGTGCGGTGATAAAATATCTCAGTTTGAAAAAAATGTCTACGAAGGAAATTTTTTTGGACATTCAGCAGACATTAGGGGGTGATGCTGTACCCTATTCTACGGTTGCGTACTGGGTGGCTGAATTTAAAAGAGGTAGATCAAGCTGTAAAGATGACCCGCGTTCTGGGCGGCCTTCAACCTCCGTTACAGAAGAAAATGTCAAAAAGGTTGAGAATCTGGTTTTGGAAGACAGAAGAATGACTATAAAACATATAGCTGAGATCCTAAAGATATCTTTTGGTAGCGTTCAATCCATTTTAATTGATTCACTGGGGTTCAAAAAAGTGTCTGCAAGATGGGTGCCACGAATGTTAACCGACGAAAACAAAAAGCGACGTTTGGAAATTTCCAAGCGTAATCTCGAAATGTTCCAGCGTGATTCGGATAATTTTTGCCGTCGTCTTGTCACCATGGATGAAACGTGGGTCCACCATTTTGATCCTGAAACTAAAAGACAAAGCATGTCTTGGAAACGACCATCCTCTCCATCCATTAAGAAATTTCGAGTTGCTCCTACCGCTGGCAAAGTTATGGCCTCTGTGTTCTGGGATAGTGAAGGAATCCTTTTTATTGACTACATGCCAAAAGGCCAGACGATTACTGGACCCTATTATGCAAATTTAATCCCGAAAGTGCGTGAAGCGATTAAAGAAAAACGTCGTGGAAAACTGTCGTTGGGCGTGTTGTTCCTTCAAGATAACGCTCCTGCTCATCGATCGGAAGTTGCGCTCAACGCAATCCGCTGTGCTGGCTTCAATCTCCTTGACCACCCACCATATTCTCCGGACTTAGCCCCAAGTGATTTTCACTTATTTCCAAAATTAAAAGAGGAAATTCGTGGAACAAAATTTCACGATAATGACGCGGTTATAGCTGCCGTAGAGGACTTTTTCGAGAGTCATGAAAATAATTTTTTTTCACAAGGAATAAGGAAGTTAGAAACGCGTTATTCTAAATGCATTGCATTGGAGGGAGATTATGTAGAAAAATAAAATATTATTATTTAAATCTTTGCATTTTTTAATATTGATTCCAAGAATTTTTTGATTCACCCTCGTATATTAAAATATCCAAACACTTAATGCAACTACGATCTCTCTACGCCCCACCGGTTGGGAAGTCCAGCTGTATACCATTTCAGTATGGACACTTCCTTGCAAAGTGCACATTTTTAATTAAAAGAAAGCCTTTTTTTTGCACTATCTGGAAATAATTCTATTGTGTGTTTATTTGATATAAATCTAGTATTCTGGGCGTTTTCACTTCCACCTGTTATCTTTTAGATTTGTAAGGTTTTTATAAAATCTGTTTTATAGGTTTGTTTTGTTTTTTTTTTTTCATTTTTTATTTGATGACGCGTTCACAAGTATGACGCGTTCACGAGTCAGTATTACATGGAAACAAGTGAATTATACCACAATTATCTCTGTCCCAGGTACGTCAGATGTGCACCCACTTCAGAATAAGTTGTTTCCACATAAAGGAGCGCGCCGATTGACTCCTAGACGACGATGCGTGCTAGGTAACGTAACATTGCACTGGTGTCTGTTGTGACGTCACCGTTTCACCTCCTATGAAAGATATTGTGATCAAAATGACGTTGGTAAGTAAGTGGCTTCCAAATATTATAAATCAAAATACCAAGTCTGTTGACACACGAAACATAGCTCAGAACATAGCATTAGTCTATTGAGTTACATAATCTTAATATATATAAATCTCGTGTCACAATGTTTGTCCTCAATGGACTCCTAAACTACTTGACCGATTTTAATCAAATTTGCACAGCGCGTGCAGTTTGATCTAACTTGAAAGATAGGGTAGCTTACATCTCAATTTATAGTCGCAATAACAAAAACCTTAGCCACAGCAACGCGTGGCCGTGTCTGCTAGTATACATTATATGTTACTAAATGGACTAATGTTATGTTTTAAATGTATTAACTGTTGCGGAGTTAATTAACACGGTGAAAGTGGAGTCTCAGCTCGCATTTTAGTGTAATTTTAATGTACAACAACATTATGTATTTAATTAATACCTACATATCTATCAAACAGTCGTATGTATCTATCGGTCACCAAGCTACACCTTGCACCATTAGAATTAGAATTATAGAAAAAAAATCAGGGGGTAAATTCTGCTAATTAAAGAACGCTTCAGTCGAATCTTAATGGAGTTGCTTCGGGATAGTTTGTGACATAATAATATGAACTTCTACTAAAAAAAATGTATTAGTCTTCTATCTCCTCACGATAGTGAGGGGAGGCCTTTGCCCAGCAGTGGGACAGTTACAGGCTGAATTATTATTATTATTATATAGTCTTCTAGTTAAATAAGAATATTTGGAATCAATGTCACAATTAAATGTCAAAAACTATTCCGAAACCACTCCATTGAGATTCGATTGAAGCATTCTTAAATTAGCAGACTTGACACCTAGGCTGCAGACAAAAAAATATCCTGCACCTCGCAGATACACTACTATGTGTAAAAAGTTAACAGGCAACGCATTTGAATTCAATTGAACCATGGAAAACTGGGTCATAACCCTAACATACAACCTTGAACTAACATACAAGCTAAGTGAAATAAAATCTTGAACATGTTATTATTATATAGAAAAAAAGGTATTTGTTCTCAACCTACTTAATAGGTATATGCATTTATCATATGGCATAATATCATATTCATATTTTTTATGCTGAACATAAATTAGTACAAAATGTTGTTTTTCGTTGAATGTTGTTATTTTTATAAGGGATGGTACACAAAAAACTGGCTAATGAATATAACAATATAAATTATGTACCTATTTATAATAATATGATAGGAATATTATAATTATACTCATTTGTATTCGTCAATACATTATGAATTTTACTTATACCAGTGTAGTTATTGACTTATGAGGTTTTATCTGTTATTTTTTCTACACATCTTGATATTTGATATTGACATTAAATGTATCATGTTTGCTTTCATTGTGTACGTACCTTTATAACCTTTGCTTCATAATAGCACGCATTGTCTATTGTAATTCGTATATTAATTTGATTAAGTACGGATTATTTTTAAGTTTCTAAAAACCAGCTTTATTGTATTGAATCAGTGTTGCAATATGTGTTGTATTAAATCAAGGAATTGAAAAACGCAGTTTCGACCGGTGGGTCGCAACTGCGTTTTACAATTTTTTGTTACATTACAATTTTGGACCGCATCCCTCAGCATCGTGAGTGAAGAAACCACGCCGTGGCGTCCATTTACGACGTCACATTTCAACCTAAGTGGTTTCGTTTAGCTCTGGCTGACTGCTGTTTCATAAAAACATTTAGGGTTGATCCCTAGACTATAGTTGTTCAGTGTCGATCACTAGACTGGCACGAGTTGTTCAATTTCAATATTTGAACAAGTTATGTGTCGATCACTAGATACTGGTTGTTCAGTGTTGATCACTAGACAAAAGTTGTTCAGACTCGATTACCGAACAAACTTTGACATTGACAAATGGTTACATGTAATGTTGTCTTAACAGCATGTTGTATTGTATATTTGTTTTGTAATTAATTATGTTCTGTTAGCTGCGCTAGTGAACTAACTATAATTTGTATAGTTGTTTATGAAGTCACATGTAAAAAGATTTAAGTACATGAAGGATTCTGTAGAATGGTATTAGTATATAAGTTTATTCGTGTTCTTCCCGACTTTGTGTAAAGATTTATTTTGTATATTATACGAGTTTATCGTAAAACGATCTCCAGATAGGAGGAGCATATTACCTACTTGAAATTGGATGTATTATTTTGAGATTATATTGTTGTTTACAATTTTTACCACCTTTATTGAAATATTCTTTGTTTAACTAATTTACCACCATTTTTTATTTATATTACCTACGTTTGTGACATGTAGGATATTTTTTTTGAAAATATATTTTTAACCGCTTTGTTTAACAGCATTGTTAGATAACTGCAACGACTTTTTAAAAGTGCGCATGTAATCAGTTTGCCAAATTATTGCTCACATTTAATTTTCATAGAGTTGTTCAGTTTTATAGTGTTCATTATTTTATTATTAGACATTTATCTAATATAAATAGTACCTAGTTAAAAATCATGAAAGTGCCTCTCACTAGGAATGGATGCATAATGTTTTACATATAAAGCATAATAATAATTATTATAATCAAGTCGATTTGGTTGTTTGTACTTTTGAAGAAGGCGACCGTTTCAAGTTATGTTTTATCAGATGCGGAACGAATTAGGGAAAAATATGGGAATAGGGAATAATTCCCATATTTGGGAAATAATATTTTCACATATTTTCCCAATTCGTCTTGCAGCGGAAAAATTGGGAAACTTATGGCATGTTGTCTATTTTGTTCAGCAGACTAAATGCGAATTAAAGCTTTCGCCAGACAGTGCATGGGCGTAGGCGGGACGAAAAAGGGAAGCGAGGTGTGCAGTTGTAATGTTCTAGTTGCTACAGAACATGGCACAGAGACGTCGGGCCGTATTCCCGCCCGCTATATGTCGATAGCTTTACCTAATTAACCCGATTATAGATTTAGTTCATCCTCAATTGCTCTCCAAATCCAAAGAGTAACAACACAACAGTTATTGATAAAGCACTTTGTGAGCGGCGAGTAGGTATTGGTAACCGGGCATGGAGGGAAAATGTCTTCCACAGTTGAAAGAATCCACTGTGAAAGTCTGTAACATTTTATAACAAGTACTATACTCCGGTCCACGAACACGCGTAATTGTCTTTTTCTTATAAACAAAGGTAAACTTAATATACTTGAGAATAATGTCACTTTTTAAATAACAATATTATGCAAAAACGTCGTAACTCCATAATAGTTCTATTGGAAATTGATCTTTGTGTAAAATGACTAAGATTTCTGATCACATTTTTTTTCTCTAAATAGACGGGCGACAGTCTACATTACTGATATTGGTCGCAAGTCCTAGCGTATACCGAAGATGAAACAGTATGAAAGCTACATATAAGTTAGGATGAAATCGAGATCGTGGGACAAAGTTAAATCGTTCGTGTACTAAGGTTGTCAAAGAAAAATAATGATTGATGAAATTTTGATTGAATCTTGTCTACCAAATTTCCCTAGACTTGCATTTTCGTGTGTCTTCGTGTCGTTACTGCAAGTATGTTTAACAGCTACGGATTTACAGCCAAAATTAATATGGTATCTCCTATCCAAGATTGAAATCGATCTTGGATTGCTGCCAATCGTTCGATCGATTTCCAATCTGCGTGCCTTTATAAACCAATCCACGGATCGGTTATTGGCACGTTTGACCCTAAAAATGGATTGATCAATCCCAGATAGCAAAATTTGGATTGGATTTTTTATTAATTACGGACGTTAGCGATTGTTATGTAGCGATGACATTTATGCCCAGTCACTTCCTAAATGAGTCGTCTTCCTCAAATACACAACTTTATATAGTTAAGAAAGTATGTTAGACTACCTCATTGTTGGAACACCAGTTAGTTAACACCTACTGTGGATTGTCCTTTGACGAAGATATTAGTGTTAACATTGTTTTACCTAGTATGTATTGAACACGTTCTTCCGAATTGCCTTTGTTGTGATGGTGACACAGGGCTCGAGTAAAATTGTGCACAATATTATGAGTTACCTATGTAGATGATAGTCTATGAAGACTATCTCATACCACTATCTATCACAGTGTAGGATGGATAGTGTAGGATAGATAATATATTACTCCAAATATGGTTAGGCATGTATGAAAATTAACAATTGTATTTTCTTAACTTTTTTGTTAGAGATTATTTTTTTCAATGTGGCCAGTGCTTTTTACATGTAAATTGTATGTTAGTTGTTTTTTTATACAGTTTGCAACGGTTTATTTCTCTTTATATCAATCTGTCAAATTGTTCCGAAAGAAGATTAAAAATGTTTTCGAGTTGCAGGACCAAGTTAAGGTGAACCTGCTATTCTTTGTGCTTGGCATATCAAAATATTGTGCACAGTTTTTGAATGTCCTTTTTGTAGCTAGGTAGCTAGGTTGCTTATACATTAACAAACAATTGACACCTAACGCTTGATGTATGATAATATCACAGTGAAATAAATGATGTATCAAAAAATGTGTTTAAATTTTTAAAGCTTCACTTCGATACACGACGTCCCTATAAAATCAATGTAATATAAATACATGACGTCACTGACGCGTGCGTGCGCGTCACTGACGCATGCGTGCGCGTCAGTGACGTTAGAGACGCGGGCGGCACTGATGCACGCGTCTGATACGTGATGCGATGATTGTGTTCTTCGCCTGGACAGTGTGTAACTGAAGTGTGTGAAGACGTGTCACTGAAGACACGCGTGCACCAATAACAGAAGCTTCAAGATGCTTGCAATGATCTGAAGCAGACCTTTAGTAATAAAAACAGGAGTGTAATTAAATAATATTATATTAAGTACATGATCTACTAACAATAGGTAATTCCTGGCTATTAGTGTTAGTGGAATGCTTTCTTTCCATTGCTAGCAGTACAATCACTCGTTCTACAAGTTCATAATGAGTGTACTGTGTAGATACATGGTATAAAAATATCTATGAACTTTAGAATTAAATGCATGTTTAAAAAGGATTTTATTTTCATTTCACAGGGTTATTCAGAATGACTTACTTTCCCTGTTTCAGTTTAATTAAAGTTATTTATGTATTACCAAAATATCTATCTAAATCGTGACTTTTATCACTGTTTTAATAACTTGACTATGTTCGTAGGCATGTTATGTTTCCGCCTCCACTTTTTTTGTGAACTCTGCTTTTATCCTCGCCCTTTCCTCTGGCTCGGGGAGATACGGGTGGATGCCTTTAGACCTCCTCTCCTTTAAAACGGAACCCTACAATAAAGTTAAATAACATTTAGCAATATTTTCTAATAAAATACAATTTATGAAGGCACCTATACAATTTGTAGCTTCATTAGGCAGGTTTAGTAACTGAATTTTAATTGCAGCGTGTTGGGATACAATACAGAACTGAAATATTATTTTTGAGTGCAGCGAGTTGTAAGCAGTACTTAAGTAATATTTTATTATGCACTTTCCAGTAATGGTGCCCCACATACATATAGATTGATAATGTAATAGTCAAAATAACTTTACGTGTAAGCATTAATTTATGCAAAATCTACCAGATAAATTTTGGCATCTTTGGCTAGGTTGGTATAAATGCTACTTGCCCAGAACTTCTTACAGATGTTGTAGTTGTCGAAATACTTTGCACATTTGGCGGGATCATATCCATTCTTACTTAGGCAGGCATAGGATTGTTCGGACTCCTAAAAAGCAATTTTATTATATAATACTTTACAAGAAAATGTTCAAGTAGGTCTCAAAATGTTATTTTGAACTAATAGTATACTCAACCTTTAGACACGGGTTCAATCTTTCTGCATCTTTATTGATTAATTTGGTCATTGTGATAAGTTTTACAGCCGGATTTATGCAGGTTCTCTTTGGAATTAGGTAAATTAAAAAATTGCAAAGCTACAAGGCAAGGCTGTTTTTGTTTTCGCCTGTTATTTTTTTTTTCGAGTTTTGACGTAATTTTGAATATTTTGATTGATACAAGACGAAAGTGTCAAAGTTGAAAGTTACATTCTTTTGACAGTTGAGCTATTTTTGTTATGGCTTCGCACAGCTTGTGCATTTAACCAGGGTCAAGTATCATAATTTTCAAGTAGGTAGGTAGGTATTTATTATTTTCACAATTGGAAAGTCCTAGCATTAAAGCAATCCTCGCGGTCAAGTAGTCAAGTCATTTATGCAAATAGTCAAAATTCAGTAAAGTGGTGGATGCTTTACTAAAACTTCCTGAGTTTTGGAAAAATTAATGCGATTTGATAATTATGCTTTTTGGGTCTAGGTATATCATTTGCCCACACTCTTGTACGTTACCAAACAGTCAATGACTAATATATTCTACTAATATTACACATCATTCAAAGAAAATATATGTACAAGATGAGAAAATAATATATAACCAACGACTTCTCACTATTGGATTTCCGCCCTTTTGGTTTTGGTTTTTGTGTTGCCATTGATTGATTGCCAGATTATCAATCCTACCTACTTTTACCTATCTGTCTGTATCGAATCTGTCAGCCAGCGCTGCTTGTTCTCTATTTCGTAATTTGTCTATCCAATCGCAAACACTCTGGTGAGCTTAATTTAAAAAGACTGAAAGCTCAATTATTATTGGTCAAAAAAATGTCACATATTACTAATCTGACAAGAATGTCGTCAACGAAAACCTACTTTTGTAATCACGTACGACGCGAGTTGAAAGAACACCGTCATTTTTAATTTAATAAAACTTTCGTTCTTTTACCATGTTAAGTTTGAAATTAAGTGCCTGAATGTATTGAAAGTAGTTTATTTAGTGTTAGTGTTTTATAATAAATGTTTACGAGATGTCGAAAAATAAGAACGCCGCTCGTATTGACAGCCAAAATGTGGAAGTTAAAACTAAGGTATGTGGCTTGTTATTTGCTATTCCCTGATCTTTAATTATACTAGAAGTATATTTAGTCAACCACTATGTTTGTTCAATGAACCGAAATCATTAAGGTCGATATTTATATCAACTTTATCAAGTCCCTGTTATGATATTTCAGCAAGAGAAATTTAGCCAAAATAGTCTTCAAACATAATAAACATTTGATTCTAACCACATCTCACTGTCAATTACAAGTTCTTCCAAATGTTTGTCTGGTTAAAGCACTGTAAAAGGTGTTTTTGGACAGGCTGACAAATATAATGAATTCCATCCCATTATGAGGCACAGAATCATAACATCAGACAGCTCAGAGAACTGCAATATTGTGTTATCATCACAATAGAATAAACCAGCAGAGATAGAAATCGATTGTGTTAGTAAGGGTCAATATTGTATGTCATAATCATACCAGTTAGGCGCCTGAAAAACAGTCGATTTGCAACCAACTAAGATGGCTGTATGAAATAACACCACAAAATTCCGGTAGGCTATGGGGAGGCATGACACTTACCATCAGGCTAATAACAAGCTCGTCTCATTTATTACCCTATTACATTGCAAAACAACCTGTGAGATAAGTAATAAAGTAAATACTAAATTGTAACTACAACTTTTCAGTTTGATGCTGAATTTAGGAGGTTCTCCCTCAGCCGTACGGAGAAACTTAAATACGAAGACTTCAAAGCCCTAATAGAGAAACTACACAGGCTGCACGATGTGGCATTCCTCATATCATACACAGACCCTCGAGACGGAGACTTGCTGCCGATCAACAATGATGATAACTTGGCGAGAGCCCTGCTCACTGCGAGGCCACTTATCAGGGTTATTATACAGAGAAAAGGTTGGTTTCTTGAATTACATTTACCTAATTTACTAGATATAAACTGGAATCATGGATGTGGGCAAAAAGGCTGCCAAGCTTAAATGGGAATGGGTGGGTCATGTTTGTTGTATATGCATCCCGACCCGTGGGCTGCTTGAAGATGGTCGACGCCACTGAGGCCGGCCCAGGAAGAGTTGGGGGATGACTTTGACACATACCAGGAGGGCTGGCCGGACATGGCGCAGGACTGTGATTCCTGGAAGGATTTGGGGGAGACCTTTGCCCAGCAGTGGGACAGCATAGGTTAGAAAAAAAACTACATGGTGAAAACCTCTTTGATGCTAAAACTAGATGACGGAAAGCCCCCTGATTCCATTGGGATAAAGCTCATGCCAGCACTCGGCTCAGTGTCATGTCCTAGGTAACGAGTACATTACAACTGCTCATGTTGATCGTCATTTCTGCTTACACCTGCTGTCTGTCCAAAGCTTAAACCCAGACTGATATAATCCAAAGGCTTTGGTATACAATAGAGGCCTTTACTTTAGTGAGAAAATAGAACAAGGAATAACTTTGTTGAGTCATTTAGCAGATGTGATTTGAACACAGAGTTTATCACTCGCTTTCGATGAAGGAAAATAATATGAGTTTACCACACATGCCCGAGAATTGTTTTGGAGGCATGTGATTTCACAATATGGGCCGCCGAGGTGGATGATGGCCTAATCCTCACGAAAGTGGGGACCCATGCCCAGCAGTGGGCGAATATTGCTTGTGAGGATGTCTGATGATGAGGATTTAAACATTACTATTGCATCACACACGCCTTAGCCAATTTTATAGAATTCAACTTTTTTTTATGTGCCAAGTCATTGACCGCAATCTCGCCTGAAATTAATCATATCTCTATTGTATTAGGTTCACCTTCTATAGAATGGTGGCTCCATTGTGCCAACATAGGAAGTAAATTATCATAGATTGTGACACCCATAATCAGGAACAGATTATTTGAACCTTATGCTGATGAGTTAAGTTTCATATTGGCTAGGCTTTGCGAGCCAGGTTGGAAAATAAATGATAATCATTTTAGGACACCTTTGACAATGATTCACAGTAGCAGTATGGGCAGTGACTCAGTTTTCTTTAAACATTGGATTTTATAGGTGATGGGTTTTTTTTCGACATCACACATTGGTTTTTCTTGCCAGTATCAAGTTTCTCTTTTAGTCCATTATGTCCATTATTTTTGATTAGGTCAACATTGTCTAATGTAGCGTCTTCTTTAGATTCATCTGATTTCCCATTGACATTTGTTTTAGCTCGACTGGTCAAATCCATTTCACCTTGGGGTGATTAAATCAGTTTGTTACGTCCATACTGTCCTTATATTATCTGTGAATATACGAGGGTGAATCAAAAAGTTCTTAGAAGTGCATATATATGAAACCTTTTTGGATCAAGTTCGATATTCAAATTAAAGAGTGTCTATCACACTATATTTATGCAGACTGTCACTTGTTTTTGTCCGTTCGTTCGCATGTAATAAATTTTTTTGTGCAACGAGTTGCTAAAAAGTCAAAATTATGGATAAAAGTGAGTTACGTGCGGTGATAAAATATCTCAGTTTGAAAAAAATGTCTACGAAGGAAATTTTTTTGGACATTCAGCAGACATTAGGGGGTGATGCTGTACCCTATTCTACGGTTGCGTACTGGGTGGCTGAATTTAAAAGAGGTAGATCAAGCTGTAAAGATGACCCGCGTTCTGGGCGGCCTTCAACCTCCGTTACAGAAGAAAATGTCAAAAAGGTTGAGAATCTGGTTTTGGAAGACAGAAGAATGACTATAAAACATATAGCTGAGATCCTAAAGATATCTTTTGGTAGCGTTCAATCCATTTTAATTGATTCACTGGGGTTCAAAAAAGTGTCTGCAAGATGGGTGCCACGAATGTTAACCGACGAAAACAAAAAGCGACGTTTGGAAATTTCCAAGCGTAATCTCGAAATGTTCCAGCGTGATTCGGATAATTTTTGCCGTCGTCTTGTCACCATGGATGAAACGTGGGTCCACCATTTTGATCCTGAAACTAAAAGACAAAGCATGTCTTGGAAACGACCATCCTCTCCATCCATTAAGAAATTTCGAGTTGCTCCTACCGCTGGCAAAGTTATGGCCTCTGTGTTCTGGGATAGTGAAGGAATCCTTTTTATTGACTACATGCCAAAAGGCCAGACGATTACTGGACCCTATTATGCAAATTTAATCCCGAAAGTGCGTGAAGCGATTAAAGAAAAACGTCGTGGAAAACTGTCGTTGGGCGTGTTGTTCCTTCAAGATAACGCTCCTGCTCATCGATCGGAAGTTGCGCTCAACGCAATCCGCTGTGCTGGCTTCAATCTCCTTGACCACCCACCATATTCTCCGGACTTAGCCCCAAGTGATTTTCACTTATTTCCAAAATTAAAAGAGGAAATTCGTGGAACAAAATTTCACGATAATGACGCGGTTATAGCTGCCGTAGAGGACTTTTTCGAGAGTCAAGAAAATAATTTTTTTTCACAAGGAATAAGGAAGTTAGAAACGCGTTATTCTAAATGCATTGCATTGGAGGGAGATTATGTAGAAAAATAAAATATTATTATTTAAATCTTTGCATTTTTTAATATTGATTCCAAGAATTTTTTGATTCACCCTCGTATATCTGGTTGCATGGCAGCCTCAGACGAGCTAATCACTGTACATATTATGGCAATGGAAAATGTAAACAATAGATGCTTAACTCCACTGTTTGGGCTACCAATGATATGGACTGCCTTAATTTATACCAGCTAATATTTATACATGAAACTAGCTGACACGGCCACGCGTTGCTGTGGCTAAAGGTTTTTGTTATTGCGACTATAAATTGAGATGTCAACTATCCTATCTGTTAAGTTAGATCGAACTGCACACGGTGTGCAAATTTGATTGAAGATGGCGACTTTTGCAAATGTTTGTTTGTTCGTCAAGTAAGAAGTGTGACCTTAGGTGACAGAGTTAGTCGAGCCGCTACAGGCAGCTACATCTGTAAGTGCATTGTGTCTGAAGTTCAGACTGAACAATAACTATGGTTTAGTATATACCGCTTATAAGCATGGATGGTCGCGGGTTCAAATCCCGTCCGTGACCGTTCCCCTTTAGATAAATGTACGTCGACGCGGATAAAGCCGCGGGGCGTAGCTGGTAACAAAAAACCGGCCAAGTGCGATTCGGACTCGCGCTCGAAGGGTTCCGTACTATTATCTGTAACAACGAGCAATAAAATTACGTTTAATTGTATGTGAGCCCCCTTAAATATTTCTGTATTTTAGTATTTGTTATCTTAGCGGCAACAGAGCAGGCATCATCCGTGAAAATGTCAACTGTCTTAACTATCACGGTTCACGAGATACAGCCTGAGGTGGGGACAGACGGACACGGAAGTCATACGGCCGAAATTAATATTGTATCTCCTATCCAAGATTGAAATCTATCTTGGATTGCTGCCTATCGTTCGATCGATCTCCAACATGCGTGCCTTCATAAACCAATCCACGGATCGGTTATTGGCACGTTTGACCCTAAAACGGATTGTGATATCAATCCCAGATAGCATAATTTGGATTGGGATTGATTATTAATTTCGGCCGTTAGTAATAGGGCTCCGGTTTACCCTTTGGCTACGGAACCCTAAAAAACAGCGTACAAAATTAACTGAAAGTTGTAGCGTCCACTAATGCTATAAACTCACGGTACATGACGGTCGCCCGCCGCCATTTTTTGTGGTCACCATTGCGTGACGGACAATGACGTTCGTTATTGTACTAATGACTAATTAGTCATTTTAAGCCACAGACGTGAAGACGCACATCATAACATGACCCCGTTATTTTATCGTTTCACGGCTAACTAGAAGTGCTCTACAGTTTCACCCGCGAGTCCCTAGGGGCTTACCATGACGTCTTATTGCGATCCAATTGAGGACCTAAACGGAATCGTTTCACTTTATATAATAGTAATACGTAGCTTTCAATATCATTTAGGTAGGCTGACGCCTAATAAACCATTTTAAATCTAAACGGATTGACATCCGTTTAGATTTAAAATGGTTTATGGTTTAAGAATTTTATTTCTCCTAAGTATTATAAATTCACTTACAGAGAAACACTGTTATAAATATAAAATTAAAATGCCGGTAAGCATAGGTACCTATGCAGTTGGAAGATAGGTAACACTTGTAGCAGGCGCAGTCCGCCCGTCGAGTGCATACACGTAGCAGCAGTGGCATGTTTGTTTACTAAGGCCTATGACGTTTCGAAAATCAACCTAAATTGAGCGTCAAGATGTCAAAACAAGACGTCATGTTACGAATGAGTCGTGAAACGATTCTGTTTAAGTCCTCAATTGGATCGCAATAAGACGTCATGGTAAGCCCCATGTAGGTATAAAAGTGTCTCATCCATCTACTTACCAACTTTCATGAAGTTCAGATCAAACTATATTTGCGTGATTGAGTATAACCACAGAATAATAAACTAGTAAACTAGTACAGAAGCTTTACTTCGCAATGGTTTTCAAAGAAATATTGACTCTATCTGATAAACAATATGATTTAATTTAGCTCGCGGTCCAGTCGAGCACGTGTTCATTTACATACCTACCAATTTCTTTTTGAAGGAATATGGGCCTTAATTCACTATACTACGGTTCATAATAAGTTATACATGGTTATACGTATTGAAAGAGCCGCGGACTAGGGTTGCTTACTTCGAGAAACTACTTATGCCATCTAGCGCACAGCACGAGCGTTTACTCCTACTTGTGGCGGGCAACGCGCAGCAGGCAGCGCCGAGTACGTTCATGTAGTCTAAGAGCTAGCTGCATAATTGTATATGCTATACGATTATTGCCAAAGATTTAATTTAATGAAGAAATAAAATAAAACACATTTTGTTCATTATACTTATATAGACAAAAGAATAATAGATGTTATGTATGTGTAAAAATATCTGGAATTGTTTTTGTTTCGGACAAAACATAATAATTGATACTTAATTACTGAAATATACATAAATTGATACTTAAATACTTAAATTACTGAAAATACTGCACAGTATCTTTTTGCTTATTTTCGTTTTGTATCCATCTTGCAGTTATATAATGAATCAATCAAATCAAATAATTAAGTTGAACGTGGTCGAACATATAGCGCGCACGCGTGTGTTTTCTTTCGCTTGTGGCAGCCTACTAGATTGGCCCTTGCGCAATGGCCGCCGCTACACGCGGAGTGACACAGGCCTGGTATAACTAACATTTATAGTAGGATTAAATCACACACAGATATCTTATTGTATCAAACGTAGATAAAGCGAGGTGCTAAGGAGATTATTAGGGGTGATTATTATTTTTTGGCTAGCGGTGGTAGCCTAGTGGGCGAACGTTCGGCTGCCAAAACGGAGGTGGCTAGTTCAAACCCCAGTGCGGGCACGTACCAATTTGTTTCTTGTTAAACGTATGTATGTAATTATCATTTGCTTTTAAGTTAAAGGAAAACATCGTGATGAAACCAACATGTCCGAGAATTATTTCGGAGGCATGTTATCCACCAATCCGGACTTGACCCCCGTGGTAGATTATGGCCTAACCCTCCTCACGAAAGTGAGGGGAGGCCTTTGCCCAGCAGTGGGACAGTTACAGGCTGAATTATTATTATTATTATTTGGCTTAGTTCTGTCTTAATTCCATCGATAACAATCGGGACCGTCGCCACGGAGTGATGGAAATCCGCACATAACTTACGAAAATTCAATGGCCGAGTATCGAACCCGGTATTTCTGTATTCTAAAGCGCACAAATTCACAGCCACCATCCCTCTTTCTATGCATTATAAAGACGGTTTATTAAATATGCATGGAAGGAAGTAGCGATGGCATTGACCACATAATCGGCTCGAAACCATGTTGAATCCGTACGTAGTGTACGCGATGCGTCGGCGACACGGTGATGCGTGACGTTGTATACACGTGAAGGGTGCGGCTGTGTCATAAGCGGAGCGGAATAGGGAATCTATACATACAAACAAAATCGAAGGGTCTGCTTGTAATGTCAAAATAACAGATTTTTACTCAATGCATATGAAAGTAAATACGGTACAGACAAAAACACACCTGTCATAATTTTTGTCCGTCTGTTTGTTGCTATCCTTCTTAATGGCTGGACCTAGGCTAATCTCCGAAACGACTGGACCGATTTTGACAGGGCTTTCACAGGCAGATGAACAGCTGATATCACAAGTACTTCTTGTACACAGCAAACATTTTAAATGTTTGGTAACAAATTCAGTGGACACCTCACAGAAGATTTACACCGATTTGATCTGATTTTTGGTCGTTCGTAATGTAATCATCGAATCCCGCCTACCGCTTACACTTCAACCCACCCCGATGGAGGTGTTAAATGTTCATGTTCTATTTGCACCAGCCTTGTCACGGTCATGGCTTCTGAGCTACAGTGCACAATACGCACCAGCCACTGACTGGAAGGGAGCCGACATGTGGAATTGTTTTGATCCATCCATGTCAGCTGAGTCCAATTTCATTAGTTTTTTTTTTTTGTTCTTTTTTTTTTTAAACGTATCCCCACACTAGGATTGCTCCTGTATCGTGGGTACCGCTTACAGACATACAATTTCACCCATCATACCCAGACCGGAAACGAATATTTGTGGATCGCACAAATATTTGTCTCAGGCGGGGATCGAACCCGCAACCCCTAGCGCAGCAGTCCGATTGCTCAGCCACTCTACGCCAAACGAGCCGTCGAATTGTGCAATTTAAGCGATAGATCAGTTGGTTCCATTTTCGGTTCACATGCTGATGACCGCAAAAACTGAGCTTGGGCTTCCGATGAAAGTACATGAGAGAGGACACAATATGGCGCCTGGCGCGTCATTCTACTTGAACGAAAATACACTGAAATACTTTTTCTTGAATGAAAGTTGGTGAATTGTTGTTATATTATGTAACACTCAGCTTTATTATTATAATCATTTATCGGCATTCAAATTCTATAGATTTCAATAATTTTCTTCCGTAAATTAGAAAGATTTTAATGTCAGAAACTTTTTTCGAGAGGTTACTTTATTTTTTTTCCACCCAGAAAATATCTCTTAATTCGTGTTTCACTACCCCTCATAATCTATATCATATATATAGTACGTATACCTATGATCAAAATTTAGGTACATATATTTTTCCACATTGCCAAGTTATACGGATTTGTCGTAAGTTGCGTTCAAATTAAGTGTAATCGGGTCCTCTACCGACCTGAAACATCGTTCCAAAACCTTGGTGGTGGTCCTAGTGCTGACAGGCTAACTAACGCCTTCAAGTAGTAAATCTGTCGCCATATTTCTATCGGGGTGTACTGACAGCGGTCCTCGAGATCCAGCCCCATTCTAGACTGATTCTTCCACTTTCAGCCATCTCGTCACTTAATACCAGGTGCCTCACCTCACAAATAATAATCTCCTTAGCACCTCGCTTTATCTACGTTTGATACAATAAGATATCTGTGTGTGATTTTATTCTACTAATATGGTAGTTATACTCAATCACGCAAATATAGTTTGATCTGAACTTCATGAAAGTTGGTAAGTACATGGATGAGACACTTTTATACCTACATGGGGCTTGCCACGACGTCTTATTGCGATCCAATTGAGGACCTAAACAGAATCATTCCACAACTCATTCGTACCACGGCGTCTTGCCGCTCGTTTAAGGTCGATTTTAAATCTAAAGATATTGACGCCTACCTAAATCATATCGAAAGCCATGTATTAATAATTCATAATTAGCTATAATTTAAGTGAAACGATTCTGTTTAGGTCCTTGGATCGCAATAAGACGTCATGGTAAGCCTCCAAGTGAGATAGTAGTGAAATGCTAACCTATGCAGTGTAATAAAGCTGTTTCACGTTCTGTTTGGACCAGCTCCGTGTCATGGTCGCGGCTCGTGAGCCACAATGCACAATGCACGGTCTGATCTGACACGATAAGGTTCCGCTATTCGGGTCAATATTGACCTTCAGTCCTCACAGCTGTTGTTCAAAGAGATACAATATTGGGTGCCACAAATTGTGATCACAATTTTTGCCTTCTCAAAAAGAACAACGGACAATAATTAGTATTGAATCTATACTAATATTATAAAGAGGAAAACTTTGTTTGTTTAGTTGTAATGAATAGGCTCCGAAACTACTGACCAGAATTGAAAAATTCTTTCACTTTTGGGAAGCTATGCTATCCCCGGTACACATAGGCTACCTTTTATCCCGTAAAAATTAATGGTTCCCGCGGGATAGTAGTTCACGCGGGTGAAACCGCGAGGTGCTTCTAGTTATGAATAAAAACAGTTACAATAACTGATGGAGAACGATTTATCTTTACTTTGTAGACTCCACAAATGGTAGTGAATGAAATTAATATCAACAATGACTAATGAAAGCACCTGGCTTCGTTATAGGCCTAGGCATAGAAATCTATATTCGGAAACTTGTATTGATTGGAATGAGGATAATTGGATCGTGAGAAAATCTAGTTACTATTATGAGTCGGCAACTCTGCACAGACCCAATCTAGGTTAAGTATCTTTACCACCTTAGATCACATCGTCACAGGCGAGATAGTGGAATAATGCTAGCCTATAATGTATTTTTTAAAAAGACTCATTGCTATCTCGACACAGGCAAAATGAAAAAAATAAACTTACCTACTGTAACTGAAGAAACACGAAGTGTAGAGATCAGTCATTTTTAAACAGTTGTTTATAATAGGTTAATACATTTTATATGCTAGTATCGATTCCTCTGAATGTACATAGTTGGAGTTGTAACCCAGTTCTATATTCAGTTTCTGTCTACACAAGCTACAATGGTTGCAATTTGTATTGTACCTACATCTAAAAAAATAATTAAGTAAAATGTATCATGTTTTCATGAATTTCCTTTCAGGAGACAGCCTGGAGGAGCTGAACGGATACGGCACGATGCGGCCGCGGAACATAATCTCGTCCATACTGAGCGGCACCCCCGCCAAGAACAAGGGGCTGGCGATCTCCAACCCCCACGACTTTAGGATGGTGAGCTAATTATTTTTTTTCTCTTAAAAAAAACGTAGGCCCACACTAGGATTGCTCCAGTGTCGCGGGTACCGCTTACAGACATATAATTTCACATGCACATCACACCCATACCAGAAACAAATATTTGTGAACAAAGTTCAATGTAGAACGTTAGTTCGTTCTACAAGTTCAAATTTAGCTGTATACTAACCGAAATTCATTAAAATCGGTTAAGCGGCGTAAAAACTTAGATTAATTCAATTTGTATTTGTTTTTTTTTTCAGGTATCAGCAATAATAGACGTAGACATAGTGCCGGAGACGTGCCGAAGGGTGAAACTCCTAAAGCACGGCTCCGACCGACCTTTAGGCTTTTTTATCAGGTGAGTTGAGATCACGAAAGAGAGCCAAGTGGAAGTGAAAAGTGGGTGGAACATACATATGACTCGTAGCTCAAAAGTAACGCCAGTGTTGCCATACATACTATGTCATGCTCTACGTCTGCCACGCAATGAAAAATGCTTTCTGTGCCGTTTTAGAGCCCATTAAAATTGAGCATATCAGTTAACATATAAGGTACATTTTCAAATAAACGGCAGTTGACTTATAAACATTTATTGACACAGTAGCTTGCAATATTTTTTGGAGACAGCGGTTCCGATACAGATATTAAGTTGAGTCACTTCCACTGTTATCTATGTTCCGTGGTTCAGATTCCCAAGCTTTATTTTTTCAACATACTACGTTTTAATAATGATATGGTAAGATGATGACCTCTGTCTCGCCATTATCCCCTTCCAAAGATTGACTGGAAACGGTCGCTTCTAGCGATAAGTCCGCCCATTATACATACTTTAGATTTAGCTAACTGTACCTCTAGTATGAGTTTTCACGAGCTCGCCATTGTACGCGTCAACTAGCGCGTTGTATGAAGATCCTGTACAGCGCCCCTACCGGCGCGTTTATGAACGAAAAATCTTTATTATTGTTATTATTATTATTGTCGACCTAGTAAAAACTCATACTCGGGGCACTGGTGTGCATACGATAAATGTTATTATTTTCTATTATCCTACTAATATTATAAACGCGAAAGTTTGTAAGTATGGATGGATGGATGGATGTTTGTTACTCTTGCACGTAAAAACTACTGAAAGGATTTTAATGAAACTTAACAATAATATAGCTTACATATCAGAATAACACATAGGCTACAATTCATAAAGATATATAACGCGGGTGAAACCGCGGGGCGCAGCTAGTATTCTATGAAACTAAAAGCTGGTTATCATAACGTCTATTTTGTTATATCAGGGACGGCACATCGGTCCGCGTGACGCCCAACGGCGTGGAGCGGTCCCCGGGCATCTTCATATCCCGCCTGGTCCCCGGGGGCCTGGCGGAGTCCACCGGCCTGCTGGGGGTCAACGACGAGGTGCTGGAGGTCAACGGGATAGACGTCTCCAACAAAACCCTGGACCAGGTGAGGTCTGCAAGATGCGAGCTTGAGCTACAAGGACAACGTTACCTTGGTGGTGAACGTTACCAAGGAGGAAATGAACGACGAATAATGAACGAAATGACATCTCCATAGAGTTAATGGAGTTCCTTGTTTTAGTAAATATACAAAAAAAAAATGATACAAAGTTTCGTTTTGAATCCAATCTTCGTATTGAGCTCGCGAACTAGTACAAACTGTGTTTCAGAAGAAATACAAATCCGTCGTTCTTACCACAAAAGATTTAAACCGGGGTTGAACAGATGTGTCTAAATATTTTCTCCACGAATCGACATCTAACCTTCGCTTTTACTAACTCAATAACGAATTCACAAGTAAAATAATTAGGAATGCCAGGGTTGAGTAAGAACACGCGATTGATAGACGTCGATTTTGTCCAACGAAATTTTAGAAACATCTGTTTAACTCTGGTCTAAATTTTTAAGACAGAACGTTAATTAGCTCATTAGGCGTATAATCAGACGCTCATTAGAGTCCACCGTCTCTTCCAGGTGACGGACATGATGGTGGCCAACTCGTCCAACCTCATCATCACGGTCCGGCCCGCCAACCAGCGCGCCGCGCCGCCGCCGCCCGACGCGCCGCGCTCCATGCCGCCCAGCGACCACGACGAGGACCGGTCAGACTATATTATACTACATAGTACATAGGACTCATAATATGATTAACAGTTAACTCAATATCATCGTCACAGTCCGGACTGATGACACGCGCGCTCGCAGCCGCTCGATGTTCACGAGGAGGGTTGGTGAGACGCAAGAAATATGATTTATATGATGAGCCACTAACTCAATATCATCGTCACAGTCCGGACTGATTACAAGCGCGCTCGCTGCCACATAATACAGATGATTCATGTATAGAGTAACTTATTCAATATCATCATCACAGTCCAGACTGACTGACGACAAATGTGTTCCCCTCACTGTTACGCCCTTAGATAGACTGTTTTGGCTGCATCATTGCCGTGTCAAGATCAGCCAACCAGACTGCGATAGCATAGCGTAGCGTATTTCATGCTCTTCCATTCAAATTTCATTCATAACGCACCGAAATAAGGTGCAGTTTAGAACACACCGACGATGCTGGGATCCTAAAGACTTTTTTTTTTACAGTTTCGACCAAGATGATAATGACGAAGTGGTCGACCTGACGGCGGTGACGCTGGAGGAGTCTGACCCGGTCCTGGCGCACATACCGAGCAAGGACGACGGCCAAGTGCTCCATCTCTAGTGGTCGCCACACCAGAACATATCTAGTGGTCACAGTTGTGTTCCTACAGGCAACGTCAATGCTGCATCTCTAGTGGTCACCACACTAGGAGATATCTAGTGGTCACAGTTGTGTTCCTACTGGCAACGCGAGCGCTAGTATCTAATGATCACGTCAGTGCTTCATATCTAATGGTCACGTCAGTATTCCATATCTAGAGGTCACGTCAGTATTCCATATGTAGTGGTCACGTCAGTGCTCCATATCTAGTGATCACGTCAATATTACATATCTAGTGGTCACGTCAGTATTCCATATGTAGTGGTCACGTCAGTGCTCCATATCTAATGGTCACGTCAATATTACATATCTAGTGGTCACGTCAGTATTCCATATCTAGTGGTCACGTCACTGCTCCATATCTAGTGGTCACGTCACTACTCTAATAAGTTTGTATGAAAAAAATGAAATTCTGTAGTAATAATTATGTTGCTTCCTAACCGGCGAACATATATTTTCCAAGCAATCAAACAAAAACGAATGAACATTCCAATATACATGGTGCAAAATTAAAGTGAGATATCGTCATTATCATCACGATAATGCAAAAACTATTAATATTATCATGCCTTTTAGCTATAAAAATCAATATATGCCTTATTTTTAATAGTATAAGTGTCAAATTGTGCCGTCACAATCGTAGTTTAACAAGAACGGCCTAGTTGAAGTACACAGTACGTGCAAAATGTAAGTTCCGAGCGTTCGACATGTGAAAGAAAAATAACGCAAAATGACTCTTATGATATTATTATCAGAGGGAAAATGCTAGCGTACACAAATCGCCTAATCTCATTGGTATGAACGGGCGACTGCCACGACAAGTTTCGGGCGAAGTATCTATTGCTACGCCGGTAAGGTACATTTTGGCGTGCAGGCCACATTTTTTATCGTTCAGAAGCGATGTGTACACTCAAGTTTTGAGACAGTCTCTATTCCTACATTCCCCTTAAGTATTATCGTTAATCTATTCGTTAAACATTCCTTTTTATAACAATTTTTAAATGGCGGACAATAAAATTAGTTTTTAGTTATTTTAGGTGTAAAATTCCATCCATTTGTTGAAAGTATTTTAAGAGTTTTGTGTGTCGTGTTGTAACTTAGGATCAATATGTATTAGATATTATGTAAATTGGATTTAAAAGGAAATCCCTCGCATCTCATTACTAATGTATGTTGTAACGTCATCTGAGTAAAGCCGGGTGTCCTGCTTTTGTTATTACAGAACATTACATAAAAAACCTTACACATATACATTTGATTTCATACACAAGCTGTGTCCTGCAATTTGCTGTCGGTTGAAAATAAAACAAACCCAGCCCACTCGTCACCATGCACCGCGGGAAACAACATTGTTTGCTCATAGACAAACGAAATCTTCTACCGTTAGCATAGACAAATGTGTAAAGACACGCCTCTTTGTTTTGACGTTTTTTGTTTTGTTGCGCTGTTTTTGTGTAATGTTCCGTAAAAACACGCGCAGGAGACCCCGGCTTTAGAGTGGCATCACACGTTCGTTTTACTGATTCGATTTTCGTTTTCCTTATTCGGACACCCGAATGCACGCAATAAACGACGCAACGAAAATGTAAACTTAATGCGTTCCGTTCGATTCGTATTTGTAACATTTTGTATGAAAAGGATGTCCGAAGGAAAACGAATTCGATGATCGAATCAGGAAGGCGAACGTGTGTAGCCAGTTTTAAACTGAACCGCGTAGATCGATTAAAATTGATAAAACAAGACATTAAAATTTGTGACGCGCGATAGACTCATAGAAAAAAGAATAAATCAACTTATCCAAAATATGGCGAATAAAGACGACCATGTTGGTTTTTAGGCGGTCTCTTTCTGTCATTTACGTAATGCCAGATAGAGACGGCGATAGCAATGTCAGTGTTTACAAACTTAACCTTTAATGTCTGAAATTAAATATCAATCCTTATCCAATTTTTGCTATCTGCGATTATAAATCCTCCTCTTCCCTAAGAAGGTGCTATTTAGAAAAACTAAAATTCATGTAAAACAACCTTTTTTTACCATGTTTTTATTATATTATTTTGTGTGAATTGTGGACACGATTATCAAGCAAAAGCACGCAAGTAAAACTATACAGTATTTTTACATTGTTCCATATATGAAAAACTTGTATTATGTAGATATAACACAAAATGTAATTTAAAAAAAACAGTCTATTTTCAAAACTCGTGTCTGTGCTTGTGGTTGCTTGTAGAAACAATTTCAAAGATCGATTTTGATAATTTACCTACATTATGTATTATAAATAACAATGTTTCAGTACTTATGAATTATATAGTTCTAAAACATGGCCTATTATGAACAATGGTGTGCCTTGAATCTCTTATTGTATTCTAGGGCGTAATCAAAAAGTCATATTTTGACTTTATAGCATCACAGAATAAATACAAGACGGCATATAGTTAGGGTGGGACTCCACTCGCTCGTATAGAACCTGATTTTGCTCAGCTCTTTCGCTTTCTGCCTCGAGAATCTGCTTTTCTGGGAACAGTCATAGCATAAGCGATGTCTATGTCACTCGGGACTAGCGTAGCTTTCTACGAATGAAAGAATTTTCAGATACGAATTGTGTGAATTTTCAGGTACCTACAAATCAGTCTCGGTGATTAGCCGTAAGAAAAACTACCACATCAAGAGAGTGTATGTTTCAGAGCGACAAAAAAGATTAAGCTAAAAAAGCGGTACCGTACGAACAAGTGAAGTCCCACCTTTAGATTGTGTTCGCTCAAACTTCACAATAATTGCTCGAGCTCAAAATTGTATACTAACAGCTCAATTTGGCGTTGCAATTGTAGTCTTGTAATAATTATTGCGTATCAAGAAACTTGTAAAGTTGTAATTTTTATAATGCAAATCTAATATAATAATCAACTATTATAATACAGGTCATTTACGACATAACATATCATATTATTCGATCTTTATTATGGTAATTACGTTTATAATGGTAAATTTAAAAATGGTCCTTGACGCAAAATTTAATAATAAAATTATACTTAATAATTAATAAATATTTAATCGAATTATTAATTAGTGGTTCAACAAAAGCTTAATACTTTTTGTGAGCTACGTAGCGAAATATTTTTATAATAAAATGTGCCTACTTACCCATGTTTTTATGATATAGGGCCTAGGTAAGTGCCTTGTGGTACCCCCGATAGTAGTTGCGGTTAATTAGCGTTGTTTTCGCGTTTTACACTCGTTCGTGTTTTAAAAGCATAGTATGTTTTGATATGTTATGAAATAATATAAGCGTTTCTCATATTTTTTCAAGTTTCATAAAGTAAATAGATAGATTTATAAGGTCGAAAGCTTCGCGTGAGCCAATTTTAATTCTTCTTGGAAGTTATCCGCACCTCATCTTGATCAAATTCGAAGATATGCTCATGTTTTCGCGTAGCGTTGCGTAATATTTTTATGGACACAATAATGAAATATCAAACGTTATCTTGAAAGTTAAATGTTTGTAATTGTTATTTCCAATCATGGTTTACTATATGTTTCTGTTATAATCACAGTAAGTTTTAATTCGAGCTTAATTTAGTTAGTTACTTTAGGTTATTTAAATGTCTTAGTTAAGTTTCAAATTAGATTTATGGTTTTGAAATACTTTAATCCATGTGTCTTTATAATATCAGAATTTTGTAAAATTTTGTAATTGTGATTATACTCTAGGTAAGTTTATATTGACTAATGTAACTTGTATGTAGGCATTCCGTTAAATAATTTAAAGTAATTCCAACTTTCAGTATTCGTCACTGTATTACAAATATTACAATGAATTGGTTTACCATTTTAATGAATTTATTGTACCTATATGTTTAATGTACTTAAAATTGTTCGATACACTCATATGAGCGCTTTGTGAATTTATGTTATCTGAGGCATTGGAATGGGTTGTCAAAAATGGAGCGTGTTTTTTTTTACTGGATAAAACTTGAATTGTTGAAACTAGCAATAAATAAACTAAGTGAAAGAAACTAAATAAATAGGTAGATAAAGAAAAACATAAATAAACTATGTGAAATAATATAATCTTTAATTTTAATATATTTTTTATTTGGTCTGAATTTTTTGTACTCTATATTCAAATAGTGCTCATATGAAGGTCGAATGATGCCTACTATTTTTATATATATATATTAATTGGCTCAAAATGGTATGGTCCAAAAATATTACAGTCATATTATGGTTATAATGTTTAGTATAGTATAGGTTTAGTAAATACTATAAATATAATTATGAACACTCGGAAGCTAGTGGTATCTAGTGTACTAGTGTTGTATGTATTAAAATATATTCTTATTTAATTCCATGTATGTTTATTTCGTTTTTGGGTGTCATCTATTGAAAAGTTTAGTATGTATTATTTTTTACTTGAAGCGCCTCTCGGTTTCACCCGCGTTAATTACTATCCCACGGGAACCGTTAATTTTTACGGGATAAAGAATACGTAGTACATGTCACGGGATAGTGTAGCTTCCCAACAGTGAAAGAATTTTTCAAATCGGTTCAGTAGTTTCGGGGCCTATTCAATGCAAACAATCAAATAATCAGATCTTTCCTTTTTATAATATAAAGTATATCAATATTTAGGACTTTCATTACCAGGTTTTTACAGTCGTCTTCTGCGCGTCTAAGATTAGTGTGTTCGTATGTTTGTTTATATCAAAGTTTAAAAGTCAATTTGAACCTGATTTCCGTGGTTCAATTGAGTTGAAATTTTACACGTGTGACCTAACGACCGAATGAAATTAAGTCAATGGTGCGGGACCGTGATGTTGATCAAAATAGTATTTCAACCTAATTGTACCGTTCAAAACAATAAACCTTGGAAATAATCTCTAAACTATTAATTAGCTAAATAACTGACAAACTGCGCCAAAAATAATGTAATTTTCTAAATCTTATAATAAATGTATACTCATTCTGTTATAAACCTTAACTGCAAGGAGTTAGGTTTGAAATCGAGCGCTATCAAATGTGTTACAAGTTCATCTGAACTCCAATTTTAGACGACAGGTGAGGAAGAATCTCTTTATGAATAGGCTGGAAGCGCCTCGCTGTTTCACCCGCGTTAGCTACCGTTACCCGCGGGAAGCGTTAATTTTTACGGGATAAAAAGAAGCCTATGTCACTTGGTGATAGTGTAGCTTCACAACAGTGAAATAATTTTTCAAATTGGCTCAGTAGTTGCCGAGTCTCTTCAATGCAAACAATCAAATGGATCAAAAGCTCTCAGTCACGACGCGCACACATGCTTATAAGCCCAGAAAGTCATCTTTATCTATGCTTATAAGTCTTTATATCTCACTTCTACACCCTCAGATTAGAAGTAGTTACAGCTTCGGCAAAATAATGCGTTTCTAAATTAGAAATGTATGTGAAAACTTTATCAGAAGTGGGATAGGTACCCGAAATAATTAGGCATTCTGGATATTCCTTTTAAAGAAAAATAAGAGCATTTTCAGAACCAATATCGCAATAGTAACAAAGATGGACATATTGGACGTATCGTTAACACCAGAATGAGATTGTGATTATGTGACCTATTAATAAAATCTATGATCAAAGATCATAAACCACCCTTGAACCACAAACTATCTTCCATTTAAAATCAAATCGTATTCTCTACGCTTAAGAGTAAAAACCCTTTGAAACCTTTATCATATAAAAATTGAAGAATGTTGATGCGTGCCCACAGAGGTGTCAGACTGATTGGTGTCAGTAGTGTATTGGGTGGCGACACGATTAGTTCTTATTTAGACTTCGTTGTTATAAGGTGAGATAATTATAATTTGAAAATCAGTCTACAGAAACCGATTTCTAAATTAGGTAGGTACCTACTTCAACTACGCTTTTCAACTATTAATACAAAAGCATCCATTAAAAGCATGCGTTTCAGATGGCTGTCAAGGTCTTCCTGGACATTAAACAACCATCAAAATGCCGCCGTTTGTACATTATTAGATGTTCCATGTTTACACAAGCGAGCTTGTAACTACGTCATTGATCATACAATATAAACGATGCCATCACAGACGAAAACGGTGTACTCAATATTTCATTAGAAACTTCCTCGAAACCCCGAAACACGCATTATAAGTTTGTACCCACCGATCTGTCAACGTGCAACCACACAACATTATTTACTAACAATCACCTGCTAAAAGACATTTTCTTCGCTTAATTTAGTGGCAGTAAAGTCCAAAATCGATTGTTTTTTTGTGATGGTGTATTTTGGCAATGGCATTGATTCGGTTGTAAAGGTTTCTCCAGAAATAAATGTTACATCCTCTCCAGAATTACTGCGCGTGCCAAAACTTACCCTTAGCGCGTCAGTCGAAAGAACCAGGCCGAATAGACAACGTGTCTCCACGCCACCTGTGATTAGTGCACGTGCTAACAGTAAATTCAACTTTTTATATTCTGTGATAGTGACACAATGGCGGACGAGTTCGACTATCACCCGGTGTACACGAGGACTGAAGCCATCACAGAGCAAGATGACAAAAGCTTGGCTGGAGCGACGAAGGAGTTCAGAAATGAACTGGAAGTTTTAATACCTGAAAACCCGTTTCCCGAAATAGAAGTAGACGCCTACCCTCCTCTAAAGTTCTCATGGGTGATTCCCAAAAAAATTGCAGCCATGGCTTTCCCGAGGAACAAGGAGAATTTAAAGTTTCTAGTCAATCAAGGCATCACGCATCTGGTCACACTGACGGCGGATAAGAAGCCTCCAGTGGACGACATGCCCCGATTAAGGTGGACAGAAATTCCTATAGAAGAGTTCGAAGTACCCTCCCTAGACCAAATCAAGAAGTTTATTGATGTTTGCAAGAAATCAGACAAGAATGGCGAGGTAAGTTATATTGCATTGCATTGCATCCATTTCAGTAGAATTGACAGACTGAATGTAATCCTCTAGAGATAGCATAGGGAATTCAATTTTTTTTCTACATTTTTATCTCCATTGCAAAACAATAAACGTGCCGAATTCTATCGGGAAGCGTGTCAAGATATTTATTGCTGTATTAACTAGGGCGCGTCTAATGTAGGACCACAGTTTTGATTTATATCTATTATAGAGGTGCATCAACTACAAGTTATCGATAGATATCACTCGAATCGTTAAGTCACATCAGAGGCCTTGGACTGCCACATAAACTGAAACAAACATGGCACCTATAAATGCAAATGCGAGGTACTTCGTCTGACGCCTTCGTCGGCTAAGATCGTTAAGCTCTCAATATTGCCATCAAGAAATAGGTAACGAAAAGCTTTTTTCTTTGTTTAACCTCAATTCGTCTGGCAGGTAGACGAACCCACGTGGGTGATGCTATTTTAGTTTGCTTATAAACATGACGCCAAGGCACCTGTGGCCGAGTGGGTGACTGTCCGCCGATTTTCGCTGCTGAACTGTTATATTAATGTTTTGTATTTGTCTTCTAATTTATTGTTTGTGTAGCTTAAAAGATGCCTACAGATTACTAAATAATATCCCGAATTTGGATGGTAGAGTATTTATTCACGCGTGCTTTCTACCAATAGGCAAGCTAAATTTGAATTAGTTTTTTAAGTGTATCGTTCAGGTGAATGTACTCTACTTCAGTTATAGACACAATGAGTGAATGACCCTAAATTTCACAGTTAGGTACTTCTTCAGATATAATAGAGATAGATATCGAAAGGTCTTCAACCTCCGAATTTGGTAACACAAAACTCCTCTTGCTCACTCTCTTGTCATTTAAGAGCATGTCGGTCGCTTTACTCTTGTCAGTGTATTGTTCTTTACTGTGAACATTTTCTATCAACAGCTCAATGGTACGACAGTTAATTGCTTCCTAACTTGTACCAGGTATTAGGGCTCCACTGCCGGCAAGGGCGCAGCCGCTGCGGCGTGATGCTGGCGTGCTACCTCGTGCACTTCCACCGGTTCGAACCTGACCAGGCGATGAACGTCATCAGGATGATAAGGGCTGGTAGGTCACATCATCATCATCATCATCATCATCATCATCATCATCAGCCCCCATCCGCCCACTGATGAGCACGTCTCTCCCCTCACTTTCGTGAGGAGGATTATGCCATAATCTACCACGGAGGCCTGGTCCGTACATGCCTTCGATGATTCGGAGGCATGTTGGTTTCCTCACGTCACGTTGATTTCCTTCATCTAAAAGCGATTGATAATTTCGTTGAAACACATTGTGGTACGTGCCCGCACTGGAACCACACCAATGCTGTACCTAGTTACTATTAATGTGGATACTTTATGGGCAACTTACTTACCATCAGATAAAAGACCGTTCATCTAAGATAAGAATACCATTAGATAAGATAAGATAATACCATTGTACCTACCCAATTGTTACTTATGCCTACAATTTTCGCTTATATAATCCGGAACTGAATTCTGAGCACCTATTTTTGCAAAATGGAGAGTGAAACTACAATAAATTTTATGAGGTTTCCTCTCTGTTAGCATAATGTACCTACCTAAACACGAAGTTTTATATGATTACAAACCCCAATTCATTCAAAGTTAACGTCAAACTTAATTTCTTCAAGTACCTACCTACCTATGTCACCAAACGGACGAATAAAACAGCTAATACGTTAATGAAGCTCCAGAAAGCAGTTTACGCTCCCAAAACAAAACACTAACCTGCATAAATAATAAGTGGAACTCCGATTTTCCGCGCTCGCTTCGCTCACCCCTAACCTGCAAACCGCTCCGCAGGCTCGTGCGACTGCCCCGAGCACGAGGAGGCCGTGGGCCGCTACTTCGAGTACCTGACGGAAGACAACCCCCTGAGGTTCGGGGTGTCGGGGGAGGTCATGGAGGAGTTCGTGGAGACCGCCAAGACTACCACCAAGAAGGTCCTCAGCGACTGAACTGTGATCTGTGATGATAGGAGATTGTCGTTGGTTGTTTATTTTGTTAAGAACTTTTTAATGTATAATAATTTTATTTGTAAATAAAGTGGTTTGTTAAAGTTATGTATTTTACAGTCATTCCTGTTTTAAAGTCATGGAAATGCCATGGATTAAATAGCTTTCTAATTAGCTAATCTTGAAATTAGCGTTCTATTTCTTGCCTTGATCTAATGTCATTCTATGAGAACGTTCAGGTTTAGGTGCATATATCCTTATCAAATTTTAAAGTGACTTATTCGTCATTTCACCGAATTATTATATCTAAGTACCTATATACCTACCCATATATAGATATATTCTCGTGGCATGCTACAATACTTACCTTAAATCACATTGTAGCAGGCTGAGTGAGTCGTTTTACTCCCCTTTTCGAGATGCCTATCTCAAAACAGCAAGAGAACTAACTTCAGTACCTATTATGGTAGTGTGCTACCATCCTAATTCCTAATGTTAGGTAGGACTGGTAGGGGGAAGTGACCTTGAACTTTCATTACGTCAATTTTAACTACATAAATATAAATCAGATCACACCCCTCCAATTTTACGCTCGACCTTACGTGTAGGCCTAATCAATAGAAATTGGCACACCATAGCAGTTACATCTCTAAATGTCAATACACTGTGCCAACTGCCAACAGTGATGCCAATACATTCCACTTGGCATCAAGCCAACAGCGACTGATATGCCAACGTACCGAAATAAATTGCATTTTCCTCCGTGATTACATTTTATAAGCGGTCGCGGAAGTTAATAAAACTTACATCTTTGATGTTACATTATTATCCGGGCATCATTTTCGCGAGCTTGACGCAGGCATAAAAAATTAACGACTAGTGTAGTGACGTGGGACGAACGGTGCCAAAATGAGCACAGTGCCAAATCGGGTGAATGTCAAACTGGCAAGATTGTTTTACAAATACATGGAAGAGTCTAAAGAAAGGCAAAATGAGCAGGAACGAGCGAAAACGGAGAAGCCTACAGAGGCGAAAAAGGATTACGAGTCGTACCCACCCTACAATTTCTCTTGGTTCATCGAGAACAAAATCGCGGCTATGGGATGGCCCCAAACTGAGGAAAACTTGAATTATTTGGTGGACGTTGGAGTCAGCCATTTGATAACTCTGTCTCCGGAGCGTTGGCCGCCCATTACGGAGTTCAAAAGGAAATTGAAATGGACCGAGATCAGGGTGAAGGAGTTCGGAGCGCCGACGTTGAAGCAAGTGTTGAAGTTCATTGAGATTTGTGAGCGGGCTCATATAAGAGGAGAGGTGAGTAGGAACTGTTCCTAAAGTTATGAAAGAAACTTATGTAAAAGTGCTAAGGTTTTGGAAACGTGGATTACATTGTTTTTATGAACGCCTGTCAAAAATATCATAGCACTAACACACCACTTCGCCTGACAGAATCACTTGATCAAATTTAGATCAAACGCCTGATTGAATCTCAATTGCAAATAATACATATGCACCAAGGGTCTGCTACAATACTTACTTAGCATTACTGTCATGCTCTGCAGGTGGTCGGCGTGCACTGCAGGCACGGGCGCGGGCGCACGGGCACGATGCTTGCGTGCTACCTCGTGCATTTCAAGGACATGGCGCCGGAGCGGGCCGTGCTCACCGTCAGGGTTCAGAGACCAGGTAGCTAGATTCATATAATATTCGCTACAAAATCAGCTAACTGTCACTAAAGAACTACGTGATATTCTTTTTAAAAAAGTCAAAAATACTTTCGTTAAAAAATCTTAGGTGATAATAATAATAACATTAAAGTACGTACAAAGGATCTTGCCATCATGAAGTTAGCGCAACTAGCGTGGTAATGGTAACAATATTTTAGACCACGAAGCCTCCGCTCATTGGTTCGTTCTTTACACTCTTTGGAGCACACGAAAACAGCTATTACAGCTTTACAGCTATTAAAATGTATAACAATCTAACTTTAGAAGTTAAGATGGAAAGAGGACCAGAATTTAACAAAATGTTAAAATATTGTTTTTAGTGCAGTTTTTTTTAAAATAAAATAATATTTTTCACAATAGATTTAAATTCTTAAGAGTATTATTCAAAATATGGTTTACCTATTATTTCGTTTTCCAATTTTAATATATTTTAGTCTCTAAGTTCATTATTGTACGCCCGAAATGGCCAAACTCTTGGAACTTTAAACGAGTCTTAAATTTTACGAACTTTTAATCATCGGGGCGAAGATTCGCTCCACGTAATTGCTAACTTAATTTCCTTTATTTTTTTTTGTATTTACTTAAGGTTCGTGCGAAACCTACGACCAAGAGAAAGTGGTATGTCACTACCACGACTGCGTCCGCGGGACCTTCCCCAAGCCGGACTACCGGCTCGTCGAAGACAAGCTTTACTTCGACATCAACATGAAGTACGCCTACGGACAAGAAGAGACGAGAAGAGACTCCAGCGACGAAGAAGAACAGAAGATCGTCGAACTCGGCCAAGAAGAGAAGGGAGTGAAGCTAAAACTGCCAAAGAATAAATCAAACGCCATGGTGATAAATCATAGGATTTATTTTTAAGCCTTATTTTACCACTTTTTTGTATGCTAATAAATATGTGCAATACAAGTGATTACAAATAAAGAAATACAATTTATGGTTAGGTTGTTATTTATTTAAAAGAATTCACCATTAAAAAACACCATCCTTTTAATCATTAATTGCACAATAGTTAGGTATATTCTTTTTCAAAGTACGATTCGCTCTTTCTATCTTGTACAAAAAAGCCATGCCAAAAAAAAACATTCGTTTTGTTTGAGCCGCTTCTACAAGTTGAAGTCACACTCGTCGAAGTGACTTGAAGGAAAAAAATAGCTTGTAAGTATACATTGTAAGTAGGTAGTTGTTCTAACTGATCCTCTGGATGTGACAGCCCAGCAGCCCGGGCTGCGCCCAGGGCCGCGGCACTAGGGTGACGCTGAGCACGGCGCGCGCCCGCCGCACCTGCACCTCGATGGGCTGCCCCGCCGAGTGCGACACGATGTTGTAGATCTGGCTCATGTCGCCGAAGTTGCTGTGGCTCACCGAGCCGAACTGCACGATCTTATCGTTGGTGCATAGCCCCTGAAAATAAAAACTCGGGTCATTCGGGTCACTCCTCGGGTCGCTCGGGTCACTCGAGTCACTTTGGCCACTCGGTCCTATCGAGGCACTCGAGTAAACTCGGGTCACTTTGGTCACTCGAGTCAGCCGAGTCACTCGGGTCCATCGTGTTACTTTGGTCACTCGGGTGACGGGTCACTCCACAAATTGCTGAGTTTCACTCGGGTCGCTTGGGTCAAACTGGTCCGTCGGGGCTCTCGAGCCATCCGGGTCACTCGCTTCTCTCGAGTCACTCGGGTGACGTCGGGTCACTTTGGTCACTCGGGTCTCTGGAGTCACTCAGGTCTCTCGAGTCACCCGGGTCACTCACTCGGTTCTCTCGAAAACCTGGGTCACTCGGTTCTCACGAGTTACCTGGTCACTCGGTTCTATCGAGTCACCCGGTCACTCAGTTCTATCGAGTCATCCGGGTCACTCGGTTCTATCGAGTCAGTCGAGACACCCGTGGCCGGGCAGGACAAGCGACTGCCTTGGGTCGAGCGGTTGCCTCGGGTCGAGCGGCTGCCTCGGATCGAACAGCTGCCTCGAGACAAAATCGCCTCGGGCCAAGCGGCTGTCTCAGGACGAGCCGTTGCTTCGGGTCGAGCGGCTGCCTCGGGACAAGCTAACTGCTTGGGCCGAGCGGCTATCCTCGGGACAAGCGGCTGTCTCGGGACAAGCTCGCTGCCTCGGGTCAAGCAGCTGCCTTGAGTCGAGTGGTTGCCTCGGGTCGAGTGGGCTGCCTTGGGACAAGCGGCTGCCTCGGGTCGAGCACCTGCCTCGAGTCGAGCGGTTGTATCGGGTCGAACGGCTGCCTCGGGACAAACTTGCTGCCTCGGGTCGAGCGGCTTTCTCGGGACAAGCTTGCTGCCTCGGAACAAACTCACTGCCTCGGGTCGAGCGGCTGCCTCGGGACAAGCGGCTGTCTCGGGACAAGCTCGCTGCCTCGGGTCAAGCAGCTGCCTTGAGTCGAGTGGTTGCCTCGGGTCGAGTGGGCTGCCTTGGGACAAGCGGCTGCCTCGGGTCGAGCACCTGCCTCGAGTCGAGCGGTTGTATCGGGTCGAACGGCTGCCTCGGGACAAACTTGCTGCCTCGGGTCGAGCGGCTTTCTCGGGACAAGCTTGCTGCCTCGGAACAAACTCACTGCCTCGGGTCGAGCGGCTGCCTCGGGACAAGCTTACTGCCTCGGGACAAACTCACTGCCTCGGGTCGAGCGGCTGCCTCGGGTCGAGCCTCTGCCTCGGGTCGAGCGGCTGGCTCGGGTTGAGCGGTTGTCTCGGGTCGAGCGGCTGGCTCGGGTCGAGCGGTTGCCTCGGGTCGAGCAACTGCCTCGGGTCGAGCGGCTGCCTCGGGTCGAGCGGTTGCCTCGGGTCGAGCAACTTCCTCGGGCCAAGCGGCTTTCTCGGGACAAGCTTACTGCCTCGGGACAAACTCACTGCCTCGGGTCGTGCGGCTGCCTCGGGTCGAGCGGCTTTCTCGGGACAAGCTTGCTGCCTCGGGACAAGCTTACTGCCTCGGGACAAACTCACTGCCTCGGGTCGAGCGGCTGTGTAGGGTCGAGAATCGAGATTGAGTAAGAAAACGCGAGTGCGAGTATAGACGACGATTTTATGAAACGAAATTCTAGAAACATCGGTTTTGCTCATAACTTATGTGGTGAAACGCTATAGGTTTTCAATCTCACGCAGTGGCAACGGCGCTTCATGGTATTCGGCCAATGATGACGTCAGCATGCTAAATCTTACAATAGGTAATATGTTTAATAAAATAACTATTCCATGGAAACCTAGTATTATATTCAAATTAGTTTCTTAAAATGTTCTATATTTTTTTAGAAAATGGTATAAAAACAATAGGCTACAAAATTTAAACAATAGGCGTGTCGACAGTATCAAAGAATCGTCGATTTAATAATTTTAGGGCAATCTACATATTAAAATAATTTAAAACACGGGTTAAGTTTTATTAAAAATAATCAGATTATTAAGATTTTCAATAAAATAAAACATTAAAATATTGCTATCGGCCATATTGATTGAAACACCAATCACAGCGCATGACGTCACGCTTAGGTAAACTCCGCTGATACCACTGTATTTTGTTGTTGTGAATACTGCTTTGCGCTTTTGGAGTGGTTTTTTTTATTATTTAACGTGTGATTTATCGACTTTAATCTACAATATAACAATGAAACCAAGCTTTGTTAAGGCAAATAGCTCTAATTTGCCTAGGTTTGATATATAATGTTGGGCGATTTCCTCGCAACAAATAAAGAATTTTGCTCGTCTGAGTTCCGAAACGTGAAGGAAAAAAGAAAACGAATTTTGATAAGGAATGATAGCCAAGGCCAAAACAAACATAACCTCAATAAATTAATTATTCCATAGCCGCATTAATTCAACTATTTCCAGTCAAACAAACATTTTAAGACCTATAATTACATAATAACATACTCACATCAAAGTGGTCTTCACAGAAGTTTCGCCGTGCGAGCTTTAACCACTTAGCTCTTATTATTTTCTTGTTTGGAAAATGTACAAACACTTTGTTGGGTGTTCTTATTGATGTGTTTTTACACTGCGGTACTGCACACCACTTATAAATTTCGGAATTCATTTGTATCACACTAATTTTTTTAAATATTTTGTTTAAATTCTTCGTAACGCATAGACATAATTACATGTTTACCTAAGCGTGACGTCAGAGCCGACGCCATGACACCGCGAGCTGTTTTGGCGCACTATTTGAAAAAATATTAGAAAAAGGGTTTTAACTTCGTTAAACTCAAATTTATTACCGAAATAAAGGTTTTTTCGTAAATAGTAAATATGCACCGCTATTATGGAAGAGTATTTCAAAATCTTTCGACTCGCCTATACTCATTGCCGTATAAAAGAACAACGATGGCCGCCATAGATGAAATAAATACTACGTACTGGCCGCCGCGCCGACGCAGTGTAATAAGGAGCGGCAGCGGTGAACGGCGGTATAACAGGCGGCTAAATATCGCAACCTAAATACTGTATAGTGAAATAACGGCTTGGAGCACTCGACTCAACGACCCCTCGCACCACAAACGCGCACACACTGACATCATGTAGACATGAGTGTAATGTGTATAAAATTATTAGTATGCCAGAAATAAATGTTTCATGTTGCGAATAGAAGTCTTATCGGGTTTAGACACAGCACAATTTCCAATACATTTATTATTATAGAGTTACAACATTTTAGCATAATATTATTGTTCTTCGGAAAATGACCTTATTCCTTATGCGATTAAGGTGACTTTTGTAACGTACAAAACTAAGTAAAACTTTCCGTGTTCGTGGATCAGTCACAGTCGGAGTATGTATAGAGGATCGGCCGGACGAAGAGAGTAGAGGCCGGCCGCGGGCGTCACCCACTCACTCACACATACATGCATCCATCGATCGCAGGGCTGCCATTTCAGCGCTTTCCGCGCTAGATCTATCGCTTTTTGGCATGTCTTAGTGCGCATTTGAGAATTATAGCCCTTAGCGCGCAATCTAGCGCTTTTTTGACGTTCGTTTGGCAAATACTTTATCTATTGAGTAGAGGCGATATGCTGAAAATGATGAAATGACTAGTATCCGACCTCAAAAATAGTCAACGGGCATCTCTAAAATCATTTATGGTTTATTTCTCAGTGAATAAAACGTTTAAAGTACAAGTAAATATACTTTAGCACCTACATAAATTTAGCAGAATCTAGCGCTTTTTTGATGATCCAAAATCATACAATCTAGCACTTTTTCTACCGCTTTTAGCGCTATGTGGGTTTTTTGATCTGGCAGCTCGGCAGCTCTCATCGATCGACGCACAGACATACTCGTCCGTTCTGTGGTATACGTCTAGTAAATTTGTCATACGATAATTCAACAACAATGCCGTCTTGTGTTGTGAAATCGTGTAAGAATAACTCTACTTCCAAGAAGAAAAAGCAAGGCATCACGTTTCACAGGTAAATACACAAACGACCACAATTTTCGCATATACATCAATGCAAATACAAAACAACTATTCGGCCGGTGTTGTCAGCTAATAAATCGGTAATTTGTCACCCGAAAAATTGAGAGAGGAGATCGATATTTTGTACTTATATTTGCAAAAACATGATCGTATGGTACCTACCTATTTTAACAGTCTTCTATTTGAAAAGGTCTGATTACAAGGTACCTAATACAATAACATACGATTTAATATGTCCGGTGATACTTTTTTATATTAGGTTTCCGAGCGACAACGAGCCGTGGAAATCCGATTGGATCAAAATTCTAAGGGAGTGTAGAAGAGAAAAGAACTGGACGCCCTCTAACGCTAGCGTCATATGCAGCGCGCATTTCGATTCTACCGATTTTTACACCACCAAAATGGGGCGTCGGCGCGTATCTACTTATTCGAACCCGACAAAGGTAGGTACTTAGGTACATTGTTTATACTTACATGAATTTACATTTATTTTCTTTAAAAAAAGTGTGGGCCTAACACTAAGATTTCACCTGTGTCGTGGGTACCGTTTACAGACTTATTAATATTAATGAAAGTAATTAAATTAAATTAAGTATAATGAACTATTAAAACATGGGGAAAAACCACGAACAAGAGGGAAAAAATATAATTCATTTTCTCATCCTACTAATTTTTGACAAGACGGCAGTCCCGACAGACCGGTATTTATACCGGTATTATTATATTTACTCTTTACCACAATAACTAGAACCGGTACCCAATGAAATATCGACCAGTTAGAGTAAGAAAACATACGTAGTAAAAATGTATCATTTTGCGCGTCGCTCTCATACGCCGCGGGTACCTCAAATTAATACCGGTAGATTAGGTACTTAGCGGAGCCGGTATACCGGTACCAGTCTGGAACCTATACCCGGATACCAGAACCGCTACGGACCTGCACTGAACCTGTACTTTTGGTACCGGTTTCAAGCCCTGGTCGGGACAGCTAGTAAGCTAGTGTGCTGTAATTTGGATAATTAGCAAAGTTTTACCAACATTGTGTTGCTGTATTGTATCATTTCTTTCAGTTGCTGTATGAAACAAACACGAAAGAAGAACTAGTTATACCGAATACATCAAATTCAGAAACTAATCGTGTTGAACAGGTAAACGTAGCCGCGAAACTAATTCGCCCCGGACTAACGTCGCATACCTATCTCATAGAGGAGTTGTTTTGTGCAGGACGATTCTCCTCCACTATACTAGCCTACTTTGATGAAATTTGTATAAACGGCAGAATAGAAATATAAAACTCTTTAGTGCACCAAAAGTAAACAATACAAAAAAAAATACAATAGGTAAACAGGGGTAGTAAAATGGGCGGTCTTATCGCTTAGAGCGATTTCTTCCAGACAAGCTTTGGATGGACAGTGAAAAATATATTAGGTAGTATGGTCGGTGGAGTATTTTTATCATCTGTTTTGTTTTAGTTTTTTCCATTGTTTTTTTTTCGATAGTATGCATCCATATAATCTTTGAACAACCATATAAACCCCTATTTCTCCCATTAGACTGTGAAAACTAGCGTCGCTTAGTTGGAAACGAATTTAGTGAGGGCCTTAAAAAAAAAATTTGTAGTTCTAGTATTAATTCACTTGTATAATATTTTTTCTTTCAGATATTGCTTGAAGTAGCAATCATAAAAGAGGAACAAGACGAACCTGATACTTCTTTACAAACTAGTTCATCAACCGTTGGACCAGGAACTGTTACCAATCAACAGGTATGATATGATTTGAACTGCCACCACGGGGCCAAGCCTGCCAAGCTAGGGTTCAAAAATGTATTTAATTTTACACTCTAATTTTCTTTCAGTTATTGGTTGAAATACCGAACATTAAAGAAGAAATGGAGCTACCAGACACATCCAATTGTTCAGAAGACAACGACATCAGACCGGTAACTTACGTTCAACAGGTATCATTTGAACCATCGACACCACCACCCATCAAAGAAGAACTCCACCACACAGCACCATCATCACCATCATCTTCAAATGGCAACGAGAGTGGCGAAAGAGAATCAAGCAGCATATGTGGGTCACAACATATACCGTCTGTTTCTCCTACCACATTCTCCTACCAGTCATCAGTCGGCCAACTACCAGCTGCAGACAGTGAACAGCCGTCATCGTTCAGCCCGTCAACTATACGTACCACATCCATACTTATGGCGCAAAGCTCTCTCAGTCCTCGAATAGCAAAACTAGTTTCTATGGACCCTCTGAACACGACGCCTAGAGAAAGAACTTTAATGGAAATTCTTCTTAAGAAACAACAAACAAATGTTAATCAAAAAAAGAAAATAAAAATATTAAATCAAAAAATTAGGCGTCTCCAAACGCGTAATAATTTTTTGAAACGTAAAATGAAATCTTTAAGAAATAACAATGATGACAATGAGGGCTGATTTTCATGTATTATGATTATTAAGTAACCCATATAGGCTAGATTAATAAGTCTGATTATTATTAAGTAAGTAGACCTATGTTAAATATTTTTTGCTCACAAAAAAATTAAAATTATGTTTAAATGAGTGAATACCAGAATTTTTATTTCGCCAACCAGTTTCACTCATCTTGGTAGTCTTGCAATTATTTATGGTTATGATAGTGATGTTCTTATTGTTTGGTAAGTTTGTCTGTAGTTAAGTAGTACCTAAGTGTTTTGTATTTTATCTTAACTTAATAACGAAATTTAGAAGCCAGTGTCACTGGTATTACAAACTCATACTTTACCACTCGGCCACCACTGTATACTAGTACCCAACTTATAAGGCGCGTCATGAATCTTCGTTCGCGCAGAAAAGAAAGTATGGTCCGAAAATTAACGAAAGAATGCTTAAAACTTACAATCAACCTAAGACCACTCTTATAAGGTTCATAATACACTGCAGCTGTTAGTTCCATCTCACTCTAAGCTCGCTAAGATGGCGGCAGCTGCCGACCAATAGCGGTTAAAAGATACACGCCATTGAGTTCATTTCCAAAACTGACTTTTTATTTACTACCCACATAGTAGAATCAAACATAAATTAAATGCAATACATAACATATCTCCCTTTTATAAATTATGGAATCAACTAACATTACACAAATCAAACTATCAAGCTCTTAAATCAGTATGACACAGAAAACAATTTAAAATTCTAATATTAACAATTTAAAGTTGACATAATTAATCAGAGCAATTTGGTATGCCTATAATGTCAGGCCACATCTCAGGTGGTGGTATTTCAATTAGTTGCTCATCCGATGTTCCAGACTCTGAGTCTAGCTGAGCTCTTTCCTCGGGCAATCTTGCCTCTGTTTGTACCGTCCTAGCCAGCATTTGATCAGCATGGCGGCGGTGTAAGTTGCCATCTTCCGTTCTCACCCTGTATGAGCTTGGACCTTCCACCATCTCTATAGTGGCTCTTCGCCACTTCTCACCGGGTCCATACATGTGAATCAGAACTGGCTGGTCCACCACGAAGGTTCTGGTAGGCGCGCGCTGTGCCGCCGCCTCCAGCTGCTGTTCACCGCGGCTGGGCGCTGAGTCAGGGTGGAGTGAGGATACAGCAGTCCTGTACTTTCGGCCGTTGAGCATCTCTGCCGGCGTTTTGTTCGTGCTGCTATTCGGCACTGTGCGCATATAATAAAGCACCTTGCTCAACTTCTCACTCCATGGCAGATTCAAATCCATCTTCTTTAATTTATTTTTAAAAGTCTGTATTGCTCTCTCAATCTGCCCGTTTGTCGCCGGGTGGTAAGGTGGTGCCCTCAAATGCTTTATCCCGTTCTTCTTCAGGAAGCTGACAAATTCCTCAGATGTAAATGCTCTACCATTGTCTGATACAACGACTTGCGGCAGGCCTTGTGAAGCAAAAATCCTCCTCAATAGAGTTATTACAGCTCCGCTGGTCATAGAGTTGATGATCTCTGCTTCAATCCATTTGCTATGGCTGTCAATCAAAACAAAAAATGTTTTTCCCTGAAAAGGTCCAGCAAAATCCACATGAACCCGACTCCAAGGTTTTTCAGTCATAATCCAAGCCTGTGGATCTCTAGGTGGACAGTTCCTTACTAGCTGACACTGCTCACAGCTGGCCACAATTTGCTCTATTTGACTGTCCATCTGGACCCACCAAACATAACCTCTTGCATATGCCTTAGTTTGGACAATACCCGCATGTGGGGCATGTAAAATTTTTAGTACCTCTTCTTGCAACTTAGTAGGTACTATGACTCTGTTGCTCCATAATAAACAATCATTATTAAGTGAAAGAGCCTCTCTTCTGGTCCAAAACGGTTGTAATGCTGGGTCTGAAACTCTGTTCGGCCAGCCATGCTGTACATGGAATACAACTTTTTGCAGCAGTGAGTCCTTCTTCGTTTCCACTCCAATTCTTTCTGCATTTAAGTTCCAGCCATTAGGTTGTTCATCTAACAACAATACATCTTTAAGAGGCTTTATAGCTACTGATCCCGTAGATGGTGCAGTCCACCTGCTCAATGCATCTGCATTACCGATGGATTTTCCAGGTCTGTGTTTTATAACATAATCATAACACGATAGTTTTAAAGACCAACGCAGCATTCTCGGTGAGATCTGGTCAGGAATAGGTTTCGTTGGATTAAATAAGCCTACCAATGGTCTGTGGTCAGTCACAATACAAAATCTGCGACCCAGTAGAAATTCGTGAAATTTGGTCAGTCCAAAGATAATAGCCAAAGCTTCCTTGTCTATCTGTCCATACCTCCTCTCATGGTCCTGTAGAGTTCGCGATGCCATCATAACTGGTCTCTCTGATCCATCATCCATGACATGTGCTATGATAGCGCCCACACCATATTGAGATGAGTCACAAATAAGCAATAACTCCTTTTTTAGATCATACCCCACCAAGGTTAGATCCGATGACAGCAAGACCTTGGCCTTTTCGAATGCCGCTTGCTCATGTTCACTCCACTTCCATGGCGTTTTGGATTCCAGCAATCGATACAAGGGTTTCAATACAGTAGCTCTGTCAGGCAAAAACTTTTGATAAAAGTTATACAAACCCAAGAAAGCCCGCAAGGTTTCCTTATTAGTTGGGGCTGGTTTCTCTTGGATTTCTTTCACTTTTGCCGGTGCTGGGTGAAGTCCCTCACCATCAATCATATGACCCAGAAATGTAATGCTGTTGGCTGCAAAAATACATTTCTTGCTATTTAGTCGGAAGCCCATCTCAGTTAACTTCAGCATCACTTGACGAAGCCTCTGATTATGCTGTTCCAATGTAGAACCAGCAACTGCCACGTCGTCAAGCAAGCAGGCCACACCATCCATGCCTGCTAAAGCGGAAGACATCACCCTTTGAAAAATACACGGCGCCGCACTTACACCAAAAGCAAGGCGATTCACTTTCATAAGTCCAATGGGTGTATTCAGTGTTAACAGCTTAGCCGTCTCATCATCAACTTTCAATTGGGTGTACGCTTGCTTCAAGTCCAGTTTACTAAATACTTTGCCACCGCTAAGCTTCACAAAAGCTTCCACAGAGGTTGGAAGCGGGTAGCTATCCACCTTTATCGATGCATTGACTGTAGACCTATAGTCTCCACAGATCCGCAACGAGCCATCGTCTTTCTTAACTATCCTTAACGGAGTGGCCCATTCCGAGTACCTCACTGGGGTCAGCACTCCTGTGTCCACCATTTGCTGAAGTTCTGCTTCAACCTGCACCTTCAAAGGAAAAGGTACCGCGCGTGCCTTCAAAAATCGTGGTGTCGCATCAGGACGTAAGTGAAGCGTGACTTCTGGACCATTGTATTCGCCTAGCTCTTCTTTAAACAAATCAGGAAATTCCTTCTTGAAAGGCACCAACTCTTCTTCGGCCCAGTATAAGCCCGTCACTTGAATGTCTAATGACTTAAACCAGTTGCGACCCAAAAGGTTAGGTCCATCCCCAGATACAACCACTAGTTCACATTGAGCCTCTTTCACGCCCAAAGACACACACACATTAGCCAGTCCTAACACTTTCAATGGGTGTCGAGTCCATGTAACCAACTTCAATGCAGTATTGTGTAGTGGAGGAGGTGTCGACCACAACTTCTTGAAAGTTGTCTCCGATATGATGCTGCGAGACGCGCCGGAGTCCACTTCCATTGTCAAACTGGCTCCATCAATAATTACGTCTGCTAATATTGGAGGTCGATAACTGTCTGAACACACATAGACACCCATCATATCTTCAACTTCAGGGGAAGCTTCCTGCTTGTCTTCTGTCCACCTGATGTACTTTGGACTTCTTGTCACAGGCTTTTGCAATATGCCCATACTTCTGACATTTGTAACACTTCGCTTTCACAAAGGTACACTTCTCACCCGGCTTGTGTACTCGGGTACAATGTCTGCATTCATTTGACTTTATTCTGCCAATGTCCATTGGTTCGGAGGCCTGAGATGGAGTCGTTTTCCCTTCGTTACTCGGACCAGGGTACATATCTTCACTTGACGCTTGATGATTGAGACACATTTGTACCGCCGTCTCGTATGTCAGTCCTTTTGTTTTTAATAACTCCCGTCGTAAACGATCGTCACGCACTCCTAAAACAAGTCTGTCCCTTAATTGACGTTTAATGTCCGTAAACTTGCACTTGGCACATAAAGCACTTATTGCAGCCACAAAATCTTGCACGCTTTCACCTTGCAATTGCCCACGTCTATGAAATTTGCCGGCTTGCAAAATTTCATTAACCTCTGGTTCATAGAATTTGTCCAAGACACCCAGAATGTCTCTAAAATTCACTTGTGTCGGGCGTAACGGCACTAAAAGTGATGCAATTAGAGCATACGTATCCTTCCCGCACTGAGACAGAAACAAAGATCGCGATTTTACATCGTCCTGTTCCGTGAGTCCCGCCGCATTGAGCGCACACAATAACTGTTCTTTGTAATCACACCACACATCAGTTTTAGCGTTAAACTGCCCGGGCAACACAATATTCGTAATATTGAATGCCATTTTGACACAATTGCAATTTATTTTCCGCAGTCGCCACTAAAAGATACACGCCATTGAGTTCATTTCCAAAACTGACTTTTTATTTACTACCCACATAGTAGAATCAAACATAAATTAAATGCAATACATAACAGCGGTCAATAGCATTTCCCGTGCTTTGAGAATTCATCTTCTGCGCAGGTACATCGGTAAGCCATATCAGTTGGGTAATACTGTACTAAAATAAAGATAAATGAATTATCGGCATTGCAAAAACTTACAGCTAGATCAGCCGGGGATCCGTCAGCGACAAATGTTATGATGGCAAACGGTTCCTTCAGAATGCTATTGTCTCCGCTGCTGCTGCAATTATGCATATGGCCGTTAGCAGCATGACCATTACTGACGTGACCATTGGATGTGGTCGGCACCGGAGTATGTCTTTCGCCATTAGAGCCACGTAAGTCCGAGTGGACATCAGCGAGGCCCTGTTCTATCAGCTTCATGAGATTTTTGTGGTCATTTTGTAAGCCTGGATGGGAAGTGCAGAGTATCTTTTATTTTACTCTTTAATATACCTAAGATAGGTAGGTACTATTGTTGCCAATATAAAAACATTTCTATTGTATGAAAGATATTTATTGAAGTACTATCTTTTAATGGAGCAGACCAGTAGAAAGGAAAGTAAAGTTTGTGAATTTCTAGGGGGTCATTTCCGGAACTACTGAACGAATTCCTAAGAGTGGTTTATTAAAAGGAAGCTATGTTTCTTCAAGTGGTTCACATTTTACCCTGGAATATACAGTTCCTGCTGGAAAACGAGGGAAGAGGGTAATTGCTAGGCTAGTATCCTTATGATTTCTTTACAAACGACGTGTGAATAACAAGCCTCAGTTTATACATTTTTGCTTAGTCATGATTGGTGGAAACTTCAATTTTAATACTTACAAATGATCTGGTGCCTCGCTTGGCGAACCTTGTACACGTCGATGTCGTTTCTAGGGAAGCCCTCGGAGTCTACCAAGGGCTCGTGCATGCCAATCTGGTTGGTTTCTAGGACCGCGTTATGATCACGGATTTCGCTCTCTAAGCGGTCTTTCTCTTCAATCAGCTTCAGCACGCGGTCCCTAGCGGGGCCGTCCATTTTCCAACCAACCATATCTATCACCCTAACTACTACTTGGTCTGTGTCTATCACCACGCAGTATTTATTTTCTCTATGTATCTATCTAGAAATTGACAATTTTCTAAATTTTCTTTCCGCTTGTTTACAAAATATAAATGAGGGAGAGAGAGACAGAGACAGCCATAATTGACTTGACATTGACAACTTAGCGTCAGCGACAAGCAGCATGACAGTGACAATGACAACAAAAGCAACGTTTTGGTCTTGCTATCAACAAAAATAAGGATGCTGTTATTCTCAGATTTAATACATCTATGCCGCTATTCGTTAAAACTTATCACCGTTAACCGTTGTTGTGTAATATTACTACGTATGAAGACGTTGATATTAGATTTGCCCTTCGTCAACACTACCATAATAGTAATAATAACAGACTATCACACACGGATGAGATATTTAGCTGTACCGTAGAACCTTACAACATTGCCTTTGCAGTACAACTTTGCCAAAACCCGAAAAATAAACAAAAGTTGTCGTGGTAAATTTAGTTTATAAGATAGCAACAGTTTTGAGTGTTTGGGTAAATCTCAGACATATATATGGCAATACAAGCTATTAGTTATGTTCCTAACTTCGCTGAATTTCCTGACAGCGGCCATCAAAGTAGGGGTAGTCGAAGGTGGTGTCAATTCCGTGTCGCAGATTTTACCGTGCTATTCCCAAAATACTTGTTTCAGATGAGTCACATTGCATGTGCTTAAAAACGCTTTATTGGCGATGAGTTTAATTCCTGATTCTGTGCTGTAGGTCGCTTTATTACGAAGATATTTAACTGGGCAAAGTAGTGAGACATTTCGAGCAAAGAGTTTGAAACATTGCCCACCGCAAAAATGGTGCTAGGGTTGACACTTTTAGAAATTGAAAATTCTGCATAAGTACATACTAATTATAATAATAAATAATAGGTAATTATTACAAAATAGGTACCTACCCAGATATTAACTTAATTTGAGAAGAATATGGTGGTAGTCTAAAATATATTAAGTAGGTAGGTAAGTACCTATGGAACCTCAATAACTTCCTAAGCTATTGCTTTGAATTGTATTTACAATTCCTAACTAAGTAGGAACAAAGAGATAACTAGGTATAATAAGTTTGGCATACCAAGGTGCAAGTTTAGTTTTGTTCTTTATTTTCATAATTGTATAAATTGATACCTACGTAATATCTTGATAGGTAGGTACTACCTAGTTACCAACATATTTATTTAATAATATTTTTTTCATTGTTTGTAATAATAAATTTAAATAAATCTACAAAAATATAATATTAAGATTTTGCTTTTGTAGCAGCCCTAGCACCTCACATCACTTTGTATGGAAGTAGATCTGGAGGGTAGTACAAAATTGCCCACCTCATTTAAAAAAAAACTATAAGGTATTTTAGCTTGTTGTCAACAGGGTTCTTTACACCATTCCTCAAGATATATTTTATTATCAGAGCAATAGAGCTTACGGTTTCTCGAATATTCAAGGTGAGCAATGTTGTAAGAAATGGCTGATAAAGTTGCCCGCCTCTTTGACCGTAATTTTATCCGTATATATTTAACATAATTACAATTTGTTTGGATATATACATTCCTTTAATTGCGCTTTGTATAACTGTATATTTACATTTTGAATGAAGCTAATCCTTTTTGTGCTATCATAAAAAATAGTAAAAAAGCGGGCAATGTTACAAGGTTATACGGTACTAAATATGCTCGGCAAGAACGGGACACTCAAGGATCACTGCCAGAACATCCCGATACAGGTTACAGATACTACTCGTATACTATTATAGGTAGGTAAGACTTACTTGAGAGAATTAGATACGTTACCACATATTAAGGGTTATTATAAGGCCAGATGGCCGATAAACCCCACCCACTCGGGAGTGCCAGAATCCCGAATTGTTGCCTACTAAAAACTATGCACGCTTTAGAAGCAATCAATGTTTTATGTTTCTTTCTTGTAATTATTATTTTATAACTAGTTTCCATGACTGTTTCCTTCGATCATAAAGATTTCATTGTAATGGTAGGAGCTATTAGTCAAAATATTATGGTGATCATTTCGTCCATAAACTGAGTGTTTCAATATTTTCTGTATCAGCATTGATATCAATGTAATAGCCCCTCTGACCACTTAAATTATATTTTATAACTACTTATTAATTTAATTAGGAAGTATAGACGAGGAGAACAGAAACAACGATACATTAATTGTTATTCTTTATATTTTGAAATCAATAATGAGATTTTAAAACTGTAGCTCTTCAGGTTCCATTATTTATACAAAAAGATACTGCAAGCTTTTAGTAGATTTGTTTTGATTTTACATTCAACAAATACAACAATGATTTAAATAAAAATGACCAGATTAATAGTTATATAACTCTAATAATAAAGACTTAATTACAGAGTCAGATTTATAATAAAATTAACAGATAAATGTGAGTCTTGGTTAACATTTTAATGAAGAAAGGTTACATTTTAAAGCGTTTATTTATTTTATATCTCAAAAGTATTCTTAGCATTTATTAAGTAATGTCTTTTGCGACAAAGTGTACTTTAGTTAATTCACTTAAAATAAAATAAATGTCAGCTATGGAATTTTTAAATGAGCAATTTTTGGGTAAATACAACATCACGCTCGCCGACTCTGGCGTAAGTCACGAGAATTATTTGTAATTTACATGCCAAAAATACAATAATAATTATAATCGATTTCCATCACACGTAATTGTGCATATCAACGTATAAATAAATATTATAGGTACATTATTGTACATAGGTACAGAAGGTGAATGAAAAATCATATCAACCAATATTGAACACAAAGAGGATCTAAAACAAGAAATGAAACATGATTGTGCATTACAAAGAAAAATACAAATAAAATCTATTATCACCTTATTTAATTACCGAAAACAGTTTCAAACCGATCTATCGATACATATAGTCTGGCGTAACCATACGCACGAATACAATCGTGAAAGAAAGCGTAGTCAGTTTTCTACTATCCTCAATTAGTTCATTTAACAAAATGGTCCCTAAAGAAAAATATTTAAACATAAGATCGAAATCACACTTTTATCCGTTCTCCGCACAGAGATTAATACGTATAACATACAAAACATACTCTAACAATTATGGCAACGTTGACAATAAATAAGGGGGAAGGACAGGGGGAATATTCACATCGAAAAAAATATATCGTTACGAAGTCGCTCTCAACGAACGTAATGAATAAACACTGACAGCACAAAATAAATAAAAAGTCCAAGTGTGCATAACTTGCACGGATAGTACAAAAAATAAGTATACAAGGCAACATGTGCAGACTTTAAGTTTTACTACTACCATCTATTGTTTTTCATTTTCAAAAGCCACATTCGCAAATTCGTATTTTTAATTATAAGCTTGGCTTAATTCGCGAATTGGTTAATTTTGTTAGTATAATTTTAATAATAACATATCAGCGAAATGTGACTACGCGAATGCGAGCCGCTCTGCTTCGACATTCTAATTGAAATCTATAGAAAGGTGGGGTATATAAACATTGGCGTAAACAAAGAGATAGTGAGTATATCGAATTAAAAGCGTCAGAGCGACTTTCAACGCATAGGTCACGAAGGTCATTGCCCGATCGCGTAAGAGTGCGAATAGACAGCTTGACTGGCATTAATTTAAACATCGTCTACAATCGGAATGGTTCGCGTTTCTCCGTCGTTCGCGAGGAGGCCGGAGTGCCTCGTCGGGCCCCTGGCGTGGCAGGAGCGCCGTTTTCAGAAGCGTCGGATGGTTTCCTCAGCAACCGAGACACGGCTGTCTGCTGGCCAGACCGCACTGGTGTCGTGCTGCCTGAAGGCGTTCTTTGCCTATCGTAAAACAAATGAATTAGCACACAATCTTAATCATCACTCACCATGCACAAAGCTCTACAAACAAACAACACTAATAGAAAAGTCCAAACCCAAAATTATGAAAATACCGTCATGTTACAAGTTTCAATGTTTACCTAAAATCAAGGTAGGTAAGTGTTCAGCTAAATTGCTCCAAAACAAAACCAAACAAAACGCTACAATTTGTTAGAAAATGTCAAAGACAATCTGAAAGCGCTACGAAACAAGTATTACCTATTGAGGTTACAGTTAGTATGGTGATCCTTTATTACGGGGATGCGGCTGCGGCCGGGCGTTTGTCCATCGGCAGAGGCAAACGACCCGCTCCTATGGTGGTTAGCGAGCAAACGGAGACATAACAGAAAATTAGTGACAGGACAACAGAGAAGAATATTAGACAGGTTTATTGCACATGCATGTAAAGATAATGATTGTCATAATGCTCAATTACTTGCAATTACCTATATTATAATTAGGTATTTGTAGATTTATTCTTAGACATATTTAAGGAATATAAATATTTGCATATTTGTATTTTTCAGTGCATGTGCAATAACTATACATACATAACAATAGGTACGTTACGACAAAATACACGTAAGAGTAAGTATTTTTTTCCCATATTATTTATTTTACCATACTTAACCATATTTTTATGTTAAGGTAATTTTATTACTATAAAATTATCAATACATTTTAATAGTAATATTGATTCTAAATTACTGACTCATCAAAGTTTTCTTGATAATTTACGTGTAATAAACAAACCTTTACAAATTATGTTTGCTTATGTGCATTTTATGCAAGCAAAAGGATTTAGGTAGATACTCTTTTCTGTAATTTTGTCAGACGATTACAAAAAGCACGTCAGATCAAAAGGCTTAGCTACATTATGCCACAACACGTCTTGCGACGAAATAAACGACCAAAACAATCAATTAAGTAGTCTTACGCAACTGGCTACACTATAAACCAAAATCGTAGCGTAGCCATTTGCAATGCTGAATAAAAAATGATTAGCCCAATCGTTCGTTGACTTGTCGCAAATCGCATCGTTACCCAAAATAGCATCAGCCATAAATAAATACAAGAAGGCCCATGAAAAAATGTTGTGCAAGTGTTTTGTGTTTGTGAGGTAGGCAAGCGTGAATCAATAGTATATACAAGTTTAGTATAAATCTTATTCATTAACCATTAAACCACAGTGCAAAAGCTATTCATAAATCATCATTACTGTTAAATGTGCTTCAGGCGGTGTCAGTATTAGTAGATAAAACGATGTGTAAAATAATAATTTTGCAGAAAAACACTGTATTCTCGAAAATGCGAATGAAAAGAATTGACTCCATGACGAGCGAACTTTGTGCGAAGCAGATGGAGTGATCAATTAAAAAGCCTAGTGACTGCGAGTCAACATGTTGATGTGATGAAACAGATGTCGTAGTAGTAACATAAAAACAATTCCAAAATTCAAAGAGCATCAATCAAAATTATCGAGCAATACGATGCTAGCATTCTACAAGCTTGTACCCTTTGACATCTCGCTGGGTCGGCTTAGACGCTTCGCCGCTCGATTCGCTTATATTACTTTCGTATTCATTGTCGCTCGTCATTCCCGAAATGCTGAACAGTGAGGAGTCGTCTTCGGGACTTCTCTGCTCTGACTTCCTCGAGGGATCTTGGGAAGTGGGACTGGGTTCTTGGGAACCCTCCCTGGAGTGGGACTTTCGAGAGATTTTCTGCCGTCGTTCGACAGAGGGGGTTCTCTGAGATCGGTTGCCGACATAAACGGGAATCTTGGTGGACCCTTTGGTTTGGAATGCAGGATGAGTATGGGATAAGGACTTGGGATGCTCGGATGCCATTGAAGATGGCTGGGAATGTGTCGAGCTGTTTCATTTCGTATCCATTTCCGTAATCGATGCATGCGAAAAGAAAAATATATTTAATTTAGTTAAAGACCTTGACTCCTTAAACGATGAGTTAGTAAAGTCCACACTGTGAAAGCTGTGTTTAACTGTAGGACTACTAAAGACATGCTTGACGTATTCAATAATCCATTTTCCCTTGAAAATCCAGTAAAAGCCAGATAAAATTGCTCCAATTACCCACCCATCACCCATATTTACAAGATACATCTATCAATATTTGGAAATAAAATATCAAATTCACGTGTTCTTTTCGAAAATGTGCACCCAAGTCAAACGACGTCACTACAAGTCCCTGTAATCCCTTACAAGCAATGTGTCGTGCTTTCTCCAACACTGTATAAATCTTTATAGTAACGGTCGTAATTCAACGCAAAACAAAAAGATCATCAAAAGAAAATGTAGGAAGTTGATAACACAAAGAAACATCATACTGGAAACCAGATAGAGAAAGAATGGCTACACCGCAGGCGCTGTTGGTAGATAAAAGATAGAAGCTATAACAATAATACATTTTCTTCAGAGCTAGACAATTCATAACTAAATTGGATTACCTCTGAATCACAAATGATTCTAGCTTCTATCTTTCTTGGTTTATCTACCAATAAGGTGCCGATGCTATGATGCTATAAATGCCTTCGTCGTTATTTTGAAAGTTACCTTTTCCCAGCCATTGTGTTGTGTAGGTACACTTATGTGTAGTTTGACTTCTTTTCTCATAAATTTAGGGCCTCAGGATAAATCAGTGTAATACATTCTTTATGCTTAACACAATTTCATTTCATAATTGTTTGAGATACCATTAATATCCCAGACAATCATCAAAGTGACTACCCTAAAAAGCTTTTCTAATTCAATAAAATGCGCCATAACATCGGCCGCCTGCAAGCGGTGTAGCCCCGTCAAATTCCAACCGTACAGATTCACAGATACACCGTAAACATTGCAAACCGTCATGTACCTCACTAGTGCCGGTACCGGTGACAGTGTGGGTATACTTGAGGTGCGGTACATCCCTCCGGCGGGGTACCTGTCCATATCAGTCGAACTATGTTTACACATCTGTATTCTAGCTTGTCAAACACATGGGGAGAGTTGGAGAACAATAATTGGAGTGTTATAGTATTTCAGAGAACAATTGAACATCGGCTACAATAGTTAAGCTTTGGGCAACTTGTAAGAATACTGAGAAAACTCAAGAAGACGATTAAATCGCCTGCATTCAGACAGGTAAGTAAGAAAGTCTGAAATTCTCCAATTCTCTTAACATTAAATCTGTGTAGGTAAAACTAAAAACTAAGGAGTTGGTACACTTCAAGGTTTAAACGTACCTTCCGCTAGCAGGTGTCAGCAGTCCAGTGGGAGTGCGGGGCCTGGAGCCTCCGTTCGGGGTCTGGAGGCCGAGCTTGGTGGCCGTGGCCGCAGCTCGGGCCACCGACGCCCGAGTGTTCGTTACTTTACGCATGGGTATGCGCGATGGTGTAGTCGCATCGTCTGTTACAATGGGAATAGTCATTTATACGTCTACCGGAGAGGTTAGCTTCAGGTATGATGTATACGAAACTGATTCTTCTAGCTTTATGAACACTTCTGAATATAGGACAGAGGTATGGAAAAAATAGATTGCGCATAATAGGGTCTTAGTTATGTTTAGAGAATGTTAGTTAACTGGAAAATTCTGCTGTACCTGTGCTATCTAAAGAGAGGTTTGATCCATGTCGCGATGGCGGCTTAGATCCAGTTCTCGAACCTGGCCTTGAACCAGGTCTTGACCCTCCCGGTGTCAGCGTTGATCTGTTGAAAAAAATATTAATCAGTCTATGATCATTACAAAAATGCGCGATATTGCAAAACATTTAACTTGCGTTTCTTTGTATGCTTACCTAGGTGCACTGGGCTTCTTATATCTTGATCCGAGTCCGCTTGCGGCTTCGTTGTCGCTGAGGGAGTCAGGTGTTCCAGCGCTGAGAGAGGACCTGGAGGCCCTTCCCGCAACACCTGCCCCGGCAGACATTGGTACCGAGCGGGCTGTGCGTTCTCTCACCTACATCAAAATAATTTATTGAGCTGGGACTCTCCAATAGTTTCTAAAAACTTTTAAGAAGTAAATATGCACATCACACATGTATGTATAGCAAATAAAAGTTGCGTTGAAATTGAAATCTCGATTGAATAATAACGAATGACTATCGACATAAATGATACAGTTCGACTAGAAGAGGGCATGCTAATCTAATGGACTTGACGATGTACGATCACAGCTCTATCTACATTTAACTAAAACATAGTGAACACAAAATACAAATTAACAGAATTGAGACCTGCAATGAACAATCATTAGAGAGTGCACCGCCACACTTGATAGCCTAGATAGCATTACCCAATGGTATCCTGGAGACGGCTGGTATCCGTGATGGTGTGTATAGTGGTGTGCGCCCGGAGTCGTGGAGCCTTGCGATCTTGAGTGGCCGTATATGAACGCTTGCTTAGTGCCATGCGTCGAGCCGACGTGCAGCGGATACGAACAAGGGAGCTCTTCCCGCTGCCTTAAAGCCTCAAATATTGGCTTCAGCTGCTCCATAAACTCCTCAGCTAAACGCATCAATACAAAACCGGGAAAGCTCATTAAGGAGGGAAGGGAGAACATCACTAGAAAATAACATTTGCCTTCATAGTGCCAATCGTTTATCCGGAACCGCGGTTTGTTTTAACGACGAATTACGAGACGATGCGATGTTACGATTAGTCCACACGTTTAATCGACGAACGCGAAAATTTTACGAAATGCGGGTATGGTGGGATCTAGCGGGAAGGGTGAACGAGATACATTACCATAAACATCCAAGGCGCTGTCGTGCCACCTCTCCAATGCAGTGGTTCCAATGGTACACTAACAACACCAACACTACAACGAGCCTGTGCCTCAATGCATAGCTTGAACACACTAATACAACGACCAAACGCTACGAGCTCAACGCATGCTGCACTCACGACGATGCACCTTGCAAATGGATACCACTATCCATGTACAAGTTGCAGCCAAATAAAAACAAGCAGAATTTGAGTCCCAAACCGATTGCTCCCTCCAACAACTACAGTGCGCTTTTATGATACGTGTGCGAAATTAAAACTAAAATCTATAATATCCTGTTGAAAGAGGCTTTGATATATAGAATTAGAAGCGACTTACCTTCGTAATAGGTCCGGTGGAGGGTGGCGTGTTGGTGTTAGAGCGGGGCGTACGTGGTCTGAACGCTGCCATGCTCTGTGACACCCCATCCGCCAGAATGAACTGTTCCCGCAGTTCGATGTTCGTGCGTCCCTTGGCTGCATGCGGGCGGCGTCCAGTGCGCGTCACAAACGGGACAGGACAGGGGAGGGTCAAAGAAAACCGTACGGTAACGGGACAGGTGAAAAAAATAACACCAAAGTGTTAAAAGAAAACGGGACAGCGTGCATTGGTAGTGAGGAAAAGAAAAAAACAACAAACAAAATCAGAACATGTCAACAAAACAAACATAACAGTTGTAAATAAAACAGGAGTTTTTAAATTGTGTGCAATTAGGAACGGGAATAATAATATACGATTAGTTTATTCTCTCACCAAACATTATGCGGTCAGTATAAACCAAGAGCAAGATTCAAAATTTTAATTTTCACTTGAATTCACATTATCTAAGACGCAAACAAAATCCATTGTTTAAAACGTGATACCCGGGGGTTTCAGTAGTAGCGAGAACATAATACTATCGGTACAAACTATAATTCATTACTTAAAATTTTAATGTTTTATTGTTAAATGAAGGTGCAGGTATCTAATGACATGAAATTCGATATATTTATTTACAATGGAAATCATACGTCCGAACTATAACATCTTGCACTTGTTTTATACACATTAGTATCTACGTAATAAAATAATGTTATAATTATTAAATGCAAAATAAATTTCCGTACCGCAAATAAGCTTTTATTATTTTTTAACTCATCACCACTATTAAATATTAATAAAATATACTAATTAAAATATTTCAATAATAAACTTACGTTGACATTTTACACATTTGATGAAATTAGTAAATAAATAAAGAAGCACACTAGTACCTTATATTAAAAGCATCAATTGTGTATAAAGGCCCATAATATAATACATAATAGCAAAAAGAACTACAATAATATTGGTAGGCATACTACAATATGGCGAAATCAAAAACTAAGCCACACCAACTACAAACGGTTTGCTATGGAACCAATAATAAATAATTATTGTGTGAATTTGATATAAAAAGGCATAAAGTGCTAAAATGTTTCATAAAAAAAGAGGTTCCAAGACAAATCGTGTTGCTTACCGAGCGGGCAACAAGCCTCATGCTGCTCCGGCTTGCTCGGATCAGGCAGCGGTAGCACTAATGACACTACTTTATGTAAAGGGATTTTCGAGGATCAAACAAAACATAAAAATAAAATAAAAAATAAATTTTATATAGGATCACGGGATTTGGAACGGGCAAAGCGAATACGAATTAGTAAATTAGTAGCAACATCAACACTTGTTGTGGACATAATATTCGATGCTTACTTTATTTAGCCATACTGTTTGCTGATAACTAGCGAATTATTGATACGTTTTAAGTGTGCGACTTAATGCACTTAACACAGTGTAGTTGTACACAAATTACTATGATGAGAGTGCTTGTTGATGTAAAGTTTTGAATGTATCATACTTATTATTTGTTTTATTTATTCATTTTATATTTAAAATTCTGTACTAACTTCTATGTAAATAATTGAATTCAGTTGTACCATTTTATTGTTAATCCTAAACGAATATACCTAACGTTAATAGCGTTCGCGTTCAAGTCGTTATTTACGATAACTACTATTTGGGTTAGGTGGGCAACACCGCCTACTGCGCATGTCAAAACGATCGCGTCGAATTCGTCGAAAAAGAAAACAAGAACAATGGACGGAGGAATTCACACAGGACCGGTCGATTTTTATTTGTCTGACTCAGTTTTTCGATGTTAATCCGCGAGTGAAACGCCCAAAGATGACCGGGACGATTATTGAGAACTTGAGTGGTCGGAAGCTTGCAGTTTTAGTTTCGTTTCTATTGATTTGTCAGATAACATGTTTTCTGATCGGAGGCTTGGTCGCGCCCATGCCCGCTAACGCCCAAATAATACTCGGCACGGCATGCAAGGACACAACTACGGTGAAAAATGACACGAAAAAGTGGTTTTACAACGGGAAGACTGAGAAGGGCTGTATGCCTGTCGACCTACACAACGTATACCACGACCTATCGGAAAGAGACATAGTTTTCACTTTCAAAATGCCGGTGCCTCGCGAAAATCTTGAGTTGGACTACTCGCGGTGGCAACAGAACCTCATCGGAGTGCTCCAGGTGGATGTGAGCTACCACTCCCAGATGGAAGTACTGCCGCGGAGCACTATCACTATCGACGCGCGCCTCGCGTACCGCAACAAAGGCGATCCCGAATATAAGTGGACATTGTATACTCAATCGGTCGAAAAGCGTCACCTCGATTGTGACATCGACGTGAAGGCCGAGAAATATCTGTACAACTGCTCGGCTATACCTCTATTCGAACTCGGTTCTTTGTTCCATGACTATTACTTGCTAAATGTGAGGTTACCTATCGACTCTCCGGATATGAACACGAACATTGGTCACATAGAAGACATGTGGTTGACGGTCATTAATCAAAATGGAGGCTTCACTATAGTCTGGGTGTCACTGAAATCTGTTTTCTTCCCGTGCATTGTAGCCATTCTCGTATGGTTTTGGAGGCGTATCCACTTGCTTCAAAGAAAGCCTGTGTTATTAGAAAAGATGCTATTGAGCTTGGGAATCGCACTATGCCTCTTAAACATGCCGCTTGAGTACTTGACCCTGCATTTTGACTTGCCATTTATGTTACTACTGGGAGATATAAGACAGGGCGTTTTCTACGCCATGTTATTTTCATTCTGGCTCGTATTCGCCGGTGAACACATGTTGATTCAAGATGCTTCGACTCAGAGCTCTCTACAACAATACTGGCGGCACCTGAGTGCAGTTGCAATGGGCTGCATCTCGCTGTTTATCTTTGACATGTGCGAGAGGGGGGTGCAGTTACGAAACCCATTCTATTCCATCTGGGTCACCGATATAGGCACAAACCTGGCTCTGACGTTCATCATTCTTGCCGGAATATCTACTGGAGTCTACTTTTTATTCCTATGCTACATGATTTGGCGGGTCTTCATCAATATATCCCATAAACGCCAGTCCCTACCGACCATGTGCTCGGTGCGCCGTCTGCACTACGAGGGGATAATCTACCGCTTCAAGTTCCTCATGCTAGCGACTCTGCTTTGCGCCGCACTGACCGTCATCGGGTTTATATTGGGACAAGTTGCCGAAGGGCAATGGAAGTGGGACGAGAAGATTGAGCTGGAATACACCTCGGCGTTTTTCACCGGAGTGTACGGAATGTGGAACATCTACATATTCGCCTTGCTTGTCCTGTATGCGCCGAGTCACAAGCGTTGGCCAGCTAATGAAAACACATCGGACACCCAGATCTTGAGTGAGGAGATTGAATTCAGCCCATTACCGGACAGGTCTACCAGCGAGATATCATCTCTTACTTCGTTTATTCGGAAGACTACCATTGATTGAATCTCAAAACGTAATATAAGCAAACTTTAGTTTTAAGCAATTTTCTCATTCTAACCCTATAGACTTGCTAGTTTTTAAGTGTAGGATGGTCGATACCATATATTTTGGTCAATTTGCATTCAAATATTTAGCTTGTGACTTGTACTCGCACCATATTTAGAGTTGTTATCTATTCTAGAATCCTTAGACGCCGTGTCGTGTATTTTGAAGACTTCAACATAATACTAAGGCTATTATTGCTTCTCTGACTCATGATTTTAAACTGGTTATTTGGCCTTGGAGTATGCAGGTAGTAAAACATGCTTCCAAAATTAAAACTGACATTTGAGAATTCATTTTTATGTTGGTATTACTTATTACATTATTTCTGTGATAGATTTTCGTATTAACTTTATTTGCATTTTGATAACAGTATTGCTAGTTTTAATATTGCCAGCTACTTAATATTTATAATGGTTTATTTGTAAGTTTGATTATTGTAATGTGTAGTTAACATTTGTACTGGTAAATTAATAAATTGTATTAGAAAAATGTTGTTATTTGGTTATTTGACACTCGGTTCTCTATGTTAATGGACGGTAGTATTATTATTAGTTATCCCCAATAATAAGGGTGTTAACACAACGATTAATTACTTTTTAATATCCCGAAACGCTTGATTGACACTTTGAATATCACCAATGTCATAACACATTAGAATACTGACTTCTAGGCATTTCGCTTTCATTAAACAATAATTAAAATACTAATAGTACATAATATGTATCACCATGTACCTATAACAAATAGGTGTAAAATGCCTAAAAGTCAGCACAAATCGTTATAAAATAGACTTATGCAGTGCTTTCGTAAAAAAAGCTAAAGCATAAGTCCAGAACAAGTTATTAAAGCCAAGTAAATATTTATTAATTCATAGTAAACATACCCAATAGGATTAATATGTTGGATAAGGAATGTTTTTTTTTCAAGTTGATCTGAAGATTTTGGGACAATTCTTGGCTTCAAAATAGAAAATTGCAATAGACCAAATACATGAACAACCTTCAAAACAATCTCTTCTAAAACTGATTGGATAGTAAATATAGGTTTTTATTTAGGCCAATTGTAACTTTCTTCATCAGATATATTGTATCAGAACTTACAAAATATTCCTCTCTCACTTGTGATAAAGAACTCGATTTATTAGTTTTAAGAAACATAATATTTTGCCACAGGACATACAATACTATAATTTGTATCTACTAATAAAACCGTAAGGGACAAACAATCTGTACATTGAAGGCAAAAGTGCTAAGAAGGAGAGAGTGTAACATATTTGAAATGTTATTATTGACTGTTTTGCAATTTAACTTTTGCATTAACAGACATTTGTAATAACTAAAATTTACTACGTAAATCGAGGACTAAAATCGATTAAAAAAGCACCTGCGTACAAAGTCGCGCTGACACCTATTGTACAGGAGTTTTGACTTATAAAACAGTAGATCTAGGAACATTTATTGCCTTTGTATAATATTTTCGCAAGACAGAAAGTCGACATCCATACTATTATATATTTTCCTGTGGCAAATACAGAACTGCAGTATAACTTCACATCACAGTGAGCCAAGACATGTGGTTTTCCTACTTCATTGCTCAAGTATAGGTTATCAAATTGAATTTAGTAATCCTGGATACTATGAGCAACTACAATGTTAAATCGGGGCTCTCTTGCCGTTATCTAAGGTTTGAGCTTGCGGATTTATACTCAGGTATTGAGTGTGATTTGAAATACTTATACCGAAAACCGTACCAATTAAACATCTGTCTGTAAACGGCACTAACCGTCATAACTCAAAAGTTTAGACCAGAATTAAACATAATATGTTTAAAAAATTTCGTTCCACAAAATCAACGTCATATCATTCGCGTTTTCTTACTCAATCCTGGCGTCCTCAATTATTTTACTTGTGAATTTGTTATTGAGTTAGAAAATTCGACATCTAACCCTCGCTTTTTCTAACTCATTTTTAATATTTTACTAAAGTTGTATGCAAAAATACTATCGATTCACCCCAGTCCCATCTCCCCACATGTCTCAGCCCACCCCTCTCGCGTCTCCCCCTCGCGGGCACGTACCTCTGCACGGGTCGTTCTTGACTAGGAACTCGTCGAGCGCCACCCAGCCGCCGCCCACGCGCACCATCACGGTGGAGCGGAGGATGCGCACCAGCCGCAGCTTCTGCGAGTCACCGAACTGGGGGGAAAAGGGGGGTTAGGGGCATTCTAGGATACAGTGTCGGATTTACCACATTTCCCAAGTATAGGCTGTCGAATATTTGCCGTCCTTTCCTCTACAATACTGGTGTGCGTTACCGTTGAATGGGTTTCCCAACCTTTTTCGCATGGTGCCTATATTTTTCTTCAGCGTAGTTTTGACAAGCATTGTCAGGTAGGTATTTTGTGGAATTGTTTTATTTTATTTCAAGTGCTTCATAGAACTAAATAGTGGTAAATCGTATATATAGTAGTTAGTTCGGCCGATTGGAACTAGGTGGCGCGAATAAATCTGAGTGTACCTAAGTGTTTTAAAAATATCCAAGCACTTCATACCCCCCCTAAGATCTCTCTACACCCCCCCCCCTAAGGGGGCACGGTTGGGAAGTCCTGTTTATTGCCTTGCATTTTTTAGGCGAAATTCAGTGAAATGGAAGGAAACTCCTCAAGGAAAGAGGAGTCTCCTCACATATACCTCCACCGGCACCTCCGACACCTGCACTCACCCGGTACTTCCCCTCGCCGACCTGGAACACCCTGAACTTCTGCCGGCAGGTGCACAGCATCACCAGCCGCTTCACCTCGTCGTGGATCTTGTCCGCGTCGGTGGGCGGCCCGCGGCGCTCCACCTGAACAAACAAGTTGGGAAACATGAGAAGGTTGCAAAATCGATAGAAACCGCTTGGGAATAGCGTTCAGTTTAGCGTGTGTTCTAACGCGGCTGTTACGACATACACGGCGAAGACGTTTCTTGACTGTTTGAGGGCTAGATTATAAGGCTGAAAAAAACGAGGAACGTAGTATTCTGGGGAAATTGAGTGGAACAGAAAACTTAACTAGGTACGACTGCGTTGATTGGTTTAACAGAAAGGCAGATAAACACTATTAAAAAACCGGTCAAGTGCGAGTCGGACTCGCGCAGGAAGGGTTCCGTACCGTTATCTAAAAAAACGGCCAAAAAAACACGATTGTTGTATGAGAGCCTCCTTAAATGTTTATTTTGTTCTGTTTTGTATATTTGGTGCTATAGCGGCAAAAGAAATATAATCATGTGTGAAAATTTCAAATGTCTAACTATCACGGTTCATGAGATGGAGACTGACAGACGTACGGACAGTGGAGCCTTAGTAATAGGGTTCCCGTTTTACCCTTTGAGTACAAAACCCTAAAAAAGAAGACCCTAAAACTCGGCCCTAATTCGCCAAGCGTGTACATTTTAGGATAGTAACACATGGACACTCTTGTAAACCTCTAAGGTAGGTAAACAAGGATATCCTTATCATTAGACAAGCATGTACATTATATTTAAAATTTTATGGTTCTCTTTGTTAACGAGAATTAGGTATTTGACTTGTAAAAGTGCGATTTTATTGCCTACTAGCTGTGCCCGCGACTTCGTCCGCGTGGAATAGTGATAAAATTCACCTTTTAAACCTTTCCTGGACTTCAAATCATTCAAGATCAAAATCAGCCAAATCGGTCCAGCCGATCTCGAGTTTTAGCGAGACACACGAACAGCATTTGATTTTTATATAGGTACCTACCTATAGATAAATTTACAATAAATGCTTAGACTTTGACTTTGACATTTATAGGTGTAGCCTTACCCAGTCAGGCCTCAAGGCAGCTATAAACTCCTCCCAGTCGATGAGACCGCCGCCGTTCCTGTCAAACAGATCAGCCACTGCGCCCATTTCTAGGCGCGACGTGTCGAATTCTGAAACAAAGATTTGATTAGACACCACAGTAGGATATCGGAGGTATTTACACAAAATGTTACGGTTCCAAGTATTATTCATTATTTTCTAACACTTGTTACGTCTTTCTTTGAGTGTTCATGTGTATCTTAGTGATGTTAATCATTGACGCTCTTACCACAAAAGATTAGACCAGAGTTAAACAGAGGTTTATAAAATTACGTTCGACTTAATCGACGTCTTTCACTCGCGTTTTCTTACTCAATCCTGGCATACCTAATTATTATAGGTACATGTAAATTTGTTATGGAGTTAGAAAAAGCGAGCATTAGACGTCGATTTGTGGAGAAAATATTTAGACTCATCAGCTCAACTCTGGTTTAAATCTTGTGGTAAGACCGTGAGTGTTCGTAAATAAGCCCAAAAAACGCGTATTTCGCATTTTCCCCCAAAATTCTCATTCAGGAGTTTCAGGAAAGCATCACTTCACTGGAATCGTGCCCCTTGCCTGTAAATCGACTTGACCACTTAACCACGAGGATTGCACTGTCATTTCTATTGTAAAAATATAAAATACTAGCAGACACGGCCACGCGTTGCTGTGGCTAAGGTTTTTGTTATTGCGACTATAAATTGAGATGTAAGCTATGATGTATCTTTCAAGTTAGATCAAATTGCACGCGCTGTGCAAATTTGATTAAAATCGGTCAAGTAGTTTAGGAGTCCATTGAGGACAAACATTGTGACACGAGATTTATATATATTAAGATTTGACACTGGCTAAATGCACAAACCGTGTGAAACCAAAACTAAAAAAAGAAGGAGAGGAGACAAAGGAACAAGGAGTGGAGACAAAGGGACAAAGAGAGGAGACAAAGGAAGAATGAAAGGAGACAAAGGGACAAGGAGAAGTGGCAAAGGAACGAGGAAAGGAGACAAAAGGACAAGGAGCGGAGACAAAGGGACAGGGAGAGGCGACAAAGGAACAAGGAAAGGAGACAAAGGGACAAGGAGAGGCGACAAAGGGACTGCAATACTCACTGGTGTTGATAATTCCGTCGATGAACTCGTTCCTGGCAATGAACCCGTTATTGTCCTTGTCCATCTTGCGGAACAGGTCCGTGAGCCGCGACTTCTTGTGGTTCATGAACTTCAGGAACTGTGGGCAACGGACCTCATTCAGATTACAATGTCCTGCTAGCAGCGCCCGCTTTTTTTACTATACCGTTATTTGTTACGGTATGAAAAGTGCCGATCCTATTATCTTTTCACAATTAGTATAATATTTAGTACCAAATTTCATCGAAATCCGTTCATCCGTTATAGAGAGGGTAAATACACAAACATTCGCGTTTATAATATTAAGTAGGATTGTAGTAGGTATTAAAACCCCATTCTGTATCCCGTGGGGGATTTAATTACACTTACTATCACGCTATAGGGTTCTCCATATTTATGCTCAATTTCGTATTAGATTTATTCCAGTAGCGTTCCCTGCCTGATTATTTTTTTACTAACGTATTAACGAGTTTCACAACGTGGATAGCCCAATGCTATGAAATCACAGTGGGGTATAATTTTCCCAACTAGAAATTAACGTGCATGATAGGGATACTACAACAATCCCCACCAAGTTAGGTACGGAATCCCAGTGGGGAAAATGAACCCCACTAGAAATCCCAAACAATTTATTAAGGTTATCTAGAATTTAAACTGGCCTTAATCGCGCACAATATAATTTAGACATGCCAAAAATGTATAAATAATATGAAAATATATAATTTTGACATACATTCTAGTTAACATGTCGTATTCAGTACGCGAAAGTTTAAGAACTTCTAAGTTATTAAAGGCCCATCTCACCCTCTTTCTCCACTCGTCCCAGCTGAAGTTGGACACTCTCTGCAGCTCGAGCAGGTGAGCGAGACGGGCGTGCAGCCGTCTCTGTCTCTCCCACGCTAGCAGCCACACGTTCCTCCACTTGTCCCATAGGGTCTTCACGCGCGGTGAACGGAACTCCGGCTCGGCGCCTTTGCTGGTTTTGAAAAATGGTCGCTTAGTTTCTGATATCGTCTCTCAGGGTCTTTTGAAGATAATTACGACCAATTCCGCTGATTGATGAGCGGTGTCTAATAGGATTGTAATAATTACAAACACCAAAATCTAGAAGCAAATTAATTATTTATATTGCATTTTAAATACCCCTCAAAAGTGTGGGATATGGCAGCTATTTTTATAAACTAACTTCTAAGTTCTAACTAATACCTACTTCTACTTAGTAATAGTTCTAACTAATCAGCATTTTTTTTATTGCTATCTAAAATTGTATCTAAGTTACATTGTCTTACAGGTTGTTTTAGAACAAATAAGCACCAACGCTAGGGTTGCAGCATAACAGAAAAATCCACATTCTGCCAAGAAGCGTTTGCAAACAAACTTCACCCGTTTCACACAATCCCTCCCGGTTTAGCTTGGCAATGATGCCGGTTCCGGCCCGGTTTCATACAAATGTGATATGAAGAGGTACCAAAAGTATTGTATGGAACCGGAGCAGGAACCGACCTTGGACGTACAGCCCGTCTTAAGCTTTTTTTCTAAGGATTCACAAGAAATGATATTGTAGTCTCTTTGGAAGCGTAAGACCCCGACGAAAGCAATTTTGATAAGTAGTAATTTTTTTTAACTGCATTTAATATAATTTTATATAATATTATGAAGTATTTTTATTTTACTAGTATTGTCACATATAAATTTTATAAGAGAGCAATACGCATTTTGAATATGGGACAATAACTCAAAAAATATTTTGTGAAAATTTTTCATGTGTTTAAGTTTTTGAACGAAATTATAAGGTAAACAAACGCACCGGCAGTATTTACGTTATAGAATATACGAATAAACAATCAAAAAAAAATCTTCTTCTTTGTTTTTCTTTTAGCCTAACGCTTCCATAGTAGCCCGTCAGGATCAGCCCTTACCTTCCTTTAGCCGGGAATCTCGGGCCGTAGTGCGGCAGGTTCCGGTCTGGAGTCTCGCGGCCAGGGCTCACGCGACTAAGAGCACACGCAACATTGTAATCACAGTCAAAACCACCGTTAGTGCCAACCCTGGTTAGTTTTTTGCGGTTAGTGGGACTTGGCTTGAGGGATTTGTATTCAGCCAGTGTTTTTTTGGTTAATTCGTCATTTTGTTTATGTCTCGCTGTAAAGTAAGATTCGTTTTTTGTTTTTATATCAGTCTAACTAAATTCATTTTCTTGCCCTTACCTACCAATCTTTTTTTAAAATATTTAAGGTAGGTAGGTACGGCGAATTTAATTATAATTCAATTCTGAGGTTATCAGACGATATGATTTTACTCCATCTAAGCCTAGAGTGTATTTGCACTGGCCACTAAGTTTCAGTATACAGAACACAGTGCATTTTGTACATTTCACTGAAGCAGCTGCTGTAGACTACGGTACTCGCTCCTGCACACGCCCCTATACAGTCAGCAACATTTTTCTCCCCTTTTAAAACTTTTCATTTAAATTCAACGCAAAGAGTGAATATTTTACGTAATACGTAAAACTAAATTAACAGTTACGACACGTCCAGTGACTTTTGCTTCTGACCGTACCAACTTCATTGTGGTATAAATGCTATTAGCACTGGCAAGAGAGGTCTATATTGTGGTTTCCAATTTGCGTTTCTCAATGTTATGGATCTTGTATTATTAAAAAAGACACTCTTGCTTCTCAATTTTGCGACCGCAAATTGAGTAAGGCTTAATATTTCGTAAATAAGAGCGAGACAGCATCATCCGACGTCAAATCAGTAGAATACAACCTTGCGTTTTCTCCCGTCATTACACACCAAGTCCCTGTTTCTGGCAACACTGGTTAATCTTCAACACCGTGAGATTAGGCGATGGTGGTTTGCGCATGGTGAGGTTAGATTTTGCTTGTAGCAACACTGATATAGTGTTTTTGGATCAAGCAAATAATTTCAATTTTTTTATGTGTGCAATCTATATTTTCTACACTATTCGGTGTTAGTTTAGTTTCATGCAATTAATTGATTATTTTGATAAGACACTCTTTTCAGTATCAATACTAAGTAAGTACAATAACTATACTCGTATGTCAAAATAGCAAGGCATGCATAAAAGTTTCCCAATAACTACAGTTACAATAATATAATTTTTACCTATAATATGAGAAGTATCCAAATCGATTGCTTTGAATGTAAAAAGAAAACATTTTAAATTAAATCAGGGCTGTTCAAAACATAACCATAGCCCTCGTGGCTGTCGGTTTAAACGCAACATTTTTATTTTATTTATAGTAGTAGCGAGTGATTTCTTTAGAATATCAACATTTTTTAACCTGGCAACAATATTCTCACAATAATACAAACAAACAAAAACAAATCAAACTACCCACAAAACTACAAGCACCAAGCTTTTCAAACTAAAAGCCACACAATAAAAAAAAAACTAAAAACAAAACTAAAACCAAACTAAAAAAAAAAAAATTCAAACCTTCCTCTCCTAGACCGACTGTGAATTCTGGACCTGGCCCGTGATGGAAGCGAGAACGAGACAGAAAGCAACATATACACGTGTTAAGCGAGACGAAGCTATGTGAATGAATTTCGTCGTCAGAGGATGATAACACACCAAAATTAGCATACTAACGTACAGGTGAAACTAAAAATGTGAACTTAAATAAAGTGAATAGGTACCCCTTTTTTGATGACGCGACATAAAGCCGAAAAAAATAGGCCAATGGGACCACTTCATTTTCTAATGACGTGATATTGAAGTGTTCCTATTGGCTTTTTTTCTTTTTTTTTAACGTTACTAAGTTACTAGGTTAGCTCCTGTATCGTGGTTACCGCTTACATACATATAATTCCACAGACACATCACACCCAAACCAGAAACAAATATTTGTGGATCGCACAAATATTTGTCTCAGGCGGAAATCGCACCCGCAACCCCTAGCGCAGCAGTCCGATTGCTCAGCCACTACGCCAAACGAGCCGTTAATCATTTCCTAGCGCCACGCTTTAGAGGGGAGCCACTTTTGCAAGCCTAAATAATAATATTATTAACTATCATCCTCTGACTTTTTAAAACCACAATTAACATTAAAGCACATGATGAAGGAAATTAATTAACCAGGTTAATTAATAAAGGTTAAAATTGCACTTTTAAACAATCCCATTTTTTACACAATCACTATCAGACACTAAAATCAACAGTATATTATCTGGCATAATTATAATACATTGTCACAGTGCAATTTTAATCTTATATCATGAGAAGATTAAATAATTAAAACAGATTCAAAACAATTTACTTCAAAATTAATATTTCCACTGAAAAATCTCTGAGGGCCGGTTTCTTGAACGTTAACTAAATTAGACAAAAGATTGTCGTCTTTGTAATTTTTTTTTGTGTAACATAAAAAAACAAACGCTCTAAAAACCGGTCATCAAAAAACAAAAAAAACGAATTGTAATGAAAATAAATAAAACAAAACGCACCTGTAACGCCTGGTGCCATAATAATCTGGCGACACCGATCTCTCCCGGTGCAAGTCGTGTTGGGAGCCACGGCTGTTTATTTTATTTTATGCGATGGCAACGTTTTCCCCAAGCGGGCACACCATGCATGACGTCACAAGATGGTGGTGATCGGCGAAGCGCGTGGAAGAACGAACAGAAACGAACACAATATGAGAATAATGGCAATGGCAATAAAACTCGATGGACTATGTTGTGGACATTCACATATAAATGATTAAGTATGATTCATGAAGTTTATTTGTCATAATCTGTGGTTAAGTGAAAAGTCCAAGCGACCAATAGAATCGCTTCAGTTTCCTATCACGGGATAATTTAACTATTGTATTGGTTATTGAAAAGTTTCGCGCCAATTCATTACAAAAACTCCATATTACCAATGTACCACAGATTATACACAAAACCAATTAAAAAGAAATCATACAAAAGAAAAACAAAACGCATTTAAATAGTTTTGAACACAAGACATATCTACAAAGGAGGCTGTAACGTGTTTTATAGATACGTACCCAGGCGCACCCTTGGTGGCAGTCTTGACCGAAATCTTTCTGGGAGTAGAGTCGCGACCTTGGCTCTGACTCTTCACCTGGAATTGAAAGACCAAATTATAGAAGGAAGGCATCAAAACATTTCTACATTACGTCTGGTTGAATGTTTATAGGAGGTAGCTAGATAGGTACTACAATTTATGTCGTAACATCTTTAGTTTGCCGTCAAAACTCTTGATTAATAGATTTAATAGTAAAGTAGTAGTCTATGATTCCTATTTTTTTTTAGTTTTGGTATCACGTGACGGCCATGTCAGTCAAGACTACTGCACGACTCACGACACAATTTTCTTTTTGAGTTTTGGCGGGAATCCGATAGTGAGACGTTGTTGGTTTTGTATTATTAGCTCAAACTTGTGTTTCTTCGAGTGTTAATCTTACTAATATTATAAAGCCGAAAGTTTGTGAGTGTATGTGTGTGTGTGTGTGTATGTGTGTATGTTTGTTAGCTCTTCACGCTCAAACGGCTGGACCGATTTCGATGAAATTTGGTATAGGGATAGATTGGACCTACGAGACGGGCATAGGGTATCTTTTGTCTCAAAAAATATTCTCGAAGGGGATGAAATAAGGGTTGAAAGTTTGTATGGGTAATTAATAATTCTTCAAGTTAGGAGTCTGAAAATTTATATTTAGGCTTTTGGTAAGAAATAAAGAAATATGGGTTTCAGCTTTTTCGCTAAATCATCCCTAAAGGGGGCAAAGCAAGGGGTGGAAATTATGAGGTATTATTTAGATGCACCCCCTACGGACCACAATAAACGGCTGAACGGATCGTAATGCCATTTGGCAAGGGGATAGATAATAATGGATACAAGATAAAGGCAGAGATTGACGGAGAGGGAGAGAGATAGAGTGAGAGAGAAAGAGGTTGAGGGAGAAGTATATAGATAGAGAGATAAAGGGAGAGGGAAGGAGATAAAGGAAGCGTGAGAAAGTGAGGGGGAGAGATAGAGTGAGTGGAAAATATATAGGAAGAGAGAGATAGAGAGAGAGAGCGAGAGAGGGAGAGAGATAGATTGAGAGGGTACATATAGAAGTAGAGGGAGAGCGATCGAAAGAGGAAGAGGGAGAGAGAAAAAGGAAGAGGAAAGGAGATAAAGGGAGAGAGAGAGCGTGAGAGGGAGAGATAGAGTGAGTGGGAAGTATGTAGAAATAAAGGAAGAGAGATCTCGGAAGAGAGAGATATATAGAGAGAGAGCAGAGAGCAAGAGAGGGAAAGAGATAGATTGTGAGGGAAGTATATAGAAATAGAGGGAGAGGGAGAAAAATAGAGATTGAGAGTGGAGAGGGAAATAAATAGAGATAGAGGGAAAGGGAAAGATATAGAGATAGAAGGAGAGGGAAAGAGATAGTGGCATATATCATAGATAGGATTATGCCATAATTATGTGACTCACAAACATACATACGCACACACTAACTCACATTGTTGTAGTCAGATTAGGTACGTTTAACTTTGTCCCACAATCTCGGTTTCATCCTAACTTATATATAGGGCTTTCATACTGTTTCATTTTCGGTACGTATGGACTTAGCGACCGATATCGGAAACTAACTAATGTACAGACTGTCGCCCCAGTACTCGGATGCTAACTATGATGACACAATAATATGCACAAACCTTTTAAATAGCTACCTATAGGTGTTGTAGGTAAATGTAACGCGGGTGAAACCGCGGGGCACCGCTAGTGTGTAATATTGGTGGAATATTAACCATTAAGTGTTCGTTAACGTGCACGAGTGTAGGCAAATGGTATAAACTCAAAAAACGTGTCTTTCGCATTTTTTCCAAAACTCCCAGGAAGTTTCAGTAAAGCATCCACTACTTTACTGAATCGTGACTGACTATGTAAATAATTGACTTGACTACTTGACCACGATTGCTATAACATTGCTGTGACTTTCTTAATGTGAAATTATTAAGAAATACTTAAAATAAAATACTTGACACTGGCTATATGCACAAACCGTGCGAAGCCATAACTAAAACAAAACAAACAATTTTCTTTTCATCGTTGGTGGTATTCACTACTCGGTATACACTACTCGGTATTCACTACTCGGTATACACTACTCCGTATTCACTACTCGGTATATACACTAATCTTTATTCAACTCATATTAGCTGCACAGCACTGACGTGTCTTATGTAAGAAGTTTACGAGTATATTGTATCTAATGTATCTAATACACTACTCGGTATTTACTACTCCATATTCACTACTCGGTATTTACTAGTACCCACTATTCGGTATTCACTTATTGGTATTCACTACCCAGTATTCTCTCCTTGGCAGTTACCTGGTAAGCCTTGCAGACCCTGTCGACTTCATTCTGTCGTTTCTGTGTGTGCTCCATCAACTCCTTGTGGTCTTCGATGAGGCCTTCGAGAAGTTCGATCGACTCCGGCAGAGGTTCGGCTTCCAGTGCTGTAGGGAAAGATTAATTTGTATTGGATCATTGGTAAAGGATCAAAACCTTCCTGAGTAGTCTATGTAGGCTCAGTAATAGAAAGAGGTAAGGTATGCTTCTGAGTTCATAATATGTTTGTATGAGGTAATCTCTGGAAATATTGGACCGATTCTGATCATTCTTTCATTAAAAAGAGATTTATTATCTCTGCTTGCAATAGACTACGTTTAGTTCTTTAAAAAATTAGAGTTTTATTAAAAAAAAAGATATGACGAGGCTGAAAGCGCGGGGCAGCTAGATAAAATTCGAACTGCATCGTTTATGTAATGTATCTTAGGTAGATACAGGCTGATTTAGTGTACTCACATATAAGGGTGTTCTCTAATCCGACGAGCCACTGCAGCAGCTCTTCCAGCACTAGGTCCAGGTCCTTGAGGCTCTGCATGTGCGTCTCCAGCTTGGTGCCGCGCTGCATCGCCCATTGCCATACCTGGAGGGAGGGTTGCGGTTAGATCTATGGAATGGCCCTAGGGCGCAATCTGGCATCATTGTATACAATACATTGTATACAGGATACAATGTATTTCATAATTACATAATATTAATGCCAGAATGAATAATCTACGCTACTATTATTAAGAACAGGTACAGTTTGTTTGTCATTTTGTAGGAGGTTATAATCTACGGAATTACAGATCCGATTTAGATAATTATTTCACTAATAGAAAGCTACGTTATCCCCGTGTCTTATAGGCTATGTTCCATCCCGGGAAAATGCTAAGATCCTACGGAAAAATGCAGTTCTATTAGTGAAACCGCGCGATGCTAGATTCGTTTTAATAGTTTAGGGAAAGAAGTTGTCACGGTGACAAAAAATATACCTGAACAGGAGAAACTTGATTAAAAATCCTCATGACTCCTGGCACCACTGAAGGCACCAGCTTAATTCCTTTTCTAGAATTCATTTTCACTATAATTCAAGTAGAAATCACATAGAAATTATTACAGAAATCAACTCGGAAAACGCGCCATAACTATTTATTTCTATTTTGTTTAGGAAGTATTAAATAAATCGTTCACACCAACGAATAAGTGATTCGTAGGTTCACTCAAAAGCCAACGAATGTTTGGTTGACCAGTGAAAACATTTAATATCTTTGGCAAAATCGATAAAGCGATAATAGAATCGATTAATCACGATTATCTTGTAACAACGTAGTTTTGAATGAGGTGATGCTAATCTAGGATTTATTTCGAGCATGTGATGCATTTCTATATTAAACAAAATATTATGAAGAGTTCAGTAACAACCATCCTACAATACAGTTACGCCTTTTCCGCATTTTGGTAGGCAGAGGCTACATAATTTCCACATGCTAAGATCCTGACACTTACGCTTCTTCCGCTTCCACGAGCCCTTCATACAATACTCGCCGGTTGCAGAGTTTTCTTTAGGACTTCCTCGATTTGACCGTGGTACGTCGGCCTACGTAGATCCCTACCGGTGGATCCGTTCATACTAGATCCAATAAATGACCTTACTACTAATATTAATAAAAGCGAAAGTAAATGTCACTCTGCCTGGTTTGATCCTGTTTTACCACGAAACGGCTACACCGAACTAGATTACATTTTGTGTGGAGATAGTTTGAAATTTGAGGATGGACATATCGGTACTTTTTATCGGGATAACAGTGGACTAAGATTTGGTAAGTTGGTAGGTAGTATTCTATTCAGATATCAACTTTCATGGCGCCAGATGTATGAGACTCATTCAAGATTTTCAATAGAAGTTTTAGTGAAAATGCTTAGTAATAAAATTAAAATAAATTTGAATATGTATAAAGGTAATTCAAGAACCATGTATACGTCCATGTTTAAAGATCAGTATTAAAGAATACGTCTCAACTCAACACGCTGACAGAGATAGACATGTAGTTAACAATGGGAAACTTTGTCGCAGTGTTTTTTTTATTTAATTCTTTGCGAATCCTTCACACTTCTCAATGACAATGCTTATTATGTATTTAGACAAGGTGTGAAGTCACGTGAGCTAAATCAACTATTGTTATAAATTACTTAAAAGGTATTAAAATAATATATGGTTACTTAGACTTTTAGAAATCCACAGTTGCTTGGTATAGTCGCTTTGGAATAAGCAAATATTTTTGCTCGGTTTAAGTATTAATTTGAAGAAGTTACCATGAAGTTACTGTGCTTAGTGGTATGTATTATGTGTGCTTTTTATGTATTTACAGTATATTATTATAATGATATATCTAGTTTTTATTTTATTAGGTACACTGTGCCTATTATAATTATTTAGTGATTATTTGGGATCATTAAATGCAGCCTATAAATAATTAAATGGCATTTTAATTTATTTTTATGTTATCAAATAATGGAAAAGGTTGTCAGTGCGCAATCGCTTTACGTTTTAAGACCATCCATTGTACATCATAAGTCTTTGTTGTAAAAGATTAAAAGAGCGATTTTATTGCCTATTTACAATAAATGATTTGACTTTGTCTTTGTTATTTTACTATATCAATGTAGTATTATATGATAGTGTTTATTCTATATGGCTGTGTTATATTAGAAGTTCTTAAACTTTCGCGAACTGAATACATGTTAATTAGTATTTCAACGGGTCTAATTCGCGAATTCTCGTGACCACGGCCGACGTAACTCGGTCGAAACGTCGAGGTATGTCAAAATTATATATTTTGATATTAGTTAGTTCGCGAATTAGACCCGTTTAAATACTAATTAACATGTGTTATATTATATGTGATTTATTTTCCCTTTCAGATTTTTCTATTCCTGTTGGCATCGGAAGTTTACGCTCAAATAATCTGGCGACTGCCTACACATCACGTATTAGTTTTGAGGACTAATAACCTCAGTTATTAAAATGTCAGTGTGGTTACATTAGAAAAAGTAGTGACAGTAAATATATTTAGTATAATATAACACCTCTTTCAATTTAACCTTTCATTGTATTTGATACTAGAAGCGCCTCGCGGTTTCACCCGCGTTTACTACTATCCCGCGGGAACCGTTTTAATTTTTACGGGATAAAAAGTAGCCTATATTACTCAGAGTGAATATAGCTTTCCAATGGTGAAAGAATTTTTGAAATCGGCACAATAGTTTTTGAGTTTATTAATTACAAACATACACACAAAAATACAAATCTTTCCTGTTTATAATAGTAGTGTAGAAACCAGTGTGACCGTGCGCGAATGGGCCAGTTTTGTCAGAGGCATTTCTAGAAATTGGTCATGAGTAGAATTGGTAATTTATAGAATTGATCATTTGTCGAATTGGTCATTTGTAAAAGTGTTCTTTTCAGATTTAAAATAGTATGCCACTTTGAGAAATCATTTGGAGCATTATGCGCCTTAACTTTAAACAAATAAGAATTAAAGTCGCGAGCAGTTCCACGCTGGTCTCACCTCGTCCCATCTGCTCTGGATGATGGTGATCCAGTGCTTGATGACCGTGACGGCGTCCGGATGCGCCTTGCTGAGGATGGAGTGGGCAAGGGTGATCGTCTCCTCCTGTACCAATAAAAAAAAAAATTGTTGTAGTATGAATGCGTCGGAGGTCGAAACAAAAAAAGAGAATAGTATAGCTAGAAAATCTGCCTCCAAACGCATAATGTTAGCATACTCGAAATACAGAATATGGTAATATTTTTAAAATGGCATCTTGAATACGACTTTTGACTGCACCATCATAGAAGTGTTCTAGTACTTTTCTATCTGTTTGGACTGATTTTCATACTGTAGATTTCGTACTTAAATCGTCCTAACTTCAAATAATTCAACTATACCTCTGTTTTTCGTCTCTTTTATTTTATAAAAAAATGTTTTTTTTTTTGTATGTCGAAAAGTATTTCCGCCGTTTTGTACATGGAATGTTTGCATTTAACCATCATGAAAACCCTGCAGCACTGCACCAACCTTTTTTTTTTCTTTCTATGGCCATGGTGGTTTTTGCACATTGTGCCAGTTTCAAGTAATTTGCACCAACCTTGTCCTTGAGCTTCTCCCTGAGCTCCCGGGCGAAGGCCTCGTGGTCCCGCAGCAGCGCCCGGGCGTCCTGCTCGGCCTCCGGCAGCTGGCCCGAGAACCGCAGCTTGGTCTCCGCGTCCGACAGCCACTCCAGCAGCATGTTCACCGAACGGTGGAGCTTCTCCGCCTGGCGACGAGATAGAAGGAAAACTATTAAAAACATACTCGGTCAAAAATAATTTCGTTTACTTTTTTTGTTTAATTATGGCTTCGCACGGTTTGTGCATATACCGACAAGGAGTTCAACTCTTTAGCGGTAATGCATGATGAATATTGAAGCAAATCGCTGCGTGAGTAGAGATCCAATGTCCACTATATACCTGTGGCGCAGTTATGTGGATCACAGTCTAGTAGATCCCGTCACGTTTCAACCGAAACAGCACAGTGGTTGAACGAAAAACGCGTCCAAAGTCTCACCTCCTTCAGAGCGGTCTCGAGGCGCGTCGCCTTCTTCTCGCTGAGGCCGTGGACGGAGTCCCAGGCCGCCTGCAGCTCGCTGCACTGTGTGCGGATGCTCGCGGCGTCCTCCCGGGGGACCTGCACCAGTTCAGTTAATAACATCATCATCACCACCATCATCATCATCGTCATCATCATCATCATCATCACCATCATCATAGAATAGAATAGAAAACTCTCTATTGTACAACAAAAATAAACAATACAGAAAAAATACAGGTAAACAGGGGTAGTAGAATGAGCGGTCTTATCGCTCATCATCATCATCATCAACTAATATCCGCCCAGTGCTGAGTATCCCTCACTTCTTTGAGTACGGCTAGAGCGATTTTCACGATGTTTGCTTTGTCGGATTCGTCTTCGCTCCAAATAGTGGAATAAATAAAAAATACGAAAAATAGCAGATGATTTTGAATTGTCTACTGAAATTATGATAACAAACTAAAAGAGGCAGAAATATCATTTGTGAGAACTCACTCCATGGAAAAATTCATTATTCTCATTACTATAGGTGTAAGTATTCTTAAAACGTCGACTGTTAAGAGATCCCTTCCTCTTCAACAAAATAGAACTCACCGTAGCTTCAAGATCTTTGCCGGTTTTCATGACGGATGTCATTTGTTGTTCGCGCGAATGGAAGTCTTCCTCGAATTGCTGGAACAAAGTTTCATATTAGAGTTTTGGTAAATCCGCGGAAGACTGAGGAGACAAGAAAACTGGCGTTGGTTTTGAGCTACAAATCATATGTTTGGCGCTCCGCCCGCTTCTCACTTCCACGGTACTTGTCTCTCTCTTTCGTGGGTAAATCAATAACAGAAACAGGTTTTGTAACAACTAAAATGAGACCTTATTTTTCTACACTTACGGTTTTAAGTCACGTGTTCAATAAAAAACATCAGTGGGTCAGTGATCGAGTCTAGTTTCTTTACATACCGCGTCGACTTGAATCAGACTTTAGCATCCTTCAAATAGAATATAAATTACCTTGTGCTTTGCGATAAAAATCATCATAATGTCGAGATCTCGTGTGACAACTTGAATCAGACCTTACCACTCTTTAAATAGATTACAAGTTACCATATTCTTTGCGATAAATACCATCAGTGTCAAGATCTCGTGTGACAACTTGAATCAGACCTTAGCAACTTTCAAATAGAGTATACATTACCTTGTGCTGCTCGATGAGCGCCATCACCGTGTCCAGGTCGCCATGCACGGGCGAGTCGGTGCCCAGCTCCTTCTGCTGCTTCCTCAGCCAGTCCAGCAGCGCCGACATGGCGTCCTTGAACTGCCCGGAGTACAGGAGGGCCTCCTCCAAGCGGCGTTGTCTGTAGAGAGTTTGGTTTAATGATTCATTCTCACGATAGAAGGCGCTTCGTCCAATCGCAGTGGTAGGCCTATTGCAGTGACTGCACGAATACATCGGGGGAAAAACAAGCAGTATATAATACCTATTAATATACTAACCCCCAGTTTCTGAAACGTCAGTCAGCGTTGACAACAGATTAATTCTATTGCCATCCTTGTCATTTGTTTAGTGTCAGATAGAGACAACGATAGTTTTAATCTACTGTCAACGCCAACAAACGTTCTAGAAACCGGGGGTAAAAGAGGCACTCCGTCTTTTAGTGTGTTAGGAGTTTAAATTAAAGCGAGATGCAGATCGGTTTTGTATGAAATTTGAGCATGTTGTCTCCCTCTTCCATGGGTTCAAGTACCTGTTCACTCTGGCCTACAACCAGGCATTAGACTCATTTTCATATTAACTATCTAAAAACAATACATCTAACTATCTAGCTAGATAGATCTCGCTGTCTAGATTTGTGTATATTCTAAGTTGTAAAACTAACACAATTAAAAAACAAAAAAAACGTGTAGGGTTACTGACTAGTCGTTGGACAGTTAAGCAAATTATCTTGAAAAACTATTTTATTATCTTTATTTTTAGAAAAATGTGGACATAATACAAGTAAGGATCTATTTAAATGTGGAACTATTGGATTTATATGGATATGTTACAGTAAATAAGGGCGATTATCTAAATACGTATAGTTTTCGAAAATGTGACCACTTCGCGCACAAACTAATATAAAAAAATATAGTTCAAATTTGTACACTGATTTCCGTTGACGCGCCATCCTAGTTAGTTAGTTAGTTACCTGTCGACCGCCTTGGAGCAGACCGTGGTCCACTTGGTCTTCATGTCGGTGAGCATGGTCCGGAGCGTGGTCTCGTCCGTCTTGGGCGCCTTGTCCTTCAGCTGCTTGCCCGCCTTCACGGCGTGGTCGTACGTGGGCTGTTTGGTCGCGAGAGCCTTTTGGAACTCGCGGTGTTTGGTCAGTCTGGGGGTGCAATGGTCGAACGTTAGGGATATTTGACGGCACGTTCGGCGTAGTGGCTGAGCGATTGGACTGCTGCACTTGGTGTCGCGGGTTCGATTCCCGCCCGGAACAATTATTTGTGCGATACACAGGTGTTTGTTTCTGGTCTGGGTGTGATGTGTATGTGAAATTTTATGTCTGTAAGCGGCACCCACGATACAGGAGCGAACCTAGTGTGGGGTTACGTTTTTTAAAAAAGAACAGATTAGAATATGTAACAGTACCTCTAGTGTGAGTCTTTACGAGCTCGACATAGTACGCGTCAACTAGCGCGTTGTATGAAGATTATTCGTTCATAAACGCGCCGGTGGGGGCGCTGTACAGCATCTTCATATAGAAGCGCTAGTTGACGCGTACTATGTCGAGTTCGTAAAAACTCACACTGGTACTGGTATGGGTAACTATAATACCTACAAAGATTCAACATTGTCTTGTCAACATTGCAAGCTATGTTCACTGTTTTTAGGATTCACACTGAATTTCGGATTTTTTTTCTTTTTATGTGCTACATTCAATTTGAGAGCCGAATAAAAACTTTCGCAGTAGGTAACGCATTATTTATGGTTCATTTGACATTAAAAACGGATAAATTTATTACCTCTGCTTGATTTTCTCTGGGTCGTTGACGGTGGCTTCCGAGTTGAGCTCGTCCAGCTGTGTCTCCGTGTCCGACAGCCAGTTCATCAGGTTGTTCCTGCAGACACATACACACACTAAGGTTGGAGCACATACACACCTACACACAGTATTTATTTCTTCTATGTTACACACAGAACATCACAGATAATCTAGTCAATCCAGTCGTGAGGCCGGACGCCATAATAATATTGACGAGCGACACTTGCGACATAAATAAAAATATTAGGTCGGATTCAGCATGGATTTTATTCTTAGTGAAATTTTATGAACGTATGCATAGTTATTTTGTCTGCCTTAGTTCGGCCCCGCCTGAACGAAATGTTTTTCTGGATTCGCTAGATATATCTGTGATGGGTCTGCTTCCTCTTATAATGATAGTCTGCGGCGGCGCGTGCCAGCGGCGCTGCACCTTGCGGCCTCGGCATTAGAGCGCAGAATGCGTTACCACAAGTCGTGGAAGTCCCGGGCCTCCTTGGCGCCGTGGTCCAGCGCGCGCGTGCGCTCGGCGGCGCGGGCCACGCCGCGTGCCAGCGGCGCTGCACCTTGCGGCCTCGGCATTAGAGCGCAGAATGCGTTACCACAAGTCGTGGAAGTCCCGGGCCTCCTTGGCGCCGTGGTCCAGCGCGCGCGTGCGCTCGGCGGCGCGGGCCACGACGCGCTCCCAGCGGTGCTGCACGGAGACCAGGAGGTTCTTGATGAGGATGACGTCCTGCTTCTGGCTGAAGTACTTGAGGTGCGTGCCCTTCTTGTCCAGGTGCAGCATGGTCTCGCGGTGCGTGGAGATCTCCTTCTGGAACGCCTTGTGCTCCTCGATTTGCGCTGAGGAAGCATTGGAAGGTTATAGGAAGGTCGTGTCGATCGGTGAAGGCGTTGGGCGGCGCGTCCGTCCGCGAGGTCTTTACGCCTCATTGACCGAGCGAACGAAGTGAGCGCAGGCTCCGTTTTAAGAGTGGCAATTTTTGCTTTCGTCCGGCTGTTTGTTCCGGGCAAGTTCTTCAACCATTTTTACGAGATTTGGCGTACAATTTTTTTTAGATTTTTATCGCTTTTTTCGTCAAGAGCGATTTTCGATAGGAGGGAAAATGGGGGCAAAAACAGGGGAGAAGTTTGCTATAGCGTCATTTATTGGCCTAGAGTTATTAACATTTGGTCGAAACCTTAAGCATTAAATTCTGAACAAGTTGTTAAAATTCGAAGGAAAGGGGCCAAAATAGAGGAAGTTTGTTGCCCACCATTTTTTTCACCTATCGTAATGCAATAACCTAATCCGTTGAGTTTTCTAGAGCCCATTTTATAAAGTATAGCAAAATGTTGTATTGTTACTGCAGCTTTGAACAGTACTGTATCTACCGGTGAATTCACTATCAGAATATATTTCTATGCATAGGATATCCCTGCATACTTACTGAGCAGTGTCTCCATGACCCTGGAGACAGGTTTGGCGGAAGTCAGGGTCTTCTCCGCGCTGGTGAGCCAGTCCACGAACGCTTGCAGCGCGTCGTGGAACTCCGTGGCTTCCTTCAGAGCTATCTCCAGCTTGATCTTCTTGTCTGACGCTCTGTGATTGGAAATCGTAATGGCTTTGAAATAAGGCTCGTATTGGCGTGTGCTGTTAGGCGGGTGTTACGACAAGTCTCCAGACTCCAGACACGCCGTTTGAGAAGAACATGATTGTAAGAAATTCATTAGACGAAAACAAAAATTTTAACATTGCAGAGATTAAATATGATCAAACATAAAGACATCTTTCTTTAAGTAAAAGTCATAATACCATCATGATTAAGATTTAATACCTTGTAAACTATTTTAAATATACCTTATATTGTGGTCTCTTTATGTTGTGACATATAATCCCTATTAATACTCCAGAAGAAGGGGCACTCTGTCTATTTTTAAATTAAAGCGAGATGGCAGATTGGGAGTTTATATGCCACTGTGAGCGTGTCGGGTGAGCTATAGAGTAGCGACGCGGTACAACGCGGCGACGCTAGCGCTTCGCATACAGTTTCGAGCGTCTTTTGTCCGATTCTACCGTTCGTATGGAGTGTCCATGTCCACCCTGTGGTTATGGTGTACTGAGGGCCTCAGTTCCCCAGATCCTCACCTGGCGGTGACGTTGTCCCATCTGCTCTTGAGGGTCTTCAGGTTGTGGTGCAGCTGCGAGGTGGGGTTGGGCTTGTCCTGGCGCCGCAGGTACTCCTGGCCCTGCTGCAGCACCGCCTCCACCTTGGGCCGGTTCGCCTCCACCTCGCTGTACACTTCCTGCGGCCGGAGGTTTGTGTTAGAAGTGTACAAGATAGGAATGGCACATATAGAACTTTAGTTCCAGCCAGGACCGAGAGATGGCGCTAAACTAAAATAGCTAGAATTATTGTCAGCGCATACAGTTTCGCTTGTCATTTCTGATTCAGCTGTTTGTATGGGGTGTACAATAAGTCTAGCTATTAAAAATAAAGAAAACAAAATAAAGAAATTAAGAAATATAGCTTAGCCACAAGTTGGCTTGTATAGCTAAGCTATATTTGCTTAACATTTAGATCAATATCATTAGTATACAAAGTCCTCACCATGAACCTCTCCAGCTGTTCCGAGGCGGTCTCCGGGAGCCCCCCGACCGGCTTGGAGGCCGCGATCACGCCGTCCACCTCCGACAGCCACGAGAGTAAATCGCCGATCTCCGCGTTGAAGCTGGCATACGAAAAAATAGGTTACTAATACTTTTCCTTACACTTACTAGTACTAAAAGGTTAAAATGTTAAGCTACAATGAAATAAAACCTCCGAAGCGATGCAAATAGTTACCAGCCCATTCTACCATCGGACAACCAGACGTACGGCAATGTCCCACAGGTATATAGGGACATTCCACCTCTACGCACGCAGCGATTTGCTTCTACATTCATAATGCGTACCTACCGCTAAGGCGTGGAACTCTTTGTCGGAATCTGTTACCTGAATCTGGTCATAGTTATAACCTGGGAGTCTTCAAGTCGCGAGTGTACAGGTTGCTTCTAGGTAACCTTGCATCATCGTAGACCGAATCGTCACTTTACATCAGGTGAGATATAGTAAAAAATACGCACGTACATACATAAAGGGTCATTAAGGGTTCAGGTTCGAAATGGCTGTAGTCAAATTGTGAGCTGGTTATAATAATACGTCACTGATCAGTTGTTACCTCTTGGAAAATATACCATCACAGTTCCTCGACGCATTGTATCGGGACGTTGGGCTACAAAAAGCTATGAGCTCCAACAGGCTATGGGCTACAACGTACCTCTGCGCCTCCCTGAGCGCATCCTCCAGCTCCGACTGCTTGTCCCTGGCCTTCTTCTGCAGCTCGCGCCACTTCCGGTTGAGGGTCGCCAGCTTCTCAGCCGTCTCACCGGCCTCGTCCGTGCCTGGGGTGGCGGATGTGGTGACGGGGTTAACACATGAGTATAGATGGGGTAGGTGGACAAGGGACTATACCAAATTTTTTTTAATCCTATTTATTAGTTATGAGTACCAGCTCTTCATTTGTTTTATTCTTTATAGGCTTGACCATTTTATTTATCATATCTATTAGGTTCGAGTACCAGGGCCCTATTTCATGTAGCTACTATGCAACTCTACACTCCATCATTTGTGATTTTCAGCGGAGTTTTATATTTTATGTACCTACAAACGTTTTGCAGACTGAAGATTGAAATTCGGAAGAGTAAGGATTGAAAATTGTGACGTGAAGATTTTTTTGTTTTATTACAATAATCTGCAATCCATAGTCGAATAGATAATTATCTATAATAACTCCATCTACCGTATAAAATAGATTTTTTTTTTCGAAAGCTTATGCCAATTCGGGTTATTTGGTTTCGAGCCGACGTTCTAGAGACTGACAAGTAATCAGCTGAGCAATCATCACACATTTTAGATCCTACTGTACCTACCTGTACCTACTACAGAACTCCAGGACATTGCATTAGTGGAAGATATAAGCATGATAATACACACACATACATTGATAAGCGTAAAGCGTTAGCGCTTCCGCACGATTCGATAGAAAGATTAGTGTGAGAAGACCAGACTTGCAACTGTTTCCAAGATAAATTTTGAAAGCACGTATATCGTTGTCTCTGTCTGGCACTAAGCCAATGACAAGGATAGCAATAGACAATCTGTTGCCACATTAACAAACTGTTCAACCGTGATTTGTTACTGTTTAATAAACTGATTTTTCTTTTATATCTCTTGTTGTTATTCGAGATCAATTTTACTCAATTTCTCTTGGTAATACCATTTTTTGCATTCAATATTGGTATTGTAAATTGTAAGGCTTGTAATTAAAACAAATCTTGCGTTACATGAAACTAATATACAGAAATAGGAATCAAGTAAGTAAGAAAGAAAATTAATGAACGTTACAATCGTCTGAAGAGGAATTTCGTTTCCTACTATGGAATTATCTGCACCTCTAACTCCTCTTTCAGACAACGCAACGTACAACCCCGGAGCCACACATTTAACAATACTACTTCATAGAACAATTTTTTTTTTAATCATTAGGGAAATTTTTGAATTCGATATATCTTGAAAGAACTATTTTCCATAGAATTTTCGTATTCGAACTCAAGAACGTAACCAACTGATTTTGCTTTTGTAACTTTTAACGACAGGACGTCTTTATAACAGACTCCAAAGACTGTTTGATTATACGTTTCTTTTTTGTCAGCCATTGGCAAATATTATGACTCTATTATGAGAAAGTGTGTCGTGTGGCCCCGGTGCTTAGCTGATGGTAGAAGCGCTGGCGGCACATACCCGTACCCTGGGACACGATCTGCGCGCCCGCCTCGTTCAGCGTGTCCACCGAGGACTGGTGCGCCGCGATGTCGTTCACCAGCACCTTCAGCTTGGCCAGCTCCACCTCCAGGATCTGGGGGTCGCCGGCCACCTGCGGAGAGGAGGGGGTGAGGCACTGCCGTCTAGTTCTGGGGGGAGGGGGTCGTCCTGCTACTTTCTGAGTAGTCCGAAGGCGGTATTGTGACAGGTTCAGGAATCTCCGAGGTAAGGTGATGGAACAGCCGCATCTACTATACTGCTGATTGTGTATGCATGTGGGTATACGTAAGGGTTTGTGTCGGTTCAGTGAGCCTCGGAACTAGTACACTTGACTCACAGTTCTGAGCGTGTCCAGGTTGTCGCTGGTGCTCTGTATCCACACGAGCGTGTCCCGCAGCGCGTGCTGCAGCTGCCCCAGGCGCAGCAGCGCGCGCTCCAGCTGCTGCTGGCGCTCCACCATGCCGCGCAGCAGCGCCGCTAGACTACACGCGACTCACAGTTCTGAGCGTGTCCAGGTTGTCGCTGGTGCTCTGTATCCACACGAGCGTGTCCCGCAGCGCGTGCTGCAGCTGCCCCAGGCGCAGCAGCGCGCGCTCCAGCTGCTGCTGGCGCTCCACCATGCCGCGCAGCAGCGCCGCTAGACTACACGCGACTCACAGTTCTGAGCGTGTCCAGGTTGTCGCTGGTGCTCTGTATCCACACGAGCGTGTCCCGCAGCGCGTGCTGCAGCTGCCCCAGGCGCAGCAGCGCGCGCTCCAGCTGCTGCTGGCGCTCCACCATGCCCCGCAGCAGCGCCGACCAGCGCGCGTTCACCTCCGCCAGCGGCTGCTTGATGGCCGACGCCTGCTCCGACGACGTGCGCTCCGTCAGCTCTTGCGCTTGCCTGTAACACTTGTTTATTAGCGCCCGAACACATTCGACTGTCGTAGGGCGAGCAGGAACCTCTATAGAGAACGTATTCGATACGTTAACTGTCAAATTTGTTTTAGATTTGATCAGCGCCTTGCGATATCGACAAGATGCGTACGCGAACGGCTACCTTGATCGATACGTTAACGACACGAACCGTTTAAATATTCGTGCTTGCCCTATTGTAGGGGTACTGTCAAGTCTCTTGATACTACGTCTATGACATGCACAGATACTAAATACAGGACACACACAAGTAGGAAAACAAACAGTCACACACGTTATGTTAAAAAAGCAGTAACTATACCTAACAAGTATATATAATTTGAAAATAATGTGTTACGGATAAAACTTTGCTACTAAAGTTAACAAACGTCACAAGAACCTTGTAGTATATAGTATACAAACAATATACATATACAAAGTCTACGAATAATAAGACATCACTACGAAACCATACATGTAAGCCAACCAATAGAGCCACTGTAATAATAATTTAAATTGATGAAATTATCACCTATTATACTCTTACCTATACCATCAGCTAGTTTGTGAATCTTGGTTTTATATTTGTATATTTATATTAATTAGCGACTATTTTGTCTTATCACAAAATTAGACCCAAAGTAATGCCAAACTGGTCCACACAAAGGTATGTTGGATCCAACGCTACACCTTGATTCACAGTAGTTATGGGCCGTTTTTAGCATATACAGTTGTAACAACTATCTATTCAACATGACAATGATAACTCGTTATTTAACCTACCAAAACTATCTATTTTTAATAACGCTTGGTGGTGGATGGAAACAGTACGGATTCATAACCATCACTCGTTTTGTAGCGAATGCAACCCGTAGTTATCTCACAACGCTTTCAAAATCACGCGATGTATAACGTCTTGAAGTTAGCGTCATAACTGCTACGCCAAAGTTCAGGGCGGTGGAAACGGTGTTTTCACAACCATCACTCGTTTTGTAGCGAATGCAAACCATTGTTATGTCACATCGATCTCAAAACACACGATGTATAACGTCATTGAAGTTGGCTACCTATATATCATACCCATTAAAGTAGGCAAAATAACGAAGTTGTAAAAATAGACAGTTATTGGAAATAGATAGTTTTTTTATGTTATTGAAAAACCAATAACTGTTTCGTTACGTTATTTGAAAAACCCGCAACGACACATAGCTAATTCACAGAGCCAAAGATCCAATTCTGTAGTCACAAACAAGTCTGAATTTCAAGTCCTGTCAAATGATTCGTTATCTCTGTTCAACGTTACGAAAACGAAAGGGACGACTATAACTTTCTAGCTTACAGACGTGGTACTAATATGTCGCAGCGGCAATACAGTGGCTCTTTCCTATAGCACACACAAAATAATGTTACCGGTCCTTGCCTCATTAAGCTCCTGTTCGTTGCCAATCCAAGGGAGGGGAGGGGCATAGAAAAACATATTTTATGATTAGTACAATAAGGTAGATATACATGTAGGCGTAAATGGATAGAGGCGGCGCGTGACGGATGGCGTTTTCGGAACACTCTGTTACTAAGGAAATTACATTCTGGAAGAAATTGCGTAGCGACTGTGTTTATACGCTCGCGTCGCCTTTATCTATATTGCGCCTTATACATACATATTATTATGTATTTACACACGGGTTGTGCTATATAGGGTAACAATGAGTCTGTTATTTACCGACAGACCTCTAGAGACGCTTACTAACCCTGTTTAAAACCATTGCAATATTAAAATCGATTTTATGTTTGATCGGGGTAATTCACGTCTCTGACTGAGGTCAGCAGTTAAGGTCACAGTGTACACTCTAAGTTTGGGGAAGTAAATCGGGCAAAAAATTATTAAGGGGTAAACAAAATATACACCATCACCTCTAGAATACTACATACATAATAATGTAAGTAAACCTTTCCCTCACTCATAAATACAGTCTCAAGTGTTCATACAGATTATAAGTGTTCATACAGATTTTTAAGTGTTCATGCAGATTTTTAAGTGTTCATACAGATTCGTTTGTGTTCTTTACTAATTTTTTTGACTTAACTAGCACGGGACTAAACTTATCTATCATCCTAATCACCACCACCATCATCATCATCATCAAAATCCTATCATACCTGTTCAGAGCCTCGACCTTCACCATGTGCGGGTCCACCTCCTGCTTGAAGGAGGCAAGCTGCGCGATCTGGCGCTTGACAGCTTCGATGTCCGACCCCAGCGCCCCCATGCGGGAGAACTTCTCCTCGGCCTTGTCGAGGAACTCCAGCAGGTTCTGTGGGAGAGACGAGTCGCGTTACAATAGCGGTGTTGTAATGAACGCGTGTATGTCTAACTTGACAATTTTAGTATTAGAAACGCAACTGTCGCGTTTGCGTATTCCAATGAAGTTTCTATGAAAACTTGAACGCCCCTACCGGCGCGTTTATGAACGAAAAATCTTTATACAAAGAGCTAGTTGACGCGTACTGTGTCGAGCTAGTAAAAACTTCATATTTAGGGCACTGATAAACTCTGATACTAGAGACTAGCACACAAAACAAAACAACAGCTGTGACGTCACAATAAAGAAAATTTTCTTTCTTCCTCAGTTCCAGATGTACAGCTGTGCAAAAAAATAAAGAAATGTTTTTTTCGCCCTCAGTTCCAGATGTAGCGACCGACCTGCAAGGTGTCATGGAACTCCATGGCCTTCTCCATGGCGTCGATGAGGTTCTCCTCCCGCCGGGCGTACAGCGCGGTCACGTTGTCCCAGGCGTGGTCCAGGTCCTCCATGTGCTGCTTCACCTCCGGCTTGTCCGGCTCCCCGCACAGGGACATCAGCGCCGAGCCCGTCTTGCGGACCTTCTCCACCTGGAACGGGGGGGGGGGGGGGGGGGATATTAGTATTGGCTTTGCTTTGGATACGGGTTGCATGTTTTTTCAAAACTTAATATACTTTATCAGAACTGTGTATACGTATCAGAAATGTGACCTTGATAAATGTTTTTTTCTTAACTGTGACGTCAACTATGACAAATGTGAGACACTACATTTTAACTATTTCGAAAAAATTTAGTTCTCCGCTTGATGTAGTCTCGTCCTAATGAACCCCACTACACTAAACTGCTGCATCCAAAACAATCCTTGTGCCACTGCACTAAACGAGCTAATCCAAATTAAAAAAAAAAAGTAGCAATAACCGAAAACACTCGACATTGGTAAAATGCACAGATTACAAAAAAGATAAAAAGCAGCCCCTCACCTCCGGCTTGGTGTGGTCGATCTCGTGGCGGATCTCCTGCAGCGCCACCTGCTGCGCCTGGATGGCGCGGGGCTGCGCGGCGGGCGGCGGCTGCGCGGCCAGCGTGTCCTGCAGCTCCGCCAGCGTGGCCAGCACCGCCCGCAGCTGCTGCCAGAACCGCTGCGCCGCGGCCAGCGTGTCCTCCAGCGAGCCGCCGCGCCGCGAGCTGGCCGCCTGGACCTCGTCCCACAGCCTGGCAAGGACGGGGGTTTATTAGTTTCGCTTCGAACTGCCCATGTAGTCACATCTTACAAAATAGACTAGTTTTTGACTATTTGGAGACTATGTAAAAGACGATGTAGTCGAGTGTGATAAACATTCTCAAGCTACAATGGGACAGGTTCTCATACCTTACTTGTAATCGTCGTATCGAAATGAAACTTTGTATGCAAGTACCTAGGTACCTACATAATAATACAAGTATGTAGATAGTTCGGATAATAATATCATTTATATCGGCGATGCGGCGATTAATGCGGAGATGATCTGATGATAGAGCTAAGAAGTGAGTGGGAACTCTGCTGGTTCTAATTATTCTAGGTAAATCCCTCGAATTCGGGCTATTATGATTCAACCGATAAGTTGAAATGTCTTCAATGCACAGACATGTCTCAGTGACAGTTCAAAGACAGTATAGATATGTATGTGGAGTGTTCACTTGTTGAGTTTGTCGAGCTTGTTCCTGATGTCCCGGACGGCGGGGTCGCTCTTGTTGGCCTTGCTGATGACGTCGGTGGCGGCGCGCTGCACGGCGCGGTAGGCCTCCTGCCGCTTGTCCAGGTCCTCCACCAGGGCGTTGTTCTCCTCGATCTGGTCTCTGGCGGGGGGAACAGGGCGCGATTGGAAATTACGATGCCATTTACTGATACTTTAGTGCGGTTTAGGACGGTAAATTAGACGGAATGTTTACTCGACATAGGTAGTATTTATTGAGACATTGCAGAACAAGGAACAGTTTAAAATGGGCCGTTTATCGCTTAGAGCAATTTCTTCTAAGCAATATAAGCGGAACGGCGAAATATTAGAGCATTTTCAGACACGTTTACAAATGTCTGTGTATGTCGCTATCTGAGATGGTTTGTGGAATCATCAGAAACATAAAACGCACATCATCTTGGAATATAAGTAGGTATTTATTAAAGAGAAACGTCAAAGGTAGGCCAACTTAGGCAGTTACGTAGCTAGGTTCGGCTACGGTAGGTGGCTAAGGCAGACTTGACTCACTCAATCTTGGGCGGGTGCGCGGAGACGGGCTCCGCGCGCTGCAGCTGGTCCGCCGCGCCCGACAGCGCGCGCAGCATGCCCTCCAGCTTGTCCGAGAACTGGGAGGACTCCTGCAGGGCCTAAGGGGACATAGTGAGGTATTAGGCCTCCGTAGGTACATGTGGAGAGAGAATGTAACGGGGCGGGCGTTTTGTTGTTACTCGATTGGCGCAATCGGTAGGATATATGTTACAAAACAATGTTATCGAGAATCATTATTGGCAACTGGATATTATTTATCATGTTATGATTTTTGCATAAAACTGGTGGTTGCAAAAGGATTTAAATTTCGACTCTACAAAAATATACCTAAGTGCTTCATAATAATTATGACCATTTTTTATCCACATCATATTGTTTGGCGCAGTCGGCAAGATAAACGTTGCAAAAACTCACCTGTTCCAACTCTTGCTGTTTCTGTCTCAGCTCGGCCTTGAGAGCGTTGTACCGGTCGCAGTCGGTTTCCACGATGTCCTGCACTTTGGCCGCGTCGTCCTCTCCGCAGAGGCGGCACAGCGCCTCGCCTGTCTTCACCAGCTTGTCGACTAGTGGCTTGTGCCCGGAGATCGATTGTTGCAATATCTAGATGGAGAAAATAGGGTCAAGGAGGACCTTTATGTATCAACACCAATTATATTTCTTTACTATAGTCAATTATCTGTTTCTCATCGGAAATAGAAGTACGAGGCTGCAGTAGAAAATTTACAAAGCTAGCCTCTAAGGTGTTAATAAAAATATACTTGGCACCAACCTCGTTTTTGTCTTGCTGATGCGCGATCTGCTCGGGCCGCAGCGCCGGCAGCGCCAGCATCTGCACCTGCTTCTCCATGTCGTCCAGCCACGACGACAAGCTGTTCACAACATGGTCAAGTTATAGACATTCAATGAGCCGCCAAAGTGGGACTTAGCTTGGCGCAATCGGTAGGATACGAGAAACGAACATTCAACTGTGCGAACTGTTGCTGCCTTTGTCTAAACTGTTGAATATGAATATAAGAAATGTAGCCGCCATTACTTTGTTTGGCGCAGTCGGAAGGATAAAGGGAACAAATGGTACTCAACTATGCGAACTTATACTGTTTCTGGCAAGCGGTTTTACGTTATATGCTCGTTATTTGTGATAGAAAAGAAGGACTAGAAAAGAAGAGAGATAGCAAGATATGCGCACCCATTATGAGTGTCGGCGAAGTGTTCCGCCAGCGGCAGCGCCTGCTCCAGCGCCGCCAGCCGCTCGGCGCTGAGGTGGCCCACCTCCTCCATCATCTCCTTCAGCTCCTCGCTGCGGTCGCGGATCACCGCGGTCTCCTCGGAGGACTGGCATTCGCGGAGGACCTGGGAACGATCATCAATTAGTTTAGAGGATTGATTGATAAACTTCTATCGAGTTTTTCGCGTTAACGTTAGAAAAATCTATCAAATAGCAATAATAAAACAAATACTTGAAATTATTAGCTGTCATGGAATAATAGTTTTGCTGTACAGCGAGAGCCGACAGAAGGGTACAGATATTATTTTAGTTCCATATAAATTTCGAAGCGAGCAGAAACGTTTTCATAACGGGAGCGAAGCGAGCATAACATAATGTATAACATCGTGCGGCGTCACCTTCTTGGCCTGGCCGAGCAGGTCCCGGGTGCGCACGCGCTGCGCCGCCACCTCGTCGTTGAGCGGGCGCTGCTGCTTCAGCTGCGCCCGCACGGCGCCCGCCTCCGCCGCCGGCGGCGCCGCGCCGCGCAGCGCCGCGTCCACGCCGCGCAGCCACTCCACCAGCTCCTCCATGTCGCCCACCACCTCCAGCGAGCGCTGAGGGACACCACATACGACTATAGCGGTCGCACCACAAAACATTTCGACCAGAGTTGAACATGAGTCTAAATATTTTCTCCACAAATCGACGTCTAATCTTCGCTTTTCCTAACTCGATAACCAAACCTTAACAAAATAATTAGGAATGCCTGGATTTCGTAAGAAGATTTCGTCGATTTTGTTTAGGCTGGACTAATCTTTTGTGGTAAGATACGTTTTTTAATTCAGTGACTATAAGGGAACTCAATTTGAGTTCGAACTTAGCAATCTAGAACGAGATTTTAAAACTTAATGCAAAGTGCCCTAGTGTGCCGGATTCGAATCTATGTCAAAAATCCATAGACTACGCTTCATCTACATTCTACACCGATATTATAAGGAGGTAAAGTTTATTTCCAAATTTGTGGGAGGCCTCCAAAACTACTGACCCGATTCTGAAAATTCTTTCATTAATAAAAACCTCCATTATCCTTTAATGCTTTGGGCTACATTTTATCCAGGGAACATGCAAAGTGAAAATTTCCTGCGTCAAAACGACAATTGTCTAATGCCGCGGTTGCAGCGGTCGAGGGAGCGGGTAGAGGGTACGCAGGAGTGGGTCCCCACCTTCTTGCTGAGCAGCAGGCGCTCCGCCTTGCGCTGCACTTGCTCGGCGATGGCGTCGAAGCGGCGGTTGTCGCGCGTCACGATGCCCTCGATGTGCGCCGCGCCCTCGCCCGGGGAGATCTGCACCATACTTACACCGTCATCAGCACGTTCGATGAACCACACACCATAGTTACACCATTATACTCTTTTTTCAATTAGTCTAGTCGTAACGCCTGCGACTCTACGAAAAGCCTACGTGCTACGGCGTTTCGTAGTCGCAGGCGACCGGTGGATGCAAGTGGCGAATTGTCGTGCGGTGCGGCGGTCTAAGGGGGAGGTCTATGTTCAGCAGCGGACGTCTTCAGGCTGATGATGACGACAATGACGTAGGCTTTCGTAGAGACGTATCTCGTAGCAAGTACAGGAAACTATGCGTCCTTACAAAAACATACTTATTTACTGAAGGTACAATCTGGTAATTTAAGTACATTCAAACAAGCATCGAGCGAAGTGCTTGCTATATGAAGTTCTAAAGTTACCACTATTTCTCGATCTTGTTAGGTTGGAAAATGACACCAGTTTTATTCCCGCATCCCGTTCTAAGCTGAGCATGTTCACAGCCATCGACCACATCGTCACTTCAAACCAGGTGGAACAGTGGAACAGTGGTGACCTCCCAGCGTATACAGGTATACAGCTAAGGTGGCTTGTGTAGTGCTAGCGACCTGGCACAGCTGCGGGCCGATGAGGTTGATGGAGTCCAGCACGGGGCGGGAGTCCTGCAGCTCCGCCTCCAGCCGCAGCACGTCCTCCTCGCGCGGCTCCACGGCCTGCAGGCACGTCTCCGCGCCGGACATCCACTCCGTCAGTCTGCGGGCGGCGGAATGTTACGTTAGGTTAGGTTACACTGGCTACGCGTGTCATGTTGATACGATGTTTATCGACTTTGAGAGAGATAGAGAGTCTTGATATACACGATATTTATCCACTTTGAGAGAGAGAGAGAGAGACAGGGAGAGAGAGAGAGAGATAGGGAGAGAGAGAGAGAGATAGAGAGAGAGAGAGATAGAGAGAGAGAGAGATAGAGAGACAGAGAGAGAGAAACGAAGAAATATCTCGCATGTTTGTCTAATTATTGTATCGTACAGACATAGGGGGAAAAGTAGGGAGAAAACGGTTTCCTATTTCAGATGCCTTCGAAGACACTCTTAGCTACGCTTATGAAATTGTTACATCTTCATAGAAAGAGACAGAGAGAGAGCGGAAGAGTCTAAGAAGGAGACAAAGAGATTAAGATAAAGAGACAAAGAAAGAGAGGGAACGCCAATCTCACCTGCTGTGACTATTGTACAGCTGCTGCACCAGTGGCAAGGTCTCGGAAGCCACGCGGAGCAGTTCCGCCCCGCGGCTGGTGAGCTCGTTGTATCTCCGCTGCAGAGCATCCAGCTTGTCCTTGAGCTGCAGCGCCTCGTCTCCGGAGATGTGCTTCATCAGCTCCAGCCCCGACTCCACGGTGCTGTCCACCGCCTCCTGCTTGGAGGCTATCTCCTCGGTCTTTTCCTGAAGATGAGGAACAGGCGGATTAGTAACTGAAGTAGACCACTCGTGTTTTCACGTTTTGTGTTAGTTTTTGGCATCAAACGTCACAGTCTAATAATATGACACTTGACGCAGCGTGTAGCAAAGTATTATCTCGTCTTTTGCAGTATCGAAGGCTTACTGCCGGTTTCTGAAACGTCAGTCAACTTTGACTACAGATTAATTCTATTGCCATCCTTGTCATTTCTTTAGTGTCAGATAGAGGCAACGATAGTTTTAATCTACTGTCAAAGCCGACAAACGTTCCAGAAACATGGGGTTATTATTTAAATATAACGTGTATAAGTTTTAGTGTTTGTTAAAAAAAAACATTGCTACCATTGATAGCAATTTCTGTCTTCTAAAATTCCTAAGCCCATACTCCCCTAGAAGCTTGTAGAAACATCCAGAACAGAAGGTTCCAGCCTCCAACCTCCTCCCCCTCCACTCACCGCCAGCTCGTCCATCTGCCGCAGCAGCTTCTCCATGTGCACCGGCAGCACCTTCCTCCGCGCCAGGTGCTGCTCCATGGAGTCCATCCACGCGGACAGGTCCTGGTACGTCAGCACCAGGTGGCGCAGCCCCTTGCGGGACGCGTCCAGCAGGGCGCCCACTGTCAGGCTGTGCTCTACCAGGGCCTGGTATCTGTGGCGGAGAGGTTCAGAGTGAGATACCATGTCAGTTTCCAATGGAGAAAAAATCGAGAGTAAATCCATATTCATGCGAATGTAGCTCGACATAGTACGCGTCAACTAGCGCTTTTGTATGAAGATCCTGTACAGCGCCCCTACCGGCGCGTTTATGAACGAAAAATCTTCATACAAACCGCTAGTTGACGCCTACTATGTCGACCTAGTAAAAATCTCATACTAGAGGTACAGGTTTAAACTGACGATGAAAACTGATAGCCTACAAAGAATTTCCTTAAAATGTTTCCTCTTATACAGCTGTACTCCAAAATACCTTAGCAAGGAAGTTACGTCAAAATTCGGGGTTTTTTTTTCTACATACCTGTCAGTAGCGGCTTGGAGTCTGTCGGCGAGGGAGGACGCTTCGTCGTCCCCCACCAGCCCCATGAGCGTGGACGCGGTCTCCGTCAGCTGCTTGAAGTCAGGCTGCTTAGAGATGACGTCTTCGTGCAGCGCCTGACGAACAACATTACGTGTGTGAGCACTTAATAGTACTAACACAGGGTGGACACTCCATACGAACGGTAGAATCGGACAAAAGACGCGCGCAACTGCATGCGAAGCGCTAGCGTCGCCGCGTTGTACCGCGTCGCTACTCTATAGCTCCCCCGACACGCTCACAGTGGCATACAAACTTGATCGTGCTTTAAACAGAGAGAGGGTCCCTTCCTCTAGGGCACTAGTAGGTACTCTATGGCTTAGCTGGAATTTCGTCATAGGAAGAAGCTGTGAGTTGGTCCGTTAACGTTTTGAATGTAGATTTGCGCAAGGTAGCGCTTAGTGCTATTAATATTTATGATCAAGCTGGATGCTACTGTGCTGGTTTATTTGGCACCCTGCTGACTTCCCGGTAAGTTTCGTTGTTTTTTTTTTAACCTAGCCTCAAACTAGGATTGCTCCTGTATCGTGGGTACCGCTTACAGACATATAGTATCACATGCACATCACACCCAGACCAGGAACAGATAATTGTGGATCGCACAAATATCTGTTCTAGGCGGGAATCGAACCCGTGACATCAAAGCACAGCAATCCGATTGCTCAGCCACTACGCCAAACGTGCCATCAGGTCGGTGACGCTGCCGATTTGTTGTATTGATTGATCTCTCTTCTTCAAGTGACTTTTTTTGCCACCTGTACTAGCAGTTCAAGTTAGATTGGTCTTCCAACGGCTAGCAAGCGCGCCCAGTACCTTGTGCTCCCTGAGCTTCAGCTGTATCTTCTCCTCGTCAGTCGGCACGAGCTGCAGCGACTTGACCTTCCTCTCGGAGACTCCGAGCCACTCCACCAGCGGCTGGAGCTCCTCCTGGAACTGCTTGGCCACCTGGGAAGAAAGAGATGATGAAAACTCTGTTTAGATGAAGTAAATTGACGAGGTGTCGCTACTGCGTGGGATCTTTGTTTGTCTTGCATATAAACTGAACGCGTGACGTTGTATTGAGACGTAGGTATTATTTTTATAACACATAATGATTATGTACATTGTACATAATATTACACACACAGAAATATATATAATACTTACATTATTACGAACACAAAAACATGTCTCTATTCTTTTTAACGATTTGTGTGCGAACTACAACGTTCACTTTCGTTTTTAGCGCGTGTTTTTTTATTCAAAACAAATGTAAAAAAAAATTTACACAATTCGTGCCAGTTCTTCTATATGTTCCGACTCCAATGGCAGAACAAACTTTTCTTGGGGTCGAAGTGAACAAAGATGTCGTTATTCGTAATTCTCACCTTCATAGCCTGCTCGAGGTCCAGCATGCGTTGCTGCGCGCCGCTAGTCAGGGCGTCGAACCTCTGCATCAGGCCCTTGAGCTGCTTCTCTATGCCCTTCCGCTCGGCCGCCTCGCAGCCCGCCGCCACCTCGCTGCCCATCGCGAACAGCGAGGACATGGAGTTCTGACGGTCCATCAGCATCTTCCTCAGGAACTGAGGAACCAATACCGCATCAGATACAGGACAAAGAACGAGGATAACAAGAAGATAATATCAGGAAGGTACAGAAGAAAGAACAAGGAAAGAAGAAGATAATATAAATATTATGGATGTACGCCCAGTTTCCGAGCCTAACGGTGCCAACGGATACGTCTAACGTTGTCTCTGTCTGGTACTAAACAAATGACAAAGACAGCAATACGCTAATCGATTAGCCAAAGGTAACCAGAGGTTCAGTAATGACATTAGACTTTGTTTGATGATAGGACTGATGGATAGATAGAAACTCTTTAGTGCAACAGCACAGAACAAAAGAAACTTACAGATAGAACAGAACAAATAACAATTAGTATTGTATTAGGCTGTCTTATATCTTAGAGCAAACTCTTTCAGACGACCACGTACGGAGAGGAATAATGAGAAATATTAAGGATGTGGATTTCAGTATAAATAAATAGATACTCATAAAATACACACGATATTATGATTTCTAGCAAAAAGATTCCCGATATTCAATAGACTGTTATATTATGCGTTAGAAATCTATTGCTCTCTTACCACTTCTAGTAATTTCGTTACCTTTATCACTTGAACATATTGTATGGTTACAAATTTTCAATCAGGTTAACAAGTGAAATTGCAAAATAGCCCGTATTCCCTTCAAATAGAGTAAAATTCGCCTTCCTCAGTAACATCACAGCCTAAAACACTACTACACTGTGGTAATATAGACCGTATTCCCAACACCTTTAAGATTCTAGTCGAGACAAAAAGTAAAATTATAATAGCCCGTATATGTTTGGTATAGTCTCGATTCCCTCACCTTCTGCTCCTGCAGCTGCGCCTTGACCACCTTGTAGTCGGCGGAGGGCGGCTTCTGGTTGAGCACCATGCCCTCGGTGTCGGCCAGCCACTTCTCCAGCCCCGCCAGCGCCTCCGCGAACTTGCCCGACTGCAGCAGCCCCACGTCCAGGCGCCGCGAGCGCTCGTGCGTCTGAGGGGGACGGCGAGAGCGGTGAGGCGGGAGATGGAGAGGGAGACACTGTGTTGCCTAGCCTGCTAGTGTCACGGCCCTCGTGCGTCTGAGGGGGACGGCGAGAGCGGTGAGGCGGGAGATGGAGAGGGAGACACTGTGTTGCCTAGCCTGCTAGTGTCACGGCCCTCGTGCGTCTGAGGGGGACGGCGAGAGCGGTGAGGCGGGAGATGGAGAGGGAGACACTGTGTTGCCTAGCCTGCTAGTGTCACGGCCCTCGTGCGTCTGAGGGGGACGGCGAGAGCGGTGAGGCGGGAGATGGAGAGGGAGACACTGTGTTGCCTAGCCTGCTAGTGTCACGGCCCTCGTGCGTCTGAGGGGGACGGCGAGAGCGGTGAGGCGGGAGATGGAGAGGGAGACACTGTGTTGCCTAGCCTGCTAGTGTCACGGCCCTCGTGCGTCTGAGGGGGACGGCGAGAGCGGTGAGGCGGGAGATGGAGAGGGAGACACTGTGTTGCCTAGCCTGCTAGTGTCATGGCGCTCGTGCGTCTGAGCGGGACGGCGAGAGCGGTGAGGCGGGAGATGGAGAGGGAGACACTGTGTTGCCTAGCCTGCTAGTGTCATGGCGCTCGTGCGTCTGAGCGGGACGGCGAGAGCGGTGAGGCGGGAGATGGAGAGGGAGACACTGTGTTGCCTAGCCTGCTAGTGTCATGGCGCTCGTGCGTCTGAGCGGGACGGCGAGAGCGGTGAGGCGGGAGATGGAGAGGGAGACACTGTGTTGCCTAGCCTGCTAGTGTCATGGCGCTCGTGCGTCTGAGGGGGACGGCGAGAGCGGTGAGGCGGGAGATGGAGAGGGAGACACTGTGTTGCCTAGCCTGCTAGTGTCATGGCGCTCGTGCGTCTGAGGGGGACGGCGAGAGCGGTGAGGCGGGAGATGGAGAGGGAGACACTGTGTTGCCTAGCCTGCTAGTGTCATGGCGCTCGTGCGTCTGAGGGGGACGGCGAGAGCGGTGAGGCGGGAGATGGAGAGGGAGACACTGTGTTGCCTAGCCTGCTTGTGTTATGTTGCCACGATATTTCCATCACAACAAGAATCTTTTCCGATCTTGATACAGAGAATGAATGATAGAATGAACGATTTAACATCTCACGTTTTCATTTAGAGCGTAACATTTACAGTTTATGTCCTCCATGCCCTTCTCAAATCAGCGAGTGTTCACTACACCAGACGTTGTCCAATTCTATTGCAAAGAATGAGTGAATGAACGACGAACGATCTCACCTTCTCCTTGAGCGCGTTCCACTTGTCGTTCATCTTCTCCAGGTCCTTCTCCAGGTCCTGCGTGCTGACGCCCTGCAGCGCCGAGCGCACCAGCCCCTGGCCCAGCTTGTTGCAGTGGGCCACGTTCTGCCCCAGGGGCTCCAGGGTGCGCCGCTTCAGCTCCGCGAAGTCCGTCTGCTGGGCGCGAATCTGGTCCACTTCCGACGACACGGGCTTGAGGCTTCGCACTTGCTCGCCGGCCTGACAACCAGACAATTTTCAGTCAGTGTCATGTGTTTAAAGTATTGGCATTGTTATAGAAATAGGCTGTGTGAAGAATCTACCTTTTAAATTATGATAGCTATCATTTTACATTATACAAAAAGTATTTTTGTAATTGTTTCTTTTCTTATTTCTTTTTATCTATTACGGTACCCAATGTCACGTCAATTTCGAAGATCTGTCCTAGACTATTAGTCCGCACAGAGGTATTGGCTCCGGCACGAAGTTGGTGCAAATATGGCCTATCTATACATATAATTAAAATGTAACGAATCGTTGTCTGTACATGGAAGATATTATAAGAGAAACAATATTATTGGGACCTTTATCAACGCAAATATTAGTCGAATTTTTGTCTGTTTGTCTGTCCGTTTGTACACGCTAATCTCAGAAACGGCTATCCTATTTAGAAATATAATATTGCGGTAAACTTCACTTATCATTCATTTCATATCAATCGGTTAATACATCAAGAAGTTATGGCACTGACCTCCTGCACGTCCTCCATGACGGCGTCGTACACCTTGTAGAAGGCCTCCAGCTTGTCCAGCGTGTCGTCCAGCAGCTGCTCCCGCGCCCGCGCCCGCTCGTCCAGCTTGCGCAGCTGCTTGCGGAGCCCCTCCACCTGGAACCGAGGGCCGTGAGGCTGGAGGCTTCCCTACTACTTATCCTCCTAACGTTATACAGTGTTCACGCTCAAACGGCTAGGGCAATTTTGATGAAATTCGGTATGCAGATAGCTTACATCCTATAATTTTATTATTATTACAGTTTACCACGTTATCATTGCTATAAAAACTGTCTTAGGTTAGTCTTTCTCCGAAACATGTTCAGAGACAAGCTTCGAAGAACAAGTCATTTTGATATAATTGATATAAAAGAGCGAGTAATAACGCGGGGCAAGCTAGAGAAATATAAAAACAGATTGCAGAACTCATTAGGCCCTGCTATAACTAACCTGGTTCCTAGTAGTGGCGGTGTCGGAGTACCCGCTGTCGACCAGGGTCTCCACGGCGCGCTCGGCGTCCCCGACCAAGTCGTCCGCCGTCTCCAGCCGCTTGTAGAACCGGCCGACGTCCTCCAGCTGCTGTTTCACTGTCTTGATGTCCCGGCCGGGGGGCTTCATGGTGTCCAGCTCCTTTTCCAGGTCTGACAGGTCGTGGGAGAGGCTCTTGACCTTGTCCTTTTGGAAAAGTTATGTTCAAGATAAAACAAGATTTCGAGATGAGTAAGCAGCTCTTGCAGCAGGAGCTCTAGAACCAGCTGTTCTCCAGGTTTGGCGCCAGGCGTGTACAGACCTGGAACTGCGCCATGGCAGCGGCGGCGCCCGCCAGCTTGCCCCTGGCGTCGGCGGCGCGCGCCTCCAGGTCGTCCAGGCGCTCCGCGAGCCCCTGCGCCTGCTCCTGCAGCACGAGCCGGGCGCGGCCCGCGGCCTCCGCCCCGCTGCACTCCAGGGCCAGCGTCACGATGTCGTCCGCGGCAGAGTTGATGCTCTGGAAACAGAATGGAAGGTTTGAGTTCTGAGAGTTCAGCTCTAAATTAATACAACTGTAATTTGCGCCTAGTTTTTTTTTACATTTTCCATAGATCATGAAATCGCACATTTGTCTCGTCAGCCTTAGTTCGACGTATTGAAAGTTTTTTTTTTTCTGGCGTAATTAGATATCTATAATGTCGAGTCTGCTTCTCCTTTGTATGTCTGTGAGTCGATCAGGCGTAGTAGTCGTTTAGCCCCCATGCCTGCAGCGGCGCCTCCACGCCGCGCACGCGCTCCGCGACCTCCCCCAGCTTACCTGCAGCGGCGCCCGCAGCGCGTGCAGCTGGTCGGCGAGGCGCGCCACGGCCTCGGCCGCGGGCGCGGGCGGCGCCGCCAGCGCCTCCTGCAGGCGCTCCTCGCAGCGCTGCAGCGGCGCCTCCACGCCGCGCACGCGCTCCGCGACCTCCCCCAGCTTACCTAGAGCGGCGCCCGCAGCGCGTGCAGCTGGTCGGCGAGGCGCGCCACGGCCTCGGCCGCGGGCGCGGGCGGCGCCGCCAGCGCCTCCTGCAGGCGCTCCTCGCAGCGCTGCAGCGGCGCCTCCACGCCGCGCACGCGCTCCGCGACCTCCCCCAGCTTACCTGCAGCGGCGCCCGCAGCGCGTGCAGCTGGTCGGCGAGGCGCGCCACGGCCTCGGCCGCGGGCGCGGGCGGCGCCGCCAGCGCCTCCTGCAGGCGCTCCTCGCAGCGCTGCAGCGGCGCCTCCACGCCGCGCACGCGCTCCGCGACCTCCCCCAGCTTACCTGGAGCGGCGCCCGCAGCGCGTGCAGCTGGTCGGCGAGGCGCGCCACGGCCTCGGCCGCGGGCGCGGGCGGCGCCGCCAGCGCCTCCTGCAGGCGCTCCTCGCAGCGCTGCAGCGGCGCCTCCACGCCGCGCACGCGCTCCGCGACCTCCCCCAGCTTACCTGCAGCGGCGCCCGCAGCGCGTGCAGCTGGTCGGCGAGGCGCGCCACGGCCTCGGCCGCGGGCGCGGGCGGCGCCGCCAGCGCCTCCTGCAGGCGCTCCTCGCAGCGCTGCAGCGGCGCCTCCACGCCGCGCACGCGCTCCGCGACCTCCCCCAGCTTACCTAGAGCGGCGCCCGCAGCGCGTGCAGCTGGTCGGCGAGGCGCGCCACGGCCTCGGCCGCGGGCGCGGGCGGCGCCGCCAGCGCCTCCTGCAGGCGCTCCTCGCAGCGCTGCAGCGGCGCCTCCACGCCGCGCACGCGCTCCGCGACCTCCCCCAGCTTACCTGCAGCGGCGCCCGCAGCGCGTGCAGCTGGTCGGCGAGGCGCGCCACGGCCTCGGCCGCGGGCGCGGGCGGCGCCGCCAGCGCCTCCTGCAGGCGCTCCTCGCAGCGCTGCAGCGGCGCCTCCACGCCGCGCACGCGCTCCGCGACCTCCCCCAGCTTACCTGCAGCGGCGCCCGCAGCGCGTGCAGCTGGTCGGCGAGGCGCGCCACGGCCTCGGCCGCGGGCGCGGGCGGCGCCGCCAGCGCTTCCTGCAGGCGCTCCTCGCAGCGCTGCAGCGGCGCCTCCACGCCGCGCACGCGCTCCGCGAACTCCCCCAGCTTCCGCGCCGTGCTCTCCAGGAACTCCACTTGCTGCAGGACTTCTGTGGGGCCAGGGTTGCAGGCGTGAACGGAGGAAACGGGACGGCGGCGCGTCGTCACATGAGATACAAGACTATGACGTCACGAGCTACTTATGTAGCTGACCTTGAAACGCGCAAGCGGTAAGGGATGCGAATAGTGAGGCTCTAATCTATTCCGACACGAATAATATTTCAATATTCTTCTCCTTCCTGTCAGAAAGAGAATGGTTAAAACATTTGAGACATATTTCCAGGAGAAACCTGACTGACCGTTGTTGATCTTGTCCCAGCGTTCCTTCATGGTGTCCAGCAGCTGGCGCACCACCTCCTGGTCCACGTCGCAGGCGGAGATGAAGGTCTCCCCGAGGGTCTTGTTGTTCTCGAATTCGCCAGACCTGGGGGGCGCAGGGGATGGTAAAGATAGCTGTGCACTTGTAACCAATGACTTCTAGTAAGATACTGTCAGATTTCCGTGGTTCCCTGCTTCGGAGCGTACGTTAAGCCATTGGACCCGGTCGTTATCTTTTGCTAGCAAACGTTAAGCCTCGTCAGAAGCCCTCGGGCAGTCCTACAAATTCTATAAACAAACTAACGCCGACCCGGTGGTAGCTCGAACTTGTTAGCTACCCCCTTGGTCTGTGCCGGAGCTGGACACCCACCTCTTCCAGATATCGTTCCGCAGCTGCTGCAGCACCCGCAGCTGCTTCTCGGCCTCCTTCTTGGTGAAGGCGGCGGCCGGGAGCGCCGCCAGCCGCGCCTCCGCCTCGCCCAGCCACGGGACCAGCGACTCCTGCGCCTTGTGGAACTTGCGACAGTGCTCCTGTGGACCGATCGGGGTTCAGATACGCTTCTCGCCATACATTTGGTTTAAAGAGCGGGTAGGACCATAATAATATAATAATAATAATTCAGCCTGTAACTGTCCCACAGCTGGACAAAGGCCTCACCTCACTTTCGTGAGGATTAGGCTATAATCCACCACGGGGGCCTAGTCCGGATTGGTGAATATAAAATGCTTCCGAAATAATTCTCAGGCATGTTGGTTTCCTCACGATGTTTTCCTTCACCGAAAAGCTAGTGATAACTACGTACATAATTATTATGTTTAACAAGAAACACATTGGTACGTGCCCGCACTGGGATTTGAACTAGCCACCTCCGCTTTGGAAAGCGCACGTTTGCCCACTAGGCTACCCACCGCTTCTTTTTGTGGTGAAAACTGATGAAATATTTTTATGTGGATCCAAAACACAATCGATAACACTGATAATAATGACTTACGATATTGAAAGCACCAATTACTTTCAAAAATAACCGAGGACATCTTTGCCCTATACTTTTCTTTTTGACAAGACTTTCTGTAGTGTTTCTCATCGTCCCTTTTCCCGTAGACTGCTATCTTACCATCGCGGTCTGCAGTCTGGTGTTGCGGTCGACGGTCTCCCGCTTGAGTTTCTCCCACTGCGCCTGGATGCGGTCCAGGTCCTTGCGCAGCCCGGCGTGGGCCGGCTTGTTCGCCATCTCGCGGCCTGGAGGGAACACAGAAAATTACTCGAATTAACATTTATATTCCATTTTCTCAGCCCCATAGAAATGTCATCTATGTCGGTTCAGCAGTTGGGTAATGTCATGCAAAGTTGTGTATCGAATGTGCTCTAGTATAACAATGTTTGTAGTAATGCCGAAATCTTCGGTTTATCAGGGTCTTCTTTTAAGAGACTTTTGTACTCGGAGTAATTAGTTTTTTTATTTCTACTGTAGGTACTTATTTAAAAATATCTATTCTCACTCGAAACACAAAATTCAAATTTATTTGTATGTTACCTTCTTGAATATGTTTTGTTACCTGTCTTAATTTATCTTATATCTAAAGAGGACATAACTTTAGCCATTATATTTTTTTTTACACAACTTTACTTTCTAAGTATAGTGTGTTCACTCCAAGAAGGACGTATATGTCGGAAGGCAATACCTTTGTCGAGCAGCATGATGATCTCGTGCTCCCGCTGCGTGAGGTCCCGGTGCAGCGGCAGGTGCCGCTCCAGCTGCAGCTGCAGCCGCGCCGCGTCCGCCGACAGCTGCAGCCGCGGCGGCCGCGCGCCCAGCTCCGCCGCCAGCCAGCCCAGCGTGCGCGCCACGCTCTGCTCCAGGTTGCGCCCGTCCCTGCATAGGGAGACAAACTTATTCTATACCTACTAGATGAACTACTTCCACGAATAAAAGACTCATAGAAAAGTTACAAAAGAGTCAGTTTTCGCGAATTTTCCATTTACTCGGATGATTTTTCAAATTTTTCTACGCTGTTTCGAAAAATTAAGCATATTTTAAGTAAGAAAAAAAAGTTGGCAAGTTAATCTGCGCGGACTAGTTAGCCGCGATAAAAAAAATGATGGCCTCCTCATAGCCTTCTCCGAAACCCAATCTACCTCTATACCTAAATCATAAAAAAATTGCCAGTACTTTAGACAAGAAAACCTACACACAATTTTATTATAATATTACTAGAAGTGGATAGATGGAAAAACATATCATGCTGTCTTACCACAAAAGATTACACCAGAGTTAAATAGATGTTTCTAAAAGTTCGTTCGACGAAACCGACGTCTATCACTCGCGTTGTCTTACTCAATCCTAGTATTCTTATTTTACTTGTGAATTTGTTATTGAGTTAGAAAAAGCGAGCTCTTCTGTTGAAGTCTGGTTTAAATATTTTGTGGTAAGACCGATGAAGTGTAACCCCCAGCACATACCTGAGCGCGGCCTCGACCTCGGCCTTCCGATGGTCCAGCTTCCGCTGCAGGCCCTCGTACTGGCGCACCGCCGCCGCCAGCTTGCTCTGTATGTCCTGGCGCGCGCCCGCGTCCTCCAGCACCGCGCCCAGCGCCGCGCCCGCCGCCTCCAGGTCCGCCAGCAGCGGCCGCTGCCCTTCCAGCTGCCGCTCTAAGTTCTGCAAGTTAATGGACAGGTTAGTGAACTCAGCGATCCCGTTTTTTAAGTTCTAAGTTCAGGGTACTGTTAGATATGTTAGTCTCTCAGCTGCCACTCTCTTACCACAAAAATATACATAATGAGTGGAACTCCTTGCCGGGATATGTTTCACAATAGTTATAACCAGAGATCTTAAAGTCACTAGTGCATAAAATATTACTTCTAATTGAGCGTGCACCATCGTAAACCGCATCAGCGCTTTACATCAGACGAGATGATAGTGTCCAACACGTACCAATTCCACAAAACAAAAGTCGAACAAAAAAGTGGAATCCAAGGCTTTTACTCTGAAAAAAAATAGTTCCGTCATCAGAACCCTCACCTCGATCTTCCGCAGCTGGTCCTCCGGCTCCAGCTGGTCGGCCGCGGCGTCCAGCTGCTCCGCGATGCCGTGCAGCGCCTCGCGCAGCCGCGCCAGCCCCGCGTCGAACTCCCGCGACGTGTCCGCCGCCGCGCCCAGGCTCTCCGCGCGCTGTTCCAGTCTGTATAGCCGGGGGGGTAGGGTAACCCCTTTACAATTGCACTTATACGAACCCGGGTTGCTGCTATGTTCGAACGCTGTTCTAGTCTATAGTAGCTGTAGAATAGGGGTTAGGATCGCGTGACTTTACTGTTCCAGACTGTGTTGCTAGAGTGATAAGGTTAGTAATTGTGTGACTATATACAGGCAAAATTAAGGTTCTGTTTACATCTAGACCTATACCGAGTACCCGGGCTGTTTGCACTCTTTTCTAGCCTATTGTCGCACAGGAATAAGGGTTAGATTTGCGTGATTTTATCCCGAACGATGCGGTTTTACAAAAGCGTGTCGTATTGTTAATATACGTAGTAAACTACGAGTATACCTCGTATAGTCAAGAAAGTATACTGACTTGTTCAACAGATCGTTCCACCTGTCGACCAGGTCGACGACCTTCTGCTTCAGCTTGACGGCGTCGGGCGACTTGGCGTCCAGGCGCTCCAGCACCGCGCGCCCCACCTCCTCCAGGTGGGCCAGCTGGGGCTGCTGAGTGCGGAACTCTTCGCGGAGGACTTGCACCTGTGGAGAGATAGGGTTCAAATTTGAGTGGCGCAGTCGGTAGGATACAAGTTTACGGAACTAAGAAATTTGATATATCGATTGGCGCAGTCGGGAGGATTATCTTTTGTCAGGACTATTATGACTCAGTGTTTTATTAATTTGGTACAGACAACAAATATTTTCAATATTCCAGGGAAAAAAATACAAACAAATGATGTAAAAAATGCCCAATCTTTATCAGTTACCTGTTGCACTTGTGTCTGCACCATCCTGGAGTCAGGCGAGATGGGCCCGAGAGCCGCCATCATGCGCTCCTTGGCGCTCAGCCACTGAGACAGGTTGCTGTGAGATTCGTGGAAGTCTTTCATTTCTTCCATCAGCCGGATCCTGTAGAGAAATGTGAGTTGTAATCGGGAAAAAAAAACTTCATGTCATGTGCTAGAAGAACCAAATCCAATGGTATAAACTGTCGCTAATCTCTTTTGGGGGTATTCTGTAATACCTAATAGACACTCAGCAGGGAAGTGGGCAGGACAGTGAGCAGTACGAGAATGTCAGCACGATACTTCTCATGCCACTGGACCCCGCACTGCCCGGCGACAGTCCAAGCGAAGTGAGTGAGGGCAGAGTGAACACACTTCTCTTGAGGGAAGTATTGCCTGCAGCGGGAGGAGCAGGGGCTAAACGGGGGCTAGAAGGACTACAGAATGCACTGACTTGTCCTTGAAGGCGTCGTGGAGCGCCTTCCACCTGGACGCCACGTCCTCCACCTCGTCGTGCAGGCGGTCGGAGCCCTGCACGCCCTGCTTGCGCCGCAGCAGCTCCCGCACCTGCACAGTGGACATGGGATATGTACTTAGTCAGGTCATAAGTATTGTCACACAGTAAAAACTTTTCTTTTAGAATGCTGGCCACAAAAAAGTTTATTGAATTCGAATTTCGAATTGTTTAATGAAAATAAAAATGTATACTTTTTAGAATTTTACTCATTTTTAAATATGGAGTGGACGCTTAAAGAAGACCGTGTTGCAGTTATTGCGTTGCATCGTTGCGGTTACGCGCCAATTCAAATTTTTGACATACTGAAAAATTTGAATATAACTTAGAGATTCGTTTATCGTACCATCAAACGATACAATGAAGACTCTAGTGTAGATGACAGGTCAAGAAGTGGTCGCCCTCGGTCTGTTAGGACTCCAGCAGTGATAAAAGCTGTGAAGGCGCGAATTCAAAGAAATCCCAAACGTAAGCAGAAACTGTTGGCCCTTCAGATGGGATTAAGCAGAACCACGGTGAAAAGGGTGTTAAATGAAGACTTAGGGCTTCGGGCATATCGAAGAAAAACAGGACATCATTTGAATGCTCGTCTAATGGACCTGAGACTGAAGAGATGCCGCGCTTTGTTGAAGCGGTACGCGGGAAAAAAATATCGGGAAATTCATTTTTCGGATGAAAAAATTTTTACCGTAGAAGAGAGCTACAACAAACAAAATGATAAGGTGTACGCACACAGTAGTGAAGAAGCGAGCAACCGTATTCCGCGTGTCCAACGAGGTCATTTTCCATCCTCGCTCATGGTATGGTTGGGAGTGTCTTATTGGGGCTTAACAGAGGTACATTTTTGTGAGAAAGGTGTAAAAACGAATGCAGTTGTGTATCAAAATACAGTCCTGACGAACCTTGTAGAACCTGTTTCTCATACCATGTTTAATAACAGGCACTGGGTATTCCAACAAGATTAGGCGCCAGCTCATAGAGCGAAGAGCACACAAGACTGGCTGGCGGCGCGTGAAATCGACTTCATCCGGCACGAAGACTGGCCCTCCTCCAGTCCAGATTTGAATCCGCTAGATTACAAGATATGGCAACACTTGGAGGAAAAGGCGTGCTCAAAGCCTCATCCCAATTTGGAGTCACTCAAGACATCCTTGATTAAGGCAGCCGCCGATATTGACATGGACCTCGTTCGTGCTGCGATAGACGACTGGCCGCGCAGATTGAAGGCCTGTATTCAAAATCACGGAGGTCATTTTGAATAAACTTTAATGTCATAAGAATCTATGTTTTGGTAAGTTCATTTTGGTATATAAATGGTTACATAATGAATAAACTTGTTTCAATTATTTTATATAAAACATGTGACAGAATTTATGACCTGACTAAGTATAGCAACTAGCTGTATACATCAATAAACGTGTTTGTTTTTAATATCAAAATAACGTCTTTTAACGAAATCCATGCGAACATTTTCTGAAAAAACTGTAAAAACAATTATCAAATTGTCTGTCCGTCTGTTTAGTTTCACATAATGCCGTCAAACACTAAGATAGTCCACGTACACGAAGCCCTATAGCTTATATTAACGGTAGTGTATTTCCAGTACAAAAAAAATCAGGCAAACCACCAGAAAAGCTCCGCTTACCTGGGTCTTGGTGGAGTCCAGGATGCTCTGCTTCTCGTACACCTCCTCCAGCACCGCACGCGCTTGCTTGATGGTCTTGTCCGCGTCCTCCTTGGTGGTGGGGACGGAGTCTTTGGGCAGTTGGCGCTGGATCTGTTGGGGGAGAGAGAGATAAGACAAAATACTAATGGGCAGTTATTTTTCTAAGATTGAACATAATATTGAAATTTCGTGAGTTGGAAATGTAGATCGATGCATGTGATCTTAAAAATAGAGAAAGAGAGAGAGCTGGAGTGAAAGTGAGAGGGAGAGGGAGCGAAAGAATTGGCAATAGTGTGATTTTGTGAATTATATCATGTCGTCATACTCTTAAAATGAGAGGGTATAGTTTTGGGAGATGTGAAATCGGCATGTTTGCGGTTTAGTTGGTTTATCTTTTAACAGCTATATAACTCGTATCCATTCATTCAACAGCAGACTTATGCCCGGTTCCTGAATCCCCAGTTAACTTTGACCAATCGACAAAAGCATTGCTGTCTTTGCCATTTGTTTAGTGCCAGATAGAGACAACGATAGAGTTCTCGGTTGTTCACATGTAACTGGAGATTAAGGTCGAGAGTAGAGATGATTACACATATTTTGAACGCCACTTACGACAAATCCGTACAACTTGGGAATGTGGAAAAAATATATGTTAATTTCGAACATATACTTTTTAGGCGTGATGTATCAGAAACACAATTACAAGATATTTTCTCGATAGAAAAAAATTACAAAGTAACCTCTTCAAAATAGCAATTTAAATTCAATCTCACTAATTTATGAGAGAACATTATTCAAATCGAAAGAAATTGAAATCATTGTACAATAATAAAGGTTTTTGGTGTATAATATAGCAACTATGCGCCAATTTTCATTCAAGAAAACATATTTGAGTGAATTTTCGTTCAAGTAGAATGACGCGCCAGCCGCCATGTTGTGTCCTCTCTATCATTTCCATACGATTCGACAGTAGTCGCTGCGGCGCGCCGCTAGACGGACCTGTGTCACTTTTTTCAATTATTTTTTTACGTAATTTAATTTTTCCGAAATACTGGACCGCATCCATCGCTTGTCATGTTTGGTCTGTCAAGGCACTGATTAGGCAAAACAAGCATTGGATGCGGCGCGGCCAGTGGCGGCTGTGTTTTGTTTTTCTAGCCCGTTTATTACAATAGAATTTAAATAGAAGTGCCAAGCAGTCACGTTGCTCCCGTTATTACCTACATAACGAGACAATCTTTGTGTAGGCCATCTTGACGATTCAATCTAAGTACATGCGTGTGAGCTTCGCAATGACCACCTAGTTCTTATAGCATCATCGTCATTGGTGCTTATTATAGGTATTGTTATGAAAAAGTCTGGTGTCGCTAAGCAAGAGATTTCCAAGAGTATTTGTACTCTTGGAAACTTACTTGTAATTTGTATTTGCGAGAGATAAACTTAATTTAGGTAACTTCGCAGGTTTTCCAACTTGGTCTCAGCACATATCAAACATATTTGAATCTATGAATTCATGCCTACACTTTTGAGAGTAGCTCAATCAAAACTTAATCCGAACACGAATGACACGCACACGTCATATGCAAATGGAAAAACTGAAGTATATGAACTTCAAAATTTGACGGTCTTTAAAATTGCAATATAGCATAGGTGTAACTATGATGGATTTATGATACGACGAGCCGGAGTTCGGTTCTCGATCGCCGTAGTTTGGTTTTGTTGGAAAATATTTTTCTTGACCTTTTGGTTATCCATTGCGCCTAGATTACCCACCTAGTTTTTCTGCTTTTTAGAACCACAATCAATACGCTTTCTAACAGCCAGCCAACGAGGATATTTTGACAGTCATCGTGTGGTGTGGTGCATCGTGGTGCAGCCCGAAACTCAATAGGTTCGGACTATGACTGCGTATTATTATATTAGATCGATTAGTGAAATGAAAGATTACATTAGGTTTAAAAATATTTATTTACAGATATCCTATATTAAAAATCTATGCATTTTGCATTTTTTTAACCCTTCTCAGAACAAGTTCTGGTAGGTATATAGGTTCCACTGGTGAAATGAAGCACACAAAGTAAAATTTTTCTTTCTTGCGATTCTTAGCTGCCCTTGTACCTGTAATCCAAAATAACTCCATAACTTTTAAATGCCTACACAAATTTGGATGTACTATAAATAGGGCTTCGTTATTTGCTAATGTTGGTACCACACCACCCCTATTCATTTCTGTAGTAGCGTATAATGTCTTGAGTAGAGGTACATAACAACTGAACATAAATAATCACAGGTTTACATTACAATCATTTCATCTCGTCTGTATAAAAGAAATAACATCTGCACAGTACAGAATTTTCAGGTTGGTCTTTGTACCAAGAAATTTGTTGCACGTTAACAATGTGTTCAATACTTACGAAACATCTTCGCCATGGAAACGCTTGAGCGCAGCACGAACACGTTTTCAGCTACATACAGGTCCAGAATAACTGTGAGCTCGTTTTTGATGTTTTTGCTCTATACATTTTTAGCATCGTCCGTGAAAACAGGAACTCTCCGACCCAACCTAAAAATCAAAATAATTATATTTAAAATGTTGGAATGTTCTTAATACGTATGTGATAGAAAAATAAAACGGTTTTCACGGTTCACAACACTGAACATACTATGAAATATCGTCAACTCTTGAATCTTACAATTTTTATTTACCCCAAAGCCGGTGACTACAGAGAACGAAACGTGACAGTCTGACACTGACAGACAGTGTCGCGTCACGATCAAGGAGGTACCAGTTGATAATTACTGTATTGCCTTGCCAGTGCACAACAGTCAAAAGTACTGCACCAGTTGTACCACAGGTATTGTACTCTGCTTTGATTGAACACGTCATATCGTCATCGCGTCGTCTTTGTCGTCGAGAACCAATCGAGTTATTGCTATAATTATTGAAACAAAATAACGTAGGTATTTAAGATAAAATACTTATTTAATTATTTAAGTCTCTTTTGCTCTTATCTGTTTACTGGTATACCTGGCTCATTAATTTTCTTTGTTGATGATATCGATGAAAACTTGAAACCTATATAATTAATTAACTTGTTCTAAGTAAACACGTTCTACAATACAAATTATTCATATCTTTAAGAAAAAATGTCCAAAATATTACATTCAGTTATAGTATAGTACGAGAGTAAAAGTGATAATGTAGTAAGTGACACAAAATCTACCACGTGCAAGATTCTGGCAGCATTGTATTGGATACGTCACATGGCGCTTATTTTATTATTTTGAATTACATATTTAATTACATAATACGAAACGGCAACGCCCGATTACGCTGCGATTATATCGCGGATATGCTCACACAAAGTAATGTCTTCTTGCTCCCACGGCCCTAGTGTGTCAACGTCGCATAGTGGCAATCTTTTTGAGACACAAGATAGCCTATGTCCATCTCATAGGTCCAATCTATACCTATACCTACCAAATTTCATCGAAATCCGTTCAGCCGTTTAGCCGTGAAAAGGTAACAAACAGACAATAAACTGATACCTAAATAATTAGAGTGACTTTCACATTTCTAATATTAGTATGGATTATAAATATTATTTAAGAATTTTCATATTTTGGACTCTGGGATTTTATCAGTTAAATAATAAAACTGTTAATGTAGAAGGACCGTTCATCTAATTTAGCTCTTTGTTATATTGGGTTGGAATGAGAAAATAAAATTTCACATCTTAATACGAGTAGGTACATTGATTGTATAATATATTATTTAAGTCTAAACGGTTATGTACCTACATAATATTATTCTTTCAATAAAATAATGACCAACTTTTATTAGCTAAACCGCTTATTTAACAGATCGCCGGCGCGTAACTTACCGTTCTAATAGTACAATATTCTTTGGTAGTAAGAGCCCGTAGTTCAAGGTCGCGTAGCTGAAACTTTTATTACGCCGTTTCGCCGCTGTTTCTTCGTGCGCTGCAGTCGGATAGTGAAATGTCAGTAGCAATATTCAGCCCGTTAAGGGCCTGGCGTACATTTCCCGAGCACCCAGCCCCGATGAGACCGCGGCAGTACAGGTGACAGCCGCTGTCAGGCGCCTCACCTTGTCGAGGAAGGCGTTGAGCGCGCGCAAGCTGTCCAGGTGCCGGCGCAGCTCGTCCCGCGTGGCGTCCAGCTCGGCCTGCCGGTCCGACAGCTTGGCGCCGATCAGGCTGTAGCGGTTGTTCACGTCCGACAGCTGCTGCTGCACCGGGGACAGCTCTGAAATCAAGTTATATCGACTTGTTAGAGAGAGAGAGAGAGAGAGAGAGAGAGAGAAAGAGAGGGTCACGGAAAGGAATATGTACAAACGGATTGTAAAGGCTGACGCACATTAGGGAGGGCCACAACGCACCGCATCGCATAACAAAAGTTCTCCTGGTCATCACTTTCGTACTTTTTCTTTCAAATATCGCTTATTGCTTGCCTGCGGCTCTGTGCACGCAGACTACATTGTATCGCGATCAAAAGCATCCCATGCCCTTCTCCAAGGTCCCATCTATCTCTACACCCAAAATTCATCAAAATCGCATTCAGCAGTTTATACCCGAGGTCCACAGTTAAGATCGTCGATTTCACCAATACAATAAAGATGGTCAAAAAATACCTTCGAGATGGAATCCGTCCTGACTGGAGCGGCGAGAAGAGAATCCGGATGAGGCGGAGTGCGCGGAGCCGGGGCTCACCAGCCCCAGCTTGCTGGGGGACGGGGAGCGCCCGTCCAGGGTGCGACCTGGACAATCACACCAGTTGCAGGTTTCGTTCCATGTTTCGTTTTGGCTTTGCACGGTTTGCGCATTAAATTGAAATATTTCAACTAGATAGATAGATGAAAATGTACATAGTCAGAGAGGACTTAATAATAGGTACAATGGGCGGTATTATTGCTTAAAACGACCTCTACCAGACAGCAGGAATATGGTTGAGCCAGTTGACATTGATGTCCAAAGGCTCTGTCCTTTTCTTTCACGAGTAATAATTCAATATTCATCAACTTCATGAGGGAAAGAGACAGCCAAAACTCAGCAGTCTATCTATACTGTTGGTTGTCTACGTCATCGAGGTATGGTAGGATGGTACTGACTGGGCGTCTGTCGTTGCTGCTTGGTTGGGCTGTAGAGCTGACGCTTGCGGTGCGGACTGTCGCCGCGGTCGGCGCGGTCGGTGCGGTCGGCGCGGTCGGCGCGGGCCAGCGATTCGTACGCCGCGCCCGCCTCGTTCAGCTGAAAGGCACACTATATAGTTACTATGTAAATGAACAATCACTTCGTACATAATTGTCAATACATCCAGCAGAATGGTAGCAACAATTGCGTATTTTTGTTTCGGTTGACGCTGCGAACGAGAATGCACCTTAGCTTGCATGCGTAAAGTTAATTTTGCTTTGTAGCTAGTCCCAGCGTGGTTAGAGATAATTGTAAAGAATGAGAATGGCCGCGGTTTATAGCGGCCAAGGTACATAGAGGGGATGACGCCCGGGTAAGGTAGGAATACATTACGCCTTAGAGGCGACGGTAGTCTGGCTTTGGAGATACATAGCCAGCAATGGATAGAGGTAAGACGAAAACCACGAAAAATTTTGAATCGACATTATTTTCCGAAAGTACTATAATATACGATTGACGAAGATATTTCGCAAATCTACGCTACATACCTTCTCGACAGTGTGTGCGAAGTCCCGGTACTCCTTGGCCAGGGGGCGCAGCTCCTCCTGCTGCAGCTTCAGCACCTCCAGGTCCACCGCCACGGGCTGCAGGCGCGCCACGCGGCCCTCCATGCTCTGCAGCCAGTCCAGGACCTGGAGACCAGACGCCGGCATGAGTTACACGAGCAGAAGTAAAGTATAATAATAATAATAAATCAGCCGATGACTGTCCCACTGCTGGGCAAAGGCCTCCCCTTACTTTCGTGAGGAGAATTAGGCCATAATCCACCACAGGGGCCCGGTACGGATTGGTGGATAACCCTCACGTGCCCCCCACCCACCTGTATCCTCAGCCCCTCGTACTGGGCGTGGCGCTCCGCCCGCTGCTTGGCCAGCCGCTGGCGCTCCTCCAGGCCGGCGCTGCAGTCCCGCCAGGCGGCCTCCAGCGCCCGCAGCTGGTCCCGCACGGCGTGGGTGTCGGCCACGTCCCGCTTGGAGACCAGCTGCTCTGACTCCTCACGTGCCCCCCACCCACCTGTATCCTCAGCCCCTCGTACTGGGCGTGGCGCTCCGCCCGCTGCTTGGCCAGCCGCTGGCGCTCCTCCAGGCCGGCGCTGCAGTCCCGCCAGGCGGCCTCCAGCGCCCGCAGCTGGTCCCGCACGGCGTGGGTGTCGGCCACGTCCCGCTTGGAGACCAGCTGCTTGCCGCGGCGGAGGCACTCCTCCAGCAGCGGCATTTGTTTGTCCCTGCAGGGTATGACTTCTTTAACTACTGGCGACTATTTTCCAACAATAAACAATGTGATATTTTTTTTACCATCCAGAAGACGAATTTTTTTTTTTTTATAATGTCAGAATACAATGAGCCTGTGCATTTTTTTATCCATAGATACATTCCACCAATTTCTACTTAATCAAATTGGGGTTGGTTCTTTTCTTCGGATGAGTCTTAAGACTTTCCAGAACTTCACACTTTCACAAATACTACACGGCCATCTATGACACTCCAACCTTTTTTTGAATACATAAAAGAGAATAAAAACGTAAGCCGCATCAAGAATGTATCCAGCTGCAGCACCCACCTGAAGTGCTGCAAGTCAGCGAGGCGGGCGGCGCGCTCGTCCGGCGCCCGGGGCTCCGCCCTCGCCTCGGCCGGCTCCGCCAGCTGCAGCAGCTGCGCCAGCGCCGCCTCCAGCTGCGCCGCCTGCGCCGCGAACTGCGCCAGCTCCGCCGACACCTCCTCCAGGAACTCGCCGCGCTTCGCCGACCGCTCCAGCAGCTTCTCGTATCTGGGGGTGGATTATGAACTTATTTAAAACCAGGCAAGTTCCAGGCGATTCTTTTTATAAACGAGATTGTTCTTTATCGTATTATGATCTACATTATGTCAAATTAATGTTCGTAATACGAAATTGCCAGCCTGTTATTAAGTCAGAAATAGGTTTTACTCTCACGTGACGTTACTGGCTGGCATTAGGTCATAATACGAAATAGCCAGGCAGTTCAGTTTACGGTGTAAACTGACGGAATTAAGAATTCATGATACGGCCCCTGAGGGCAGTTGCCGGCTGTTTTAGAAAGGGCGTTGGCGGCGAGGTTCAAATTGATTTTACTTTTGATTCACGTTCATCTAATATCGAATTGCCGCCGTGTAGGAAGATGTAATTAAAGGCGAATTACGTCGAGGTATCTCAAAATTATATATTTTGATATTAGTTTGTGCGGGAATAAGACCCATTTTTAGTTAGGATAAGCATGCAAAAATTCAGCTCAATCGGAAATCTACTTCGACTCGCAAGATTAAATCGCAGGCCCCGGGGCAGGTGAAACGAGCTGGTGAACAACTGACTTGGAGTAGATGTCCTCGGCGCGCTGCTCCAGCTTCTTGGCGAGCCTGGCGTTGGACGGAGCCCTGGCGGCGTCCCGCGCGCCCGCCAGCAGCGTGTCCAGCGTGGGGCGCCGCCCCTCCAGCTCCGCGTGCTGCGTGCGCCGCGTCCGCATCTGCGTGTCCAGCCGCGACCGCACCAGCGACGCCGGCGTGCTCTGGCTGTGGGGGACGGAGACAGCTATACATAGGTGGCTGTGGGGGACGGAGACAGCTATACATAGGTGGCTGTGGGGGACGGAGACAGCTATACATGGTGGCTGTGGGGGACGGAGACAGCTATACATGGTGGCTGTGGGGGACGGAGACAGCTATACATGGTGGCTGTGGGGGACGGAGACAGCTATACATGGTGGCTGTGGGGGACGGAGACAGCTATACATGGTGGCTGTGGGGGACGGAGACAGCTATACATAGGTGGCTGTGGGGGACGGAGACAGCTATACATGGTGGCTGTGGGGGACGGAGACAGCTATACATAGGTGGCTGTGGGGGACGGAGACAGCTATACATGGTGGCTGTGGGGGACGGAGACAGCTATACATGGTGGCTGTGGGGGACGGAGACAGCTATACACAGGTGTCGGTAGACTCGTTCCCGCAGAGCGGAGAATAATGAAAGATTACCCCAGAGTTGTACTCAAACGATACTCAAGCCTATGGAAGAGAGAGAGAGATAACACGCTCACATGTGATACAAAGTCCCGATCATGCTATCTCGCTTTTTATTGAGAGTACTTCTCTTCTATTACTCCAAAGGACAGAGCGACACTATTTTCATCCCGCAGTGCGTGGAGAATTTTTCAAGTAACGGCTACTAACTACTTAACATTGCCAGTGTCGGTAGTCTCGTTCCCACAGGAAGGAAACTATTGAAAGATTACTCGTGAAGGAAAAGGACAGAGCTATTTTCATTTCAGAGTGCGTACCGGTTTCTTCAAGGGACTTATACGTTAGTAGCTTAAGAAAATTTAGTTTTTGCGTCGGCATAGATTGGTGCAAAAACTATTTAGTGTATTTTTACATTAGATAATACGATTGCCCTGTTTGTGTACCAAAAGAGAGGAGAAATTCCCTAAAATCTCTACTACGGTAGCACTAACTGTGCCCGTAGTGTATGTGTCAATCCAACGTGTTCGCCCCCTCCATACCCATCAAAACCGCTTTACCCTATTCAGCGTGAAGAAACAACAAACACACCAACACACTGACAAACTATCGCCTTCGCAATAATGGTAGCACTCAGCATACAGCTTCTCGACTTTGAACTTTACTCACTTGATCATAGCGTCGGCCTGCGCCAGCCAGGCGGCCTGCGCCTCCGCCGCGTCCTGCAGCCCCTGGCACTCCAGCAGCGCCGCCTCCAGCTCCCCGCACTTGCCCCCCACGGCCTCCAGCAGCTGCCGGTAGCTGCCGGCCAGCTCCAGCGCCGGCGCCTCCAGCTGCCGCAGCTCGGCCGGCGCCAGGCTGCCCTCCAGGGACTTCACCAGCTGCTCGCACGCCTGGAACAGGAGAGGTAGGTCCAGTTAACATGGCTTTTTGAATTTTTTTTCAACGTAGAATTGCTCGTGTATCGTGGGTACCGCTTACAGACATTTTAAATACACATCACACCCAGACCAGCAACAAACATTTGTGGATCGCCACAAATATTTGTTCCGGGCGGGAATCGAACCCGCGAAACCAAGAGCATCAGTCTGATTGCTCAGCCACTACGCCAAACGTGCCGTCAAATCATCAAGTCGTATATTAATTTTTGTGTTAAAATGTGTGAATTATAATTCAATTGAATACTAGAAAACTCCAAAAGAACATAAAATAATAGTAACAGATTACACGAGTTAGTAGTGGGCCGCTGCGAACGAAAAAGCACCTTAACTTACTAGCGTAAAGTAAGTTTTACTTGTAGCTACATCCCCGCGTGGTAAAAATCCAATCCAGCACATGGTGTGAGAGAGGCCTGGTTATACAATCGAGGCTAACGGCCGAAATTAATAATCAATCCAATCCAAATTTTGCTATCAGGGATTAGTATCACGATCCATTTTTAGGTTCAAACGTGCCAATAACCGATCCGTGGATTGGTTTATGAAGGCACGCAGATTGGAAATCGATCGAACGATAGGCAGCAATCCAAGATCGATTTCAATCTTGGATAGGAGATACAATATTAATTTCGGTCGTAAGTTCCTACATCTCTAACAAGACAGTCGCAGGGTATCCCTGGTCTAATACAGCTACTCACATCCCTAGCGTTGTCCAGCAGGCGGCCCTGCGAGATGATCTCGTTGTGGAGCCCCTTGGCCTGCGCCAGCTGCGCCTCCACCGCGCGGGGCTCCGCCCCCGTCGGCGCAGACAGCACTACGCGCGCCTGCGGCTCGATCTGCGGACCAGAGGGGTTACTTGAGTCTGCTTACTGGAAAACTAGGGTAATAGTGGAGACGAAAGAAGAGGTAAGAGTGGGGATTTTTTTTTCTTTTTAAAAAACGTAGTTACACACTAGGATTGCTCCGGTATTTAGAAACCAATAATTGCGGATTGCATAAATATTTGGTACGGGCGGGAATCGATCCCGCGACACCAAGCACAGCAGTCCGATTGCTCAGTTACTACGTCAAACGTGCTGTCATAATTGCCGCCAAAATATTGATTAGGCTTCAGTGATTAAAAAAAAGCAAACACGTAGCTGTTCAGAAGATACCTCTATACTATTTTAAAAAGGTATTCGAGGGATTTTTAATGCATATTTAATTACATATCGTGCCTAATCGCTTGTAACCTGAAAACTTAAATCTAACATGAATTCCATTACATGCAAAAGCATGTCGGAAGAACAGCCCCGTCTCGCTCGATAGATGGCGCTGAATCACATTACAAGTAAAAATATCCACTATTACATTGTCACTCAAGACCGACGAGATAGGTGGCTAAAGCCTAACCTAATAAAAAAAAAAAAACAAAAAAAAATAAGTTTAAAAAAAGAATGTTGAATAACAGTAGGGTGCGTCCCGCTCCCGCCTCACCTCGTGCATCCAGCGCTGCGCGCGCTCCAGCGCGGCGGCTAGGTGGCGCTGCGCGGCGGCGGCGGCGCGCAGGCGCTCCTGCAGCCGCTGCGCGCGCGCCGCCAGCTCCGCGTGCCGGCGCCGCGCGCGCGCCGCCGCGTCTCGCACGGCGCTGTCGCCGCGCGCCGCCGCGTGCGCCAGCCGCGCCGGCAGCCGCGTGCGGTACTCGTTCAGGATCGACAGGAACTCCTGGGGAAACGGCAACCGACTGGCATTGTCAACTCAACTCTGTTGTTCGACTGTCATAACGCCGACTGTGATTCGAGGCTCCCGGGTGTCACTTCGCATTTTAGGAAGTTTCAGTAAAGCTTCCCTCACTTTATTGAATCGTAACTTTGACTATGTCATTATTAATTGACTTCACTACTTGACCACGAGGATCGCTTTAATGCCATAACTTTCCATCTTATTGTGAAATTAAGAAATAGGACTTAATTATTATAATACTTGACGCTGGGTAATTGCACAAAACGTGCGAAGTCATAACTAAAACAAGAAAAGTGGCTCACGGCCTACCGGGTACTACTCGTATAACTAGTCGGCAAATGACAGCGTTCACAACGATATATTAGTATAGTAAGTAAGCGGCCGCTGGTGTTTGACAGAAGACAAAAGCCTAAGAAACTCGTGTTCCTTTGAGGCGATGATAACTTGTGGAAGTGTCCATATCACCTTAAAACTTTCATTCGTTAACAGTTTCGCTAACGGCTCTGCGTGCTAAACGGAATCTGCTAAACATGTTTTGGTGAATACTTTGTTCCTTAACCACGCCGTAACGGCTGAACAAATTTTGACACCATTTGTTACGGTAACAACCGGCATCCTGAATTACACACGTTTTCCCCAAAAAAAAGCCAGTATCACCACAGGAAAAACACCCAAACTCCCTCACGAACCTTGCTCTCGTCGACGAACTTCTGCGCCGACATGGTGATGAACCTGAGGTCGGCTTGGTGCGCGATGACGTCCGACACGAACTCCCTCACATCCTCGCTCTGGTCGGGGAGGCTGGGCAGCTTGGACAACATCGCCTCCTTGTCCTCGAGGGTGCGGTACGCGGACTCCATCCAGGAGTTGAAGGCGTTCATTTCGTTCCTGCAAACGGAAGCACAGGGTGAACACTCCATACAAATAGCTGAATCGAACTAAATCGAACAAAAGACAAGCGAAACTGTACGCGTCGTCCGCGTTGTACCGCGTGCGTACTCAAAAGTTACTCAAACTGTTTTTTTCGTTGTATAGCAATGCTAAACCGAACCAATTGGACGATTTTTACGTACTACTGACACTAAGGCTTATTGCCTTTGCACAAGCTTCAGTTCAGTTTGTGTTGTTTAAATAATAATACAATGTCCTTTCATTTATCATCTACTTTATTGTCTGTCTATTACGGTTCAAAAACAAAACCGCCCCCTTTTTCTCATAGTCCAGTGTCCACTTACGTGAATTTCCCGAGCTCGTCCCTGGCGGCGGCGAGGCGACGCAGCATCTTGTCGCACTTGTCGGCGCAGTTGTCGCACCGCTGCTTGAGTTGTCGCACGCCGCGCTCCAGCGCCGCCACCTGCGCCATGCCGGCGGGTTAGTGACGCGCGACATGTCGCTCGTGAGATGCCAAGTGCGGGTTTATGAACCGTGTAATCGGCTACATTGTTTGTAAGGACAACCTTTGTCGTTGTATAGTCCCCATTGTATTGAAAATGATCGGCAAATCCTCTTCTTACGTGTCAGTAAATAAACAAAAATTATCAAATTGCCTAAAGATTCTCGGAGACATTATGAGGTGTACACAAAATAAATAAATAAATTAACATAATTATCATTATTCACACACAATACTCGTAAATCCAAACCATAACAAAAGAATAGTAATCCAACAAAAGTCCAATTCGTAAAAACCGGTTTTCCAACCTATGTGCTAACTTTGCGCTCAGTCACTTTTAATTTAGTTATAGGTACCTATAATTGTCTATGTTACGATAACTATAATCTGGGAGTTAAGTCGAGAGTAAATAGGTATCATCTAGCAAGCATGCTTCACCCTCGACTGCGTCGTCACTAACATCAGGTGACTCTAATCAAATGCTTGCTTATTCGCCATAAAAATGACTACCTACTTCAAATATTTTAGTGTATAATTTCCATTTTCAGAAGGTTAGCGAAGGCTTCCCTCCGGTCTTACCTCGTGAGGGGCCAGCACGTCGCCGCCGGAGACGAGGAGCTGCTTGGCCTGGTCGGCGCACGCCGACACCTGGCGCTGGTGCCCTTCCAAGTCATCCTTGATGAGCTGCAAAGGAAAACGGTTGTTAAAGATATGGGCGTAGTGGTGGCAGTCTTATAGCGAGAGCGTCAGTGCTCCAAGGAGTTGTTTTTTTTTAATCTTGTTTGGAATTATCACTAGATTTTCGGTCAAAGAGAAAACCCACATGCCCAAAAACTATTTGGAAGGCATGTGATCAACTTATACGATCCGGGCCCACTAGAGAGTGATGGCCTAACTTTTGTACTGTTCGCTGGTCTCACTGGGCTGCCAACGCTGGACTGATTGAATTCAACCAGTCATCATCATCATCATCATCAGCCTGAACTTAGGCCGCCACACCGAACGAAAATCTGCCACTTGCATCCACCGTTTGCCTGCGACTCTTTTGATCTCGTCGGCCGTCTAGTGGGAGACCTATCTACACTGCGTCTTCCAGACCGGGGTAACCGAGTTAACTTACCTTTAGTATATTTATCTGGTTTCGGAGTTCATCTAGGTCTTCCCTTACGGCCTCTTGGTTCGCGAGCCTCTCTTCTATCACGGCAATCCATTCTAGCAACTTGTTCAGGGTCTCATCGCAAAGCCTGTACTTCTCTTCTACTGCTTGCTGTATTATCGGAAAGAAGATATATCAATATGGGTCGGGATCGGAATGGGATTAAGCGTTTTTCAAAGAACATCGTCGTGTGCTATAAAGGGGTAAGTCGAAATAGAGGACAAAATTCAAGAGTATTGACGTGTTCTCTTTGTAGTGTAAAGATAATAATTAAAATGCGGCTCATTGTACAAGCATTTTATGTATTTTCTCGTACAAAATATTGATCCTACCGACTTGGCCAATATCAACATACTTGCCCCTTTAAGAATGACGTTCAGAATAGTTCGATGCAACCTATAAACCCATTATTTTGAACCGTATTTATTTACAAACTTATTTCTTGAATATAAACAGTGCATTCTTGCATCTACTCGAGCAATTTTACAATGCATTCTATAGTCTATAAGTGCAGTCAGTCACTTTTTACAGGACGACTAAAGGTTTAACGATTTACGGTGCTTAGGAACTATGGCGAAAAAGATGCAGTATTTGACTGTACATTCACATATTCACAAGGCGTAGAAAAATCAGATCTTATGAGCCAATAATAGGTACTGTTTCGCCAAAACCTTACTGCTAAACTCAAGGTAGGTTGACGGAACAGTACACAAAACGTGAGAGATACCTCAATTTCATGCAAAAATCAAGGCATCCAGACACCTGAAAAGGAAGCATAGAACACAGAACAAAACTACGCAGAAATAAAGCAAAGACGGTCCGACGGAGACAGGCGACACCAGAAAGAGCAAAACAATGAAGATGACAACACAACCAGTGACTCTGTTGTGTAGAACATAGACAACAACCAAATACGAGTACATGCAAAAGAAGCGTGGCATGCAAGCAGTGATTCGACAAACGTCAAAAATTAGAAATTTTCGACGCTTGCACATTAATGGTATCAACATCTTCCGTAGCTTAAATGTTAAATCTTTGATTAGAGTTAATTATTGTTAAGTACAAACGTTAAAAATATACCTCCATTGAAAATCTGAAAAAGTATTGTGGAACAGTAAAGAAAGAAAGTAATTTAACGTGAAAGACTTTAAGAATGTACACACAAATAAACGGACGAATGTACATTTAGTTTAAATTAAAAAATGAGACATCATTTCATCGAAAACAAACTAAGATGATCAATAAAACGTAATGACAACAGCGGTCGATGAAATGAGGCCTCATGTAAACGAGCAGTAGGTAATAAAACGGTAATGAGCAGATAATACCTTTCGTGTTTGTGTTTGTCGAAAATGTTTTACCATTCGATGGTATTGTGAATGTTTGCATCGCCCGTTTCAACATCACAATAGCATAGCTCCGGTCATGCATTCCAAATGTGAGCACGGGGTCCAAGGAATGAGTATTTTGGAACTAACAAAATCTAATATCGTTCCGAGCGGTCGGAGGCCAGCTGTCATAAAACACTGGCTTTGGATGAGTAAGCAAACACTAAAGCTGGAGCAAAGGCCGACGCTCAGTCGGCCGCATTCATAGAACTCTTAGCACAAAGTGATTATGATAGGTTAGACATTTGGCGAGACGGTGATGATTCATTGTATCGTCGTTAATATGACCCCTCACAGGCAAGCATTCACGATTTAGCTCAAAGGGTTCTTTAGCATCGCAGGCAACGGCTGTAAATAAAAAACAACATACATCGAGCCTTAGTACATGAGTGTAAGCACGCGTGCAATTGACAGTTCCCCCCGTTCTTGGATCGGAAAACTGACAATTGAAACTGAGCGCTGTAGTCTAAACTTAAGCATCTAAAGACATCACAATAGGCATTGAATAGAAAATGTCTACTACAATAATAGAAAGCCTCAATATTCCTTCTAAAGTGAAAACTATCTTTACTGATACTCAAAATATTTACGATAACAACAAGTGCTTTGACTATATACTCGTCTAAATAATGTCTAATGTTACTTAAGATCGAAATGTTCTGATACGCAATGAGTTTCAAGTGTATGCCACAAAACAAACTGTGACTGCACCCGGGAAGTTTGCATAAGTCCCAACTTCTCGACACTATAAGGTTCAAGGTGTCGTGCCATGCCAATGTTTAAGCCAATCGCTTAGAAAGAAGTCACCGTCTAAGAATGGAAATAGGAAATGTAAAGCAACACCTTTGCTTGACAGAAGCACAACATATGAAGCGAATAAGGATTTCAACTTACCCTCGTTTCTGCTGGCAGCAAGTAACCCTTCTTTAGAGCTTTGACCAAGTCCAGTTTTATTCCTTTCTTTGGATCAATGACGAGCCTGCCCTCCACTGGATCGATTAGTTTCTGCTCAATCGCTTGAACCAATGGCCATATTTTTCCCGTCTCTGGTTCTTTGACGACGGTGCTCGATGCGTCCACGATTCGTTGTTGGATCGCCTCGCCTAGATTCAGCCTCTTTCTATCCATGACGCTTGTCGTAATGAAAGGATCGTTCAATGCTCCGGTTGTAGGATTGTAAATGCCGAAGTTCAACGTTTCAATCAGACTGAAGCTCTTTTTCGGCGTCATGAGGAGACCGCTTTCGACGGCAGCGGTCAGCGTGTTCAATTTAGAGGTCTCTGTGTCTAAGATGTTGCCTTTCTCAGCGTCCATGAGGCCCTTGCGGAACGCTTCGGGGAGTTTGACTAATCTCTTCTTGAGATTATCTTTGATAAGCGCAGTGTCTGAATCTATGTAGCCTAATGTGGCCGCGTCTCTGAGAGTCAGCACTTCGTTGGATTGTGGGTCGGTGAATCGAGCAGTAGCCAAGTTCAGATGGCCGTTTTCGATGGCTTGCTCAAACGTAAGAGGTTCACGAACGTACACTATAAGACCGTTTTCAAAAACGAAGCAGAGAGAACGAGATCTGTTTTGGGTATCAAATGATCCCTTCGCGTTTACATCGATAATTCCTTCGGTTATACCTAACTTTAATGGAATGTACTTATTTTTACGGGGATCTTTAATAACAGTCGTTTCAGGATCGATAAATTCGTATCGAATCGCTTCGTCTAACGTGAATTCCCTGAGCATAGGTTCTTTCGAGGCTCCCGAATCAGACACGTATCGTTTAGTTACCGTTTGAGAAGTGATTGGTTGAATAACAGTTATGAGAAGACCTTTGTCGAAAGCGATGTCTAAGCTGTACGTCTTTTTCGCTTTAGTGTCGAGAACCCTACCTTTAGTCACGTCTACATCTCCTTGCTGAATAGCCAAAGGCAAAGGTTTGAACTTGTTTGTGAAGCTGTCTTTAACTACAGTGGTATCAGGATTTAGGAGATTTGTTTCGATGGCTTTATTGATGTCTACGAACTCATTAGTGCTAGGATCGACTATTTTACCGTTGTCTGCCCTGAAAAGACCATTTTTAATTATTTCTTCGAGGCTCAAGTTTCTCTTGGTAGTTACAACAAGACCGCGATGTTTGGCATCTAGGAAATTAATTTGATTTCCGTTGGGCAAAATGTACACGTTATTCTCGTCATCAACGATGCCCGATTGAATGGCTTCAGATAATTGGATATATTTGCTTGACGGAATATGTTTCACCAAAGAAGTTTCTGGATTGACGAACTCTTCAGCAATTGCCTCTCTGAGTGATATTTTTCTTTCGGAAACTGGATGAATGAACATCAGCTCAGTGATATCATACATGTTCATTGCTAATGTCTCATAGAGAGTGAATCCTGCACTTTCAATGTCTACAATCAGACCTAAGCTCATAGCTTCAGACAAAGGAATCAACACATCGGAGCATGGTTCGTGGAACTTTCCGCTTCGTCTATCTACGATTTCGCTACGGCAGCAGTCAGCTAATGACAAAGGTTTCTCCGACTTTTTATCGAAATAGCAGAGATACTTAGGGCTAATGATAGACCTCCTGATTGCTTCATGAAGGGTAATCTTACGATTCGTTGCAGGATCTATGATTTTACCCGTGCTGTCATCATAAAGACCTTGGTGTAGTGCTCTTTGTAGGCTGATTGGTGCCTTGCTGTCTACAAGCAAGCCAATCTCAAAGGCTTTGCGCAGAGTAATTTCTTCGTTATCACTATTGATGTTTCTGATTTTACCCGATCGATCATCAATGACGCCCGTTTCTAGCGATTCTGGCAAAGTAATCTTGTCCCATTTACCTAGTCTGTTGTCCCTAATGTGAACAGAATGAGGGTCGACTAAATTCATCTTAATAGCTTCTGCGAGAGTGTACTTCTTGCCGCTTTGTGGGTCCATGAAGAGACCAGTGATTTCATTGTAAACGCCCTTTTCAAGAGCTTCCATAAGCGAAAGAGGTTTGCGGACCTCAACTAGTATGCCTCTCTCGAAAGCTTCACGGAAATCGATCCGTTCATCACCTAGAACTATTGTTCCTGTTCTACCATTGACAATTCCTTTATCCACGGCGAATTCGAATGGAATCACCTTACCGGCGACATGGACTAACGTGGATTGCGGATCAATCATACGCTTCTTGATGGCCCTATCTGTTTGTATTTTTTCTTTGCTCTGAGGATGAGAAAATTTGCCGGTTTTCGGATCATAGAATCCCTTGAAAACTGCCTCAGGCAGACTGAGTTTGCGTTTAGCGGGAACAATGAGACCACGTTCTGAAGCGTCTGTTAGTGAAATTTTATCACCCTGTATTGGGTCCCTAACTTTACCTTCCTTAGAATCGATAATGCCAACTATGATGGCGTCTGCTAAAGAAATAATTTCTCCTGTAAGAGAGTTCTTTACAGTCAATGCTGAAGGGTTAATGTTTCCATCCTTGATGGCATCTTCGAGTGTCATTGTGATGTTATTAATGGTTAGAAGACCAGTTTCTGGGTCATAGAAGCCCTGTACTAATCCTTCCTGTAATGTCCATGGTTTCTTGTCACTGAGTAAGTAGCCCTTGTCACTGGCATCTTTGAGATTTAATACTACCGGCAATGTAATAATACCTCGCTCTAAGTCTACCAAGCCTGATTTGACGGCTTGGTCAAACGGCACTACTGCCTCGGATTTGTCGTCTTTAATTTTAACATCTGAAGGGTCTACTAATTTCTCTTGGATAGCTTTCTTTAGCGAAATCACTTCACCAGTTTTTGGATTAAGAATCTTGCCAGTTTCAGGTAAGTAGTAACCCAGCTCAATTACATCAAATAAGGAAAATGTTACAGATTTAGTCGCAACTAGACCTTTTTTCAACGCATCATCTAAAGAAATGTCTTTACCCGTCTTTTTGTCTTTAATTTTGGCAGTCTCGGGATTGATCAGTTTTGAATCCAGAGCTTCTGAGAGTGGTACAAATTTATCTAAAGCCGTGTCTTTGATTTCAGATATTGTTGGGTGGACAATGTTCCTATCTACCGCATCACGGACAGTCACCAGCTGGTTTGTAACTTTGTCCTTTATCTTTCCAGTTTTAGGTTCATACAATTCGTTAACTATCACCGCTTCTATGGAAATTGCTTTGCGTATAATGGTGATAACACCGCGTTGAATAGCGACAGATATTTCAAAGATTTCCTGAGTTTCAGTTATCGTTATAACACCCTCGTGTATTTCAATGATACCGCGATCAATGGCATCAGCCAGAGAAATTACTTCATTTGTGCGTGGCACCTTGATCAGTAATGTTTCATTATCAACAAGGCCCTCTTCAATGGCTTTGCCGATTGGAACTAACGCACCAGTATTTACATCTGTAATTTCACCTGTTTTGGGATTGTATAGACCGAGCTCAAGAGCAGACTCAATAGACACTTGTTCTTGGACGGATACATCTTCTGGTTTCTCAACAATCCAACCAAGTTGTACACATTCAAGGAAAGGCACGCGTTTACCAGTTTTTGGGTTGACCATGTGACCGGTAGTCTTGTCAATTATGGGTCGCGCTAATGCTTCTTCGAATGAAATGTAATTATCAGATTTAGAACCTAAATCTTTGACTAAGATCGACTCTGGGTCGAAGATTTGCAGACCATAAACGAGCTCCTCAAAGGAAATTTTAGCACCCGTTTCTGGATTTAGGAATATTTGTTTCTCAATATCGTATACGCCCATTTCTGATAGCTCCTGAGGCGTAATACGGTGTGAAATAGCGACGAAATACCTAGGCTTCGATTCTTTTACAACGACGCAGTTTTTAGACAGCACGTCTACGGGTGTAAACCTGCTAATTTGTTCTTGCTCTAGCGAATCTTGTACTGTAAGAGGTGATTCGACACCGTTAATAATGATCCTACAAACTTTTGGTTCAATTTTACCTTGAGCTATCGCGTCTATTAATGGAATATTTTCGTAAAGCGGCTTGATTGGCTCGGACTTTTCTTTAGTTACATTTTGTTCTGTAATTTCATCGATTACTCTAAGTGGTTGTCTTTCAGCGTCTAAGAGCAAAGCAGACACTGTCTTGCCGTCATGTATTGTAGTAGTAGTGAGGGTGGGGATTTCCATAACTTTCTTTTCAGTTGTTTTTGAAACTGTTTCGGAAACCACAGGGGAATATTCAGTTGTTTCTGTTACTATTACTTCACCAGAACGGGTTATTGTAGACGTCGAAGTTTGATGCTCAATTACTTGTTCCGAAAAAGTTACATCCTTAGGATGCTTTTCTAGTTGTTTCACATCAGATTGTGTATTCAATACCTTTTCTAATTTGTTGTAAGTGTCGGGGTCAACTAAGCCTTTATCGCGCGCTTGCTCCAGTGGCACTTCCTCACCAGTTTTAGGGTCAACTACTACAGCTTTCTTGACGACTTCAATAACTTTAGATGCAGCAAAAATTGGAGCACCAATAACAGCTAGCACGCCAAACTTAGCGGCATCAGCTAAGCTGAGTTTCTTACCATGTGCGTCTTTAACGTCACCAGTTTTCTTATTGACGATCCCTTTTTTGATAGCTTCCTCTAAAGTGATGTCTTTCTTTGTTTTAGGATCTTTCACCGTAATACTTTCTGAAGGCACTATTCCTTTTTTAATGGCATCCCATAGATCATCTGTTACTCCCGAGGTAGATGAGATAATAACTGACGTGTTAGGATCGTAAATTACTCCTGGTGCTACTTCTAATGGTTTAGTAGAATCAACTACTGTCGGTTCGGATGGTTCTAACTTATTTTCTTTCGATTCGTCAATAACTTTCTTATCATTGACTTTCTTGTCTAAATCTATTGTAGTCGTCTTTTCTTTTTGTAGTGGTGAATCTTTATGTCCAACTTCTGGCTTCTTTTGTGAGTCTGTTTCTTTAGACAATTTCTCTTTTTTGGTCTCTTTACGAACATCGTCTTTAACAACTTCCTGTTTTTTACTCGGATGTTGTTGAACCTTATCTGTTTCGTCATCATCAGGTGACTCAACTTGATAAACTTGAGCAGAAGTCTCGCTAGTTCCGTATGGCTCACTGACTTCTTCAGTAGTTACTTGATAAGAAGTTGACTCGTTTTGGCTTATTTCAACAGTAGTGACTCTTGAAGATGTAGTTGTCACAAAAGTGCTTTTGTGCTCAGTTACATATTCCGTAGGCTCAGATTTAGAAACATTTGTCGTGATGGTTGTTGTAACTTCTTCACCATCTGGGGTAGTTTGCTTATATTGTTGCACGACAGGGCTATCGTCAACAACGTGTCGCTCACCAGTCGGGCTGGATTCCTCTTTCTTGTCTTTTGGTTTGGACTCATTAATATTAGACGGTAGAGCTTTAGATTTCTCGGGTACATATTTTTTGGATGTGTATTTTTCAATATCTTGTCTATCACCTACTGAAGGCTTCTTGTCTTTCTGATTTGGCTCTTTTACGGAAGCCTCATCCCTATGTTGATCAGTTACAGAGGTTATTTGCAGTGGTGCTTCAGACAAAATTGTGTCGTACTCAACAGTCTTAGATGTAGTTGTTTTAATCACTGTCAGAATTTCGTCACCTTCTGGTGTCATCTGGCAATACTCTTCTACGATAGGTTGACGTTCTATTATTTTTTCTTCAACATTCCATATGGCTGGTGGTTTAATATCTTTAGGCTTTTGTTGGCCTGCAGTCAGATTATCTGGGGATTCTTCTCGGGGCTCTTGAGGAGACCATTTTTCGGAAATAATAGTTTTCTTTTCAATAGTGGTGCTATCGATTAGTTCAGGTGAATTTTCTTTCTTAGACTTGTCAGCCTTTGTAGGTGCTTTTGTAGTGGTCTCTTTTGGTACAATAATATCACTACCTGTAGTTAGAATTGTAGACTTTTCAACCACTTGCTTCTTATCTGAAGTAGGAATACTTCCTTCCTTGAAAGTCAATTTGTCGGGCTTCTTCGTCTCCGATGGTTTATCTTCTGGTTTACCAGTTACCACAGATTTATTTTCAACGGTAATGCTTTTAGTTTTTTCACGGTTTGGCAAGTCGGTTTCCGTAGGTTGTACCTTCTGCGGCTTCTCTGCCACTTTGACTGACTTTTTCGCTTCAGTGACCAGCTTATCTGATAGTGTCTGTGTATCAGGCTTGCTAAATTCTGTGACGTCATGTTTTACTGTTTTGTCAGCTGGGACGAACCTGCTAGAGGTTTCCACAGCCTGTTCTTGTTTAGGTTGCATTATTTTACTTGTCACTGCTTTTGCTCCTTTTACTACTGCCATTCCTGCTAACACCGGTGCCGCAACTACGGCTATCAATCCAATCTTTGCCGCGTTTTTAATATCAACTGATTTACCTGTTTTTGGTTCTTTAAGCTTCCCTGTCTTTTTATCAATTAAGCCAGTTTCAAGTGCGTCCTTCAAAGTAACTGGCTTATCAGCACCTACATTGTAAATCACAGATTCGGGATTAATAACTTTCTTTTCAAGAGCTTCTTTGAATGTTATAACTTTATTTGGAGATTTTGGATCTCTGAATTTCTGTGTTCTCTCGTCAAAGAGCAGCTCAAATGCTTGGTTGAGATCAAGCATCTCGAGTGGTTTTTTCTCAGGAGATATTTTGGCTGATTCGGTAGGTACTTCAGTATTCAGTACACCAGTACTAACGGCTTCAGATATACTAATAGTTTCTCCTGTTTTAGGATGAGTAAAAGTACCCATTTCAATGTTAATGTATCCGAGATTCAGAGCATCTTCGAAACTGATGTTTGTGTCATTAGTTAAAAACTGTTCCTTGCTCGTTTGTTCGTCGCGGACAATTCCTTTTGCTCTAGCTTCATCAATAGAAATAATTTCACCAGTTTTTGAATTTTGCACTTCATTTGCACTCACTAAAACGTAATCTGCTAATAGCTCGATCATTTTAGTGGTGATAGTGTGTTGAGACGAGAAAGTCTCAGTGATAGTAGTAACGACACCACTGGCTTGCATTATTTCAGTATTGGGTTTAACAGCTAATAGACCGATCTCTAAAGCTTTATCAATAGGAAGTACTTCCTTGGTAGTAGGATCAGTAAACGTAGCATGTTTAATGTTTACCACGCCTTTTTCTAAGGCTTCTTCTAATGTGATTGTTTCTGATGTTTGAGGATAAGGAATGGCCATAATCATATCATTTTTGATAGCATCTCCTATAGGGATGATTTCGCCTGTAAGCGGGTGTTTGATTTCTCCGGTGTGAGGGTTGATTAGATTCTTTTGAATAGCAACGTTCAGTGTCATCGCTGCAGGTGGGATATCCTCCACAGGTTTCCTTGTTTCCATGTCAGGGAATATATGCGCATTTACGGCCGATATGAGATCGAGTGGCCCGTCGCTAGTTTTGACAAAATTTTTCTCATTATCAATAATATTCTTTTCTATAGCCTCAGCAAGAGTTATCTTCTTTCCGGGGGCAATAGTGATGCAAGACAACGGATCAACTATCTCACAAATTATAGCTTCTCGTAATGTCAAAAGGTTGCCAGTCTCAGGATGAATTATTTTTCCAGTTGCCGGATCTAGCAAACCTTGCTCCAAAACTTCCGGAATGGACAGGCTTCTAGCGAGAGGAATCAATACTTCATCCTGGCCTTCACCGTCCAAGATGCCCCTCTTCAAGGCTTCTTTGATCGACACAACATCGCCATGAATTGGGTCAACAATTTTACCCCTATTTTCATCCACAACACCCATCTCAATGGCCTTGTCAAGTGTTAATGGTGCTCCATTTTCATCTTTGTACAATTTAACCGTTTCCAAAATCATTGCGGTTTCTTTGTCAATCAAACTTATCTCTACAGCTTCAAGAGGAGTAACCACACGTTTCCTCAGCTTTTGAAGGACAATGGGTTTTGTATCTAATGTTTGCATTTCAGGGGTACGTTCTCTAGCTACATTGATTCTATATTTAGGCTTACCTGTAACACTCGTCTTGATAATTTGGACTACATCAGACGGGCACATCTTTGTCTTTTGGGTTGAAGTCTCTATCACTTTCCTGTTATCAGCCGATAAGCTATTTTGTATGGATTCTACAGTGATAAAACCTTCCGAAACAGCTGCACCTACTGACACAGGCTTTGAAACTTGGGATATGGTGACTGTCCTTGTTCCTGGCAAAGCTTTTGTGAGGCCAGGCGCAGACTCAAGAGTTCTAGTCTCTGTGTACATTTTGTATGTAACAGGGTCAACTAGACCTCTTTTGTATGCTTCTTCAATAGGCAATCGCTCCCCAGTTTTAGGGTCTACAATCACTGTCACCACAGTTTCTGGTGACGTCTTAGTACTGTGTGTAAATGTGACAGTACTAGTGCTTGGTGAAGTGACATCATAAGACGTGATTCTTTCTGGAGTGTTTTCCCTAATTGAGAGTTCATATTTTTTGAACGATATTGGATCTATCAGACCTCTTTCGTAAGCTACTTCAATAGGCAATTGCTCACCTGTATTTGGATCTACTACGACGGTAACGGTCTTTGATGAAGCTGGGGTGGTACTCGTTACTTTCGAAATTATTACTTTACCTTGTTCATTATTTAATTTCATTTTTTCGTCTAAGGGTTGATCACTAAGCGCGTCGTGGTATTGTTTGTAAGTGACTTGATCAATTAATCCTTTTCCGTATGCAACATCGATTGGTACTTCCTCACCAGTCCGCGGGTCTATGATGTAAGCGACAGTTGTAGTACCCGATGGAGAAGACTTTGTAGTTACTTGTGAGAAAGTCACTGTACTTGAGCTGGTTGTCGTCGTCTTCTCTTCATGAAACTCGCTTTCAGGAGACCTATCCCTGATCGATTCTTCGTACCTACGGTATGTTGCATTATCTACTAATCCTCTTTCATACGCTACTTCCATGGGCAGTTTCTCACCTGTTTGAGGATCTACTACCATCGTACTTTTAACTACCTGAATCACTTTGGACGCTGCTACTAACGGTGCTCCTATAACAGCTAGTAGTCCTACTTTAGCGGCATCTACTAAACTGATTTTATTTCCTGACTTATCTCTATATTCTCCTGTTCTATTGTCGATAATTCCTTTGTCTAAAGCCTGTTTCAAAGTTATTTCTTTACCAGTTCGGGGATCAATAACTTTAATGGTGTTTGCCGGAACCACCCCACTATTAACCGCTTCTAAAATATTTTCCGATGCGCCCGTGGTGGTAGAAATCACAAGTGCTGTCGATGGATCAAAGATTACGCCTGGCAATACCTGAACCGGTTCAAGAGCGGTTTGCTCTTCGATCGCTACTTCGTGAGGTGTGTCGTAAACTTCAGAAATTTCCATTTTATCTGGCATGCCGGCCACAGACGTGATAGTAATTACTTTCTGGGAAGACGATGTCGATGTCATTTTGACGAGAATGATGTAATGGCGCTCGATGGCTTCAATCATTGTCAGCCAGCCCGAAGAATGTTTGTACCGACCCGTATTATCAATTATGCGCAATTCTAAAGCTTTGTACAATGAAATTTTGTTTTTAGACTTAGGATCAACTACGTCAGCAGATTCTGGGTTGATTATATTCAGTTTTACGGCTTCATCTAAATCCAATATTCGATCTGTGCCAGGAATGGTAAAAGTTCCTGTAGCGGGATCGAAAAGATTCTCTTGAATAGCTTCTCTAAGAGTCCATCCACCACGCGGCAGCTCAATAGTATTTTTCTTAATTGTCAAAGAAGTGATGGCTGGGTCGGACACTATGGATTCTTTTGTCACGGTCCGAATCTCCTGCACTGTGCCCCTTTGAGGAGACATTGTCTCGCGAAGAGTATACTCAGGGCTCTTAAGTGTTTCTGGTGTACTGTCGCGTTGTACTTTACCCTCTGGACTAGGTGGAAGATCTTTAAAGAACGATTTCTTTGTGATCTTTAGTTCTACGACCTGACCTGGGACTGAATCTTTAAAAGGTAGGCGATCGGCTATTTGAGCAAATCTGGGGTCATTCTTTTCAACGCCGAGCAAACCATCATCGAGCGCTTTTTGTATAGGGATCACGGTCCCTGTAGTAGGATCAATAAATGTTTGCTTATTTTCATCTATAAGGCCGCGTTTTATCGCTTCCGCAAATGTAATTATGGTCTCCGATCGTTGTGAAGCATTCGTATTTGTAACCGTTACGTACCGTTTCACCGTCTTCGTAACAGTTTGTATTGTCAACGTTATATTCAATAGCGAATTCAACAAAGCCGCGCCTTCTGGAGTAATCATATTAATTTCTACCGCTTTGTTAAATGGTATGGGGGTTTTCGTAGTTGCATCTAACAAATGTCCCGTTTTAGGATCAAGAATGTTCTTGAATACAGCATCTAGCACGCTCAGCTCCTTTCCATTTTCATAAATACCTATCTTACGATTAAACATTTCTAATACTTCTGGCCTTACAATTGACACTTTAGTGCAGTCTTCTAAATACACGAAATCACCGCTTTCCGATTTCAAGAACGTTTCTCCGTTGGCGTATTTCAGATTACCCTTTCCGAGAGAGGCGTTGAACGAAATGAATTCGCCCGTCTTAGGATCCCTGAAGCCATCGATATCAAAGATTGATCTTTGAGATACCGAAGTAATGAGACCCCTGTCTACGGCCTCAGGAATGGAGCAAATTTCACCTGTTAAGTTATCACGGAACTTATTATCCGGAAGGATGATTTTAGCACCTAGCGCTTCTGACAATGTCAGAAGCTGCCCTGTCGTTGTATCCGTGATACATTTTACACTATCGCTATCAAGAACACCTACAGATATCGATTCAAGAATGTTGTTTGGAGACCTATTTGCCGGAGACAAAATTTTGCCATCATTTGTCATCAAATTGTTATCACAAACGTCTTTTAGAGTCATAGGTTTGCAAATCAAACGTTTGCTTGCGGCATCTTTAAACGACATTTTATCTTTAGTTACGTTGTGTACGTATTTCGAATGTTTAGTATTTATAATATTCTTCTCTATTGCTTCAGCGAGCGTGATTTTAGTGTCGCGTTTGGGGTCAACTACTTCCCTTACGTTAGGGTTGATGAGTTCGTTTTTGATGGCAACATCTAACTGGAACCTATCACCCGAATTCCTATCCAGAATCCAACCGCTGTTGTCTACTAGGTCTTGGCTAATCGCGTCGGATAGAGACAGAGCGCTCGATTTGATTTTGATAATCTCGTTGTAGACGAGGTAACCTCGCTCGTAAGCTTCTGCGATTGTGATGTAGCTCCCGTTAGGCAGTCTGTAGAGACCTCTCTCTAGATCGACTTGTCCGCGATTTAGTGCGTCCGAGATACTCATTCCTTGGCTCGGCCTTTCGCCTTCAACAGTTACCTTGATCCTCTTCTCAGCTGGATCTGACAGTCCTTGTTCCGCGTCGTACAGTTCTCTTTGAATAGCTTCCAGCAACGTAACCTCGTTTCCGTCTTCTGTCATACCGCACGGTCCTGTCAGTCGGGCTGCTAGTTTGGGGTCAATAAGACCTTCTTGAGCAGCTTGTTCTATTGTCATAGTTTGTCTCGTTTCCGGGGAGGAAACTAATCTTCCAGTTCGCACGTCGAGTATCCTCATACTGATGGCTTGACCGACGGTCAGTATTTCCCTTGTTTCCGGGTGAATGATGCCTCTGGATTCAATTATGTTTGGTCCTTCGTACATTCTGTGGACTCGTTTCAGTTTCCTCACGTCGGGTCTGTCGTCGTCTGTTATAGTGGTTTTCGTTGTGTAGTTAGGCGAGCTTAGTTTACCATTGGCCATTGATTTGATTGGTGCTTGGCCGTCTAGCTCTGTCGACTGTGACGACCTGACGTACCTGTTGCATTGGGGTAAAACACGTTAATAAGCAAACTAATTTCTAGAACTTTGACATGGGTGACTCATGCGCAGCGCTGTTTTTTAAGTTGAAGGAGAACTGCCATGATGGAAATTCCAGATGTATTACATTACGCCGAAGGGCGAAGACGGACACCTATTATTATTTAATAGGTATGTATCAAAATTTTAGTTTATGTGTACTTAGTACTTACTTCTCAGAGGTATAGTGCGTCGTGTATGTAGTTTCAGTTGTCAAGTCTTGCATGTTGAACTCTTGGCGGAACGAGCGCGCAGAACGAGGTGCCATTGCCTCGACGAGACGCTAGAAAAAAAAAATTTCAAACTTAGAACAATTTATTTTTTCTGTGTCGTTTTAAAGGCGTTTATTAAATTGGAGTCATTTAACTAAAAAAGTATGAACATGGGTTTTAATCTAATCGATATTTTGACGGCCAGTGATGAATGAAACTTTTTGCACGAGACTTTTTATTGAATAAATTATTTAAGGCGCTAATAGTGTTTACTTATTAAATGAGTTAGGTTTATTTTTGTTCGTTACCTACCTAAAAAAGGTGTCAGAATAATTAACTGTTATGTAGAGGCGTCATCACAACATCCTCTTTAAATAAATTGGCAGTCATTGTATGAGAGAATATTATATTTTTAACGATGATAAATTAAATTGACTGAAACATTAATACTTTTATGGATCATAAAATACGTAATTGTTACTGCAAGTGGTTGACTTCTTTGAATCATCAGAATTTAAGGCAGCAAAAATATAAAACGGAATGTTTCTAATTGGGAAATGTTTAAATTACATTACAATATAGAACATTATTCAGGAATCACGCAATCTCAACGTTCCTTGGCATAATTTATGTAATCCGGCATCGTACCAATAAAAAAATACTACGGACTGGGTTCCTCCGGGTGAACGACCTCTCAGTAGGTGAATGCAATTCGGTAACAGAATTTCACGTAAGTTCGCTTATAAGGGTAAACGAGTTAAATGTGGGCGCATTTTGTAAGGGACCGAATGACAGGGCCATTGAGTTGTCACACTTTAGAACTAAGTGGCATACGTGGGCGCATTAACCATACATACTACTTTTTAAATCGGACCTTTCAAGATTTTAATAATGATTTAAACGGAATTAGACTACCTATAGCATGTTTTTAAATTATTTTTACTGGCTGAATGCGCATGTTTGCAAATCCAAATAAGAGGTATATTAAAAAAAAATGCAATGGCAATAATTAAGTCGGTAGGTAGAGGTACATAAACTTTATTCTATTTTTAAATATTATTTCAATGGCCAGTACCTAACATCGTTGAAATGTGTCCTATCAATTTAACCTCGACCGTAATGCATAAAGGAACTAGAGAAACACGTGTCTTGATAGTGAAATATCCTCTTACCTCCTATACTATAATGCCTTGAATTACAAAATAAAGAGTTATAGATTTTACGATTTAATAAAAAAAACAATATAGGTACGTATACAAATAAAGAGTGAAGTTTTTCTTCAGGGCCTCTTAGTTTTTAATGCCTACACTGGCAATACAACGTGCTTTTACGGGATGGGAACGTTTGTCCACTTTGACTAAAGTTTGCCTATATAAAAGGTAACTAGAACGAGAGAGACAGAGATTTCCATTTTCATTACACAAGCGTTGGTGACCTTGAAATGAGACATTCCGAATGCTTATTTATAATGCTAATGGAGATTACAAAAATGCACATACGATTAACATAACAATGCAGTTGTATTTATATCCACATTGCATTAAGCCAAATGTCTACGCTGTCTCTTTCATTGTAGTTGAAAAGAAAAGGATGGACTATGTGATAGTCAAACAAATACCAACCCGGCACTCGTACGCGAAGTCATACTCGTACTCATCCATTTTTAAACACTATTTAGATCACAAACACTAATTATTGTTCAGTAAACACGAACATGGTTCACACAATGTCTACACTTCACGTAAATATATTTTTATCATGTCTTAGAAAAACCTAAAATTTAATAGAAAATAAAAAAATATTACAGTAAAAAAAACAGCTAAGGATACTGGTAATAACAAAAAAAATTAGCGCAATTTTTTTTTAAACAAAAGTACACAGCTAGCGTCGAACCGGGCTGGCTGAAAACTGAATGAACGCCAGAAAACCGTAAATCGAAAAAAAGGTACGATTCTAAATTTAAATGATGTCGTAATGGCGTTTCCGAAGCGCCTAGACGCCAATTGTTACGTTTAATGCCACTAATTTGGTTAAAATAAACTACGTAGTAAAGAACAGCTGTTCCGAGGTAGCTTTTGAGGTTAGGAGTGACTGGCTGATTCGATACCAGCCAGGAACACTTTAGTGGGGGGATGCGCGCGCACTTCTTCTGTCTTCATTTTCGATACAGTGCGACGCGACGCCCGAATAATCTTACTCTACCAAGCCATGGATATTTTAACAATGCTTTGGCCCCTTTCTAAGATTTGCGACAGCTGCAACTACTCAAGGACTTTTTATCAACTATTCGGCAAAAGTTTTCGACAAGAATTTGTGAATGAATCTACGAGACATTTTACGGTACCGACGTAAAAGCGACATTGAGTAGGTACTAGGTACGCTGTTGTAGGTAGAGTTATTATTTCGTATAGTCGATAGGTTATCTATATTCTTATAGAAATTAGTTACGCTGATTATTCTTTAGAGAGCTCTATTTTGTAAACTTATAGTTGTAGCCTCCAATAAGGTGTTTTATACGCAGTAGTGTACCATACCTAGGATTCCCTGTAATATCTGTTATTCTAGAAAATCAGGATTTATGATTACCTACCAGATAGTAATTGAGTACTTTGTGTTGGGATTTTTTTGGCCTATTCGTTGCATCCCTGATTTGACGTAATTTTTGCAAGGAGCTAAACTTTGAGTCGCAATACACCGGATAGAGCGTCTTGAGCCTCATAATAATATTATGAATATATTACCGTCGCTTATAAATATTCGAACGTGCATTTTCCTAACTTTACAGGAGTGACAAAAAAGAGATGATGGACATTCGCGGTGATACAATTTTTGAATTCTTGTCTCTGATTGGCGAGTTTTCTTGTAGGTACGCTAGCGCGTTTTTTTTCTTCGTCCAATGACATTTAAAAGTTGCATATTGTCGTTGTTAAACGACGATATGTCACAGGCCACGATATAATATGTAGATATAAGTGTAGATGATTATTGATTGCAGAACTCCTCAACTCACTAAATACTCAATCCAGTAAAAACATAATTCTTGCGGGCGTCGAGTTTTGAATTGGCTTTTTGACCTCTATTTTAGTTGGTCTATTTAATTTTTACTTTCGCTACTAAGGATCTCGCACCCTAGTTACTATAGTGGACCGCAGCCCCGAGGACAATCGATATCAAAGGCATTAGCTAAACCGCGTGGGTTGCTCCAGGGGTGCCGTGATGCCGCAAGGGTGTACCGTGCACTCCCCTTCTATTCATCCCTTATACCTTTTGTAGGAGTTTGAATAATGGCCTTGGATGTAAGCGAATCTTGGAGCGAGAGTCCAACCGTCTCACCACAAAAGATTTAAACACGAGTTGAACACATGAGTCTAAATATTTTCTCCACAAATCGACGTCTAACCCTCACTTTTTCTAACTCAATAACAAATTCACAAGTAAAATAATAAGGAATGCCAGGATTGAGTAAGAGAACGCGAGTGATAGACTTCAATTTTGTGGAACGAAATTTTCAGAAACATCTGTTTAACTCTGGTTTAAACTTTGTGGTAAGTAAGACGGTAAGGGGCGTGGACAAGTCTTGGAGTGACGGTGGTAGCTGACAAAATCAATTTTAAACCAATTTATGCTTTATCAAATAATGAAAAGACCAATTAATATAAAACACAATAGTTTCGAAAATACTAAACTTCGCACTGTACCAAAACACTCCAACTTAGAATTAATTATAAAGGACACACTACAAAGGTTTCCTCAATTAAGTTAAAATAACACTGTCAAATTAATTCAAAATTCACAGCGAACTTTGCAATAACATTGAACTTATATCATGTTGCGGAAATACAGGACTGAATGTCTAAATTAATTAGATTTTGGACACATTAGTTTTGGCACCGACATCAAAACCACATACATTTCCTTCAACCGCGGACTACGGCTCTCACCTCACTTGAATGATGCTGGGGCCACGCGTATCGTGATATCCCATTGACTATCCCGTGGTTTGACGTCATTTGACGTTCGCCGTAAGTGTAGCCACATACAGACGAAATTAATATTGTATCTCCTATCCAAGATTGAAATCGATCTTGGATTGTTGCCTATCGTTCGATCGATTTCCAATCTGCGTGCCTTCATAAACCAATCCACGGATCGGTGATTGGCACGTTTGGCCCTAAAAATGGATTGTGATATCAATCCCAGATAGCGAAATTTGGATTGGATTGATTATTAATTTCGGCCGATAATCGGGGTATGACATTGTCGTTGCATAATCCGATTTTTTACGTTCACTTATTTTTTATGTTGGTATTGTTTGAATTTGGCTGTTTACGATGACTATAGTGTGGCCCATGCATGAGGAGTATTGGGGCCTAAATGCTACATAATTTATATACTGGGGCGGGGACCCCGTTCAGATAAGTGGGTCAATCACATAAGATACCTCACAATTAATACAATCATCCGGTATGTGGGTGATAATTAGGGACTATGGTACTTTTACAAGAAAACAGCTTTTACAAAGTTTCTGTGATGTGGCTATATTAAATATTTACTTTACTACCGTGTGTAATCCTCACAGAGATTTAAATAAACTCACGTCTTGGTTTATTTGTGTAAATCACTCAATAGAGTTAACAGCTTTACGGTTTAATGGCCAAGTACATAAGTCTTATTCGTAAATTTATATATGACTAGCTGCGCCCCGCGGTTTCACCCGCGTTTGGATAATATACAATAATATATCTTTATGAATTGTAGCCTATGTGTTATTCTGATATGTAAGCTATATTATTGTGAAGTTACATCAAAATCCATTCAATAGTTTTTGCGTGAAAGGGTAACAAACATCTATCCATCCATCCATCCATCCATCCATCCATACTCACAAACTTTCGCGTTTATAATATTAGTAAGATAGCACCATATTGATTCAAATGGACCTTAGGTTCCGTACCCAAAGAGTAAACGGAACCACGGGGTAAACGGGAATCAGAATAAAATATTTAAGTGGCCTTCCATACAACAAACGTGTTTTTTTCTTGCCGTTTTTATAGCTAATGGTACGGAATCTTTCGTCCGCGAGTCCGACTCGCACTTGGCTGGTTTGTATTTGTATTTTTACAGAATTTAATGCGAATTATGGATCTTTGACGTCACTGAGTGGTACAAAGAGACAATAGAAAGGAACACGGCATCCACGGCAGTCTTCAAATCCATTCAGGGACAAAACAGGGAAGCCCGCTTACGTAAGTCATGCATTAAATCTATTTTTAGTCGGTCCAACAAAAGCGAATTACTTGGAGAGTTGAATGAACTAGGAATGTTAAACAACTCTATTGTAGAAAAAGCTAACATTTATTTGGCTTTACTACCGATTTCATATAGTGATACTGTTGGGAAAGGATCTGCCTTTCATAAGCGTATTCCGAGTTCTGACCTAAAAAATATTTGTCGATACCGAACGCAAATATTTGTGCCGATTTGAAGTGCCACCGACTAGGAATTTCGATTAATCACACAAACGTACCTTTTCTATAAATCCTACTTAATATTATAAACGCGAAAGTTTGTGAGTATGGATGGATGGATGGATGTTTGTTACTCTTTCACGCAAAAACTACTGAATGGATTCTGATGAAACTTCACAATAATATAGCTTACATATCAGAATAACACATAGGCTACAATTCATTAAGATATATTATTGTACTAGCTGCGCCCCGCGGTTTCACCCGCGTTTGGATAATATACGATATATCTTTATGAATTGTAGCCTATGTGTTATTCTGATGTATAAGCTATATTATTGTGAAGTTTCATCAAAATCCATTCAGTAGTTTTTGCGTGAAAGAGTAACAAACATCCATCCATACAGACAAACTTTCGCGTTTATAATATTAGTAGGATATTATCCAAACGCGGGTGAAACCGCGGGGCGCAGCTAGTATAAAATAAAAATATAACTTTTTAGAATGTAGATATTATTATACCTAAAATATAGGTATTGAACTTAATATCCATATTTTTGCCGTTTCTTTTTTCGTAACACCAAAGTCCTGACATAAATATGGATTCATAAATTACTCTTGATGACTTAATACTTTGTCTATCAGTATTACTGGCTGGACGAGTTATATAGAACGTCGTAGCGTAAACGAGATAGAGGGAAAATTGATGATTCTCGCCCGAAAAATAGCATTTATAGTGTGGCCAGTTAGACGGATTTATTCGGGTCAACAAACTCGTGGATTGCCAAGTCAATACATCAGTAATAGCCCTATGTGCACTTGCTTTTAAAAACGTTTACTTAGGCAGACAAAACTGTTTCTTCAAAATCTAAGACGGCACGTCTGTTATTATTTCTTTTACTTTTCTATGAAATGGATTTTCCACCATAATGTAACTATGTACACAAAAATCACCACTGAATTACAGCTGCAATTGTTTTAAAGCGCTAGGATTGCTGGATTTCGGTTTGAGGACAAACTTTAAACTTGACATTAAAAATAAACCTTGGACGTGATGAATGGTCTAAAAATTCGTAAGAGCTGATGTAACTAGGTACATGACTAACACCTATATGTTAATAGGACACTAAAAATAAAACGCTTCTATTACAATAGCGTACAGTCCGAAATAGTTTTGGCAAATTGATACACTCTGACTTTGTCGTTAATCTTTTGACAAGGCAAACACCAGCGTCTTACCCGAACTTTGTTGCAGCATAGTCTCAACTCAACACAACTCGAATTTAGTTGGCAAAAATAATGTATTTGGATAACTTTGGTTTAGGTTGTGCCCTTATTTTAAGAGGCGTACCTCAAGGAAGTCAATTTAGACCCAGCCTATTGCTACTATTTTATAGATAATCTAGTGTGGGGAAATATTCACATCGCGATGGAATGTTTTATTTTCACGCTTTCTATTCTTCAAGCACCGGTGGATGCGGAGAAAAACAAATTATAGCATAAAATACCAATCTAAATAGTATGCTGTATGTTAAATTAGTGCTGTTTATACACACTCGATTAGAATCTCAAGCTAACTGATCTCTTAACTAGATCAATTTTGGTTCGCATAAACTTGTAACAGAAATCTATGCTTGGTTTGTTTTTTTTTGTTTTCATCTCTATGTTGACAATTATTTATAGCTGCGCGAGATTATAAAAAGCGTTATGGTCACACCAAACTTCGTTTAAAACTAAATCATATTTATACCGTTTGACCTTAATACGATGTGCAATAAAAATAAATTACACGAGGGAACAAGTACCAAATTGAAATGCCTAGTTGCCTCCAATTATACATCACCTTCAGTCATAATGATGCAGTTGTTCTGACACAGGGCATTTACTAAAACAATAACACAAAGTGTCATTAACCTTGCAAATCTTGAAGTAGATTAATTTATCTGACTGTAATTACAAGGATTATCTGCAATGAAACAGATAAGCGAACTATAAAGAAAAACAAGAACTAGTGTGGACCTAAAATGGACAGAGAGTAAAAGCAGACGAATAAGTCGATCTCTAAATGGACAGAGTAACGTAAGCAGACGAAGAAGTCGATCGATAATGTAGACAATTAAAGACTAGGTACACGCATAATTTTTATATAAACATTATGTAATTCGCTCAATTGCTATAAATGCAAGTGAAATCAGTTGGTAAAATGAAATTATCAAAGAGTCAAAAGAACGAACGCACAATCAGGTCGTGCCAAACAATAAACAATGAACGAGTAACTCACGTAAAAGAAGCAAAAATAATCCATGTGCCACAAGTTATAATGACGAAAGTAGAATGAGTACTGAAAATTTCGCGATTTGTATCCGGTCCAATTATCTATGATAAAGAACATACTAGCCAAGCTATCATTTTATCTACACCTAACCTGCACTGCAGTGCACGTCGACGTTTCCGACGAAAACATATCTATAACTGTTCATTCTATAGCTATAATCAGTTTCTACGCTTCAGTAGTGCAAAATTATGCCTCTTATTTGTGAAGCAAGAAAAGCTATTATCCAGTGTCCTAAACTTTGAGTGAGACTACTTAAATTTGGCTCGCTGTAAACACTCATAATTAATCTATGCCTGTGAGATCCAACGAATCTTAATACCAAAGAAATTGGTACCAAAATGCAATGAGATCTGATTCTCCATCGCCCAGACAAGCGGCTGGTCAGTTACAGATTCCGTAGCAGTCCACAAAATCGTTCGAACTTCGCATTGATTTATCCTAATGTCATGGTATATAAAAATAGGTAGATCTGGCAACAGCACGTGTGTATTCCAAACCAAGTTGCCAAATATCACCGTGAATGGTGCAAGAGTGTTGTACGATTGAGTTATTATTATTGCTATTGTTTTTGAGAAGAGATTCGCGAGAGAACATAATAATTATATGCTACTAACATTTACCTAGCTTGAAAGCGCAGAAACGAAATCTATCAAACTCAACCAGTACTAAAATACTGATAAAATTATAGATGTATAACCTACATAAAAGTCTATTTAATTTTCTAATGGTTACGAATTTCTGAATGAGCTTGAAACATCCATATCGATACTATTGATGATTAATAATATTAGTACTTTACTATTCAGTAAAGAATCGATTAGCGAAGCCAGCTCTAGACGGTTTATGAATTGTCCTCGGCTCGAACACAGCCTAAGTTCTAGCATACTAGCCTAATAAAACGGCTCTAGCAAAGATTTTATTTACCGTTCCCGTACCGTAGCCTCAGTGTGGGTTGTAGAATTCATAGAGGTGACATTCATTGTATAGGCTAGCTAGGCCGATGCACGGATAATAAATCTTAATTTGGACGTGGCCTGTATAAGGGCTGGATAAATGCCGCTAATGGAATAAAACCTCGCGAAAGGCTGGACAAACATCACAGGAGATGAATGAATGCAAAAATTACGCCAATTATTTTAAAACCCCCGGTCGTGTGCTAGTCGGACTCGCGAACGAAGGATTCCGTACCATTATCTATAAAACGGCAAAAAAAACACGTTTGTTGTAAGGGATCCCCCTTCAATATTTATTATTATTATTAGTATTTGTTAGTGGCAACAGAAATACATCGTCTGTGAAAATTTCAACTCTCTAACTATCACGGTTCATGAGATACAGCCTGGTGACAGACGGACGGACAACGGAGCCTTAGTGGTAGGGTTCCCGTTTTATCCTTTGGGTACGGAGCCTTAAAGAATGCTGCAGCCACAGCATAAGGTTGCGTTACTAGCAGCAACATTACCCAGTATTCCTGTTAGAGACGGAAAACTCGAAGCCGATCGTTCAGACAGACTAACAGTGCGACTAATCCCAGCCAACCAGAGTTGTGCTACAGTAAAAAGCAATGATGTCATTGTCAATGCAATAAAGATCAGTAAACACCTCAAGGTTACTGAGATTCATGCCGCGAGGTGTTATTGCTAGAGGAAGTAGAATTCCTAATTGGTTTAAAAACAAAACACTACTTTGGTTAACACCGCGATGGAGTGAGGTGCCCCATTGTGAAAGAGGACTTGGACGATCTGCACCGTGGTGCGTGACCTCTCGTGGTGCAAAAAGCCCGCGTAGGCAGACACTTCTCCAGCCCATAGAGCTTAAAAAAATAAACTAATGCATATAATGTACAAAACTGAAAGAGATCCGTAGTAAAAGATAGTGGGTTTAAGGTCAACCTATGATTTGCCTATGTTACTGGCAGAAGATTTTAAAGCCCCACGCGAAAAGCAATAAGGAAATAGGTGCTAATCACTAAACACCGGGGTAAAATCGAGGCCATTATTCGATACAAAAAATGCCTTAACATCCATAAAATAGGTTAATAAGTAACCTAAGAGCAGATAATTATGTCAGATGTTATCAAAAAGTTCAGTATAGTGATGATACTTACTACATACCTACCTACATATGTTATTATCTTTATTTATAAGTATAATGTCTAAAAATATATGTATCAACATATTCACAGCACAATATAATAGGCGTGGCGACAGTATCAAAGAATGGTCGATTTAATCATTTTAGGGCAATCTACATACAAAAATAATTTAAAACACTGGTTAAGTTTTATTAAAAATAATCAGATTAATAAGATTTTCAATAAAATAAAACATTAAAATATTGCAATCGGCCATTTTGATTGAAACACCATTCACAGCACATGACGTCACGCTTAGGTAAACTCCGCTGATACCACTGTATTTTGTTGTTGTGAATACTGTTTTGTGCTTATGGAGTGTTTTTTTTTATTATTTAACGTGTGATTTATCGACTTTAATCTACAATATTACAATGGAACCTAGCTTTGTAAGGCAAATAGCTCTAATTTGCCTAGGATTGATATATTAATGTTTGGCGATTTCCTCGCAACAAATAAAGAATTTTGCTCGTCTGAGTTCCGAAACTGAAGACCTCTTTGTAAGTCACTTCAAGAATCATCATTCTTCGTTTCTTAGCTATATAGGGTCGCTCAGTTGTCTCGGATGTTCGTGTTTTTCTGTATGATTGGCATATACATTTATGGGGCATACATTCTGGTTTCATACGTACTGGTGATACTGATCCCATCACATGATACTCCATATAAGGTTCCATGTCATATTTTGGCATCTCAAAAAGAAAACGAATAAATTTGATAAAGATGATAGCCAAATGTTTTAAAAAGATGTGTGGGTAGGGGCCCACACGACGTATACACGGTCCCGTGTTTTAATTCTTAAAATTAAACAATGGCTCAAAAAGCCCTCGAAACCGCTGTGCGCGACTTAACAAAAGTTATTAGTGACTTGGGGTCCAAAGTTGGATCGCTGGAGTGCAAGGTAGCTGAATTAAACATGATTCTCTCCGATCAAGCCCAGGTAATCATAACACAAGTGCAAGAAATTTCTCTATTAAAATCAGCTGTTGAGGGTAACTCACAGCTGATTCCACCAAAACCAACTACAGCGAGCGCTCCCACTCCGCCCGCACCGAGACGTCCGATGCGCCAAACGCGGCTGCTCGCTGCCGGTGGCACCGTGCCCAACACTTTGTCCGTGCCCAAAAAACTCTACGCGACAGCTACCAAGAAGCACATAGCTGGAAACCCACCAACAGCGGTGACAACACCTGCCGCCGATCCTGCTTGTGCGCCCGAGATTAACCGACCTAAGCCGAAAGTGGGTTCTCCCGCCACTGCACCTATGACGATACCGCTATCCTCTTATGCGGCCACACAATCAGCGAGTAAGACAAGATCCGACGCCAGCGTTGGAGTTAATGCAACTGATGATGGATGGACAAAAGTTAGGAGACAATCCTATAAGAAACGCACCATTTTGACCGGAATCGGAAAATTAGACGAAGAGCTGCAGTCCGTAGAACGACTTAAATACATCCAAGCCTGGTCGTTTAAGCCAGAAACGAATGAGCAAAACGTTATGAACTATCTAAACAAGATCCATAAATCTGATAAATACTTTGTTCAAAGAAGACAAATAAAAACAAACAGGCATGCAGCATTCGTCATAGGAATTCCAGTGAGTATTTACGATAATTTTACGGCGCCTACTTCGTGGCCCCCCGGGGTCCGAGTCACAAACTGGTCATTTCGAGACAGCGGCGGCGATGCACGCGGCGATACTGCCGTCCGCGCCGCTGCCGCCAGCACATAGTAACTACAATTATTATGCGTATGCTCCCGACAGTGCGTCAAAATGTGTCCAATATCAAGAACGACCTACATACAATATTATGCAGCAAGATAACGTAAATAACCGTATAGGGGATGTCATACCTGCTGTGCCGTCTTCAGTAAAGAAATATAGTACTAATGATGTTGTAATCACAGTTTGTCATCAAAATGTAAGGTCAATTCTAGGGAAACACAATAAGTTAGAGGTGCTGTTACTTAATGAGTTTAAATGCCATGTCTTTGCAATCACCGAGCATTGGCTCACTGACGTTAAATTATCAATGATAAGCTTTAATAATTATGTTCTCGCCTCGACTTTTTGTAGAAAAGACAAATTGCATGGCGGGTCATGTATTTATATCAAGTCTAATATGAAATTTACAAATCGACCTGACTATTGCAAATTGTCTGTAGAAAGAGTATGTGAAGTTTCTGCTATCCATTTACTAAATTTTAATGTAATTATTATCTGTATTTATAGATCACCTGATTCTGACGTAAATGAATTCCTCGATTGCATGGAGTGCCTTCTCAATAAAATTATTGACGAGCCCGTAGATGTAACTATAGTAGGAGATTTTAACGTAAATATGTTAAGTGAATCGACGACGGTCCGTAGATTGAATGACATTTTGTCTATTCATGATTTTACCGCTCATGTGAACTTTGCCACCAGGGTTACACAGACGAGTAGTACTATTCTCGATAATTGTCTCAGTAATATAGACGAAAGCCGAATTTCCGTGAGACCCGTAACAACACATGTGAGCGACCACTTAGGACAGCGCATTGAGATAAAATGTGTCTCATCCATGAACATCGCACCTTTTGCCAGCCGCACGACAAAGCGCCAATACACACAAAACAATATAGCCAGCTTTGTACGCACTCTTTTAGCCGCAGACTGGGACGAGTTAAAGCGTAAACATAAAGATGACGCAGGTAAATATGCAGACGCAATAGTAAACATTATGTCGTATGCTGCTGACATTAACTTTCCTTTGAAATCAATTCCTATGAAGCATAGCAAACACTGGGTGACTAATGAAATCTTAGCTATGAAAGATCTATTAATTGATTTATACAATTTATCAAACACTTTCCCGGACTGTGATAAGTTGATTGCGATCACTGATGACCTATCAAAAAGATATGATGATGTTTTGACTCAAGAGTGCGCAGTGTTCTATTCACGACGAATTGAACAAAGCGATAACAAAGCAAAGGAGATCTGGCAAATTGTGCGAGAACGTACAAAACCTCATCTTAAAGTCCAAAATGATTTTAGCAATGATGTCAAGAAAGACAACGGTTCACCTTTTGCGTCCAAAGTCGACGTAGTGAACTTTTTCAATCATCAATTTGCTAATGCCGCGAAGCTCGCAAACGCACCGGAAGCCAATTTGAACGAGGCGCTCACTCTCCTTGCGCAAAACCGTCCAGCATGCCTTAGTTCAATAAGATTTAAACGTTTCACGCCCGAAGAAGTTAATAAAATTATCATCTCACAAATTGCCCCTAAACATACTAAAGATCTATATGGAACATCGTGTTACTTAGTACGATGTGCCGTTGATGCAATGGTAGGGCCCTTAACTGACCTATACAACGCTCTTCTTAGCGAAAATAGATTCCCAGGTGCTCTTAAGAATGTCAAAGTAACACCTATCTATAAAGGTAAAGGAAAAAAAGAAAATTGTTCGGACTACAGGCCTATCTCTATAATACCTGCGGCTGCAAAAGTGCTAGAAACAGGAATATGTGTTAGGCTGAACAAGCATTTTAGCGAGACGAGAGCGCTGTCTGACAAGCAATACGCGTATCGCGCAGGCCGCTCCACGATAGACCTAGCGCGAGAGCTTGTCTGGCAAGTGCTGCAGGCGCGCGAGGCAGGGCTTCAGGTTGCAGTCATCAGTTGTGACCTGTCACGTGCATTTGACGTCTGTAACCATCGGTTGATTGAGATGAAGCTCCACCACTATGGCGTGAGGGGCCCTGTCCTTTCACTGATGAGAGACTTTATGCGAGATAGAATACAAACTGTTGTAGCTGAGCTGTAGAGGTAAGGTCGGATCCCATAGAGTTGAAGATAGGAGTGGCTCAGGGATCCAGTGTGTCAAACCTGACGTTCAGCCTCCTTATGAACGACCTCCCAGAATCCGTGCCGGACGCTCAGCTGCTAATGTACGCGGACGACGTAGTGGCGATAGTCACGGCAAAACAGGTGGAAGCTCTTGAACGAGGGCTGAACGATGTGGCTCATAAACTAGCACACTGGTTCAAGGCTAACGGTTTGGCACTGAACCCGAAAAAGACAAATGTGATGCATTTTAATTTGTCAGGAAGACGCTATCCTGAACTATCCATAGTGATGGAAGGGGAAACTTTACGGCAGGTAGATGTGTTCACGATAGTTGGGTTTCAAATTGATCGCAGCCTGACTTGGACCAGTCACATCGATGCCTTGTGCGATAAGCTGGGACGAGCATGTTTCGCCCTGGGGCGAGTTGCGCGGGTCCTGTCACCAAAAGCAGTACGCGACTGCTACTATGCTACCGTCCAATCCCTGCTAATCTATGGCGTTGATCTGTGGGGTTGCTCTTCAAACTGGCACCGCGTCTTTGTCATGCAGAAGCGGGCAGTACGCGTGGTTGCGCGGGTTGCTCCGCGTACGCCTGCTAAGTTACTTTTTAAAGAACATAATCTCATGACTATGCCAGCTTTGTACATATATCGTGTCTGCATATATGTGTATAAAAATTTAGCTTTGTATGATCGGCATAATGATGTTCACAACATAGGTACGAGGCACTCACACAGACTTGTCATGCCAAGGCATCGTCTCACCAAGTCTAGTAAATGTACTCAAGTCATCGGTGTGAAAGCGTTCAATGCCCTTCCCGAACCCATATGCGCGGCGAAGTCCCTACCTTCATTTAAATTCAAACTTAGAAAGTTCCTCACTGATTTGGCACCATACAGCATCGAGGAATTCATTCCAAACTTACGATAATGTAACAATATAATAACATTGTTAATATTACCTATTATTATTTTACGCTCTACTTTGAATTTTCTGACTTATTGATTATTGACTTATTAATTTTATTGTAAATGTGTATTTTATGCTTTCATGGTGTATAAAAGTACGTCATGCTCTATTGTATGAAAAAGACGTGTAATATTGTTATTACCAATAAATATTATCATTATCATTATCATTATCATTATCAAAGATCAAAACAAACATTACCTCAATAAATAAGTTATTCCATAGCCTCATTAATTCAACTATTTCAAGTCAAACAAACATTTTAAGACCTATCATTACATGATAACATATTCACAACGAAGTGGTTTTCACAGAACTTTCACCGTGCGAGCTTTAACCACTTAACTCTTATTATTTTCTTGTTTGGAACATATACAAACACATTGTTGGGTGTTCTTATTGATGTTTTTACACTGCGGTACTGCACACCACTTATAAACTTCGGAATTCATTTTTATTACACTAATTATTTAAATATTTTGTTAAAATTCTACGTAACGTATAGAAATAATGACATGTTTACCTAAGCGTGACGTCAGAGCCGACGCCATGACACCGACGAGCTGTTTTGGCGCACTATTTGAAAAAATATTAGATAAATGGTTTTAAACTTGGTAAACTCAAGTTTATTACCGAAATAAAGGTTTTTCCGTAAATAGTAAATATGTACCGCCATTATGGAAGAAGATTTCATAATCTTTCGCCACGCCTATTGTATGACATGAAAATGCGATGACATTTTAATTTTCAGTGAATTTATATGCATTATCTTTTCATGCCGTTTCAGATATTATAAACAATGTTATGAAACGGATTATAAGTAGGGATAATATAATTCGACCTTGAGCTTGTATTGATAAACAAAGAAAGATTATATAATAATATGAATTAAAATTGGATGAAATTGAATTATGAATGAAAACTTTGCCCTTAGAGTTAGACGCTAGAACTAGCTGAAAAAGTTGAATTGGAAAAACTAGTTGGAAATCGTTTTTAGATTTATATGTAGACTAAAATAGGTCAATCGAGGCGGTATCGTCCTAGAGGCTTTAGCCATTACATAGAATCGATTAAGAAAAAAATATGCCTACGTGGAGCTATCATCTTAAATCATAAAAGTAATTTTAATTAATGTAATCTGTGCCGGTTCGATTTTATTACTAAGTCAATTGGGTATGGTCAGAAATAAATCATTTCATTCGGTTTTTCTTTATATTTGCAATTTATATCGCAAAATGATTGGTTTAATATCTCAAGAATACAAAGCTATAGATAACGCTAACTCGGTGCATTGTAAAAAAAAGATAAAATAGCAATTCGTACAGTATTGTAAATAATATTATTATAGTTTCATTTTCTTATTCCACAGTATTATGGGGCGTAAAAAAACAGTAGAAACTTTTTGTATCCAAACTTAACCACGAAATAACCTTCTTTCACAGAAAAGTCAGATAAAAGAAAACAACACTGGCACTCAATAACATTTACACATCGAAATTCGTATTTCGAATTCGTTCGTTCGCGCGGCAAGCGTCGGTCGCCTATCGTCGTTCCCGCGTAACTGAAAACGGACGTGTTTCGTCATCGCAAATTGAAGTTTTGAAGTCAATGATTTGAAGTGATAAACATGCACGACTCTTTGGACGAAATAGAACCGCTGGACTATCAGTTTTCAACACAGTACCTAGTTAATTTGTTAGGTAGTTGCCGCATGTAATTTCTAGATTTTCCTCGTATAAGATAATACCAATACCATCTCCTGTGACCGCGCTTTAGGTCATAGTAATTAAGTAATCCGCGCATTAAAGTAATAATATAATTTCCAATAAACTTCGTTCATTAAGTACGTACGTAGGTACTCCTACTTACTAAAAAAGTAGAGGCCTGAAAATCTGCCACAGACAATTTATTTGGATAAGTATAGGTATACGGATTTGGCCTCACTAAATACATCACACAAAATATTAGACCTTTATTTATATATAGGTACTTATACCTACTGATATCATATATTTCAGGTAAGGCACGTTTTATGTTACAAAATAATCCCAAGGACATATTGTAAGGTTATTTATATTGCTGCATAATAAGTAAGTACCAACCTATACACCAGAGTTTATTAGAGTTCGTTTTGCTGTTAACTTATTTGATTTCCTTTCAATTCCTTTGTTTTCCATGTCTCAACCTGATACAATACATTTTTGCAAAGAAACTTGATTATTTCCCGACTGTACCTATTCTAGGGTAGTGTACCAATGGCACGTAGCGGAATCACTTGCTATTTCGTCATCTGGACACGCGTACATTTTCACGCAAGGCCAGGAATTTATTTAAACGAAAATTCGCAACCAACCTAGTAGGTAGGTACTAATAAGTTTGTAATGTTTTCTAAGGTTTCGTCCGATAAAGCGTCCAACCGCACTAATCGTCTTACGCTAATCTATAAACTCTACCGTGTATATAATTACATTTCATAGAACTTTACTTTCTTACCAATAACAATCTACGCTAATATTAGCGTAGTTTGTACCTTCTAGATTTTTGACACTGCATAGGTAAGGTATTTGTTATTCTAAATAAAAATATATAAAAATAGTTGCTAAAATATTCAAATTAGCCATTTATTTTCGATCGGAATGCTTGCTACCACAGAATATAATATTAGGTCATTAAATCCTACCCTATATCATTACAAGCAGATCGAAAGCTGGTTCAACATGTTTTATTGAGCGTGTTCCGACCTTGACCTTTCAGGTGTGACCTTAAAAAGGCCTAACCCTACCTGATCGTAGATACGGCTGGGTTAGCGTGACCTAGCTTAAATATATTATAGTAATAATATAGGTACAGCGCTTAAAATACGGACTTTTTGGTAAGGCTTCGTAGCTCATTGACGAATAATCATTTAAGTGTTCTAATTTGGTTCTTCCAAAAGTTTAGGGGTTCAATTTGTATTATATAATGCAACCAACGGTTAAAGGCTTTCGACATCAAAATCTGAGAAATGATTGGAGATAATTTAAGTTTATTCCGGATAAAAATATCCATAAACGACAAAAGCAATGGGATCAATAAATCGAGAAATCTACCTGATAGTCCACATTGTGAGGAATTAAGTAGGGTTTGGAGTTTTGGCGGGAATCCGATAGTGAGACGTTGTTGGTTTTGTATTATTAGCTCAAACTTGTGTTTCTTCGAGTGTTAATGTGTAATATTGGTGTAATATTAATCATTAAGTGTTCGTTAACGTGCACGAGTGTAGGCGAATGATATAAACTCAAAAAACGTATCATTTCGCATTTTTTCCAAAACTCCCGGGAAGTTTCAGTAAAGCATCCACTACTTTACTGAATCGTGACTTTGACGATGTAAATAATTGACTTGACTACTTGACCACGATTGCTATATTGATGTGACTTTCTTAATGTGAAATTAATAAATATTTTTATAATAAAATACTTGACACTGGCTATATGCACAAACCGTGCGAAGCCATAACTAAAACAAAAAAAAAAAAGTAGGGTTTGCCATATAATGAACCACTAACGTTACACTGGACACATTATTTTCGAACTATGGTATGTGAACAAGAGGAGGTTATAACATCGGAGTTCTAAACGAGTTCTTAAAGCTTAGAATACGTTAAGTCACTCGATATCAGCATTGACTTGGCACATGAGCGCATAGGTCCACAATCATGCCATTTCTACACAACCGTGACATGACCATGTGCCCGATGATGTCACCGATTATACTTGCACCTCGTCCTCGAGATAAGTATCCTGAAATAAATATATTATTCACAACATGTAGTACCGCATAGGTGCCACCGCTCATACACTATAGTTGAAAGTAGTAGAATTAAGAAAAAAACATTTGTGTCTCTGGTCACCCTGTTGCTAACCTCGTCGTCTCAGCCGTCCCGTTCGTCATTCGCATTTTAGTGCGCAACCGTTCAACACTCTCTCTTCCGCACTTAAATAAAATACCGTTATTATGCCGAAACGCAAGCATAATAATAAAGAGATTGACTACATCAGTGAACAACTCAAAAAGCTGAAGAAGAAATTAAAACGTGCCCGTAAACTAGAAGAATCATCGTCTTCGAGTGAAGGAGAATCTAAAAATTGCACAGAAGGTATGTACCGAGGTCCAATCATGTTTCGCTTTGCTGTGCTATACTACCGATATTAAGTGTACCCACTTTCTAAACACGCATAAAATGCAATCGAGCTGATCATCGGACTGCCTCACCGCATTAATTATGTCGTACCTACCTACCCGCATGATAAAATTTATCATGTTAAAACCAATGCATTCGAGCTGATCTCTGGACAGCCTCAAAGCATTGCTTCGATTTCAAAAAGGATGTGCTCGAGCTGCTCTTTGGACTGTCTCACTACATTCCGAATAACAAACCAAACTAAACATCATCTGTTTTGTGGAAAAACCACACAAACTACTCACTTTGTACGTCCGGGCAAGCCTTTGGGCTGTTTCACTGTACAATCTACCTGGCCTTACATGGCCACATGGCCATATGGCCCTAAAGACCACAAAATAAGTGTAGAAAAAGTGATTTATTAAATTACTTCGTTCAGTATTTATATACAACTACCTACATAGAACAATAAAATAATCTCAAATCACGTTCTATCGGAAGAACTCATCGCAGAGTCCGAAACATGTGACGACGTTCCACAAACCGAACAAATTTCATCGGAATCTCCCAATGTAACCCCAGTCTTGGAAAATACAGAGGCCACCTCTGACATAGCCACGACTAACCTAGAACCTACCTCGTCCGAGGTAGTTAGCAAGGCCGTCGAGGACATCGGCCTAGACAAAGAAATCCTAGACATACTTGGGGACGCTCCCGCCAACACCATACAATATGGACCAGAAATCCACAAAGAGCTGGCTAGCAGGCTACAGCACATAACGACTTCTGGCCTTACTAAGGAGGCCAGAAAAGAGTTACAACAAAAACACCTGGTTCCCGCCAACGCAATCCTCCTTGGCGCCCCGGCATTGAATGCCGAAATAAAGGCCACGTTGTCAGAAATACTGACCAATCGAGACAAGGCCATAGAGTCCAAACAAAAACTGCTGGCTTCTGCAATCTCCTGCTTAGCTTCGGCTACCTCACAACTGTTAGGAGCTCAAAACAAAAATAATGAGCTCCTGAAAAAACTAATGGATGCAAACAAACTACTGTGTGACATACCTACAACATTCTGATTCTGTTACAAGGAGAATGCTTAGCACGTCAGCACTTAAAAAAGATGTGAAAACTCAGATAGTTAATACCAAAATTGACAAGTTCCTGTTCGGCGAGAGTCTACCGGACACGCTCAAGACCGCCAAAGCTGTGTCTAAATCTAGTGCCGAAATAAAAAGCACTTACAATAATTACAACAAAAAGCCACAACCGTCGACTTCTAAGAACAATTTAAACATGAAAGCTCCGGCGGTTCCACCCCGGAAACCGCCGGTAACAACACAGAAGACTCGACAGCCTGCCTCTCACCAGAATCAGCCTGTGAAGTCATCAAAAACAGCATCACAACCGCCGAAAACAACCAACTATCGTCGCTAGAAAAGGTAAAGTACGCAGGCCGTCTATCTAAATTCTATAATCAGTGGTCACGCATCACTGACGATAAAACAATCTTATCATGGATCTGTGGCTTGAAACTCAGTTTTACTGACCCTGTTGTACAACACTCTGTTCCTACAACTCCTAGCTACTCCTCTAAGGAGCTGTCTCAATTTGAGGAAGCCATATCCGATCTCCTCAAGATTGGAGCCATATCAATATGTAAACCAAATCATGATCAGTTCATATCGAGCATATTTCTAAGGCCTAAACCAAATTGCAAATGGCAAGATGCATATTTTTTACTTAAAATAAATGAAGGCTCGAGGAAATACCTGAGATTCACCTTTAACGAAAAACTCTTTGAATTTAACGTTCTGCTTTTTGGTCTAAATACGGCTCCATACATTTTCACCAAAATCATGAAACCCGTAGTGAAGATACTACGATCAGCTGGATATATAATATCTACCATATATCTCGATGACCTATGCATATCTGATTCGTACTCAAACTGTCTAGATAACGTAGAAACAACAAGACGATTCCTTGCTAGCTTGGGATTTGTTATAAATTTAAACAAAAGTGTCTTGACTCCCTCCTTCTCATGCAAATACCTCGGCTATGTAATTAACACTCATGATCTCAATGTCCAGTTACCTCATGACAAACGTGATCGAATTGTAAGCGAAATTAAAAAGTTTATGACACTACAAGAATGTAAAATCCGAGATCTTGCGCAACTTGTTGGACTACTTACTGGTCTCTGCTTGTCCCGCCATCGAATATGGGTGGCTGTACACAAAGCAATTAGAACGATGCAAATTCTTAAATCTGCAAGGCCACGATAACTACGACCAGCGGATGCAAATTCCTTCCTCACTGCGACCAGACCTTGAATGGTGGCCATCCCCTACTCCGTAAAACGAATAAGGGATGAGAATTACAGCCTAGAGCTATACTCTGACGTCTCAACAACTGGATGGGGTGCCGCATGTGGAGAAGAAACTGCTAATGGGCCGTGGTCCAACAAGGAACGCAGATTTCATATTAATCAATTAGAACTCTTAGCGGCGTTCATCTGTCTAAAAATATTCGCCAAAGATTACACCGACGGTCAAATGTTAATGCGCATAGACAACTCCACTGCCACTAGCTATATTAACCGCATGGGCGGTATACAATACCCGCATTTGTCAGAAATATCTAAAAATATTTGGCAGTGGTGCGAACAGCGAAGACTAATCGTAGTGGCTGCATATATTAAGTCAAAAGACAACGATGTAGCAGACGCAGAGTCAAGACGCTCTCATCCCGACATAGAGTGGGAACAAAAATGTAGTGCCTATAAGACCTCAACAGACAAATTCGGTTTCCCTCAAATAGATCTTTTTGCCAGCCGCATAAATAAAAAATGCGACACGTATGTATCGTGGCAAAAAGATCCAGACGCGTTCACTATTGACGCCTTTACTAAGAACTGGTCGTCGTTCTTCTTTTACGCGTTCCCTCCGTTCTCGATTATTTTAAAAACGCTTCGTAAAATAATAACAGATCAGGCCTCGGGAATAGTAGTGATACCTATGTGGCCCACGCAGCCATGGTACCCACTATTTAGACAACTCTTACTTTCCGACCTTGTAGTCTTTAAGCCTCACGAAAACGTTATTATCTCCCATCCCAGCAAAAGGGAAGATTCACGACAACCTTACCCTGGCTGCCGGAATCTTGTGCGGGCGGCGCTGCTGAGGCGAAGTATACCACCATCCGCTATTGACATTATGTTAGCTTCACTAAGCGATAATTCTGTCAAACAATATAACGTATGCTTAAAACGCTGGCACAGTTTCTGCACTAGCAACAACCGGGACGTTTTTGAGGCTTCAGTTCCTTCAGTCATATACTTTCTTACACAAGTCTTTAACTCAGGAGTCCAATATGGTACACTCAATAGTTTCAGAGGGGCATTATCTCTTTTAATCGGCTCACACATATCTACCGACGATAGAATAAAAAGATTTTATAAAGGAGTATTTAGGCTTCGTCCCCCCGCACCCAAATACAATGTCACTTGGGACACGTCCAAGGTGCTGGACTTCTTAAGTACATGGTACCCCAACGAAGCACTTTCACTTGAGAAGCTCTCAAAGAAATGTGCTACCCTACTAGCCCTTACAACAGCACATAGGGCACAAACCCTCCATAAAATAAAAATCAGTAATGTAGAATCACAGACATCCAAATTAATCATTAAAATACCAGACCTAATTAAAACTTCCAAAGCAGGCACCAATCAACCGATTCTCTGCATACCTTTCTTCACCGAAAAGCCCCAGATATGCCCAGCTACTACATTACTATCCTACATTAGCCAGACTGCCCCTCTTCGTAAAAAAGACAACCTCTTTGTAGCTTGTAAAAAACCGAATAACGTCTTAACCACACAAACCATTAGTCGCTGGATTAAAACAACCCTAAAAGACAGTGGTATTGATGTCACCACATTCACAGCCCACAGCACCCGCCACGCCACTACTTCAAAAGCTCACCAACTTGGCGTCAACATTGACGTTATCCGAAAAACGGCAGGGTGGAGCGGTAACTCCATGACATTCGGCAGGTTCTATAACAGAACAGTAATTACTGATGAGGATCAGACCATGTTAGCCAGAGCAGTCTTAGACGACAATTAAATCACGCTGATTTTGTTACATACGAGTACACAATTAGACAGATAGAAATGTGATTTCCCACTGATTATATACTCAATTATAATTATGAGAGAAGTACATTTATAACTAAGCTTGGTGAATAAAAAGCCAAATTATAACATAAAATAACTTTCATTTATTTGCCACAATCTTATCGTGATATCCCCGAAAATTACTCTCAATAACTACATGTTGTGAATAATATATTTATTTCAGGATACTTATCTCGAGGACGAGGTGCAAGTATAATTGATGATTAAACGAACTTAACAAGTGAAGTTCTATCATAATTATACGAAGCACCTCGTCCGAAGAGATAAGTATCCATTACCCTCCCGAACCCCATAGCTATGTTACCCGCAGAAGTATTCGGTAATATCACATTAGGGTGCATAGCTCCAAACTAAATGACGAACGGGACGGCTGAGACGACGAGGTTAGCAACAGGGTGACCAGAGACACAAATGTTTTTTTCTTAATTCTACTACTTTCAACTATAGTGTATGAGCGGTGGCACCTATGCGGTACTACATGTTGTGAATAATATATTTATTTCAGGATACTTATCTCTTCGGACGAGGTGCTTCGTATAATTATGATAGAACTTCACTTGTTAAGTTCGTTTAATCATCAAGTATAATAATAACTTTGTAATTTGCAATTTCCTCACGTGAACTTCGGTTAGGTACTTTATGCGGGCGTGATAAGGACTTGAATACTTTTTAAGAGTCGACTGTTTCACTAACTGTTTATAGCCCAAACCGTATAGAAAAATAAGTTAGTCAATATTTCTAAACATTTCTTTAAGAATCTAAATTGACACGGTTTTGAGAAAGAAGGAGCGATCGGTAACCAAAAAACTATGACTTGCTTAAAATCTTACAAATGGTAGATATTTAGGTATTATTACGTACGTAAAGTGGTATTATACAAAGATACATATTATGAAATGTTTGACCCTTGACTTGAAACCCCCGAGAAACTTCTGAGATAATCATTCAAATGCCTAGAATCCTTATGACTAACGTCTATGATTCATTTAGATTTAAAAACTCTAACACTAGACACTTATAAGTAAGTAAATCAGAATAGAAGGATCAAGCTTCAACATCAATTACCTAACTAAAAATCTAACATCTGTCGGTGTGCCTGTGCAATGATCGATCAATCATATTACGTTTGTCCATCAAAATAGCATGAATTGTACAAACTTTAAGCTCAGAATCATTACCCACCTACAGTTACTGCCTACATAATTCTAATGTAATTGCTCATCGTATGATGTCATCTACCAAACCAAAACTTACAGGACTTATCAAGAAAAACATCAAGTTTAATTTAGTAAATACGCGCCCACGTGAAAGATTGCAATCGCAAAGATTTACGAAACAAATTACTGTTGAGTGCCGATGTAGTTTTATTTTCTCAAAATGTGTAACATTATTTTGTAGCAATAAAGACGTAAGCGTTGATTTGTAGCAAAAAATATATATTTTGGAATATTTTTTAAAAACAACCACAATCTTTGGGAATTGTAAGGTTCATCAAGGTCATTGAAGTACCTTTTGCAGCCATTAAGGTAACTGGTGTAGCAGTTAGGTAACTTCTGCAGCAGCTGCTACGACGTTTGCTGGCAGTTGTGCGAGACGTGCGTGTAACAATGAATTTATTTGACAAAGCGATGTCAATAGCCTTTATAAAAACGTACGAAATCATAGCGTGTCACAAAGTTTACGGCTGTTCATTTTGTTTATAACTGTTGTCTGGCATGCACCGTACTCCCCCTTGGTAAAATTTAGGGTTGCATTGTTATATTCCAAAATACGACATTTCGTATTCATTTCAAAAACAATAGCTTAGAGACAGTTTATAAGTAAATGATTGGTTGTTATCACACACCGTTGTTAACGACGTGAACTTAATATCCTACCTATCTTTACTCTTAAGCGATTTACTTTGGATTGATCATGTTATGATTGTTTTATTTTTTATAAACCCATGTTATGACATAATATTGAGCATTGGACATGAAAGTTGAGTGCCTTAACTAATTTAACTCACTATTAGCGACGAATTTCTTCATAGGTAATTTTTAATATCGATTTTGGAAGACTCCAAAGCCCATTGTTTTATGGCCGCTTGCCATTTTTTTTTTATCAACAGCTCCGTCCTTTAGTAAATTTACCTATGTGATGTAGTCGTCTTTTCCATTAAATAAATTTAAAACTTTGAAGTCAACAACTTAGACTGACTAAAGTGAATAAAGACCTTCATTCAGAATACAAAAGGCGTTGAGAGCAACTGCTGAAGATGAGACTATGACTACAACGTACTATCAGTAGGGGCTCTACTATGAGATGAAGACATATTTCTCAGTTGAATTATGTACCTACAGTTAAGTATACGAGTGTCGCAAAATAATTATTTGAATCTTCTAATGCTTACAACCTACTATTAAGGAATACTCGTAGAAACAAATGCCTGTAAGCGGCGCGATAACGCAACTTTGGTTGCAAAATGATTAAAACCAACCAGTACTCAATTACTGTCTTACCTACTTACTAAGTTTTGATCACATACGGTTGAATTTGATTTGGTTGAAATCGATTGCACCCAAAGTTATTAAGCCCACAGGTAAATGACCTCCTCCCTTAATTTAAAACTCGTAATGTTCAGCAGGAGAAGATTATTCCCTTGATTGATTGAGACTCATTAAATATCTACTAAACCTGGTCAGTGTGGCAGTAAATCTTCATAATCATTATTTTAAAGCTGGCATAGATGACAAGATTTATAGCCACTATCAATAACTTAGCCATTTCTTCAAAGTATCTTTACTGGTAATACTGATGCACGAGCAAAAAAGCTAGACGCCAAGCCATGCATTAAGTTTTTTGCGCTCGTCTAAGTAACCGAATCTAAAGTCATTGACACAATCCAGAATAGGCATTTGGCTGTTTTGTTTTTTTTTTTTTAGTTATGGCTTCGCACGGTTTGTGCATATAGCCAGTGTCAAGTATTTTATTGTATTAAATTTCTTAATTTCACATAAAGAAAGTCACAGCAATGTTATAGCAATCGTGGTCAAGTAGTCGAGTCAATTATTTACATCGTCAGTCACGATTCAGTAAAGTAGTGGATGCTTTACTGAAACTTCCTGGGAGTTTTGGAAAAAATGCGAAATGACACGCTTTTTGAGTTTGTATCATTCGCCTACACTCGTGCACGTTAACGAACACTTAATGGTTAATATTCCACCAATATTACACATTAACACTCGAAGAAACACAAGTTTGAGCTAATAATACAAAACCAACAACGTCTCACTATCGGATTCCCGCCAAAACTCCTCATTTGGCTGTTTGTGATGTTTTTGTGTTTTGACACTTCGTTGCAAGTTTTGGCAGGGTAATAAGTAGGTGGGCAGAGATATACCTAATCATTTTAGCGTTGCATTGCGATTTAACTATTTTTCCTTATACAAATTTGATAACTTTATACTTACATAGGTACTTATTATATTTAAGAAGCCTATAGGTACCTTTATATTAATTTAAAAGGATGTTTCAAAGATTGCTATACCTAATAAGATTAAAAAAATAATCAGTGTCAGAAACCTATCTATAAAAGATCTCCGTTTTCCTGTATAAATTACTTCATTACCTATATAATTTTTATTATTTCTGTCATATACTCTGATCTCGAGTCTGATTGCAAAGAAATCTCCAAGTACATCGTCATAGCATCTATGAATATTAATCATAATTAAGATCTCAAACAAAATAAAATTTTCGACTAAATTACCTAGGTAGGTAGGTACCTAAAAACTTAGCGCTTGAGCCGTGAAGGATACGGATGTAGATACCTATTTGTTACAATTCATATTATTATTTCGCTTCGAAATCCCTTAAGAACCAAAATCAGTTTAAGCACCTATTTATAATGCATACAATATACGTTTCCCAATAGAAATAGGCATTAAGCGGCTACAAGCGAGGCCACCGTACAGTTCAACTCCCATAAAAGGACAATTTACTGCCTACGCGTCTCTATCTCCATATAGTAGCAACGTAGGCGTCAGTCTTAACACTCTTATAAGACAACATGTACTCGTAGGTTAACTATGAGCGCTTTGGGTTTAGTTTTTGTTTTAGTTATGGCTTCGCACGGTTTGTGCATATAGCCAGTGTCAAGTATTTTATTTTAAGTCACAGCAATAGTATAGCAATCGTGGTCAAGTAGTCAAGTCAATTATTTACATCGTCAAAGTCACGATTCAGTAAAGTAGTGGATGCTTTACTGAAACTTCCTGGGAGTTTTGGAAAAAATGCGAAATGACATGTTTTTTGAGTCTATATCATTCGCCCACACTCGTGCACGTTAACGAACACTTAATGATTAATATTCCACCAATATTACACATTAACACTAGAAGAAACACAAGTTTGAGAAAATAATACAAAACCAACAACGTCTCACTATCGGATTCCCGCCAAAACTCCCTTGGGCTTAGTTCCTATGAAATAAAATAACATTTAAAAAAAAAACATTTTTTTTTATCACTATGTAATAAAAGTATGACATCATAATAATTATCATTCTGCCGGTAAGCGACAACGGTAGAGCGCTTATCTTGGGGAAGCCTATTTATTGTTTTTTTTTTACGTGAGTGACGAACGGGCATAGTTCGGTCAAATTTCATTGTGATAGGGTACATAAATGTACACAATTTATAGAGTTGATTGAGCCCGTGGGAGTATAATAAACGCTCGGTGTACAATTTAATTAGACAGTATGCAATTTGCAGTTTTACTGACGAAATATCTATTTGTAAATCGGTGGGTAGGTTCCTAAGTGGTGTGGGTGGGTAGACGATACGGTAAAGCGGGGGCTACTGACAAAACTAACTAACTTACAAATTAAAGGTAAATTACAGCAGAGCAACAGAATAATGCTGGCTTTGTCTTTTGTGTGGCGACAACAGATGCTGTCCTTGTCATTTGTTTGTCTACTCAGTGGCTAAAAGTGTAATAGGAGTTTGGGCTCATTTAGATCAGTTTGAGTGCCAAATAAATGCGTATATTTATTCGAAAATCATATCTGTGATAACATATTTATACATACTAATATTTATATTCAGCTGTCACGTTGTCTGCAATAAAATTCTTGCAAGTATTTTTGTCCCACTTCTCGGTTTACACTGAAATTTCGCCTGCATATCTAACTCTAATTTCACTAAAAACCTTAGAATTAGTAAGTTTCGTTCGGGAACCAGTAAATCGACACCAATGCGGTAAAAATTTGTGTTTAGGGTTCCGTGCCCAAAGGGAAAACCCTACTACTAAGGCCCTATTACTAAGACTTCGTTGTCCGTCCGTCTGTCTGTCCATCTATTACCAGGCTGTATCTCATGAACCGTGATAGTTAGACAGTAGAAATTTTCACAGATGATGTATTTCGGTTGCCGCTATAACAACAAATACTAAGGAAAAAAAACAGAATACAATAAATATTTAAGAGGCTCCCTACATACACCAAAAGGGGTTTTTTTGTCATTTTTACACACAATAGTACGGAAACCTTCATGCGCGAGTCCGACTCGCTCTTGACCGGTTTTTTAAATAAATGTTCTAGAAACGAGTTCATAAATCAAGTCCTTCAATTCGCATGAAATTGTATAAATATCTAATAACGATGTTAGCCCACACACGGAGTGATGTCACGCTGTCATGGTTATGTCACTACACGACCGGACTAAGGCCAAGGTCAGTCGATGTTTACCTTAGACAAGGAATTTGGAAACTACCTCATTCTTAGAATTCGTACCTTAGTTTGGAGTAACAAACTACGATATGGCAACATTGATTAACATTGTATTGTATATATGGGGCTTTATTCGGGATCTAGAACCACCACTAGCATTATAAGAAGGAAATGCCTATGGAAATGGTTTTCTATAGATTCGTGTGCGGTTATTTATTGTTTGTTTGCATTGAATAGGCTCCAAAATTAATAAACTAATTAGAAAAAATCCTTCACTGTTGGGAAGCTACACTATCCCCGGGTGACATGGCTACTTATTATCCCGTAAAAATTAACGGTTCCCGCGGGATAGTAGTTAACGCGGGTGAAACCGCGAGGCGCTTCTATTTTCGGTTTAAATATATAATCTCAAGTTTCAATCACACAATCATTTCCCAAATTCAATTTTAACTCAGTTTAGCTCATGAACTCTGTCACAATAACCGGAAGATACCGAGCGAAAAACTGAAGAGATCTTTTGCCATAGAATACCTACCTACCTTCGTAATACCCTGGTACTTATGTTAGAAACAAAAAACATAATCATTGCGTGACTTCTATTAAAATTATTAATGTTTCAATTAACGTGTAGGTATTTAAAGTTTAAAAGTCATTACAGGCATTTCAATTAACGATTAATTGTATTATTATTGTCAGTTAAAAAAACTCGACCAGACATTGTGTGACATACTTAAAACTATATAAACGGAAGTAGGCACTTAATGTCAAATGCTTTGTCAGTGTTGTTTTAATCAAAATTGTAATGACCAATCAAGTGGCAAAAAGGTACCGACTGGCCACATAAAAATAAATTAGTTGAATTGAATTTCCTGAAAACAGTATTGCCAGTGTAAAATTAATAAAGCATTTGATAGAACTGTATAATAGGGGTTTACCATGACGTCTTATTGCGATCCAATTGAGGAGCTAAACGGAATCGTTTCACTTGAAACAATAGTAATACATGGCTTTCGATATCATTTAGGTACGCGTCAATCCTTTTAGATTTAAAATCAACCTTAATTATTGAGCTTCATGATGTCACAACAAGACACTACGGTACGAATAAGTATTAAAACGATTCTGTTTCGGTCCTCAATGGGATCGCAATAAGACGTCATAGTAAGGCACGAAATAAAAAAAAACTTACCAGAGTGACAATATCTCCGGGATTGGCGGCGGCGATCCTCCTGAGCCTCTCATAGAGCATATCCATCAGTCTCTGGTACTTCGCGTTGAGCTCGTCGAGTTCCCGCGCCACCGCGTCGGATCCGCTCGCCGGCCGCTCCGCGTCGCCGCCGCGGCTCCGCTTCCGCAACCGCTCCGCTAGCTCCGCCTCCGCTTGCCGCTTCAGCTGCCTCGAGTCCAGCGAGGGGTGGACCTCCTCGCATAGCCATTCGGTGTAACGTTGACACCTCGACGAGTGGATCTAGTTCGGGTTAGGTTCGAAGCGAGTTAGTTCTATCGGTTAGTCCTTGAGGCAGAGTGTTTACGTCACCTTTTCCTTTGAACGATTTGTCTCACGAATGTGTAAAAAGGTATGTTATTTAGTTTTTGAAACAGTCAGCCTTCAAGGTTACATTATTAGGAATTAAAAAATCCTTTCATCTGTAATCTCTCATACTATTTTATTGATTGAATCACATATAATCACTCGGCGCTTTCAGACTGGACGGAAAGAATATTTATGGAAAATGACATTGAAGTCCATGACACATTTGTTCTCGCTATTACACTTTTAGGTAGAAATTTTGTCCAGCATTAGACATCCCTGATAGAGCATGCTGGATACAACCCTGTACATTGAACAGGTATTTCTAAGCGTGCAACACCCAATGCTATGTGCGGACAGTTTGTACACATGAAAATCGTGCATCTTTAACAAGCACCCAAGAAATATTAAAAAAAAAGTTACTAATAAACAACAAAACTACTTTCCGTACAATACGGGTAAATTTCTAACACTGGCAACATTGACAACACATTGCATGCAAAGCTATAAAAAAAACAATGAACTTCCATAGACTAAAAAGAAAATGATTTGAATTGTAAATTCTATTTGCTCCTATTCTGTAGGTACCTTTTTGCATGATAATTAATATAAATTCGCTTTAGTCACAATGCATAATGAGACCAGCAGTAATATATTGCCGTTTCAAGGTTGTATATTTACATTTCAATCACGCAGACGTCTCACATTCATAGAGTTAATGTTAGTAAATGCAGTCTAAATACTTTTTAAAGTTATTTCAAAGCAGGCATTACGCAATGCCACAAACATCAGAATTGTTAAAAAAATAAACGCCAAAGCATAAGTAGTTCGTGCTGCAGAAGCGACATTCCATGCAAAGAGAAAAACAAGACTAAATGTTGAGCCAACAAATCTCCGCTATATAAAGAGAATCAACCGACCCAAGATTCACAAGGACACAACTAGAAGCACACAAAAGGACAGATCACAGGCGGGACGCAACGCTGGACCGAACTCACTTCTCATTTAGAACCTTTCAAAACATTCACTAGAAAAATATAATACCGTTCTGCGTCGACGATTACCAAAACATAACAATAATATTTTTTTTAAATACCTATGTAAATTTAATGCAATGGTATAGGTACATTCTACGAAATAATCTTTGACAACATTGTTCAACTTTAAAATGCTGCCAGTATCTTCTTTCATTTTGCATTGTTTTGTTTTTAAAAAGGTTTTATTCTATAATCTTTTCGGCCAGCAACAATTTTTAGGCCAATGCGATACTTGCATTCAGCCTAGATTATTTCGCAAAATGACACAGTCTAAATAATTTGCTTCTGTTCTTGTTAATTTTCTGATAGTTACCTTCGCCTCTCGTATGAACCTGCCACCGTCTACGTTAACCTTTTCAATCTTTGGCGTCCTCTCCACGACGCTTGTCAGTAGATTCTGTGAAAGGGCCACAAGGCATCCCCGATATGAGTTACATTTTAGTACATCTTACATTTTTCATGCAATACATGTGAATAGGGAAATTAAAAAATTAATTGAATATTATAGACTATACTGTCTTCTACGATCAGTAAGTTATTGTCATGCATCTGTGCTTTTGATTTAAACCCATTTGTTGAGTTAACATAATATTATGGTATTTTATTAAAATCCTGTATAGAGTTTAACAATATGTTACTTATAGGTGCCATGCATTAAGTTTATAACTTTAAGTTTAGTTTAACATTCATATTATTTATTATATTATCTAATTTTACAAGACAATAAATAGAGTGATGAAGAAAAATACATTAACAATATCACAAATGTGTCTTAGACCAATCTGCAGCACAGATGACCGGATTCTAGGACCCTGAAAATGTTGACTGAAAACGAATACTTTTATTCACTAGCGCTAAAATGCGAGTAGTTTTAAAAACGCCCTTATGGTCCTTATGGCATTGTCATCTCACCCTTGTAGGCTCGAACTGCTCCTTAGGCCGCACTTCCACCGGCGGCTGCGCTTGCAGCTTACTGAACGCGTCGTCTATCCACTCCGCCTCCTTTTCCAGGCCGGCGTTGTAGTTGCGCAGTAGTTGGTACGCGGCTTCGCAGCTGCGGAGTCTGTGGAATGAGGTTTTTAGCTTAGAATTTTATTTCACACGCAATAAGGTCGCTTTTCGCGTCTCGACAGTTCCAGGTCTTCCAGGCCTTCCAGCATTATGGTCCCAATTTAAACTTTACCCCGCAGTAAATAAGCGTTGTTTTTCAGTCAGCTGGCGACCCACACTGTGACTCCAGGCGTTACAGATCAATGTAATAGAGCGCGTCAGAGAGGCATACAAATAAGGTTGATTATTACAGCTCTATAATTCCAGCTCTTCCAGTCCTATCAAACAATGACTTCCAGCCTTCAAGACCTATTGAACTTTAGCACCCAGCAAATAAGACCCACCTTTCAGACAGCTGAGTACAAACGCTGTTCCACCGGTTGTTCAGCTGGGAAACCTCCTTGTCCAGGCGTTCCAGGTCGATGTGTTTGCCAGACCGTGGCAGAGAGCTGTGTGGCAGTGAAGACCTGGAAGTCTCCACTAGTCGCCTGCAGTTCTCGGAGTCATCGTTCATCTGGTCTATTGAGATCTGCTGCTTGCTGACTGCCACCTGCATGCGGAGCAGGTCTTCGTGGATCTAGAGAGGAAGGTATGTAGATTAAGTATATTATGTGATTCAGATGAGTTCGGTGGGACGTTTCATCGGTCACGTAAGACGTTTATAAGCGAAATATTTGGCTACTGATCCCAGCAATTCAAAGTTTCGCCAATAAAAGCGTCAATTCAATAATTTTCACGCGAAACCGATCATTTGCGTAACCCTTGACGTTGTGACGTCACAATTCACAAATCAAGTTTAGTTTCTCTGATATAAATATTTAAATTTATTGACATTGACATTATGTATGTAAGCGTTTTACTCTATGGTTGATTTAAGGCACTTACGTCCTTCAGTAACTCTACGTCGTTCGGGAGGTCGTTGAACTGCGCGAGTTTGATCTCGAACTCTGTCACCGTCTGGTGGTTCTCTTCCATACTGTTGACTATAATCTCCACGAACTTCAGTCTGTGAAGAAAAGGGAACATAATTTGTACATGATAAAAAAAAAGAATAAAAACACACTAGGAAATCATCTATATAACTTCATATTTTTTTATTTGGTTTTGGCTTAGCAAGTATTGTGCATGTAGTTTTAAGTATGTTGATATGTAAGTGCCATTTTCTGTCTACACCTGTGTGTGTGTGATAAAATGTGCATGTCAATTGCAGTGCCATCCAATTTATTGCAAAATCTTGCGTGGCACTGCAATGCGTTCTTCGCCCAAATACATTATGTTATCTTTACGCGCAGTCATATCACTGGAAACATTGCCGTTCAAAACAAACAGTAATGTTTGAAGTTCGAATATTGCTTGGCAATTGAATTTCTGACAAGGTGGTGGATTCTTCCCAGGCGGAAGCTTGCAGCAGCAAAATGACCCTTAAACAGTCAAGTAATAAAGCTCACCGCTCGACAAACAGCTGACTCTTGGACTGCATGTCGTTCCATTTACCCATCACCTTGTCTAGACTCCTCTTCATGGCTGGAGTTTTGAGGGCGATGCCTGGAAACAGATAAATAAATCACACGTCACAATCCATAGATCCTGAATCCTAACTAGAACTCCTTGTATCTATTATGTTTTCCTTCATCAGAACATCAAATTCCTTTTTTACCTTCAGCCAGTTTCAACGGAACCAACTGGACAATTCAAAGACCTCAAAAATTTCCAATACAGCAAAAAGTTTCTTATAATTTTAAAAAGAAAAGAATAATGCCCAGTTTCTGAAGCCCTAACTGACAAGTCTATCGTTGTCTCCACAAGACACTAAACAAATGACAAAGACAGCAATACATTTATCGGTTGGTCAAAGTCAAGATGTTTTTGGTTTGTCATGTTTGTCTAATTTTGCGCGAGAATTGGAGTTTTAGCTGGTAACAGAAGTTATCGTTTCTTACCTCTGAACGTGCTCTGAACTTCCTCTACATCACTGGCCAGTGCGTGCACGCTGCTCTCCCAGTCCTTGTGCTGCAGCACCAGGTGTTCCAAGGAGTCCAGGTCCCGCGGGATGTGGCCGGCGATCCTCTCGTGCAGCTGCCGCTCCAGCACCTCCAGGCGCTCCAGGAGGTGCACAGATTGCTCGGTGAAGATGCGAGCAGCATTCTTGGACTCTTCTGCAAGATTGAGAGGCAATGTTAAGGTTTTATTTCGCACTCAAAGATATATTTAGGTTTTATTTGAATACCAGCTTGTCGCCGCGTCATCGTCCGCGCGGTATCGACATACAAATAATATAAAAAAAAATATTTCACATGTAGGTACTTTTAGGCGAGGACATAGATACATAAATAGTTTGACACTTTTCATGTTCACAGAAATAATGGATTGCAATCCTAATACTTTAGGCCCTTAAGCATCGTGACTACATTCAAAAGAGCAAGGGCTTAAAAATACTTTCACGTATTACCGAATTTCATGCAATTTACCGAACCTATCTATAACTTCCCTATCTATTTATAGCGCTAAGACCGCCTATTGTACTACCTAGTGTTTTCTCATTTATTTCTATTGTTTTGTATATCTGTCTGGTGTTATGAAGAGTTTTCTGTTGTATTCTGTCTCCATTTTAACAAATCCTCAAGTGCAATAACAATCAAAGGCTGGCGGACACAGTCCAGTTATCTGATGCAGTCATTGTTGCGTGATCGCATTCATTTAGCTGGAAGGTACAATGTCAGACACGCAACCAGCAATGGGAGCCTATCAGACATGGAGCACGGTAATGTGAGTCGAGATTATACAAACCTCAGATTAATCATCTAACAGATATGACATTCAACTCAAGATCCGGGGAAGAAAAGAGACAAGTGTATATAAATAGACAAAGGAGTAAGTAGGATAGTACGTCGATGTTTTGTCTTTGTCGGCGTATGCACTAATTTTTTGCTGTGCTGCAGAAGCAAACCAATCTTATTCTTGACATTTTAGAATGTCGCACTAATGATTAGAGCACCCACCTAAATAATGTGTATTGAATTTATCCGATTAATAAATTGCAGCCAAGGTGTGTCCCTTTCGGGTATAGGCTTTTGTCAAGTCTATTTCTGATTCTAGGTCTATGGATTTAACGGAATGCCAATCATCTATCTATTACAAACAAAATTCCGAACCAAATGTCATTTCACCCGTTTTTTTTTTTTTGTTTTAGTTATGGCTTCGCACGGTTTGTGCATATAGCCAGTGTCAAGTGTTTTATTTTAAGTATTTCTTAATTTCACATTAAGAAAGTCACAGCAATGTTATAGCAATCGTGGTCAAGTAGTCAAGTCAATTATTTACATCGTCAGTCATGATTCAGTAAAGTAGTGGATGCTTTACTGAAACTTCTTGGGAGTTTTGGAAAAAATGCGAAATGACACGTTTTTTGAGTTAATATCATTCGCCTACACTCGTGCACGTTAACGAACACTTAATGGTTAATATTCCACCAATATTACACATTAACACTCGAAGAAACACAAGTTTGAGCTAATAATACAAAACCAACAACGCCTCACTATCGGATTCCCGCCAAAACTCCATTTTCACCCGTTGACAAGTGTCTCAAACCGGTCACACCTCACTACACACCACAGTTACAAAAACAGTAGGCAAACAAAAAACCACCTGGCAATCTCTTGTACGTAATGCACCGCTCTACAGTCCTCTCCTTGTAAACGAGGATAATGCACTTCACAAACATTTAATTTAGTATTAAACGTCACGAGTATCGAATAAAAAGGTGTATAACGGAAAATATGCAGAACAGACGCCGCGGCCGCTTTTGAGGAACTGAAAATTGGGGTCTAGATTTCTTGATGGCTGGATGTAGTGTAGAAAGGTGCAGTATGGTAAGTTAGCCAGTTTTGTTTTATTGTTTCACAACTACTTAATTTAATAGAGCCCTATTGGTCGATGTTTTGCCATGTAAAGAATTTTAAATCGTACATTTTAGAAACTTTAAACGTTCGTATGCTATTAATAATGACCTGCTTTCAATACGTTAAAAAAAGACATCTACAAAATTGGTATCATAAATTTTATTTTTTCAACCCGCAGCTCCCGTTTTCCATTGTCACATAGAAAATAGAAGTCTCATAAAAAACAATTATTTTTCCCTATCCAAAAAGGTTCTTAATTGACCCACTGTCTTTACTACGGCAACCCACTCGCCAGAGATTGAATTGAAAATTGCCGCTACAGCTGTCACAAGCACAACGCACTTCGGCGGTGCAAGGTCGTTACAATTGAAACCTAGCTCAAAACTACATGACATCACCCGCTGGCACCCTGGTAGCGTCAATCATTAACTTACCGTTGTTCATTAATTTGTGTATGCTTTGACGGTCAAACTGAATCGTTACTGAATATTTTAGACCATAGAAGTTCTTAAACTTTCGCGAACAGGAAACATATTAACTAGCTAAAAACGGGCCTAATTCTTGTCGTGACCACAGTCGATGTAACTCGGCCGAAACGTCGAGGTATGTCAAAATATTTTGATATTTGTTTGTGCGCGAATTAGACCCGTTTTTAATTAGTTAATATTTTAGACTATTTCTCGCGGGTTCACCCGCGGATGAATAGCCTTTGATATTCCAGGGCCTAATCTAATAACCGGGTACCTACTGATTCCGCTGATATAATTTACCCCAAGCCCCAAATACTATGAATCTAGTGTACCTACCTATAATAACGTAATGCACTTTAACTGCTAAATAAAAAGGTGGCAACCCTAAGCACATAGCGACGTAAATCCTCACAAAGCTCAGGCAAAATCAATAGGGCGGCGCCAGATCGTGTCGTTGGAAATCGAACCGTTACCGCTAACCGCTCTTTTCGATTCAATAACGGTTCTTTCAATAAAGCCTTCTTGGTCAATGACAATGTTTACCGAGAGCTGAGAATGACATCAGCTCAATTCAGCTGCCAGCAAGGTCAATAGCAGCGGCCCTTGCCGAGACACCTACGAGCCGCAGTCTTAATCAAATATGATGTAAGGCGGGTCAAGTGATTTAGATTTCGGGTGTCAGTAAATTGATTGTTTTATGACCGACTGTGGTGTAGTTGTAATAAACTTTAGTACTAAAATGTACGGTTTTGTACTATTCTGTAGTACGTGATTTTCGTGAAACAGTTTAGCATCCAATTTCACCCTTTTAGTGGTAGATTTTGGAATGAAAAGTTCTACTGTGTGAGCAAACACAAAATGTAGCGTATTTTCGCACTAACTGTCATTGAAATCGGTTCAGCCATTTTGGCTTGATTGAGCAACAAAGAGGAACGGCATGAATTAGGTAATTTAGTTGCATAAAATATTTTTTTAAACTGCTTGAACTACTGTCAAGCGTGCCGGTTACAATCGAAATTCGCTGCAATAAAATTACTTACTTAAAAGGATTGGCAATCGATCGAAGACAACAAATGTAACAAGATAGTGGATATAATCAGTTAGCGGAAACCGATATTGAAAACGAGGAAATAAAATAAAACTAGCTAAAAACGGGTCTAGCTCACGCACAAACTAATATCAAAATATAGAATTTAGACTTTGGGCGTTTCCGTTTTTAGCTAGATAACATGTTATCTGTTCGCGAAAATTTAAGATCTAAAATAATGTGGCTTTATTCCGCTGGAAGTTCATTCGAACAATGTGGGATAGGAAAAATGAAGACTAATCCGTCTATACCATCTGAAACCCTATAAAACTAAAAACCCCCCAACTAGTAACCTAAATAGCAAACTTTTTAATAAAACATTCTTAGTTCAAGCCCTCCTCCCCTCAGGTCTGGCTATGTATTATACAAAAACCCCCTAAAAATAAAACCCCAACCTACTACACTGTACTGTACTATACTGTATTGTAATGACCGAACGTAAAATAAAAAAAATTAACTTCATCTTTTTCAAATCGTAAAAACATAAATGTATGTAGTATTCATCTAACTTACCCCCTTTCCCTCTAGAGAAAATACGCTTTATCTTCTTCATTTCGTTCACAAACTAAAACTCACAGTACAATTAAACTTTCCACTTTAGAAACACATAATGCCATCATCCCGAAGTATACGATCAAAAACAACTTTTCATTGATATAAAAAAAGAAGTTTAAGCAACTATTTGTAGTATCTACTAAACCTTCAGTGTAGTAGATCTAGCGTTCTTACTAATTAGTCGGGTACTATTTGGGTACGCTCGTGCGTACGCGCAGCTAATTGCGACTGGTGTCCCGTAGGACCCGTCCCAGTCACCGAGAGCACTTCGCCAATTAGTTGATCTTGATACTTGAAACACTTACGCGGCACGTTTGGCGTAGTGGCTGAGCAATCGGGCTGCTAGGCTTGGTGTCACTGGTTCGATTCCCGCCCGGAACAAATATGTGCGATCCACAAATATTTGTTTCTGGTCTGGGTGTGATGTGCATGTGAAATTATATGTCTGTAAGCGGTACCCACGGTACAGGAGCAATCCTAGTGTGGGGCTACGTTTAAAAAAAAAAGAAATAGATCTACGTTCTGAAACCACTATAAGTACAAAATGTAACAGCACTCTCCTTCTTTTTATTTAATTACATTTATAAATACAACTAAGTAGAGTTAAGTGTGCAGCTTGTTGGGATAAATGTAAGTGCAATGCTTGCTTATAGCAATGGTAATGCCAGTCACCAACAAATTCAATAAATCACGCGTAATCATTACATACATAGATCCTAACTCCTAACTAAATAGAATTCACTGTATCTATGTGTACCGTGACTAGATTTAAAATAGGCTTTTATTATATCTAGTAATTTCACCGGATACAATGCCCTTTGAACTGATTGACACAATCACCTGCTAGCGCCAAATATCAGGCAAAGGCACTTTGTATCCAGAGATCACAAGCTCGAAGTATCAAAACCAGACGTCCGTCCTACAATAAGATGCATTGTACACCGCTATCTCTCCCATTTGTCAGTCAGTAGCTATCGCTAAGGACTGTACCTACCTAGAGTTAAGATATGTGTCATCTCTCATTGGTGATGAAGGAACGTAGATTTAACTTAATACAAAGCGCAATTTCAAATTACAACTAGCACAGTAACGACACTTTTTCATTATTTTTTTAATACAAAAACGTAGCCCACACTAGTTTTGCTCCTGTATCGTGGGTACCGCTTACAGACATATAATTTCACATACACTTCACACCCAGACCAGAAACAAATATTTGTGTGTCGCTCAAATATTTGTTCCGGCGGGAATCGAACCCGCGACACTCAAGCGCAGCAGTCCGATTGCTCAGCCACTACGCCAAAACGTGGCGTCAAATATTACCCAATGAATTGACAGTAATTGTAGGTAAGTATGAACAAGCTCATAGCGCTTCAACTAATCAGCTGATGATAGACGCCTTTTAAACAATCTATACGTACTTAAATAAGTTAAAAGATATTATTTCGGTGCAATTCTCAACCTTATTTCGTGACCTACAAAATGTAATTCCTTCAACAATTATTCAATCAACTATCAAAAGCACATCCTGTATTAAATTAATTGTTAAATTGTACACCTCTTGTAGTCGACATTGAGTTTTATTGCATCTTCTGAGAAAATTTAATGACATCTATTGATATTTATGGCTTTTATGATGACCCATAAATTATAATCAATGGCAGGTTAATTGAACTGACCGGTTTCTATGATCCCTGTAAACTCCATTATAAATGTTAACCAGAGTTATAAATGTTAGTTAAAACTAAATATTTTCTTCACAAATCGACGTATCTAACCCTCGCGTTTACTAACTCAATAAAAAATTCACAAGTGAAATAACTAGGAATGCCAAGATGGAGTAAGAAAACGCGAGTGATTGACGTCGACTTTACAGAATGAAATTTATAAACAGCTCTTTAACTCTAGTTTAAACTTTTGTGGTAAGACGGCATATGTCCTGAAAACTGACAGATACGACGTGGTTACTACCAAATTATGTTTAACCATAACAGCCACAGATTAAAGGATACCAGCATATAACAGCCCATAGACACAATTGGTGAAACATCTATAGCAATTTAATTTATCAACTAAATTGAATTCATCACAATATTTTTATCGTTCTATTTGTTAATACGTTTTCATTGTACCTACCTAATTGAAAATGTGTAACTTTATAACCTACTTACAAAAGTCAGGTCACAATTTTGATTAATGAATTGTTTGTGTCTTGTCCCCGCCTGATTCGAAGACTCGACTCGACGACCCAAGATAAACCACATTATACTACACAGGATCGGGCGGGATCGGACGGCTGGTCAAATGGGTCACGTGCACCCAGTACTGGGACCTAGGGCCTATTGGTGGTAGTTTTCAAAAAGCATATGCGCGTCGGTGCTCTTGCGATCATTTATGGATGTTTTGTATTGAGTAAAACAGTCCCCCCAGCCATAGACGTAGTATCAAGAAATAGACTTGGTAATACCCGAAAGGGACAAAACTTCACTGCAATGTATAAGTCGGATAAATTTAATACACGTTATTTAGGTGTAGTTCCAATCATTCGTGCGACATTCTAAAATGTCAAGATTGTTGGTTATCCCTATAAGTCGGATAAATTTAATACACGTTATTTAGATGGTGCTCCAATCATTCGTGCGACATTCTAAAATGTCAAAATTCGTTTGCATCTGCATCACAGCATACGCCGACAAAGACAAAACATCATCGTACTATCCTACTTACTCCTTTGTCTATTTATATAATACTAGCTGTGTCCGCGACTTCGTCCGCGTGGAATAGTGATAAAATTCACCTTTTAAACCTTCCCTGGACTTCCACAAATCATTCAAGACCAAAATCAGCCAAATCGGTGCAGCCGTTCTCGAGTTTTAGCGAGACACACGAACAGCATTTGATTTTTATATAGGTATATAGATTTGTCTCTTTACTTCCCCGGATCTTTAGTTAGATGTCAAATCTATTGGGTGAGACATCTGTCCCTCCAGCTCCAGCAGCCCTCACCTTCAGCCCGGGCCCTCCGCTCGAACTCGTCGAACAGCCGGTTGACGTCGTCGATCTCCCGCCGCAGCCGGCGCAGCTGAGGATCTGCAGGGTCCCCCTCCGCCAGCAGCTTCTCCGCGTCCTCGTTCAGCGCGCGGCGGATGGCCTGCCGCTGCTCGGCTCCCATGGCCACGAACTGTGCGAAGGGAGATGTTAACCAGCTAAAAACGGGTCGGGCACTCGTGACCACGGTCGTTGTGACTAGGCCGAAACGTCGAGGTATGTCAAAATCTTAATATATATAAATTACGCGTCACGTTGTTTGTCCGCGATAGACTCCTAAACTACTTAACCGACTTTAATCATAACTAATTAATGTTATATAATATATTTACCTGGGGGAAGTCCCACCCTTTCACCACTTTGATGGTGGCGAAGATCATGTTCTGACGCATCCGCAGCTGTTTTCTTTGCCATAGTTGTATCACCTGTGAACAAGGGGGGGTTTATTGTGGTTATCACATAATAGGGGGGTTAATCAAGTTACCGCGTACCTCCAAATGGGGGTATATTGTGGTTACCACATAATAGGGGTATTAATGTGTAACCGTGTGGTTGTGGTATATGCGTGTTTGTGTGTAGACACTCTTAGGTGGCTTGATTAACTCTGACACAAGAGGCTGTCGCTACCTCATAACATCCCATCGATTCTATGGAAGTGCACCAACTAACTTGCCAGCACAAACAAAATATTGCCGTCACTTTCAAACCCTATCAAAACGAAAGGGATAACCATAACTGTGGAGCTTCTGAGCTAATATATACAAAAAATCATCACCTTCAAAATAATATAACATATTACAAGCCAAATACATATCACAGTTGTATAAAATACATCCAGTAAACGCATCGTTTGGTGACATACTAAGGATATAGGTCAAGTTAACCGCCACTGCAGTTATCAGCTGGTTAGGTCATTTGTTTACGTAAATATTGAGGCAATATTATGGTTATTTTAGAAATTTGATTATAACGCCATCTAGTGAGTGAGCTTGTGAACGCTTCAAGGTGACATGTATGTATAGTGCGGCCAGTGGTTTTGTTCGCGCAAATTTTACCGGATAAAAATTATCCTGTGTTATTCCAAGTAAAGTACTCATTTTCATGGTCGTGGTGGCGTAAAGTGGGACGAATATTCAAACATACAAATTGCCACATTTATAATATTAGTAGACTGCTTGAAATAAAATATCGTCCACTAGCATTACTAGCTGTATCCCGCGATATCGCCCTTAGAATATCCGATTGCCCGTAAGTTGTTGTGTGTGATACCTAACTGTTGGTGTCGCTATAGTTGTATTGTTGATGGGTTTATAGAAATTCAATTATCAAACACAATAAACCTATTCTGTAGTAATTTATAGTATATTACAACAAAAAACAAATTTGCACCAAAAATCCCTTTGGTTTCCATAAGGTTGGAAATGAAAAAAAAATCATTTGACAGGGCTAAACTAAAATATAAACTAGTTTGTAAACACCTTCAAAACTTAAAACTAAACCTCATCCAATAAGCCGATACTAACGGCCAACGCTTCGCAAATAGTTTTTAGTTTTTGAAGTAAAACTTCTTTAGGCGCGACTAGGGAGAAACTCAGATTTTTTTTCTGACGGAAGTAACGCTTACTACAGTCTGTGTAGTTTCCGCTGTTTAAAAAAGGTAACATTGACATGTCAATGTAACCTTTTTTAAATAGTGGAAAATAAGTTTTCCTTCAATCGCGCGTAAAGGTTACACGCACATACTTTTTTTTTGTATGTTGAAAACGGTATCCAACTCACCCGATCGTACGCCTTCCTCAGCGCGTCGGCGGCGTCGCCGGCCTCCTGCGCGGGCGGCGGCAGCGCCAGCACGGCGCCCGGCAGCTGCGCCTCCGTGCCGGCGCCGCCGAGCCGCACGAGCCACCGGGACCGCCCCGAGTTGTCCAGCACCGTCACCGCCGTGCCCTTCTCTATCGCCACCTGGGGGCGCCACACCACCGTCAGCCTTTGCTAACCGATGATTCCATTTTCCTATAGGCAATTTGATATTTGCCGCGATAAAACCTTGCCTAGTTATATCTCTCCTCACGTGAGGAAGACATGCCTTAACTCCATCACGGTGGCCCGGTCCGGATCGGTGAAACCTCCGAAAAGGCCGAGAATTATTTCCTTTCGAAAACCGAGTTAATTATCATTCATAATTACGTTTTTGCAAGAAACATATTAGTACATACCAGCAATGGGATTCAAACTCGCAACCCTCAGCTCGATAGGGACGTTCTCTTCCCAAGCTACCACCTATACTAACAAACTTACTCCTCTATGGCCCATACCAATAAATCAAACTTAGCTCTGAGAGCTATCTTCAGTATGCACTTGCTCTTTCGCTCTATTTAATATATACATCTAAGTTGTAGATTAGGAACAGAAACTTACATGATCTGTGGCAAATTAATAAATCACTCAGCGGTTAAGTGCTATCCGATTATGACACAATTGACACATACAAGACAGTATCTAGTAGCCAGAGCTACATCTCAATATCCATTTATTAAAAAGCAACAATTTCAAGATGTAGATTACATTTGGAGTGTGGATCAGCTGGTAGCGCACTCGGTAGCGCTATTGAGGTTAATTTATGAATGCAGCCCTACAAGACTACAAGACTGAACTCACGTTGGCATGCTTGTAGGCGCACACGGCGTCGGCGCGCAGCGGGCGCGCGACGGGCGCCCGCCGCAGCTTGAGCGGGCGCACGTCCCGCGCCGCGTCCCCCGCGCCCGCCACGCGCGCGCCGAGCCCGTTCAGCTCCTCGCGCAGCTCCTGCATGCCCTTCAGCAGCCGCTCGCCCTGGTCCAGCGTGAACTCCGACTGGGAGAACGTGCTGTTCAGGGCTTCTTCGCGTCTGCAAAGGAACGATACCGATTGGTGGTGGTTGTGGTGGGAGATGAAAAGGGAAAGAAGAAACAGGGAAGAAAGGTTCTAGAGCGGCGACCGCGAACTGGAAGACGCAGTGTAGGTAGGCCTCCCACTAGATGCGCCGACGACATCAAAAGAGTCGCAGGCGACCGGTGGATGCAAGTGGCAAATTGTCGTTCGGTGCGGCGGTCTAAGGGGAAGGCCTGTGTTCAGCAGCGGACGTCGTCAGGCTGATGATGATGTGGTGGGAGACTTTTGGCCGCCTTCATGATCATCAGCCTGAAGACGTCCACTGCTGAACATAGGCCTCCCCCTTAGACCTTGGCCGCCTTCACGTTTTATGAACTAATAGAAGCGCCTCGCGGTTTCATCCGCGTTAACTACTATCCCGCGGGAACAGTTCATTTTTACGGGATAAAAAGTAGCCTATGTCAACCGGAGATAGTGTAGTTTCCCAACAATGAAATATTTTTTTAAATAGGTCCAGCAGTTTCGGATTTCATTCAATGCAAACAAACAAACAATCAAATCTTTCCTCTTTATAATATTATTAATATACATGAACTATTCGTTACGCATTTCGTCGCTCAGATCCGGTAGGCCGGTGTAGCGGTCTTGGACTACTAATGCGCGAGTACTCTAAAAGTAAAAATTAGTGACATACAAAAACAAGGGCACGTAATATTGTGTCACTAAACCTTCCTCCGAAGCCACCTACGCATAGGCAAACATAGCATCTAAATCCGCTATTAAAAGCATCTATCACTTTAATCAATCGCGATGTTGGCTAGACTATCCGACTATAAAACTAAACCTATAATAACAAAAAAGTTTTGATTTTAAAATATGTGACACTGGCAGGCACATCTCATGCGAAGCTAAAAGGAAAAAGAAAAAAGGTGGCTCACTTCTGTATCCATTTCTCTGCTTCCTTGACCTCTTCGAAGAAGCTGTGGTACTGCGTGGTGTGCTTCAGGTGCGTCTCCAGGCACAGCGTCAGCTGCAGCACCCACGCCCACTGGGACTGCATCACCTGGGGACGAAACATAATATAGGGTAATGGGGCCATTGTAGAATTAGCCATTCTGAGAATTGGCCCATTGTAGAATTGGCCATTCTGAGAATTGGCCCATTGTAGAATGGAGTATTTTGAGAATGGGTGCACTGTAGAATTGGACACTTAAAGAACTTTGAGTATTAGGGATGATGAGGTTTGTTTTAGAATGATACATTTTGAAACCCCCCCCCTTCTTAAGCACCTAAATCTACTATTTTATCCCATCGTATCTTATTACATTCCTATCCTATCCCTGTTTGGATGTTTATTTGTTTATCTCTCAAACGTTTGGAAGTTTAGAGTTGGACATTCGTAGAATAGGACATTGGTAGAATTGAACATTTGCAGAATTGAAGATTTGTAGAATTGGACTTTCGTAGAATTGAGTATGCCATGCCGCTCCAAAACCAGTGTATAATGGTCACCTGCAGGTGGGTTTCGATAGTCTTCATGGCCGGGTGGTGCTGCGCGAGGAGCGCCTCCCCGCGGTCGATCACGTTGCTGAACTGCAGCTCCCGCTTCTCCAGCGAGGACATCAGTTGCTGGAACGGAACATGCTATACATTCACATGTTTAAAGGACAAGGCTCTTCAGTACCGCAATAAGTGGCGTGAAGAAAAGCAGGCCTATATACCCAACAGTGGATAGACACGGGCTGATTTTAATACAGACATTCTCGGTTTAACCACTAAAGATTTAAACCAGAGTTGAACAGATGAAATATTTTCGCCACAAATCGACGTCTAACCCTCGCTTTTACGAAACAAATAACAAATTCTCAAGTAAAATAATTAGGAATGCCAAGATTTAGTAAGAAAACGCGAGTTATTCACGTCGATTATGTCCAACGAAATTTTAAAAACTTCTGTTTAACTCTGGTCTAATCTTTTGTGGTAAGACGGTCTATGTCACGAAGACTGTTTTCAAGGGTGTAGAAGTGTCGTGTACTGATAGAAAAGCGTGTCTGTGCACTGACTCTACCATCGTGTCAGTAAATTTTCAAGAGGTCGTTTTGGAATCCATATGGAAAAAAAATTATTTTTTTTTATATCATAGTTATGCGTGGATATAGGTACCGGTTGTATTGGTTCTACTATTTCCAAAGAAAAACAGTTTATAAACTGTGCAAATGAAAATTAAATTGTAGAGTCACTAAAGTCACAATTTTCAGGAATACAATATTATCTTAATTTTCTTATCCATATACATCTACAATTATTATTCTTGCTTCACGCAGATCATATTCTAATTCGTTAAAAAGCACATCGAAAACTCAAATGCAAATAAATGAAAATAAAGAATCGGTTGTAACCAACCTCTCTGTCGTCTCCAAAGGAATGCTGGCATAAAACAATGTCAAAACTAATTAGAACACAACTTCTCTAGCTATACACAAATACACAGGTCGGAAGCGTTTAAATATATGTACAGTGAATACGTACATGGCGAAATCGCAGGGCACAGCGAGTTCTAAAATAAAAATAGCCTATGCTACTCCTTGTAACACCAGGTATCAATTAGTGAAAGTCCCGTCGAAATCGGTCCAGCCGTTTCGGAAATTAGCCGGAACAAACCGACACACAAAAATTATAAAATAGATTTTTTGTCGTAATAGTTCATTCAACACATCAATGAAAACGGCCAGAGTAATAAGAGCACAAACTTGTGGTCTTATTCGCTTTAGTCGAAACTAAACTATAAGGGATGGAAATAAGGTTGAATATAATTTCAGTAACGACATTTTAGTGATACCTTTTTCTTGCATTAGTCGAAACTAAGCCATAACGGACTGAAATAAGGTCGATCATAATTGTATACTTCTGTAACGTTTCGATATTTTTGTCATGCCATTTTTCTTGGCTGTTTGAATGCATCGACATTTGATCGAAGACTCAACACGCACAAAATGCCATAGAAACACCCGTTCGCTTTAATTTAAAAATAGAGTGAATTTATTCTTCTAGGGTTTTAGAAAAGGCTACCTCGATACAGGCTCGCCTAGTGAGGTAGCCAACATATGTTTTCGGCTAAGAGTTAAACACTCTCCACTGCAATATTTGTGTTAGATAGTTTGTTGTAAAAAAACTATTTTTAGTAAATAAACTATTTTCATTTTCAAAAGCGAGGTCCCACCTCGTAGTAGTGCTGCACGGCGGGAAGGTTGATGTGAGGGTCGGCCCAGTCCCGGGACAGCTCCACCTGCTCCTTCTCGTTCAGCCAGTTCAGCTCCGCCGTGGCCGACTGCAGGAAGTCCTGGAGCGCGTCCAGGTCCGACATGCTGGAAGGCAGATAGATAGATATAGAAAGAAACCTTTATTGCCACCAAATCGTTTAGAACACAGAAAGGGAAACATCCCTTTTCAAGCAAACCATAATCAATTAGTTATAATTTATCTTTTCTTTTGTGGTTCTATTAATTTGTTAGTTAGATTGAAGTGTTTGACTTGTATGAGTACGGTTTTATTGCCTGTTTACAATAAATGATTTGACTTTGACAAGGTTAATAATGGGAACAAAGAGCGGTATTACCACGTAATGGGATCGGCCCCTGTGGTGGATTATGACCTAACGCTCCTCACGATAGTGAGGGGAGGACTTTGCCCAGCAGTGGGACAGTTACAGGCTGAATTATTATTTGTATACAAACATTGTAAGTGAAACAAAAGCTTGTAAAACGTAGTGTTCTGGTCGGTGGTTCCGCTTACCGCTTGGTGCTGGTGGACAGCAGCTCGGCGTACAGCTTCTGCAGCTGGCTGAGGTGCTGGCTGTACAGGGTCAGCTCCTCGCCGGAGAAGCTGGAGCGGTTCTGCACGCATTGCTCCACCTGGACGTGGGTTGTTTATTATTATGTTGCTTGTTTTGGTTGGAGGAAATGACACTTCGATATAATTGTATGCAATACTAGCTTTTTCCCGCGTCTTCGTCCGCGCCGACTACATTATATCGCAATCAAAAGTATCCTATGTCCTTCTCCAAGTTTCAATCTATCTTCTTGTTAAATTAAATCACGGTCTGTTCAGTCGTGAAAAGGTAACAAACAAACGGACTTACTTTCGCATTTAGGTATAAATTATGAAGTAGGATTGAAATTTGAATAGTCTGTCATTGATAATTCCTAAATGTAGTTTGGTACAAAGTTATATCACAGCCTAATAAACCGTCGCGTCGCTATTGTATTGTAAAGTTATACCATGAAAAGTGAAAGACAAGATTTTTTAAATAATACTGAGTTTGAATAAGTGCGTGAATTCGACCGCTTTTGTCTAGTAACTAGGGTGCATTGTCCCGCGCCTACCTTGGCGTGGAACTGGTCGATGGTCTTGTGGTCCCGCTGGTGCTGGTCCAGCTCCAGCAGTACGGTCTGCAGATCCGAGCCGTACTCCGACTCGTGCAGCTTTTTCTGTAACACGTACATACATTACTATACTCCGAAAGGAATAGATTTCCGGATTCGTCAACAAGTCATTTTGAGCCTTATAGGGTCGAGATCGGGAGGTCTTACCTACAATTCTTTTGATCCTAAAGGTGCGTTACGTAAATTTTGGGTACATTCACAACACTCAATGATCAATACTCCACATTAACACTCGAAAAACACAAGTTTGATAAAACAATACCAAAGCAACATCTCACTATCGGATTCCCTACCAAAACTCCCACCCGACGTGACACCGTTTACTGGCATACTAACCAGTCTCTCCTTGCACCACTTGGTGGCCTCCCCCAGCTGCTGGAAGCGCGGGTCGGCGTCGTGCACGCGGGTCTCCAGCACGGTGCGGGTCTCGCGGCGCACCGTGGTCTGCTGCACCGGCAGCCGCACCGAGGCCAGCCGCGGCAGCAGGCGGCCCGTGAAGGCCTGCCGAGCCGCCAGCCAGCGGTCGTGCAGCGCTTGCACACTGGACCATACCACAGTTTATTTTTTTGTTTTAATAATGGCTTCGCACGGTTTGTGCATATAGCCAGAGTCAAGTATTTTATTTATTATAATAACCCCCGGTTTCTAGAACGTTTGTTAGCGTTGACAGTAGATTAAAACTATCTTTGCCTCTATCTGACAATAAACAAATGACAAGGATGGCAATAGAATTAATCTGTTGTCAACGTTGACTGACGTTTCAGAAACTGGGGGTAAGTATTTCTTAAGAAAGTCACAGCAATATAGCAATCGTGGTCAAGTAGTCAAGTCAATTATTAACATCGTCAAAGTCACGATTCAGTAAAGTAGTGGATGCTTCACTGAAACTTCCTGGGAGTTTTGGAAAAAATGCGAAATGACACGTTTTTTGAGTTTATATCATTCGCCCACACTCATGCACGTTAACGAACACTTAATGATTAATATTTTACCAATATTACACATTAACACTCGAAGAAACACAAGTTTGAGAAAATAATACGAAACCAACAACGTCTCACTATCGTACAGACGTTGTTGGTTTTGTATTATTTAACGTCTTACCACTAATGTTTAGAGCAGAGTTAAACAGTAGAGTGAGCAGGAACCTCTATCGAGATAGTATTCGATACGAACTGTCTTTGTTTTAGATTTGATCAGTACTCCTACAATAGGGCAAGCGCGAATATTATAACGGTTCGTATCGTTAACGTATCGATCAAGGTAACCGTTCACGTACGCATCTTGTCGATATTGCGAGGTGCTGACCTAATCTAAAACAAATTTGACAGTTCACGTATCGAATACTTTCTCGATAGAGGTTCCTGCTTGCCCTACAGATGTTTCTAGAATTTCGTTCGACCAAATCCGACGACTATCACTCGCGTTTTCTTACTCAATCCTGCCATACCTAATTGGTTTTAATTGTGAATTTGTTATTGAGTTAGAAAAAGCGAGGGTTAGACGTCGATTTGTGGAGAAGATATTTAAACTCATCTGTTCAATATAAGTTCTTAAACTTTCGCGAACTGAATACATGTTAATTAGTATTTAAACGGGTCTAATTCGCGCACAAACTAATATCAAAATATATAATTTTGGCCGATGTAACTCGGTTGAAACGTCGAGGTATGTCAAAATTATATATTTTGATATTCGTTTGTGCGCGATTTAGACCCGTTTAAATACTAATTAACATCATCTGTTCAACTCTGGTTTAGATCTTTTGTGGTAAAGCCGTTAATGGCATCATCTTTGACTTCCACCTGCCTAATGCTGACCACTGACCTCTCTTCACAAGTGAGGAATATTACTCCATAATTTATATTTAATATTAAAATATATCTAGAACCATAGACCATCAATTGACCAATAACAAACAAAAAAAAAACTACCTCGCACGCTTCCACTGTCTTCACTTTCGTTCGGAATTTGTAATGAAATCTGACCAATAGTGTTCGCAATCGCTTCTCTATACCTAGCAATGTACAATATGTCCAATCAAAATGTCCAGAATCTTGTTACAGTGCTTGAAAAGGAAACATCCTTTTTTCAAACTCAAACCATAATCAATTACTGTTTAATTTAATGTATCATACTTTGTTTTTATGATTCTCTTTGTTAACGAGAATTAGCTGTTTGGCTTGTAAAAGTGCGATTTAATTGCCTATTAACAATAAATGCTTTGACTTTGACAATAGGCTCAGTAATCCTCACCGTCGGTGCAGCTCGGCGGCCTGCGCGTACCGGCCCTCCCGCAGCTCCTGTGCGTCCGCGAACATGTCCTGGACACCATGCTCCATGGCCCGCAGCTCCTGCTCTATCAGCTCGGCCGCCTGCTTGGCCTCCGCCGGGTGCACGCCGCGCTCCACGCGCCGGATCTCGCTCTCTATGTGCCGCTCGATGTTGTCCAGCCCGCTCTCCGTCTGTTTTATGTCTCTGTGGATGGGAAATATATGTGTCACTTTTTGGTAGAAGAACCCAATATTTTAAATTATTTTTTTTTTAGCCAAGATCGCTCCATTTCAGGGCATTGACCTCGATTTTTCAGTATATTTTGGAAGAAAACACAAATCTTTTGACAGGATTATTTATTTGTTTTTAGCCAGGATCACCCCACTGTCGGGCGATGGCCCCGTTTCCCTCTGCACGGTTAAGAGATTTTGTGATCCATCCGTTGCAAAAGGAGCCAAGCTCGTCCCGCAACCGCAGGCCCTTTGGCATTATTAATATCCCTATTCACGTTTTTAAAACTGCCTACTGCATTATCATTCAATTCTGAGCTATGTTTAAAGTTGCAAGACTGTTTAAAGTTGCTCATTTATAGCGAACGTATCAAAAAACAACAACGTGGCAATAAAAATATTTCAGTTGTATGTCGACTCGCATTGAAATCGGCGGTACCGCACCTACAGTAGAAGTCATTCCTCCCGAACGGCAGTAAATCCAACTCATCTCTAACCCCTACCCCCCGGCAGCTACCTCTACCTCCCGGCAGCTGCCCCTTACCCCGAGCAGCTACCCCTTCCCCCGGTAGCTACCCCTACCCCCAAACAACTACCCCTACCCCCAGCAACTACCCCTGCCCCCGCGGCAGTTACCCCTACCCCCAGCAGCTACCCCTACCCCTTGCAAGTTACCCCTGCCCCCCGGCAGCTACCCCTACCCCCAGTAACTACCCTTACCCCCCGGCAGCTACCCCCCTACCTGTGCAGTTTCTCCGCCAGCCGCTGCAGGCGCTCGAGGCGGCGGATCTCGTCCCCGAGGTCCCGCTCCCGCTCCTGCTGCGCCATCAGCAGCCGCGCCCAGGCCTGCTCCAGCGCCTCGGGCCGCAGCGTCGGCTCGATGTCGCACTCGCCCACCGTCTCGAAGTATTTCTGGAAATATACCGAGAGTTACAACCAAAGCATTTAGTCTATAAGCTAGTGTTTACATCTTATTTACTATGTAACATTGTTTGTCTGGATAGATGAGAGTGGACCGACGACTCGACGGATGCTAGCGTACATAAACATCTCTTTTCTGGACTGTAGGATGTAGTTACCCCTTATTCCTTGGCTTTTCGATGTAGTTACCCCTTATTACCTGACTATATGACGTAGTTACTTGTAATTCTCTGACTAAACTATGAAGATGCCTCTAATACCGTGACGAAAGCTTGTAAATACCTGTAATTTCCTCTGACTATAGGCCATGGTTACATCTAATTCCCCGACTATAGGATGTAGTTACCCCTTATTCCCTGTCTATAGGTTGAAGTTACCCCTTATTCCCTGACTATAGGATGTAGTTTCCCCTTATTCCCTGACTATAGGACGTGGTTACCTCTAGTTCCCTGTAGTGGTGGAAGAGCTTCTGCTTCTCCCTCTGGCGCAGCGGCACCTCCTCGTTGCGGAACCGGGTGCTCTCGCTGAGCAGCTTCTTCATCTCGATCAAAGTTGACGGGAAAGCACGGTCCTGGGAAGTTCATTTGAGAAGATATAAACGCATTGCATGAAGAATGAATGCATGAGCATGCATGAAGCAAGTCATGAGAGTAGAAGAAGCGAAAGATGTAGTCTCTGCCTACCCCGACGGGGGGAAAATGGCGTGACTGCATGTATGTATGTATGTATGGATGTAGAAACACATTTCTACAAGACTGAAACTCGAAAATCTTTATTAACAGGAGCCCAAAGACATGTAGCATACGCCATTAAACTGAGTAATTTCGTGAACGAGTCATTCCAGGAACTCAGGAACGCAAATCGCAAACAATTGGTCCGGCAACGCTTCTGCCATTTCGGGAACAGAGACGCGGTGGCATATTTTAAAAGAAGCGTTACTCGCGTCATTCCAGGAACGCATATTTCGAGTAAGGTTCCCCGGGAACGCTCCTGTGTCTCCGGGAACGTCAGGAAACTAGTCCTACCTGCATGAGAGCGCATTTCTCGTGCAGCCAGGCGCGGTGCTGCGCCGCCTGCTCGGTGTAGGCGGCGGCGCGCCGCTGGGACTCCGCGTCGAACAGCGGGTGCACCGCCGGCGGCTCCGGGAACGTCTCGTACAGGGACGAGATGTACGTGATGAGGGACTTCTCGTCCGGCTCGTGGGTGTCCACGTCTGAGGAAATAATATACGTTCAAATTGAGTTGCAAGCGCATACAGACATTTTGAAAGCAGCTAATTTTCCTTTCAACTAAATTTGAATTAGTTAATTGATATGGGGAATGCCTTCGGAATTTTGAGATCTGTTTGGGCGACAGAGGATTGCAGGTGCACGTTGTAATGTATATAATTTGATAAGCATTTTGACTCAAATTGATCTACGAATACGATTGAGGTTGTTGCCACTGACCAGTAGATGGCACCACTAAATCTGACAGTTCTTAGAAAATCTACTCGCCGCTAGATGGCGCACCTTGACGCTAGCACGACTAGCACAGAACCATTTGTAAAGTTACACCTAGGCAATTAATTTTAAACAGGATTTAAAGGAAAGTATTGTATTGTAGTGGTTAATTGAAGGCCATGTTAATTTTACAAGGAAATAAACGTAGTATGAGTTCATTAGAGATTACAGATTTTTAGCAGTTTTACGCCTGAATAAACCTCGCCGTTGTACCCGGTTAGTTCTAATTTTCCCTATGCATTTTCTGGAATAAAATATAGCCTCTAGCGCTCAGATAAAATGTAGTTTTATACCAATAAAAACAGTAGTTCCGAAAATAATTTACAAACATACTTTACCTCAGAGTCGTTTCTGAGTTTTCTCGTGACCACAGTCGATGTAACTCGGCCGAAACGTCGAGGTATGTCAAAATTATATTATATTTTGATATTTGTTTGTGCGCGAATTAGACCCGTTTTTAGCTAGTTAATACAGTCTACCTCTTTATAATGTTAGTTATTTAAGTCACCTGAACCCTAAGCTCTTTAACTTAAGGTCACGTCACACTTAAACCCCCATTAAGTGCAGGTAATCGCTCGCATTAGTGTAACTGTCGTTTATCTCGACAGCAGAATCGCCGCGCCGAGGCTGCAGCGATTATACGCGCCAAATTAAACACCGGTCTTACCACTAAAGATTTAAACAAGAATTAAATAGATGTGTCCAAATATTTTCTCCACAAATCGACGTCTAACCCTCGCTTTTTATAACTCAATAACAAATTCGCAAGTAAAATAATTAGGTATGCCAGGATTGTGTAAGACAACGCGAGTGGTAGACTTCGATTTTGTGGAACCAAAATTTTAGAAACATCTGTTTAACTGTGGTGTAAACTTTTGTGGTAAGACGGTAATTATAACTTTTATGATTAAACACATTGTTTTAGGTCTTTGCCTAAGATCTAGACCAAAAAGATGCGAAATATTATGTTGTTGCAATAAAATATATCTCTTTCTATTCCTTCCTCTCTATCTCTCTCCTCCCTCAGCCGCCATTATTTCTAGACTGTATCCCTCTCTTAATTTGGAATGTATCACCTCTTTCTATCCCTCTCTCTCTCTACATCTCTCCCTGCCACTCTTTCTCTCAGCAAGCGGCACGCCTACCCAACAATGGCAACTTTCAGCAGAGAGAAATTACTATAGAAGCACACCAATCATCCAAAATGGCTTCTAAATAATAAAACAATTACAATACAACAGGTTAGGGGCAGGTATCATATTGTTTACGATCTATTGTTCTGCTAGCGTGTGACGTCATACAAATATTAATGGCGGCTAGTTTATTGATGGGAAACGTAAATTTCGACGCTAGGGGCACTTTATCTAACTACAGTATTATAAAACTGTAACTGAGCCACATTGATGATATTTTTGTAAAACCTAATTGCAATTGCCTAATGCTCGTAAGCTAACTGAACCCGAAAATATGGTTTTAAAAATTTTTCTCTGCCGACTTTTAGTGACGTTGGTTTCGAGTAAGTTAGCGGTATAGGTTTCGTAACTAAGTGACGACTTTTAAAATTCTGCTAAAAATTGAGTACTTACCTACACGTGGATTATGCCCATTTCATAAATTTGCAAAATTCTCATTAAGAAATTCAAGAAATCTCGTTCCCACTGCGCGTACGCATTGATTCGATTCAAAAACGTTTAACCGACTTTATTGGGCGTGACGCGCGCCGCTTCTCTGTGAGATAGCGCCATACGTGTGAAAGAGAACCGGTAAAATGTATTCTATAACGTTTACAATTTTCAAAGTTGTGATATTACTCGTATTTGCTGCCAACCCGAGCCCGAGTAAAATAAGCAGTATTCCTTTTATTGCATTACGCTATAAATATAGCAAGTAAGGAGGAAAGCTAGAATAAATTTGATATATTTTTCGTAGAGTCGATTGGGAAATTTTGTTGGAGTACTCTGGGAAAACTCTCAAAAGAGTCGCAGGCGACCGGTGGATGCAAGTGGCAAATTGTCGTTCGGTGTGGCGGGCTAAGGGGGAGGCCTATGTTCAGTGGACGTCTTCAGGCTGATGATGATGATGATGATGACTCTGTGAATAGCCGAGAAAAAGCTTGGTCAGGGTATGATTGTGTACCTTCGGGGTCCAGAAGTCGTGTAACGCCAAACTCCTTCTCGACCACATGGAAAGCTGTCTCCAAGCGCTCACGGACGTGTCTTGACCTGTAAAAGACATGTAAGGTTTAATACTGAAGACAATGGTACTTTCTAGCCTACCAATATAAATGCGCAAGTTAGGGTGTGTGTTTGTTTTCTCTTCACGCCGCAACGGCTGAAAGTATTTCAATGAAATTTGGTATACCTACAGATATATTAGATCCTGGAATAGATAACAGGATACTTTATATCCCGTAAAAATTAACGGTTCCTGTGGGTAACAAACGAGGGTGATGGTATCGTTAGTCGTTACCTCAACATTTATTTCATTCTACCTTTGCTGAAGGACCTCGAAACTCCCCACAAAAGTTCCTCATACTTGGTATCGTTAGTTGAACTTTCGAGGTTCCTCGGTACTCCATTTTTACACAAATGATCGTAGAGAAGCGGCTTCGAGGAATCCTCAAGGTACGTCGCGAGGTACCTTGAGCTGACAGATGGTTTGTTTCCTTCGTACGAGAATTATTGTCAAGGAATAACCGAGTGGACGAAATTTTGCCAACTAACGATACCAAAACAGGCAAGTGACGTTGAGTGGAGCGAAAGAAGTTTAGAGGTTAATTTTTTATTTTGTTTTTTTATAACGTAGCCCCACACTAGGATTGCTCCTGTACCGTGGGTACCGCTTACAGACATATAATTTCACATGCACATCACACCCAGACCAGAAACAAATATCTGTGGATCGCACAAATATTTGTCCCAGGCGGGAATCGAACCCGCAACCCCTAGCACAGCAGTCCGATTGCTCAGCCACTACGCCAAACGAGCCGTCAAAGGTAACGACTCACAATACGGGAGTCATTTTCTACTCCATTGCACTCCGAATAAAACTGAAGTCTCACCTGATATTACGCCAGTCTATCAGATCAGGACGGTTCCTGTGGATGAGCGCGTTGAAGGCCAGCCCGTCTCGCCAGGAGGAGGTGAAGTCCGCCACCCTGACCCCAGGGTACTTGGCGGTGGACCGCCGAGCCCAGCTGAGCAGCGCCTCGCGGGCGGTCACGTTCGGCTCCTGGCCAACCACGATGTCTGATATCTGAGGAAGATACGGGGCTGATAAGTAACTGGAGTTGTTAACTTAAATTCTGGTACAGTCGGCTGTAAAAGTCGCTCTGTAATATAACCCAAATAAGTGGAAAAATAAGAAATTGAAATATGAAACATGTTCAGCTGTCTCTCAAGTTGACTGTACCAAATATAATGTAATCAAATGGATTACGATTCGATTTTTCATAACGGTTCCCTCTGGATGGCTATTTACAGTACAAACGTACAAACATAATATTTAATAATAGAAAACTTATAAATCTACAAAGCTTTGGCGAAGGAAAAGTGCCCAAAATGCAGCCTACATGACATCTTTGTAATTGCACCGCTGAAGAAGAAGAAGAAGAAACACATTTATTTGCAACAATAAAACACAAACAACAATAAACATAATAACTAATTGCTAAACATAAAATATTGCTACATAAAGGTCCTAACCCAGCATGATGCCAGCTGTGGGCAAATAGCAATACATAGATTTTCTTCATTAACAAATTGGAATATTTCTAGTTATCTCACACTGCTTGCTAGCCTGGTGCATTTTTACAGATCATAAACTAATTATCTAACGACTTCAAACGAAAGAATCCACTTACTTTCTAACCATAACAAGTGTGAAACCTTCCATACTACTCAAACTGCAAGCTGTTAAGTTAAGCCATGTATACTCTCTAAGATAGTATCTTTATTTTGACATGGGAACAAGGTAATTAACTCATTATCGACAATAGGTTATAAGCCGACGGCTGTATGTCGGATAACATCAACATCGTTGTTTCAAAGTACCATAGACTAACATAAAGTTTGTAATAAGTTACTCAGAGAATAATGGAAGAAATCACAGGTTTGAGTAACACTTAGGCCTCGTACACATTAGGCGTTTTGAAGCGCGCGCCTCTGATAAAGCGCGCGTTCAGAAACGCGCGCTTGCGTGTGTACACGTTAATTGGCATAGAGAGCGTTTTTCTTAATACTTTTATATAGGCCTGCACTTGACCACTCTCATCTGGGCATAAGTGGGATGTGGGATGTGGGATGTGGTCGAACATGCTCAGCTTAGAACGGGATTGGCTCTCAAGGATCTCCGCCGAAACACTCCGGTAGGGGTAAGGCGATAGATTCTCTATAATATGAGGGTTAGGTACTTTTGACATGACCTTTCAGGACGTCTTATTACTTATTTGGTCGTGGTAAGTCCGCCTAGGTCGACCCCTGTATTAGTGGTTTTGTAATGACCACTTTGGAAAAAACCTATTACGATGTGCAGAATTTCCAAAGCCATGAAAGTTTTGGTCGACTAGAAACATTTCAATCAACAAGCAATGCAATCGCGATGCAATTGTCAAATGTCTTTACTAAGCACTGCGTACTAATTCAAACCAAAATGTCAATACTCCAGACAGGTCTATAAACCATGTTTATCATATTAGTGCAAGCTTATCTGGAACATCCATCTGGCTGACGCCCAGAAACCATAATAGAATTCTAGTAATAGTATCTATGAGGAAGCGAACCGCGCATTCACTGCACTGCAATTCCTGCTAATGCACTTGCAATTGTCTAGTAATGTAAGGATTCAATTAAGCGGTGTAGGCGTAGTGAAAGAATTTCCATCTGTCGAGCATAGAGTTGCGAATCCAAATCCCAACGCGGGCAAGTATGTGTTTCTTTAGAAAAACACGTACCATTGAAATGGTACAAATGAATTTCCTCCTTACACGAATGATTATTTCGCTTCCGAATTCAATTGCAATCGCTACGCTTACGTCTCTCCACTCTCAAGAGTTTCTAGCAATATATCCGAAAACCAATAAGAACTTTCAGAATGCGCCGTTATTTACAAGAACTGGCATTATTTACAGAGAGCGTCGACCCGTCATGCCAATCGATTGGAGACGCCGGGTGCAATGGCTTGTATAGATAGACGGTGCTATATTATTACCTAGTGTTGGCTACTGTTTACTATGCTCTTAGGTTATAGACGAGTCGACAGAATGATTTACTTTGATCTTTACTTGACTACATTCAAAAAGTTCTCTTGTTTGTGAAGAGTTAGCATACTTTTGCGATTGACCAGTCAACAGTCATAATTTCTTCCTTTTACCAAATTTAGATCGTAATGCCCATCGATCAGGATCAGGAGGCTTACCATTATGTTCTCAGTAGGTTCTCAATTGGATCGCAATAAGACATCTACGGCCGAAATTAATAATCAATCCAATCCAAATTTTGCTATCTGGGATTGATATCACAATCCATTTTTAGGCCAATAACCGATCCGTGGATTGGTTTATAAAGGCACTCAGATTGGAAATCGATCGAAGGATAGGCAGCAATCCAAGATCTATTTCAGGCAGGAGATACAATATTAATTTCGGCTGGTAGTAAGCCGCCAGAACTCTAATACTTGAATATACTTACTTAGATTCGATAACATATGAAAAAGTAGTGTGGGTTGATGAACAGAGTAAATAACGGTCTTTAGTTTCAACTTCCGACTCTATTTTAGTACTTAGCTGACGACCAACTCGAGGCAGATACAATATTGTATCAATTTTAGGTTACATTTTACAAAAATAATCGAAACCTCCGACCCGTTCCGGTTGAAGTCTCGGAAACAGAAAAATAAAGCTTCCCTATAGCATCGCATCGAATCACGTACTCAACTCAAGTTTGAATTGCCACTGGCTCCATGAATGAACAGTGCGAGATTGCATTGCAACAGAATGTCACGCAATGCCAGCTAACAGAATCACGTGCACATTAGGTCATTTCACCCGATTACGAGGCACCGCGACGTCCATACAAGGTTTGGACTTACGCAATAGCTCATCCGTCTGCAGAATCAATTGTTAACGAATTGGACGATTAGGCAGATAAATAGGTGTCAATTGGACCGTTCGAATGTTGAGTACTATTTTATATTTGTCCTCAATTCTATAGTTTATTTCACACGTAAACTAATGCCATCATTAGTTCACAGAACAAAGTAACACAGGATTTTTAGGACTTTTGGAATGCGCAAGGCTTATCTCAAAACTTATGTAACTATGGTTTCGACATTCCTTCGCCATGGCTCACCGCTCCATAGAATAACACCAGTGTGCGTTGCGAAGGTCAGACAGACAGACAAACTTGTTTGCTTCTGTTATTAGTGGTGATCAAGGTTGCGGACAGGACTCGTGGGTTCTAAGGGCCCAGTGAAGGCTGAGAGTTTTGGCAAAGCATACATAATTATATGCAGTTTATTGACGGTCTCGGCGCTCCAGTTTTGGCACAGGAAAAATATTCAGCATGAGGAATGACAGTCTCATTTCTCAGTAACATAAAAACATGGAGTATATTCACAACAACCTTTTAAAACAGTTTTCGAATACATGAAAGTGTGATTAGCGCAAGCAATGACGCGGTCGGAGGAATCAGTCCATGACAGTGCAGTGGATAGTTGTGGGTCCACTTTCGCTGTCCACCTGTCATGTGTCAAGACCACGTGGAAACGGCTTATCACCTTTGCGAAGGCCTGCCTTTAAGACCTCATCGGTGTTACCACAAAAAATTTAAACCAGAGTTGAACAGCTGCGTCTAAATATTTTCTCCACAAATAGACTTCTAGCCCTCGCTTTTTTTAACTCAATAACAAATTCACAAGTAAAATAATTAGGTATGCCAGGATTGAGTAAGAAAACGCGAGTGGAAGACGTCGATTTTGTCGAACGAAAATTTTGAAAACTCTGTTTAACTCTCGTCTAATCTTTTGTGGTAAGACAGAGTACTTAAAAGTTTGACAGAACGTCATAGAGATATCAAATGTCGACCTATATCCGCCCACCATTAAACACGGGTCTCACTTAGCTTTCGTGAGATGGAGTAGACCCTAATCCGCCACGGCTTGGTGGATCACATATCTCCAAAACAATTCGTGGCATGAGGCTTTTCTCACGATATTTCTGATTCCACTGACTCTAGACCGATAAAATGCTGGAAAACATTTAAATCACAGTTAAATTTTGCGTTTGAAATGTTGGCAAATTCAAGCCCAAGTAGGTTTAAGTTAAACTGAGCTTGCGTAGGCGTGTGGCATGCATGATGTCATACTGGTGTCAGGGTCTTCGCTCCACTTGTTTTTTACGACTTGTACTTTATACTGGCACATTCAATCACAGCATAATAACGTTAAGCCGAAGATAATCGTGACGGAATAAGGCATATTGATCGGTTACTGTAACGTCGGAAGATTAAAAATATTAAAACTTAAAGTTTTTTGACGGCTGAAGGAAGATGGACGTCGAAGTCGAGGAAGGCTCAGAAAGCATTGGGGTGGCGTGATAAACTCTAACCGTCTTACCTCATAAGTTAAGACCAGAGTTAAACACATGTTTCTAAAATTTCGTTAAAAACAATTATTTTACTTGCGAATTTGTAATTCAGTTAGAAAAAACGAGGACACGTCTATTTGTGGAGAAAATATTTAGACTCATCTGTTCAACTCTGGTTTACATTTTTTGTGCTAAGACTGTAACACTCAAGGCCTGGATCGAACTCATTCGCCAAACAACAAGTGACATTTCGCCTCAGCTAAATGCTCGGCCGAAATTAATAATCAATCCAATCCAAATTTTGCTATCTGGGATTGATATGTATCACAATCCATTTTTAGGGTCAAACGTGCCAACAACCGATCCGTGGATTGGTTTATAAAGGCATGCAGATTGGAAATCGATCGAAAGATAGGCAGCGATCCAAGATCGATTTCAATCTTGGATAGGAGATACAATATTAATTTCGGCTGGAAGATAGATATGGCGGATAGAAAGTTATACCGTTTAACCTTTCCGTAAGGATCCCGTTGAAGTCTTTTCTTAGCATTTTACGATGTCCATAAGAAGTGTCGGTTGCGTCGTTTTTTTTATTTATATTGTTATTTTCTAACAATAAAATGCAATAAAATGAACGAATAACATAAAATAATAACCGTTAGTTATAATGGATATGTTGTGGAAATGAACCGGTTAATTTTATTTTCGAATGTTTTCGAATAAAAATATCTGCGTATAACGACATCTCAAGTTCTATATAATCTAATCGATATCGATATAAATATATTTTATGAACTCATTTGTCCAGTTCTCAAACGTCTTGACGAATTATTTAATTTAGAATAGGGCGCTCAACAAAATACTTTCGGTGTCTAATATTATAATATCCTTACACATGCAATAAACGAGTCCAAAAAAACCTCAAAAGTCAAAGTTGAAGTCAAATCATTTATATTGTAAATAGGCAACAAAATCGCACTTTTACAAGTCAAACACTAATCTTAGGCTAAGGACTCACGAAGCGGTTTTCACCCGTGCCCGCCGCGGTGGCGGAATGGAGTTTTATTTTCAAACCTCACGAGACCGGAGTTTTGTGCGGTTACGCAGCCGTCGCGGTTTCGATTATCGCTCGCAAACTTGGCGGTTGATAATCGCAAGACGGGCGGTTGCAAGACGGGCGGTTAAACGATCAGTTGAGTTCCAGACCGTCATGGACACACACCAGAAACGAGCTGTTGCGTTATACTTCCTTCACAGAAGAATTAAAAAATAAGGCCTAAAAGGTTCTCCCCCCCGCCCCCCGCTGTCCACACGCAGTCGCCCGCCAACCGACCGCAGAACGCGCGGGTGCAACCAGCCGCGGCTGCGGGACCGCGACCCGCGCCCGCCGGTACAAGATGACCGCCGGTGCAGCGGGACCCGCAAACAATCGCACACGCCGCGGGCGTAAAACGCGTCGTGAAATGTGCTTTAATTTTTTACATAAATATCTGTATTCTACAAAGGCTGCGGGCCCGCAACCGCGGCGGGCACGGGTGAAAACCGCTTCGTGAGTCCTTAGCCTAAATCACAAATACTCGTAAAACCATAAAAAAATCTTTTCATTTTTATTCATTTTTATTTTTATATTCATTTACATTATCAATTATGACCATGTTGTTGTAGCTAACATGCTACAGTATCAAAATAAATTACTTGTATAATATCATTAAATCTCATAATAGAAGTAATAGGATAGATTTGCAGCTCTAATAGACTATCTAAAACAATATCAAAACATTAAAAATAATACAAGAACCATAATGTCTAAACGTAATCAATTGACGGTCATACAAATGAAATGTTAAAGTCATGCTTCAAGTCATACCCAAGTGTATTTGCTGTTCTCTAACATTGAAACTCACAAATCAGTCAAGAATATAGCTTAGTTCGTGTAGCACCAACTGCATTGCTAAGTTTGTCGGTGCGGTTTGCGGTTTCAACAAATAATACAGTGTTCAACACAAGTGCGATCGCAATGACTGTGCTTAGAGAACTTGGAAAGTGTACGAAGCGTTGCTGACTGTACAGACAGACACAGATTCGGTACGAGTGATTGAAAATTCTTGATTTCAGTACATTGGTCAAAGTCTGTGGGATATGGTCCAAGATCGGTGGGAAGTTTTTTTTATCATCACTTTGACGGCATGTTGCCATTGTCATGTTCGCTTCTATGGCTAATGGCGAAGCTTTTTGTCGTGCTTTTGATTGGATAAATGATTTTTCGTGTGAGCGATGATTTTATCGTAGTTGTTGGCAAATGGATTTGATTGAATCTCTTTTTTGGTATGTTATTAAAATTCAGTGTTAAACTCATAGCTTAAATGTAGCTTTTAAGTATCTTTAATCAAAGTCAAAGTAAAATCATTTATTGTAAATAGGCAATAGCATTTAATTTGATTTTTACAAGTCTTAAAAATTTACTTTTACGTCTCACACACTTCAGTATCATTAACAAACTATAGAACCATAAAACAAAATATTATTGATTATGGTTTGAGGTATGGTTTGAACAAAGATGTTTCCCTTTCAAGCACTGATAATGCAAAATTTAGCTATTTTAATTAAGCTACGGTCAAGAAGAAGTTAATCTTTTTCCCTTGCAATTATTTCTTTCTACATAAGGAATACATTAAAATTCTTGCAACTGTTTAAGTGACTGGTTACCATTACAGGCTACGATGGCGCCTCCACCGATTAGCCATCAAGTAGCCATCTGGAATGTAGGGCAGAGGGTAACAAAACCAGTTTTGTGAGCCGGATAATTTGTTTTTTGTTTACACATAACAGTACCTAGTCATTGACGTATCGATTTTTGGATTAAATTGGGAATATTTACTTTTGAAATGCAGCTTACTGAGTTTATTGGAACACAGACGGCGACAAAAACGACCCCAGAAGCTAAAAAAGTTAACAAAGATAATCTAAGACAGATATTAGTAGAAAGATGGAGACTACTGCAAGACGGGGATTATAGACGCCTATGAATCTAAAAATGTCACAAGAAAATATTATATCTAGACACTCTAGACAGTAACGGTCCTACGCCAAAAGATTTAATCCAGAGTTGAACAGATGAGTCTAAATATTTTCTCCACAAATGGACGCCTAACCCTCGCTTTTTCTAATTCAATAACAAATTCACAAGTAAAATAATTAGGAATGCCACTATTGAGTAGGACAACGCGAGTGATAGACTTCGATTTTGTATTTCAGAAACATCTGTTTAACTCTGGTCTAAACTTTTGTGGTAAGATAATCAAAGCGCAAAAACAAAACCACCCAATAACCATGACATTGAGCACCAGCGGAATTCAATCAGATAAATCATAAATGCAATTGATGCGGCATTCAATTAAGGTTCAATGACTCCACTCGAAGATCAATGCTGATCAGAAATAGATCGGATCGATCATGCCTCAAAATATAAACAGACAAGCATGAATATTGTTTGTGTATATCTGTACTGAATGGCATGCAAAGTGGAAACTTTAGATCTTGAAGAGCTTGGATCTGTTTCACTGTCTTCAGTTGGAGAGTTCGGAAATGTTAACGTGGTTGGAAATATTAATCAGATAAGAACACGATAATAATATGATTTAATATTAGATAACAAACGAAAATAAGTTAGCTTGAACGAACTTTTTTTGTGTTTTGTCGTCGCATTAAGTGTACATTTTGCCACTATAAATATTTATTACATTTCAAGGGTTCGTTAAAAGTAGCCAACATGCAGGAATCAGCAGTTTAGTCGAGTCGCTGAACATCACGATTCACTAGTGGTGGATGCTTCACGAAATCCTGGATAGCTCAGAAGATAATACGAAATGTCACGTTTATTGTGTTTGTATTATTGTTTATTTAGGTAACACAAATTAGACACAAGAATACAAAATCAACGTCAAGGTTTCGGTTCCCACCAAAAGCCCCTTCCTTTATATTCCAAAGGCATATAAAATGGCTCCCACAGACATTAATTTGGCCTATGCTCCAGTTCTAACAACTATTATACATTGTAGAGGTAGCGAATATCAGAATCGTGAAATTCACCATTCGTGAGCTCGTGATCCCTCGATAACCATCGTACCGTCTGCCGCGGTAGGGTTACCTACCATCAGAAGTGGGATTACATTAAATTCAGCATTTGGAGCTTTAGACACACGTCGTAAATTTCGTTTTACGAAGCTGGTAGAAAGCTTTGAATGTAGTGATTTTTCAAGTAGTCTACAAAATATGTTGTTGTAATTTTTGTATACTTCAAGCACTTTCTTTTATGTGATCTAATCTTATAACCTTGTAGTGGCTAAATAGACCGTGAACATATTTTATGCATTATATCTGGTATTAGTTTCAGCACAACGAAACACAAAACCATGCCACCCCTATAGCCACGCCTACAGTATAACCACGACCTAATGAACGTCGCAGAGCCCCCTGTATAACGGTAACAGACGGGAAAAGGCCCACAACTCGTTCTGATAGGTCTAATGGATCATAGAGATTAATGAAGACGGTAGAAAAAACTAGATCTATTAATTAGAAAAGACGGAGGCGGTGGCACGGTTAGTCAACTGCGGAGCGTTCACCTAACTCCTCGGTGAGACTTGCAAAGTGAGATTCAACGGGTGAGACCTTGTGAAGTGAGAATCAACGGCGGAGATTTTCCAGGTGAGACGCGACGGAAGCAAGATAGGTGAAGCCCGAAGGGAAATACTGGGGTGAGATTCACCGGCAGAAGCCCAAGGTATGATTTTAGACAACTTTTCAGGCGAGACTCACCAGCTGCGACTATCTGAGTGAGATATCTATGAAGCTCGCCGAATCTCATCGGATGACATGAAACGCCATGTTTTCTAATTAGCTCGTCAAAGTGCTGATGGACGATATCTGATGACTTATATAAGTGGTTTAGACCGTGGGAGCAGCTTCACACCAGGGCAACACTTTGATTAATCGTAGTAAACAATGATAGTAGGCAGTTTGCAATTCTGCAAAATCTTCAACAGTTCAAAGCAGCATTGGAGCCCAAACACAATTGCTCAATTACTTTATTACAAGCATGTGAGTTTCGGAAGATCCTCCGATAGAACCGCTCACCCTGGGAAGCCATTGTTGGCGTGAAGAATCGCTCGATTGTCCCCCTTATCAAAAATACATAGCATGTCTAGACTCCGACATAATTGAGGAGCCTGTCGCGGGAAAGAAACAGTATGGAAAGTGTGCCCAAACGTTTAGCGAAGAAAGTTTTTCAATAACCCCCGACAATCTTCTATGGATCTTCCACGCTTTATCTTGCCACTATACAATATTGCAGTCTTCGATAAAATTGAGGAAATCGGCGACTTTGATACGCCCCCTGACCGAACGGTGGCTTACCTTGCGTTTAGTCAACGTCTACCTCTCTTGTCCTTACCCTGGTCACAGAATACCGTAGCCCTGGTACAAAGTGACGCTGTTCTAGAAGATGGTAGACACGCTTTCGGAACACCCCCAATTTGAATTTAGCCATGGTGTGATGGTAGCTGGCCGGCGGACTCTACAGTGTCCTACCACTGAGGAAATCTTTGTTGTAGCTTCTGAGTCTTGAAATTAAAAACTGATTCTGCATAACGATTGTACTGTTGTGTGATAAGGACGCACGATCGTTAGCCTCGTTCCCACGAAGGTGAAGCGCTTGTATATAACTTTTAGGCCGTGCGAGGCATCGTGCCTGTTTTTGCTGTCACTGGTGGTGTGGTGGCTTTTTATAGAACGACTGGGCAATGTATGGAAATCCAATTTAACCCAGTCTTTTGGTGGTGCTGGTCTGTCAATGCGACAGACATCAGCACCAACATTAATCGTCAATATTTCTTTTACTTATTTTTTTATTTCTACATGCCCTATTGTGACAGTACCGTTTTTGTTATAGTTTAAAGATCTTTTATTCAAATTTTTCAATAATACGATTAATGTATTTATACATTCAATAATTATTCTTACATAGCTTATTACAAATAAACGTGTGGTAATCTCTGCATTATTCATTATGTATATACTTGAAATAGGTTTACTTTAAACCGTTGTACAAATAGATTTATATAGATTATAAACAAAGGCGTATATTGCGAACCATGGCGCTATCATCACTTAATATTTAACAACCGTATTACGCCACAACACACATTATTTCATTACGATAAGGTCTCACGGAAATAACTTCACAAAACATACGAGCAGATTTGACTGCACATCATATTATTATTAGAGATATTTACCGATGAGATCATACGAGAATCTTTGACATCGGTACTAATATGGAAAGCAAACCCAAGCTCCTGTAAAGGCACCTGCACACGATAGGTGGCTTGTCAGTTTAGGACTGTTCAGCTAGGCAGATCTCAATTAGCTACAAATGCCGAGTCTACCCCCATATCGTTAATCGTTACCTCCAAATTTCTTTCGCTCCACTCAACGTCACTTGCCTGTTTTGGTATCTTTAGTTGGCAAAATTTCCTCCACTCGGTTATTCCTTGACAATAATCCTCGTACGAAGGCAACAAACTATCTGTCAGCTCAAGGTACCTTGAAGATTCCTCGAAGCCGCTTCTCTACGATTATTTGTGTTAAAATGGATACCGAGGAACCTCGAAAGTTCAACTAACGATACCAAATATGAGGAATTTTGGGGGGAGTTTCGAGGTCCCAGCAAAGTCAAGTGAAAGAAATTTGGAGGTAACGGCTAGCGATACGGGGGGTACGACGTGACAGAAGGCGGCCCTAGTCACCCTTGAAAATATGTGAGTTGTGAGTGGCGGTGCAGTGTGTAGGAGCCTTTAGATCAAAAACAACATTTGCGAATGTAGGAGGGGTATTGTAGGTATATCCTGAAATTATCGAGCACTTGAATGATGAGAGCGTTGCCCCTCGGTTTATTGTTTTATTAATGATCCTAGTCTGAACAAGGATCGGAATATCTGTGGGCGGCGAAGGATCATTTAGTTGCCAAGTGGAAACATGGTAGTCAGTTATGTCCTAACCTCCATTAGAATTGATGAAAGTTCATGGCAACAGTTGTGTGATATCCTAAAAACAATCATTCAATGTGCAAAAGTTCACAAACTTCCAATTTTGGACTGGATTTAAACTGTTATACGATTATTATGGTAAACTAGTTTCAAAAGGAACTATGCTAAGCCAGGATTTGATCACAGAGAAAGGTTTAACGGCATCGACCGAATCTAAATTGTAAATCCGCGTGATTTGATCCCCGTTACAGTTAGTGATGATGTCATGTTGCCACTTGCTGTGACAAGGAGGCTGGGGATCTAGAGATGCAGGATGTGAGGGATCCTTATTCTAGCCAAAACATTGCTATTCAACGTGGCAATGCCGCCGGAATTCTGGGCACTTTCAATTCTCCAAAGTTTCCGAGTTTTTTTAGATTTGTAGGGAGTTTTTGTAAATGTGTTTATTCCTTTTGGCATCGCATGACATTTTTTATTGTGTTTATTAATATTGCCGAGTGGCGAGCAGGCCGTTTACTTGATGGTAACCACCACGCTTAACCATAACAGTTGCAGTGCCAACTAGCACTTTGCCGGTCCTAGAATACCTATTAATAGCCGAGAAGAAGGACACATTTTAAAGCTAAAACGTGATGTCGGGCGACCTATTGAGTAGCAACGTAGTATCATCGCAGACGACGCCATTGCTTCGCATAGAGTTTCGCTTGTCTTTTGTCCGATACAGCCGTTTGTATGGAGTTGCAACTAATAAGGTATTTATTTTCTCTATTCTAGTAAGTATATTGTCGAGTGAATTTCAACCAACAGTTGGTAATGTTTAGGCTCATTTTAATCATCTAGTAGTACCGAATATGAAACTTATACATATAAGCTTATCAGCAAACATAGTTTTGCACATAAACATGGATGACCGAGCTTTGCTCGGTATTTTTTTTTTTTATAAATTGTGTTTTTTGGAAATTATATTTAAGTACGAATTACTAATAAAATGATGAAATATGAATAATATTTTTCGATCTTACCGATAGAATAATACAAAAAAAACATAAAAAAACACGAATAAAATGATTCCTAGCTAGATCGATTTATAACCGTTGAAACCGCCTATTATCGAATTTCATGAAAATAGTTGGAGCCGATTCCGAGATTCCAATTATATATATACTTATATACAAGAATTGCTCATTTAAAGAAATAAGATATACAGCAGCTTTTAACAATATTCGATAAAATCTGATCACCAGCAACATTCAATAGATAAATATGTATTTGGCAAGATCAATAAAACTTATCTATAATCTTAACTGCCCAATAAAGACAACGGAAACTACGCATAACTAAGCAATAAATAACACAATGGCTTCATTATCGGATGTAACCTATAAACAACTAAGATTAGCATAGAAAACTGTACTTCAACATAAACAATATACGGTGAAAAGAAAATTAAATGAATATACAGTTTAATTTTAGCATTCTTGCAGTTTACGACAAAGTATTTTTAGACTGAGTGATGATTGGTCTCTCCCCGGATGGTAAGCCTTCCAGTTACAGTTACGTTTGCAGTGCCAGTTTGCATTGCAAAATGCCTTTGGCAATGCGCTGCGCGGCACTGTCTCAAATCCTCAGTAATATAACTGAAAACACCTTCAGAGAGGAACATAGTATAATTATTGCTTGACGGATGAACATCTGAAAGAACTTTAGTACTTCCTCAAGGGGACCCTTGCATTTCACCCTCGTGATTCACTTTCACCCGGGTGAATTGGTTCCGAGGTGAAATGTAGACAGTTTTTTCCTAAAGTGGAATAAACATGCAGAAGACACCTACATTCTACAATAGACGGCACGTTTGGCGTAGTGGCTGAGCATCCGGACTGCTGCGCTTGGTGTCGCGGGTTCGATTCCCGCCTGGAACAAATATTTGTGCGATCCACAAATATTTGTTGCTGGTCTGGGTGTGATGTGTATGTGAAATTAAGTCTGTAAGCGGTACCCACGATACAGGAGTAATCCTAGTGAGGGGCTACGTTTTTATAAAAAAAAAACTACAACGCACTCAGTAGATAAACCGCTTCAAATGCATATTCACGACATTTTTAACGTCGCTAAAAAGGCCAGTGTTGTAACTGCATTTCCTAGAATTCTACAATATTCTGCAGCTTTTACGATCGTAAAGCTCTTTTTCCCAGAATATGATTTTGTCCATTAACATTTCTGTAAATATCAAAACCGGTATAACTACAGTTAGGTATGACACATTCAAATAACATAATTAACCTCATGTTAGGTGTAAAGTCCAGATATATACCTACCTGATAATATATACTATATAATTTTATTAATTTGTACAGATATTAAGGTTATAAGAGAGATGGGCTAACAAAAAAAGAAAATTAAAAATAATAAATTAAAAAATGACATCCCCGTAGAATTTCTTGGTGCTGTCTTCTCTAACGGGCGAACTCCGAAGCACTGGTAGAGTCAACGGAGTTTCCTTTCCCTGTCCAGAATTTTGATACAGTGCTTGAAAGGGAAACATCCTTTTTGAAACTCAAACCATAATCTTTTACTGTTTAATGTAATTTATCATATTTTATGGTTATCTTTGCTAACGAGAATTAGCCGTTTGACTTGTAAAAGTGCGATTTTATTGCCTATTTACAATAAATGCTTTGACTTTGACTTCAGACAAACTAATACCTTAAGTCACTCTGTCTTCGAGCTCAATCGATTTTTTTTTTCAAGGCGTAACTTTACAAACAAGCCTTTCCAAGATCTACGAGCGCAAGTACTAACATCTCACCTCGAAAGCGATCGCCTATCAAGTGACACTAGCGCCGCTTTCCTAGCCCTTTCTAAGCCGGCGCCTGCGCAGGTATCAGCGCATGACCGACACTTTCGTTCTTTGTCTAAGGGCATGCAAGTGTTGAAGCGGCTTAATTGTTAGATAGCTACCGTGCAATTCGGCGTTTGTGCTGTGAATTTGGTTTTGAGATTAGAATAATTAATACAGGGAAATAACTAGAGGTTTCTTAGTCGGTGCCTTTCAAGTTTCTCATTTTGGAAACCATTTATTTAGCATCCTCTATCTATGTTATAAAACAAGACGTGGGTTTAAGTTATGTATTTTAGGATCTAAGTATATGTAGAACAAAAAAGTTTGAATTTCCTAAAATACAGATATAATCTGGTAGTAAAATAATTTATACAAAAAATGCATAATATAATGGAAATTTTGCTCAATACTACTTACTAGTTACCCAAAATAAAAAAAAACATATCCTAGAACCAGTTCCAAGATGGCGACCGGAAGCGGACAGGTGCGGTGCACGCGACATGCGCGCGCGCAGTGGCGCGTTAACGTGAACTTGGCGCACCGTGCAGTATGGTTCAGTGATCAGGTTGCGAAGGAACGGTTAGGGGAGAGGGCAACACTGTATCGAGTGAACTGATCCTGTCCCAACAGATGTTGTCCTGTCAAAAATTTATAAAAAACTCCAATAGAAATGTTCTTTTTCCCATAATTTAATATTTATTCTGTTATTTGGAACGGAGAAAATTCCAACAAATCAAAGATTATAAAGATCGGTTCAGACGGTGTAACTAACTCGACTTTGTATTTTATACAAATATACAGTACATCGTACATTTAGTCAGAGCGTCAAATTATATATTAGTAAACTTCTGATACTTCAGTGCTTAGACTATAATGTACAAAATGCTTAGTACAGCGACATCTATCGATCCAGCCGATACTTTTTGATGTCATTGAAATTGTTTATTACAGCGAACAGTCTCCATATTCAAGAGAGATCACACAAGATCGAGACAAAGGCAATGATGTCTCCATCCAAGAAACGGTGAATCCTCAGCATTGGACCGTGATCACGACCGACGGACGCACCCAGCCGCATCTCCTGGACGGAGCGATTTACGACGATCACCACGCTACACGTATTTGCGTACATTATCCACGCTATGTGTAGAAGAAAGAGGTTCACTTGAATAACTTACATCCTTTGTTGAAATCGTAAAAACCTTGGTGATAGGGCAGTAAAGTAGAAAATTTGTCGCCAAACAGGGTGTTGCGGCAGCGTTCCTTGAGAGCCAGTCTCATTCTAGACTGAGCATGTTTGCCACCTCCGAACACATCGTCACTGGCCTGGTGAGGTACTGGTCAAATGTCAATGAATTCTACTGTCAGATCATCCAATTCTTTTTCGAAATAAGGAAATATCTCTATCTTAACAGAACAAAGCAGTACATCGACGACACGATGACAACAAAAACGGTTCTATTCGCGTAAAGATGACAGATGTGATATTTCATCTCAACCGCATAGCGTACGGTAACTACTCGGCTACCGCGTTTAATTCTCCACAGCATGACTAATCCTAGAAATCTTGATCAACGCCCCGGTTCTGTACCCACTGTGGCCGATCCAACTCAACGGTTTAATATTAGAAATGCTAATCTTCAGTTTCAGCTAATTATTATTTGCTTTAGATAGCATCATTGTATAAGCTGCTTGCGATGTATGATCTAAAGTCAGACGACGCAACAGGTAACAATACATTGGTCTGATTCAAAACAGAGGTAGCTTCAGAGACAGATGTAAATTATACCCATCGAAAACTAGAGTAGTGCGATCAGATTCACAAAGATCTTATCGGGAAAAGTAAATCGGCTTCAGTGAGTAGACCTTTATTGGGATCTCTAAACATCACACACCTCCGTGTTACATTTGTAAAGATGTACGCCATGATAGGTGTGTAGTGTAACAGATTTGCAAAGAAAATATGGGGCAGAGGCTAAAGAAACTGAGAAAAAATTTGTCCGGCAGTTGTCACACGATGATAAAAGTAGTGCTAACGAAAAGGTAGTTATTGCACGAGCTACTGTAGATGCTGATAAAGTCAAACACATATAGGATCCAAAAGTGTGTCTTCTTATAAAATCAGATTCGTAAGGCATTTAAAAAAGGATGCATCTACTGCAATATTGTACAGCTGTCCGTAATAAAATACAACAGATCTAAAGCAATCCAAACGATGAAGATAAACACTAGGTGCTTACATACATGTAAAGCCGCCATAAGAGTACTTTCAAAGAGAGCCTAAATATAATGTATAATATAATAAAGAAAAGAGCAAACGAAACGACAATTACCGCATGCAAATACAAAGTAATCTAACAACAATCTAACAAAAAACATCTTAATCCGCTTCGTTTAGCAGCAAACAAAAACTACTACCTTATTTTAATACAAAAAGTCATGTAAGAAGAGCTTACACGTATTTACAACCGTCGAAACATAATACTACCGCGAGTATACTGTTCGTGGGACCAAGCCAAGAAGACATTTATCTTAAAAATGTCAGCGACTGTTTATAATAAAGGTCTAAGAATAATGCCTTGAGGCAAACCAGTCTTTAACTTTTATTAACAAAAACAAAGGACGATTAGAAATGCGAGAAGTTAGTAAAGATAATGACGTAACTGAGAATGTGTCAATGGAATCACCTTTATGTCACACACACCCAGTCAAATGCTTCTGTGAAGTCCACAGAAATAACTTAACCTCAAATGATTCATAATGCATTAGAATCTCATACAGAGTGAATTCACTAGAACCGAGCAGTTTTAGCACTATTCTTGAAATAAATACAATGGGACAGCCGACAATGCACCAGCAATCTTCCCAAGGTTTGCAATTATTGCAGGAGGCAGCGGTGCATGAGATTTTAACCATCTGAAAGTGTGCAAAATGATTTGCATATGAAATCGTCCGTCACACACATCACTCATGGACTCTTTCCATGTAAGTACGGTGTTTTATCAATATCCCCACGTTTGCATTCTACCTATGTTATCTTGCCCAAATATTTTAGTCATTGGCATACTGCAAATGTTAACTCTTAAATATATTTTTTTCGTAAGACAAAGGGTATTCTGTGCAAATAGTACCTAACTAGGTACAATTCCTAATCTATTTTTTGGGGTAATTTGTATTTATGTAGGTAACACAATCTTTCAAGTTGAGATTGAGATGATGATGTAAAATGCATAATAAACAAATAGCTGTTTCACATAATAGAGCAAAAACCATTTGCATGTCGCAGTTGTACGCCACGCATCTCACATCTCATGGTCAATTTAACACTGACTAGTATACACAATATAAATTTATCGCAATATCGATACTTTTGTGATCAGATGCCAGTTTTGCAGCGACTAAAACGTGTCTTTTTGAAACTATTACGGTCATACCTCAAATATGTATATCTAAAAATATATCTAAAATATGCGAGCTTCCTAACGATGTTTTCCGTCACTGTTTTGAAATATATCGATAATTTTAATAACAGATGCGACATCACTAGTGTATCACGTCGGGATTCAACCACGCCTTCCTTCCGATTGCACTAATAAACTAATTAATGAGAGAAAATTTTAATGAACTAAAAAGAAATGCCTTACTTCTATAGAATTAGTGCGATTAAATCGTAAAAAAATATTTAATAGACTGCTGATGATAAAGACGGTGGAGATGTAATTTTATAAGAATAACATATAGTTCTACAGATGTAGTTACATAGTAATATATATGTATGTATATACTGCAATGAAATTCATACACTTTGACATTAAACAAGAAATGAAAATAGTGCACCTTTATTAATGAAAACCAAACAATTAAATAAGTGTGAGATTACAAACATGTCATTTGCATAATTAAACAAAGTTAATTGTCACTAATTAGTAGAGCTTTCTCTCGAAACATCTTATGATATGGGATTTTTGTTTGTGTACAAAGGCTTTGATGAGAGAACATGCATTAAACAAATGAAGATCGCGATGTGAAATTAATAATTTGCTTTGTAAGGGGCCTCAAACGTACTGTAGTGTTTGATTACATGCTTGAATACACGTGTATAATATAAGATACAGCCTTTATAATGTTTAGCCACATCTCAAAACCTTTTTCTACTGATCCCTGTGAAATTATTTGACTATCACAATAGTCTAGTATTCGAAATATCGTAAGGCACGAGAACCAGCAGTTACATGCAATACTGAAATACCAGGGCCCTGAGAACCCTAAAGTCTATATGGAATTTGTGAAAGTGAAGAACTGACATTTCAAGTAAAACATAAAATGTAAAATAGCTCTTATTATTAGAGCAATAAATGCCACAAACAGAACTGATTGTGATGAATTTTACAGACGTGCACCGTCTGACATTATTATAGTTATTTCTAGAGCTGAACTTTAAGAAGAACGCTCTATTGTTATACTATCTGATATTTTCGATCAGTGCGGTTTAATGGAAGCCACAGCTATAGAAGGCGCGTCAGAAGCGACAGAGACAGAGAGAGATGCTGTAAAAGAAGAAACATTGCGTAGGGTGCTTCGCTCATTCAGAGAAACTGGGCAGACAAAAAATAAGACCAAAATAGTCCAGTAGGTATATCACACATTTAGTGAGTTCTAAATGCTGCAAGCGGAAGTATCTCGTCTAATATTGTAATTAAAAGCTAAATTTGTAAAGCCATTTATCCTAAATTGACGGTCATATAAGATCAATCTGCATGAGGTTTTATTAAATTTTGTTTATCAATAAACGATTTGGCTGACCTTGTTGTGCAGGCTTCAAGCATTAACTCAAATAAATGGATTTTAAATGCTAATTCAGCTTAGTCGTCATGTAGTAAGCAATCAGTCATTCTCGAAGGATAGGGTGGGTTATCTTAATTATATTTGACATTTAAGTTAAATATGCCTCAGGATGTTGTCTCGACTTAAGACCTTCCTGCGGATATTATAGCTCATGTCTTTATGTATATGCCTGTCCATACAATTATGATTGTGTTGACAGAATTTAATTTTTGATCTATATTATTACATACAGTATTTCTAAAAGCCTTTCACTTCGGTATAGGGCACGGCGCTATCCCAATGCAAATCTCCTAAAGTATATTACAGAACAGAGTAACATTAACAAGGAAAGCAAAACGTCCCATTGATGGTAACCGCCACACCAGCCCATGTCAGTGACAAGCAGAGCCAAATAAAACTAAGCTAGTTAAATCAAAATGACTTCCAAATCACGTCATCAAATTCTAAAACGGCATTCAATAAGCAATATCTAAAATTGGATCAGCACGACCGCCTATGTCGAATCCAACCACTTTACCTACAGAGCTATCGACTATACCACAATATGACGTCACCGAGGCTGTGCGGGTCACACACTCGTGCGCAGTTAGTTAAACGCTGCATGACATTTGCATAGAAATTGTGGAGGTTTAATGGAAATTGTTGGATGCAGGATTTTAGCGATGTCGTTCTTGACCTCTGTTACTTGTTTAGCTGTATCTGTAAATAGCAAATAGCAAAAAGATCGGTCGGGATCATCACGATGCTCAGCAGTGACCTCACGACTAGAGGAGGAGGATGATATATAGCAACACACACCTACATAATTGTTTTATTTCTACTACATCTTCTTAGTAACTTCATCATCACCAGCGCTTATATTATGTCTACTATGAATAGAGAATACTGATTTGTATTTATTTCTACAAGTTTGATCAGATGATAGAGCCGGAATGTGGAGGTCAAAGCACAGATTATTAAATAGTTACATAAGTCTTCAGAAACTTACAGTATATTGGTAGTGTTTGGGTTCATTTCGTATTAAGTGGCCCTACCGAATACTAATGTAAGAAAACCGGGTCAGAACCAACATATTAATGCACCAAAAACTCAATTGTATAAATTATATTCAGCACCTTTAACTGCCACTACTATCAGAGAAAATCATATTCTCTTACATACAAGTTACATATCCAGTTCCATATGATCTATATGCTCAACTGGTCTATTGATTGAACCATTAGCCAACCCAATAACAATAAACTTGAGGAGGATCTCTATGAGCCAATTAAGTTAATCTTTACCTAACCTTTTAAGATTATCGGAGGATTTTAATATAATCCGCAATCAAGCCAAGGCGGTGCCATATGGCCAAGCTTTCAACCCAATCACGACATGGACAAAGCTTCTCTTAACTCATTCACTCTCTCCGAAGATAAATTGAACATCCATATAGGGAGTTCTTTTTTATGAGGTTAGGGCAGCGTTTGACTTGACGAGCTTCAAGACATGACTGAACCATTTTGTATCTATTGGAAATCATAAAAGGGAAGAAGAAAAAGTTGAAGGGCATGACGCTATTGACATAGTAACTCTGGAAGCAGATGGGAAGCTATTGGTTTCACTAGATTAGAAAAAAGAGCTCTTATGTTGATAATGTAAGATTTAATATCATTTTCACTCCACATTTGTCTTAGCGAAGGTTAAACTTACAAGCAGACTCATTCATGTTCACAGAATTGATAATTGAGTACTTAAGTGCTTCGAGCCCTTCGTTCTGGACTGGGTATGTTCAATCAGATTTACTTATAAACATGATGTCATTGACATCATGGAGATGGATCATACATTTACTTCTGTGATATTCTTCTAAGGCTTAATATACATACAGGTCCTGTTAAATATAGTAAAGACACTGTTGAATGAGAAGTGGTAGATATCAAATATACAAAAGGAAATTTTTGACTATTAGCATATCACATGCTAACGGAATTAAAAGATGTAAAAAATTACGATAAAAAATTAAATGGGACACATGAAGGATAGGAGTAAGATAAAATTATAAACTAATTAATAATTAATTACCTATCTTTTGAATATGGTTTTCCCAGGTGAGATTCTACCACAATCGACGATCAGTTAGCAGGACTACAATTTCTTTTGTAAGTTTAATTATTAGGATATTAACATCATTAAATCGTAGCTACGGTTTATTTTTTTCACTTTAGAGAAAGCTTTTTAATGCGAATTTTAAATTGAGATATATCACTAACATACATCCGTAAGCCAGGCGACCTAAAATCATTCTAAATTGCCGTTATAAAAGAAACGATTGTTATTATTCAAATGTCCAAAATAATTACACCGACCATGTCCGTGTGATACAGTAATTCTACGTTTGTTATTAAAGCTGACAAGATATCATTATTTTAACTTTTTTAACACTAGTCCGTGCGAGAATCACGCTCTCAAATTACATATTGGGCGGAGCTGACGAGAACAGAAAAAGGTTATTAACTGCTTACAGCAGTTTTGATGATACCATACGCGCAACATCATCATTGAATTTACAATACACACCGTCCTATTTTAGTTTTTGTATACACTGTGGGAAATATTGTGTAACACATTATTGAATTACAGTACTGTAAAGATCAAGAGTCGATCAAGATCTGTCGATATACCTTGACTTTTCTCGGCAGAGAAGACTCCATCTCAACATGTCGGTAAGTCTCCGATGAGCGTCGCACCTCCCTCGCCCCCAAATCCTCCAACGACGCCTTCTCCTCTCCCCGAGTGAGCGTGGTCACCTTCCGGACGATCCTCGTCGTGATCCGCCGCTGGCCCGCCTCGTCTTTCTTCGAGATCTTCGTCGACTCCAGTGAGGAGCCGAGGACCTCGGTCGACAACCTCTTGTTCGTGTGAATCGCCTGCAACTCCGACACGCCTCGCCCGCCGGCCGACATCGGCACGGCCAGCGCGCTCTCTCCGTCGTACTCGAAATGGGTTTGGTTCCCGTCGTGAACTATCCGCCCGTTGTAGCTCTCTTCGCGGTAGGAGCCGGAGCGGTAGCTCGACTGCCTCTCTATCCCCGGGTAGTTCCCATCGTACACCGTCTCGTGTCTCGTCAAACCTTCTCGCAAGCTTCTCGGAACGGAAGCCAGGTTTAAACTCGTCGTGATGGGAGACCCGACGGGGGACGGAGTCGATTTCTTCAGGCTGGACTTCCTAGGCTTGGCATCTTCGCCTTCCAGCGTGCCTTGGACGAAGAGGCGCTTGCTGCTGCCTTCTTTGACGAATCGGTACATGGACATGATTGCTCGGGCCTAGAGGCCGTGGCAGCGCATGCTAAAGTTGTAGCTACAATGACAGACTCAGCTTATTACGCATTCGCTGCGCGTCGCTAATGTACCGGTGACAACGCTTGGAAATGTACTTGGGTTTCCGCAAATGGACAATAATATTAACCGTATAGAAATGCAGTTATGGACGGTCTCACGAGCCTAACCTTTAGCAAGGATTTCTCATGTTTATGGACACCTAACTGTGGTTGCAAGGTTTACGGTGACGTTTAGAGCAAGTTTACCACATACGTAAGCCGTCTTGCAAGACTTACAACTTCCGCGAACGTGCGACGTTTACTTGTGATAATTATTTATTTACAGTTCATTTCAGAATCATTACAGGTGGATTAGGTGTGTCAATGGTTGAAGTTATAATATATCGGTTGAAGGTTTATTACTATTATTATATACCAAAAGGCTGTAGAAATTCAAAATCATTACATCTTTAAAAATGTTATACGCATTCCGTTCCAAGTTCCAGATAATTATAACCATCACAGCGTCTTCTATAAAAACGAATTGGACAAGGAAAGCCAACAAAGTACCGAAACTAAGAGTTGTGACCATGATAATTATGTGACGGAATAGGCGCATGCGCCGTATTTGGCAGTCCTAGGCGTCACATAAGGCTATGCCTTCCGGCGGACGCAAGTTAGATACTTGATAGGGAAGGTAGACCGTCACTATGATTCTTTAAACCAGTTAAAGGGACTCTTACTTCAAAGCAGACTTTGTTGCTGCGTCCAAAGCTAACGTTGAATTATTCAAAGTAAGCAAATCGCAAATTAATTTGTCATTCATATTGGATTTGGGATTGAACTAAATACTTCGAGCGTATCATTAGAACGATGAGATCTTTTGGTATAAAGGGAAATTTTAGAGTTGTGCTCTGGGGTGTTATGATTCATTTCTCGATTTTATAGTAATGCAGAAATAGACAAAATACAATGTGCCACTACATTTAGCATTTTAGATCTGTAACAAAATATTAGTATGTTTAATCAATGAGATTGAATGAATGAACAAACATTAATGATGGCGTCGAGACGAATTGTTGTTACACTTGACCCCGATGTGAACAAACAGTTACATAACCACTGGTTTTACGTAGGTACAGGTACGTATGGCACCGAATGATCTGTATTTGAATAAATATGTTATTATCTTTAATCGATACCTAATAAATTTTAATTATTTATAGTCTATTTTCAACTTCTACTTTCTTTTTTGACATACGAGTAGCCATAGATTACCGTATAGGTAAAAAATAAAAATATGTTGTAGTGTACCAGGCTGCCAGTTAGAGATCGAGTTTTGACAAAAAGGTTGTTAAAAATCTTTTTACATTACCTACCTACTTATCTATAAATAAGAAATGATAACATTTTATGCGAATATAAAACGTAAATAGCCAATTGATTATGCTAATTGACCTGGCATTCCTAGCTAGTTCAAAATAAATCCAAATCAAAGTTTTAGACTTGAGTAACATCTTTAAAATATATTTTCGGACCAGTTGTAACATCTCATCGATTCGTTATTTCCGCTCTACCGAATCGGAGTTCTCTTGCGATCCTTCCACTGTTACTTTATACTTCTGTCTCATGAGACAAAGGACGAAGAAAGAATTACTGACTAGTCTTGTCTCATACTCATTTGCAACATCAGTAGCCAAGCACTTCAATATTCGTTAGAACCATGACATAATACGTACAAAAAATGCGTTTCTAATTCATTTTTTAGGGTTTCATACCCAAAGGGTAATACGGGACCCTATTCGCTGTCTGTCCGTCTGTCTGCCTGTCTGTCCGTCTGTCACCAGGCTGTATCTCATGAACAGTAATAGTGAGACACTTGAATTTTTCACAGATGATGTATTTCTATTGGAGCTATAGCAATTAATACTAAAACGCAGAATAAAATAAATATTTAAGGGGGCTCCCGTGCAACGTGATTTTTTTGTCGTTTCTCTAGACAATGGTACGGAACTCTTCGTGCGTGAGTACGATTCGCACTTCGCATTTTTTTACTTTGTTGTTTTTTAAAACCATACATCATTTTAATGGTAATCACTGGTGCGGCGGGGGCGGCGTAATAATTTTATTTATTTTTCGCGGGGGCGCAATGGTATTCAAAGAGACTCCCACGTTTGATTCGGACCTTGTGGCACCCAATATGGGGATGACATTAATGTAATTGTCGCTTTGGTTTTAATAGCCGCTTGATATTCATATTGCAGTGTGGTTTATGAGGGAAGTCGATTAGGCACCTTGGCGACAACTCAACAAAGAACGGTTAAGTAATTAAGTATGGTTGGTAGAATTATTGTATTACTGTTTTAACATTGTCTTTTATTAAGCCGTTTTAAGCGGGCTCCATTTCTCTAAAACATGTCTGTACGCAAGACAAATAGGTACTATAAGATCTTGCATGCATATAAGTATAAGTACTTAGTTACTTTTGTGTTACCTATGATATTGTAAGCATGTAATCACACGTGTAGATGAAAATAAATTCAGCTTTATCTAATGTGTCGTGTGTTTCTAGAGTGAGATTATTTATTGGATTTGTTTCGCGCAAATTGGTTAACGTACTTGCATTTAATTTAATTTTAATTATACTTGTTTAACTAAACCAGAAGTGCCATAAGCTGTTACAATGAAACCTCACTAACACTGCGTGTATTGTTAAAATATCGAGCACTTAAAAAGGCATATTATTAGAAATTTTAAAAGGGGTTTGACAGATATAAATTGACAGCCAATGAACCGGAAAGGACCGGAAGTGAAGCCAAACCAAATCCTTTGAAGTCGGTTTAAGCTTTCTATTTTTTTTAATTTGTTATTGGGATGGCTTTAGCGATTTTTGGATACATCGCAACTTGCGGTACACACATACCTATAACAAAAAATGTGTTTAATTTATTTTATTTTATCACTTTTGAAGTATTAGGGTTAGAATTTACGAGACTCTCCCATAGAGGACAAAATAGTTATGACTCGCTAAAGCACGTGAATTATTATTCTGAATGAAAAATGTCCTTGAAACGGACAATGATTTTCACCATATGTGAGTGAATTAACACTTGGCGACTGAAATGAGTGTAACAGTAGCCCAATTTCATTGTTTACAAACAATCTAACAATGTTAAATTACACAAAATTATGCCATCTCGTCATATTTGCCATAATCATGTAGGTACATAATGTATTATAACTATAAATCAAGCTAATGCTATGATTCCGCTAAGGAAAACAAAGATAGATCTCCTTTTGATTTTCTTCTAGAGTTATTATTTTACCTATTTATTACGTATTTCAATTAATTTAAGAATTGTTTCCAGTTATTTTTTATTCATTTATTTTGATCTCTACCATATTATTTATACTTAGAATGGATAATTATACCTTATGAGGGTATATTACGACGCGCAGAATTGAAAACGTAATTTTTAATTAATGTTTAATTATTCATTCATGTTATTATCATTTACACAGGTGACTTAGCCCTTCGCGGCGATAACACATCCTGCAAATATGGTCAGAAACTGATGAAGTAAGTTTTTGCACAACAATGCGGTCTTGTTAGACGTTGGCTAACTGAATTAATACTAATTAACAGTTTCAAGCTGAACTGAACTATTTCGTTACTTTAAACATTTTCATGTATCGGTATAATTCAGAAGATACCTGTTGTATAAAATGTTAATTCATGACTAATCTTCAATAATGTAAACAAATATTGTAGATAGGTGTATAATTTTATTAGTCTGTGCTAAATGTCGCATAAATTGTTGTATTGCATTTTGTGTAGAGAGACAAACATCTTTGAATTTTTGTGACATCTCTATCTCTTGACGAGGTATTGTCGGCGAAATGGGAGCTCAAGATATAGATCGAGAAAGTTGTTTGCGCTAAAAACGCTCTATAAATCGAAACCCTTTCGAATTACTATTGTTCTAATACCGTTACGTTGTCACCGGTATATTTATCGGTAAAAACTTAAATCGCGCATCGAATCCTCAATGGGCACAACACTATTTGGCAATAAGATAAAAAAAAAAGTAAACACGCACTGTCAATCACAGTTTTTTTTTAAACCACAGATTAGTTTGTTAGTCGTTTTAGTTCATTCGATTCGTTTTCGATTATTATTTTTTTTTTTATTGGACGCAGGCGCGCGCGCGGTTTCGCCGGTAGCGTGCAGGTGACTGGCTGGAATGACCACAGAGTCGGCACAGATGGTCGCGACACAGTGTTCCGTGAAGTTAGTTTACCCGTGAAGGCGGAAAAACTGAGCTATTTTGTACGTGGGATCCATGGTTTTGCTAATTCGTGTGCAATGTCGACGGATTAATTCGTGGGGGTCGATGGTGGCTCTCGAGACTTGAAGCCTTATTCCTCTTTCTAAGTTTTGTATTTGTTATTGTTCAATCTTTGTTAGTACATTTGCATTATGTAACTAGGTCTTACTGTTAAGAGGCATTTTTACCTAAATTTAACTGCTGCTGTCCAATAAATCAATAGAAATTTGTTTTTATTTTTTTGGCTAAACCATCTTCTATCTTTAATTATTGTGGAAGAAAACAAAATGCAAACATTTTAGTGCTTCTAAAATTAAATTTAAAAAATGACAGCCGTCATAACTACATTTAATTTTCTTCTTTCTTGGCTTTATATTATGCCCAAGGTAGTTATAAATTCGCGTCGTGTATAATACAATAGCAAGCCATTTTCCATTCGTCATTGTCTTATTGTGGCCAGTATAGTGTGGCCAGTGAGTTTGCACGTCGGATTATATAAATAATTATTTTAATAACACACTGTGAACGACGGAATGGAAGTTCAAGGTTAAACCCATAACAGCTGTCAAACTTAACTGTTATGTTTCAGTTTCGCACGATTTCTGCATTTAGTCACTGTCAAGGTCAAGGTGTTACGCTATTGTAAGATAAATTCAATATTTTCGACAAAATATTTAAAAAATAAAAGTTGAGTTCTAGTCAGACCATCCATTCGTTACTCTTTCTGTGATTCTATAAAATATTTAGTAGAAACCAAAGAGAAGATTTTAACATTCCGCGATCAGAAAACATAATTTATGAAACGTCGAGGTAGGTCACATTAATATTTTGATACTAAGTAGTTTGTGCGCGGATTAGAGGTTTTTTATTAGCATTGTTGTCCCCGTAGGCTGTATCTCTATTACGGAGACCACAAGACGTCAAGATTTCATCTTTTTTTTTTTTTTGTTTTAGTTATGGCTTCGCACGGTTTGTGCATATAGCCAGTGTCAAGTATTTTATTAATTAAGTATTTCTTATATTCACATTAAGAAAGTCACAGCAATATAGCAATCGAGGTCAAGTAGTCAAGTCAATTATTTACATGTCAAAGTCACGATTCAGTAAAGTAGTGGATGCTTTACTGAAACTTCCTGGGAGTTTTGGAGAAAATGCGAAATGACACGCTTTTTGAGTTTATATCATTCGCCTACACTCGTGCACGTTAACGAACACTTAATGATTAATATTCCACCAATATTACACATTAACACTCGAAGAAACACAAGTTTGAGAAAATAATATAAAACCAACAACGTCTCACTATCGGATTCCCGCCAAAACTCAGATTTCATCTTGTAATATGCTCATCATAAACTACTACTGATATTTATTTTTCTAAATTACATAACTATGATTGCTCCTGTTATGTAACATAATTATAAAAATACAACCTACTATAACGCGCAGTGAGCCTAATCGAATCTCGGAATCCAATTCCAAAAAAAAAAAAGTGGATTGAAAATACGATCCGAGAATTAGATTATAACCTAATTGAAAGTGTGTTTACTTTAGATCTAACAACTTTACGAATTATTTTATTCGTTCACAAACAGGATTCGGATGTCATAGATACATTCCTCTATCATGATACCATTTTAAATGGACCAGTATCCTCGCGTAGGCGCGTTGTCACATCTGTCTGCATGTTTGTTCTCTGCCTTCATAGACTTGGTAATGAAGCGGGTCCTTCGTAATAATTATATGCAGATACATTATTTATTATTGAAATCTAGTCCTTTACAATATAGTACCTACCTATAATATTCATACATAGGTACAGATTATGTCAATTCAACGTTGTTAGCACTGACATGCGCTTACATTTTTATTGCAAAGCATTTGTATTTATTGTTGCGGATTATAATTATAATGCTAAGTTTATAATATTTATAACTTACGATAACAACTAGTAGCGACATCTATGGAGCGCGGTTGTAAGCTACAGTAAGCGCAGTCGCACCGCTTTTCGAATCGACCTTGCTGCACACCCCGCCATCTAGCGTCGAGTAGCAGTACTAAGAAAGCAAGCTTTTTGTTATCGATTATAATATTATTGTATACTTTTCTTTCGCTCTGACAACTTACCATCATGGTCTGCCAGAGGGTTGCATGTACAAATAAAACGTGTAAAATATTTGCTGTCAATTGAAATGTCAAAAATACAGTGCGAAAACTAAAATAGAAGTGAAGTTCGACCCTTGACCCTTCCCAACTTATAACACACTTAACTTTATTATTTAGAGAAACGAACCCCAAAAACGGTTGTTGCGTTGTTTCAACTATACCTAATTAATTCGAATTATAACAATACATAAATAATTACGAAACACCCTGCAGGCTAGAAAGTGCGAGGGTGCGCAGGCGCAGGCGGCGGTGGGCGCGACATCTGGCGGCCGGCCTTGCGCCCACGCGTCCTGTAGGTCAGCTGCTAGGTGCCAATGACGTCATACTTTACGAAACATTAAAATATAATTTTAAATAATATGCCTGAATGATAAATAGCGGAATTATATGAAGGTGTGCCGATAAGAGATGAACTTTTAAAGATGGAGTGTATATCTTGACCTAGTGACCATGTTATTTCAAAAATTAGTGTTGTAGTAGTGGTTGTATAAATACGTTTATAACAGATGGTTGCGGGTTGGATTTCCGCTACGGAACAAATTTACAAACTGTTTCGAGTGTGGGTGTGTCATTTGTAATTCCTGATTGCTATATACAAGACATTAGATATTTATATTATAGCTGGTTTAACTTCTAGGCAATAGTTTGGTGCAACTGACTGGAATCGAAACTAATTTAAACCCAAAAAGAAGACGTATTAACACAAAATAATAACAATAGAACAAGAAATTGAGAAACTAGTTCCCTATAACTAGGTCATCATAAAAATTTAACTGACCACAATGTCTTAGTATGAGGACAATGTCAGTAGGTATGACAAGTAACGTTACCTCAAAACTGTAAGTACCAAAAACAAACGAGCCTTGTTACTTAGTATAAAAATGGTTTAAAATAATGTATTGATAAATAAATTCAATTAAGAAGAAACCCCAAACCTTTTAAGTAAAAAAATCTTGCTGCATTTCATAAAGTATGACCATAAAGACGCTCCATGGAATGGCATGCCCATATAAGGATATGAGCAGTACAAGGGATGACCAGTCCTCTGCGGTCATGAAAATATAAATGAATCACAGATTGACGTCATGGAGCCATGGTCGATAATCAGATTGGAAAGTAAGTACGTGAATCACTACCGACTGAAGAATGAGGTAAGGATTGAATTAAACTAATGTATGTATGGCTATAATATATGGCTGTGTATTGTGCTACACTCAAAGCTACTGTATATGAATGATAGAGTTTAAAGTATGTAACTTCTCCTGTCGACGGTTAAATAGGTATTACAATTTTCTGGAAATAACAAACAGATAAATTACTAAAAAAATATACATTTTGTGAATCCAGAATTCAATTTCATTTTGTGTGCTTAAACAGCTCATTCCTTGAGGTAATGATAAATCCTTGTACCAATTTTTATGATAATAGATATCAACTCCATATTACATAAATTTTAAAAAGGAAACTCATTTTAAATCGTAAAGTGGATGTATTTCGTATGAACTTAAATTTTGCTACTCGACAACAGATGGCGCTGATTACAATCATTTATTCAACCTAGCTAATAATAACAAAATACTGTAATACAGTATAGTACGAGTAATAGGCAGGCACTGTGTCGAATATTTGTATGAATGCATTATTATTGTCTCATAAGCTTAATTTAAGCGCTCTTGTTTTAACAAGGTAAATTTTCCAACAAGCTAGATTGTCCAATCACTCTTAGACATTGAAAGCAGAATTCGTTTAGAACAAATTGATTCAATCGGATTTGAAGCGATTGATCTACGCCAATTGTTGTTTGATTAGCTTGATTGAATTGATGCATCATCATGATTTAGATCTTTGAGTCTGTTTAGAGTTGAATTAATTTGGCAGGGTACAACTCCAAAAGTTGAACCTGAATATGCATTGAAGACAGATTGTTCATGATTCATAAAGGCTGTTATTCTGAGAGCAACAACCTTCAGAATAAAACCAAAGAAATTAAAAAACCAATATTGCGCGATTTCAAATCAAATATTTAGGATTTACGGGGTTTTAAAGGCTACTCTCGAAGTTTTCAAATCTTTCGACATCAAAAAGTGTTTTCTGGGTTTTCGGTTGCCTACATCGCAAGCTGTAGGTATTAGAAAAATGTTCAAAAGGCGGATCTAAGCCGTGGAGGCTGCGCCGGCGCCGTTAGCGGGTCGGAGGTCAACGGCCGGCTTCGTCGGCTAACGTCTTATGTTGGTACAAAGGCAACGTTACGTTTTAAAGACAATCATTTGAGACATTGTCATTCGCTCCTTTACCTATGTCTATACTGAAAATGAAGCTTTGAAGCTTTTGGGAGCTTTGAACACGATACTGGCTAATTGTGTAACACGTGTCCTATCCTGTGCCTACACTCGTTTTTTACACAAAATCATACGTTTGATAGAAGTATAGTAGGTATCATATACATACCTATATAGGTATCATACTTCATTCGCTTTAAGTACTTTTTTAAATAATGCAATATAGGTACTTAATTATTTTTGGATAAATTGCTTATATATATACCAATGTGTTTCTTGTTAAAACATATGTACGTAATTATCACTCGCTTTTCGGTGAAGGAAAACATCGTGAGGAAACCAACATGCCCGAGAATTAACTCGGAGGCATGTTATCCACCAATCCGGACTAGGCCCCCGTGGTGGATTATGGCCTAACCCTCCTCACGATAGTGAGGGGAGGCCTTTGCCCAGCAGTGGGACAGTTTCAGGCTGAATTATTATTATATTATATAAATTGCTTATACATTATTACTGTCAAGGATGGATATTATTTTACAAATCTTTTCACGTACCTACTTTGTTTGTAAGTAAGTACTTACTTACAATCCTTATAAGTGAATCAAGAGAAGTAATAAATTTAAAAGTTTATAGAGCAAGTATGATGTTGCCAAAAAAATTAAAACATAAAAGCAATAAAAGTGTGTAATAAAAAATACATATATTTCTTAAGTTTTATCCATTCTCATACCTTATTTGTTACGTCAAATCTTAATCTGCTGCTTTAAGGTTTCAATATATATTATTTTCGTTCAAAATAATATTTATTACTAGCTTTATTAAACGAAAACAAGTCATTTACAAGTAAAAAAGTAAACATAATAAGTACTGGTTATTATTTAAAATGACATCACTTAATAAGGTGTGAGATCAAGTTCAGATACAGGATGCTGTAATTTTAGTAATTAAAAATAAAATATTATTAAAACTACGAATAAAGCTAACTTTGCTTCTAACTTTTATATAAATTAGTGTTCAGTAAATACAGGATTTTCTATGCAATAATTGCAAACCCCATAATTTACCAATACTAGTCTCTGATCACGTATCTTATTGTAAATACTTTTAAATATTCCAGGTGTTTGGGTTCAAAATCCTAATGAGTTCGTATAAAAGTGACTTGATATAATATGCTTCGTTATAATTATAGAGCATCATTAAAGACGAATTGGATGATTTCATAATTCGCCTTACAATATTAACAAGACCTGCAAGGCATTTTACCTGTCACGTCGGGGTCACCACTTTACCTGTCACAATTAATCGTTATAGGTACCTAACGGGGTTCATCGGATGACCTTCAATTAAAAGCAATAAATCACCGTAATAATGTATTGTCCATTCCACAACTACATCCACACGTATAGGTATAATATAGGCAAGTATAAATAATTACTCTAATACAAGACGTGCTACAACCGTGCCTATGGGGTGACGACTGATGTCGCGCACTCGCGTCATGAATTACTTTCTGTAGAGTCGGCAGAAATTAATGCATAATATGCAATGTGTCGCTACAGCATCAGCATTTAAAGAATAATGCTTACATAATTTTCTTTGTTTGCCAAAGAAAATAATATTAGCATTTTACGAGCACCCTGTGCACAGGCGCCGCTCCATATAAAGTGCTATATAGGTAAAGTGACGTCCAGTATGTCTGTACACAGCCACAGTATATCATATTTACTGCTTACACCCACTGAGATTATTATATTATCTCAATTGTTATTCTTAAACTTATTCGCGGCTACCATTAAAATAATGCGGCACGCACGATATTACTTATTATTATCCTAACCCGATACTAATAACCTCCTAGCAATAGCAATAGATACAAAAAAAATAAAATACACTGTTCTCCTCTCAAGGTTAATATAGTTTAACTCAAGCTCTAGGAACATAATATAATGAATATTCCTCACTGACGCCCAGTGCCTCGAATATACAATATGTTAATATTCTATAACAGAAAGTGAAATTATTCAGCTGGCTTGAACAATGCGGCTTACATCACGCCTGACTCATACTAGATGATAGAATGGGAGATACTGTCTGTAACTGAATATAATTGTAAATTCTATTTAAGTGTTAATAGAAATCATAAAACAAATCATCGGAAAATCCACAAACTCTGATAGATGGAAGTTTGTTCTAAACCATTAATTCAAACGCAGTTTTCAAGTGAAATACAGTTGAAGTTAAAAGGCCGAAATGTTTAAAGTGAAGTGTAATAAGTACAAAGTATTTTAATTGTATACATGTCCAGTAAAAGCTGGACAAGTTTTCACTGCACTTTCTTACATTTCATCCGAACAAAAAACTGATTTGACGAGGTCTCTGAAAACCACTTTCGTATGATTCAAGAGTGATTTCCTTTTCACCTTTATCATCCTTGCGATGTGGGACATAGAGAGCGATTTATAAGGTTGCCGCTTTCAGGACTTATGTTTTTATTACAAATAGGTAAGCATTTGACCGCGGTCTCACCTGATGGTAAGTGACGACGCGGTCGAAGCTGCACGCTTGCCTAGAAGGTACCTAAATCGACTTCAAAACTCCCAGATTATAGCTATCGGGACACCAAGAGGAGTTCCATGCATTCCTTCGCTATTCGAAGGATAATATTGAACGCAAATCGCTTTAGAATTTTGGGAAGGTTGCCTATTGATAGCGGGTTATTAGATAAGGTTTACTTAGTTTTAGTCTTTAGTTTTAATTTTGTGTTTGTGTGTATAATATGTTTTTTGTTTTTGCAAACTCAAACATAACCAATTAATTATAGTTTGTTTTCTTTTATGGTTTAATTTGTTTATTAGATTGAAGTGTTTGACTTGTAAAAGTGCGATTTTATTGCCTATTTACAATAAATGATTTGACTTTGACTTTGTTCAATAAATAACTCTTTTGTGCAAATTGGAGGAATGCTAACCGATAAAGAAAGACAAAGATATTATATATTTGATATTTTTTTCAAAATAAATCGTTATAATTACGCGAGCCTGACCTAGGGTTCATGTTACAGAAAAAAGTAAAAACCAAAAAGTAATGAAAGGCTCCATCCCTAAACCCCAAAATAAGCAATGAATTATGAAGACGCCAACCCTAATTATATTAGCATTGCACAATGAGAGAAAGAGAAAGCGAACGACATGATGCAACTTATGCAATAGACTTGACATTTCAGATGCGTGCTTCAGATAGGTACACCTATGTTTTAGTAATACTGATTTGGAACACCCTGTATCTCTACGTAATGTAATGTGCTGGCACAGATTACTAAATAGTTATTATGGTGGTGGTCTGATTCAAAAAGATTATTTTTCTCTAACGTTAAACTAAATTATCAGCGAGTGTATAACAGTATTAATATTATGCTTTATCCGAATCAAAAAAAACAACGACGGGGAAATGGGATGTACGCGGGAAAACTGTGGAGTCATAGGTAAATCATTTTAAAAGAAAACTTGAATTGTATTGTATAGTGACACTGGTCACTCGATACATTAATGCACATATCGAGCAAAGTTAAAACAGAAAAAGTCGTGCGCTTTGGGCCACATAGAGCCACCTAGTACCATTTGACTGATTGGATAGTCAACACACACGTGACCAGTTTGATTACGGCTATTAAAATATCAATGAAAAATCCGTTGTCATTGCTAAGGCCGCCCGGCGCGAGGTTAAGCGACATTTCTTGGAAGCCTATGATATCATAATCAGTTTGTGGGGTAACTTAATAGTCTGTGAGTTACGGGATAGTATTGTAACTGGCAGAATGTTATTTGAGCACACGAGAGCTTGCGTAGAATTTTGTAAGGATTTACCTATTAAATCTATAGCGTAGCACTTTTCTATCCAGCACTGAAAGTTTTTAATGGGCACTTCAACTACATCTAAGAACAGAAAATCATAGACAAAAGACTTTAGAAAGATTTCAACAAACTGTTTACATGAAAATTAAACATTTAAAAGCTTCGTAAATTTTATCTTCGTGACAAAATTTATCAGTGTCTCCTACACTATAATGCGGTAACCTAATGTGTATTGTAGCAGAATACATTCCGAATACGTGATTAGTGTGTCATGGCGACGCGTATAAGGATATTTGAGAGTAACCGATGTCCAGTCAAGATTTTTAACGAGCTTTTTACCCGACTACGGCAGAGCTAAAAAGAAGGCGGGTTATGTTTTTAACAGCTAATGTATGTATGTGCCACCGTAGCGACTAAAATACTCATCCAATTTTAATGAATTAGGGAGTCAATCGAGTCATTATTATAATTAGCTGCACCTATTATGTATGTATGAATGTGGTGAAATTTGTCACTTCAATTTTGTATTGAATCGATTACGATCGTAATTTTAACTAAATTAGTTAATTTAGTCGATTCATTTATGACTAAATTGACTAATTCATATTTTTCACTAAAATGGTATAAGCGCTTTTTAGCCTTTAAAATATCATAATTGTTTATGTAGAATCTAACTAAAACCAAAATACAGACTAAACTAGACCGTGAGTTGAGCTATGTCTACAATAATACATAAATACATAAAATGAACAATTACCTAACATTGCACAACTTATGCACGTTCTCTCGTTTAATGCCACCAGTAATAATTACTACTTTAAATTGTCTAATTTTAATTACTGTGAAAGACCTCCGTTTAAAAAATGAGTCATTTAACGAATCGCCTTTCTAAATCTGGCGATTTATTTGACTAAAGATTTTAGTGAAAACAGGCCAGAACCCGCGGTTTCAGCCGCGTTGAGTATTATCCAGCTAGTTCTCACAAATCTTTAGTTAAACAAATTGCCAGATTTAGTGTTATATAAATAAATAAATAAATAGAGATAAATAAATAAAATAGTATATGAAAGTAGCCTTAGTTGTAATTCTAGACACCGAAAAACAGAAGAAAAACATTTAAAAAGTAACAAAAATATTAGAGATAAGCAAAAACAAAATTTGTTTTTAATTTTTAAAATGTAATTTCTAGATCGCTCTAAATGTATAAAAATACTAGAGCATCTGCCATCTAAAACACTGCGCATATTTGATTTTATTTTGATACGTTTCGATGAGTATGTATTTTAACTAGGTAATTAGTAAAAGCCAACGCAACACTAGTGCAGCTATACGAAAAAATCTAGTACTTGCATTGGAACTAGACTAAAACCTATTTACTCAGCAACTCAGACAGTAGACATTACGTAAGAGTGAACGCAGCGTTAAAGTTCACTCGGCCGACCAATATGGATCGGCCAAGGAATTTTTAAGTCTACATTCTAATCTCCACTTGCAAAGCTATACTTAGATTACTCAGCTAGTTGCTTATAAAACAATGTCTGTCCATATGTGGCATAATAATACCACGCGCTCAAAAATCTAGAATCAGACATGTTTTTAAGATGTTAATTAGTATTTAAACGGGTCTAATTCGCGCACAAACTAATATCAAAATATATAATTTTGACATACCTCGACGTTTCGCGCGAATTAGACCCGTTTAAATACTAATTAACATGTATTCAGTTCGCGAAAGATTAAGAACTTCTATGTTTTTAAGATGATAACTATATTGACATTATATCAATAGTTTTGGGTTAATAAATATGAAGGTTAAGTCATAGAAGACATAGCTGCCTTAGCACTTAGATGATGATGGTCCTAGAAGTCTTCACGATTCCTTTTTAGCACTACCTGTGAAACCTACCAGAGGGTGACCAAAATATCACAGACATAAAGTTGAAGATTCATTTTGAGGATTTTTAATCCTCAAATCAACATGTCACTGGAAGCAATTGAATTCAACGCCATCTAGCGGCTACATTGCGCAACTTTCACCGTCATAAACACTGCAAAAAAAACAAAAGCCTGCCAAGCCCTATCCTCGTAACCCTAGCGCCACTAACCTGGAAGTGCAGAATGATGGTCCAGATCAGGCCGAGGGTGAGCTTCGGGTTGCCATCCACTATGTCCTCGGCTCTGATGTTGACCAGCTTGATCTTCTTGTAGCGGAGGAAGTCCAGGGCCATCTGCACGTTCTGCAGCATGTGGAACCGCATTCGGCCTCTCTCGCGCGGCTGGAATAGAGACAAGAGACGATCAGACGATCAGTGTACCACAACACTTATGCCCGATTGACCAGCCGATAAGTGTATCTTTGTATCTATCTGGCACTGTACACATGGCAACACACTTATACGTTGGTCAATGTTAAATTGAAGGGTTCTGAAAGCGGGCATAACTATCAAATCCATTTCCAAATTAATTTTTCGTAGGTAGACGTAGCCTGTTCATCAATTTTAGCCTATCAATGACAGTTACTACGGAGGAAGACGAGAGACACGCTCTAACTAGTAGTCACTTTTACTTAGGCCGCAGTAAATGTTAAATAATCTGTGCTTGTGCTCCGGTCAGCTAGAGCCGGCTAAAGTACAGACGTATGTCACTTCTCATACTTCAGCAGTATCCTTCTTTGTAACTTCGCTATTACTCTCCGTTTCCCTCTCGACACCCAGCATTATAATTTATCGTTTATGACCACCAGGATTAGCATCATTCTGAACTTGAGGTACCTATAGTTTCTGTGTTTGTACGAGGTAACCTCCGGCAACTGATACGATTTCGAAACTTCTATCACTACTAGAAAGCTACATATTCCCCTGAGTGATATAAATGTTCCCGGGAAAAGGCACAGTTCAGGCGAGCATAGCACTTCAAGGAATTCACCTGCTGGTTGTGAGCTATTACCTTGTGGTTTGAAGATTTCCAGACTATTACGTAGTTTTTATCCGTACCTGGATCTTACAAGAGCAGTTCTATTTTCATTTCTAGCCCAGGATTTACATCTTATTGAACTTTGTATATCAGTGTAGGCCAAAAACATAGGTATTATAGCGTCTTATCAAGATCCAAGGCATTCCAGGGTATTGGCTACCTTCCTAATAAGTATGCAATGCATAAAGGCGAACTTTGTTGGCGAAGCGTAAAGCATTCATTACTCATTCAACAACCGAGTTAGGGTAAGAGAATAGGAAATGGATAGAACCTATGTGGGTGGGATTCTGCCTATTTAAACTTGTAATCTGCTTTTTACAAGCTTTTATTTATTATATAAGTACTTAGTCAATATCGACGATTGAACGCGTATCGTCGGCCTTAGAGTTTCAAGCAAGGACAAGCCTACTTTAGTTTATGTATCTTTACTCTTTAGTATGATTAAAAAGTTGTATATTCAACCACCAACTAAATCGCTACAGATCCTAATTACTTCCCCGACCCCCCCTAACGACTTCCGCAAGGGTTAATCAATCAAACTCGTGCTATCAGGTATGCCATAGGGAAATTAATCAGGGTTATCACGAGGTGCGTCCGAGGGAGGGCATATATTATTATGCCTAACTTTTTAGGCTAGGGCGGCGACCCCTGACTTAGGTTTTGCAGTTATCCATACCCTACTAAAAGCGAAAGGAACTCTGTTTGTTTGCTACGTTTTCACGGTTGAATAGGATCTAGGACTCACTCAAGACTTATCTAGATCTTGTGCATAGACATAGATTGGACATCTGATTACGTCAGAGTTAAACAGATGTTTCTAAAATTTAGTTCCTTAAAATCGACGTCTATCACTCGCGTTTTCTTACTCAATCCTGGCATTTCTAATTGTTTTACCTGTGGTTTGTTATTGAGTTAGAAAGAGCGAGGGTTAGACGTCGATTTGTGGAGAAAATATCTAGATATAAAATATGGTAAATATTTATTAATTTTCTCTGCTTTTGGACTAAATACTAACACGCATGCGACGTTTTCATTGCGCTTTGTGTGCGTTTTGAAGCAGAAAACTACATGGCCCTTACGCACATATTGATAAAAAGGTGGCATTCCTTATTTATATATATTTTAAGCCTAGTTACTACTGAACTTGTAAAACACCTTCAGAATCAAAATAACAACAGCACGACCGTGGCTACGGCAGGCTTCCAAAACAGTGTTAATTATTATATTTTTATTATGTTTACGGTCAAACTAGTTCTCCTTTACATAGTTAATTAAAAAACCTGTTGACACTCACGCGACCACATCGTTAATTCGTTAATTTACAGCAGCTGAGGGTCTAATAATGTGTTTTATACCACGTCATGCCAAGCCTGTCCGTAACGTTGATTACTGCCAACTAAAAATTTGCATTGCAAAATCTTGCACTGCCTTGACCGGAGACTTTGATTGCTTCGTTTGTGTATTCCCTCTTTTATATATAATATACGTAAGTACTATATTCGTACAATGAACTATCTATTTCCTAACAACATTCCAGTTCTAATCTCCATACTATATTGTATCTCAAGAATTTATGGCATAGTATAGATAAGACAACACGAGTCGTTATTCGATAGCGCTCCATGACTCGCCTATCACAGTTGCAATGCCCAGCATTTTGCACTGCAAAATCTACGGCATTGCAATGCGCTCGTCAGCCTGAGACTTTCGTTCTTGACTGTCATTTATACCGGTCATATTCAGTAATATAATTAGCAAATTTAGTTGGGCGAGTACCTGACAAAGGTTGACTGGAAGAGATCGCTTTTAGAGTTAAGTCCACCCATTGTACTTTAGATTTAGCTATTTAGATAAAACTCCTTCTGTAATATCTTGTGTGTTTTTGTAACTGGTGTGCAATAAAGTATTTTCTTTTCTATTCTATTCTTTAAATAGGTACATATAACTACCCGAAACCTATAACCCTCTTTCGGCAGTCGGGTAAAAATTAAATGACGTGCATTGGTGTACGCGTAGAATTTTTTTTTTATACTCGTAATTGTTCGAATAAGGTTTTAATGGAATTACAATTGCAAAAAGTGTGCTGAAAATTGGTGTTCGAATATTTTGTAAATCGAATCCTCAACTGACGATTCGAACAATAGATAATATACTTAGTCAGGTCATAAGTATTGTCACACAGTAAAAACTTTTCTTTTAGAATGCTGGCCACAAAAAAGTTTATTGAATTCGAATTTCGAATTGTTCATGAAAATAAAAATGTATACTTTTTAGAATTTTACTCATTTTTAAATATGGAGTGGACGCTTAAAGAAGACCGTGTTGCAGTTATTGCGTTGCATCGTTGCGGTTACGCGCCAATTAAAATTTTTGACATACTGAAAAATTTGAATATAACCAAGAGATTCGTTTATCGTACCATCAAACGATACAATGAAGACTCTAGTGTAGATGACAGGTCAAGAAGTGGTCGCCCTCGGTCTGTTAGGACTCCAGCAGTGATAAAAGCTGTGAAGGCGCGAATTCAAAGAAATCCCAAACGTAAGCAGAAACTGTTGGCCCTTCAGATGGGATTAAGCAGAACCACGGTGAAAAGGGTGTTAAATGAAGACTTAGGGCTTCGGGCATATCGAAGAAAAACAGGACATCATTTGAATGCTCGTCTAATGGACCTGAGACTGAAGAGATGCCGCGCTTTGTTGAAGCGGTACGCGGGAAAAAAATATCGGGAAATTCTTTTTTCGGATGAAAAAATTTTTACCGTAGAAGAGAGCTACAACAAACAAAATGATAAGGTGTACGCACACAGTAGTGAAGAAGCGAGCAACCGTATTCCGCGTGTCCAACGAGGTCATTTTCCATCCTCGCTCATGGTATGGTTGGGAGTGTCTTATTGGGGCTTAACAGAGGTACATTTTTGTGAGAAAGGTGTAAAAACGAATGCAGTTGTGTATCAAAATACAGTCCTGACGAACCTTGTGGAACCTGTTTCTCATACCATGTTTAATAACAGGCACTGGGTATTCCAACAAGATTCGGCGCCAGCTCATAGAGCGAAGAGCACACAAGACTGGCTGGCGGCGCGTGAAATCGACTTCATCCGGCACGAAGACTGGCCCTCCTCCAGTCCAGATTTGAATCCTCTAGATTACAAGATATGGCAACACTTGGAGGAAAAGGCGTGCTCAAAGCCTCATCCAAATTTGGAGTCACTCAAGACATCCTTGATTAAGGCAGCCGCCGATATTGACATGGACTTCGTTCGTGCTGCGATAGACGACTGGCCGCGCAGATTGAAGGCCTGTATTCAAAATCACGGAGGTCATTTTGAATAAACTTTAGTGTCATAAGAATCTATGTTTTGTTAAGTTCATTTTGGTATATAAATGGTTACATAATGAATAAACTTGTTTCAATTATTTTATATAAAACATGTGACAGAATTTATGACCTGACTAGGTAATGTAAGTATGTCGGCTAGTCTATAGTGGAGATATTAGGAGTCATAATGTTAGGAGTACTCACGAGGTGTTCGCCAGACAGCACCTCCAGCAGCGAGATGAGGTTCAGTCCATCGCGCAGATCCTCGAACAGATCGTTCACGTGCCGGCTCACCTGCAAACAATCATACGAAATTCTTACATTTGTCATAACAATACACTATGACAATACATGGTTTACATCATAGACCTACCCCCGTATCGTTAATCGTTATCTCCAAATTTCTCTCGCTCCACTCAACGTCACTTGCTTCTTTTGGTATCGTTGGCAAAATTTTCTCGTCCTAGTGGACATATTCCTTAAACATTAATCCTCGAAGGAAGAAAGCACACCATCTGTCAGCTAAGGTACCTCGCGACGTACCTTAAGGAATCCTCGAAGCCGCTCCTCTACGATCATTTGTGTTAAATGCAGTACCGAGGAACCTCGAAAGTCCAACTAACGATACCAAATATGAGGAGCTTTTGAGGGGAGTTTCGAGATTCTTCGGCAAAGGTCCAGTGAAAGAAATTTGGAGGTAACGATTAACGATGCGGGGGCTAGGCTAGCTAGTATCAGAAAATAATCTGAGGTTTACATAGTTATTACATACAGGCCACGAGTCTGTTACTTGAATGAGGAAAATAAATAAATTACTGTCACCAATTTTCACTATCAAAGTCGCTGTTTTCCTCCGTAAATATTGCCTACTAGAACATTGATTTGCAGCGATTAAACCTCACAAAACTAATTCTCTGTCTGAAGATAAAACAATCCAACAGCTCTAACAGCAGCGACCTATATTATACAGCGCTTTCATCGAGCTAACAGACTTGGGGCTCTTGTAGTTTGAATTCTCGTTATTTTTTCTGGAATCGATTATAATATTTGCATTACAATACTATAATCGTTTATTTAAGTACAAACATATTGACGAGTACTCCCCAATAACAATATTCATCGTGATAAATATACAACTATAAGTATTTTTTAATCCACGCTATCAAACCAGCGGTAGTTTAAAGAAAGCGCAATTAATCAAATAAAGAAAAAAAACTATTATCTACTAAAGCCAAAAGGAACAATAAAAATCGGCAATCTGAAGATGCTAAGGAATACTGGGAAAAAATCTAGTTTAGATTAATTTCTACAAAATTTGAACAGCAAACAACTAAAATTTCAAAACAACACCTAAATATGCCAAGAACATCGAAATTGCTAAAACAACATCTAATTTACCAACAGCACCTTACACTGATAAAAACATCAGAATGTAATATTGCCAGGATAACATCTAATTTGCTAAAACAACATCTACTTTGGCTAAAACAACATCTAAAACACGACAACACTGAACGACTTACATTTTGCGGTGGACAGCAGGATTGGTTGTTGGTGACTTCACACACGTGGAGTCTCGTATATGTCTGTCCAGGCGGCATGGGAGAGAGATAAATTAGCGTCTAGATCATTCTAGCACTTATTAGAACAGTTACCTGTACCATCTAGGACATCAACAGTTGTAAATACCGTCTACGTCATCAATCAATACACTTATGTCGTCAACTGTTAAGAATTTCAGTGAGGTAATTTTAGGACCTTTATTAAATTGAAATTATTTCATCAAATTTGGGTAAGATAGAGAAAAACACTATAAAATTATTATAGAATGAACTATTATTTTGTAGGATAGACTCATGTAAAACTGTGATGTCAACTATTTACCTACTTATTTCAATTAATAAGAATCATGTTTAGTATAATTATAATTCTAGAAAACGTTAAAAAACCATGTGAAAATGTCAATTAGCTATGTATTTACATTCTACAAAACATACATTAGATTAGTAGAAAAACCTTAACATCTAGCTCCAATTCGACAAAAGCATATTTAATGACATCGAATAAGCAAAAAAACACAGTACTGTGTGAAGATAACTAAAGACCGAATAAAAAACCAAATCTAAACATGCAAACAAAAACGAAAATGGAGAAAAAAAATAACAAAAAAAATATGATTGATGTGTATAAAGTCGGTGAGTCTCTCAACCCATCAATTAACGTTGTAGCAAGAATAACACTTGATATTATATTTGTATTAACGTTACGTGGCTACAAAGGTGAATTGGCTACTTTCAATTTCTTAAATTAGAATAAAATGATACCTAAACAAGTATTTTGCATTGATGTCAAAAGGCTGCTCTGTTGCGTAAGTTAAATAACATGTAACAAGACAAATGGCAGAAGTCATGCTGCAATTGTATTTTTAAATTCTACTAAGATTTAAAAGATTTTATGAAAGGCAAAGGTAGATACAAATTAAAAAAACTACAGGTTGAACTGTGTCAACATAGCAGTAGTTATGTACTGTCTACCTACAACAATCAAATATCTGTTGATGAAACTGTAAATTCCGACATTGTGTTGACAGACCGCCGACGTGCGATGACAAGTGAAAACTGAGTAGAATGAAAACGAAAAATATTGGCAGAATGCACTAATGTGATTCGCCATAAGAAAATAAGTACAGCTGTGTATACTACAGACCTTCAGGTATTTCCAGTGCTGCTCCAATCCAAATGAAAAGCGATGAAAAATAAACATTTACAAAATTACCTTTAGTATACAGTGAAAATTTTGAGAAGTGCCAAATTGTTATCGACATTAAACAAAATGTGCAAGTTAAGAGAATCTTAATTTCAGATAATATAATTTAACAACGTATTTGTGTCGAATATTGAAAATCTGGGTAAAATCCTTCAATGTATAAACTTTATTACTAAACCTGACACAATTTGCTCAATAAAAAATTTTGGTCAAACCTACAAATCTATTTTCATTGAACATGAATGATAAAATCGTATTTTTAATAAGTATTATTTCCGTACTCGTCATGTGGCGTAACGTCCCCTTACGGCCGAAATTAATAATCAATCCTAATCCAAATTTTGCTATCTGGGATTGATATCACAATCCATTTTAGGGTCAAACGAACCAATAACCGATCTGTGGATTGGTTTATGAAGGCACGCAGGTTGGAGATCGATCGAACGATAGGCAGCAATCCAAGATCGATTTTAATCTTGGATAGAAGATACAATATTCATTTCGGGCGTTAGTGTATCCCCGATTGGGTGAATCGGTACACCCAAATTTATTTTTCTTCATCATCAAGTGGCCACTGCTGGGCTTCTGTGGGTTTTGAATGAACATTTGAATGAACATTTATATCTCTTTATTCTGTTTTCATATTATTTAAATTTTATTATTCACCATTATATATTATTATTTAAATTAACACAATCAAACAAACATTTCAAAAAAAGCAAAAGATAAATTTAAACCAACCCTTAATTAAATATCTGTCAAAAATGTAGTTCTACATTCAAGTTCTAGCTAACGACATCGTTTCTGGCATGTTTCATGTTTACTCGCTTCAAGTGCCCTCGGTGGTTCTCTCAGCACTTTTCATGGTTTATTTTTGAAACGGGATAGGTATATATTTTACCAACAGCGGTAAAGGTGAAAAGGTGTTTTAATTAGCTTTGACCCAGTTCGACTTTGTATTTGCGTATCTTTATCCTAATTATGATATTTCGTAGCACACATTTTGAACCGTTTCCCTTTTATTGCATATTTGGAAACATTTTTGTCTATGTTAATAAGTATTTAAACGGGTCTAATTCGCACACTAACTAATATCAATATATTATATATAATTTTGACATACCTCGATTTTTGTCTTGTTTTAGATTTCGTTCTTTCATAATATCAACCTAAACGTATTCAACACTTTCCTTGCTTCCTAGCTCTTTGACATTGATAAAACACTTTTCATGGACCACGGACATTATGTCCAGTATGTAACAATTTGCGCCTCTGACGTCATCGATTAGATGCAGCCTTCGAAAATTGGCGCGTACGTCACTTCCCAATAGTCATCTCGCTCTATGACTTGTGATACAACTTCTTCACTTCGCGTCCGATTAAAAAATAGAAGGAGGTTCACAATTGGACTGTAGTTTTTTTACGTAATCAACAATTCCATATCAACTTTTTTTAAGAACTATTTTATAATAAGCAAAGTTATGCTTCTGCCCTCAGGTCTTACTTCACGTCGGTCCATGTTTCGGACTATCTCATCCAACATTAACTTTCTCAGATTAACATTTGGAACAAATAACAACAAATCAATCCCTTTAGTCATCTAGGTACCTACCTACTATATCTATTTCAAGTAGGAACTGAATAATTTGATGACATAATAATGACATGTGGGTGTCAAGCTGTTGTTCAAAACACCAGGTTTAATTAACCATATGAGGCGCGAAATAAGTTCAACATACACCTACGAGATAAAGTATCTATTAAGTATGCGAAGGACCTGGTGGCGCAATCCTCATGTTATAGACATTATGTAGATTCGAGATTATCTCTAACGGTCTTACCACAAAACATTTAAACCATAGTTGAACAGATGAGTCTAAATATTTTTTCTTGAAATCAACGTGTAACCCTCGCTTTTTCTAACTCAATAACAAATTTACAAGTAAAATAATTAGGAATGCCAGGATTGAGTTAGAAAATGCGAGTGTTAGACGTCGATTTTATTCGAACGAAATTTTAGAAACCTCTGTTTAAGTCTGGTCCATACTTTTGTGGTAAGACTGTACTAGAACGGCAACTGTTTCTATGATAGGAGTCATGACATTAAAAAATTCGGTTTCAACAGACATTGGCGATCCAGTTAAGACACAATTATGCCGATTCAGATCCCACAAACGAATCGCCGACAAAACGTGTAGGTAGACGCTCGTTATAAATAAAACAGATATGAAAAGTTTCACTTTGTGTAATAACGCGTATTTTTGCGAAATATAACTGCTTCCCCAAATATGGACGCGAATTTCATATTCGCTTGCAATATTTTTATCTGAACATCATGTGGGAAGGTGGGGACATAAGAACTGGCCGTAATGGCTACCGACGTGGGAAATGGTCGCTGTATTAGCTGTAATTTGAGTGTATGTTCCTCAAGCTACATAAGGTATAGTTTGTTTCGGATCTAATTATATTAAACCAACAAATAGTACTTGTCTTTGTGCCGTCCCAAAATTCACGCTTTTGCCACTTTTGGTCATATTTAATTGTTTTACGGCAAGTTAAGTTTTACGGCATTATAGAATTTGGAACCTAATTCGTTAAAATTACTAAACACTGTATCCAGTTTGAGAGCCAATCGCAACTATGTCGCCAAGCCTAGTGGATTTTTGATATCAAATCCCATTCTAGTCATAGCGCGTGAATTCCCGAGTTCCCGACCACAGTGCCACTTATACACTTCAGTATTGTCAAAACTAACCAAATATACAACGCTTACGTAGTATCTATTTTCTCCATAGTACAACAAAGTACCTCAAGACAGCCCGTGAACTCCAGCCGTTTAAGCACGGACAGTTACATTCGGATTACATTCCACAACTCGGATTCACTCAAAATTAATTCCCAAAGATAAATAGCCATCACTTATCTGAACAATAAACAAACGAAATCGAGATCTGGCTACGTACTGATGGTGGTATCAATCATGAGATGACTCATGGCGGGGCTGCTGGCATGCCTCGCTTGTTTGATGTCCAATCTATGTGATTAAGCTCGCGCTTATGAGATGTTCATTGAAGGAATGTTAGTTATCATCTATTAAGTCTCCTGTGTCTAGTGAAGTCTTCAATCTTTTGTTCAGAATGAACTGCCTGAGGGCTGGTCCAGCTAAGTTTCTCAAATAACCATGTCTTTGTTGATGTTGATTGTGGAATATCTCATTAGGTTTGAGTTGCAAGTTTTCTTTACTTTAGCGAAAGTATTTTTTCCAGAATGTACATGAAGGATTACCACAAAAGATTTAAACAAGAGTTTGAACAGACGGATCTAAATATTTTCTCCACAAATCGTCGTCTAACGCTCGCTTTTTCCAACTCAATAACAGATTCACAAGTAAAATAATTAGGAATGCCAGGATTCAGTAAGAAAACGCGAGTGATAGACGTTGATTTTGTCTAACGAAATTTTAGAAACCTCTGGTCTAATCTTTCGTGGTAAGACCGTTTTGCTTTCAATTATGAAGTTAGTCTACGAAGTTTCATAGTAAGACATGGAGTTATTACAACACGTGAAGGTTCCTACCCGTTCAAGAACTACGGGCCCTGAGTTCGCTTTTCAGCAGGTTCTAGTTCCCGCCCCCACATCCTGCCATCCAAGTCTTGCATAATCCATGTTTGTTATTAAAATATGCATAACAATGAGGTTTTAGGTTTCAACAAAGGATGTTATCATAGTGTTAGATGACTCAGTGCTGAGGCATGCGCCCGTTGACCCGGTAGGTACTTAGTTACTCATGCAGCTTGTATTGAGATAAAGGGCCGCTAAGATGTTCTTGAATGCCTTTGAGATGAACATTGTTATTTTCCTAGGATTATATGGCCTGAATTCAGGATTTGTGGTAGATGGGTCAGAAATCAATACCGACTATGTTTCTGTTATAAGAACTTTTCAGTCAGTTCAATAACCATTTTTTCATATATGTATAATAAACGGTCATTTTATAAATTTATCAGTGAGATTTATCGTATCTTGGTCCTTGGTTTGGTACCATGGTCCACATAGGTATTTTCTATTTTTCTATATTCTGTTATTCTTATTCTTTACCATCCGGATCTAAGTAAAGGATCTATAACAGAATTTGAGTAGGGATCGATCTAAAAGCTGGAATTAGGTATGAGAAGTAATGATTGAATCGTAAGCAAGTTAGGTGTGATGGAGTTAAGTATGTCAAATTTTATATTACAAAAAGACGGACACCAGAACCCCCTTTTGCCAGTATGAGTTATTACTTAACATCCAGATATGGGAACGAAGGGTGATCTCATCTCACAAGCCAAAGATGAAAGAATAAGTGACCATAAACACTTCATTCATTTTAAATTGCAAACAAGAACCCTTTCATAAATAAACTGACAAAATCGAATAAGCGTTCATTCTTTTTGCACATGCCCATAATACTTTCTCGAAACGACTGTCGCAAATGAGAACCAGCTTGGCCCAATTTTGAAGGTAAACTGTTCGCTGTGTTTGTTATTGGAATACTTTTAATATTTTGTACTGGAATTTTGATGTCATTCATCATCATCAGCCTGAAGACGTCCACTGCTGAACGTAGGCCTCCCCCTTAGACCACTACACCGAACGACAATTTGCCACTTGCATCCACCGGTTGCCTGCGACTCTTTTGATGTCGTCGGTCTAGTGGGAGGCCTACATACACTGCGTCTTCCAGTCTGTGGTCGTCACTCTAGAACCTTTCTTCCCCATCTGTTTTCAGTTCTACGAGCGATGTGGCCTGCCCATTGCCACTTCAGCTTGCAAATATTTCTTTCAGATTTTTCGTCCTAAAAAAAAAAAAATCAGCGAGTCTCAACTAAACGTTGTCACTTGAGCTTTCGTCAATGTCGTCTCTCTCTCTCTCTCTCTCTCTTCCTTCATGTCCTTTCTCATTACGGACATCTCAAAAATGTTGCTTATATTATGCGTCATTGATAACTTAAAGAGTCATCTGTTCTTTGCTATCTTTGATTCCTTGAGCTGTTCTGATAAGCGTATGTGAACTCTTGTGTTTGGTATGATATCATCGGAGACTAGACTTTGTGCCATAGCAATTAGGTTGAAAGTGACATTGACAAAATCGAAACAAAGCTGTCTACCATGGTACAAATTGCTTCTAAGATTGGTAACATCGATGACAATTGAGATTTTTACTTTAGACTTTTTTATTTGCCCGTAGCGTGTCTTAAATAGGTATGTGGAATATATTTTGTTTAGACTGTCTGTACGCGTACCGTGACTATATAAATTAATTTGGTTTTTAATCGACATATTTATCTTTAGTGTCATGAAATTGTCGAATGCAACATTACCTATATCTATTACGCGAGAATAATCCCGCTGATGCTAAGCTGGCGATAACGAAAATAACTATTGAATCGCGTTCTCACTGCCCATCGCCATCAGTTTTTGCACTAGGAAAGATGTCAAAATTGGCAACTTTGCTCCGGCAAAGCAGTTCAATACCTAACAGACTTGAGGCAAAGTTGTCTTGATAACTCATCATCGGATAAGGTAAACTCCCTACATAAAACAGCCCGAATATAAATCGAATGCGCCCAAATTCCTTAACAAATCAACAAAGGAACCGTAAGATAACTTCCTTTGCTTATTTACAAATCGTTCAGGCCAACGGACTGACAAAGGGATGTTTTACTTTGAAACCTCGCTTTGTCTGCTCCGCAAATGCAGAAAGGATTTTGAGATGGACTATAGTTTATACTAAAAAATTGACAATGGTATAGAACGACAGATTATCTGCTTGAGAGTTATAGGTAGCCATGCCAGAACACTGTAGGTAGAGTGCCCTAATACCATGCACCCCTATTCGAAAGTCTCGAAAAGTTATCAGATTTCGAAAAAGCCGAATTAATTTAGAAATACCAGGATTGAGTAAGACGATGCTAGTGGTAGACGTCGATTTTGTAGAACGAAATTTTAGAAACATCTGTTTAACTCTGGTTAACTTAACTTTTGTGGTAAGACGGTTGTTGTTCTAAGCTTTTAAACAACGTTTCCTCCATCGGAAATTCATGCTCATTGCGGTCTGCGATCTGAAGGCGGCGTCATCAGCGCTAAGTCTCTAGCTAGCCTTTACCTAGTTACTAGTATACTAGTACCCAACTTATAAGGCGCGTCGTGAATCTTCGTTCGCGCAGAAAAGAAAGTATGGTCCGAAGATTAACGAAAGAATGCTTAAAACTTACAATCAACCTAAGCTCACTATTATAAGGTTCATAATACACTGCAGCTGTTAGTTCCATCTCACTCTAAGCTCGCTAAGATGGCGGCGGCTGCCGACCAATAGCGGTCAATAGCATTTCCCGCGCTTTGAAAATTCATATTCTGCGCAGGTACATCGGTAAGCCATATCAGGTGGGTACTACTATACCATAATTATCTAGTTGGTTGGTAATCCATAGTGTCCATGATGACTGTGACATTTGACGTCGCTGTCAGGTTCGTGCTGGCTCAGGCGCACTGCAGTGCATACTGATGAGTGCACCGTGTGCGTCGCCGGAAATGCACTGTTCCGTTGTAGGTATTGTAAATAATACTTGGCACCTTTTTGTTATGAACTGAGTTTAATTCAAATCGTAATAATTGTAGGGCTGGTGCCCGCCGCGAGTCGTGCTAGACAGAGACAGCTGTCTTACATACGATCTATGCTTTGCTCTATGCAGGTTGTTTGTCTCTTTTCCGCACGTCAAGGTTTCCTTGTGGGACAAAGCCTCGACTAGGACATTTTGGGAACTGGACAATCTGTAAACTGTACAGTTTGCGACTCGGACATTCTACTAATAAACGGTTTAACCGCAAGCCTAATTCACAGTCAGCTCAGGTGTTTCTTTACGCCCTGTATGTGCAATAAAGGCCATATAAAATGCTATTAATACGTGATGTGTTTATTAGATTTACAATAAAAGGATAGTATTTTGTTTTACGTAATCGAAACTTAAAACCGTCTTACCAAAAAAGTATAAACCAAAGAGATGTTTCTAAAATTTCGTTCATCAATTTGAACGTTTATCACTCGCGTTATCTTACTCAATCCTGGCATTCCTAATTATTCTACTTGTAAATTTGTGGTCGAGTTAGAAAACTAGAGGGTTAGACGTCGATTTGTGGATAAAATATTTAGACTCATCTGTTCAAATCTTGTTTAAATCTTTTGTAGTAAGACCGAAAAGTTCTAACAACTAATTCTAATTAACTTTGGCTGCACAAGAAAGTGCCCTCCCCGCACACACACATTATTACTAATAATATTGACAATAATATTGCGTGTGTGCGGCTGGCCTAAGGTTCTGCACCAATGTTTTCATTCACCAAATTCTCAGTACCTATCATTAGGGGTTCGAATCCACGACACACAAGTATCACCTTAAATTAAAAACTTAGGGTGTGGTGCGAATCGACCTCTTTTTCAGTTGGGTCTTTCGCACGCATTCCTTTTGAGATGCGAAATGACCAATGCAAAAAGAGTATGAATTGATTCGCACCGCGGTGCAAACCAGCTGCGGTGCGCTCTGTACCCCAATCACTATCACAAATCACAATCACAAATACTCATAAACGCATATCATAAGTTTTGGCGGGAATCCGATAGGTGAGACGTTGTTGGTTTTTTTTTTCAAACTTGTGTTCCTTCGAGTTTTTATAATATGTAATATTGGTGGAATATTAATCATTAAGTGTTCGTTAACGTGCACGAGTGTGGGTAAATAATATAAGCCCAAATAACGTGTCACTTCGCATTTTTTCCCAAATCTCCTAGGAAGTTTCAGTAAAGCATCCACCACTTTACTAAATCGTGACTTTGACTATGTAAATAATTGACCACGAGGGTTCCTATGCTATGAGTTTCCTATTGTGAAATAAGAAACACTGAAATATTTAAATATTTGATACTTGCTAAATGCACAAACTGTACGAAGCCATAACTAGAACAAAAACATATTAACTACCTAAAAACGGGTCTAATTCGCGCACAAACAAATATCAAAATATCGACCGTGGTCACGACCACGTGACCATGGTCGATGTAACTCGGCCGAAACGTCGAGGTAATGTCAAAATTATATATGTTGATATTTGTTTGTGCGCGAATTAGACCCGTTTTTAGCTAGTTAATTTGTTTCCTGTTCGCGAAAGTTTAAGAACTGCTAGAACAAAAACGCATAATATCATTCAATAGGTAGGTGATTCCTAATATCATTGTGTAACGCAGTTTCATTGGCGAGGTCAGTTTTCGTGCTGACCTAGACGTCACTGTACCAAGGCTAATAAAATTATCATGTCTTTCCATATCACAGGTTTGTTTGTAGATCTACATTATTATTAAGCACTTTTTTAAGCATTACCTTAACAACCGTAATTTGCAATAATAAGTAAGTTTACTTTATATCGTCTGTTTTCTTTATTCCTTTGAAAATCAATAAAATACGCTCCTATATTTTATATCATATTTAAGTTATTAGTAATGAGTACATATATAATTAGGTATATTTAAAAAAATTGAGGCAAATTGTATCAGCTTTAAAAGTATAAACGAAATTTTGAGCAAAGTGACCTACCTATATCTTGCTCAGATTGATTGAGCTTGCTTGATTGCTAAATTACTCAGATGTGAGTTAAACTTAGCAAAGGCTTGTTTAAAACTTAGATATTAGATAAGTGTTTTACCTTTTTGAGGTGTTTGTTGACCCATTTTGTGAACGTCTTCTTCTGTATGGCATCACGTTCATCTGAAATGAAGAATAATAAAGGTTTAGCTAAAATAACGTCTATGCGATTGAACATAAACCTTTTAGGTTATATGCCTTCATGACGACGTTGACAAGTTCCTATATCTGCAGTCTCTTTGTGATGTCTTCAAATTCAAACATTCATACAGTTTCGCCTGTCATTATTCTCTTAATACTGTGTCACAGTAAACTTACCTCCGATTCCTTCCGCATTCAAAACAATCGTCAATCTAGCTTACCACCACAAAGTACTAAAGCGTACACATGACACTCTATTGTAGTCTACAATTCAACTACAAAGTTACAAAAGAAAGCAACCACATCATTGTTTCTGCATCTCTATTACCGTGTCACAGTTACATTCTCTCAGCTTCATTCCGCATTCGAAGCGATCAGAAATCTCTCTTACCACCACAAAGTCCTATACCTCTTCCTCTTCAGTCTGCGAAGTTCACGAAACATCTGGTGGGTTGAACGAACTTATCGATAACGCAACTAATTTAACTATTAATACCTCACCTATTTCAAGGCGCGAGACATGCCAAATTATTTGCGCTTCGGAAGTGACTATAACGCACTGTGATGTTGAATAGATAGAATGAGATAGACATCTACGATTTCACATCAAATCCAGGACGTCCCAAAGAAAGGCCCAGACAAAAGTACCTATAACCGGGGAGCATGTATGAAAGATGAAGAAGCAAAGCAAAGAAGAAGCGAAAGAAATGTGCCAGGATCGTAACGTGTGGAGAGATGTAGTCTCTGCCTACCCCAATGGGAGAAAAGCATAAATTTTAATGTAAGTATGTAATTCCTATTTTCATTTGAACTCTTTTTCACAGACCTGGTGTTGCTTACTAGCAACTGTACATAATGTATGTAGGAATTGGTGATGTTGTTATGCTTATAAATCAGAGTTCGTTGATTGATTCCTGCTTTGGCCAAATCATCATCAACTTCTTCATTTAAATTAGGCAAATCCGGGCCGAGATTTAATCCGAGTTCCGTAGGATAGTCAAGCGCGTGTTACAAACAACATTCCAAGATTCCTAGGACAAGAAGGTTCGCCGTAATTTATTCATAGGCACTTCCACTTATCTTAGATTCTAGCACATGTTGAGACATTTCAATTAAAACTAGATCTAAACGAGATCTAAATTAAATCAGGAACTCACGGCCAATTATCTAGCATACCGCATTAGAGAGGGACGGACGATGAAAGAGAAATATTTTATCTTAATTAAGACTTATTAGCTCATTGCAATATCTCACGTACCAAGGCGTCATAGAAGAGGTATGTTATGTATAGGTTGTCAGGAATGTCTTGGAAAACATGGATTAGGTTTAGTGAATTCGTACGATTACTTTTTGAAGACGAAGGGTGCCGTACTATTATCTATAAAAACGGCAAATAAATCACGTTTGTATTATGGGGCCTCCTTAAATATTTATTTTTTATATTCTGTTTTTTTTAGTATTAATTTGTTGTTATAGCGGCAACAGAAATACATCAATTATGTGAGAATTTCAACTAACTATCACGGTTCTTAAGATACAGCCTGGTGACGGACGGACGGACAGCGATGTCTTAGTAATAGGGTCCCGTTTTACCCTTTGGATACGGAACCCTAAAAAGTACTGAATGTGGTCTTTAATGAAGATTAGTGGAATCACTCTTCTGTATTCCACCAAGACGAAAACAACAGTATCAAATTGCTAGATAGTACCTCTCACTATTTCAGTTTAAAAGCTAGAACGGCAGAAATACTGCTTACTACTGGTTTACTGGTGGCGGTGGTACCTTATAAGATAAGCCAATTAGCGAAGTATCCCTCCAGTAACGATTGCAAGCGCCACTCGACGAGTATGGTAACAAGTGCCGATAGCTGCGCATGCGCACAGTATAAATACAAAGGCACAGTGCAGTGCAACAGCTGCGAGTGTTGACATGAACATTTGTGGCGATTGTTTACAAGGAGTCGGACCACCTAGACTGGAGACGTGTTAGCTTTAGTAAATAATGATGTAGTAGGTAGGTAGGTAGGTAGGTATAGTACAGACACAATTAAATTCCACAACGAATAATACGCCCAAGCAAAAAGTGATTGTCAAGTGTCAAAAAGTGAGTTTTTCTGGTGCTTACCTCGTCTTCCCGTCACGTCGTTTGTAAAGCAAACCGAACATTAACCGTCTTAACACAAAAGTTTAGACCAGAGTTAAACAGAGGTCTCAAAAATTTCGTTCGACAAAATCGACTTCTATCACTCAATCATGGCATACCTAATTATGTTACTTGTAAATTTGTTATTGAGTTAGAAAAAGTGAGGATTAGACGTCGATTTGTGGAGAAAATATTGAGACTAATCTGTTCAACTCTGATTTAAATCTTTTGTACTTATTTCGTTAAGTTGGGTCGATAGCTTCAGTTGTTTTTACATGTTTTTCGTCTGTCCTTATTTGACACTGTTCTTGTTTGGATCCAGGACTTTTTGGTAGACCATCCGTTTAGGATGCCAGTTAGTTTAAGTCAAATCCTGGGAGTTGTTTCCCTTATGTTAATGACAGCTTTATCATTGTGTTTTTAAATGAGTACATTTTTATTCGATTTCGATTTCGATTTAAAAAACGTAGCCCCACACACAGACGTACTTGCTGTGTGCAATCGTATAATCACGGAAACAGGAAATATATGGGCAAAATGTCAACTTCAATAAACGTCATTATAACGTGAGGTGGTGTTGAGACTGATTGCATTCATAAATTCAACAGTACCATCTAGTTCTGATGTAACTTGCCCAGCGAGGTAGCTATGGCGTTGCACCGGCCGGGATGAATTCAATCAACACCGTGCAATTGGGAGCGATGCCCTCGTCAGCTTGACACGCGAGTATGGCCGTGTCCACATGAGTGTGATGATGATGATGGTTCAATGGAATTCCTGACTGGATAAGAAACGAAAACGGTCACAGTAGAAAAATCAAAGAGAAAGAAAAGTAGAGAAATCGTAGAGAAAGAAGACAGCCCATTGTGCTACCTTGTGTTTTCTTTTCTATATTTAAGTAGAAGTGCGACAACGTCATTTAGACATATAAAACATGCGATTAAAGGTACGCATCACGAATGCAGATTGCAGATAGATCATGTTAACATAGATAGATAGATCCAACCTGATCCATTTAACTATGATTCCCTCTTTCCCTAACCAAAAGAATTCCATTTTGCGTTCTCCCCAAAAGTCCCAAATAATTTCAGTAAACAGTCCACCACTTTATTGAATCAAGACAAGAGTAGGTACCGACCTACCCGACTGACTATCAACATATAATTATACTAGCAAACACGGGCACGCGTTGCTGTAGCTAAGATTTTTGTTATTGCCACTATAAATTGAGATATATAAGCTATCCTATCTCTTTAGTCAGACCAAACTGCACACGGTGTGCAAATTTGATTTAAATCGGTTGAGTAGTTTCGGAGTCTATCGCGGACAAACAACGTGACGCGTAATTTATTATATAATAAGATAAACATTTTGAACAAAAGCTTGAAAAGTGCTGCACAAAGTCAAACCAAAAAAAAACTTAATTTTACTTATCTTCTAAACAGTAACAAATTTCTACCACCTGACACTTACTCAAATATTACCGCGAAGCAAACTGTACCTGCCAGACGATATGGCGACATAATTTCACCACCTGCTACAATATTTTATCGAAAGGCAAGGTCATTGAGATAACCACGATCTTAATAAACATGCATTTATAATATGGAATCTTAAAGTTTTATATTTTATAGGAGCATTTCGTTCCTGTTACTTCAAAAATTTACGCGGCTCTTGCTCGTTTCTTTAATTTTCTTGATTTCACGGTTCCATATCGATCATTATGGACAGAAACTTTCTAAGAAAGGACTATTTGTCCCTACAAATATAACATTATGTGCATCTATTGTCTTTAAAACAAAGATAGGAAAGGTAATCGCTTCATTTATCTTTATTTTCACCGTTATCAGGGCATTACAATTGACAATATTATCATCTTAATGACGTCAAAATGATAAGATATTGTTGGAGGATGTTCGTGCAAGACAACGTAAAACTTCCAATGACTTGGTGACTGTTGCATTTGAAAAGGTTATGATATGAATGATGGAATAGATGCCGTACGACAAAATAGACGTCTATCACTCGCGTTTTCTTACTCAATCCTGGCATTCCTAATTATTGCACCTGTGAATTTGTTATTGAGTTAGAAAAAGCGAGGGTTAGAAGTCGATTTGTGGAAAAAATATTCAGACACACTCTGTTCAACTCAACTTTTGTGGTAATACCGTAGGAGTGTGCTAAATAACGATGAAACGCAACTGCCTACATAATTATACCAAAACCTGTACCAAAATACAATATACATATAATTATATCACTCACATCAAGTTCCATTTGATATGTTTTATCTGATATCTGTTGATGTCTATCGTAGAACCGGCTTTATAGCGGCTTGGATTAAGATAAATCCTGCCTTACCTATTATAATGGCATTGAATGTTACTGAACGTGAAAATGCGTGTAGGTCTCGATGAGATTTCTATTAAAGTCTATTGGTACTCATCTAGTCCTCTATAATCCTCTTCTTCTTTCAAGATTTCCACTATTCTGCCTTGAGATGAGCAGTTCTGTTTGAAACAACTCAGCGTAGCTGCCAATGCGCCGGACGATTTTAGAATCGTAGGACAATGATTATTGATTGAAACGCCACTCGTAAAGGTTCTGGCTAGATAGACACATAAAATATGATATTCAATATTAGTCAGGGATTCATTATAATCGCCATTAACCCATTATCACTGCAGTCACCATTACAGAGCTCATTAGATATTTCATTTGAATTTTGAAACAACAGTTCCTCACGAATGCCAAGTGAGGCATTTGATCAGCAGTGGGCGAATAGCTCATGTGATGACGGTGATGATGATGAAACTCACAGGATAGCACGTTGCCACCGCCGCTAAACCACATCAATTAATTTCCTCAAATGGTGATTCAAATAACAGGAAAAGTATTAATGAGATCAAATATAGCAGTAATTGAGTCACTCAATCAAAACCTAAACAAGATGTACGGAACGAGGCAAGGTCCTGTGAAAGTCAGATGGCATTGCGTGAGCTTTTGAAAGACTTTTTAGCAGGTCATGATGTCTATACTTATTTATTTGTCATGGCGATAAGGCATTATATATTATTATGAGTTATGTCACAAAATCCCTTTTAGAGGGTTTCCGGCAGCAGTCCGGTCCTATGGTAGGCTTAGTGTGATGCCACCATCAACCATACCATTAATGATCTCTGCTTTTTTCACAGACCTTGAGGACTCCCAAGTGGTAGACTTTACAGCAAGGGTGATTTCTTTGGGGTCCTTATTTTCCTTTTCATACATATTTGGGGCATGTACGGTACCCTTTTTAAATAATAATACTCCTTGTACCAATATCAATTAGCACTTGACATAACAAATACCTAGGTCCAGTGGGCGCTCGATTATAATTCTAGCTTCCAGTAGGCGTAGACAATACTAACTTATCAGCTGCCTTGAGAAATGCTAATGGCCTGCATTGACCCAGTTACAATCCAACTATTATCTGCTAAGCATCATTCATGGGGCTGCCTACACTGCATTAGAATTAAAGGCTCTTTTGGCCTGGTTTCCGAAGCTCCAAGACACGTAAAATAGGACAAGTGCCCAATATTTGTTTGCCGAATGAAGTAGCGCTGGCTCTGACAGTCTTATCACAAAAAATTTCAACCAGATTTGAACAGATAAGTCTTAAATATTTTTCTTACTCAATAACAAATTCACAAGTCAAATAATCAGGAATGCCAGGATTGAGTAAGAAAACGTGAGTGATAGACGTCGATGTTGTTGAACGAAATTTTAAAAACATCTTTTTAACTCTGGCACACTCTGGTCTAAACTTTTGTAGTAAGATGGTCAGTGTCAGAGTATGTCAAGCCCCCGAAGAGCCTGGTCGTGACTTGACAATGCCAATTTATGACAACAAGATCAACGACTTAGGGAACTGAAATGCCTGAACTTCACAAGAAGGGCTTGGCACTTTACTATTTGAAGGCGATAGCTAGATCGCTGGGCACTACAGTGTTCTGACACCAAGGTTTTATAAAATCTTTTCTACCAAAAGCACACGCAATTTTTTAGAGGCAACCAACCGATTCCGAGTCCCAGACCTGCGCCCCAGCGAGATAAAACTCAAAGCAAAATATGCAACAATCGATTCAAGGTGTATAACATAAAGACAGAAGTACCAGCACTAGTACGTGAACCTTAGGTCCACAGCATTTACTTCAGTGACACTTCAATGACATTGCCACTATAAAGATAACACAAATCTCAACACCCTAATCACACCCTCACTCCTAAACTATGCGAAGGCTTCTAACTAGAGCGATAAACGTTCTTGGCTCCTAACATCCACCTAGCACCCCAATCGGCCGTGACTCCTGACCTAAAATCCGTTCCATATTCATTTTCCTTCAGTGTATTTAGTGTTAGTATGAAACACACATGCACAGGCTTATCGGATTGCTGATAGGATAGCGGGGCTTCCGTGCTTGGGAGCGTGTCTTGCAGTCGGCTATAAATTAGTACCTTCTTGGCATAATGAAATATTCAGAATACCTTCAATCCGTGCATTAAATACTACGTTAGATATGATGAATGTAGATTAATAGAAACGGCAAAGAAATACCGTAGAATTTCCAAGTTCAAGGTCAAGGGCGAAACATACACCAACCTAGAGATATGAAAACCCAACTTAGCGGCCAGAATTTTAAGGTTCAGATTTAAAAAGCCTCATTCCAAAATGTTATCTAACGACGAACGACGACCCCCCATCATGCAGAGGTGAAGATGGAAATGACCTTCTGAAACAATTGATTCATCTAAGATTTGATTTTGAAATACGACCAATTATGGTCTAATCAGCGTATTTATTGAAGTCACATGCTATCATCTGTGTTAAGGTTATGACTACTGCACGATCAGCAGATTACATTTGTTTACCAGAAATCAGCGTGAGGAAACCCATGTGCCTGAGAATTATTTCGGAAGCATGTGAACTAACAATCCGGATATCCGTATCCGCTCAGTTCGACTATGGCCTTATTCTCCTTACGAAAGTGAGGTTGAAACCCATTCAGATCAGTGGCCGGATCTGCGTTGATGTTGATGATGATGATGATCAGAAACCAGATACATTCGATGGGTGCAGTTAAGAAAAGTCCCGCTTTAAAAGGGTCACAGTTTTTTGTTTTCACTATGATTAGGCCAGTATTTTTTATTTTTTAAATTTTTAACTTTTTTTTAATTTGAGTTATTTAGTTTGCTTCAAATATTGCATACCGTCCCTAATCCGATCGGCGAATCGGATCGGGCACGTTGCAACAACTTTAAGTCGTAACGTGAATTATTAATTGTAACGATTCCTTTAGCGGTGGAGTTGATTGCACTAATTAACCGATTCGTTTCGATGTCCACGGGGTCGATATGATCGACCCGGCTGGAAGGTCGACGGTGTTAGGTTTCCAAGTATTTTTTTTTTATTTTTTGTTCTTGGCTTCACACCGTTTTGCGCCAGTGTCAAGTATTATTGGATAACTGAGATTATTCTGATATGAAACTGATATGTTTTATGTCTATAGCTCGCGCGATTTGTGCATTCAGCCAGAGTCAAGTTTGATTGTATTTTATAGTTTATTTCTTTCAACACCCTTTAGTTTAGAGGTTTAAAATTACACCGTTTTCTTTTATTCATTATATTGCGTTAAAGTTTTGTAATAATATTTATAGTAATCTAATAAAAAGCTAAATGCCTAGGGCCTAAATAACAATGTGTCAGTGTCAAATTGTCTAAACGGGTTTAACAGCTTGTCCTAACATAAACAAACGCTTGTCAACTGGCTGTTTAATTTTTTACTGATTTATTAATTTACTGCAGGATATGAAGCTGAAAAAAAGTAATTAACAGGCGGAAATCCATTCGCTTTCAACCTTCGTTTCAATTCAGATGCGGCGTTAAGAAACAATGCGTTTAAAAAATCTAGTGATTAATCTTGATTTATAAAATGTATAAAAACTCTTCTTTTTTTATTTCAGCTGATTTCTCAAGGCTGTTTAAAAAAACGAGCACAGAGTAAGGCAAGCCAGAAGCGAGAGCAAGAAGTAAAGAGTGAGCTTCTTTCATTAAATAAGCGCCTGAAAAAACGTATAAAAAAAAACAATTGAACATCGTTCCCATATAATTTAACGCTAAAGCGCACTATACATAATTGACGTCACTTTGTTAGAACCTTTGCGCAAAGGTGGTAATCAATCATAGTTTAAATTAAGTACAGACAAAATCGGATAGTATGGCAACTGGTTTAAATCTTCTTAGCACAAAATTAAGAAAGGATGATCCATAAATTAAATTACCGGCTACATATTCAATCATAAGCTAGATTAACATTTACACCTCACACAAATCACACAAATTTAAGAAAATCATTTAATTTGTTACATAATTGAAGCAAAACAGATTAAAATAAATAAATGCCAATTTATTAGTCCAACCGTCGTCGGTCGTCACACAAAATGAAACGCAAAATCGGAGTTATTCTCACACAAAACTGGTTCCGTGAACTTGTATTCGTTTGCTAATCAGGCTCTAAAACTAATGCCGCTTGATCACAGAACGTGTCTGATTTAAAAAGTTATTTTTAATCTATGGTATTTTGTTTTATTATTAGATTTAAGGCAAAGGCGATACTCCATACAGCCTACGAAATAAAAGAGTTTTAATTTAATTATCACGTCTTGTCATATTAAATATTATGCCTCATAATAATAAACCGATTGATTGCAAAAATTTATCTAAAACATAAAAAGATAAACTATTGTAAATAAACCAAATGTCAATACAATACCCAACAAATATCTCAAGTTAATTAGTACAATAGTCGCCATTCATAAACCAACGAAAACCAACGAATAAACGGCGAGTTAGTAGAAACAAAACACTCACTCAGGAATGTTAACAGTTACATCCAAACAACAAACAAACTCACACGCATTCTCTATGCCTTTCACCACGAACCTGACTGTTGAATAAAGAACCCCCAACATGTTGTACCTTTGAATTTGGTCAAGTTCTCTTCGTACACTTGGTCGTGGGTCTCGTTCAGGTGCTCGCTGCGGTGGCGCTTGGGCTGATGCGGACCTTCATAGAACGCGTTTCCGTTTCCGTTGACGCCATCTTGCATTGCCTCCTGGGGATCGAACCCCAGGCGCTCCTTGTAATACGCTTGAGTCGACATCTCTACACGACACTTATCATTTCAAATTTGGAATCGTTTTTTTTTTATTGTGCCAGGATTCGCCAAAATCCTTCCACAATAAGTCCGCGCACGGACGAAGGTTGTATTTAAACGATTCACCACTATTTATCACGATCGATGTCACCCGGTCCACTGTTCTACAAAAGGAGAGTCGGTACCCCTTGACATACACTTATTGATCTTGACACTATTTTTATTCACTTAATAAAACTCACTGTTAATGTCTGTTACTTTTTTTTTTAGTTGTTAATATGGCAACGTTAAGCGTTAGTTTTTAAAAGTGGAATGTTATTTTCTTAAATTTTAAAGTCGTTCGGTTAGGTCGTTTATTGATTCACTCGGTCTCTGGGTTTTCACGTACAGTTTCGTTGACATTTGTGTAAATAACGAATGTTGGAAACCTAAGGAAACAAAGGAACGGAACGGTTTACTTATCATTTCTCGAGGTCTGAATTGCCTTAGTAATGAGTCATTTATACGTTCGTTGTGGAGGTTAAGACAATTTCCATCTCTGCTTGAAAATCGAATCCAGAGCAAAAAATTACGTAACATAAGCAACATGTTAATACGAGAAAAAAAAAAGTTTGACAGATTTTATTTTAGTTTTAGCTTTGCACGGTAGTACATTTAGCCAGGTGTTAAGTACATATTTAAAAAGTTATCCTAGTAGTTAATAGTTTCGTCGCTTTGCCATAACTAAAATCTGGGTTCAAAATATAACTCTACATGTAGAACAAAGATCTGATTGTCTAGACGTTCTTTCGCATTGTTTTGGTCTGAGAACCAGCCTATAGAAAGGCCATTGTGTTAAGAAGGAGGATTTCGGTAATATAGCCTCGTTCTTAAAAATAAAACGTTTTGTCTATGCCACGAACGCGTCCGCTTATAATAGCTATCTATAGAAACATGTACATAACTATCAATTTTATTTTATTAATTACAATTCATATACATATCATTTTGTATTATCTATCAGATGAAAAAAACCAGTTCTGTTTTTAAATAATAAATGTAAAATACATACATAGTGCTTATTTTAGAGTAGTAGGTAGTTTTGTAATTAATTGCCCCTATTTTTTTATGATTTTATAAAATTAGGTGCTTTAATAACTCTATCTTTATTGCCATAACAAAAAATGGCTACTTTTTTATCAATAAAACCGTTGGTATTAGCGCAATACTCTATTATGAAGGTGACATCAGCCTTTAATTCGTTAATTGCTTCGCGAATACGTCAATAAATACCTAAAGGAGACTTCACATAAGCCGATTAACTGGCCGGCCTTGGCTCCAATGGACGAAAGTTAAAGTAATTTGTCAATTTTTGGGAGTCGTTTTTGGTATTGGCATACTACATTGAGGTATTGTTTATTCATTGATAAATCACTGGAAATAATTGTTGCTTTCGGTATGAGTCATACACAGTGAGCCAAATTGTAAGGTTAATAATGGTCAATAATATTATAGTAACCTTAAATAAAAAACAATGTTGGTTACTTTAGCACTTATTAATATTTTCTCGATTTATCCAAAAATGTTTCAAAGTAATTATAATATTAATTAATTACGCTTCAAAAATAACTAGAAGCCCAATCCTGCATGTAGTTTAAAAAAATCTTTTGTTTTTTTATAACTTACCAAGCTAAATCCATACAACCTCAATAGCTAGCGGTAAACACTGGCCTATTTTGATAACAAAAAAAGTTAAACTTTTTTATGTTTAGCGAGGCGACGTTAAAGAAATATTATTACACCACATAATAAAACCTCCTTTTGCGACTTTAGCCGCCGTCTAATTTTTTTTTGCTATCTCAAGTTCATTGACTGGCTGCCAAATTGACCTTGTCGAAAGACTTTTAACAAAATTTCTTCTAATGTTTCTTGTCCCTATTTAGTTTTAAATTAATAAATGGGGTATGCATGAATAATTCCATTTCTTGACCAGATAAACAAAGTTCGTTATTATAAGCAGGTGCAAAATATTAATTAATTTGAAAAATAAATTGCGCTGTATTGATTTATGAATATTGCAATTTAAAAAAACAGACAAAAACTTGTTATTTGACACAAGTAAAAAGACGCGTTTAATATAAATTAAGAATCACCCTGCCAAGACATCCAGTAGGTAACCGATTCTTTTGTTTTTGTACCACATTTTTTGCACTACGACAGGTATCACTTGAAAACAAAAGAAGCCGCTCTTATTACATCCAAAATAAATAGAAAAAAAAATCGAGTAATAGAACTCGAGTGTTCTACAAAACCAGTTTTTGGTAACAATACGGACGATTCGCGCGTCCCCTTAATGCACAGTGGGCTGTATGTTTAGTTGTTATGGCCAAAAATTCAAGGCCTTGCGACCTTCGCTTGAAAGGCCCAGTTGCACCGTGGGAAAAAGTAGACAATGATATAATTGTGGTCGTAGTGCAAGCGAGTTTTGGACATAGGCGCTAGTAATATCCCATGAGTTAACAATAGTAGGATTTTTTTTTGTAAAGAACACAAATAGTTCTTTGGGATGCGTTTTGCAAAATTAAATGTTAAAAGTACTTTTTTTTTTTACTTATTCAACCTTGAAAGTGACATACCTACTTAACCATGACATTAAAATTTGTGTCAGTGATTACAATTTCCATTTCTTGACTATGTAAGTTTTGGAATGTAATAAATTGATATCTACGTGTAATGTTTATGAGCAGACTCATCTCTCTGTAATATACAGTCATATATTAGGATTGTAAATTACATACTTTGATTATAGATGGATATTGAAAGAGTGACAGTTTATACTAATTTTTATTTTAAGATAATTATGTCCTACCTCAGTTTTAGACACTAAAATTCATTCACATTCTCACAGCAACGGACCAAACTTTGTAAGAAAAAAATCCCCGATATTTGTTCCGTGTCTGAACAAGCTCAGAGATGACCATTGTAATACAATTCGCAGAGGTCGCAACATCCGAACAAAATGGAGGAACTTCCTACAAATCAAACAAAAACTAGTTTTTGGATTCTCTCGCTCTCATTGGCTCCCTGCCTTATACAAAGATCACAGTAACAGGGTCCCGCAGTCCAGCTCCTATTGTATGATCTCATTAATTGTAAGAACGTTGTGGGAATCAGTTTCGCCACAAAACAACATAATTGGAACCAAATTATGTTTTATAAACGACGTCAAAGCCTTGTCGTGGCTTCATATGACGTGACACAGAAATTATAATATTATAAAGTACACGTGGTTTCATCAGTTCTTGCGACACACTCATGCATAGGCTTTAGTTTAGTACGAGGAAGATAACGATAGGCTTTATTGACTTATTTCAAGCTTAGCACGCGTAATACTTTGTTGAGAGATATTATGAAATGATTCCTTACTGCATCAGAATTAGGATTGGAAATCGGATGGTTTTTATCTAAAACCAGTCTCTACGGTTTCATTGTCTAGTTTAAAACGCGCAATAAGAGCTGTTATATACAACTAGGTGATCAACAAACAGTGTTTACAGAGAAAAATAATGACAATGCTAAATTTTATTGATTTATATCTCACAGGTTAACGAGAGCATTACGTTTTCAACATGCAAATCGTATAGACATTCCGACTTGGGTGATATCATTACCATTTGTTTCAATAAACAGAGGCACTTCACAATTGCGGTGTGCATTTTCCAGCGCCATACATTATTTTAATTCGCTATTCACCATCGCAAATTGTGGAAAATAACATTTAAGTTTGTCAGGGTTGAATATGCAATTTAAACAGTTGCCTACTTATTACTCTGTCTCGGAATATTGCTTAAAAAGTTACCAATTATCCGGTTAATTAGGTACTTAGCATGATCACATTTTTATATAATACTGAGATCAGTTCTTTAATAAATGTATCATTTAAAACAAATTAATAAAAAGAAAATTAAGTCAGTGCTTATAACCCTGCGTTTACAGTGACTTATTCGTAACCAATAATTATTTTACTGCGATAGCCATTGAAAAAAAAACTTTATTTCTCTTTCAAATCAGGAAACCATTGTAAATAACAACGTAGGTAGATACCTAAAGCATATTATATTCTTATATTCTAACCATTTTATTCCATCCGAAATGTTAAAACAATCAATTAATAGTGTCTATAAAAAAAGTAGCGGTTTCAAAACTGTCCACCAACTAAATACACACACTCAGGAACAGTTTTAAATGATATTTACGTAATACTAATGTTCGGTTTCACCGTGTAACAGTAAATCAATCAACTAATTAGGTTAAAGTAACTGTCTGGACTGGCGGGGCAAATTGAAAAATTGTGTTCGATTAGTGGAGTCGAGAGCTCGAGACGACTTAGGGCCGTATTAATAAATGAACCTCAATAGCGCTACCAAGTGCGCTACCAGCTAATCCACACTCAAAATTTAATCTGCATCTTGAGATCGTTGCTATTTAATAAATGGATATTGAGATGTAGCACTGGCTACTAGATACTGTCTTGTATGTGTCAATTGTGTCATAATCGGATAGCACTTAACCGCTGAGTGTCATTTATTAATTTGCCAGAGATCATGTAAGTTTCTGTTCCTAATCTACAACTTAAGATGTATTTATTAAATAGAACAAAAGAGCAAGTGCACACTGAACTCAAAGCTAAGTTTGATTTATTAATACGGACCTTAGTTTCGTCCGTGAGTGTCACACCTACATGCACTGTGCAACCGGAGCGCGAAGGTAAATATTAAGGCGATGAGTATTGAGTATACGTTGCGGCACCCGTCTACTTGCAACTGACCGTTTTTACTATAATAATAATAATTCAGCCTGTATCTGTCACTGCTGGGCAAAGGCCTCCCCTCACTTTCTTACGATATTCATACAATTTTGACAAACAGCGCAAACGTAGCAACTCCAATTACTAGTTTGAGGATCGCGACAGTTTTCAGCTGCTGCAATTGCCACGATCTTCAATGGCTATTTCTATGACCTATCCTTTCGCAAACATACCCAGCGTAGCGTATATTGCAACTACACATACGGTAGTTAAGTTCTAGTACTTGCTTCAACCTGTGGCTTGATTTGCGCAAAAACTAATGGATGTATAGTGCAAATATTTGTCCCCACTTGTGTTATGAAGTGAACAAATATATCGGTAGCACGGCGTACCTATTTGTAATGGTATTGCTATTGAGTAATGTTATAAATATAGAAAATGTGTAATGTACCAGATCACAAATTCGGAGGCTGATTCCAAAACTATTACTTATGTATGTACCTACGTAAAATATATGTTATTTTAAATAAATAAAACACAAATCTTCTAAGTTATTTGTCATCAGGATAAAAATGCTTGAAATAAAACATCTAAGTCCATCTTTTTGAGATGTATACTAGAAGGAGTTTAGAAATAGAGAAAGGGAGAGAGAGAGATAGAGGGAGAGATAAAGGGAAAGAGAAACGTATTGGAGTACTCGTGTCAACGTGATGGATCAAGAGAAGCTTGTGCATCTGAAACATTTGACTCCTGAACTCTAAGGTACTCTAAGGTACTTATATTAAAAAACATATTCAAAATAATGAAGAAGATAATTAGGCAGCTCTAGATTACCGACTAACTAGGGTTTCTGTAATTCCTTAGTAATTATGCTTTAACTTCAACAGTCGAGGCTTCTGCAGACACTAAATATCATATAGGTAGTAAGTACCTCGAACACAGTTGATTACTTTCAATGCAGTCCCATAGGGCTCCCAAACCATGTTAAGTCAAGCAATCAGCCGAGCTAAAGAGCCCTTCTCTCGGAGATTTCTCGGTTATCGTAACGGGACCCATCGGTCATTGGTCATAGAATGGTTATATATCGCGGACACGCGCAATGGTAGATGGGAAATTAAAAATTTTGTTCGCACGAGACTTCCGTGTCCATTTCTTTTTGGGGTTCTTTCTTTGGATGTGCCTACGTACTGCAGTTTTTTTATTATTATTGATGGCTTACGTGTGCCTTCGTAATGCAGTTTTTTTTTTAATTATGTATGGTTTGAAACTGTATAATTTTAGTGCCTGGCATAAATGTGAACTCCGTATCTTAATAAATGATCATGACGGTTTGTCAAATACTAATAAAAATATATATTCTCACGACTGAACTTGGCTAAATACCCAAAATTTCGTTGATGATGCTATGCATACGTCATTATCTATGTATCTAATTTTGGAAGTCTATATAGCCAGAGTTAGACTATGAAGCAGGATTCTTAGAAAATTATATTATACAGATTCAATGAAGGCTTGTAAAATAACAGGATTTCTTTCCATTGTTACACCAATCTGTTCATAATTAGTATATCTATAAGACTGTCTAAAATTGAGGTGCGGCATTTTTAATTGCTTATTGCACTCTCTATCAGTGAGATTTGATTACTATGTTTTGTATTACATACCACGAAAGTTACGGAACCCGCGTTCTTTGGCTAGTTCGTACACTTAACGATGTTGTTTTGTTATTAATTCTTTTGTTTCAGATTGTATTGTTTCGTTTCATGCAGTAGGTAAGGTGCCGTCGCATGCCTACCACGAGACCACGAATCATCCTCACTTAGTCTGAGATCAAAAACCTCTCTTTTATCCTCATTAGGTTACAGTTAAGTCACTGTATTTTGTTTATATATCAGGAAAAAAAGACTGAAATATATGTAGACCTTTCCTACTCGAGTTAAATTTCTATATTTTTCTCTTAGTTCCTATAACATTTTTACAATTTGTTCTTTATTACAAAAAGGTTACACTACATACAGTGAATTAAAATCCATTCACACATTACACTACATTACAAGAATCCGAAACGCTAATAAAGTCTTAAGTCATATAAGGCTTATTTAAAAATGCTCACAGAAATTGTTTACTGCCGCAACAAGACTATCTAAGTGACGTTTAATAAATGTTTATGATTAAGGGGATCAGACGTAAGACAATTACATGGAAGGATAGAAAAGTGACGTTCCTCAATAATCAAAATATAGTGACGTGAAATTAGCAGTTGTAAATATTAGTAGCAACTAGCAGTTAGCAGTACATTACCGCAGACTAACACCAACGGATAGCAACAAGTAAATAGTAAACAGCACAATGCCAAGAACTCGCGGCATGCGACCACCAGCCTCTAACGGTAAAGATAGCGCGCTGGAGTAAGAAACTCCGGACGTGGTACCTATACCGGATGATATCGATATCATTCAGTTAAAATCGAATCAAAAATCGATAGTCATGAAGATAAACTCGATGTAGTTAGTTGATAGAATCAGGCGTTACTTTGCGGAAATCCATATTCAAAACAATGAAGTAGAAATATATGTAGTTTTAATCCCGCCAAAAATTTTTGGCGGGATTAAAACTACATATATTTCTACTTCATTGTTTCGATGTAGTTAATAAACAAAAAGATACAACGGACCTAATTTCAGATGTAAAATCGTATATGCTATGCATTTAGTGTACTTTGAGAAATTGGCTAAATTAAATGGTCAGCCAGTTGGCAAAAGCCGAAAGGCTGGCCAAATTGGCAGATTGAACTGCAGTATTGATGAGTCAATTCGCATTGGAGGAAGCAGTCACATAATTTTATGGGCAAGAAGCGAAATTGTCGCTAAGAAAGGGAATTGTTAGCTAGAATCTAGAATGTAAATAACTGAATTACTAAGGGTGGCTTCTTTTCAAGGCCATGGTGAATTGATGTCTTTTAAGCAAGCATTATTACTATTACCTACCTAGGTACTCCTAACATCATCAGCACTGACTATAAAACAACTTAATATAAGCCATATTAGATAATCGAATTGATGACAAAGTATCTTTAAATATCGGTCTTTTGAAGAAATTGTGACGATATACTTCAAAGATTCCAGATTTCAATCAAGTTTATCTCATATTTCTTATAATTTCTATCGCTCATCTTCGCTACTCCGGGTAAATCACAATTAGACCTCGTCTCGTTTATACCTTTCACCTCTTTCCCCGTTTTACAACCATTGCTGACTCCATGGCCTGGAGCGATGAAAGTTGCTGTATCGGCTACGCGATCGACTGTACGTCTATCGATATTATCAACTGTGATTTTAGGTCCAACAGTTTGAGCAACTACATCGTTAACTTTGCTGACTTTGCTTGTACTATTACTTTGTCGCAGATCAGAGTCGGCGTAAATGGCTGTAGCGAATCGAGTTTTGTTAACAAATCGAAGTAGTTCTTAGTTTAGATGCGTCGGTTCGTAATTGCGACATGCTATAAACGTTAGAGGAAAATGTTTCGACAAATACTGAACTTAATAAGCACTGCTTGAAACTGTTAGGTACCTACTTATATTTAAAGTGCAACGTGAAAGTTTGTTGGGCCAACCTTGCAGCGGGGCAAAAATTTCGCAATTGTGACCGAAATCATTCGTCATAATGACTAGTTTACAAAACACTTACTTCGGTTGGAATAATGAGATTCAAAAGCTAAATTGTCTCTTTCCAAAATGGCATAGGTACGCGAAAGTGAATCCCTTTTGGCGTCCCAAACACGATCTCTTTCTCTACTAAAGCTATAAAAAAATAATGACAAAAGCGAACAATAATGAAGAAAGAAACGGAAATGTTACAAATACCATAGACACTGAACAAAGATAATTGGCATATATTACGTTTTGGATACGTTTAAGAAAAATTTGTCGGAAATTCTGGCAGAGTTTCAAGAAGTGAACTACTCATTGCCAACTAGGCTATAGTAGAAGAGATGAGCCAGTCGGCGACAACGTAACTCTCATTTTTATGACAAATGATATTACGCGTGGGAACTAGGGAACTGGTGAAGAGTACTATGACTTTCCTCGTAATAGTACATATCGTTTGACGACATGAATGAGCCTATAGGGTGAAACAAGGTGGCGCATCGATCTATAAGATTACATAGAACATGATATTTGTATCAGGTTCTAGAAAGGTTAAAGCCTTCCCAAGAACCAGTTTGAATATTATCAAACGCTTAAAAAGCGCATAGAAATGAGTTCATTTTGATAACAACATTGAAAACATCCTCGACTACGCCATGCTTCATAATTCGTATCTTATAAACACGTCGCAAAATGTGTCTAAAAGTTTTGAGGTATTATAAACACTAGTGATAAAAGAAACAAAAATCTGCATGGATTTTGTGCCAGTGTTCAGACTTCATAGTTCGATCTTAGAAGGAAGTATAACAATCTCTACAATGACAAATACAGTCTTGGTTTCCAGAAGCATTGGTCGAAGCCCTCTTCGCCAGTTAGAGCGTTAAGTTTTTAATTTATTCTATTATGGCGAACGTCGCCACGGCTGTCGTCTGCGTCGCGGCATTTCATATTCCTTTCAGTAGGTATTTTGGGTGTCCTATTCAGTGCTCTAGCTGCTTCAGCTTTCAATTCCAATCTGTTTTTCTTTTTTGTATTTTTACTGTGAAATGTATATTTGTGTTAGCGAAATTATTATCAAGGTCCAGTCGTTTATCCTGTAACATTTATGCAATTACTTCTTCGAATTGTTACGTTAATATCCAAGTGTGTTGAGTTTTATAAGTTTTATCACCGTTATAAAAATTTGGGAGCGTAAAAAGGTTTTTATTTTACTTTTACTGATCTCTTATCATCAACATCTTTAAAAACTAGTCATACCACACTAAAAATACTGTTTTCATGGGTTATACTTATTTGTGAGCAGTTTGTTTTTAGGCAATAATTAGCAAATCCCACTTAAAATGAGGAAAACTATAATCCCTGACGTTTATGGCGCAGTAGTTGCAGTTTTGGTCGTATTATTATAGATGGCTACAAGTTGCAATAAGTACTTTCGCATTTTGTAAACTTACAATGATTCTGATCTTGCCGAAATGGCTGGACCATTTTGGATACAAGGAAAATGTTACCATCACAATGATTAAGTGTATCTTTGGAAGTTAGGTTAAGGTACTTCTTAAAGATCAAACCATAATCCTATCAACGTTCCAACTCTTCTCTCCAAAACTTAATTAACGGTATGCTACAGGTCCGGCACAAATCACAATATTCTCGGAAAATGAAACATCGCGTGTTCAAAAGGCAAATACATCAGTTCAACTTGAATCCCATTTCAATTTTAGCTATCAAATTAATAATATCTATAAGAACCAAGCCACAAGTTACCAAGAATTCATAAACACCCAACATCGTAATAAAATATTGAACTTGAACGGCAATAGATCAAGTATAAAAATAACCTAAATTATGTCATCTTATCTTTTAGTTATTACGTGAAATCAGTTCCGCTGAGATTATCTTATTGTATCAGCAGTTACCGGTATCAAAATATTATGGATATTAAATTTTTTTTAAAGGCTACTAAGTATGTTTATGTGAGTATGCAAGAATATAAATTTTGTTAGAACATTTTGGGTTACCTACACTTTTTGTTTATGGTTTATAAAGAAAATATCAAACAATTGTTTAAATAATTGAACACATGTCATGTAGATAGAGATACCTTTACAGTACTTCGTAAAAAGTCATAAAAACATCTCTTAAACTTGCATGTTTTCCAGATGGAATAGTTTAAAACGAAATTTATAAGTGGGCAAGTAAGTAAATAAGTACCTACTAAGAATCTGTATTCTTACTGATTAGCTAAGACATTCTAACTCAACTTATAAATTAGGTAGGTAGTAGTAGGTACACATAAGTAGGTAAGTTAAGTACAAGGAAACATACAACTCATACAGACATACTCGTAGTTTTTGCGTATTTTAAATTTCAAGACATCATTAAATCAATGACATAAGACTGAAAATTGTTCAAAAATAACGAAATAAACTGTATTTATTAGTGGATGACACAGGTATGATGATATCAGTGAGTCAGGTAGGTATACTTTTAAAGATACGAACTCTGTTTATCACATTTAACACAATGGAAATGTTAAGCGTTCAAATAAAACCGTTTTCAAACCATCAATTCAGGTTCACAATTAAGTTTTAAATAACAAATCTATAAGTATATATAAAGTGATGTTTTTAACTCGACTTATGTATACTGGTACCTACAATAAGAACTCAATGATTTCATACAGACCGATAACTTTTTCCTTGTACATAATAATAATATAAACATTGACAGCACCATTGCAAAAAGCGTCAATATCAACTTAACTGTTGATGTCATTTATAAAACTGAACGTTAAGGCAAAGTGGATTAGGTAGTAATTTCATTGCTCTAATTTAGCGTTAAAAAATGGAGTAACGCGTTGAACTCTTTTCTTGTAAGTTCCCGCCGTAACCTAGTTTGACGTACTATTTAAAAAAATAACGATCGTGGCATAGACAAACACCTGACCGGCGGACATTTGCCTTGAAGACAGATTAGCGCGATCAATGCGTCGTTTCCGATAATTATATTGCAATTTACATCACCGGCAAAGATTACATCGCTACGAAAAAAAACATCTCGATTCGTTCCACCCACGAACTATTTACCGAAATCGTCGTTTTAAAATTCAAACCTCGAGAAAAGAACGTTTATCACACACACATACACTTGAGTAAAGTTGACACGTATTTATTTTCATTGAACTGCCCGAGAGAATTTCGTAAAATTCAAGATGGCGGCGGTGTGAGCGATCGTACCGCGACGCCGAGCATCGGCCAACTGATCCGAACACGGGGTACTGTCAAACTGGCTCCGCTTATCTGTGTGCGTGCGGGTGCACCAGTGTGCTATGTGTGTGCGTCGGTGAACGGAGGCTTGAATGGACGAAGGCTCGTAAAGGCAATGGCGTTCAGGCCGTGCATACTTGTGACTCACAATACGTAGGCTGGTAAAAAATACGTAATTATTTTCATTGCTGTGCTATTTTGATTTCGATGTGGCAGTTCTAATGCTGGTAATGTCAAGGTTGGCAGTTCTTTAGCCGCAGACGGGGTAACCTCAATTCCGGAGATATCTTGGAGTGTTGATACTTAGTGTTGCAACATTTCGTGCTTCCCTGCTGACTAATATTGCGAGGAAAATTTCTGGCGCTTATTCATCGCATTCTCATAATCCTACTAAATTTTACATAATCAACAACCAGGATGAAAGCAAATTTTGAAATAGAGAAACTTTTGTCAAAGTTTCGGATGATAAAGGTGAAGGAGTTGAACGTGGGTGTTCAATAAATTGTAACACATTAGTTTGAAGATAGTGAAACTTTTGCAGACGCCGTTTAAAATGAAGGAGAAAGTTCGATGAAGTTTTGCACGTTTGAAACTGAAGTTACGAAAATGATGATACAGTAAAGGCTAAACAATACATTGTTTTAAAGACATCATCAATAATTTAGACATATTTACTTCATTCACAGCATAGACTTACTTTTAAATATAAAATGCCAGTAAAAGATAATCAGTAAACCAACCAATAATGTAGAACTAACATGATTCTTAAAACACACAATTGAGAATAAAATGAGGGCTAAATCGTAGCACAATATTGACTAACTTCAAGTCTATTAAACAAACAAACAAACAATAACAAAAGATTTTGAAAAAAGAACACGATAGAACAAAAGAAAAAACAAAGATGCGACAACACACAAGTTAAACATGTCAAAACAATACACTATCCAATATGTTAGCTCCCAAAAGGAATGCAAAGCTCCGACATTAGCCAATCTTGGCACAGAAGAAATAACAGTATAAGACCTTGGCAGACCTTCGTCGACCTTCAGTTCAGTACTACCTGAGGACCCTTAAATTCCGGATTGCAAATTAGCAAGTATATTTATAGCCTTATGTTATTTCACTGGATGTGTTACATGAATAATTCACGAAAGAGAGAGACAAGTGGAAGTGAAAATTGCCATACATATGAATCGTAGCTCAAAACCAACGCTGGTTTTGCCATACATCAATAAACGGCAGTTGACTTATAAACCTTTATTGATACACAGCCGAAATTAATATTGTATCTCCTATCCAAGATTGAAATCGACCTTGGATTGCTGCCTATCGTTCGATCGATTTCCAATCTGCGTGCCTGCATAAACCAATCCACGGATCGGTTATTGGCATGTTTGACCCTAAAAATGGACTATGATACGAGTATCAATCCCAGATAGCAAAATTTGAATTGGATTGATTAGGTATTAATTTCGGCCGATAGTGCCATTAAATAATTTTGGCGGCTGCTGTTTCGATACAGATGTCAAGAAGTCACTTCCACTCTCATCTATTCCGTGCATGAATTGATGAGACGTGATACAAGAAACGAAGAAAGGTTAATCGAGGTTCTGTTGACATTCGATTCCAATCTTGTTAAGTGGAAGTCTTGCTAATTTTAAATCTTCTATACACACAATAAAAATGTAATGGATCGCTATCTGTACAATACTATACAATATGGAAGATATATGAGAAAAAATATTATTGGTACCCTTATCAACGCAAATAGCACCCTTAACAATGATTGTTAGAATTTTTGTCTGTGTGTCTGTGCGTTTGTGCCCGCTAATCTCAGAAACGGATCATCCGATTTAAATGTGGTTTTAACTAAAATATTGTGGTAAGCTTCACTTAAAATCAAGTGTTTGTTTCATGTCAATCGGTTCATAAATAAAAAAGTTACTCTAACCTTTCAAATAGCTAGAAGTGTTTATAATGTACTGCGGGTGAAAACGCTGGGCGCAGCTAGTATTAAATATTTAATTAAATTAAATAAAAACATTTCTAGCTGTGTATTGACTAGACTAGACGATCCAGTTAAATTCACAGTAGTGCCTTTACCATCTAAAGTTAGAACATCATCGTCACTGCGACTACGTACGTTTGTCAAACGAACTTTTTTTAAAGGTTCCGTACTGAACGGATAAAACGGGACCCTATTACTAAGACTACGCTGTCCAAACAACCAGGCTGTATCTCATGTACCGTGATAGTTAGGCAGTTGAAATTTTCACAGATGATGTATTTCTGTTACCGCTATAACAACATAATACTAAAAAGTTAAATAAAATAAATATTGAAGGGGGTTCCCATACAACAGACGTGATTTTTTGCCTTTTTATACATGATGGTACGGCACCCTTAGTGCGCGAGTCCGACTCGCACTTGACCCGTTTTTTTTGTTTACTTTTATAGTGAGATATGAGATATATGTGATTATGAGATAGTGTTCAAATGCTAGATTTGAACACTTTCTCACGATGTGGCTAAAGGTGGTAAACATGCTCAGCCTAGAATGGGACACTTAAAATCCTAGCACACCTCTAACTAGCCTATTATTTATTTAATTAAATTCCATACTTCCTTCCTCATGAAAAACTTACATCACACACTTCGTCCATAGACAACAATAACCCATGTCATAGTTTTTACCTGCAACAAAAAAAAATTGGTTACACAACAATCCAAATGTACGTTCCATAATTATAACGTTAGTTCTAAGGTTCACAAATATTATTGTTACTTTTTTCACTCGCCCGGTGTATTATTAAATGTGTATCCGTCGAGTTTTTGTATTCAGACGCTATTACCTTACAATTCATGTCTGAAGAGTCTACAATTATTTGCAAGTTATAGTAATATCAGCCTTTGTAGATCAGCGGTCGACATTCCGCCTCAATTTTCTCATTTCTCTAGAAAGATCAATTCAATGACGAAAGTGACAGAACCGATAATTTCGCGACAAACCATAGACAATTTCAAAACAATAATAATTGAGACAATATCATAGGAATAGGATGTATATAAAAATACAGTGAGTGATTTATCTGCAATGATAATGAGCACGGACTGCTGTTTGTGGACAAGTCTCGGTACGCGTCTCCACCATCGCCTCTGCATCGTTGTGTCTTTTTCTTTATGACTTTGACAACAGCTCGAACTTCAGTCAAAGTCTCTGTAAATGTAGTCGTATACGCAGTAAGTTACCTACATATAATTTTCCTTAAATGTAACTTTACCTTGACCATACGCAGAAACAGCTGTCCTATTTAAAAACTAGGGCATGAGTTCACACCTACTTTAATTTTATTTTAAATGAATATAAACAAGCTAGTGGTCAGATTACGTTGCTATTCCAAGAAAACAGAAATGATAATTCGTCGAAGAGAATATAAAACAATGTTAAAGATAACTACTTACCCAATATGCAGAGCCTATGCAAGATATTTTTTTTTATCATGTACCTACCTAAAGAAAATTAGCCAATTAGTGTATTCAAACCTTGTGCGATTGTATGGACTCTAATGCATTAGCTAGCACTAGATTTAGTGCTTTGCAAATTGGATAATGTAATACTCGCTTAAGCCTTAACATTTGTCCTCATAATAAGACTTATACTTAGAAATGGCCTTGCCCTATATAAAACTACGGCAGGAGAGGAAAAGATAATAATTTTAGATGCACTAATAACCAAACTAGTGAGTCGTCAGATGACGTCACTGTTTCTAGAGAACAGCAGATGCCAGTGGTAATTAATGTGAGTCAGATTGGAGACAAATAAGTCTATTATTGGTATTCGTTTCGGAAAGTGGGGGCGAAGGAATGATTTATTATTTGAGAAGGCAAGAATGACTGACGGCCGAATCTCATAAATATGGAACATCGCGCTCGCGGACTTTCGATAGCATACATCGTATCTTACTTCTAACTTCGGTAATACCAATGGCAATCGGGAAAATTATGTAAGATTAAATTCAATGGGAATAATTGATATATATTTTTTTTTATACCGATAACGAAATACAGTTTCCTCAATGACCTATACCGTCGCAACTCCAAAATATTTTTATTTATCATGAGGTTGGTTTCTATCTGTCTGTCGATTTGTTGGCTCCGAGACTGCCGCCAAACAGTAAAAGCTGAATTGAAATCAGTTTAGTTTTTACGTGATGCTAAAACAAACGTATAGGAACATTTTCAATCCATAAAAGTTATATTTTTATTCAGTACCTAAAAGTACAAGAGCCCACGACAAAAAACGTTTACTTATCAAAATCATGTAGGTATCATATACTCGTATAGAACAATTTCAGACGGATATCTATGATATTTTTGGACTCATTTTTATTTTTTTATCGTGATTTACCCGGAAGTGGTTCGCCCTACAGTACTGACGAAAAATATGTTTTCCTAACGTAAAAATACCTACAGTGATTTGTTGAAATTTTTGAAAAAACGTTCTGAAATTGGTATTATCGAGTTAAGAATAATCGAATCTATCAATTTGATGCGGGTTTTAGCTGTAATGCTGTTCATACACAATCTTTGGTCGCGGGCTCTCGTACTAACCAAAACATTTCACCCCCATTTTTAAATACATTTTCAATCTAGTGACATAATATGTTGTTACTGCTTCAGTGCAGTAGAATTATATTACAAACAATTTCCTTAATCAAGCGTCTTTCTGACCTTCAAAGGCAATAACAGCCCACAACTGTCAAAAAAACTAAAAGACGCAATCAAAGTGTGAACTAACTAAAGTAGATTCCTCTCAAAATCCAACCATCTTACCACAAAAATTAAGACCAGTGTTAAACCGATGTTTCTAAAATTTCGTTACACAAAATCGACGTCTATCACTCACGTTTTCTTTTTCAATCCTGGCATTCCTCATTTTACTTGTGAATTTGTTATTGAGATAGAAAAAGCGAGAGTAAGACGTCGATTTGTGGAGAAAATATTTAGACTCATCTGTTCAACTCTACTTTAAATTTTCTTTGGTAAGACCGCAACTGTTTCCTTCACCAGTACCCGAGCCGGTTGTTGTTTGCGACACAGAAACTTGTTGTTTATCGCTAAGTGGTTTATTTGATTTATTGATGACAGCTTTATTTCGCGGTTTTATGGCCGACTTCAACGTATTTGATTGACTAGCTGGTTCCGCTGGCTGGACCATATCTTGCACCGTCCGAAGTTTTTGCCGACACCTGGGATAATGGGAATTGCAATGCCATCCATAATGCGGAATGTAATTTTGCGCGACTGCAGTGCTTTCCGCCGATTACGATCAAGGCAAAATGTCTATTCTACAAGAAGGAATTTGGCCCAGTATTCAGCAAACATTTAATAAACAGCAATAAGACTCCTTTAAATAAAAATAAAATACCAATTATTATTACTACTAATCGAAGGTAAGTTTTTCGAAAAAAAAAGTATTTCATTAATTTAGCTTTAATTATCTATTTATTTATGATAGTTTGATGATGATGATGGTTTTAATTCATGGAATGGGCCATCTATTTCAGCCATCAAATTGGTGCTATCTCTATTTCGTCAATTCCAAAAACAGCTGGTCAATTCTTACGCCATTTTCTCGCTTGAATTTTGTATGAGGGAATTTGCGTTGCAAAGCATATTGATAGACAGTTTCATAAAGAACTGACGCATAAGCAAATATAAATATTTGTGAGTTGTATTGTTTTCTGAAATGAATAGGTTCTCTGCAAGCTGAGTAAGTATCACTGTTTTTCGTTATAGGCTAGCTTTTGACTCCTATCTCACCGACGCCCTAACCCCCGGTTTCTAGAACGTTTGTTGGCTTTGACAGTAGATTAAAACTATCGTTGTCTCTATCTGACAATAAACAAATGACAAAGATGGCAATAGCATTAATCTGTAGTCAAAGTTGACTGACGTTTCAGAAACTGGGGGTTAGTGGCAAAGCGTCGGAGTCCGGAACCTTACCCGCTTTTTATAAAGTTTCGGACGGGATCAGATTACTTTATATTAAAAACGCCAAACGAATACATTTATGGAAACTTATCCGAGAAGTAATTGTGTTAATAATTGTGCACTCAAAAATTAAAAAAAAATCGCGTTGTATACTGTGCAGGATTTCGTTTAGATTAATTTATAATAAAGACATTTTGAAAGTTCAGAAACCTTAGAGTGAACTTCTTTTTGGAGATTTTTGGCGCATAATTGTATGAGATACCGTGAATACCGTTATCGGATCAGAAATTAAGTAACACCATATTAAATTACATGAATATTTGGATACTAATTTACAGAAAATGTTCAATAGAACAGGTATTTAGTCAGGACTAGAGAAGTAAAGACTAATCGAGGCAGTCCGCTTCTAGCCGCGAGTAGCTCGCCTCGGGCAACTCCTACACGTTTTGTGACAGTTATCTAAAGACATTAGGGTTGTCAAGCAGGAAAAATTAAATGTCGACCTTACTGACTATTGATTCATCACTATAAACCCCCGATTACAATCGTTGACTAATGGGTCACGTGTTTTCTGTTGAAGCGGGAGTAAGCAATATATCACGTCATGTAACAAGTTGCATCGCATCTTGCGGGACACTGCGCAACGTTGCAGCACGTAGATTTTGTGTTACACGTCATGGTGCGGGACGAAATGTTCTTGCGTATCCGGAGCTTAATACACGGGACACGGGGATAAAATATGGATTCCCTTTTTCTAAAACAAAGAAATAATAATGAGCTTGCTTTGTTTCCTTAAAACAGAGTTCTTTGATTTGATTTGTAGCGGATTTAACCATTGATACGGACGTTTGACAACCCTACGGAGATTGGCAAACCGAAGAGAAAGAACCCCGTGCCTACAGATAGGAATCTAACCAACTTCCTGACTTACCCGGTGACTAACAACGCCTACGGGATGAACTAATTACATAAAGTTAATCCTACTTCTGGTTTATTAATATGCTTCCAATAATTAAGTAGGTAAGGTTGTAAAATATACTCAGTGAGTGGTTGTGCTTAGGGGATATTTCTTTCTTTTGTCTATATTTTACTCTTTGACATTTCTTAGTTGTTTTTTTAGGGTTCCATACCCAACCAAAGGGTAAAACGGGACCCTATTGCTAAGACTTCGGTGTCAGTCCGTCCGTCTGCCTGTCTGTCTGTCACCAGGCTGTATCTCATGAACTGTGATAGTTAGATAGTTGAAAGTTTCATAGACGATGTATTTCTGTGACCGCTATAACAAGAAATGCTAAAAAACATAATAAAATAAATATTTGTATGGGAACAACAGTGTTTTTGCCGTATTTATAGATATTTGTACGAAACCCTTCGTGTGAAAGTCCGACTCGCACTTGGCCGGGGTTTTTTTTTTTACTTCTTGGTATTAGACTGTTGCCATTATGGGCAGATGTGGCTTATACCATCAGTCCAACGTCTTACTAATAAAAAAAAAGTGTGTGCGTGTAACATTTACGCGCGATTGAAGTAAAACTACATTGACATGTCAATATAACCTTTTTTAAATAGCGGAAACTACACAGAGTACAGTAAGCGTTACTTCTGTCAGAAAAAAAATCTGAGTTACTCCCTAGTCGCGCCTAAAGAAGGTTTACTTCAATTAAAAGAAAAAAATACTGCTATGACGTAAGAAGGGCCCACGTTTTGTGCTAATCACTGGCCAAGAGTACAAACTTTAGTCATTCATGGCGTAATATTTACCTAAATAATTTAGATTCGTCATTAACTTTGGATTGTTGTGAGCTGTGATCATTAATGATGCAAATGAAGCTCTGTTTAAGATGACAAAACAACAACTGTGTTACTTAGAAACTTGTTATTTCTGGACTGTTGGCAGTTTTGTATTAATTTGTAATTAAGTGAATTTATATTTCGAAATGAAGATGGGCCGACGACATCAAAAGAGTCGCAGGCGACCGGTGGATGCAAGTGGCAAATTGTCGTTCGGTGTGGCGGTCTAAGGGGGAGGCCTATGTTCAGCAGTGGACGTCTTCAGGCTGATGATGATAATGAAGATATTCCGAAAATTCCACTGACTGAGAATTATTTCGGAGGTATGTTATCCACCTCCGAACTGCGCTCTCGCGGTGGACGATGGCCTAATCCTCGTCACGGAAGGGGGGCTTATTCAGAATTAGTTCAGGCCTGAATAAAAATTAAAACATGGGGAAAATACACGAACAACAAGTTATGAAATTTTCTCATTTGTTTTGTATCATCATCATAACGGATGGACAGGACGTCTAACGAGTCAGTTAGCATGAAAGTCCTTTGTCGAGAATGTAACCGTCGTTGGGTTGTGAATGAAAATAGATTGCGCTCGGCTACAGCCGCGGGATGCAGTTAATAGTTGATAGAAAACTCCTAAAATGGTTGAAATTGATGAAGCAATTATTTGCCAAGTCGGCAAACGGAACTAGATCCCCTTGGACGTCCTATAAGGCACGATATGTGACATAGAATCCGAACCCAATGCTGCGCTCTTTCTATATGGAAATATCTTTGATTGTCTGTTAGTATTCCACGGGCGTAGAGCTGCAGACACCTTGAAGTGCTGTGTATAGGATTAAAGATTAATCAGCGAGTTAAACAAGGCGTCTCTACATGTGTTGGAAGTCGTTTGCATTTATTATTTATATATATCAGCAAGTTACATTAAGGCGAGACCTTAGCACTTTAAAAAAAAGTAGAATCTTCCGAAGTTCCGTTGTCAAGTTATGGAAAATACACAGTCCAAAAATAGAATCAATCATATGCCTAATAAAAAAAAAAAACTTTACACCTAATTTTCTATAGTAGTTTTCTGGACTCCCTGATATCGTCAGTATGGATGAGTAGATCTCGTAATTTTTTTTTATTACACATATATAATAACACTATAAGAAGTACATTTTGACTTATTACTCTTTGTATTTCCAACTCAAGCTGAGCGAAAATTCTGCCTTTCAGAGCGGCTAAGACTTATCTCGCGTACTGTATAGTACGTGCTATTCACTGTAATAAATGTCTAAAAGTCCTTTACTAGATCTCATTGAAACCTGACCGTCTTACCACAAAAGTTTAGACCAGAGTTAAACAGAGGTTTCCTAAATTTCGTTCGACAAAATCGACGTCTATCATTCGCGTTTTCTCACTCAATCCTGGCATACCTAATTATTTGACTTGTAAATTTTGTTATTGAGTTTAAAAAAGCGAGGATTAGACGTCGATTTGTGGAGAAAATAATTAGACTCATCTGTTCAACTCTGGTTTAAATCTTTTGTGGTAAGAACGTGAATGCCATTGACAAATACGCAGTGACTATCGAATGTTCTCAGAAATTTCATTTGCTAGACACCCAAATAGAGTCTACCCTACTCGTACAAAGATAGGCATCGCCTTATGATTAAAGTCGCTTATCAAACGTAGAAAAGTGAATGTCCTTTCTGAAAACCAATTTAGATCTTATTACGATTGCGTAAGGTTGTAAATGTGTAGGAATATGATTGTATCGGAAGTTTTTGCAGACCCAATAATACATCTTCATCTCATTTGGCAAAGAATGATTATAATTAAAACTGTAACAGAGTGTCTGGTTGTTAAAGTTTGGGGGTTTTAGAGTTCCGTCGGAGGGAACTCTTTTCCAAGCTTTCACTGATACTATGTAGAATTGATGGATGCTTAATCTTGACCAACATCCAGCAAGTACAGTCAGCAAAAAAATCTCTGACCCAAAGATCAAAATATTGCGTAAAATACTAATCTGGACGCCTGCAAACGTTATTAGACTTTCTTTACTGATTGTACCCGGTACTTAACTGTACTCCAAGACTGTTATTAACATCAAATGGCAGATAAATCCAGCAGCTGCGACGCGAATCACTCGGGGCCATAAATCAGGGCCATTTGCATAGTGGACCTTCGTGGGCCACTTTCGCGGGTCCATCTAGCCTACCGTTTATGCCCCGCTAACATTCTGTTTCTGCCGCTGCCGGCGATAATTCCTCGACAGGAGTGTGTTTACATTCTGCCCAACTACTTGAGTATATTATTCCCACTCTTTCACTTTCTCCGAGCAGCACGAGTAGCAGTGCCTAGAGAAGGATCGTGTTGACATATAACTCCTAGACCTCCTAGACCTACTCGTCCTGAGTGCGTAAATTTTAGTTCGAATCACAAATGACCGATGAACGTTAGACTTTTTGTCCATTTTTCCCCCTGCGCGTACAGTTTTCGCATGCACAGGGGAAAAATGGACAGACAGTCCATAAATCCCCTGAACCATTTATTAGCACAATAATAGGCTTATGCCAGAAATCCCCTGGCAGTTCCCCTGCGCAGGGGAGGCCTGTTCGATTAATGTTAGTTTAGTGCTAAAGAATAAGTACAAGTTCGATGAACGTTAGTGCTAAAGACTGCCCGCTGCCCTGCTCCCTGCAGTGGAATATAATATCGCGTGTATACGAGTATAATGGACTAGACAGACATGCCTCGCGGTTTCACCCGCGTCGACTATTACCCCGCAGGAGCCGTTATTCGCGGGAATAACCGCGGGGCGCTGTTAGATCTAAAACTAAAGTATCCAATGTCACTTGTAACATCGGCTATCTGACAGTGAAATGCCGGTCAAAATCGGTCCACCCGTATCGGCAATAAGTCCGAACAAACAGAGACAAAAATTATAAAAGTTGGGTTTTTGTTCAAGTAGGTACAGCCGGGTCTCCTGCGCGTGTTTTTACGGAACATTACACAAAAACAGCGCATCAAAACAAAAAAAGTGAAAACAAAGAGGCGTGTCTTTACACATTAATTTGTCTATGCAAACGTAGAAGATTTCGTTTGTCTATGAGCAAACAATGTTTTATGTTTCCCGCGGTGCATGGTGAACGTATACATTTTGCGAGCCATTAGGTGGCGCGACTTGAATTCCTCTTACAGGTGACTCCTAGATAGGCGGGCTCTGGCAACACTAAGGATCTATAAATCAACAGAAACCTGACAAATGACTTCCCACACAGTCTCACCTAGATCGGAACCAGAATGTAGAATACAAAGGGCTGAGTAATCACATAGGTAATCATATTTGCTAATACCTAGCCGTGTCGCAGGAAAATGGAGTAAATAACAAACCGACTGTACGGCGAACTCACGTACTTACGAATTAGCGTATACATCGAACTGCTATACATTCGATATAGCGTATATCGAACTTGCGTACTTTCGAACTAACGTACATCGAACTCGCGTACTTTCGAACTAACGTACATCGTGATTTCATACTTCGAACTAGAGAAATGAGCCTATGATCGATCTAATATTGACGCAATAATCCTTTGGGGGTAATTATACTCTTAAATTATTCTATGCTCTTAAACTACGGGCTCAAATAGAATAATATTTGGTTTATAAAATATGGTATTATGCACTCATAATTCTTAGATTTGTAAGGTTTAGTTTAAGCTAGTTTTAGTTGATTTTATTTTATTTATACTATTATTAAATAAAGGTTTTATTCTTAGTCACTAAAAAATTATGCATTATCGTAAGTCGAACTATTACTTCTAATTATTCTATACATATATATTATATCACTATACTATATCAGTCACATCACATTATCACGTCCCAAGAATGTTGCCAGTATTGCCAGGACTAATACGAGTATAGTGCTACCGCGTGGGTTCACTCGTAGGCGAGGTGATCTAACGCTTGACCAATTATGGTGAGGTTTTCCTCGATTAATTACAGCTTTATCTAAGGAAACTTCACGAGATGCGATATCGACTAACTTTTATGATATATTTGACTTTGATGGCTCATATTTTGAATTTAATATCAAACTCCTTTTTGAAATCATATTTATTTATGTATTCGCAAAAATGTTTTAAAAAGGCAATTTTTTTTACACATTGTATAATTTGTAGACGCGACTTTGTAACTTCGTAAATAAGAACAGAAGGAAATCGTGGAATGCGGATAGCAAATAGCTTACGCAACTAACAAACATTAGGGTTGTTAAATTTTGTTTAAACTTTGGCTATTTATTTTATAACAGTACAAATTACATATGAACGTGCTGTCACGTAATTTCCCGTTGGAGTAAACAGACAGGAGACGACATCTTTCCGCAAGCTACGATCCCGACTCACCTATTTTGGTTCTTCCACTTTCATTGGTCCTTTGAAACATGCTCTCCCAGATTATTATGGGTACTTTTGACTTAAGGGTTGTCAAACTTCAATTTATGTTTAGATTGCTTCTCTCATCTGTGTCAGTTAGAAAAGCAGAGAATCTAGTTACGGTTTCGAAGAGAAACAGCGAAATACACCAAAATCACTTCTACAATCGTTTCTTCTCTAATTTTCAATTATTTTATTAATATCCTTCACCTAACTAACGGCACTTCAAAAGTATAACAGAAATAAAACTGAAAGTACTTAAATGATCCTTACAAAAAACTCTAAAGCACAGTTAAGCGATTAGCGGCTACAAATCAAAATCAATCACTCAAAAAAGTACCAAAGTGCGTGTGGACCACGCAGTGTGGAGGTTCCGTTAGCGGATATTTCACATGAATGAATAAATCTTTTCTTTTTTTTAGTTATGGCTTCGCACGGTTTGTGCATATAGCCAGTGTCAAGTATTTTAATGAATAAATCTTACTGAACGTGTTCAAAACCATTTTCGTTGAAAGTGTCCATTAGGCCCTGCGCACATTATCGGCATCGGCAAGGAAAAGGATTTTTAGGTGGCAAATGGCAATAAAGTAGAAATTGCCTTGTATATGGTCGTAATAACAAAAAATACCTTTCCTACCTTTCCTTGGAAAAAGGATCCTTTTCCTTGCAGATGCCGATAATGTGCGCCGGGCCTTAGGTGCTCCATGTCTTTTTGTTAATATTTTGGTAATACACCGAGTACCCCGACAGACAGGCGTACGCATTAAACGAATTCATAAGAGATCCCTTTCCGCCATTTGGCTACGGACCCCAAAAAACTAGATGACGCCGTGTGTATTTTTGTTTTTTCTCGTCACCAATCGGTGGTCACCTTAAATGGACCGACATGTTCCATGTGCAAAAAGTGAGTATACATAGTACTATTGTATACTATACTATACAATACTATACACTATACGTCGTCTTTTATAGTACAGTAGTGGTTATGGGTGCGGGCAGTAACGGTACAATATAAATATTGGTACACGCGTGTGTACTGTGTACTTAGGGTACAGTTTCAGAGGTCACTTGCTTTATTAAAGTAGGTATTGAGGATGGGGCTTTTTTATGTACTTCTGTGGTTTCCATTTGATGTTATGTAAAATTATTTAAAACCACATACGAAAGTTCCATCTGTGGTGACATTGTTATTGTAGAAGGAATCAACCGACTAGGGTCACTTCTGGTTGTAATATTTATTTACATCTACAGTCTTACCACAAAATATTTAGACCAGAGTTGAACAGATGAGTCTAAATATTTTCTCCACAAATCGACGTTTAACCCTCGCTTTTTCTAACTCAATAACAAATTCACAAGTTAAATAGATAGGAATGCCAGGTTTGAGTAAGAAAATTATCTATCATCATCATCATCAGCCTGAAGACGTCCACTCCTGAACATAGGCCTCCCGCTTAGACCGCCGCACCGGACGAAAATTTGCTACTTGCATCCACCGGTCGCCTGCGACTTTTTTGATGTCGTCGGCCGGTCGGCCAAATTTTTGCAAAACTAACTAAAATTGGGTCAAGATATCTCAAAATCGAACGACCTAGGGCCTAGTCGAGTTCCCCCAAAACCAACCATGATCTTACAACCATGGAGGTACTAAATCCAATAAATCCGGAACTAAGTGAACATACCGCTCGTTAAATCGATAATGTCACCACTAAGTCTCGAGGTGACATCAGCTCTCGCATTTGGCAATAGGCTGCGCGTGCGCGCCTCCGCGACACCCACGGATGGTAAACACCTTCGATGGGGGTATGTACCTACTGGGCCACCACGGTTACAGACATTTCACGAAGACCGATTAGCCAAGGATGTACTCGTAGTAGTGCCGATAGAAAAGCGTGTCTGTGTGAGTGTCGTGTATTCACAAACATGGCTGTAAGCGGCCGATGGCGGTTACGACGACGCGTAACGACGTAACGGCGTAACGACGCATAAATATTTGTGTGATCCACAAATATTTGTTTCCAGTCTGGGTGTTATGTGTAGGTGAAATTATATGTCTGTAAACGGTAGCCACGACACAGGAGAAATCCTTGTGAGACTAAACAAAAATAGGAGACCACAGCTTAAAATATTTGGTTGCACTGAAACTGTTAAGGCGGTATCAGACGGTTCACTTTTCGTTCATTTTTGTCTTTCATTCGGCATCTTTCACTCGAAATGATTCGTCTGAACCCCAAATGAAACAAGAGTGCCGAATGAATTCATTAATGAACCGATCCGACAATGTTAGATTTTGTCATTCGGCATCTTTCACTCCAACTGCGAATGAACGGAAAATGAACGGTCTGCACACAGAGAGAACGTTCACTCGGATTCGGCCATTTTGTCTTGAGCTCGGTAGCAGACGCACGTCTCGTTGCGTCACGGAAAACTGGCAGCAAAATGGTGTTCAAGTGGAATGAGCAAATTACGGTGCTGTTTTTGGAACATTATTGAAATTATCAATGTTTATGGAACCACAAACTTGACGAATACAAAGATCGAACATTACGTAGAAACGTTATAAAATCCCTAATTAGTGATTTAAACTAATTTTTTAATAACTTTTGGATTAAATGGTCACAAATTAAACGGATTCCGAGACGCACGACTTCATTCGATGACATATTTTAAAGTAAATAACAGATGAACGTTCTTTTCTTTGCCATTCGCAGTAAGTCGTGTGAACATGGAATGAAAGAAAAATGAAGCATTCATTCAGTGAATGTTCACTCGAGTGAACTGTCTGATATCACCTACGGATGTAGGGCTATCTTGTTCTAGCTAGCACTAAGGGTGCAAAACAAGAGCGTCATTGCCCTGCAAGTGTGCCTAAATTCACAGTTCACCCTACTAATATTATAAACGCGAAAGTTTGTGAGTATCTATGTATGTTTGTTGCCCTTTCACGCAAAAACTACCGAACGGATTTTGATGAAACTACACAATAATATAGCTTACATATCAGAATAATACATAGGCTACAATTCATAAATATATATCGTATATTATCCAAGCACGGGTGTAACCGCAAAAATTGGAATCCAGATCTTCGTGATCGAAACGCTGCAGTCGAGCACGCCGGAGCTCCTATTTAATATGCAGGCGGAGGCACTGATAAGCAAACCTTGAACCGCACTCTTGGCCTTGGCGATTATGTCAGCCTGTACATGTATTAATGGCATTATGGTACCGTCTCTGGACTCCGTGTATTCAACTACTTTGAAGTCAATCTGCGACCGTAATAAACAGTAGAAGATGGCAACTCAAACCTAGCCTCAAAGTCTCCGAAGTGCAAACTTGAGCCCAATAAATTGGTGTCGCCTTTCCATCGCCGGCTTTCGTTTTCACTGAAACACAGGCTTCCTCTCAATGATGACGGGCCACAGCCTTCTCTGCTGCCCATAGAGGGACCACTAGATATCACAACTCCTTGAAAATATCCTTCGAGGGTTCCAAGACTCGGTTTCGTCGCGAAATATTCCATCTAAGTTTAACATTACACTTTGCTACACATCAGGTAAAATATTAACTAGCTAAAAACGGGTCTAATTCGCGCACAAACAAATATCAAAATATATAATTTTGACATACCTCGACGTCGCGAATTTGACCCGTTTTTAGCTAGTTAATATGTTTCCTGTTCGCGAAAGTTTAAGAACTTCTATCAGGTAAAATGATTTGCATTCTCCTTTTGCCTGATATGTAACAAAGTATCGATATATATATCGGAATACGATTTTTTGTTTTAGTTATGGCTTCGCACGGTTTGTGCATATAGCCAGTGTCAAGTATTTTATTTTAAGTATTTCTTAATTTCACATTAAGAAAGTCACAGCAATGTTATAGCAATCGTGGTCAAGTAGTCAAGTCAATTATTTACATCGTCAGTCACGATTCAGTAAAGTAGTGGATGCTTTACTGAGTCTTCCTGGGAGTTTTGGAAAAAATGCGAAATGACACGTTTTTTGAGTTTATATCATTCGCCTACACTCGTGCACGTTAACGAACACTCAATGGTTAATATTCCACCAATATTACACATTAACACTCGAAGAAACACAAGTTTGAGCTAATAATACAAAACCAACAACGTCTCACTATCGGATTCCCGCCAAAACTCCAGTTTGGCTGTTACCAAGTACCATTGGCGCCTACATAATGACAGATCAGTCCATAAAACATTTAGAATATATCCGAATAAAATTACATTTTCGTATCTAACTAACTAAACTAGTTTTACTAATTTGGAGCGGCGGGCGCGGGTCCTTGATCGGATTCAAGACTTAAATATTATGTAAGACAAAGTTTGAAATAAATACATACCTAGGTAAGTACCTGCCTACCTAATTGTATAGTTTTAAGGTTCTATGTTCGGCAGAATGCTATTTTTTTTTCTAAGGAAAAACGCTATACCTATCCTAAAATAATCGATTAGACAGAATTTACAACGTATAGTAAAGGATACGAAATTAACGATATCATTAATAAAATTAATCGATAACAGGTCGTATGGCGAATAATATTGTCTTGAGTATTTCATGAACTACTATGCAATCTCTGAGAATTCTGGCAATTTCATGACTTGCGAAACGATGCCATTGACCCCTTCTAAATGCGAATCGCGAATACCATCCGAAAACGATCCGTTTGCCCTGAATTACTTTCCCAATTTGTATCTAAAACTATTCCGTGGCACGCGAATTCAAACGAGAATCGTGGCTTCATTGCGGGATTGAGAATAGCGCCATCTAGCGGGGAGTAGCGAACGGTCTGAGCTGGAAAATTAAGTTCCTCATTAATGATTTTATTTACTTAGGTACCTACCTATATAATCTTAGCACTACAGTTTAAGTTCGTTTTATACATTATACAGTAAATAACTTTAAACTTAATTTAGGGTACCCGTTTATAAATATACATTTCGTGCGTGTAAAACGAGCTGTTAACTGCAGAATTCCAAAAAGCAGAATAAAACCAACCCACCAGACGTAACATCATCAAACAACACGAAATAAATCAGTGCACCAACAAAACTGTCCTCATGCAGTGCACCCGACAGATGTAATGTGCAATGAGAGCAACACGCATTGCAATGCAATGCATTTTGCTCTCGTTAGGGTAAAACTCACCAGGGCATGGGAGTATTGTCGGTATTATAAGTATGTCGGTAGGTAATTAGGTATATCTTATATTTTTATTACGCGTTTAACAAGCTGCGCTTCAATCTGCTAGTATCATGTTTTTTCCAGGACGTGATATTACCTTAATTATGTCCAATTCCATCAAAATTCATTTAACTGTAGGTATATCGCTGTATGCTAGTTACTATATCGACACAACGAAAGAGGGAGACCAATAACGTGATCGAGACAGTCCCAAAATGCAAAGTTCCCAAACTAAAAGCTTCTCCTAATGTCAAATTCATCTCGAACTCAAAATAATTTCTCGATTCAAAATAATTTCTCTAAAAACGGCCAAATTATTTGAAAAAATTAATAGCGTCTACTTATGTAATAACTAATAAATTATTTCATTGTGAGCGCGGTAAGCTTTAATCCTTGTGACCAATCTGGGCAGATGGCTAATAAGGTTACAGGAAGATGCGACTTGCGACAAAAGAACAAACTTCTGACATTAATTTGTATTTATGTCGCAAAACACAGATTGTTTTAAGTGGCGTAAAACAATTTGGCATGCCTGCTTCGAGTATATTATCCTACTTATCTTATTAATATTATAAAGGCGAAAGTTTATGCGTATGTTTTTCACTCCTTCACGCTCAAATCCCTGGACCAACTTTAGTGAAATTCGGTATGGAGGTAGCTAACCCATTGGATTAACACAGGTTTCTAAGGTTTTCTATTAAGTATATAAATAGCGGGTATCACCGTGGGGCTCAGCCAGTTCATAATATATTAGTAGGTACATATTGTTATGTTTAATTCCATTCCTTGCTTTGGAACTAGGTATCTAAGATAAGATAGTATTAAATCATCGGTGGGGGTTCACAAACGACCCAAAAAAATAAAAAATAAAACATTTTGGTCAGAATCTAATACAGAGATTGACTATAAAGATTTTTTTAATTTGTTGATTATTGTTATAAAAAATACGTGCGATTGCCTACGTGACATCAAAGACGAATGCACCAGATTTTAAAATACCTAACTTCAAGATACAGTATCAAAACAATGATAATGTCAAAGAAATGTCTTGTAATACCATGTGCTACAAAGATAATCCACATATTACATGTTTTCTTTAGATAGATAAGCAAGGACTTCACATTTCTCATACCTACCTATCTATCTAGCATAGTAATTATATTACTATCCTACTAGTCTTATATCGTATCAGTTTAAGTAGTATCGTAAAAAATTGAATTAAAATTGCAGTTCATAATTCTTATTCAATCATAAATTAAAAATTGCTCGGACAGCAAAATACTCGTAATAGTAGGTATAAAAATCAAGGGTCAATCAAGTTCAGTTTAGCGCCATCTGTTACGTTTATAGTAAACTACTTGCATGTACGTGCAGTGGTCCACTTCGTATTGGATTATGGAAAGGATTGATGCACTCATAACAGATGGCGTTACCTGTATTTTGTGTTGGTATATTGATTTCGTAAACAAACAGCTTTGGACGTGAATTTTGGCACATTTAGAATAGGTAAGTACCTATATTTTGTTCATATACAAATATTTTTGAAATGTTTGTAAATGCCGTAAAACCCGACTTATAATAAAATGTAACTATTTTCAAAACTAGAATTTTCGCTGAATTTTGTACTTAATAAATATTGCTTATTATAATTATGTACTTACCTACCAATTGCAGTCATAGCACATACGTTTCCGTACGAAATGCAGGATTTACACAAAATGATATTTTAATAGAATTTAAGAAACCGCTCACATTACTGTTGGTGTGTTACATGAAATGGACGAGCACATTTATATCAATGTCATTAATCAAATATGTCAATTAGAAAGTAATATAACTAATTAGGTTACTAATTGTAACCCTACCTGCTGTGAAATATAGGTAAGTAATAAAATTATAAAAGTAATATAACTAATTAGGTTACTAATTGTAACCTACCTGCTGTGAAATATAGGTAAGTAATAAAATTATAAATACTACATACTCAGTAAAATACATTTCTAATTATTAGCTACAAGTAACAAGTCTAGTGTCGTTTAGTAATACCTACTATGTTTAGATAAATAAACATGCACTTAGCTATTCCATTCAATTCAATTTTTTTAAATTATTGCACGTGTTGTATTATTCTACTACGGCAAAATGGGTCCACCTGCAAACATATTTAAACGAACTTTTGTAGGCAACCTACTTATACTTAAGTACTTTCCTATATTTCACATTTTAATTCTATTAAAAACAATAGGTTTATGTAATAGCAGACTTTAAGTTCATTACTGCTTAGTAAATTCGGAACAAAGCATCAGTTTGGTACACTACAATAATAATTATTATTGAATTCTCTTATTTAGTATAGTCGTTAGCCCTACCACGAGCAGAGACAAGTGAAGAAGTCATTTCACTCATTACAATCAATAAAAACTCCATTTACTATAAGTGTTCGACGCTGTAAACTGAAGAACACTCTAGTTATAATTAGATCACAGTTTATTACAGCTATACTTACCTGATGGTAAAAGGCGACGCAGTTTCTATGCCCCTTAGCCTTTTCAGCTATTTTGTGTTCATAGCTACGGCGATGTAAGCTATTTTTATGACTATTCTGATAAGTTTTATTTTATCTAGTTTTACGCCAGCACTGATAAAATGAATTATCACAGCGTTCTCTTGGAAATTGGAGCTGAAATGGGACGATTAAACTTGGGGCGAAGTGACGGGAACAAAAATGCGAATAAAACGCGAAATAAATAAATGATTTGTTACACCGAACATTTTTAAAAGTAAATACAAACATCGCAAACGAACTTGATGGTTTGCTACAGCGACGGCTGGTGTGCGAATGGACTCTCATGTTGCATCGGTTGTTTCGCACCGCGATAGGAATGTGGTGCGAAGAGATGGTGTTGATTTTTGCAACAACCAAAAGTTTTGGAAATCTGGAGTGTACCGGTGGAAAAAGAGTATCTAGTCAAAAAGTACCAGGGTAGCATAAGACATAAGGAGGCTTCGTTTATTGTACTATCTAGTGGGACTTTGTTTTGGAACTATACCAGGTAGAAGTACCAGGGTAGTATACGACGCGAGATGGTCTCGCCTTTTTTTTCATCCAGTGGGAATGTTTTGAAGGTAACATCAAATGTAAGACAACTCTAAACCCTAACTCTAAGTAAGTACCTCCCATTCATCACAATCACACATTCTGAGGAAGTGGTAATGTTTGGTATCCGCACCTGACGCTGACGAGTTGTGCCTTCCTTCCTGCTGGCCGTCTCACCTCTATTATTTGATTAGCGATTGCGAAAGAGGTTTTGTAATATTTACCTGGCACCTCCTTGGTTTGTTTTCATAGTGGCCAGTTTGAAAATGGAAACCTTACCATGACCACAAAGAAAATAATCTTATCGTAGTAGGTAGGTACGTCATATTTTTACCGGGAAATTTTAGATTAGGATAGATTTTGAATAATTCTCAACCATTTGTTAATTTAATGTAAGTAGTTACATAGCATATTAATTGTACCAATATTAAGCTATGAGTTTTGCCACATGAGCGTAATTTTTTACTAGCCCTTACGTAGTCCCTGAATGTTCGGGAACATGAACTAATGAATGTGGCCATAATATTATAACGTACAGTATAATTTCCAGTTGTCTCCTAAACTGCTCAGAAAGTTTCAGTATAGCATCCACCACTTTACTGGATGCAGTGTGATATTTACTTGTTTTATAGTCTGACCTTGCGCGGATTTATCTACATTTCCTGTTACGAACGATAAACAGGCATTATTAATATACCTTTACACAATGTGACGAGTCTTTTAGTAAGTAAGTACAGTACGAATCAGGCGTCATCTCGCCCAAATGGGCGAGCTGTCCCTATTTAAATTTACCTATTTTAGGGGTAACTCACCCGATACTGGAACACAAGGCATTCTCAAAGGAAAGTAAATAAATAAATGGCTGAAGTAGGAAATATTCTACGGCAAATCGTAGTACAAAACATACTTACTACAATATAAGAATACTTATTACATAAGGAACCGTATCAAGGGTTATCTCTACAAGATCTACAATTTCTGCCATTCCGGTCGTACCTATGTCAAGTTCGTCAAACCGGGAAGCGACGGGAGCAGCATCTATTCTCGTCCAACTGAGTTTTATTGCCCTCTCACTCTTCCGTCAACACTTTTACTTATGTCATAATGTTTGGTGAAGGGTGGATTAGGAATAAGGAAGTTTGAGAAACTTTCCATAAGAACATATGGGTGAATATACAAAAGTTGGGTAACTTTTCGGGATATTTTGTTTATGATAGTTTTTTCAATCAAATTCCTTCTAATTCGCGTTATAAGGTAGCTAATCTAGTGAACATATTGCTCATGATAGGGCCAGTCACTTTTTAAAGTAGATGCGGAGATATTTAGTTTTTTCCGAATTTGACTGCCAGGGGACTGACGAGAGTGACAGAGTACTGATAAAACACACAACTTCAGTAGATATGCAAGCAATTTATTAAGATTAGAAGAAATCTCTTAGAAAGTAATCATCATCATCATCATCAGTCTGAACACGTCCATTGCTGAACATAGACTGCCACACCAAACGACAATTTGCCACTTGCACCCACCGGTTGCCTGCGACTCTTGATGTCGTCGGCCCATCTGCGCCCAATCCCATACACTGCGTCTTCCAGTGGTCGCCACTCTAGAACCTTTCTGCCCTATCGGTTGTCAGTTCTACGAGCGATGTGACCTGCCCATTGCGACTTCGGCTTGCAAACCCTTAGAGCTATGTCGTAAACTTTAGTTTTTTTGGCGAATATCCTCGATCCGGATTTTATGGCGCAAAGAAACTCCGAGCATAGCTCTCTCCATCGCCCGCTGTGTGACTTTGAGCTTCTCCAAAAGGCCAGCAGTTATGGAACACGTCTCAGTTTCATATGTCATCACTGGTAACACACACTGGTTGTAGACTCTTGTCTTCAGGCACTGTAGAGTTTTGGACAAGAAAATGTCACGCAACTTCGCGAACGCTGCCTATCCGAGTTGGATTCTTCGGGCGACCTCTTTGCCGAAGTTGGACCTGCCTAACTGGACGATCTGGCCAAGGTTGTTGTACTGTACAACAACTTCGAGAGTATCGTTCCCAACGAATACCGTCACGGGTACAACATGGCCATTGGAAATGAGTTTTGTCTTCTTCATGTTCATTTTAAGACCCACCTGTTGGGAAACGCTACCGAGGTCGCTGAGCATAGTATTGAGATCTTCCAGAGACTCTGCCATGATGACTATATTATCGGCACAACGAAGGTAAGTGAAGTATTCGCCATTGATGTTGATGACGAATCCGTTCCAGCCAAGATCTTGAAAACGTCCTCCAATGCGTTCGTGTTCAGTTTCGGAGAAATAACATCTTCCTGTCTTTTAGTGTCTTCATTGTAAGATCATTGGGAATGTAAGCAGTCACCTGATGCACCAAGAGTGTCCCCTTAAGGCGATCATTTGAGACGATTAGTCGTTAATCAAGGTGTCGTTAATCGTCAATCAATCTGCTCGATATCACAGCCGTCAATCACCGTAACTTTTATACCTGGACTGGACATCTCTCGCGGATAAGAGAAGCAAACTCCATCTTGTTAGTTTTATCACCTCCTGAAGCAATCACTTGCTCAGCTGTTCACTTGCATGTGACCCCTATACTATCGGGTACCCTCTTCCCATGTCCGGCTTCATGAAAGATCCAAGAATTAATATTTTTCCATTATTATCTAGTTAATCGTTGCTCCCGAGGCGTCATGTCTTTAATATATATGTTTTGTACCTTTTCTTTCCTTTTTAATTATTGCAACTCTTGTTTATCTTTGTATTCGGCTAGTATGTTGGGGTTGCTTTTAATTTTAGCTAAGTTAGCTTTTACGGCTTCTCTTTTCTTTTTCAATATAATATCTTTCCAATCCTCAGACGTGGTTTGTTTTTCTTTTGGAGCAAATGATGTTTTAAACTGAAATAGTAAAACAAAAATGCTTAGACACGCTCAAAAAGTCAGTACCCTGGAAACACGTCAGTCCTTTGGCGCAATATTTGACAGCGGACTGACGCCAACGGACTGACGAACCCTACATGAATTTGAAGTTATCTTTAGAACTAACGTTTATTTTAATAATTTTGAATATCAAGAAGCTACATCTTGACAAATCAAAGTTAACTATGTATAAATTTAAACATAACACAGTTTTACAAGGAAATAGCGACTTACCATAGGACTGATATTCTGTCTGGATCTGCCCGCGTTCACACGACAAACACAACTCTAGCACTGGAACAGTAATGTCGGCCGGACAATGGCTCGGTCTGCAGTTAGCTTTTGTATCAATCTTGAAATTTAACGCGCATTTGAATTTGAGTCGCCGGTATTTAGCAGAAAATTCAAATTTGAAAAACACACAACGGACTGACGCATAAAACCGAACACAAAGTTTCTTATTATTTTTACAAAATGGTGCAAATGTTATAGTATGAAAGTTGTGATTATATAATAATAAATACATCAAAGATTATAGTGATATAGTAAGATTCATTATTTTAAAGGTAATACTTTATACACAGCTATTTGATTGTGCGATTTTGTGATTGTGACACGCCAAAGTACTGACTTTTTGAGAACATTTTGTGAAGTTTTACAAGTTTGTATTTAAAATAAATAGCTAAAACTGGGTGACCACATAAAAGCCTTTTAATTGTTTTAAAATTAATCGTAAAATATAAACAAAATATAATTATACATTGTTTTATTGGCTGGTGACATGGAGTTACCCAATTTTTGTAGAATCACCCATATTCATAAATATTTTTTTTTTTAGGGGCATACTCCGATACAAAAGTTTTGAAAAAAAAAACAACTAATTTAGGTTTACGCACGCAAACTGTAGGTAGAATCCGCATGGAAAAGTAATCATCTCAATTTTGAGAGATATATTTTATGCACTAGATTGATTGAATAAGACTGTTGTACAATAGCATCAACTTCATCACCATCTTGGACTTGGGAGTCATCTCGGCCAAAATACTGTCGGCCGAATGAATCTTGGTAGTAATGGTAGTCCCAGACTTATGTCAGAGTGTGTCAGGCCGCAAGCCCTAGGGCCTCTGACGTGGCACAAGACCCGGCGCCTCGGCACCTCATAAATAAATATTATATCATTTTTATAAGCATTTGTATACAGCATACCGCGATGAACCTAACCCTCCTTCGACAGTCGCGGTCTTCCTTGACATTTACATAATAAAACATTCATTGATATGTAAATTTGGATCGTTCCTTCTCAGATATCCAGCAAAATTATGTACTTATCTTATGTAAATTATGTAGGCAAATATAATACAAAAATAAATCGGCTTATTCAGATTGCCCTTGGTATATTTCTTACTTATTGAGATTAAATATTACTATGCATAATTTAAATAGGTACCGTCTTTATCTATTAATACTACACGTAAACTTGGGAAGTATTTTCATATCTAATCTTTGACGAGGTAAATTCTTTTAATTATCTTTTGTTTGATATAAATAACATTTGAGGCAAGCGTGCCTCGCGTTTATTAAAAAAGTTAAAAGAATCCTGGCTCTGAAATTGTTGGAGTATTTGTTACCTACCCATTTGTATTTCAGAAATATTTTTTTTTAAGCGAACGTTGTTAATTTTGAATAATAGTAAGAATGTTATTTCTTTATTGTTCTGAAATCTGAACTGTGTAGGTACAATTTTGTGATCATCCATTTTTTTTTGTTTTAGTTATGGCTTCGCACGGTTTGTGCATTTAGCCAGTGTCAATATTTTACTTTTTAGGTAGGTACTTATTATTTTCACAATATGAAAGTCATAGTATTAAAGCAATCTTCGTGTAGTCAAGTCGATTATATAGCAAAAGTCACGATTCAGTAAAGTGGCGGACGCTTTACTAAAACTTCCTGGGAGTTTTGGAAAAAATGCGAAACGACATAGTTTTTGGGTTTACATTATTTGCCCACACTTAGGCACGTTAACGAACACTCAATTATTAATATTCCACCAATATTACACATTAACACTCGAGAAAAAAATACAAAACCAACAACGTCTCACTATCGGATTCCCGCCAAACTCCCCTGGACAATTTTATGATTATGAGCTTCATTTGGCACTTGCTGACTGTACCTTTTCACATGCAAGTTTACCTAGGCGTGATCAAAATGCACTCAAAAGTTGAAAACCATTTGACGTGTGACCTGCAATTGCACTCAGTATCCATTTAAATAAAAATCAATACACAGATGTGACCGATTAACACTGGTTTTACGTGTGACCAAATTACACTATACCTATGACGTAATTACACTAACCCCTTCGTATTATATAAATCGGCCAAGTGCGAGTCGGACTCGCGCACGAAGGGTTCCGTGCCATTATCCATTAAAAAGAACAAAAACAATCACGAATATTTATTTTATTCTGTTTTATAGTGTTTGTTGTTACAGCGACAACATAATATACGTACATCATCCGTGAAAATTTCAACTGTCAAACTATTACGGTTCATTAGATACAGCTTGGTGACAGACAGAGGGACGGACGGACGGACAGACGGATGGACGGACGGACGGACAGACATACAGACAGACGGACGGACGGACAGCGAAGGCTTAGTAATAAGGTCCCGTTTTACCCTGTGGGTACGGAACCCTAAAACGGCGATATTTTCCAAATCGTTACCATAAAGATAAAGCACTCGGACTGCATTCAATAAAACGTAAAAGTCGATACATGCAAATGGTGATTCTAATTGAATTGACCCCAGCGCCGCGTACGATTGAGCGGTTAAAAAGTTTATAACGGTACAAGATACAAGCGGAAGCGATTGAAAAAGGTGCCGATTTAAAATGTGGACTGTTCGTCAAAGTGTGTTTGGGTACTTTTTCCAATAATTGGCAATACCTAATTGTTTCTTTGAGTTCGACATTTCCTCCGAATGCCAAAATAATTGGACTTGAGCTAATAGAGAATACGAAGAGCTTGAAATAGTTATATGTACTTTATACATAAATAACAAGACCAGAAAGAGATATTAAAACAGAATATTCATTTTAATACAGTACCTAACGCGTTTTTCCTGTTAGAGTAAGACCTACGCAGAGAATTTCCACATGTCTACAATCCTGACATACCTACCTCTGTCGCTTCTACCAATGTTTTGGGCCACTCGCGATCAGCGTTTATGATAACGAGCGTGGGCGCCAGTTATTGACATTAATATGTACCGATATGTTTTGTTATCTTCCTACTAAACGAGCCCAATATTATTGAATACAGCATCGCCCCACGGATTTACCCACATTGACTACGACGATGGAAAAGTGTCCATCCCTTGCGTTTTACAGGACTACTCATGATGTCGCAGAGATTATAAACTACCTATAGGTAAACCAAAGCCGGCTAAGCTGTTTCAGCATTGAGCGGCAACGAACGCTTTCTTTGTAATATTAGTAGTTATTTTTTAATTATTATTATCACTCGCACGCTCTCGAGCGCAGAGCAGTGCCACGTAAAATTTTCAAATGCAAATTACTGAGCCCTGTAACTTTTATTGGTAGGCGTGGAGTTGCAATCAGATGAACAACCTGCTCGCCTCGACTGTGTAAGAAAATATTTATCATAACAAAATGTTCTACCCCTAGAGTTGATTTGGTAAACCTTGCAACTAAGTACACAAGAAGGATACCACAATATAAGGGCCATGAACTAGTCACTCCACGTAACACCTCTGAACAGTGACAGAATTTCCTCAATTTACGAGTGAACTAAAAGCCTACGCTTAAATCCTTGAGTGGTAACTACGTCGCACTTTTAGGTCACCAAAACTATGATAACGATCTTTTAATAGAACTAGAGTATGATATGACATCACCTGTTTGTGCAGGTGCCCTTAACTTATCTTATCTCAAGGTTTTATCTATTAGGAAACTGATGAGATTCAAGTCGTATACCAAGGATTTGTTTTAATACGGCATAAATCCATGCTGTACCTATTGATTTAGTTCGTAAGTTAACTTCAACTAGCAAAAGACACAACTTCAACTGACAGTAATTTCAGCTATATTTTTTATAAAGAAATGTGGTCAATGGTGGGCATTGGTCACCATGCTGGCAACGTTGTCCCACTGTAAATTATTAGTCCTAAATAATTATATGTCAGCATTTTGGTCACGAGCAAATCTACGACTCTCGCTAAATCCAAGTTCCCTAAGGTTAGAATACTTCAGCCGTTTGATAGATTCTTCCAATGAACAACAGTAGGGCGAGCAGGAACCTCTATCGAGAAAGTATTCAATACTGTCAAATTTGTTTTAGATTTGATCAGTACTCCTACAATAGGGCGAGCTCGAACATTTTAACGGTTTGTATCGTTAACGTATCAATCAAGGTAATTAAACCGTTCGCGTACCTACGCAGCTTGTCGATATTGCAAGGCGCTGATCAAATCTATAACAAATGTGACAGTTAACGTATCGAATACTTTCTTGATAGAGAGTCCTGCTCGCCCTACAGTACTTAGTTTTTTAGTATAGAGAGACCAAAGATTCAGGCTTTATTAGGTCAAATTTTGCGAGTCAATTTTGATTCAGTTTCACGGTTTCCCAGTTCCAGATGACTGTACCTAACCTAACTATTAAGTTTCGGAGAAAATATTACAATTTATGGTGACAGCAAGCTGATCTGATTAATAGCGAAGGAAAGTGGACACCGGAATGGCTCAGCTCAGGCTAACGCACATTGATGGTTTTTAGGCTCATTTTGAATAGCTTTCAACGATTTTATACAAAAATGTATGCTTCACTGTATGGAAATAATATGTATATTTCGATTCAACTATAAATAAGTTGTTGTATCACTCTGTAGTATTAGGCAGGTAGGTACGTCGCCTTGGTGGTAGGTTTCTAAAAAATCCATTCGTAATTGGTGTATGACAACTTGTCAAAACAGCTTCTAAGAAGCAATTTTTATCACAGTTTGATGAGCCCCTTTGTACTTTAAGTCAGTGGTATAGATATCAAAATTGAATAATGAGAAATCAAGTACGATGAAAGTGCTTCGCGACTGGAATAACCAGTTCATCCAATGTAGCAAAAACAAAGAAATAAAATACATCCAGGTATTCTGGGTCCGAGTAGCCATTGCAGCTGTTATTGTTTAAAATCTCTGTTTACTGTGTATTTAATCAACATTGTACATTTTGTGCATGATGATCACAGCTTAGAGGGAGGAAATAACGTATTTTATGCCGAATTCCCTTCTCCTTTCGATCCTGTCAGTGCTTTCTAATGGTAGGTCTGTGTATTTATCATTCTACCCACTGCAGGCTAAACCTCTTCTTTATCACGCTATTCATCACTACTTATAATAATCTACTCCAAATACCCAGTATATTCTAAATATAATTAATAAATAAAAATTTCAATAGCAGATTTACGATAAACATACTGACATAATAAGTAGGTACCTAATCTGGAAAGATTCACTTCAGTTATCTGAAATAACTTACGTGCAGGCGCGTCTAATGTGTCTTAAAGAGATTAAAATCACTAGCAATTATTAGGCATTTATATCGTTTACAACCATCACAAAAAGTTAAATGCATTAATTTGCTGAGAAATACACAGTCAATTAATGAGATAGCATCGAATAACTGGTAAATGGATCGATTTTGATACCGATGTTAAATACTTTAACTTAGTTGAATACTTTCTTAATAGACCTTCACGTTTAAGAATCATTAATGACAATCAACATCGCCACCAAACCAATTACATTCTTGCTTCTTTTGTCGCGTTCTTGTGATTTTTGTATTAAATCCAAAATAAAGCTTAACAATTTAGAAATTTATACCTAATTGTAACGTTGTCCCAGTTAATAGGATTCAAAATATTATACGGGTCTCAATTTTTCCTTTTCCATATTATTATCCAATGGTTTGCGTGAAAAAACAATAATCAACACACGCGACGAGCGGAATTTAGACCGCTGACGCTAGCGCTTGTAACTCGCTCCGCCTTCCAGTGTTGCCAATGACGTGTTCGTACGTCGTAATTCGGGTAATCTTTTTGAATGGGATCTTTCTTACCATGTTTGGAACGCGGTGCGAGACGCTCCATTGAGCCAATGAGAATTGGGTCAATTTGCACCACAGTCAGAAAATTAAAAATCTTTTGTGTATCGTTTTGAAGCAAAATTTGTTAGAATTATGCTAGCAGCAGTGGTTGGGAGCATAATCAATCATAAAAGAACGCGGTTCAATTAACAAAACAATTTAATACTAAAGTGCATACGCCTAACACCTGCGCACGCGCAAGTTAGTAGGTACAACTGATCGGCACGAGTGTGATACGATCTAATAAGTAGTACATACAAACATGCTCATACAATAGAGATTTATTTTTACCGTCGACCTACGACAATGTATATGGGCGCGGTGCGCGGTGCCCAAAGGTTTGTGAGCAGAACTGACACATTGTCATGCTTTATGCAGTTTACCTACATCACATTCCAGATAACTGACATTGTTGGTTGTTTTATCGACAATTAATTTAGGTAGGTACGTAGCCTATTTATTTATTTTCAAAAAATCTTTTTTATTTCTAGTAAGTAGATTGAAATAAGAAAAAAATAATTTCTTTTTTTTATAAGAGGCCGACAGAGTAAACACAGTCGTGATGCTCTCGACGTCTATAACAAGGGAGAACTAACCTATGAAGAGGGTTGGTCTGATTTGGCAGGCCATATAACTTTTTATATAACTTTTTTATGCCCATATTCTAAATCACGGTAAAATGCGCTTCTGCACTTAACTGATCGTTGCGGTAGGTCAGTGACATAAGGACGTATGTTTACCTATAGGTATTATACTACATGTGGGCGAGCACTGCATGGTTTTTGCTCGATATAAGCGTTGATTTATGCTCTAATGCTCACGTTTAACCGATAGCCGACCACTTATGGGAGGTTATTGACTTGCTGATAAGATTTAGTGATTAGAAAAGCTCACGCGGTAAACTTTAAGCCACAAAGACACTTGGTCACTTGTAGGATTATCTGACTCTCCCGCTTAATCTCGGAGTCCTCAATCAAAGGAGTTTTAGATTTCACAAAATAGAAAACATCATGCTAAATCTCAGTAAACAATTGTCAGCAAGGCGAAGGTTACATTCCTTGTGATTATCTGATTCAAACTTAGCTTGAAAACACAATCTCAAGCCCTAACAGGTGGGAAGACTAATGAAAAAAATCCATCACATGACAAGACTACAAAAATAAGCCCTTTTCATTAAAAAAACTTTCTACCCAAGCCAGGCTGTATAAAATTATCGCAATTGCTTTTGCCACATTACCAGTAAAAAGAAAAAGAATAAAAAAACTTGTCTTGTCTATGGAATGCAATCCACGTGCGCCATCCCGCTAACTGCTGATCCATTGCCGTGGTGTGATGAATACGAGAGAGTCACTCGAACGTGTACTGGTACAGGTTGGGTTGGTTTTTGTTTATGGTTTTTGTTATAGGTAGTGGTGGGAATTGCCAGCATATCCTGTAGAAAAACGTAAAATGTAAATTTAATGTAGGGTTTCTTAATATGAGATGAAGTGTCAGAAGCATAGTATATGATTGATTTATTAGTAATTTATCTATATAAGTATATTATTATAATTTAAGTGCTGTTCATGGTAAGCGTCGCGCGCTTATAAACGAAAATTTCTCGGAACTAGCTTCGGTCAAATATACCTACCTGATTTCGGCTATAATTGCAACTCAGGCTTATAATATCCATCCACGTACCCTTATCTCGCGAACTACACACCTACCAGAGCTGCACCCGTATATTCTACCGTTCCACAACTTTCCTCGCGGATCGATGACACTAGAAACTGCGCACGCGCATTATCCATGCATGAGTGGCGAAAAACAACAGCCCGTGACAGGTGGCGCACCTGGTATTGTCTCACGTACAAATTGCTTCACAATGGGTCGTGTAATATATTTATTCCTCAGAAAATACGGGGCTTGATCCCAAAATAAAAAATTAAAAAAAACTCCCGACTGCGTAAAAAAATAAAATTGTAACATTACCTATCCTAAATTAACTAAATAAAAAAAAAAACTGATGTGCCCTTTGTCGTAATTAAGGTTAGGACGGCAGTTTAAAAGTGGAACAATAAAACCAAACAAAGGGAGCACTCACTACAAAGAACTGTTAGACGTGTTATTCGAAACTTTAAATCATCTAAAGTAACAAGTTCTATAGATAGCAAACATCTGTCATCCATCGCGCTTGTAGCGTAAACAAACCCTCTGTTTTTGGATACATAATCCCTTCCTTGTTGGTTTTCGAAGAGAAGCGAAGCATTACTAGACTATTTAATGGATTTAGTAGGTAAGTAGATACTATCATCATCACAATTCATAATATCCTCCCACTGTTATTACGGGCCTTGGCGTTTCAGTCTTTCATGAGGAAGATTACCTAGACCATACATTCTAAAGATCTGAATTTATTGGCAGACCACATTATACCCACCCCCTAAATAATTGTCGGGCACAAACCAACTATCCTGTTCATATATTATATATATATTATATCACTAAAAATGGCCGCATGGCGCATATAAACAGGATAAATGGCACCAGCCATACAAGCCCTCTTAATTATATCCCTAGACGGTTGTGAAGAATTTATTGGCTAATTGTACTTATTCCGAGCCTATCTCAACTAGATTACAATTACGGTGCTTCTAATCGTTGTCGTTATCGAGAAATGGAGACAGGTAGATAACTGTACACCGATGACATAGCCACACAAATTAACTTGGTATGGGTAGGTAAAGTAAGTTTTTTTCTTTTGCATCTGAAGACGCGTTTATTTAAAAACTTATTAAAAATTATCTGTGGTCGGCGCAATAATTTTTTGGCGGGAAGCCGAGAGCGTGTCATTTTCTTCTGTTTTGGCTTTGCACAATTCATAATAAACGTATGTACCTATATTTAATAATACCGATGTATCCAATACTATTCTTCGTATTAAGTAGTGTGAAGCGAATGTGAACCCAAAAACAGTCATTTCCATTCAGCCTGCTACTGATTAGAAAATTCAAGGCTAATTAATTATTAAGATAATAAACTTTTCGAGGGCAATAAAATTTAGATTAGCTGGAACCGCGATATTTCCGGCTAAATAACCTTTGCTTAGTATATTTCGTGGCCTCATTGACGTTTTTATTTATATATATACCTACGCAGGTAGGTACCTAACTAACTCACACAATACATAGCTAAGCGCTTATTAGGCTTCATTTGTGTGTATTAGTTAAATTAGGTTTATTTTCCGGAGTTACAGACGAGCTACTTTGATGTTGCTTGCTTTGAAACAAATGGTGACAAATTGCAATGCTTAGCTTCAAAAATAAATTTGATTACATAGCTTTTCTAATTCAATACTATTTTTAGAGGAATTTAACTTGTGCCTATTACGACTATGGTATCTATAATATATTCGGAATATAATATTATACCATAGCGAATATATTTGATACCTAAAATTTTTTGTAAAAAACAATATTATGAAATAAACTAAGTAAATACAAGGGAAGAAAAGCCTAGGAGTTAATTAGGCACTGTTAAAAGTATTATATAAGTACCTATACAGTTCGTACACAATGAAACAAAAAAATTGAAGCCAATAAAACTCAACTTGCGTGCAATGATTCGCCAAACAACTTGCCAAACAAGTCTAGGGTAATAGCGGCAATTAATGCAAACGAACAATAAAATTGTATTCAGTCATTAATGTTTTATTTCGCGCTGAACCACGACACGGTAGTATTTCAAGTTATCTAATAGCCGTGGAACTTACGAGATACTAGAAGCGCCTCGCGGTTTCACCCGCGTTAGCTACTATCCCGCGGGAACCGTAAATTTTTACGGGATAAAAAGTAACCTATTGCACCCGGTGATAGTGTAGCTTCCCAACAGTGAAATAATTTTGCAAATCGGTTCAGTAGTTTCGGAGCCTATTCAATGCAAACAAACAATCAAACCTTTCCATTTTATAATATTAGTGTATGAACTTGACTTACTTATGTGAGGTAAAGATGATCTTGATCCAAGACACGTGATCAAGTCTCTGTAGGTATATTATTATGACAATTTCGGGAAAGAGACTGGCATGTCAAAGTGGAAATTACCACAGAATAGACTAATAGCAAGCCGATTGCGTAATAAGGAACATAAAACGCTACGTAAGTATAAATAGGTAGGAAGGTATCTAATAATATCTATCAGTAATTGAACATTTTTTTGTAAATGATTATTAGAGAAGATAGTGTTTCCCGCAGATGCAGAGAGCCCCGAGCTTGTGACTCAATGCAAGAAATAGTATTCACGAAGGTTTTTATTTATGTGTATAAATAAAATTCCATTCATCTTTCGTACTTATCAAAATATCAGCCATTTTGTCCGTGATGTGTCTAATTCGGGTAACTTAAAATTCTGACGAGTTAGGTATATATTTTAAATGATTATTGTGAATTTTAAGATAGGTATAATCAAATGGCAAATATCATCAGAAATTTTACAATCTACTTTATCATGGCAACACATATGGCATTATGACAGTCAAACGACGAGACAAAAAAGTGGCTCGTCTGCAAAGCCCTGCGTCACCTACCCGTTAATAGGTCGTTAGGTGGTCGACAAGTGACGAGCCGCGCCCGGTGACATCATTATAGCGTGATTATTGTCAACTAGGCTAAGGTAGGTAGGACCTGAATGCCTGACATGCTTCAATGGAGATGGGAACTGTGCCGGAACGAAGAACAGGTTAATTTTGATATGCAAATGTACTGATCACCGTTCCGGCATTACTGCCTGTCCAGTCTTATTAATTGTAGCAAAGGCCAGGAAAATAAATAACTAAGCAAAGTTCGTAGCTAATACCTAGTTAGGTAGGTACCTACATGAAAGAGAGTGGTACTATGTGGTTGCTGATAGGATCTATTACCTATCATAAAAAAACTCCTTACAATTTACCAAGGAGGTTGCAATGCGAAACGGCATCCTCATTTTATCGGATACCTACCTATTTGATCCTGCTTTATTCAACGTTCATCATGCATGGTAGATTGCAATTGGTAGAATACAATTAGTAAACAACACACTCTCGCACCCGATTATAAACACTGCTTTACTTTCAATAGCCCTCATAACTTACATACACCTGCTTTGATTAACAATGATTTTTGGCGCCAACTTTAAATAGAGTTCCGCTAGCAACTCACGTTCGAAATTCAAATTCTGAACACGCATTCTCGTTCTAGAAAGAATCTTCAAGTGAGTAATCTACCATTCTAGGGTAATCCTGGGTCAATGGCCACAGCGGACGAGCTGACCAATGTCCGGTCAGGGTCCTGTCTTGACATTGCGGGTTCCTTTTACGAATTCATGAAATGTCAAACGAGTATTTATAAAGGTGTACATACAAAAGGCATCGGTTTATCCAGCTTAACTAAATTATTTAAGGGTCCTTTCACAGAAACTGGCTCGGAGCGGAGATCACGTTTAAAACAAGAGTGATAAGGTTTATTTTTAAATGTCAACTTCTTTTATTATATTGAGAATGTCACATTAAAAGAAATTATATGTTAAAATAAACTTTATCACAATGATTAAAAACTGTTTTCTAAACGTGAAAAAATCAGCTCTCCTCTCCGAGTCGGTCTGTGTGAACGAACCCTTAAGTGTATTTATATTTTTTTACAAATCCGTGTTTATAGAGCATTAAGTGATAGGTTTTGCTAATTACTCGTATATGCTGCAATTTGATACGGTTGAATCCGATAAACGGTACGATGACGCCCATTCGCGGCTAAAGCAGTTCAAGATGTAAACTCATAGGTTTTGCTATAGGCACCCACCCGCAGCAGATGTTTCAGAAATTCTGTAACTCTCAATAATTTTAAGAATAAGGCCGTCGTCTGTATAATACTAATAATAAATATGATAAATCTGCAACAAGTGAGTTCATAAAATTCCAGTAGGTACCTACATAATATTTATAACATAATTATACTATGTCATGTACGTAATCACTATTTATTATCTTTAGTAACTAGGTCTCCTGTAATCACATTGAGCACAACATACACTTTAATTATCGCATGCATCTAACATGATCTTCGAATGAAACCCACTTATTTATAAACAGACGAGGTCACTATATAATTAAGCATATAAATGATCCTATTCCTAAACGTCACACACACAATAGATGCGTACTCGGATAACTGCCAAGCCATTTTATCTTCACAACTGCAATAAAAAAAGCCTAAACATTCCTCAGTTTTTTTTTTGGTAATTACCTACCTACACTAAGTAAATGCCGTTAAATACGTCTTATTTAATGAACATAGGCGAGACCTACCTACCCGAGACGAATCTAATGACACCTTATATTTTGAATGAAATCCGTGAAAAGGCTGTACTTATAAGCATTGAGCTAGGTACTATGCCTACTAGGGTCACTGTATACATATTATTATAAGGAATATGTAGAACGTTCCAAAAATTAGACAAGGCTGTACAATGTACATTGATAAGCTTGAAAAAGACTACTGAAGAAAGCAGCACAATAATTTTCAGGTACATATTTTTTTTATGTGTATTCGTTCAGGCCTAGTTTTGGGCGGGATGGTGAATGCCAACACGACCCTATCTCGATCCAACCGACGATTCACGGAGGGTTAGTGATATTTCAAGTCCCACACATCATTGGGCATCAGTGGGCATTGCGAAGGCATTTCCCCCCTCAAAAAACACGAACTAGTTTTTTGTAGATGACAGATTAGTTGAGATTAGCCTTGCGAGTTGCTATCTCAGAAGTCAGAATGCAACCGATGCATAATTATTATTCCTTTACGTCACCGTGGATTGTTTCATGCATTCGCACCTCTATTAGCAACTCGGCCAACGCTCGGACCAGAATGCTTGCTGCGAAGGTTGCATCGCTAATCAGTAATCCCACAAAATGTACAGAGCCAACCTCTTTGTCTGTTCTCACGATGTTGTGTAGGTATGCGCTGCCATTTGTAGCGTAGAAAGTGTTATCACAGTAATGTACACATGTTGCAAGCTAACTTAGACGCTATTTGACCTAGTAGAAGGTTCTGTTTTGGATGTAAAAACCCAAAATATACCTACCTATAAGTAGGTAGATACCCAGAGAGATGGATAATCTTAATAATATATACTTAGGTAAATTACGTGTCACGTTGTTTGTCCGCGATGGACTCCCAAACTACTTAACTGATTTTAATCAAATTTGCACACAGTGTGCAGTTTGATCTAACTTGACAGATAGGATTGACAGTCGCAATAACAAAAACCTTAGCCACGGCAACGCGTAGCCGTGTCTGCTAGTGTTAGTATAATAAGTTTCAGCAAAAATCGTGGATAGATAAGTTTTGCATAAGTGGAGACGTGGTCAGCTCTAGCTTACACATTTTACCCGTTCATTCATTCATGCAATGATGGCGATATAGGACAGACCACTTTAGGCCTAACTGGTGGTAGACTAGTACCCAACTTATAAGGCGCGTCGTAAATCTTCGTTCGCGCAGAAAAGAAAGTATGGTCCGAAGATTAACGAAAGAATGCTTAAAACTTACAATCAACCTAAGATCACTATTATAAGGTTCATAATACACTGCAGCTGTTAGTTCTATCTCACTCTAAGCTCGCTAAAATGGCGGCGGCTGCCGACCAATTAGCGGTCAATAGCATTTCCCGCGCTTTGAAAATTCATCTTCTGCGCAGGTACATCGGTAAGCCATATAAGTTGGGTACTACTGTACCTAATTGCGTCCACTATAGACTATTATAGTTGCCTATACAAAATAGCGTCCACCGAACCACGCATGATGGTGTTGTTTTATTCACAAAAAAATCTTTCCGTTACTTACGCTCATGTCGTGAAAGTGTTCTGCTCCAAGAACTACAACACCCATTCGTGCTCAACTCCAATTATTCAGCGTATGTTAAATGTACGTGAATCGACAGTGCTATTTACAACAATCATAAACTTATTTGGTTATTGTTAATTTAACAATTTTAATTTATGTAGCGTAAAGAAACGCTACCATCGAAGTGCGTCAAGATCTTGCTTGAATTCTGTGCTTGATTGAAAAAGTTTAGCGTTCGGCGTTCTATGTTGGCAGTAGGACACGATGATGACGATATTGTTTTTATTTGGTCCTTCTAGAGTCATTTTTCTACTTCGACCTAGTGAATTGGACCTATATAAGTAGGTAAGATACCCAATCTGTTAATCTGACAATACATCGCCCCCCTTGGGCAGCTCTATTCCACTCCTTCCACCTTCTCTGATAAGTCTCAAATCTTTGGATTTGATCTGACATGGGTTTAATACGATCTGGACTGGGTAAAGGCTATATAACTAAGTTGCCGAGTCTGGGGTCCTCCATCACCCTAGCTTTAGAGTATTGGTGCTTCCATTAACAAACTCTGATGTCAATGAGGTTTCTATTCTGTGTCTAAATAAAAAGAAAGCGCAGGTAAGCGGCGGCCACGGTCGAGTGCATTCGGTACGTAATATTTTCGTACTGATTTCTGTGTTGCATCAGTTTTACACAATTTGCGATGTGATGAGAAGTTTTATTAGGAGCGTACTCTACTTTTACGATCAGCTAATGCGCAATGTTGGTAAGTAAGTGGATAAAAAAATTTCTTAGTCGGCCGGTAAGGTAATGCAAATCTTGATGTATGAAAGTCTGAATGCACAACACATTCCACAAAATAGCTATGTAATAAGTCCGACAATATAATTATAGACGAATTCCCTAGTTCTTCCCAAGTATTGAGATTTCAATTTCGTACAATATCTTCAGATTTGCTCAGGGGATCACTCTTCTGCAAACCAATCTCTCCGGTCCTGTAAATTTGCAACAAACAATTAACTATGAGTCAAGCGATGTTCTTCGTTTTCTCGTTTAGCAACGCAAGTTCCTCTCTAGTTATGAAGAGGGCACACAGTAGCTCTGCAATTTGGTTAGAGAAAATTGCCACCATCGCAGGAAGCTGACCACTTTCAAACACGTTTCAAGACCCTGATTAGGTACTTATCTAATACCTACCACGACTAAACGTTGTTCTTTACACTGTGGTAATAGCTTAGATCACTCTTCCGACAAAAATTACTTGGCGCCACGGTCTACAATTTCGAAAGGCGGTCAGAATCTAACTCTACATTAATGACTGTCATAATAATCTCTTTTTAGACAGGTTACGGGCTTTTAAAAGGATATGTAGCCAATAAAATATACATCCGGAGTATAAAAAAGTAAGTAACTATAGGGTACTGCAAGAAAAATTATAGTGGCTCTCTATTGCCACGACTGTAGAAGTCACCTGTCCACATCGATTGCTCAGCGTCAAGCTGATCAACGAATGACGCACGAACCTTAAGGACGTACGAACGGCAAACGCTGGTTGCTAGCTTACGTCACAGCAGAATAACTAAAAGTCCCTACTCACTAACGTAGACTTACGTAAAGAAAACCATCCCATGTCACGGAAAGCTGGCTCTCGTGACGTCATGGAAAACCAGGCGCCAGCTATCTAGGCTATGCGAGACGCCTTGATATGGGAGGACAACGGAAAATTTTATTGGCAGCCAACCAGTGCTTTTGGCGTAGTGCATCTGCAGATGATCGCAGTGTAGTTCAAAGATTGAGAATAACTATATATATGTATGAGAAATTCTTAGCACGTATGCTTGCTAAACCCAGCGCTACGATGAAATTTCCAAATAATATGGGACAATTCAGTATCAAATAGTATCAGTTGCACCAAAATCTCTCAAAGTGTTTAGTATCATTCCACCTAATGACTCCTTCCCAGTTCACAACGAACTTATAAAGTTCTATTAATTTAAATGTGGCTCTTCAATTCATACGCACATAACAAGACCAGGTATCATCAACAAGCAACATTAACTAAACCAATTTCTCATCATAAAAACCAGAATCTGCATTTTCACGCATCGTTCGTCGCGTCCAATCTCATTATTCGTCATAACAATGGTTTATTAAACCGATTGCGGAGAAAGTAATGTGAACGCTCAACCGCAGTATGGAAAGCAACTACTTAGGTATGTGTACTTGGGAATCTAATTTACTGGACCGATGTGAATGAAATCAGGTTATCGGGGTATGTTTTGATTTCGATAATTACTACTACACTGGTAATGAAGCAGTAAACAGGAGCCCAAAGAAGCTGTCTCAGTACAAATATAAAATTCGTAGCAACTTGAGGCTCTACGTTGGCTCTACGCGTTTTTTTTGTATCTTACAGAATTTGGCTCATTTGAAAGACAAGTGAGTAGGTACCTACTTTGTTTGATTTGCAAAATAGTAGTTTAGTACTTAGTTTAATTTTGTGATGGTATAGTACGTCTGCCAAGTATAATTGGAACGTATAGAAAGTCTATCATTTGTAGACTACCTACTCTAGGTAGTTGAAATCCTGGCCCACGAATCACGATGGACACTCCGTACTGAGGTACCTACTCAAACACACGGAAGAGACAAGCTCAAATGTCATACAAAATCCCTTTCATGCCATCTCGATTAATAGTGTCGAGCTATCTCGATTAATTTATACACAGGTATCCTGATCCTGGCAAAGATTATTTCCCCAGCGGACTCTTAGCATCTCATACTCTTTTGGACTAGCCTAACAGAATAATTATGCCGTAAATCCCCCATGGCCGTCACGCACGTGGGGGTTTTCGGTTTTTTTCTCCGAAATCCGCCCCCAAGGCAAATGGAGCTACCATGCGGAAGATTTCAGGGACACTGAATCCGGAAATGGCCGTGCGCGATTTCCGGATTAATTCTTACAAAAACAGTTAAAAACTTCAGCACAGCATATTATTATACCTAGGTATATAGTACTTACCTAATATATCCACCTAAGTAGCTATACAACTCGATACAGACGATCTATGTAAAACTACACTACACACCCGTCAATGGCCCTGACCTTCGGAATACCTCGCGATTTAACAATTGCGGTTAGTGTGCGTGTTTACATCACAGACGTCAATAGGATTGGTTAACAACGATTCTGTAATATTCTTTACCGGTTATAGCTTCCGCCACTGTACGTGGTTCAGTTTGTATTTCGAAGCAAAAATTTTAATCTCAAGCACTCTCAGGCAAAGCCAGGTCTGGTGGAGCCTCTTTCAGAATTGTCCTATCATTACCTAGACCTACCTGTAGAATAAACAAAGTCACTCAAATAATAAAATAGTAATGTGTCTCTTTTCTTGTACCTACCAGATTCAGCTCTATCCCTCTTTGTCCCAAATAAGCACATGGTAATGGGAAGAAGATTAGACACATGAAGGTAGGTCCCACTAGCTTATATGAAACTGATACATAAACCAGCACAGAATAAATAATCCAGTTTTCATTTTAGCTAGTTTAGCAAACGCAAACAATATCCACAGGGTAAGTTTAATTATGAATGCATGATTTCATTTTAGTTTCACTTTGCATGCCAGAAATCGCGTGTTCTTTGACCAGTGAAGTGATGCAGTTTACAACTTTCCAAAGGTTCAGCTGCAGTTAAATGGAAAGCTTGACAGGGGTTTACCACAAGATTTATTGTTAAGGCTGTTGTGCTGTTTCACCGACTTTGCTTAAATACACCGCAGTGATGCATTGCAGGAACACCGACTTCTGACGCCAACTACTTGATAAAGGTGAGATTAAAATGGAAAACCTTATTCCTACACTGTCGAATCACTAATTCCATAGTGACGACTGCGCAGAAGGATGTAGAATTCCGCTACCCCCGAAGGCTCCCGTAAAAATGGAGACAACAGTAAGGGAATAAGCCACGCTTTGATCTAGGTAGGTATGTTAGTCTGTACTAGGTAACGTCCTTTTCAAGCTCGACTGTCAGACAGGTGACCTCTTCTACGTCATGAAAGTCAAGGAGCTCGGCATAATAGGCAGGCACAAGAAGTAAATACGGGGATCACATTGACAATACAATCTATAAGGTCCTTATTTATTTATTCGCCTGTGCTTTACCATATGGCTAGCCTTGAACCTGTGATCTCTCGATTGTTTACCTCTGACTAACGCGTTAAGAGGGTCTCGCGCATCGAGTTCCTTACAAAAACACTAATGACCATCCTACTCGATTAGATGGCTGCTGATAGGCGAAATGACCAAATGTCTTTTTTTTGCCACAAAACTGACAGATTATAATCAGCTAATTGATGACAGCATAATCCCAAGAAATAGATGAGTAAACACGTTTTGTCGATAACAAAAAGCCGTATTTGTTGAATAATGTAAGAAGTTATTCGTGACCTTATAAAGCACCAGTATCGATTGAAACTAAAACCGTGCCTTGTGGCAGTCTAGACCGGCTTTAGAATCTAGTTCAGTATTGATCGGAGCCTAATATAATCCCACAGCCCACACAACTTTCCGTCTAGGACTAGGATTTCCTTCGTCTGTGTCCGTTGAATCATCTCTCAACACAACGGTTGAGAAATATTTGAAGCATTTTAAGGTCATACGTTATTTGAATCACAAAGTCATTTTCCGTTTGTATGCAATTTGCTGTAGGAAGGACAAAGAAATGAAATACCTACCTAAAGTCTTTGTGCGCAGTTTTAGGACAACTGGCAAGATTGGACTGGACACGGATTTGTTAGGAATTCAGGAGAGCATCATCGAGACCTAATGATTATTATTTAATCACTTCCAATCGGTTTGTCCTACTCACTCCAACGACAAAACCCCACTCGACAGGAAAAGAACTCCTTTGATTTATAGACTGGTAAGGTACGGTCATCTTTGGTTAAAGAAGTTGTACAGCAACACAGTCATGCTTTTGAGCAGCAAACTTTTGTCGTCGAGTTCTCATTCAAATGCGATTCTCCGAAATGACTCAAGTTTGCTTAGTGCAAACACTTGGGAACAATGGTAGCGAAGTTTGCGTATTTATTTAACACGGGGCCCTCTGTTTTACAGTACAATAAACAGTACCCACTGTTCCATTCGTTTCAGTCATAATAATACACCTACTTGGAACTGTACTTACCGCGGGTAGCTACATCATGCCTACATCTCAAAAAGTTTTGTAAACCATCAATAAAGTCTAGATTATTCTCCCGAAATTCGACGCTGCTGTGCCGCGAGGATCGAGATGGCTCATATTTCGTAGCTAATATAGATTGCAGTATTTTTGACAAGGAGCGACATGTGCCTCAGGGAGAGTTCAACCTCTTTTCTTTTTTTCAAAGTAAACTCAGTCAGAGTTTACAGTGGAAAGTGAAAATCCGACTTTGTTTGGAATCTAGTAAAAAGGAGGCTACGAAAAGATTTTTTTTGAGGGTGGACTAAGCTGAACACTACAACTTTTCGAAAATCGAAAAAGAATTGCCAAACAGCATTTTAGCGAAATCGTTTGAAACAGACGCATCTACGCGGCACGGACGCACTTTAGTTTCGGAAGAACGCTTTAGACTTTAGAAGTTTAGACCTTTGCTCGGACAACACAGTCCATACTGTTCTTTTGTATTTTCCAGTATAATAAGTAATTCTCATGTACTTTACTGGTGGGTGATTAATAATGCAAAGGAATCACACAAGAGTATAATGCATTTATTGTCTTTGTCTTCAGGAATCAGGATGGGAAGCAGGAGGCGGGATGGGAGAGCCTGGAACATAAAGGATTGTGTTAGGAAGATGATTTAGGATAAGTGCAAGGCGCATGTATGTACAATATTATATTCCATTTGCTTGTTAGCAGTCGGATTTTGAAGACTGAAGTTTCGATGAAATAAAAAAAAACTATTTGAATATAAAAAAAGCATACAAATCGGTTCAAAATGTCGGAGACACCTACCTAGTTACAAAAAAACGTTAAAACTACCTAACATGTAACTACTGGCAATGTTTTATGTATGGCAACATTAAATGTTGGATGTCAAAAACTACTTCCATAAAAATTAACCTTTGTGCTACTACGTGTACTTTACTAAAATTAAGAAAATACAGTCCGCTTATATATTTCCACGCGTTTTATTATACAACGTGTGAGTTCGTCTCTCTATCAAATTAACTAAGAGACCATTACTCCCCGACGGAGATAACGCGAATAGCTACAATCGACCACATTGTGTACAATGGCGTAACCATTTTGCACCAGGTTACTGATATGACAGGTTATCAACCTCCTGATAGTTTTCAATTAGTACTATTAGCAGACAGTGACACCGCCATCTAAACAAGCGAGCGAACACACGGCCACAGTGACGCAGACCTTTTGTCGCTTTCCCATTGTAGAACCATATTTCTCAATAAATATCTCCAAGAATTATTGTAGAACCATACACCTTTGTTATGCGAGTGCAAATCGAAATGGAGAACGAATGTTGTTATTCTACGCGCGTAGTACTCGGTGAACGAACTCCGAAATTAGAGGCATCCTCTTTAAAGGGGGACATAAAACTTGGGAATTGACTTGTCACCTTTTGTTTTACGATGATTGTTACTTGTTGGCTGAGTGGAGCGACGGGTTTAATGATGTAGGACGGCGTTAATGGAGACGACATAGACGAATGTCCGTCAAATGTTTTGGAATGCGGGACAATGGGTAACAGCATTTATAATTTTAATTACCTACATATTTTATAAGTGATGGTGGCCGAGCGTTAACTTGTGCGCGTTGAAACCTAATGATACAGGGTTCGATTCTGGACCCCGCGATATCTCGTAGGTTATGTGCGGATTACCAGAATCTGAAAGCGACATTCCGTTTGTTATCGATTGCCAGCAGTCGCTACGCTTTGCCTGAGGTGTTTTGGTTAAACTATAACACTCGAGTCCGACATTTCTACATTCGACATTAACGACCTTACTTTTTTTATTTAGCTCTAAAACCTAACCCAACCTGATCCAAAAACTAGTCCACAATGTGGCAAGTAACTGACATTCAGTAAAGCTGACATTTGGAGCAATCTCAAATCACACAACAACGCCGTATGCAAACATCACAATTCCAAAACTAGTTTGAGAACCGAATATACTTCATTGCAGTTGATAAAGAGCTAAAACTGGTATTTTGAGGACCGGATCCTCTAATAGTTCTGGGGAATTTAATTTTTTATGACGTTCTCACGAGTGATTTAACATGGAACTAGTGTAAGTGTGACTCGTTTATTGCTTCTGGTTAAGGTTAGGTACAAGTTATAGAAGATGCTAAAAGAACTCATTTTTTACATAAACTAATTAACAAGGTTAAATAGGTAATCGGGGAAAAAGGCGAAATGATCATCGATTGATTTAATATGTCTGGAGAACACCGAAATGGGGAAAATCGCTACTAACCCAATTTGCCTGTCAGTTTGTAGGTACATACGGTAATTTCCGGAACGAATTACCGATCTTGACAATTCTTTCACCATTAGGAGGCAACATTATCCTTGAATGCTAGGCTACGTTTATGTTAAGTAAAATGCAGAATTACTACTAAAAACTGAAATAACGGATGTAACGTAGTTTTGTACTGTGGTTTATAGGAGTCGTGTAAGAAATACAGTAAGTGATCTCATAAGATTTATTATACCTATCAAATAACGATAAAGTTTCTTAGTAAATGTCATGGTAAATCAAGATTTGCGGCTGAAGCAACGAATGCCCGATTTTCGGCAAACTCTATGTATGCCCTTTAGCTTAGGACTCAGTTTAGGTAGACAGATGGTGACAATGAAACCCTTATATTTAAGGGCTGCGTCATTGCTTAGATGACCACAATATTGTACAATTATTATATGCTTCCAAATGCGCAATAGTAGGTATATAATACCTTTTTTATTGCCTCATGTGACCGCAACTTCAGGTCCTGTTCGTAGATGACGCTGTGACTGTGATCGTCGTAGAAGCGTAACGCTTGTCAGAAGACTCAGAAGATCTCTCGATTTGGATACTCCCAGATAAAAGAAACCCCTAGTATCCTTGCTACCGTTTTCTTTTCTCAGAGTAATAAATGTGAACGCCTATTCTACTATTCGATCGATCCATCTTGAACGAAGTAGTGGCGTTCTCAGAGATGTCAGCTTGACAAGCTGCCCAAGGGCCTCTGACGACAGCTTTGAATCGCGACCGAAAACACTTCGAAATGCCATAGGTTCTGTGGAAATACGGATGCGCTCAGATTTCAAACTCAAACCATAATCAATTAACTATAGTTTGTTTTCTTTTATGGTCTTCTTAATTTGCTTATTAGATAGAAGTGTTTGACTTGTAAAAGTGCGATTTAATGCCTATCCCTATTTACAATAAATGATTTGACTTTGACTTTATGACGGTCACCCATCTTACGCTGCTTACGGGGCATCGCTATCAAACTATGCTAACAAGTGCTTGGTATTACTACGGAAGTGCCGTTAGTTTACTCCTTGGGCTTGCCGTAATCAATTGTCTCAAATAGTGCAATCGGAAACAATGGTGAAACCACGACACGGACTGCTTGTGACCAATAAATATAAACAAAGTAAGTTAATTAAAGAGAACTTGGCTCGGTACAGCCGAACGGAAAAGTCCATTAAGTAAAAAAAAAGCAAAGTGACACAACTGAGACTACATTTCGTGACCAAACCAAAGAGGAATCATAATTTCAGAGGAATTATGAGGGATCTGTTCCCAGCAATGCTTCAAACCAAAGCGTCAACCTCCCGCCATTCTGCCCGCTACCTCAGGCATAAAGTCTATTGCCAGGCCTCTTTTGGGATATTCCGGTAGTATATTCCATTCGTCATTCTAAACGCCATCATCTATTCGAATATTCGAACACAGAGATGATCGAACGCTGGTAAAAAAGCGTACTATCTTCTTGCATCTGGTCGAGTTCGAATGCAATTAACTTCATCACGATCCTATCCGGTATTACGTCTCTTTCCAATAGAGTGAAAGAGAAGGGAACAGGATATGAAGCTAAAGCGTCATAAAAGTAGGACTTCGAGACGTAATTTTAAAACAAAGGGGATTATAGGCACGTTAAGGAATAAAGGACTGTTTTGTTTGAGAGGCGGCTACAGCTGCTTTGAATAACAAGTTGGAGCAGGATGGAGTGATTGTGTTACCTTCTTCAGACAGGACGGTCGACAGTATGAGAGTGGATATTAAAATGTATTGTTGAAAATGCCAATTAAGGGTTATCGGTGAATGGTTAAGGAAGTGTTACTCAATACTTACTCATGGCTATTGTTGATGAACCACAATTTCACCAATGTTACCTACGGTGGAAAGGTTCAACATCAAAAGAGATTGGCGTGCTAAAGAAACGAATCTATATCGAGGCGAACAGAAAACGCCACTCCTCCGTGTTGGTGCTCCGGGTTGGTGATGCAAACATCATGAATTAGTAGCATTTTCATCAACATCTCATTCTTCCAACGGTAGACTTAGTCCATAGTCCATGAACATCAAAACTTCTCCTGGCCCCTAATTTTCAAGAATTATTTCAGCCAGACCCACTGCCCCAGTGATAGATAGATACTATATTCGGACATTTTAAATATATTCTTATTTTCCGAATACTCTAAAAGTTCCATAACGTCATTGGTTGGCATTAGGCCGCGTGCGTTACTTCGGATTAATCAATTTATAGCAGAGCTAGAATATCCTCAGCGAATCTCTTATCACAGAGATCATAGACAGAGGTTGTTGCCCTCTCAATTGATATTATTCAATTCATTCTAACATCGCATCAGTGAGTCGTTCGCAAATCTTTTTATAGGATCGCGTATGTAACGATGAGTGTTAGAAGTTAAGATCCTATCACAGTTGGAGGCTAGATAATTATTTTATGGATTTGAGTCGATAGTCGAAGCATTCAAGGCCTGTATTCCAAAGAGACACTTTGGATGTCGATGGGATCACTGCCGACTTATAGTTTGCTGATATCTTTTTGTTATTCTTTGATTATTATTTTTTTCACTGTATGAACTGCCAAAATCTAGATGGTTGTCCTTCACGGAATTCTAAATTCATCTTCTTTTGTGTCGATGTTTCAACCATTGTGCCCTGAGGTGAGCTGTTTTGGTGGAAACATGTGCAGACAAGATTCGCCAGCTAAACAGCGATGACGTATTTCTCTGTATCGATAGCGATATGTCTTGCAACCCTATGCAACTCTACCTAGAGACCTTAAAAAACAACTGGGTTTCGGTGTTCTCTCTGACTTCTGACCCCGATCCATCATTCCAAGTTCTCACTCGGAACTGAAACGCAAATCGATACTATCGAGTGATAGTCCAACCCTACTTTTCAAGGGCTTATGACGCATTGGTTTACTGTGCTGTGACACCTTTATAAAATGAACTATATTATCACTGTTCGATCGAGGTCTCTCGAATGTGGTTATGGGGTTCTCTGGAGTAGTTTTTAAGACCGCCTAGGACCTCTGACGTGGCTTCACGACCGCTAACAATCGTTTCACGTAGGTACCGTCGGAATATGTATCAAAACAGTCGGCGACAAAACATAGTATCCTAACTTCCAATTGAGCTTTACGCTAGAATAGTCAGTAAAATCCTGACATGTTCAGCTACTCATGCCGTTGACTGTAACCAGTTCTATTATAATAATTTGCTCTTATAATAATTAGTCGCCCCAAATCCAAGTATACCTACATCCTCGACTGAGACAACTGGGGGTCAAGTCTGCTATTAAGAACGCTTCAATGGAGTGGCTTCGGAATAGTTTATGACATTTGAAAGTGTCCTAGTTTTTTTTTACCAGTCTGCTAGTTAAATTAGAACATTTGTAATCAATGTCACAATTAAGTTACACTGGTAATGACCAAAAGTGGTTAAGCAAGCAGCGGGGCGTTCGCCGATCCGAGTCGCAATGGTAATCAACTTCATTTGACTTTTAATATGAGCATAATGTCAAATTGTTACAGTATTACCACAAAAGATTTAAACAAGAGCTGAACAGATGAGTCAAAATATTTTCTCCACAAATCGATGTCTAATATTCACTTACTCTAACTCAATAACAAATTCACAAGTAAAATAATTAAGAACGCCATGATTGAGTCAGAAAACGCGAGCGATAGACGTAGATTTTGTGAAGGGAAATTTTAGAAACATCTGTTAAACTCTGGTCTAAAGTTGTGTGGTAAGACGGTGTAAGTTCTCATCGACGTGTGCGATCTAGGGGAAGATCCCCTTTTACAAGTGGAGTGGACGTGTCGCAATGCTCTGCCGGCGAACCATTGTACGTAATTTCTTGGAAAGCAGATGTTCGTTGGCCGCAGGTGTGAATGCGATACGGAAATAATAATTTTAAGCAGGTAACGGGTATGTCTTGTCAGTTACAGATATAGATAAGTGTGTGTACTGAAGCGTAGGCTCATGGGTAGTATTTACTTGTATTGTACCATGCGTAGGTTGGGTTGATGTCTATCATGAAAGTGCCTAGAAGTTAGGAGGTAAGGTAAGGAGGTGACTTTTTTACGGGTAGATCTGGGATCTTTACTTTTTTCTTTCTTTGGGATTACGGGATCTTTTTAGGATTCCGTACTCAAAGCGTAAAACGAGACCCTATTACTAAGGCTCCGCTGTCCGTCTGTCCGTCTGTCACCAGGCTAGGTATCTCATGAACCGTGACAGTTAGACAGTTATGGGAGCTCACATACAACAAACGTGATTTTAGCTGCCGTTTTTATAGATAATGGTACGGGATAACGGGACCGTCGTACGCGAGGCCAACTCGCACTTGTCCGGTTTTTTTTTTTGCAGAAACTACGGAACTTGATAGGTAACATAAACCTACTTGGTGGTACGTTTACAGAAATGAAACCGTGTCATAAAACGTCGTACGAGAGGTGACTAGGTATCTTCTAGGTATAATTGAACAAGTAGGTACCTTTAGACGTAATTTCAGGTAGAAAAATATATGATTTCTTGAATATTCAGAGGCCTATTAAAGAAACTTTTTAGTAGGTAGATTAGGTTAAATCCATAGTACCTAGATAGTAAATCAAGCAGGTACCTAAATATTATACGATAACGATACGAATAATAACTAAGTATCCTACCTAAGTACCTACTTCTTCACTGGCCATAAACGTTGACTCGAACAATTAAAAATAAACAAGTCAGTTTTTCCACTTTTCACTCAGTTATGGGCTTTACAAAGACAACTTTCGCGGTCACGACAATAAATAAAAATAAAACACCAGCCAGAGAAGTGCCTAGTTCTATGTCGTGTCATGGGAAAGTCGCACGGTCGGGGGTTATAATTTGTGGTTATTCCATGCAAGCTGCCTAGTAACAGTGGGTAAAACCGGCGCTCGGCTGACTATGGGTCGGCAATACCGGCCGATTACATCTTCCTTGCTAGTCTTGTTACTAAAAAGTTTCGGCCTTGAGCTTACACATGGAAATAATATTCAGTTGTTTTTTTTTGTCTTCCATTTTTGAAAACCGCTGGAATGTAATAATTAGTAAACGAAATTTTTCTCGTTCGATATTTCAAATAGTGAGTGTGCGTTGCAATGAGCACTGAGGAGCACTGAGCAGCAGTGAGCGAATAAAAACCTTGTTTTTATCGTATAATCTGAACAAATCTTAATTGGTGTAGGTATTTTTTCATGTTACGCTTCGGTTAGAACGAAAGTGAAAACTACATCGAGTTGTTTGTAGAACACGATCACGCGAATACAACGAAAGTACGGCATTTTTTTACTGCAAACTATGATTTCTAGGTAGAATGTAAGCAAACACTAGACAGTGTCGTAATGTGCGATATTACGCACATTTTTATCAAAGTTTGAGTGTAAACAGTAATCTCGGACTAGTCACTATCGCAATGTACGATAACGTAACCCGATTCCCGCAAAAATAATGAAAAGTTATGTAAAATCATGTAAATCCCCGCTGTGAATCACGTTTGAATAGAAGCATACGAAATCCTTGGTAAAAACTAACCTGCTATCCTCAAAACAGCACGGTCCGCTGGATCCAACTGTAGAATGGACAAAGGTTTGTCCTTCGCCCATTCTTTCAAGCTGAAGTCGTTCTCAAACTCCATTTTTCTGTCATCCAAAACACAAAGTTTCGCTCGAACTCTCGCACATAGTTGAATCGATTCACTTGCACAACACTAGCGTCGAACACTGCACAGGACGAACATAATATCAATAATATTAAACACGATTGTAAAGTAAACAAAACGTAATGTTCATTGTAAAATGAAAATCGATAAACACTCGAGACGGCAAAGTGCGTTTATATCCAATGTCAGGTACCTACACAAAGTTAATACACTGTTGTTTCAACACAAAAACAATTATAACTTAGCTATTACCAAAACAAATGAAAATCGAACAGTCAGCAACTGTAAATGATGAGGACGGACTGATAACAAACCGTTTTGTAGGTTATCAAATGCAATGTTTGTCATACACCGAACCGGCGGGCAGACATGATGCGACTGCATAGTTCGAAAAGGATCCGCAGCATGTCGTTGTTATCGCTCAGCTGTTTTCGCGCATGAGCTTACTGATTGCAACACTCCCAAAAACAGTGGCACAGACGTCTGTTTGTTCAGTTAGCCGAAGCACAATATTTAATTTGGCTGGGTAGTATAGTTTTTGCTGCCTTGTAGCGCCATCTATCTTGAATTATATTAAACTCACCGCAAGACATTTTTTTTTTTTTTTTTGTTTTAGTTATGGCTTCGCACGGTTTGTGCATATAGCCAGTGTCAAGTATTTTATTGTATTTCTTAAACAAGAAAGTCACAGCAATGTTATAGCAATCGTGGTCAAGTAGTCAAGTCAATTATTTACATCGTCAGTCACGATTCAGTAAAGTAGTGGATGCTTTACTGAAACTTCCTGGGAGTTTTGGAAAAAATGCGAAATGACACGCTTTTTGAGTTTATATCATTCGCCTACACTCGTGCACGTTAACGAACACTTAATGGTTAATATTCCACCAATATTACACATTAACACTCGAAGAAACACAAGTTTGAGCTAATAATACAAGACCAACAACGTCTCACTATCGGATTCCCGCCAAAACTCCACCGCAAGACATTATTCCGACAGATGGCAGGAGTTAGCACGAGTAAAATGTGCTGCCAATTTAGTTTTGTTATTATTTCCAAAAATGTATTTGGTTAGTTTTATGGTAGTATTGGTAGTATTGAAAATAATGCCAACGTGAGTTCTCTTGTAGGGCCGTATTAATAAATGAACCTCAATAGCGCTAGCAAGTGCGTTATCAGCTGATCCACACTCGAAATGTAATCTACATCTTGGAATCGTTGCTATTTACTAACGGCCGAAATTAATATTGTATCTCCTATCCAAGATTGAAATTCATCTTGGATTGCTGCCTATCTTTCGATCGTTTTCCAATCTGCGTGCCTTCATAAACCAATCCACGGATCGGTTATTGGCACGTTTGACCCTATCAATCCCAGATAGAAAAATTTGGATTGGATTGATTATTAATTTTGGCCGTAAATGGATATTGAAATGTAGCACTGGCTACTAGATAGGTACTGCCTTGCATGTGTCAATTGTGTCATAATCGAATACCACTTAACCACTGAGTGTCATTAAAATTTATTAAATTGTCAGAGATCAAGTAAGTTTCTGTTCCTAATCTACAACTTAAGATGAATAATTATATTAAATAGAACGAAAGAGCAAATGCACACTGAAGATAGCTCTCAGAGCTAAGTTTGATTTATTAATACGGCCGTTAATGTTTTTGGATGGTAAAGGATACCATAAGATAGCTTACTTTTAACACGATTAGTAGTTGTAGTCTACACGAACGCAGTCACGTACAGGCAACAGCTAGTTAATAAATAAATTTTAGATGTTATATTGTAACCAAAACTTTTTTAAAAGATGTAATCATTTCCTCCTAAAATGGGTGCTATTTTATTTTATGGTAGCACTGGTGTAGTCATGGCAACGGAAAATGTCAAAATAGAAGGCTGTCATTACTTTTGTATTTAGTAATGTTTACATTTCAAAATACATAATGCAAAAAGCCAAATTTAATTCCCCTTTACTAACGCTGTAACAGTAAAACCCAAAAGTGATTGTATCCTTTGTTTGTGATAAGGATGAAAGAGACAAATAGGCGCGAGCTTCATTGTTACAGCGAAGGAAAGTAGGAGAAAGTTTTGTCAATAATTGGTGGCTAAAAAACATATAATACTGATGAATTATGTATGGAAACGAACCAGTAACCCAGTTTAGAATACTTCCCTTTGTTGTGTGACCCAATAAACAACAATTTGGCTCCGAGCAGTCACGGCACACATAGAACTTTGATGGTTGAACATGGAACAAAGACCGAATTCCAGTGTTGTTGAGTTTAAATAAGTGTTCTTTTTTATAATGAAAATTAAATTAACTGTATAAATTTCTACGAATATGGAAGTTGACGATGGACGAACATTCACCCAAGGTACTTAGATACTATATTTATTTTCGTCTAGTCTAAATTAGACTGTCTGATAGGTACATTTTAAATGAAAACAGTGAACTTACGCAAATTCTATTCATAACCCTCAATTTGTAGCTAATTACAGACTCGATTAGATGCTTCAGAGTAGTCAATCATTGAGTTGACAATTGGACATGTAGTGAAGTGATTTTAAACACTGTGTGATTTGTAACTTCTCTGTAAATAAATTATATATAATTTGCTAAAATGCTCCTCACTCGCACATTTTCACAGGCTCCCTATGGCAGAATATCAAAGAAATCCTCTGCTCATAGTCCAAAAAAACTGACACTGACCGGAAACTTCTCAACGGAACACAAGCTTTTTGATATCTCTCTGCCGTTGCGGAGGGTGAACATGCGCCAGAATATTCTAGAAGCTGTGATGAAAAAGACGGAGTCCATTATCGAAGAGAGAGATGATAATCCGATGTATGAAGATCCGAGAGACGTTATTGGTAATATAATTTTTTTAAATACAAGAATCAATATATAAATTTACTATGTACATGGTCTTTTAAAAGTTCACGTCACCCTACCACACCAATACAATATTCATAACACATTTAACATAGAGCTACCTATGGAATGCTTGACCATAACCACTACAGCTCTGTGTAGAATGATCCAGATAAAATGCAGACTCATCCGTAGTTTTTTGACGGCTCGTTTGGCGTAGTGGCTGAGCAATCGGACTGCTGCGCTAGGGGTTGCGGGTTCGATTCCCGCCTGGGACAAATATTTGTGCGATCCACAAATATTTGTTTTTGGTCTAGGTGTGATGTGTATGTGAAAATATATGTCTGTAAGCGGTACCCACGATACAGGAGCAATCCTAGTGTGGGGCTACGTTTTTTCAAAAAAGAAAAAGAAAGAAGAAAGAAGTTTCCAAAAGTTAGTTTCAAGCCTAATCCATAGTTTTTTTATATGCAGAGAGAGAGAAGCCATTGAAGCCCCCACGCAAGCGAACCATGCCAGCGATAGCGGTGACCTCTCCCCGTCCAAGCAAAGAACACAAGTCTCTGCTCAAAGACCAGAAGCGGAAGCTGACGAAGAAGTACGAGAGCCTGATTACAACTTTGATGGATCGGTGCGAAGAGAACATTATCATGGTAAATTTAATATGTAAGATTCAAACTGCACTGATTCAACTGTCTTGTAGGTAGACAGACGAGGCACTGGATTGACACATATATTACTACTATGTCGGTCTCATAGGTCCAATCTACCCCTATACCAAATTTCATCGAAATCGGTCCAGCCGTTTGAGCGTGAAGAGGTAACAAACATACACACTCGCAAACTTACGGCTTTATAATATTAGTAAGATTTTGTCTGTAACTGATAACTGTAAGGTAACCGCAGATTCTTATAACAAGAGAGTTGTTTGTAAAAAGGTTACAAGTAAGAGTGGTTTCTAGGTGAGACAGTAAAATGCAATCCTATTATATTTAAAACACAAGGTGCAGTTAGAAAAAAAAATACCCTTACAGATATCACAAAAAGACAGCCTCATAGCCAAACTGAAAGAGAAACTGAAGACAGTGCTAGACTACAACAAGATGTTTGCGGACGAGAACGACCAGCTCCGGAGCCAGTACGAGACCCTGGGGAAGTATGTGGAGGACTGCAAGAACATCGTGCGGATAGAGAGGGAGAGGAGCCGAGGGCTGGAGGCGAAGAAGGTGGAGTTGGAAGAGAGAGTCAGCAAGTTTGAGATGCCAGATAGAGGTAATGTTCTTCTGTTCTGACGAGATTAAGGTAGGTAAATTCCTTACTGCATCCCTGATTCCTTGGATACAAGAAATCTTACAGGTCAGATTTTAGGTATGTGATCCAGAAAACATATTATAAGACGAAACGTAGACTATGTCTATGTCAAAATTTTATATTTTGATAATAGTTTGTAGGCGAATTAGCATCGTTTAAATCTAATTAATGTAGGAAGCAAGCTAAACTATGCACTCAACAGTCTGGTATAAAACATTATATCCACTACTAAGATACGAAAAGACAAGCTTTCCCATGAACCCCAAATATTTTCTATTACATTAAATTTTGCTGTTTCATGTTTCAGACTGCGAGCCTCCTTCAGCGGTGCCCCTGGTGGAGGTCTGCATGAGCTGCAGCAGCCGCCAGATAGTCCTGAACCAGTCCCGCGACCACTGCGCCCGGCTGCAGAGGGACATGCAAGCGATGAAAGATGTCTTATACAGGTTAGTGTATCATCATCAGCCTGAAGACGTCCACTGCTGAACACAGGCCTCCCCCTTAAACCGCCACACCGAACGACAATTTGCCACTTGCATCCACCGGTCGCCTGCGACTCTTTTGATGTCGTCGGCCCATCTAGTGGGAGGCCTACCTACACTGCGTCTTCCAGTCCGCGGTCGCCGCTCTAGAACCTTTCTTCTCCATCGGTTGTCAGTTCTACGAGCGATGATACCTACCTTTAATTCTACTAATATTATAAATGTGGAAGTATGTGTGTTTGTCCTCTCATCACGCCTTAACGGCTGAACGGATTTTGAAGAAGTTTGGTATATAGATATTACAGGTCTTGGAATAGAAAGTAGGATACTTTTGATCCCGTAAAAAACCTGTGGGGTAATATTAAACGTGGGGGAAAACACGGGGCGTCGCTAGTATAAATGTAATACTAATCTTTGCCTGCGATTTTGTCTACGCGCTCTATTATTTACTCCAATAAAAAGGACATACCTTCTCCGACGTCCAATCTATATCTATAGCAAAATTAATCAAAATTGGCTCCACGGTGAAAACGTTACACACGGACACACTATATCCTAAAACTAGAGCGCCTCGCGATTTCACCCGCGTGTAGTGTAATTATACTACATCTCTGAGGGTGAAAAGCTCATTGCAGTGCCGCGCAAGATTCTACAATTTTGGCACTGCCACTGGTGTGGGCAGGCACGTTTACCATCGGATGAAAACCTGCTTGTCTCGTTACTGTATGTTACTCTATTAGTATAAAAAAGTTGAATCTCTATAGCTAATTTATAGGTAGGTTGATTTGTTGCCGGAGTATTGACCTGTTTGAGAAGATTGCCAAAACTATTTTCTTTCTAGGTCAAGGATTTTCTGCATTATCTAACTAAATAATGCAAAAATAGATTCCTATTTTCGGCACTTGCATCACAAGCCCGGCTAGCTCAGTCGGTAGAGCATGAGACTCTTAATCTCAGGGTCGTGGGTTCGAGCCCCACGTTGGGCGGATAATTTTTGCGTTTGTTTGGCATTTTTTTTTATGTAATCGACTGATTCTGATACGGCTGAACTGATTTAGATGCTGTTTAAAAAAATGGTGGTCTCTTTGAGTTTTGTAGTTTAAATAGCGAACCAAATTGGGGACTTTGCATCTTTGTACAAACGCATAGCAACAAAAGTTGAACACGCACCGTTTTGTCGTAAGCGGTTATAGCCTAGTGGGAGAACGTCCGCATGCCAAGCTGAGGGTCGCGAGTTCAAATCCCATAGCGGCCACGTTTCACATAGTACTGATTTTTTATATGATAATGATGATGATGATGAATGGTACCTTCGCTTTCAGGCTGAACGTCCAACTGTCTCGCTACCAGGAGAAACTCCGCAGCAGCATACAGAGCATGGCGGAGGGGAAGGGCGACGGCGCCTGCAGGCCCGACGGGCTGGACTCGCTCATCACTGCCAGCTTGGGGTATAAGGGAACAGGTACAGGTAAAAGTGCAGGTACAGGTACAGGTACAGGTACAGGTACAGGTACAGGTACAGGTACAGGTACAGGTACAGGTACAGGTACAAGTGCAGGTATGAAGGTAAATATTTGTGTGAACCGCAGGTATTTGCGTCGAGTCTGATCGTATGTGGCGCCATGGCCGTAGTAGTTTCTGATTGTAGATTTTACAATGGAATACAAGATACAGGTCATACAGGAAATTTAATAAGAATCCTACAATTTTCATTTTTACAAGCCGCTATCTATTGGACCCATTCTTTTCGACATAATTTTTTAGGCATTTACATTATTTTTTATTAGTTTAAAAGCGTATAACAAAAATATATTATGTAGGTTTTTTATGATGATGGTGTTTTTTTTTACTATTATGTATTTCTGTGGGGTGGTGGTGATTTATTTTTACAGAGATCATCCATTCACGTCTGTGTCTGTGATTTTTCAGAGACGGCTACGGATGAGGGGCAGTCGGCCAAAACCGGGCCGGAGGAGCACGCGGCGCGGCTGGTCGACCTGTCCGGCTTGCTCAGCGCACAAGCCTTGGGTAACTTTTTGATGTATAATAAAAAAAAAATAAAAAAAAAAAAAAATTTTGAATTGATTAAATTTAAAATTTTGATGTATAGCTTCGATCAAATCCATACTAATATTATAAATCTGAAAGTAACTCTGTTTATCTGTTTATCTGTTTGGCTGTTTGTTTGTTACCTTCCCACGGCTAAACGGCTGAACCGATTTCGATGAAATTTGGTATAGGGGTAGATTGGACTTATGAGACGGACATAGGATATCTTTTATCTCAAAAAATAATCTTGAAGGGGATGAAATATTGGTACAGTGCTTGAAAGGAAAACATCCTTTTTTTCAAACTCAAACTATAATCAATTACAATTCTACAGACGTCCTCAACCCGTTCAATACAAAATGTATGCGAGAATTACTATTTGTTTTTTAGGGTTCCGTACCTATAGGGTAAACGGGACCCTATTGCTAAGACTCCGCTGTCCGTCCGTCTGTCTTGCTATCCGTCTGTCACCAGGCTGTATCTCATGAACCGTGATAGTTGAAATTTTCACAGATGATGTATATTTCTGTTGCCGCTATAACAAAAAATACTGCAAAACGAAAAAGATTTTAGGCGTTATAATAGATAATGGTACTGAACCCATCGTGCGCGAATTGATCTGTATCCGACTCGTACTTGGCCGGGTTTATCTCACTCGAGTATTTTTTTTTTTAGTTTGAATAGTTGTTCTCCTAGTATGCCCAGGCGCGGATCCAAGGAACAGGGGCAGTGGGGGCGATTTTTTTTGTTTTTTTTTTTTTTTTTTTTTTTTTTTTTTTTTTTTTTTTTTTTTTTTTTTTATAAATGAATAGGTTTGCGTTTGACCACTATCACACCTGATGTTAAGTGTCAATGTGGTCTACGATGGAGCACGCTTACCTAGAAGTAACCTATTCACTCGCGACTTGAAGACTCCCAGGTTGTAACTATCAGGAAACACAGACTCAGGCAAGGAGTTCCACTCCTTTGCGGTACGCATAAAGAATGTAGAAGCAAACCGCTTCGTGCGTATAGGTGGAATGTCTACCATGTAACGGTGGCGCATTGCCGTACGTCTGGTTGTCCGATGATGGAAGGGACTTGGTGGAATTAAATTGTGCAATTCCATCGCACACTCTCCGAAATGTATCCGATAAAACACCGATAGGCTGGCGACTCTGCGTCGATGCTCAAGGCTCTGCAACCTTGCCTCGACCAATGCATCGTCGCCAATGAGCCTCTTGGCTCGCCTCTCAATTGACTCCAGTGCCTCAAGCTGGTACTTGGCCGAACCGTCCCAAAGATGAGAGCAGTACTCCACACACGACCGAACTTGCGCTTGGTATAAATTGAGCAGCTGTCCCGGCGTGAAGTACCGTCTCACCTTCGAGAGGACGCCCAACTTCTTGGCAGCAAGTTGAGCCTTTGACTCAATGTAGGAGCCGAAATTAAGGGTAGCTGTTAGCTTGACGCCAAGAAGCTCAAGGTGGTCGTTTATCGGTAGGGATATATCTCGGAAAGTTGGAGTCAGTTGGAATTGACTCCGTTTAGCAGAGAAGAGACACGCTTGGGTCTTAGAGGCATTAAACTTGACCAAGTTAGCATCCCCCCAATCGGAGACAGCCTTCAAGGACAAGTTTAAGCGCTCGACCATGGCCTCTCTGAGTGACCGGATCTGTAACCCAGTAGACCGTGCATTGGACACGTAGCTTTCTACGACTGTGCTGTCGTCTGCATACCCAAACACACCGGGCCGGAGCAGATCGTTGATGTGGAGCAGGAATAACGTCGCAGAGAGAACCGACCCCTGAGGGACCCCGGCATTGATAGCCAATTGGTCGGACGAGCAGCCGTCAATGACTACTCGAATCGTCCGACCCCTCAGAAAGTCTGATATCCAATGACATAATCCAATGGGTAGGCCGTAAGAAGGAAGCTTACCAATGAGGCTGTCATGCCAGACTCTGTCAAAGGCCTTCGAAATGTCAAGGGAAACAGCGAGTGCTTCCCCGTATTTCTCAATGGCCTCGCTCCAGATGTGAGTGGCATACGCAAGAAGATCCCCTGTAGACCGGTTTCGGCGGAACCCGTATTGCCGGTCACTGAGGAGGTCGTTCGCTTCGAGGTATGCCAGGAGCCTGCTGTTCAGTACACGTTCCATAGACTTACAGAGTATAGACGTTACTGAAATAGGCCTATAGTTGACAGGGTCAGCTCGACTGCCCTTTTTGGGCACGGGCTGCACATTGGCTTGCTTCCAAGCTTCCGGCACTTGTCCAGTCTCCAAAGAAAGGCGAAATAAGCGTGTCAAAACCGGAGAAAGCTCAGGCGCACACGTCTTCAGTACTATGGCTGGAATTCCGTCAGGGCCACTGGCTTTGTTCACGTCCAGATTACGCAGTGTTCTACGAACCTCCTTCTGGCGGATGCGAATGTCCGACATAGTTGTCTCGCAGCCAATGGACGAAGGAGGAGGAGACGCGCTACCAGCATCTAAACGTGAAGATTCCGCAAAAAGAGAACCAAACAAGTTTGCTTTTTCCTTAGCAGTGTGGGCCAGCGACCCGTCAGGTCTCAGCAGTGGAGGTAGTGAGGGGCGGCAGAAGTTCGATTCAACCGATTTAGCCAGGGACCAAAATGCTTTACTACCCGCCGGATACGAAGCAAGTTTGTTCCCAATCCGGCTAATGTGATCAAATCGAGCCTTCCGCATAGTCTTCTTGCATGACTTGGCAGCCTTGTTAAAGGCTCTCTTCTTCTGACTTAAGTCCTTTGCTTTGCGGTTTCGAGCATCAACCCAGGCAAGGTATGCCAAATGCTTCTGCGCTTCAGCGCGACCGCACTCAGCCCCAAACCATGGACGAGCTTTGCCTGACATTGCTACGTCTGAGAACGGAATAAAAAACTCCATTCCTTGACGCAACACGTCCGTCACGGCATCCGCGCAAGCAGAAGGATTGTCCAAAGAGAAGCAGACAGGCTGCCAAGGATAAGATGCAAAAAATGATCGCATCTCATCCCAATCTGCTGACTTGTACCGCCACATCCGCCGGGTGCCACTAGGGCTGGGATCGGGCGGGGAGTAGACGGATACAGATTTCACCAGACAATGGTCGGATGTGCCCAAAGGAGATGATACCGACACTGAATAGCGGTCTGGATCGGTTGTCAGCAGAAGGTCCAAGCAATTGGGTATGTGCGTATCAACGTCAGGCACCCTCGTTGCCCCTTGGACCAGCTGAGTAAGATTTAACGCTAAAGCTAGCTTCTGCGTCTCTCTTCCAGCATGGTCTGTGCTCTGGTATGGGAAAAGCCACTCCTTGTGGTGGGCGTTAAAATCCCCCAGTAACACAAATTGGGCAGAAGGGTACCGCTGCTGAGCCGCATCCGCCGCCTCACTAAGGTACTGTGCTAACCTGGTCGTCTCCAGATCTCCACTGTGCGACCGGTAGACACAGGCGTAGATAATTTTCTCTATACCGGTGTCAACCAAAACCCAAAGTGTAGAGAAGCTGGGATCTTCAAGGTTTCGGAGACGCCGATAACAGATGTCGTCCCGGGCGTAAAGACATACACCCGCATGTGGTTTGAAGTTGTGCTCCAGGGTAAACCCTGGGTAAGAAAGGTACGAAACATCTGACGGACATCCGATCTGCGTCTCCGAGAGGAAAAAGAGAGATGGTTTCTCAGTCTCAAGGTGATGGTGGACTGCGACGAGATTGGAGTGCATACCTCGTATATTAGTGAGGTGCACTTTTAGTGAGAGGGAGTGCAGCCGCTGTGGAACGTTTCTCTTTTTACTCTTTGTCATATTCGGTTGTGTGAAAGGGTGGAGGGAGGATGGCAGTAGAATGAGGCTTCACCCAGCCAACGTTCAGACGCACGCTAAGAAGCCACACCACTAGGAGACTAGCCTGGAGACTGCGGGGACGCCCGAGCCCCCCCGGGGTTGTCCATCGGGCCCTCTCAACCGGTCGCCGACCGGCACGACGGCGATTGCCCCCTCGGCAATTTTTTTTTTTAATTTCAGCCCCTCTTTTCGACGCCTACCAAGAAAACCTGCAAGAAAAGGACAACCTCATATTAGACTACGAGAAACAATTCGAAACTATCAACATGAAGTCCAAGATGATAGTGAGCGAGAACAAAACGCTCACGGAGAGGGTGGCGTCGCTCGACGAGGAGCTGGCGCGAGTGAGACAGAGCTACAAGAAGCTGGCGGTGGAGAGGGAGACGGCGGATATTGAGAGAGCTACGTTGGTGGAGCGAGCGGAAAAGGCCGAGTCGAAATTGAAGGAGGTTTATGAGTTGTATGAGGATAAAAGTGAGTGTTTTTTTTCTTTTTTATTTTCTTTTTTTTTTATTATTGATATGCGGCTTTATTTTTATTGTATCGAATGAAATTGGATCTAGTCTGTATTCCAAAATTGAATTGATCTCGGTACAGTTGTTCGACGAAACCAGTCGGCTAATATTTTCCATTTTTCTAGTCAAAACATAACATTTTGCAGAATTAAAAGTTCTTTTGGTCAATAGAAGACTGTCTCAATATCCTATTCGCGTGAGGCTCGAGAAATGAATTCATTAAAATCGGTTCATCCGTTATATTATTTCGTATATAAACATTTTTTTGCTAAAAGAAACAAACAATCCGTATTTAGCCCCAAACACACAACTTTCCACTTTATACCCTTGGAATACGGTGCGTTCTCCAGTGGCGAGCATGATGCGCGACTACGAGACCGTGCACCGCGAGTACTACAGCGTGCGGAGCGCCCTGCAGGGGGCGGAGGCCCGCGCGGCGCGGCTGCAGGGGCTGCGCGCGCGGACCGTGCCCGCCGACCTGCACGAGCGCCGGCTCGACCACTGCAAAAGGTGCCTTACGCCGCTACGAATAAGGCCCTACACAATTATTACCCTGCATTTTAACGTTTGCAATTTTACAGAAATAGTAATCCTATTTTCTTTTACGGGATTTTGTAGACTAATTTTTTTATGGAATAAAAATTATCCTATTTTCTATTCCAGGAGTTATAGTAGGTATCTATATACCAAATGGACAAAATATTATGATGTCCTTCTCCACGGACCGAGCCAGACTTCGTCTACCGCTTATAGGGGTTACCGTATATTATTCATATTATACAGAATGATTCAGTATGAGTGTCGAAGCCTTTACAGGAGAGGGAGGGAGTATGATCAATTTTATCGACAAATCATCCCCACGGGGATGAGACTCCGACACTCAATACACAAAAAAGAGAGAAAAACTAGAATTAATTTTTCATTTTCTCTTGTTTTTTGATTTATTTTTCATACGATAACGAATGTTGTGATAGTTTGTTATTTACCTAATAATATATACACTTAGTATTACCTAGTATAGATGTATATTGTGACCTAAATACTTTAGATTGCTAGAGGAACTGAAACACCAGTACGGCATGGAGACGGAGAAGAAGTCGGAGCTGGTCTCCAAACTGCAGGAGGAGCTGAGGAGTGTCGGGGAGAAGTACTCCAAGATGTGCCAAGAACATGACGCTATGAAGAAGGAGCTAGAGGGAGCTTTGAAGAACGTCAGGTAATATAATATAGAACATAGATTTCTATGCAACAACAATATACTACTTTTAGATTTTTTGAATGAATTTTTGAGACGGTACAGTAAGGGCAGGTACCCTTTACCGTTATAGTTACAGGAAAATATTTTTAAGGACTATACATAGTTTAAGATATTCTAAACTGCATTTAGAGATTTTGGACAAAAATAACTTCAGCAAGAAAATTGACATTTTAGAAAAAAAGGTTTTTTGGATCCTAAATCGGTCCTGTTTCTTATAAGGATCAAAAGTCTCTATTGGACCGACTGAGGTTTCAGTACCTACTAGAAATGGCAGAAAATGAGAAAAATATTTTCCATACATTTTGGTAAAAGAGTCAAACTTCGAAACCAACTTTACCTAAAAAACAAAGTCTACAGAAATTCATCCTGTAGGTATAGTCTGATTTTTAATCTCATGGAGTATAGACAGATCGAAATGATATGAAAGGAGAGAGAGGGAGAGAGAGAAGGGGAGAGAGATACCTTGTGTATTTTGTAATTATAATAACTGGTAAGCAAGCGTTTTTTTTTATTATATAATTTTGTTGTTTTTTTTCTCGTTTTTAAGTGCGAAGGTCGAACAAATGAGAAAATAAATGTAAATATGAATCTGTGTGCAGACTGTACCGCAAGGCGGCGGCGGTGTTCCGCACGCGGGCGGCGGCGGCGGCGCGCGCCCGCGTGCGGGGCGCGGCCCGGCGCCCGGCCCGGGAGCCCCTCAGCCAGGCCTTGCACGCGTTGGAAAAGATCAAGCGCGAAATCAAGGTATACTAGTACCCAACTTATATGGCGCGTCGTGAATCTTCGTTCGCGCAGAAAAGAAAGTATGGTCCGAAGATTAACAAAAGAATGCACTATTATCCTACTTTAATATTATAAACGCGAAAGTTTGTCTGTATGGATGGATGTTTGTTACTCTTTCACGCAAAAACTACTGAATGGATTTTGATGAAACTTCACAATAATATAGCTTATAAATCAGAATGACACATAGGCTATAATTCATAAAGATATATCGTATATTATCCAAATGCGGGTGAAACCGCGGAGCGCAACTAGTAAGGTTCATAATACACTGCAGCTGTTAGTTCCATCTCACTCTAAGCTCGCTAAGATGGCGGCGGCTGCCGACCAATAGCGGTCAATAGCATTTCCCGCGCTTTGAAAATTCATCTTCTGCGCAGGTACATCGGTAAGCCATATTGGGTAATACTACAGCACTCACCATGACGTCTTATTGCGATCCAATTGAGGACCTAAACATAATCGTTTTACTACTTATTCGTACTGTGACGTCTTGTTGTGACATCTTGACGCTCGATTTAGGTTGATTTTAAACCTAAAGGGATTGACGTCTACCTAAATCATATCGAAAGCCATGTATTATTATTATTTAAAGTGAAAGGATTAGGTTCTCAATTCGACTAACGAGGTAATTAGACGAACGTATTCACATCTTGAGTTGTTGTTTTTTGTATGAGGTTTTGCTGCGCTCTCGTGTCGGAATTGACTCGCATATTTAAATTTTAAAGTATTAAATAAAATAAAATTGTTTATCTTGCATAACGAAAAAAATATAACCTGTATCCATAGTGTGAGTTTTTACGAGCTCGCCATAGTACGCGTACAACTAGCGCTTTGCATGATGATCCTGTACAGCCCCTACCGGCGCGTTTATGAACGAAAAATCTTCGTACAAAGCGCTAGTTGACGCGTACTATGGCCGAGCTCGTCCAAACTAGGGGTACCGATTTTTGAAATACAAGCAAACTTGCACCTTATTCCATCTGCCGCAGATAGTGAAGTCCCGCGCGTACTCCTCGCTGGAGGAGCTGCAGCGGCGCCTGGAGCAGCAGGAGCGGCGCGCGGCGCACGCTCGCGCCGAGCACCGCCGCCAGCTGCAGCGCGCGAGCGTTGCGCTCGAGCATAAGGAGAGCATCATCCGCACGCTCATCGACAAGGTGGCCGACGTGGAGGAGGTCAGGTGAGGTGCCCCATTGCGGGGAGCGCCATCTAGTTACCGCTGCTGTCAACTCTGGAGCGGCAACGCTGCTTCGAGTCTATAGGAGCGTGATGCGTACGCTCATTGACAAGGTGGCCGACGTGGAGAAAGTCAGTTGAGGTGTCTCATTGTGGGCAGCGCCATCTAGTTACCGCTGCTGTCAACTCTGGAGCGGCAACGCTGCTTCGAGTCTATGGGAGCGTGATGCGTTCGCTCATTGTGACAAGGTGGCGGGCGTTGATGAAATCAGGTGCGTTGTTGTAATAGCGGACAGCGCCATCTAGTGGCCACTACTGTCAACTCTAGAGCAACTACGTGTATTGCCACGGCCACGAGAGAATTATTTTAAACGCTCATTATACGCTCATTGTTAGAGTGGCGGAAGTTGAAGAGGTCAGGCAGGTACGTTGTCTTATTTGCGAACAACGCCAATTATGTTTCGCTACCATCAACTCTGGAGCGACTATTTTTATTACGAGGTACTAGAAAAAGATAATTAGGTACACTAGAAGCTTCGACTAGGGCACTGGCAAGTCGAATGGCGAGCAGAGACTTTTATGTCTCAGTGAAAAAGGTTAGCGAATAGTTATTCAGTGTCTTACGCCCTTTATGACTAAAATTTGTTTTCCCTTCCAGATTGAGTCAAACCAACATCCACCGGTTACAGGGCATCGTCAGCGAATCGTCCCCCGAGCCGGCCGCCGACAAGAACGTCAAACTTGTCCCCGGAGAGGGGGGTTACTTCCAAGACAGGAGGGGAAAGGGGAAGGGGTAGAATCCCCCGTGCGGTATCGGATGTCGTCTCGGAGTCAGGATTACTCAGAATCTAACTAAACATAGATGTTAGATGTGATTGTAACACGTGTTTGACCAACGAGGTAGTGCCTCTATTGTCAGAGTTTGTCAGGCCCAAGCCTCTGATGTGACTTAACGACTGCTATAAATGTGTACAAAAATATAGATTTTGATGTCGCTTCAAAATTTGATATTAGTTTATTGTTGTTATTTTAAAAGATGTTTAGAAATGTAGTAATAAAGTTGGATGTTTACGTTTTATTATAGGTACTGTATGTATTAAGTAAGGTACCTGCGGGTTACAAGGGCCGGCGTCTAACAAGGGCCACTATTATAAAAACACTCTTTTTACGGTTTTATAAGGTTCCTCTCATGCACACATATAAAGGGCCAATAGGGAAGCTAATATGCTCGATTGTGTCGCTTTGCGATCTGCCATCTTGTCAGTCGAAAGTAATCCGTCCAGGCGGTTAACCTGCATCGCTCCACTATAAAACTTCTACGAAATCAAAAAATTGTGAGTAATAATACAGCTTTCTGTTTATAAAATTTGCTGTTGTACCGTTTTTATTAGTAATTTGAGCTGCCTTATCTAGGTGAGTTTAATCACTATCATGCTTTTTAACAATTTTACATTTAATCTTTTAAAATATGTCTCATGGCCTAATAAGGGCCACTCATAAGTCGTGTAAATAGAGCCGGCCCTTATTAGGCTCTTAGATTTACTAGATATTAGCACCAAAAATCGTCTAAATCGATCCCACAGAAAAACCGTCGTGGACTTTGGATAATGCAACAATTACAAAACGCAATGTCAGCTGTTCAAAGCAGGGTTCGAGGATATATATAAATGGATATATATCCGATATAATATATCCAACGGTTTTTTGTGATATATATCAATACAAAAAATGGTTTGAAATTTTTATATTATTAAGTAAATTTTGGCAGTTTGCTATGTGCTCTACTTCCCAAATGTAGATGGCGTTGGAGTAGAGTTAAAAAATACTCCCTAATAGTAAGTTTCATGCTTAAATATCAACACTGAATAGCAGCATCTCACCGGCGTTTGATAGTTCCATCGTCATCAATGGTGTTTGACTCGTCATAGGAAAACATAAAAAAAATTGCCACGAAAAAAATAGTTTTCGTGTGTTTATTCAAAGTACCTAGGTACTTGATTTTATTAGATGATCTATTAGGTGATTTTCCTGATTTATTAGAAGATTTTATGTCTTCAAGTAGATTTTTTGCTATTATATATATATATTTAAACCAATAAAACATTGTAGTTTTAGGTTTAAGCAATATTTATGCTTCTAAAACACATATGCAATCAGTATACATACATAATACAATAAAATAATTATATGGCTTTTATACAAAATGGATATATATCCAATTTTTGATTATATCGGATATATTATATCATAAATATCCGATATTTTGATATTTATTATAAATATCGGATATTTTCGAACCTTGGTTCAAAGTGGATCTATGTCCCAACGGTTAGAAGCAGCGCGGTATTCTATTCCCAGAAAGACTTTGTCAAACCATTTCAAAGTTGGAAAAGTTGATAAACAAAGGGCGTCGAACAATTGTTACCGTCGAGCAAGAAAATGATTTGGCGTCAAGAATGAAAAGTCTTGCTGCCATAAGATTTACTACTAAAATAGTGTTTATTAAAAGCTAATTGTCATACTATGCGATCTCATTAGTGTAATAAGGGCCACAATTTTTGTACATAAAAAATAAATTGCTTTGATTTTTTTGCAGTTAAAGATTTCTGATATGAATAATTTGTTTAGAAATATAGTAATATGGTAGGTATTAAGTCATTGAATACGTTTTAAAATACAATTTTGTTGCCTTAGTTTAATTAGGCCCATTATAGTTTTTCTCTTGAATTAACAATCATACAAAGCGTGAGTTAGTACGAAACGACAAATAAAATGAGTTAAAAATAGAAAACTTAGCGCTAAGAGTGATTTATCTAAAAAAAATAATTATTTCATGTGGCCCTTATTATCGTACCTATGTTTAATAAGGGACACAGAGAGGGTTTTCTTAAATACTGAAAATGTTTAAGAACTGTGAATGAAACCCCAAAAAATGCACTTTTTCGGACTATGAATAAAGTTAATCTTCTATAAATGTCCTGTTTTATATTCCTATTTCTCAATTATGGAAATTACATAAATTTTAATTAAGGTGGCCCTTGTTTGGCGCAGGTACCTTATAATTTTAAATGTCTAGTCTTCATTTCTAGTCAGAGAAATTAAATCCGTTATACGAATATACGATTATCGGCCGACGACATCATAATAGTCGCAGGCGACCGGTGGATGCAAGTGGCAAATTGTCGTTCGGTGTGGCCGTCTAAGGGGGAGGCCTGTGTTCAGCAGTGGACGTCTTCAGGCTGATGATGATGATGATACGAATATATCCAATAAGCGAATACTGAGCATACAAAGTGGCTTAGTTGTAATGATTGAATACATCATATTTCAAGTTTGTATTCGTAAAAGTTGAAAATATTGTCTAGTTCCAATAGTTACTAGTTGAACTAAAATAGGTTAGGTGTGTAGAAGAACGTAAAGCAAATGTTTGTATGTTAGAAATGTTAGAATGCAAATAAATGAACGGTTGACGTAAATAATCTTCTTTTTATTGCTTTATACGATGTAGTTATAGTGACCTAGTTACAAATGTTAACAATCTAAAACGTGGTAAGTAATTAAAGGTGAGTTGAAGACACGATGCAAAGCGAGAAGTTGCAGGGACGACAGTCTGTACATCTTCATCCATACTAATATTATAAATGTGAAAGTCACTTTGTTTATCTGTTTAGTTATATGTTTGTTACCTTTTCACGGCTAAACGGCTGAACCGATTTCGATTAATTTTGGTACAGGGATAGATTGGACCTATGAAACGGACATAGGCTATCTTTTGTCTCGAAAAATAATCTCGAAGGGGATGTAATAGAGGTTGAAAGTTTATATGGGAAATTCAAAATTCCTTAGTTCAAAGTTAGGGATCTGAAAATTAATATTTAGGCTTTTAGTGAGAAATAAATATATACGGGTTTCAGCATTTTGCAAAATTATCCCTAAAGGGGGAAAAGCAAGGGGTTGAAATTATGAGGTATTCTTTAGATGCACCCTCTACGGACCACAAGAAACGGCTGAACGGATCGTAATGAAATTTGGTAAGGGGATATATTCATACATGCAATTTTTTTTTGTGGGACGACGACACAAAAGCGTCGCAGGCAACCGGTGAATGCAAATGGCAAATTGTCGTTCGGTGTGGCGGTCTAAGGGGGAGGCCTATGTTTAGCAGTGTTCGTCTTCAGGCTGATGATGATGATGATATTTTTTTGTGGTAAGGCCGTAGTTATGGTTTATTCCCAACGACCACCGTATAGGTCCTGAAAGGAAAATGAGATACTTTTTATCCCGTAGATATATTAACCGTTCCTGTGGGATAATAGCCAACGCAGGTGCAACCGCGGCTATTGGGGCATATTTGTGAGAATACCTTTAGTAAATTGATCTGAGTTAATTAATTGGTTAGATATACGGATTGGTAGGTGCCTTGGTATGTTGCTTCTTGGTAGGTGATACCTTGGTCTATTTTTTTATCCTTGCCATTCATTGCCTTGAAAAAAGTACAGTACTTACAAAAAAAATACTATTTAACAAGATTAGGTAGGTACATTCAGGAAGAACACAATGTACATAATTTAGTTTAGTATATACCTACTCCGTAAATTAATATTGATAGAGCCCTTATTCGAGATTTCCTACCAAGGTGACATTGTGACGAGTAAATCCAATGAAAATAATATACCATCATTGAGTAAATCGCCCAATCAGTTTACGAGGTTACGAATGAATAACAATGAATTTAATGATGTAAGTAGGTGCATATATTTGTCGATTGATCGACGATCCTAATAATATCGATTCTCACTAAGGGTTCTTGATAGCAATCGGCTTTATACAAATAACACAGAAATCGTTTTATTTTGCGATATCTATCTATCGATCTCAAACGTGGTAGTGGCAGGAATGGTTTGATACCAGAGGTTGTGACCCCGCCAATGGGGTCTCTGACATGGCTCTATTGCTCTATCAATCGATAAGAACCCATGCCCTGCGCAGCGGAGGCGTTCGTGAGAAGAACACGATCACCCCCGTCCTAGTAAGGTGTAATAAATGAGCGGCCTTTAACAAGCGATTTAAAGGTACAAAAGAAAAAACTATCTCAAGACAAAAGAGGTGAAATGAGTCAATGCTGCTGGGCCTGGACTGGACTATGGCCATCTTACCATAAAAGATTTAGACCACAGTTGAACAGATGAGTCTAAATATTTTCTCCACAAATCGACGACTAATCCTCGCCTTTTCCAACTAAATAACAAATTTACAAGTAGAATAATCAGGAATGCCAGGATTGAGTAAGAAAATGCGAGTGATAGACGTCGATTTTAACGAACGAAATTTTTGAAACCTCTGTTTAACTCTGGTCTTATCTTTTGTGGTATGACCGTGGGTGTTTAGTCTCTTCAGCTGGAGCTACGCGCTGCGAGATATAATTAGGTACTTATTGTCATCGTGCGGCACAAAAATATGTACCTACCTACCTACAGATATGTCCCCATAATTAAAAATATGTACCTACAGCTACATGTCCGCATAATCTCGTCAAAATTATCTCGTGGCGCGCATCTTATTGTTGGCCCTAGTGAGATTGTGCCGCTAGTCTGTATCGAATAAAAAAATACTAATCTCCATAGGAAGAAAGACAATGCCAATGCAACATAGCACATAATGTATCTCTACATGTAGTTCATGACTTATCGCCTGAGTCTAGCGCGACAGTAAATCTGGTTTAGTTCTATAGCTTGAGAGATATTTCCGAGTTCTGCATAGTTCCAGAGAATGTACGTTATTTCCTCACAATTCACCTAGAGATGCTTAGATGTGAATTCATCACCTTACTACCTGCGTCAGCTGTTATCTATAGAACCTTCGCTCGATTAGCCCGACTGCGTATTGTTATCAGTGTTTCATGTGTTAATGAGCATTTATATTGAACACGACGGGTATATAGAAGAGTGTTTTTGTTTACTTACTCTAGTTTGGTACTCTGTGCTGTGAGTGATTCTGTATAGTTTTCACTTTTATACTTACGTTTTATCGACTTCAAAAAGATGGAAGCACTCAATTAGTTTCTGTTTATTTTTGTGAATGTGCTTAGGACATCGTATATTACTTACCGGAATTTAAAAAAATTTGTTTATTTATTTCAAAGTGGTACGTGAATAAAAAATAGACTTCCATTGACACCATAATATATAAATATTGGTTTTGTATATTTTATGAGTCGAGTTATTATGGCCTGAAGAATTATTTGTGAAAAAATTAAGAGCTCTGGTAAGATGAAAGTCAAATCTGAAATCTTTAAAGTTTTGGTTAGAGTCACTTTTGTCCAATTTTACTTGTTTCCTAACGATTTGAGATAGTTAAAAATCGTGAATCAACAAATATACTCTCGGTAAAGATAAATATCGTGCGTTATCCCCCACATTGGCCCAGCCTGGGTCTAATACAAACCAAAGACATTTTTTTGAATAATAACAATTTTAGCTGTTTTGAAAGCTAATAAAACTAATATGGGTCTTTATTTTATTATAATTTCATAATAAAAAAATATTAACAAAAGATCTATACGATTAGTGAAATATAAATAAGTACCTAAGTAGTTTGTTCAGTTGGTGGCTTCCATGCAAGTAACTTGTTTTTCTGAAAAAGTGGTGGCTATTGAGTCACTTTGAAATCGGTCAATTTGTTTAAAATATATAAGGGATATGGAATACACATTTGTAATCAGTTTAATTTGCGATCGCACTGATCACTTCTCTGCGCTAATTATGATAAAATATTTAAGAGCGTTTTTGAAACTTTTTAAGAGTATCAATATTGTGTGACGACTACACCAACTACAAAAATACTTGTAGCTAAATTTTGGATTTTGAAATGAATAAAAAGGAATACGTTACTTTACTTTCAGAAATGGTTTATGTTTTAGCAGCGCTTTTGTGTTTTGGATATGTAGTGGCACAAGATCCGGACTGTGATTACGTACAAAATGTGAGTGTTATGATTGAATTTACATATTTAGTACCTACTAATTTTAATGAAATAAATGAAGCTTCACTTCCACTACACTTCCACTTACTACGGTTCCCTGTATCTCGGGAATCAGACCAGAATAAACATGCAAACTTAGAGTAAATATACTTGCAGTTCACACAAATCTGTGCCCCATAACTTCAGTGGTTTGTAAAATATTATATGTTTGAAGATACCTTCATAAGTATTTAAGAAAAATACTAGAGGTAGGAGGTACCTTATCATTACGCATACGCTTTCCTTAACTCTGTTTTCCTAAAGGCACCTGCTACCGACGCACCATCTTATCAGTCCATAATTAATTTGATAGCGATCTAGTCTTAATTCGTTCATTATCATAACAAAATATTTGTTAATAGACTCCTAATGATAGTGAGAAATTTGAAGCGATGATTAGTAGGTACTTCTTCATTAAAAAATCTTAGGATGGTTAAGGCACAGAATTTTGGCTTCATCATCTTAATTAAAGCATAAACATACATAATAAAAGTTTAATTTTGATAGGTCTTAATTTTTTTCAAATAATTAATTTGATAGGATAAAATCTTCGATCAATATTGATCGAAGGTAATAATGTGCATTTAAGATTTTACGTACCTAATACAAATAACTCTCCTTTGATCGCATACTTCGCTTTCTAGGTAGGACCTTCTGAACGCTACTACATCAACAACAATTACAGTGCAGGTCGGACCTGCAGGTACACCACCAGGTGCCCTGCAGGGTACAACTGCAGGTGTGACTGCAACCTTTATATGCCATCGGTGAGTTTCTGTGGCTAATAATGAGCCATAGGTTACTAATCCAAATGTTTCCTAAGGCTGTGCTCTCCTATACACGCTACCGTCCGCTTATAGCGTCGCGCCATGCGCCGCGTCACGATGCTTACTATAGCAATGTACTGTTGTGGCTACTCGCTAGGGTATTACTAGGTATGCTATGGTTGTAGTCTCTTTCATACGCTGATGTCGGCGTACATTTCTATAGTAAGTACATCGTGACGCGGCGGACGGCGGACGGTGTGATGGCGTGTATTTTATAGGACACCACAGCTTTGCTTCCCATCTTTTTTTTACATTTTGAAATTTATTTTCATCATCAACCCATATGTACCGAATGCTGAGCACCAGTGTCCCCCCACTTTCATGAGGAGGATTAGGCAGTAAATCTACCAAGGGAGCATCACGATTGGTGGATAACATGCCTCCGAAATAATTCACGGGCATGTGGATTTCTTCACTTCATTCCCTTCGCCGAAAAGTGTATGATAATAACGTATTATATGTTTCACCAATAAACTTATTGGCACGTTTGGCACTGGAATTTCAGCTTTGAAGTCGCAACAGCAGGCTAAGTAGGCGGACGTTCGCCCACTAAGCCTATCACAGTATCACTTTTAGAAGTTCTACGAGCCTTATTAGATCCTTACATGCTAGTGAAAAGGTCACCGTTTTCGGATACTCCAAGGAGTCCATCATCATCATCATCTTTACGCAAGTTATCTATTTCCCAGAGTACAGGATGCACGGCCGACCGTCTTCTGATCTCGAGGGTTGGGGACCCCCAGCTGATTAACGCCGAAGCCTACTGCGGCTATAGGACGGTGTCGGCGGTGTCTACGGGTACCAACCTCAGTCTAGGTACTTACGTTCTTCTGGATATTAAACTTAGTCACTGTTAAATAATATGCTTCAATGCCTATCCTATATTGTATACTAGTACCCAACTTATAACGCGCCTCGTGAATCTTCGTTCGCGCAGAAAAGAAAGTATGGTCCGAAGATTAACGAAAGAATGCTTAAAACTTACAATCAACCTAAGATCACTACTATAAGGTTCATAATACACTGCAGCTGTTAGTTCCATCTCACTCTAAGCTCGCTAAGATGGCGGCGGCTGCCGACCAATAGCGGTCAATAGCATTTCCCGCGCTTTGAAAATTCATCTTCTGCGCAGGTACATCGGTAAGCCATATCAGTTGGGTAATACTGTATACCTATCTGTAGAACCACATTTATCCCAGTGGTCTTAACAGTTTTCCCCGATAAAAAACTATAACATGTGTTATTTACATACTTACCTATACATCAAAAGAATACATTAAGTATTTACATAAGCACCAGAATTCAAAATGCGATAAGCAGTTTCAGCGCTAAGCGTTAACTAGCACTGGTGTACATTTAATTACGAGATCCTTTTCTAACTCCATACAGTCTCATGAATTCGAAACGCAAACCATCCCCGAATCGATTTCATCATGAATTTTAACATTCGTGTTAAAATACCTACAGGACTCGTCGTCCCAAACACCAGTCGCGGTGGCACAGTCATGTGTAACCTGACTGCGCAGCTGGCTCCAGTCACGCCGACACCACCTCCCTCTGTCTGCCGATGTGGGGAGAGGAAGCAGGTAAAGGGGAAAACGCATCCATGATACACCGGTGGATTAAGTGGAGATAAACGTGCCTGCGGATTCACGGAGCCAAGCGGCAAAAATTGTTACCGCAATCATATGGTTTCTTTTTACATCTTGTAGCGTCATGATTCTGAACTGCAAGGGATTGGAATGCGTTCCCTTCGTTGGTGATTCAGGTGTGTTCAAGTCAAGAGGGAATATGTATCTTCTAGGCACGCGTGTTATGCCTTCGCCCATGAGGTGAGATTGTGGCTTAACCGTCTAGTAAACAACAAAAGAAGTGCCTCTTCCGTAAGAGCCACCCCTAAAAAAGTGTTTACTTACAATCTCTAGTTTTGTAAGCAGTGTGCAAACTATTCTGGTTGGAAGTTGCGTCAGCGTCGCTCGTACCGACACATTCTTATTCCTGCCTGGTTTACAAATTACTCATGTATACTCTCATTCCAGAATAGAATAGTGGGCGGGCAAAACGCCCAACCATACGAGTACACCATGATGGCCGGGCTCGTAGAGAAAGCCATCTCGTCGATACACTGCGGCGCCGTCATTATATCCAATCGACACGTCATGACAGCAGCGCACTGCGTCTATAACTACAGGACCAGGCCTGGGGACTTGACTGTAGCTGTAGGGACCTATAATATTAGCAATTGTGAGTCCAGCCTTTTTTTAACTAACAATAATACGTCACGATGCAATAGTCCAGAGGTAATAGACCAAAAAACCACTGATTTAAATTTTTATAAGTGCGATCGTCTAGATACGTTTTCCATTACTCAATGGTGGCATGACGTTTTCTGTAGTCTACCTAGATACAGGTCAAGCTCCTTGAGGTGTTTTAAATGAAAACACTGACTTGCAGTCAGCAGTAGAGCAACATCTTCCAAAGAAGCTGAAAGAAATTGGCACCGTAGCTTTGTATATGACACTTCCTCCCTGTGATTTCAGCGAATTCGGGCAGACGGTATCAAATCCAAAGGTTCATCATTCATGAAAACTATAATAGGTAAGTCGACGATGATTAGAATCAAATTACTTGAGTCTTGAATTACTGGTGTCGAATTGTCCATGTTCAGCTATTTTTTGTTGCCATGTGCATCGTAAGTCTGTCGCACGTCAAGCGACAGTCGCCAACCCGTTTGCGACTGGTAGAGCGATGGTAGCCGAGTGGTAACTTGTGCGCTTTCCAACACATCGACACAGGGTTCGATTCTCGGCCCCACACTCATACTTCATAAGTTATGTGCGGATTCCAATCACACCGTGCTTCGGAGAGCATGTTGAGCCTTGGTCCCGGTTGCAATCGATTATTGGTAGTAGAGGTCTTTGCGCGACCTGATAAACCCTTGACATCAGATGCCGGTAGGTACTTCTCATTGGATACATCATCATCCACACGCCTTTATAATATCATAACATCCCACTACTGTGTATAGGCCTCCCAGTTTCCATGCCATTCGCCTCGGTCTTGTGCCAAGCGGGTCGAGGTTCCGCGATTTTAGTAAAGTCATTGCACTAACAAACTATATAATATCTAGTGTAGGTACCTTGTTATGTTATTTCAGCAACACCTACGACTACGATATCGCCATTTGTGAGCTAACGCAAGATATTGTGTTCGACGAAAACGTTCAACCCGTGTGTCTGCCGTTTAAGTATGAATACGACAATTTCGCTGGCCGGTATGTTACGCTCCTGGGTATGTAATCTACGCCTATATTCTACCTTATGTTATGAACTAGAGGTCCTCCATGATATGACTATCTATAGATAGTCTTTATTAAAACGCTACAGAACAAATAAAACTCAAAACTCATGGTTTCACCAAAAAATTTGTTTACTCAATTTTTTTTACATGTTACCAAGATATAACATAGCCTATAGCACTCAACCTATTTCCTCAATAAAGTAACTTCCTATTGGTGAAAGAATTTTAAAAAGTAGTTAAACAGATATCAGTAGGTATATTTTTCACTTGCGCCACCAGCCATATGCTCCATTACTTATCTCCTTCTAAAGATTGACAGGAAGAGATCACTTTTAGCCATATACCTAATCTCGCCCATTGTACCTTTTATTCTATTTTTTCAATACCTTTTTCAGGTTGGGGTACCAAATCCTTCGGAGGTCCAACGGCCGATTTGCTACAGAGGGTGGATGTGTCAGTGCTCAGTCCCGAGCGGTGCACCGCCACAGAACCTAACATCACGCCGCGGCAGCTGTGCACTTACACGCCTGGGAAGGACGCGTGTCAGGTAAGACAAAAATGATAAACAATTTGAGAAAAAAATGACATCCCCGTAGAGTTTCTTGGTGCTGTCTTCTCTAACGGGCGTATTCCGATGCACTGGTAGAGTCAACGGAGTTTCCTTTTCCTGTCCGAGGTTCAATCGTGGATCAGTGCTTGAAAGGGAAACATCCTTTTTCAAACTCAAACCACAATCAAGTTGGTAATTATTTTCTTTTTTTATGGTTCTATTGACGTCTTCAACGATTCCTTGACAGTTCGACTCCGGCGGGCCGGTCCTGTACCCCGACCCGAGCTCGGGGCTGCTCTTCAGCACCGGCATCGTCAGCAGCGGCAACCTCTGCGGAGGGGCTCGCTCCGGCATCTCCACGCGGGTCACGGAGCTGCTGCGCTGGATAGTCAACAGTGTCTCCTCGAGATTCTGTATTAAACGCTAGTGCAAAAGTAGACTCGTGTTTTTCTCTTGTTATGTTCACTATTTCAGTTTGCAAAGGCGGATAGTCAATAGTGTCTACACCAGATTCTGTATTTAACGCTAATGCCACAACAGGCTCGTGTTTTTGTCTCGTCTGATCACTCTTTGAGATTGCAAAGGTGGATAGTCAACAGTGTTTCCGCCAGATTCTGTATTTAACGCTAGTGCCAAAGCAGACTCGTGGATTTTGTCTCATCTGATCACTCTTTGAGATTGCAAAGGTGGATAGTCAACTATTTTAATGCGAGATGTTAGGAGATTCCTACCTTTGTGTTTTTTTTAATCATCCTGTCCCAATGTCTACGAACTTGCATAGTGATTTCAAGCATAGCTGATTCAATAAAACAAAGATATATTCGGTTAGGAAGACCATTTAATGCAGGGACATTATAAATAAGAATAAAAAGGTCCAATGATTGATTTGTTACTTTGCTCGCGACAGACAATTTTTCAGGTCGATTGTGCGAGCTTTTTATCCTACCTACTTAATATTATAAACGCGAAAGTTTGTGAGTATGGATGGAATGATGGATGGATGGATGTTTGTTACTCTTTCACGCAAATACTACTGAATGGATTTTAATGAAACTTCACAATAATATAGCTTACATATCAGAATAACACAAATTATCCAAACGCGGGTGAAACCGCGAGGCGCAGCTAGTTCATAAATAATTATACTTAGTTCGTGTTTTTATTACTAGTATTACTACGTATGTTGAAATCGTGTTGATTCACTTTTGACTTCTTGTCACTATAATTCCTATATCTATAATTATATCTAGTGTAAATGTATGTAGGTAAGTATATAAAACAAAGTCATATCAGTTAGGTACACCATTGACAAATTAAAAACGGATGGAACGATTTTCATTATCTTTGCTTTGTTAGATTTATCTCCGTTCCAAATAGCAGAATCATTAAAACATGAGAAGATATCACTAAAAAGAGGGTAAAATTATAATTAATTTACTATTTAATTCCTCAATGTATACGAGTAACTTATAATTTACGTATTGTCATTGGAACTAATAGTCGGATTATTAATCTCATGGCTTCTCATGGAGTAAAAATATCTCTCAGTCTCTCTCGCTCTCCCTCCTCTCATCTCATTTGTCAATCTATTAAATGATATGTCCGCATGATATTAAAAATCCAACTATAGAACAGGCATGCAAAATTTCAACTCAATTGTCTTGCGTAGCAATTATTTCCTCTATGCTCCATTGTATAACGAAAACTGGGTCAACACTGTGTGGTAAAATTCGACCTAAACGTCCATAATTGATTTGCAAGAAACCCAAAACTATAATCTGAAATAAGAGCTTATAAAACCTTTGAAGGCTAAGGAAAAAGGCCTTCTTTGATACTTCTGGTCCGTACAGACTAACCCTGTCCCGGTACATGGTCAGCCTCAACGTATCCTGGTCATCCAGGAGCTTTCCTAGGATCAAGCCGATCAGGGGGATTGCAGACAAGATGTAACGGCTTTTGATGCGGATGATCATAACTTTACTCTTTATCAGTGCACCCGGCAATCTTTGTTTGAAATTTTTCGAAGGACTAGCTGGAAAAAGAGAAAATGAATTAAAATTAACAGAAGAACTTTAGAATAAATACAACTTTAGGTTATTAGAAATGCATGATCCGTGAAAAAACTACGTTTAATCGACTTATCGCGATGGTAGGTACTCTATATCTTTCCCCATGATTCAAATCTATCTCCATATTGCAATTTATCAAGATTCGTTTAGCCTAAAGGGCGCGAGCAGACAGCCTTCAAGACACCCTCGACTCAAAGATACGCGCATGTTTGGAACTGGCATCTTTAGGCAAAGTTCGTGATGAATTTATCTAAATCTATCTAAAGCGCTAATCTCTGTTCTGTGGCTAAAACAAGCAGCTAGGTATACAATTGAAATTGATTGCTCAATGTTAGATTATGTTTCGATTTCCAGACATCTAGGCCTACATGGACAGATAAGCGCGTACTCACCAGTTGTGCGAATTAAAACCGAAATACTTCCGGATTCTGCTTGTGTGGCTTCGCAACTCACCCCTATTCTATGTGCTTACTTCGCGCAGACTACCCTGCGCAGTAGGTACCCTATTCCACCGCGAACATAGCCGCCCTCGCCCCATCGATCGGCCCAGTCGGCGTTTTGGTTCCGTGAGCCCCTCCCCTACGTCTTTGTTCGCAAATACATTTTTATTTTTTAGAAAATTTAATATTATTTTCTTTGTTCTTTTACCTACGACTTTTTTTCCACAGTTTCATGTTTTAATTTTATAATATAATTTATGGTACCTACCTATATAATTAGCAAAATTCTTAACAGTGGTTTGGTGTAACGTTATGGTTTTTTAAACTTATTTGTTGATTTTAATTGATTTATGTTTTGTGATAAAAGTCAAGACCGCAATGGCTTTGCAAGAGCCGATCGCTTTGAACGTGATGAGATAGCAGAGCTGAGATGCCAAAGAGGATACCGTTCCACGTAGTATATGCCACTAGTAAGTACTTTTAATGTACCTATGTTAAGTAATTTGACTAACTCTCCGAACCAATGTTAACTAGAATTTAAACAGGTCTAATTCGCGCTAGAACTATAATATCAAAATATGTAATTTTGACATACCTCGACGTTTCGGCCTAGTTACATCGACCGTGGTCACGAGAAAAATTAGACCCATTTAAATTCTAGTCAATACAGTACGCGAAAGTTTAAGAATCTCCGAACCAAACTCGACAGTTAGTGCACAAAATCATTGCAGCAGGTTAATTTTTTTGTACTCACTAATTTTGATTGTCATAGTAATTTTGAATTTACCTATCATCATCATCATCGTCAGCCTGAAGAAGCCCACTGCTGGACGTAAGCCTCCCCTATACATTTCCAGGAAGAACGATTCTGAGCCCTTTCCATCCACAAATTTACCTAATGATATATAATAATGTACCTTTATTCTTATTTATGTCTACTATGTCTTATTTAATCTAGGGGCACGGCATGCAGCAGTGCCCCCCGCCAAGCCGAGCAAAAAAAGGCTCAGCCGTACCATTCTACTCTTAAAGCCATTGAGGGCATTTTCAACCCATTTTTCTATAATATTAATATCAAAATTAAATAAAAGCGATGTGTGGCCTGTAACTTTTATTACAATAGCTAAAGATAATTCTTAGTAAAATATTAAACCGGCGAATTGCACGTCGGACTACATTATTACTTTGGATGGTTCAAGATACCGTACACAAAGATTCTAAAATCAACATTTTCCAAGTAAAGACACACGGACCGACATGACGAATTAATGTAGGTTCCTTTTTATTTGGCGACAGGACCCTTAATAATCTTCCATAGCATAAAACTAGGCCACATATTTCAGTAGTCTTATCAAAATAATTATTTCCATGAAAAGAATTCAACACTCATGTTTATTTCGTACGTGTGTAACGTTTGGTATGCATAAAGGGAATACAATGATTATTAAAATGCCATTATTGGTATTGTTGGGCGGCGTACGAAAGTACTTATTACATAAATAACGATAACTGAGCGACTATGCTGATGAAGGAATTTGTATAGAAATGTAACTTTTTGAAAACAAAACATTTACATAATAAAAACTAACTAATGTATTCCATAAAATAGTCATACCTACTACTTACCATTTTTATATTCTGTAGTGATATGACATGCTACAATGTTCAACTTACAACTTTGCTGTGGTATAACTAAGTAGGTAGGTATTCTTTCAATAGTCGTCTGTCGCCTGCCGCTCGATAGCACCGCGGTAGAATTTCCGAAGGCTATAGACTGATATAGACTAGCTTTAAATATTTAAAAAGCTAGTCAGTAATTTGATGACATCGATCGTGTCACAGCGGCTTTATGATGGAATGGAAAAGCAACTTTATGACGCACTAGAAGCCTATTATCCCGCGGGAACCTTTAATTTTTAGAGAAAAAAGTAGCCTATGTCACCCGGGGATAGTGTAGCTTCCCAACAGTAAAAGTATTTTTCAAATCGGCTCAACAGTTTCCGAACCTATTCAATGCAAACAAACAATCACATTTTTCGTCTTTACTCGTATAATATTAGCATAGATAGACTAGCCGCGCCCACGGTGTTACCACCTCCTGTTTTCGTAATAAATATCACCAATAACCTTTTGAGCGTGAAAAAGTAACAAACATACAAATACAGTCACAAACTTTCGCCTTTTTAATATTAGGATCATACAAAGATTGTTGAAAAGCCTTAGTCCGCCACAAACCGTCGGACGTGGCTTTTTGAAATCACTTTAAAGATGTTAAGCCTCAAGTAATAATGTCCTCATTTCCTCTCTTCTCAGGTGAGGACAGTGCCTACCCAGCATGCGAGCTGAATGCCCAGGGTCCAGCCGCCCGCGGCTGGCGCAGCGACGGCGCCGCGCCGCACGAGCTGCTGCTCCGGCTGCAAGTGGTGACGAGCGTACACAAGCTACAATTGCTGGCTCATCATCAGCTCATACGTAAGGAGAAGAGATCATCGAGAGATGCATCGCGTACAAAGTCGTATCTGTAGCGAGTGTGACTGAAGATGTGTGGATGATTTCTGACCAGCCAGGCCATGTGGGTTAAGTAATCTTGGTGGTCATAACTTTGTTTTTTCCAGCGGCCTACGTAGAAGTCCTCGTATCCGGCGGCCTGGTGTCTGAGGGCGCGGCCACACCATGCGGCGCCACCTACACCAGCGTGGGGAAGGTGACCCTCGCAAAACCGACGCCGCAAGCAAGAACCAGAGAACTCAGGTAACTACCTTTGTAATAGCCGCACGCTAGACAGGCCATACCTTCGTCAAACAAACAATGACAGTAAACTTTGTCTCTTGTTGTAAGCGTATTATGGTCTTTTGGATTTCAGGTCTGCAGCCCTGCCAGAACCTACTGTAGCCCGCTTCGTGAAACTACGACTGTCAGGGCCTCATTCACCAGCAAACGACAATGATCAGGCAAAACTCAGTTACTGTTTGCGTAATCAACTAAATTTTAAATTGAAATGCTGACTGATGAACCTATCGATTTCCAGGTGGCCCTTATGGCCGTGAACGTGCTAGGTGAAGAAGTGGAGGAGACCGAGAAGACCACCCCACTCACCCCCAAGGCAGAGCCGATGTACTCACCCTACGATGACCTGGCTTTCGTCATGTACGTGGACACGGAGATCGCTGACCTGGTCAGGAACTTGGATGAGAAGAAACGGATTGCTGTAACTGGTAAATTGAGACACGAAACGGATCTATTTCATGACTCGGCCCCAGATGTGGTATTGTTAAGTGCTTACAAAGTTTACAAAGAAAAGAGATCATCCTCCTCTAGTCGTGCGCTCACTGCTGAGCATCGTGATGATCCCGACCGTTCTTTACCCTGAGTATCTGGTGCCACCAGCGGCGGTCTTTGGCACAATGGATGGCATGGCTCAACTTGGTGTCCTGCTGTTCAGATACCTGGTTGGAGCATCTCTTGGGCTTCTACTTCTCGACCTCTTGCCTTCCATAGAGATAGACGGACTAAAAATATCAAGGATCACAATGATTTTCGAACCAAGAAAACATGGTTACGATCCTCTCTAATTATATCTTCCGTGTTTCCAGAGGAGCGTTTCGAATACGCCCGTCGCCTGAAGTCTGCTGGTGCTGCGCTGGCCGCTGCCGGTATACGGATCGGCCGTTGGAGGCTCAGGAAGCGGACGGCAGCCGCCAGGGACGACTTCGAGCTGGCCAGGCGGATGCGGGACAGGATAGCTGACGCTCTGTGCGGCGTGAAGGAAGACCCACAGCTTTGTAGGCTGTTTGAAGAAGATGGGGTGGGTACAAAGCCTGCAACATTGTTGTTTACTATTATGGACCTCGAAGGGTTTGAAGGATGTTCTAACTAAACAAATATTATACTATGCCAATAGTAAACCTGCCACTGTTTATCGTGATTGTTTTTCGAATGAGCAAGAGCTGGCTCCTGGTGTTAGATTTGTCAGCCATCCATGGGCCTCTGCTACTAGATCGATAACAACCAGAACTGCACGGTGACGTAACGTTGTCTCCGAATGCCTCCTATATATGGCGCGATCTAAAACCGCACAAAGGTAATGAAATTCAGATATCGGTGCGGCTTATTTAAAGTGACATCGTTCTTCGGTGCTTGGTTATTTTTATGTCCCACCGATTTGGAAGAATTTGTCGCTAGGCAAAAACTAAGCAAAAAGTAATGAGTGATTTATATTGTTATGCATACCAAGAGCTAATTGAGATTCTGAAGAAATAACTATACTTATCAGTTAAATTATCAGTTTAACTTATCAGTTAACTTAGACTTAACTTATCAGTTTCTTTCCTTGATTCCAGCCTGACTCCCGTAACGACTCCTCAATGCCTCAAGAGTACGACTTCTCCCATCACCTGTCGCCGTCGGTGGCAGCTGGATCCCTCAGCCTGGACATCCCCTCGCCAGTCCCCCCCATTGAGCCTGGACACGACCAGGAGTACGTCAATGGGGATAATGAGGAGGAAGCTAATAATGAACCTGAGGTATGTTTTGAAATACCAACTTTATTTCATGAGTCATGAGACAAAGACACTAACATAGAAGACTCTTATTTCTAAATGGCATAATGACATCGATAGAGCAAATTTTTTATCATAAAATACCTTTTTTTTTCAGTCACCCGTCCACAGACAAACTCAGCAGATTTTGCAAGAAGAGATAGAGACACCATTCCAGCCACCAGCGTCCTCGGCAGTTCAACCAGTCACCATCCACCCGACCACGGCGTTCCAAGCATCCAACCAGTTCCACACCTCATCACAAATCCAGCCATCCAACTCGGTCCAACCAACACAGTTTAATTCAACCAGCCAGTTCCAACAATCCAATCAATTCCAGCCATCCAACCAGTTCCAGCCAACTACACCATTCCAGTCACAATTAGCACTAGCCCAGTCGGCACAAGTACCAGAGGAGAAGGCAAGAGATGAGCTCCAAAAGAAGTTGGAAGAAGAAGAACTGAGGAAAGAGACTGATAGTCCTCGTAGGAGTATCACACCTACTGCTGCAAATGGTAACTATGCTCTTTATTTGATTAGCATCATTATCAGGCTAATTCCCCCGATACCTTCAGTCAAAAAGTAAGAGAGAGAGAGAGAGAGAGAGAGAGAGTGAGATAGTGAGATGAGTGAGGATAGTGGGTTTTACATGTCCTTCGTGGTTCCACTTTGTGGTTAAAACTAGGACATGCATAATGTCATCTTTACGATATTTTTCTTCACCGGTTTGACGGATATGTATTGACGGATATATTATAAGAAGGATAAGTTATAAGTACAAGGACCACGGTTATGGGGGCTGTAAGATTGTGAAACATTAGGATTCTATTGCCTTTCATTCTTTTGATTTCATCAAGCCAGCGAAGGTTTAGATCTATCAGTAGGTGCATAATTTTTCTATTTGTTTGCAGGTACTCTCGTTAGAAGAAGAAACAAAAGTGCTGGTCCAAGGTCCACCTTTGAGGCTTATGAAGAACGTCTACTTCCAGCGTTGAGGCAGTGAGTGTTTTGTTTGGACTGAAGTAAAATTTCAATCGCAAAAACAACACAAATGTTTTAGGTACTATTGTTTGAGAAGTGTAGCAATAACCGTCTGTCTCTCGTTCGTGCAGTTCCCATACAAACGAGTACCTCCGCGAGGCCCGTGAGGAAGAGTGCAGTGGGGGGAGTGGGACCTCTCACCCCCGGACCCACCATAAGCTCAACGAGAGGGAGAGGAAGCAAGCTGCCTTGCCGATACTCATCTTTGGATACCCACTTGTAAGCAAGGTTGATTCCATCTGTAGCAACAGAATCGAGAAATGAAAAGACTGAACGAATCGCATCCCGAAAGCGGCTGGTTTTCATTGCATATCTCATTTCAGTTAACGATTTTTTTACTTTATGATTTTATGATCGGAATGTCTCAAACGCAGCAAAACGTCTAAGACGCGTAACGCGAACAGTTCAAAATTCCTAAATGAAGAGGGGTGAAAAGCAAAAAGTGTAATAAAGAATGCTTAGGAATAAAAATACCTAAAACGCACAATAGGTCTGAATGAAAAGGACTAAAGTTTTAAGTTTATAGCGACAGGGATAGGTAGGTACCTACAGATAAGGAAAAAATGCACAAAATGCAAAAAAGCGAAACAGAAGTGACGATCAACTGATCGATACAGTTCCTTAGGTTGTTGAATGATACAGTAGCAGTGACCTTAAATTAGCTCAATGTACAGTCGAAAGGAACCTATAGTGGCTCAAAAAATTCCGAAGGCAATCATTCTTCTAAGAATCTCAATTCCTCTATAGGTCGAAAAATTCTACTCCAAGAACTACCTCGACAAAGAGGAAGGGCTGACCCGCTTGCGGTCCGAGATGACCTGTCCATCCAACGGGAGCAGCAAGACTTCGCCCAACAAGACAGCCAGGGCTGCCGCCATCCTGCTGCAGAGGGTGCTCAGAGACAAGGTGTTCTCCGTGTACAGCCAGGCCAACGAGGTGGTCCGGACTCTGTTCCAGGAGTTCGTGCCGGATAGGTGAGTGGCAGCTTATCTGTATGGAAACCTACTTCGGTAACGGTCTCAAAAATGACTTTTTTCCGAAATTTTGGAGACCGCAACGAGTCTCGATTTTTTTGGCCCGGTGATAGTGCAAATGTTTTGAGATTGATAGCCCTGGTGAGGATGTGTTTCCATCTTTATCTATAATGTATTTATACATAAATAATCACAGAAAATCAATTGTGAGAGTAGACAATAATATATCACAATTCACAATATTGTGAACGTGGTGGTATTGTATTATCAATGAATTGCGTAAAATCCGCCGACATCGGCATGAATCGCCGCCCACGTTTTGTACTAACATGGCAAAATACGTGCTTATAACAAAACAAGCGACTAACGCATTTACATTTAAATGTCATAATTTGTGTAGTCATCTCATCGGGGATATAGCTCAGTGGTAGAGCAATCGACTGCAGATCGATAGGCCCCCGGTTCAAATCCGGGTGTCCCCTATAGTGAATTTCACTTTTTTGGAGTTTTTATTGTCTGTTTAGACGCTTGATACTGCAAAGTTGAACTAGATTTTATTCTGCAAAGCCCCTTTCCTTCCCTTTCAGCAGTAGAGAGGAACTCTGCAGTTTACGCTTAACTTATTTTCCATTATTCACCACACCATCAGTTAACACCATCGCGAGTGCAGTTCAGGCTGTAGTTCAAAGAAATCTGACTTCTATAGCAAGGAAGAACTGCCTCTTCACCTTACGCCGCTCGGTTCCAGGGTATGCGCTGCAGAAGTGGGGCGCTGCATAGAGAAGCTGCTGCCGGAACTGCTGCGGGCCTGCGGAGACCCCGCGCCGAGGGTGCACTCCACCGCGCAGCACACTGTGCTCACCGTGGCCGACTGTCCTTCAGTCAGGTGAGAGGGATAAACGCGAGTGGACCGCATTCTTACTTCTTAGGTCTTAGCATTGTCATATATACTAATATAGTTTAGGGTATTGTTTGGGTCAAATCATGGTATAATAATATCATACTACGCCAGGTATTATGGCACTCCAGACAAGAGGATGTCGTGGGTGTCTCTTTCTACGTCATGAACGTAAGTGTTACCATTTGATAACTCTCCGATATATTATTATGTTGATTGACGTAGAAAGAGACAAGCGGTACCTACCATTTGAGTAGATATGGTACATATTGGTACATAACGAATTCATTTTGGGCTGTACCTTGTTTTCGGGTCCAATCTTGCTTAAGTTAGGTTGAAATGCGTGCCATGAGTTTCGTTGACAATGAAATATTATGGTAAGCGAGCTGATCTGATAGAAGCGGATGATAGAGAACCGAACTCCTCAGTGACTGGCAGGGCTGATGCATACATATTTTACAAAAGCAATTGTCTGGATTTCTGGGAATTCCTTGGATAACCCTCCTCAGATGTAGTAGAGGTAAACAGAACGGAAATGTGTAATTCTGGCACTAAAGACATTATTAAACCGCCTGATCTCCATCCTCAGGAGCCTCCACATCATCCCCCAGCAGCTGGTCCGCCCCGTGGCAGCCTCCATGCACCCTCGGCTGGCGCTCTCGAGGCTGCAGATGCTGGAGCAACTGATCCTCAGCCATGGCATCTCCACTGATAAGAACAGGTGATACTTTTGGGCATCCGCTAGTTTCGAAATAAGCCCTTCCCCGAGAGGCTTCTCAGTTTACGGTTCTAAACAAAAATCAGCGCATTCAGGTATATTTGTGATCGCTGACACTGTCATCACGATTTGTCTTCCAAAGTAACCCATTCTGAAGAAAAGTTGTTTCTTCAGCTGTTCATCTGATGAATAATTCGAACTTTCTTGTGTACGTACCTACATGGACAGTAATGACATAGTTCGTGTAACATAGGAATATCTATTGAGAACGATCCAATTCTATGAATAAGCGCGTTAGATACAAACTGATGATTGATCAATTAGTAATTTCTAAACAATTAATATACCAGAGTCAAACTGATAAATGAATCAGTACAATATGCTTTATCAGCAAACTAAAAATAGCGTTGGTAAAGTTGGTTTGGTATAGGTACCTACTCCTAATTTGTAATATCATTAGAATAATTATGCAGTAAAGTTATAAAAAAAATTTGCATTAGATTCCGTATACACCCAATGTAGGTACCGTTTAGTGGTGTATATTATAATAAAGTGTACCTATTAGGAATAATTTTATTATTTTACTATATCGTTGAAAACCAACTACCTACTAGCTATTTAATAGTAAGTATTTCTACTAGAATTTTACTGTTTATAATGGGGCGTAGGGTAGTAAAATAATCAAACAAAGTAGGCCTTCGATACCTATGCTTTTAGGCAGCGTAGTGTGGGAAGGTTATCATAATTAAAATAATATATTTGTCAAAATACATTTTAATATTCAAACAAAATCGTAAATAAACTTTTTGCAAAAGGGCAAAATGTTGAAACTAAGGGGACACCCGGATTTGAACCGGGGGCCTATCGATCTGCAGTCGATTGCTCTACCACTGAGCTATATCCCCGATGACTACAAAGCCGAAAATACGAGATACATTATTCAAACTTACATTCTGATATTTTGTACACGATGTTGGTACTATGAAAGTATGAATATTATGATTTTAACTGCATGAGCTCGATAGCTTACAACGTGTAAAATATTTATTTGTGTTTCATCATCGTAGTGGATTACTAATTTTTTGTAAGTTTATGATTGCGTCTATCACTTGCTTTGAAATCTATAAACTACGATGCACAGTGCATTGCACTATCATGTATTATGTGGTAAAGGTCGAAAGAACTCCTCCGATTCCTTCCACCTGTATCATCGTGAGCTAGCTGTTATAAATTATTTTTAAGAGTCGTTTAAGAGTCGCCGAATCATCGTTTCAGAGGATGGCCACAACCTCATATATTGTAAAATTCGCAAAAACAATTCTGTTCAATTTATCTTCAGCGGTCTAACCGTCCGCCGTCTTGCTGAATGCGGTGCTGCCGGTGCCCAGCACGCGGCAGGGTCTGTCAGGGCTGCGGCGGAGAGGATACTGTTGGCAGCGTACGCCCGGTCGCCGAGGGTGGTGCGCGCCCAGCTGCCTCCAGACGACGCCGTCACCAGGAGGAACCTGATATACAGACATCTGTTCCAACAGTTCGATCGGATCGATATGCAGGTCAGTTTGAACAGCTGGGAATCTCAACAAGTGGAACCTAATCCAGTTATCCTTTCACCTCTTCCAGTGTAGTGTAGACTGTAGCATCTGGAGCAACCTCAACAGGAAAAGTTGCTAAGCGGATAACCCAAGGTTGGTCGTCTGAATCACAGACAGAAACCGATGCAAAACGCCTTACAAATGGCTGGTCTGTAGTCTACTCGGTGATCAGCTATCTTCAGTCATGAAGGATATACTATAGGAAGTCACCAGTTTGTATAAGAGACAGGGATCTCTATGCATGTCTATCCAAATATATGAACAAAGAAAATTGTTGACTGTTCTCTCCAGTTTTCATTGGAAAGCACTGCCAGCATGTTGAGTATAGATTTGTTTACGTATTTTTATGATTTCATTGTAATCGCTATCATAACATTTCACAGAAAATACCGAGAATTGATCAGATAATATCAGTTCACGAAATTGTCACTAATCGATTAATTAAGCACTTAGAATCCTTTTTCTATGGTATTATCTTTTATAATAATTATCTACTCATCTAATTCACTAAATACGTGATCATTTATCTATTAAATTATCTTAGTCACTAGGTACTTCTGTCATCAGCAGCAATTCTTTTGGATATGACATGAACCAAAACTTTTACAGAAAGTGCTGAACCAAGCGCCCAACGAAGAGCAGTTCCTGAACGGAATCGACCAATTAGGAGCTGACTCCGCCTTGGAGACGGCTAGCGTCAGCCAATCCACGCGCAGCGGCACCACCACCAGCGGAATGACTGCCTCCATGGGCATGACGTCTTCCATCGGAGCAGCGTCCTCATACAGCCTGAAGTCCATGGCATCCAGTGCCAGGTAAGTAATGACTTTTCGTATGTGCGGATTTCCATCTCTACGACATTCAGTGCGTTAAGTCGTCGGTCGTTGTTGATTGCTAGCAGTCGCTAAGCCACGTCAGAGGCCTTTGGGCCTGATAAACTCTGTCAATAGAGTGCACAACCTCATACGACAGAAGAACTGTGCCAGGTAAGCGTTATCGCCACCAGCTCGCACAGAACTGTTTTTTCAATAATTTTATTGCGAACTAAGGAAGTATACCTTATACCTAACTTCAATTTGTTCAGCCACTGTCCCAGCAGTGGCTGAACAAATCATCTTCCCATTTTAGGTTTAGCGTCTTTACCATGTCGTCACTTATCACTAAGTGATCAAAGATTTGCCATTAACAGCTCTTATAAAACCCAGGAGCTGGAACATTTGTCAATACATCTGTGGAAATTTGGGTGAACTTTGATGAAAGCTTTACTTATATTTTCAGTGGCGCTACCTTAGCCCCGTCAAGTATAAGCGGGAGTTACACCACATCTAAAACTAAAAGCAGTTTGAAAAGGACACCACCCACCAAGAAGTATACTCCAGGCAGGACTGCGAAGGACTTCTCAAACTATCCGGGCTATAACAAACTGAGACTGGATAGCGCTGTCAGTCCGAAGCACTCCCCTAGGGCTTCGGCCGCTGGTGTTGAGAAGGTGAGTCTTCTCTCCTGGTGTCTAGAAGCTGAGCTTCTATTCGATTTTCTGGGATAAAGTACCCTATTTTGGTCTTTGCAGAACTCTATGACCAATAGTTTTAGGCCTTGACATGTTTCTGAGCATAGAAAACCATCGCCTGGTGATCCTTACAAACGTCCGTTCTTCCAGGTCCACTTCCAAGAGAGTCAGAGCCAGACGCCCCCGTCCGAGCTGGTGGTCTACCGCCGCGCGAACCGCAACCCTGAGAACCGCCACTCCATGATCCATTATGACCACGACCCGTCCAAGCCGCAGCTGAAGGAGCGCCCCGTTACCGTCTACGAGCCGCTGCACCTGGACTACAGAGACTCGCCGACGTTGGGCTCGCCGAAGACTTCGAAGAATGACGTGCGAAGCATGGATTCTTTGCCTATGGATTCGCCACAAGTAATTTATTTTTGTTTATGGTTGCTCTAACTTTTGCTAAAAGGTTAGGGTCAGCTCGGCCGCACTAAGTTCCCACTTTAAAGAAAATTTCGTACTTTGCAGTGTCGCGTAAGATTTTCCAGAGTTCTGAATGGCATTGCAATTGTTATAGGAAGCTGTACATACAAGAAAATGCAAGAACTAATGTGCAATCAGCGAAAGTTGTGAATATTTTTGTCAGCCCTTACAATTGGTTCTTACTTCATCTGTATGAAACATCAAGGCCCATTGTCATCCGCAGATGTCCAGAAACGACCTGAGGTGCGATTCGGACAGCCGAAGCCTGGACTCGCCGAAGATGAAGGCCGACTACTTCCGCGAAGGGGCACTGGAGTCACCTAAACTGGTGGCAGGGCTGAGGAATCTGCACCTCGATGAATACAGCCAGATGGATGAGAGTGGGTACTATAGTCCTGGTAAGTTAGAACGTAGTATGTTTAACTCGAATTATCTTCGTTTCTCTCCAACTCAGTTACATTTTCGAGTTTTATAGTAGTAATTAAGTACCTATCCAAGTTTAGTTAACTTTCCAAAGCACTCAACTAAAACATTGCTAAAGTAGTGCGCTATAGTATAGATCCTCTAGACCGTCTGTAGGGGAATCTCAGATTATGTGGCGTTCGGAGCCACAGCGATGGGAGGCTTGGCTAGAGGCATCACTTCTTTAGGAATATGAGATTTAAAGTCAATTATCTAGGTGACCTTTTCACAGGTCGGAGACTGCAAGCTTCCAGTAGCGAGCCTCAGTACGAGAGCTACGAGGCTGGCGACCATTGCGGCGAGAACATAGCTGAAGCTGTCAGCTTGCAGTGAGTACAGACACCTTGTGGTATACGAAATTTTGATTCATGTCAAACGAGCTGCGCCCCGCGGTGTTACACGCTGTTTTAGGAATAAAAAGTAGTTAGTAGTTAATCCAAAGTGTTAGCGCGAAGAAGTAACAAACACACTCACAGTGGGAGTAGAATAGCATTGGAGATGTTTGCACCGACCGTACCTTTTAAGAAATCCTTAATTTTCCCTGGACATTTCCCAGCACTACATGCACATGGTGCGGGCGCCGCGTGCGGGCCGAAGCCCTGGAGGCGCACTACTGGCGGCGCTGCGTGATGCTGGCTAGGTGCCCGCACTGCCGCGTCGCCTTGGAGGCCAGGATGCTGCATGCCCATCTACTAGGTGAGGGTTGGGAACTGCAGGTGGTAGATAGATCGGTCGGTTGGTGGTTGTTGATCGGTTGTATCATAGTCTTGTCTGAGAATTTAGTTTTTTTACTTCTACGTTGTGAACTTCAAACGGATTTGGAAGTGACAGCTGCGTTTGTATTTCAAAACCAGCCGGTTTGAAGGATATTTTTCTGAGACATTACTGGGCATTTACATATAGTCAGATTCATTATCACGCATCACAAACCACGTAGCGACTTGCTGACTTAATAGGATTACTCGTATATCTAAAGAATCAGACACTTATAAGGCTCATGGTTCCACCAACACCACTACTTCACCTGGTCTTAGATGACGATGTGGTTGAACGTGGTAGGTAAACATAACCCTAGAATAGGACTGGGTGTTTTGCCGTCGGTTTATCACCAACTTGACCGTTAAGGCTGTCATTACTCTCTACATAAGAGTTATCTGGGATGCTTTTGCTCCGCAGAGGAGTGCACTATGAGCGAGGGCTGCTGGAAGGTATGCCAGAAGTGCGGCGTGGCGCTCCGGGTCGACGAGAGCGACTACCATGTCAATTGTATACGTGAGTATTGTCTTTTCACACCCCGCTTAGACTCTGCCCCTGCTTCTCCCATTGCCGGTTATAGTTCCCGCAAGAGAAGTGTGTTTTCACATTCTGCACTACCGTAGAGCAGGAGTAGTGTGAATGAAGGGGTATGAAGTACCGTGTTTTTGCATTCTTGTCCGCTTACTTCCTTGCCCACTTCTGCTGAGTGTACCTAAATGGTGCTGTGTTTCAAAACATCACTTTCAAGTTTATGTTCGGTTTGTCCCGCACTACACAGTGGACGTTGTCTATCTTTCATTTCGGAAGACGACAGAACGACTGTGACTAACTATAGACTGATGGTGGCTTATTTTGATCAGCTTTTCAGACCCCTACAAAAAAAAACCTGTTTCCTTTCCAGCGTTGGGCATGGACGAGTGGAAGTGCCCGTACTGTTTCACGAACGTGCTTGCCCGTGACCTACCCTGGCAGCGGCATCTCATGCAGTGCCCACGGAACCCTAGGATCACGCCGTCTTAGCTCGGGGCCATTTCCTCTGGACCTAGGCCCTATTCATTAACTTAATGTCGTTTGTTTCATCCGTAGTAAAAGTTTTTTTTTCTCTAGTCTGCCATTTGATATAAGTCTCATTTGGCTAGTAATACAGTTGGATACAGTATGCGTCCTTTAAATCGGTATCTATCGGTATCTATAGGTATCGGAATCTAGTATTTGATTTTCAGGGTATTTTGTTTTATTTCTTAGTCCTACTAGATAATTAGACAAATTAAATTTGAGCTTATTTCTTTGGTAGTGTGAATGTGCCATTTAAAAAGCTATACTTCGATCTCAATTAAAATTAGGCAATGTAAAGTTAGATTTTTCTTAGTCATGGAGTGCAATAGAGTTATTATCTTACCTTAAACATATACGACAATTTCTGGTTTAAAACTTGTTTAGTTAAACTGTGTAGGTACTTTGTAGCAATCTACTAAATTTCAGTAGTTATACCTACTTCATTATAGATAGAACTCCATGAAATTCTCATTAGACATAGTGACGTCATCAAATCTTAACTATTACCTATGCTCTTTAGTGCTAAACTAGATTTTGAACTTATCTGTCCATTCTGAAACTTCCATTTTATTGCATTTTCGCGTCCATACAGTAAGGAAAGATTCTTCTACAATCTTTTATAATGATGATTAAGTTTTCCTTATCTGAATCAGGATTATTTATAAAAAGGTCAATTGTAAATAAATTATTCGACAGGAAAAGCAGAGCTTTTGGTCCACTGCAACCGTCCAAAATTCAACTCTGTCTTAGACATAGCTCATACATGATTTTTATTTAAATCTATAGCAACTTGAGTTTCTACTTAAACATGTCGAGTTTCCAGTCAAATGTGTAATGTGTCTAGTGTTTAATTAAACCCCCATGTCAAGTTTCTGTTGTTCAAACTTGTATTAACATAGCGCTAACCGTCATACCACAACAGTTTAGAACAGAGTTAAACCGATGTTTTAAAAATCTCGTTCCGCAAAATTGACGTCTATTACTCACGTTTTCTTACTCAATCCTGACATTCCCAATTATTTTACTTCTAAATTTGTTATTGAGTTAGAAAAAGCGAGGGTTAGACGTCGAATTGTGGAGAAAATATTTAGACTCATCTGTTCAACTCTGTTTTAAATATTTTGTGGTAAGACCTTAATAGTTTGGGGTTTGTTTTTCTGTTTGTATTTTAGTGTGTCATGAACTGTTCAGATGATGTTTGGGGTAACTTTGCTTTATTGTGTCGTGGTATGATTGCCACGACATAATATGCATCAAACATGAGTAACATTAGGTACTGTTTAAGTATACACCGTTAGTCAGCCACAATATCAAACGTCTACTTAATTTAATTAAATATTTCAATAGCTACCACAAGTCATATTGTTTAGTTATTAGATAACTTAAAAAGTATCGTAGTCACTAGTCGAATGGATGTTGATTTATGTTGGTTTTCTCATTTGTATCAAACTCATTAGCGTAGCTTTAGCTTAGAATTAGGTAGGATTAAGCAAGTTTAGATTTTTCTTAAGTTTAAAGTTTTTAGTTTAGGCGTAAATAATTATTAAAATTATTGTTTCAAGGAAGTGTTAGTCTTTTGTAAAATAATCATCATGATTACTTGCTAAATCAACATGAAGGTATTGCAAAACCCAACACCAAAAATAATGTCAGTAACGAATTAAAGTTAGTTAACAAACGCCAATTAAACTACAAACATAAAAATCTCTCTTTTTAATTAGGTAATTATTGATTAAGGCTAATAATATAGAGATAGTTAGTTAGTTTTAGCTTTAAATACCACATCACCCACTGTGATATTGGGTCGAGGTTTAAACAATTTGTTGAAGATGGCATAAAGTAAAGGTTCTTCTGTTGATGGTTTAGACGTAAAATAATTTGTAAGCTCTATCACTACCTATAACACGAATTTCCTTGCACTGTTCCTATTTTGTAGAGATTTCTTTCTCATACTATGTAAGTCATATTTTTATAAATACACACATCATCCTATGAGCAGAGACAACATTCAAAGAAAAAGGCTTGTTTAATCGAAAAATTTAAGCCAATATTCGTTAACTAGTTAAGCGAAATAATAATTATACACCTTTAGAAGTCAGTCTATAATATTATATGGATAGTAAAACCGGATTTGCAGTGCTCACTGAAAGTATTTCCTAGCATAGTGTCATCATCAATGTACATAAAAACAAGGTATATTAATAAACGCAACTACCACGTTCCAATTTAAAAACATGTGTGTAATTGTATTTCAATCCGATTTGAAAAGATCAAAAGATAGGTTGTATTTTGTATTACTTATCATTTACCTAATAAGGCAAATGCCAGAACAATGTCACTACATTCGAGGTGTTTGGTACATGACAATAACCATGAGTTAAATCGATAGGTGTCAACAAGATTCCCTCACATCGACCATTCAAAGATAATTTATTCTCAAAAAAGACAAAAACGTCACTTACATGAAAATACTCTTAAACAAAGCTGGTAGGTACATCTGATTCGTCAATTACATCTGGGGGCACGGCAGTGCCCCCGCCAAGTCGAGCAAAACAAAAGGTTATATTGTCATCTCCAATAGTTGGACACTCACTCATATAACACTCATTCAGATTTTCTATTCAACCATACTTTCTCTATTTCTTGGTATTTCAAATTAGATGATGTAGGATTACTAGCTTTAAGTACCTTCATTAAGTATATTTTATATATACTACTTTCTTTTGACCATTACTTATATCAACGATTAAATACTTTTATTTCAGTTTTCTTTTTTGAAGACAAACGTGACAAAACCTATAAAATTAAGATAAATACGTACCTATCTAATCAAATGCTACAGGGAGTGTGAATTTACCTTTCGTTGTGTTGTTCCTACACTATACTTATCGTATAAACTTCCATTTACTGGTGACTCCAATGCTTTTTATATCAATTTTCAACATTTACGCAAAAAATTTCTTAAAAGCACCTCTATTCGTAAGCTTTGAAGATACAATGTTGTGACCCTGTACAGTACATGTATACGTATGACGAATTTTAAACATTTTAATATGTAAGCATTACCAGTAACTATCGTTAATAACCGATAGCATGCTTAAGCCAGGAATATGATTGTGCTAAAAAAGTTTAAATCAGATACTAATAAAATAATCTATATTATCACAAGATCGATTGCTTCACTAGCGTTACCAGAGGTATGAATGAACTTGCTTTTGTCTATGTAACGAAGAAATGTTAATTCAAAGCAATTATGTACAGTAGTACCCAACTGATATGGCTTATCGATGTACCTGCGCAGAAGATGAATTTTCAAAGCGCGGGTAATGCTATTGACCGCTATTGGTCGGCAGCCGCCGCCATCTTAGCGAGCTTAGAGTGAGATGGAACTAACAGCTGCAGTGTATTATGAACCTTATAATAGTGATCTTAGGTTGATGGTAAGTTTTAAGCATTCTTTCGTTAATCTTCGGACCATACTTTCTTTTCTGCGCGAACGAAGATTCACGACGCGCCTTATAAGTTGGGTACTAGTATACCTATGTACATTTAGTAATGTTAAATAACATCACGTCCATTCCGACTTTTAAGAAATATGAGCTAATCAATTTTAAAAACGTAATATTCAAACTAAAGCTCAATTTTATCTTCTTATAAGTTCATTTTAAATAGATTTAGGAAAGTTTAAATAACCGTAATTTATCATGGTAGCACGTTTTAAGCCAGAGCACATTGATGTCTCGTGTCGTGTCATCGCATTTCAAGTACGAAACGTGATGCCACGACACAATGTATTTCTGGATTTAGTAATTATCACCCTTGCCAATGTCAAAGTACGTATTAAAAATACAAGTATTATTGTAAATGATTGGACTGATTGTTGAATAGCTTGCTATTTGGGTATTGTTTTGGAGATTCATTCATGGATATACAATTTAGAGAAAAAGACGAGGCGTGAGCCCTCTTCTACATACATACGCTTACAAAGTCGAATGATTTATCTAAACTTAGCGTCCTAAAATGATGTAATTTCATAGTAATAGCGTTTGAAGAAGTGACACAAATCATTAAAATTGCTTGAGTTTTCTTCTCTAACGATTTCGGTTGCGTTACCTATGTAACGTTTTTCAAAATGATTTACGTTAACAAATAACTCAACATACAACTTAATATATCTTCAAGACTTCAGATAAACTAGCTTACCGATTGAAAATCAAGCATGTTTATGCAAACTTTTCTTTTGCTTTTAAAATATTATAAAATGTGACGTAATTTATGAATATTTACGAATATATGATGGGGAAGTCTGGATAGTAACAAGTAAGGGTAAGGTAGCGAACGGAGGCCCCTGTGCCCGTAATGTGGGAGTGCCTATTAAACACTTTGTCATGTGTTTCAAGTCATCTATAGCTTCTATCAAATTATTGTGTTATGTGGTGTGGCGTGTCGTGTTTCGAGTTAGTTTATTAACTAGTCATCTGTTAAGTTTCGAGCTTAAATTACTGCCTTAATTTATCAATGCCTAGAGATTGTTAAATTATTTAACACCCTAACAAACTAAGAAAGAAAATATTCTTTGATTGGGACACTTAAAAGGTTAGTACCACAAGGAATTGTTTTATGCTACTTCTATTTAAGTATGAATTCTATGACAATGCATACCCGGCTTCTTTACAGCCACAAATCTGGAGAAAATAATTAAACTATATTGACACGACACAACGCGACACGCCACGACACATTATCTCCTACATTATACCTTATTTCTCCTGTGCAAATTACTGTATTGACTAGTAGAAATTTGGAACGACACCGACTTATTTATTGTTTTTTTTTTATAGTGAGTTTTGAATATAGTTCTGTAATATTATGTTATTTTTTTTAGGCGCGTGGAAAAGCGAAAGAGGTTGTTGTAGCATGCAATTGTCTGTGAGATGGAGTAATAAAGGATTTGTAAGGATTGACTATCGAGTTTTATTTCACTATATATCCAGCCAGCTGCGCCATATTTCACTCTAGTTAGCTATTTATAACCTTTACACGTATTCTTAGTAGTAGTTTCAGAACAAATATATTATGTTCAACAATTAAAATTCTAACCTAGAACAACGAAGTGTACAGATCGCGCGGCGAGTTTGGCTTTGACTTTCGGGTGGAGGGGATTACTGCGCATGGGTACTGTCACGCACACAATCAGAGCACCGCATGCGCCTACACACCATGCGCAGTAATCCCCTCCACCCGAAGGTCAAAGCCAAACTCTCGCCGCGCGATCTGTACCTAGTCTAAAAAAGCTACCAGTAGGCAAAGTCTCCAAAACGCCGATGACTATCTATACCTAACTATACATATCTAAGAAAGTCGTGTTAGTTACACCATTTATAACTCAAGAACGGCTGAATAGATTTTCATGATTTTTTCAGATTCGTCTCCGTTTCGAATAGCTGAATAATTCACGAAAGGCACAGAAAAATTATGAAATGTCATACATTTTTGACAGGACAACATCTACCGGGCCAGTTAGTATTTCTAAAACAAAGTCACTCCATATTACTTCAGATATATTCATGTCAATATAAAAAACATCACTTATCAATATCACATAAATACACAGTACAAATACTAACCAAGTACTAGCTACTTGAAGTTTGCGCGTCGCCATTCTGCTGCGCTTCCGTAGACTGTGACGCAGAGCCTTCCTCGACCGGTTCTGAGACAGGTTTCTCTTCTGAAGTGGACACTGTGTCTTCTGTTGATTCGGTATCGTTCAATTCGGATACTTTCTTGAATTTGTTGATATCTGTACGAAGAAAATTAGTTTTAAATGAAAATTTGTTGGTTTTAAATGCAGTTTTAGCTCCGATATGGCTAATATGGGTGTACGCGTTGCGAGGTCTAGGGGCCAACTACTATGTAAAGTAACTACTATGCTACTCTACTACTAATATGATGAATATTAAAGTTTGTATGTTTGTAGCACAATTATGCCAAAACGGCTAAACGGCTTTTGATGCAATTCGGTTGGTGGATGGGTGAGACACCGGCTGGAATGATGGGTAAAAGCAAAAAGGCGACTATTTAGTAACACACTAATATATTACATAATACTATATATTATATAATATATATTACATAATATATTAGGGTGTATAATAAACGAGAAAGTAGCTCTGTTAATTTGTTTGTTATTACCTTTTCTCGTCTAAACGGCCGAACCGATCTTGATGAAATTCGGTAGATAGTTTGGACCTAGGAGACGGCCTTAGGATATTTTTATAGCGATATAATTTAGTTGGCGCGGACGAAGCCGCGGGCAACAGCTCGTATAATCGTATAGGGGTTGCAACGTTCACTTTGGATAGAATTACTAGTTTGAAGCAAAAATGATTCGTATTCCTTATACCATAACCACCATATTTGCTGTAATCCGCGCCGAGCACCGTCAGATATGATCGAATTGGTAGTTAAAGCAAAAATAAAGCCGTATTCCGTAGAGCATAAGCACCATATTTGCTGTAATCCGCGCCGAGCAGTCGCAGATAGTGCACGGTGTCGGGCGTGGCGGTGTAGGCGCGGAGCGAGTGCACGCCGCGCCAGCCCACCAGCGCCAGCCGCAGCGCCGCCTCCCGGTACTCCAGGATGCAGCTGCCGGTGGCTGCAACGAGACACATCTACTTTACAGCCTAGCTCTCCTTTCCCCACTATCTCTCCTGGGGGCTTATCAGTCTTATTGCGATCCAATTGAGATACACATTAGGGGCCGTATTCATAAATGGACCTCAATAGCGCTACCAAGTGCGCTATCAGCTGATCCACACTCAAAACCTAATCTATACATCTTGAAATCGTTGCTATTTAATAAATGGGTATTGAGATGTAGCACTGGCTACTAGATACTGTCTTATATGTGTCAATTGTGTCATAGTCGGATAGCACTTAACCGCTGAGTGTCATTTATTGATTTGCCAGAGATCATGTAAGTTTCTGTTCCTAATCTACAACTTAAGATGTATATATTATATAGAACGAAATAGCAAGTACACACTGAAGATAGCTCTCAGAGCTAAGTTTGATTTATTAGTATGGGCCTAGATCTCGGAGAAGGACAGGATACTTACAGCCGGTTTCTGAAACGTCAGCCAACTTTGACTACAGATGAATTCTATTGCCATCCTTGTCATTTGTGTATTGTCAGATAGAGACAACGATAGTTTTAATCTACCGTCAAAGCCAACAAACGTTCCAGAAACTGGTGGTTATTGTCGCTATCAAATGTAATAGACCAGTGTTTTTCAAACTTTTTCATGATGCGACCCCCTATACGAAAAAATATTTCGCGACCCCCCAACCCTACGCTTTTTTATCATGTTTACGACGTTTTTATGCGTCTCGAAAACTAGGATTCGGCATAATATTATTATAGTAAAATGGTACGTAAAACATGCTATTTTACAATTACATACATTGAATACGTCGCCAATAAAATTGATAACTAACTAACGCAATTTGTAATCAAAATCAAGCACAACCATCGCATTAACATGACTCTTAGGAATTTATTTATTGTTAATTTGTTTGTATTAACATACAAATGTTTATATGAGTATATCCTTTTCTTAAAATTCTCTTACTTAATAAAGCAATCTTTTTAATCTATATTGTTCTTTTAGTAAAGTTCTCTCGATCTCTGGCGACCCCCCTACAGAAGCTCCGCGTCCCCCCGGGGGTTGCGACCCACAGGTTGAAAAACACTGTAATATACGGAGACAATGGCAGGCAACAACTAGTGCTCAACACCGACCAAAGTCTTTGAGCAGGGCCTGCGTGTGTTCGGAGAACAGCTTGCAGTCCGGCGGCTGGCTGGGGTCCCCGTGCTGCAGCACCAGCGCCAGGTCCTGCTTGAGGAGCCGCAGCCGCCGCGCGCCCACCAGCCGCGAGATGCTGGGCAGCCCCTCCTGGGACAACCTGGAGGGGTTCATTGCAATTTACCCCTAAATTATTCATATTCATTTATTGTACTGGTCTTAAGATAATTAAGATAATGCAGCTTAGAATCTCACAACATGGAACCCAGTAGGGTGAGCAGGAAGCTCTATCGAGAAAGTAAGTATTCGATACGTTAACTGTCAAATTTGTTTTAGATTTGATCATCGCCTCGCAATATCGACAAGATGCGTACACGAACGGTTACCTTGATCGATACGTTAACGATATAAACCGTTAAAATTTTCGTGCTTGTCCTATTGTAGGAGTACTGATCAAATTTAAAACCGATTTAACAGTTAACGTATCGAATACTTTCTCGATAGAGATACCTGCTCGCCCTACAGAGCAGACGTTTTGTTATTTTTACTAAGACCACACAAGCCAATCTAGACCTTATCACAGACATTATAAAACCCAGTGGAACGCGCACGTGATGTTCACGTTTTCTAATTTCTGACCACACAAACCAATATAGACTTTATCACCCACAATACGAAACCCACCTAAAGGCGCATGTTTTGTTATTTCTGACCACACAAGCCAATCTAAACCTTATCACCGACGATATAAGACCCACCTGAAGGCGCAGGACATGTTCTTGTTGTCGCACCGGACGAAGGTCTTGACCCCCGTGTTGATGACCTTCACCCCCCCCTCGTTCCTCCGCAGCACGTCCCGCACGGCGCCGGACACCAGGTAGATGTTCTTCTTCTTGCCCACGTGACACCGCGTCAGCAGACAGCGCGCGTCCAGGCCCTGCAGCTGGTAGAACTGCTGGATGGACGGGAACACGTCCTCGTCCTCGCCTGGGGATACGATGCCTTTTAATGCCCTGGAGGAAGGGACACTCGCTAATTTTTAAAATTAGAGCGAGATAGCACGATCGGGAGGTTGTTTGACACTTTGAACGAGGTTGAGTTACTTTTGAGTACGCACGCGGTACAACGCGGCGCATATACAAAGAGCTAGTTGACGCGTACTATGTCGAGCTAGTAAAAACTCATACTCAAGGCACTAAACTTATCAGCGGGCAGATAAGGATTGATGATGATGATGATGATGATGATAAACCTACCTTTAAAGAACACGAACGGGTCTTCCCTGTAGCCGCCCATGCGACGGCGCTTCTTGGCCGGCTCGGGCTTCGCCTCGGGCTCCTGGCCCTCCTCCCCCCTCTCCTTGCCCTCCCAGGGGAGGGCGGAGGTCTTCTCTAGCACCGCCACGAAGAACCCGCCCGTGTCTTGGTGATGCGGCAGAATTCTGATACTGGGGAAGGAATTTATTGATTCTTTTTTTACTAACCCTACTAAACATTCGCGAACAGACAACATAGTATAACTAGATTTAAACGGGTCTAATTCTAATTCGCGTTGCGTAACATCATACATACAGAGATCATGCATACAGATATGTCACAAACAATATCTCTATAAGCATATATCTGCTCGAATCCATCAACAACAGCATACAGAGATTACACCAGAGATAATCATGTCTACAATGTTACCACTACAATTTACAGACTCAATTGCTTGGTAATAAATACTTCAGTAACCGGATAGACGGTCGAAAAGAAGCTTAATTCACCATCCACCCATCCATCAACATCAACCATCCATCAACATCAGCCATCCATCAACATCAGCCATCCATCCCCATCAACCTACCATCTGTCGAGATGGTAGCTCCCTGCGTCGGCGGGCTGCGGCGGGAACATCTGCGGCCGCACGACGGTCTGCCACCGCTCCGGGACGTCCTCGTACTTGTCGTAGAACACCATGTCCTTGGACGCGGGCCGCCAGTGGCTCATACCTGGGGACGATCCCAAGAAACGTTGTTGGTTTTGTATTTTTTTCCTCACACTTGTGTTAATGTGTAATATTGGTGGAATATTAGTTATTGAGTGTTCGGTAACGTGCACGAGTGTGGGCAAACCCAAAAGACGTGTCTATTCGCATTTTTTCTAACACTCCCAGGATGTTACAGTAAAGCATCCACCACTTTACTGAATCGTCACTTTGAATATGTAAATTATCGACTTGACTACCTTGCCCGCGAGGATTGCTATAATGCTACAACTTTCCTATTGTGAGAATAGGTATGTAAAACTTGAAATATTTTAATAATTGACGCTGGCTAAATGGACAAACCGTGCGAAGCCATAATTTAAAATAAAAAACTTTTATTTTTATAGTTTAGAAACAGAGTGGACACTCGATACAAACGGTTGAATCGGACAAAAGACAAGCGAAACTGTATGCGAAGCGATAGCGTCGTCCGCGTTGTACTGCGGTGCTACTCAGTAGCTCATCCGACGCTCAAAATGACATAAACTACAGTTTTTCTACCATATCGCTTCTTCTAGGGTATTATTAGATATTATAATGGTTTTGGCTTCGCGCGACTTGTCTATTTAGCCAGTGCGTTCTGGCACTTCTTAGCTGCTTAGTCTGTTGCCCGATAGTTCAAGTTAGCAAGCATTACTAGACATGAGATTGAATATGTAACAAAATAAAAACTGATTGCAGTGCTATCAAAGAAATATACAACAAACTTTAATACTAGAATAAATTGTGCAAGTAGAAACATAAAAAAAGTAAACAAAATTGTTAGGGGACACCCGGATTTGAACCGGGGGCCTATCGATCTGCAGTCGATTGCTCTACCACTGAGCTATATCCCCGATGAGAGGACCGCACAAAAATGGAAATGTAATTTTACGCGTTAGTCACTTGGTTCGTCGTAAGCACGTATTTGTCATGTTAGGTAGAAAACATGGACGATTATCGTCGATTTTACGCTATCTACATTAAAATTGTCTATGAGTACATTTTAATCAGGTCATGTTCACTCACAGTTCGACTTGCCTACTGCATTAAAACAAGCTAAAAACGGGTCTAATTAACTTCTTTTGAAGGAATTATCGTCGGAAGCGGGAGGAGCAGGAGTAAGGGCAGTGTAAACGGGGGTAAAGAATACCTATTCATACCCTTAAGTCCTACAAGAATGGACACGCACTCTATTTTTAAATGAAAGCGAGATAGCACGATTGGGATTTTGTATGACATTTTGAGCGTGGCGGGCTACGATGAGATATAGGGCCGCAGCTCCAAAATGGTCGTCATATGCCTTGTTTTGAACAACGCTATTACAGTGTGTTAAGGTTTATTTTTCAATGCATATGCCTTGTTTTAAAAAAACCGTCACAAACGTTTTACAACGCTATTGCAGTGCAGTAAGGTTCATTATTAAATGAAACATTATCGGCTTGACGGATGGACACTTCTGAGACGGATGGACACTTCACATTTGATTTTCATAGAGACTGTGTATCTATAGTATATACTAGCTGCGCCCCGCGGTTTCACCCGCGTTACACGTACAACACCTAATAGATATTTGAAAAGTACGTGCATATTATTGTGTCATCAATGATCATAGTTGACATCTGCGATACTGCAAAAATACTTTATGAAGCGGTTTTGGAAGCGCACGCCAGAATAGCTCGCATATGGTAGATTTTTTCCTACTTACTTGACACTTATCGTCATATTTTGAACAATTCACACAATATCTTTATAAATTGTAGCCTATGTGTTATTCTGATGTATAAGCTATATTATTGTAAAGTTTCATTAAAATCCATTCAAAAGGTTTTACGTGAAAGAGTAACAAACATCCATCCATCCATCCATCCATACTTTCAAACTTTCGCGTTTATAATATTAGTAGGATTGTGATCGACGCAATCACTTCTTTTTTTGTAAGTTTCGGCCATTTGTATGGAGCGTCCACCCTATGACGGGGGAGGGGGTTGGGGAGCAGCATCCTCACCCTTGATGAACTTGAGGCCCGGCAGCATGTCGGGCACCGCCACCAGGCGCAGGCTGCCCGCGGCCTCGGCCAGCAGGCGGTGCACCACGGCCTCGTTCTCCACGGGGTTGAAGGAGCAGGTGGAGTACACCAGCCGCCCGCCGGCGGACAGCAGCGAGCATCCACGCTTCAGGATACGGTACTGGATACTGTGGGTTATTGGAGTTGTGATAAGACTAGTAGGTATGATAGATTAGATAACTGCAAAATGTATGGAATACAGAATGGACAAACATAATGATGGGTAGAATGGGCAGGTCTTATGGGTGTACTATGGAGCAACGACACGACTGTTATTCCCTAGATGGTAACTTCCATGGATACGCTAACAGATAATCTATAAAAAAAAAAGTTAGGGCCGAATGTGGAGATAAGAGGGGGACGAAATAGGAATATTTTTAAACAAATTATAATTTAAGCCGAATATGGCATACTATGTGGGACGAAAGCAAGTGTTTTCATGTGGTACGAACTTCCGTTGGACGAATGTGGATATCTATGCATTTGTCGATTCTAAATTCAAATTATTATGTTTAACTTACTGACTAACTGCTGAAGAAAAGTTGTTTTTCGAGTGTATGTATGCATGTACGAGTATATCTAACTATCTCTCTCTCTCTCGCCCCTCTACAGCCTAAACCACAGGACGGATTTCAACATATTATGAGACATCATTAGATTCGTCTCAATTGTGGGAGTGACAAAGGTATTTATGTTATTATTATGGTAGGTTATATTATGATATGGTATTACCTAGAAGTTCTTAACCTTTAGCGAACTGAATACATGTTAATAAGTATTTAACTAAATTATATAGGTATTTTGATATTAGTTTGTGCACGAATTAGACCCGTTTATATACTAATTAACATGGTATTACCTACACGACAAAATAGAGGTATATTCCTTTCTTTTTGGTCTGGTGTTACTTTTTCAACAAAATATACTTTTTTTTTAGTTCTGCTACAACCACCAGCCTACGCCTTGTTTTTAGTGTGTTCCGGCTCACCCGTGCAGGTTGTTCCCGTTCCCGGTGGACCACTTCAGCCAGATGTCCGGGTTCTTCCGCAGCGTGGCGTCGCCGGAGCACGGCACGTCGCACAGTATCCGGTCGAACTTCAACGGCACCGACTTCTCTGGATCCTGGAAGATCACACGATCGTCAAGATCATACTTCATCATCATTCAAGTTTAATGTATCATACTTTATGTTTTTATGTTTCTCTTTGTTAACGTGAATTAGATGTTTGACTTGTAAAAGTGCGACCAGGGGTTCCCAACCTTTTTTGCATCGTGCCTCTCTCCCCCCCCCCCACTGGATTATAAAAAAACGATTTTTACGTTGTTGATTGATTATAGAAATATGGTCCATTGGCATTGACAGGTAGGTATAATGAGGAATTGTTTTTTTTAAATTCAAGTGCGTGATAATACTAAATAGTGGTAAAGCGTAGTGGTTAGTTCGGCCGATTGGGACTAGGTGGAGCGAATAAACCTGTGTGTAAATGTTTTTAATAATAAACAATGATAAGTAAGACTTCATGGCCCCCCTAAGATCTCTCTACGCCTCCAGGGGGGCACGCCCCACCGGTTGGAAGTCCTGATCTACATCTTCAAGTTCGTTTGTCGAATTACATGGTGTCAGACCTTGTCAGGCCGGCAGAGAGCCTCTGACGTGACTTAAGACGGCCCTACCCGGTAAATCTAAGTACCAAGCAAGCATGGTCTAAAAGCTTGTGGTTTCGTCGTTGCGCGAGTGAACAGCGCCCTGCTAAAATCTCATACGTTTTTACTAGCTCGACATAGTACACGTCAACTAGCGCTGTACGAAGATTTTTCGTTCATAAACTCGCCGGCAGGGCGCTGTACAGGCTCTTCATACAAAAGCTCTAGTTGACGCGTACTGTGTCGATCTCGTAAAAACACACTAGGAATATTGGTTGCTTCTAGGTAAGCATGTACCATCGTAGACCGCATCGTTGCTTTATATCAGATAAGATAATTTTAAAACTCACAGCGATTCAAAAAACAGAAGAAGACGACTTTGCTCTTATAATCATACCTTTTCGTCTCCTATGACGAGTGAAGGCATCACAGCGGAGTCGTGATTGGTGATGAGGATGCACGGAGAGTTGAGCCTCTTCGCCTGGTGCACCAGCATGTAGCACCGGCTGTTGTCCACGTCATTGGCAATCACGAACCCTGGGTATGAGAGATATTATATCAAACTAGTGCGTTTGACGGCTCGTTTGGCGTAGTGGCCGAGCAATCGGATTGCTGCGCTAGGTGTCGCGGATTCGATTCCCGCCTGGAACAAAATATTTGTGCGATCCACAAATATTTGGTTCTGGTCTGGGTGTGATGTGTATGTGAAATTATATGTCTGTAAGCGGTACCCACGATACAGGAGCAATCCTAGTGCGGGGCTACGTTTAAAAAAAAAAACGAAAACGAAATGTGGGACGAGGAATGTTGGATGTGAGGAATTGTGAGGTTAGCATCAAGTTACCTTATTCAATAGTGTATAAGGTTCTGCTCATATAAAACAAAGCTCATACTTATGACAAAACATATTTCTTAGTTAATTCTATACACCACTATCTATAATTATGGTGGTGCAAGCTTCTAGAAGTCACTCGTCACTCGTGTCGTGTGAAGCTCCCAGGGGGCTTACCATGACGTCTTATTGCGATCCAATTAAGGACCTAAACATAATCAGTTTACTACTTATTCTACCATGACATCTTGACGCTCAATTTAGGTTGATTTTAAATCTAAAGGGATTGCCATCTGCCTAATCGATATCAAAAGTCATGCATTACTATTATTTCAAGTGAAACGATTCTGTTTAGGTCCTCAATTGGATTGCGATAAGACGTCATGGTAAACCCCCAGGTTATTACTCTCAGTGTACACAAACGAGTTCGACAAATAAAATAGATTAAAAAAAAAAATTAAAAGAAAAAATAGAGTAGAATAAAGAATACATTACTAGTGCTGCAGTTGTGATTATATTTGGATTATCACTTCAACGTTATCTTTTCTTGCAGTAATTGATAAGGTAATTTGATCCTTAAAGTGTTTACCAGTAGGCATTTTATCCTCATCAGCGTGAAGGAACTCAATCAGCTGTGCGGTCTTCGAGCCAGGGGCTGCACACATGTCCAGCACCTGCAAATGAACACTCCTCGTAAGATAACAACTCTGCTGTGTATACAGAAAAACAAAAAAAAAATTTTAAAAACATATATTTTATTCTGGCAAGACTGGATGCAGGGTTCCATACCAATAAGTATAAAAATGGGAGTTTTGGCGGGAATCCGATAGTGAGACGTTGTTGGTTTTGTATTATTAGCTCAAACTTGTGTTTCTTCGAGTGTTAATGTGTAATATTGGTGGAATATTAACCATTAAGTGTTCGTTAACGTGCACGAGTGTAGGCGAATGATATAAACTCAAAAAACGTGTCATTTCGCATTTTTTCTAAAACTCCCAGGAAGTTTCAGTAAAGCATCCACTACTTTACTGAATCGTGACTGACGATGTAAATAATTGACTTGACTACTTGACCACGATTGCTATAACATTGCTGTGACTTTTTAAATGTGAAATTAAGAAATACTTAAAATAAAATACTTGACACTGGCTATATGCACAAACCGTGCGAAGCCATAACGAAAACAAACAAAACAAACAAGTATAAAAATGGCAAAAAAAAAAACATTTTTGTTGTATTGCTCTCTTAAATATTCATTTTATTCTGTTCGGTTAGAACAGCAACAGAAATACATCATGATTATGAAAATTACAACTATCATGGTTCATGAGATACATCCTGGTAACAGACAGACAAACATACGAACAGCGCAGCCTTAGTAATAAGGTCTTCTATTACCCTTTGAGTATGGAGCCCTAAAAATGAGAATGCAGATAGCCTGCGCATACATACACTGATGCCAGAATGTATTGCACTTCAACACATACAAGTAACATTAGAAAAGTCATAAACAAATGTAGAAAGGTGGCCTTGTTGCTAAAAAGGAATTCTCCAATACAATATAGAACTAGACATAGATAAATTAATTGCATTGTACCTTATGATGTGGCTTCACATCCAGGACCACGGGGGGTATCATAGACACGGCTTCCTGCCTCGACACACCCCCGGCTGCTGTCTCCGCTACCAGGAAGTTGTGGAGACGGTACAGTGTCTCGTTGCGCCTGATGTCTGTGCGAGACAGACGGAGCTGCCAGGCGAACCCGCCCGGGTACCTGTGTGATTCAAACGTTGCTTGGAAAATTTACTACATTATAATGAGCCATTGTGTGCAATCTGCAAATCGAAGAATGCAACTTGCAGTTTATGCAACTTGTGTGCATAAACTGGGGCATAGTCTTTTTAGGATACCCTATTTTATACTTTATGGGATGGCATTTGTTTGACTAATATAATAATTATCACTTTTTTATAGTGGCTATTTTATCTGTCCATAGCTTTCGTCTCGCTTTAAGATTTTCATACATGACTAGATCTAAATTGGTAATGGAAAAAATTCAACAAAAAATAAAAATTAACACAACTATCTCAGTCAAGTTCTTACCACGGCAAGTTTATTGGCTTCACCTCCTCTTCTCCATCTTTGCCTTCCACCTTCACCTTGCCGTTGAGTATCTCCGAGAAGTACTCGCTTTTCACAATCTTCATCAGAGCATCTGCCTCGCACTTGGAGCCGGTGATACGGAATGCTGTGGGTAGGTTGTCTTTCAGGCTCTGCATGAAAATTGGCCATTCTTCTTCGGGGCAAACTTTTTGAGTCTGAGGAAAGAAGGTTGAGGTTTGGTTGGTTGCAGAAGTGAACTATTGTGAAGTGACCTTCAAAACTGTGATCTACCCCTTTTTAAAATTATGACGAATATTATAGTACCTAACTCTATTGTAGTAACAACTGATAATCAGGCATAATAAATTAAATGCCGGCGACCATTATTAACGTTCCGATAGGTTAACTTCTAAGCAAACATTGAAAAATACCTTGTAATACTCTTCAAAAGCAGCATTCTCTCTGACTATGTCTTCATAATGCTTCCTGACATCTCCCTCAGGCTTCGGCTGAGGGTTCTTTTCCTAAAAACACCGTAATCACAATGTAAACACATGGCTGAGACGTAAACAAAAGTGTCGAAGCTAAATGCAATTTTTTTACTTGTTCTCGGCGATCCCGCTTTCGCTGAGCGAATTTATTGACGTTGCGATTTCTCTTCCCCATTCTTTTTAGGTAAGCGCCGAGTGAAACTGATCTAAGGTGCGTAAAATTGTAAAAATACAACATTCACAAATTCACACTCCCTCACAAATTCTCACTCACTCCTCCCCCCCCCCCCCCCCCCCCCCCGCAAACTCCAGTGTTGCCGGCAGTCAAACAAGTATAAGTCCGAATCCAAAACAAAAATTAGCCGTAATTACACACATTTTTCATAAAAGTCTTGTTTGAAATAGAAGAATCTTAATGAGTGGGGATGGTGAATTGGATCACGCCGCACCAATTTCATTTCAACGTAAGAAGGTAGGTCATACAAGTTTTCTTAAAATCAGTATTTTTATTGGTCTTTTGCCCCGTGGAAGTCAGTATTTTTCAGTATTTTTTCGAGGTAGCCTCGGTAATCTCGGTATTTTCGTAAAGTTTATCATGGTCACACTGCCTATGTGTATTGTCATAATTGTTTTAAGTCAGTCAGTCAGTCAGTTCAGTAGTCATAGTCAGTCACTCACTAGTCAGTAGTCAGCAAAGAGAATACAAACGCTACCTACGCTGTAGTCAGTGACGGTAGGTACAAACAAATGTACCTACATACCTATTCGTTATTTTACTAAAGTATAAATATCAAAGAGAATACAAACGCATAAATATTATAATTTAATTTCTGTAGGATACAATTTGGTAAGTTCCATACGTAGTAGGTATCTCAACATTCCCAACTTAGTCTGTGAGTTCCATGTTCTGTTGCAATAGGTATAGTACCTACAAGTAAACACTTATTCAAAACAAAGTTTTCAAAAAGTGTAGGAGTCTGCAAAGAACTCCATTGTTTTCATATGAATAGTCTAAACGTATTCAACTGTGGCACATACATAGTACACATAGGTAGTATATAATATTGGTTTGGATAAGACAATACCATTATAATTAGATCAAACTTCAGTAGGTAGGTACCTACCTACTCTCAGTTCATGTTCACCTTCCTCATCTGTGAACAAAGGTAACATTATCACTCGAGTTTGAGCTTTATCTCCATAGAACAAGGCATTACTTTAGTGTTATCTTATAGTTGAGAATATATCTTTCTGGTATGTAAATAACAGTTGGTTTAGTTGGTTATCAGCTAAACAATGTCACTTTTATCATTTGCAAATGTTTGAGACATTTTCTGTGCTTGCCGGTTTTAATTATTTAAAGATCTGTACTTGGAAGCATGGTACAATAATATACAAAACTAGGAATTGCACTCCGAGACACTAATCACATGAGTGACACCTAGATATGACATTGCCGTTACAAGTGATACTATAACAATTATTATTGTATCTAAACTGTGATAATGGTGCACACTCACCTAGAAGTAACTTATCTGCCCTTAAAATAAATGTATTGATTTGATTCCCGAAAGTTTCTACATAGTAACTTTACTGTGACTCCAGATTGGATCTATTTGCAGGATACAGCGATGGGTGCCAACGGGTTCCAGTTCTCCATAGACCGAGGTGGCACCTTCACAGATGTGTATGCTCGCTGTCCCAACGGGAAGGTGCGGGTGATGAAGCTCCTGTCGGTGGATCCGCAGAACTATGACGATGCTCCTCGGGAAGCTATCAGGAGAATATTGCAGGAGGTAAGTACTTTTATATCTGTGTATTTTTAACATTAGATTCTTCTTAAGGTAGCAATGTGATCTTTATAAGATCGCTTGAGAATCGGGCAGTCTTGGATATTTATCAGTTTACCTTTTGGCTACTTTGTAATTTGCATAAAAAATAAATGTATATAACAAGAAGGGGTTATAACTTATAACGTCTTTGTGTTATCTCCCTCTCTGATGCTCTAGTATTCTCGCCATCTAAAGGTTGACTAGAAGTGATCTCTTTTTAAGCGATCAGTCCGCCCATTTTACCTTATTATGTAGTGTCACAGAATACTTAAAACTATACCCTAGAAGTCTAGAAGGGACACTCAATTAAAGCAAGATAGCATGGTTGTGATTTTGTATGACATTGAAGCGTGTTTTCTCTCTCTTCCATGAGTTTGAGTACCTTTTGAGTGTAGAGTGGCCGCCATTGGATAGTGTCTAACTAGGAATACCTTGTGTATTTAAATTTTTATTTGATGTATAATAAAGCATAAATTCTATTATGTTCTATTACAGGAAACAGGCAATGCCCTAGACAAAGATGGTAAAGTGGACTCTTCCCTCATAGAGTCTATACGCATGGGCACCACGGTAGCCACCAACGCGCTGCTGGAGCGGAAGGGGGCGCGCATGGCGCTCCTCATCAACCGGGGGCTGCGGGACCTGCTGTACATCGGGAACCAGGCGAGGCCCCATATATTCCAACTGGTAAGCCACCATGGAACTGTAGATGTTATGGGGTCTACACACTACAGTGTCTCGTTGTAAAGCTATTCAGTTTGGAAAACTATTTCTGGTTGGAAACTGTCTACTGCAGCTGTTAGTCTCTCTCCCTCGCACACGCTCGCTCTCTCTCCCTCTCTCTCTTCCTCTTTCCCTCTCTTTCTCTCTCTCTCTCTCTCTCGCAGCTGATGATACTACATGATAATAGACAGACAAACAAACAGGCACTTTTCTTTTACCTATTTGTGTGTACATAGATAATAAATAACACAAATAACTTACTCTTCCAGGACATCAAACGGCCAGCCGTCCTCTACACAGAGGTGGTGGAAGTGGACTGTCGTGTGATACCCGCCTTAGAAGACCGCTGCCTCTTAGGCGATCTGAAGGCCGGCTGGAAGAAAGTCATCGGTTCCACTGGGGAGAAGATGCTCATCATGAAAGACCTCGATGAGGGAGCAGTGCGGAAAGACCTGGAAGGCTTGAGAGAGAAAGGGATAGAGAGTATAGCTGTGGTATTGGCGCACAGTTATACATATCACGAACATGAAGTCAGGATTGGAAAGATTGCTGAGAGCTTAGGTAAGTTCTAAATTATATTTATCGTGACGAGTTCATTGAACTTGATTTGAATCACCATATGAATACAATGTGTCGCGATGATTGGTGTACCTATATAATTGCGTTCCGTTTCACGTATTTTATAACTACAATTATTTTTTTTTCTTGGTGCTTATTCATTGATAGCAGTCTTTAGCCACGTCAGAGGTATTTGTGCATTTGACAAACTGACTCTAGGTAGTTGGCACTACTGCTGAAACAATAAGCAAGTTTCATGCGAATACTTTATAGTTTTATAAAGTTTAGTAGAACATTACTATTACTTTTTTTAATTTTACATTGGACCAAATTCTCAAAATGGACCGTATTCTACCTCCTCCAGGCTTCAAGCAGGTGTCCCTGTCCCACGCGGTGACGTCCATGGTGCGCATGGTGCCGCGCGGGTTCACGGCGGCGGCGGACGCGTACCTCACGCCGCACATCCGCGACTACGTCGGGGGCTTCGCTGGCGGCTTCTCCGGGGGGCTGCGCGGGACCAACGTGCTGTTCATGCAGAGCGACGGAGGCCTCACGCCTATGAACTTGTAAGAGATGGGTAGGACATGTTTAAAGGCATTTCTATGCTTTATCGCGCCTTCGATTGTTTTTAATTTGATCACGTTTTCACTTGCGCCACTATTGCTGTATTATGTAGTTATAAAATTTGTCATGATATTTATTTATTTTTTGCCGGGAATATTGCCGATTATGAATTATTGTATATTGTAGACCTCATCATCACTTAACATCAGATGATTTAGGTATGAAGATTTAAAAAAGAAATGAACCCGACACTTTGCAACCGCAAATAATACCTACTAAAATAGTTGATAGAATCAGGCGTTACTTTGCGGAAATCCTTTTTCAAAACAATGAAGTAAAATACCTTTTTGGCGGAATTACAACTACATATATTTTACTTCATTGTTTTTTTAGTACCTACTAACTTTACAAAGTCTTTGCAATGGTGTGTTCTCATTGTTTTTCTTAGATTTAACGGCTCCCGTGCGATACTCTCCGGCCCGGCCGGCGGCGTGGTCGGTTACGCCATGACAGCATATCAGAAGGAAACAGACCTGCCGGTTATAGGTGAGACTTTGTACACACGAGCGGACGGAGAAATTTGCGATTATAAACCCTAAAAACTTTGCATAAAACTCAATTTCTATTACAACTGGTATTGAGTTACGACATTTTTGCATATAATATTGTTTTTTGGGAATAAATCTTATTTTCAATGACGTTACAGTATAAATAAAGCGATATAAAGCACTTGCACAAACGTAGCAAGAAATGATGGTTGCTGTCCTAAAGATTTTTAAACTGTCTCGAACAGAAAACATAATACTAACTAGCTAAAAAACGCCGTGGTGTGTCAAAATTATATATTTTCGCAGGGTTCGACATGGGCGGCACGTCCACCGACGTGTCGCGGTACGCCGGAGCCCTGGAGCACGTGCACGAGGCCACCACCGCCGGCGTCACCATACAGGCGCCGCAGCTGGGTGAGGAGTCAGTTTCTTAAAACGTATCCTCTCACTAGGATTGCTCCTGTATCGTGGGTGCTACTTACAGACATATAATTTCACATACACATCACACCCAGACCACAAACCAATATTTGTGGATCGCACAAATATTTGTTCCGGGCGGGAATCGAATCTGAGACACCGAGCGCAGCAGTCCGATCGCTCAGTCCCTACGCCAAACGTCGCGTCGTCGAAATTAGTGATATGTTTTGTTACTTCATAATTTTTTTCTTTACTATAGAAGTAAAATTGTGTGTGTCAGCTCCGACGCACGACTGGAGTTTACTCCTTAATACGATTGTCAAAACAGACGCAAACAAAAAACAGCAATATAAGTAAATCGACACTGATAGAAATAAACAAGCTCAATAACATATAGATATAGTCGCTTTGCAGCATACTCTATACCAGTGCAGCCAGATCGTGCGTAGAGCGTACCCCCACTATAAGACGTTTAGCCATCAGTAAGAGTGAGAGAAAGCATTATAAAGTATAGGCAAAGTGCGGGTACACACTACCCACGACCTAGCTGCACTGCTCACACCAAATTAGAAAGTTGCGCAGGATAGGTTGCGCACCAAAAACGCAACGAGGTCATTCGTTCAGTAGATTTTACTCCTCACATTTTTCTCATACCGGGCGCCTTATATCAAAAAACCGATTCTTAAAGGAGTAAACTCCAAAAATATCACTATTCATAGTTTAAGTTGTGTTGTTTCAGATATAAACACTGTGGCGGCTGGCGGCGGTTCCATACTGACATTCCGGTCCGGTTTGTTCGCGGCCGGGCCGGAGTCGTGCGGCGCGGAGCCGGGCCCGGCCTGCTATAGGAAGGGAGGCGTGCTCGCGGTCACCGACGCCAACCTCTTGCTAGGTAGCTCCTATACTATGTACAGTCGGCTACAAAATGTTGAACATCATAGAGCAGTTTTAAGAGCTTAATTTTGGTTTTATATGCGTGTAATACTGTGATTGTCTGTGGAATAGTACTTTGAAATGGAATTTGTTTAGTGAATTTTGTTAAGCAGTGTTCCTACGGTTTGTGGGAAGGATAAAACGCGAGTAAAGTCGCGTGATGTAGGTAGTTGGAAAGAGAACTCCAATTTAGTATGGCCTTGGGAAAATTTTGTTAGTAGTGCCGTTTTGATGACGTTGTTACAATACGAATCAGCTGATAGCTTATTTTGACTTACCAATACAAGTCTTCGGTAGTATAGTGGTAAGTATCCCCGCCTGTCACGCGGGAGACCGGGGTTCGATTCCCCGCCGGAGAGAATCTTGTTGCACTTTATTTTGTTGTTCTAATAACCGGCTTTATGAAGGAAGAGGTTCTCTTTTTGACATGTTTTTTGTAGTTTTTCAATGTGGACGTCTGGTCGACGCAACACGTGACCAAAATGCTGGCCTGTATTTGGTCAAAGATTGAGCATTGCCATACAACGTGGCAATGCGGCCAGTATTTTGGGAACGTTGCCCACTGGTAGCGGCCTATTAGAATAGTTTTAATTACGTTTAGTTTTTAGTTTTCAATTTGTTTTTATATTACCAAATGATTTGTTGAAATAAAATCTTATTTAGTTTTTTCATGTATGTCACACCCTATTTGTAGGCTGTTTGGTTCTTGCTATAAAGTATAAAAAAAACTTGTCCAGGCCGCTTGCTACCCGAGTACTTTCCGAAGATATTCGGGCCGATGGAAAACGAGCCGTTAGACAAGGAGGCGACGGTGCGGGCGTTCCAGAGTATGACGGCTGACATCAATGGCTTCCTGAGCGGGGACGGGAGGAGAGAGGTCAGTCGCCGTCACAGACTTACCCCCGTATCGTTAGTCGTTACCTCCAAATTTGCCGAGGGACCTCGAAACTCCCCCCAAAAGTTCCTCATACTTGGTATCGTTAGTTGATCTTTCGAGGTTCCACGGTATACTCCATTTTAACACAAATGATCGTAGAGAAGCGGCTTCGAGGAATCCTCAAGGTACGTCGCGAGGTACCTGGAGCTGACAGATGATTTGTTTCCTTCGTACGAGGATTATTGTCAAGTAATAACCGAGTGGAGGAAATTTTGCCAACTAACGATACCGAAACAGGCGAGTGACGTTGAGTGGAGCCAAAGAAATTTGGAGGTAACGATTAACGATACGGGGGTTAATGAGTGAAGGCTGAGCGGACATGACATATCTAGTGAACCCCGTAGACAGAAAGCTGTGGACGGTTGGTATCGGTAGTCTCTGTCTTGCAGGACGGAGAGAGTATAGAGACGGCTCGTTTGGCGTAGTGGCTGAGCAATCGGACTGCTGCGCTAGGGGTTGCGGGTTCGATTCCCGCCTGGGACAAATATTTGTGCGATCCACAAATATTAGTTTCTGGTCTGGATGTGACGTGTATGTGAAATTATATGTCTGTAAGCGGTACCCACGATACAGGAGCAATCCTAGTGTGGAAAAAAAATATTACTTGTGCCGGACAAGGACAGAGCTACCCTATTTGCGTCCCGTAGAGCCTGACAGTTAATTTAAGGTCAGCTACATAAGTAACTAAACAAATGCGGTGTTACCACAAAAATATTAAACAAGTTTTGATCAGATGTGTTTAAATATTTTCTCCACAAATCGACGTCTAATCCTCGATTTTTCTAACTCAATAAAAAATTCACATGTAAAATAATTAGGTATATATGCCAGGACTGAGTTTCTCCTCAAATCGACTCAATAACAAATTCACAAGTGAAATAATTAGAAATGCCAGGCAGGACTGAGTAAGACAACGCGAGTGATAGGATGTTAGTTAAATTTTATGAATACATAATATGCATTATAGTCGTCATGTAAGTCTTAGTTCGGACCTGCCTGAATAAAACATTTTCTGGCTTCACTAGACATTTGTGATAGATGTTTAGTCTGCTTCCTTTTATATGTCTGTGATAGTGGAGAGGTTGTGTGTGAGTGTTCTATTTTTTTTTATTAATTGAACGATTTTCAGATGTCTATGGAAGAAGTGGCTATGGGGTTCATCAATGTTGCCAACGAAGCAATGTGCAGGCCTATTCGGTAAGTGTCACTTATTATCCGGCCCCTACTGGGCACGTGACTGGCCCCCTCGCCTTTCGTGAGGAGGATTATGCCATAATCCACCACGGGGGCCCGGCCTGGATTGGTGGATGACATGCCTCAATATTCTCGTCGTTGATCTCGTGCCTTGACTGGAATTTGAACTCGCCACCTCCCGCTTGCCAGGCGCGCGTTCGCTCACTAGGCTCGCTTTGCCTACTTGCAATAAATGATTTGATATTTTTATTTGGATTTTGTCTCTCTATATTATATGGCTCCCCCTCCTCTCTGTCTCTTCACTCCTCCCTCCCTCTCTCTTTCTCTCTCTGTCTCTCTCTCCCTGCAGCGCGCTGACGACGTCCCGCGGGCACGACGCGGCGCGGCACGCGCTGGCGTGCTTCGGCGGCGCGGGCGCGCAGCACTATCTCTCTGTCTCTCTCTCCCTGCAGCGCGCTGACGACGTCCCGCGGGCACGACGCGGCGCGGCACGCGCTGGCGTGCTTCGGCGGCGCGGGCGCGCAGCACTATCTCTCTGTCTCTCTCTCCCTGCAGCGCGCTGACGACGTCCCGCGGGCACGACGCGGCGCGGCACGCGCTGGCGTGCTTCGGCGGCGCGGGCGCGCAGCACTATCTCTCTGTCTCTCTCTCCCTGCAGCGCGCTGACGACGTCCCGCGGGCACGACGCGGCGCGGCACGCGCTGGCGTGCTTCGGCGGCGCGGGCGCGCAGCACTATCTCTCTGTCTCTCTCTCCCTGCAGCGCGCTGACGACGTCCCGCGGGCACGACGCGGCGCGGCACGCGCTGGCGTGCTTCGGCGGTGCGGGCGCGCAGCACTATCTCTCTGTCTCTCTCTCCCTGCAGCGCGCTGACGACGTCCCGCGGGCACAAAGCGGCGCGGCACGCGCTGGCGTGCTTCGGCGGCGCGGGCGCGCAGCACTATCTCTCTGTCTCTCTCTCCCTGCAGCGCGCTGACGACGTCCCGCGGGCACGACGCGGCGCGGCACGCGCTGGCGTGCTTCGGCGGCGCGGGCGCGCAGCACTATCTCTCTGTCTCTCTCTCCCTGCAGCGCGCTGACGACGTCCCGCGGGCACGACGCGGCGCGGCACGCGCTGGCGTGCTTCGGCGGCGCGGGCGCGCAGCACTATCTCTCTGTCTCTCTCTCCCTGCAGCGCGCTGACGACGTCCCGCGGGCACGACGCGGCGCGGCACGCGCTGGCGTGCTTCGGCGGCGCGGGCGCGCAGCACTATCTCTCTGTCTCTCTCTCCCTGCAGCGCGCTGACGACGTCCCGCGGGCACGACGCGGCGCGGCACGCGCTGGCGTGCTTCGGCGGCGCGGGCGCGCAGCACTATCTCTCTGTCTCTCTCTCCCTGCAGCGCGCTGACGACGTCCCGCGGGCACGACGCGGCGCGGCACGCGCTGGCGTGCTTCGGCGGCGCGGGCGCGCAGCACTATCTCTCTGTCTCTCTCTCCCTGCAGCGCGCTGACGACGTCCCGCGGGCACGACGCGGCGCGGCACGCGCTGGCGTGCTTCGGCGGCGCGGGCGCGCAGCACTATCTCTCTGTCTCTCTCTCCCTGCAGCGCGCTGACGACGTCCCGCGGGCACGACGCGGCGCGGCACGCGCTGGCGTGCTTCGGCGGCGCGGGCGCGCAGCACTATCTCTCTGTCTCTCTCTCCCTGCAGCGCGCTGACGACGTCCCGCGGGCACGACGCGGCGCGGCACGCGCTGGCGTGCTTCGGCGGCGCGGGCGCGCAGCACTATCTCTCTGTCTCTCTCTCCCTGCAGCGCGCTGACGACGTCCCGCGGGCACGACGCGGCGCGGCACGCGCTGGCGTGCTTCGGCGGCGCGGGCGCGCAGCACTATCTCTCTGTCTCTCTCTCCCTGCAGCGCGCTGACGACGTCCCGCGGGCACGACGCGGCGCGGCACGCGCTGGCGTGCTTCGGCGGCGCGGGCGCGCAGCACTATCTCTCTGTCTCTCTCTCCCTGCAGCGCGCTGACGACGTCCCGCGGGCACGACGCGGCGCGGCACGCGCTGGCGTGCTTCGGCGGCGCGGGCGCGCAGCACGCGTGCAGCGTGGCGCGGCAGCTCGGCATTGCCACCGTGCTGGTGCACAAGTACGCAGGTGTGTGGCAGCGGCAGCGGCAGCGTCGCGTGACACTGTGGAGAAATCGTTGCCGCGCTATCTAATGCACATTGAACAATTTTTAAATTGACCTGTTAGAATTCCCAAAATGGATTACTTATATTTACTGTTATGAGAAACGTCTGTTTGTTTGTTTTCGCATTATTATTAAACTACTGAACCGATAGCAATTTGGCGGCGCGTTGGCTTCTAAAAATGTGTTCTATAATGCTTTTAAAAAAACCAGACGTTCGAATTGCTTGAAATTGTGCACACATGGTAAAACCCCGATAATGAATTTAAAAAAAACTTCTATCCCCAACCACGCGTTGGTTACTTCTTTTTTCCTTCTTTTTCTAGGTATACTGTCGGCTTACGGCATGGCGTTGGCGCACATAGTCCACGAGGCGCAGTCGGCGTGCGCCTGGGTCTACAGTCCCGACAACTTCGACAAGATCGACACGCAGTTGGACATTCTGGCGGCTGAGTGCAGGGATAAGCTTAGGGCTCAGGTGAGACGAAATAACTGGATGAGTTGTGTGCGGTGCGGTGCAGTCTGCGTACGGTGCGGTGCAGTCTGCGTACGGTGCGGTGCAGTCTGCGTACGGTGCGGTGCAGTCTGCGTACGGTGCGGTGCAGTCTGCGTACGGTGCGGTGCAGTCTGCGTACGGTGCGGTGCAGTCTGCGTACGGTGCGGTGCAGTCTGCGTACGGTGCGGTGCAGTCTGCGTACGGTGCGGTGGAGTCTGCGTTATATTACCCACCTCTTTATAATATTTCAGGGTATACCAGAGTCCCGGATACAAGTGGAGCCCTACTTGCACCTCCGCTACGGCGGCACGGACTGCGCCCTCATGGTGCGGCCGCAGCCCGGGGGCTCCCCCACCGCCTGCAGGCACGGGGACTTCTACACGGCGTTCGTTAACAGGTACCTACATAATATCAGTATCAGTTTTTGTTACAGCTCAAATCCACCAGATAATAAATAAATCGTAAGAACATAACATCGTTTCAATCCCCCTAGGTATAAGGTCGAGTTTGGCTTCACCCTGTCGCAGCGTGACGTCATCGTGGATGACGTCAGAGTGCGCGGCGTGGGGCTGAGCGACGTGCCTCAACAAGTGGCGCCGCCTAGCGGGAGAGGCACCGAGCCAACGCCGGAAAAGGTAAGCGATCATCGCGGTAACTACACTATCGATTGGTAGCGTTGAAATGGGTTGTCGTTCAAAAGTGTTACCAATATGTCATGTCCAACATTTCCATGTCCCCATCTCCCCATAATTTTCCCATCTCCCCATCACTTTCACATTATTTTCCCATTCCTATTTCTCCATTTTCAATTCCTATCTGCCCATTTTCCTATCTCTTCATCATTTTCCCATCTCCTCATTATTATTCCATCATTTACCCATTTCTATTTCCTCATTTTCCCTGTCATATTTCCCCATTTTCCCATCTCCCCATAATTTTCCCATTCCTATGTCCCCATTCGACTTCCATCGATTACTGTGAATTGATAATGTAGGGAATCGAATGATATCAAACCGAATCGCTCAATAACTGAGTTACCCAGGATTTTGAATGCTGAGACTGTTCTTGATTTCAGAGTACAAAAGTGTATTTCGACGGCGGATTCCAAGACACCGGCATATATCTGTTAGAGAAGCTAATGCCGGAACAAGTCATCGCCGGACCTGCTATTATCATGGACAACCTTTCCACCATCCTGGTTGAACCAGGTATAGTTGAAAAATTAAAAAAAAAAAAAACATTTTTCGTCACATGAAGGAAGAAAGAAAAAAATACATTTGCGTTTACCCACAGAATAACACAGCCAAACATACCCTCTCACACAAACACAAGCATACCTAAAAGAATGGTCACTCTCTCTATTTTTAAATTAGAATTTCGTTTGACATTTTGAACGTGATTGAGTATCTTTTGAGTACACACGCAGTACAACGCCGCGACGCGATTTTATTCGATTCATCCGTTTGTATGGAGTGTCCACCTTGTCTGTGCCCAGGGCTTATCTGCATGAGAAACTTTATCAACATCCGTTCAGCCATTGAGCCGCTAGACAAGCACAAACAGAGTTACTTTCCCTTTTGTTATACCAGTCTGAATTTGACACAATGCCCGCAGACTGCCGCGCCGAAATAACGAAGTACGGGGACATTCGCATCACAATTGGCTCAGGGCAGCCGAAGCGCGTCACCACCGACCTGGACCCTATACAGCTGAGCATCTTCGGACACCGGTTCATGTCCATAGCTGAACAGATGGGCAGGTTAGTATGGTTACACGGGCACTAAACTCACCCGTGAGCCTTCGATCCGCCTGGAGCGAGGCGAGATACAGCGGGGAGAGATAGAGCGGGGAGAGATAGAGCGGGGAGAGATAGAGCGGGGCGAGATAGAGCGGGGAGTGATAGAGCGGGGAGAGATAGAGCGGGGAGAGATAGAGCGGGGAGAGATAGAGCGGGGAGAGATAGAGCGGGGCGAGATAGAGCGGCGTGAGATAGAGCGGGGCGAGATAGAGCGGCGTGAGATAAGGTGGAGCGTGCTTCAGCTTTTGGTCCCGCCTGGTCGAGAGGACCGTGTGTGAGGCCTTAAACTATATCCTGTTAAGACGCTATCTTGTACAGGGTGCTCCAACGCACGTCCATATCCGTGAACATCAAGGAGCGGCTGGACTTCTCGTGCGCGCTGTTCGGCCCCGCCGGGGGCCTCGTGTCCAACGCGCCGCACATCCCCGTGCACCTGGGGGCCATGCAGGAGGCGGTGCAGTACCAGGTAGCTTCCAGTGCGATTAAAAAAGCAAAATGGGGTGTCAAATAGGCAGCGCCTTAATGTTTATTCGAATTCTACCAACGATATTGCTGAAGTAGTTAGAAGGGAACATGAAATAATGAAGGGTATTTTCAGATGAAAGTGAGGGGGGATTCCTTGAAGGCGGGCGACGTGCTGCTCTCCAACCACCCCATGGCGGGGGGCTCGCACCTGCCGGACCTCACGGTCATCACCCCCGTGTTCCACGAGTGAGTGGAGCTGTTCCTTTGAGGAGCTTGGACTTCTACCCTGAATTTGGTCGTGAAATGTATAATAATGAAGCAGGGCGTAATAATAACTTGAACTTATTCATAACCCAATTCTTGGCGCCAAGCTCGGCGTGGCGGGAAGGGGATGTGTTGGCATGACGGCTTGGCATTGGCTGGTGGCGCTACTGACAGCCAACGCAAGTTACAACAATAACCCCTCGACTAAATAATCTCCAAACCTCTCTCTCTCTCTCTCCCTCCCTCTCTCTCCCTCCCTCTCCCTGTCTCTTCCTCTCTCTCTCTCTCTCTCTCTCCCCCTCCCTCAGTCTCTCTTTCTAAAGTCACAAATACATTCCGCATCCGCTGCTAGATCCCAGTCGCGGCCCATATTCTTCGTGGCGTCCCGCGGCCACCACGCCGACATCGGAGGCCTGACGCCGGGCTCCATGCCCCCGCACTCCACGGCGCTGGCGCAGGAGGGCGCAGCCTTCAAGTCCATGCTGCTGGTCGACGGGGGGAAGTTCAACGAGGAACTGCTCACGCAGGGTAAGTTCTGTCAGGAACTGCTCACACAGGGTAAGTTCTGTCAGAAACTGCCTACACAAGGTAAGTTCTGTCAGAAACTGCCTACACAGGGTAAGTTCTGTCAGAAACTGCCTACACAGGGTAAGTTCTGTCAGGAACTGCTCACACAGGGTAAGTTCTGTCCGGGACTGCTCACACACGGTAAATTCTGTCAGGAACTGCTCACATAGGGTAAGTTCTAGAGGACAGATATACTCAAGCTAAGTTCTAGGAGGATATTACAAAGTGAGTTCTTTGAGGGGATTCATATGAAATGAGGAACTACTTACACAGAGCGAGTTCTATTACATTTTTCATGGTAAATTATAGATCAGGGTAAACTATGAAAGGTTACCCAGTCTTACCCAGGGTATGAGAAGATTTTTACCCTGTGAGTAAGTTGTGTGAGGAGATTCTGACACATGGTAAGTTTTTAAGGGTATTCTTACTCAAGGCGCGTAAAAATTGTGACTGCGATAGTTACGCGCCGGTGTCTATATTATGGCAATGACGGGACAACCTTGGTTGCAGAGCTGATGAAGCCGGCGCGGGAGCCCGGCTGCTCCGGCACCAGGAACCTCGCCGACAACCTCTCCGACCTGAAGGCGCAGGTCGCAGCCAACCAGAGAGTGAGTGACGTCTTCTGTCTATTTAATGTTATCCCATGAAGACTAGTGGGCGTGGCAGAAAGACTAATGCTGGAATTACATACAGGCGGTGGGTGGAGCTTGCCGACTGATATAAATACATATTATATATTATAGGTATATGTATCCAGGGTGATTTTTTTTTACGTAGTCTCACACTAGGATTTCTCCTGTGTCGCGGGTACAGCTTACAGACATGTAATTTCACATACACATAACACCCAGACCTATCTATCTATATACATATATTAATCTATTGTTCCAGGGTATCCAGCTGGTCGGTGAATTGATAAGCCAATACACGCTAGAAGTAGTGCAGGCGTACATGGCGCATATACAGAACAACGCCGAGCTAGCCGTCAGAGAAATGTTGCGGGTAAGCTTTTTGTGAATATAAGAAATATCGAATAATTTACTTGCTAAATGCTATGCACAAACCGTGCGAAGCCATAACTAACACAAAAAAAGAATGTTTACAGAATGACTGACCAATTAAACTAGTGGAGTTTTGGCGGGAATCCGATAGTGAGACGTATTTTTTTTCTCAAACTTGTGTTTCTTCGAGTGTTAATGTGTAATATTGGTAGAATATTAATCATTGAGTGTTCGTTAACATGCACGAGTGTGAGCAAATGATGTAAACCCAAAAAACGTGTCAATTCGCATTTTTCCCAAAACTCCCAGGAAGTTTTAGTAAAGCGTCCACCACTTTACTGAATCGTGACTTTGACTATGTAAATAATCGACTTTACTACTTGATCACGAGGATAGCTTTAACGCTATGACTTTCCTATAATGAAAATAAGAAATACTTAACATTGGCTAAATGCACAAACCGTGCGAAGCCATAACTTACACAAAAAAACGAAAGAATAGTTTACAGGTTGATTGACAAACTTAACTATAGTTGGCTGTATGTACCGCCCACAATTTTTTAAATGTTATTACAGGATATAGCGAACCGCACATTCGCCTCGACGGGCGCGACCGTCCTCCGCGCCACGGAGCACATGGACGACGGCTCGCCCGTGGCGCTCACCGTCACGCTGGACCGCGCGGCGGGCGGCGCGCTCTGCGACTTCACGTGAGGCTCACATTACTCAAAGTCAAAGATAGTTGATAGAATCAGGCGTTATTTTGCGGAAATCCATATTCAAAACAATGAAGTAGAAATGTAATAATATGTAGTTTTAATCCCGCCAAAAAATTCGTCGTGTAGAGACGAAACACGTGTCGTATTGCTGTCAGGCGATGTTGGATAGGTTTTTGGATGGGAGTAAGTTTTTTTATTTTATTAATATTCGGCATAGGATAGTTAAGTAGAAGTAAAATAAGTAGATACGGCATGTCGGCCGTTTCTATTTATTTTACGTTCGGTCATTTTAGTACTAGGTTGCTGATTAGAGGGGAGGCAGATTTTCGGATTATTAGGGGACGGTGTTTTTCATAAATTTGTTAGGCATAATTAGGGGGTATATTACTGTTTAGGCTATTAGCTAGGTTTTTTCAGGGGGTTATTAGTATACAAGATTACGTCATCAGTAATCTAGCCAACATTGATCAGACGATTTTTTTGGCGGGATTAAAACTACATTATATATCTACTTCATTGTTTTCAAAGTCAAAGCATTTATTGTAAACTAGCTGACCCGACAGACTTTGTCCTGTCATTGTCGCTATGAGTCAAAATGAGTGACAGTAGTCAACTGTACAACCTGATTTTATCAGATATATTTTTCCCAGTTTCCAAATTTTCCCGTGATTACGGGATAAATAGTATCCTATCCTATATCCTTCTCCTGGTTCTCAGCTACCTTCCTACCATTTAACAGCTAAGTCGGATCAGCCGTTCTTGAGTTATAAAAAGTGTAACTAACACGACTTTCTTTTAAATATAGATAGGCAATTAAATTGCGCTTTTACATGTGAATTTGATATGAAAACAAAATAACCGGAAAAACAATTGTTTAGAGTCGTTTTTTTTTGTATTAATTCGACTGTATTCATTATTTTATTTTCTTTTATTTAGTCGGTAAATTAACAGCTTCTTATAAAAAAACCCTAATTCTGTCCATGTCCGAATATTTTTTCAAACGGAAGCATATTCAGTATAAAACATCCCGACCTTTTGCAAAGACCGGCCGGAAACCTCACTAGGACCAGGCCTGTGTCACTCCGCGTGTAGCGGCGGCCATTGCGCAAGGGCCAATCTAGTAGGCTGCCACAAGCGAAAGAAAACACACGCGTGCGCGCTATATGTTCGACCACGTTCAACGTAATTATTTGATTTGATTGATTCATTATATAATTGCAAGATGGACACAAAACGAAAATAAGCAAAAAGATACTGTGCAGTATTTTCAGTAATTTAAGTATTTAAGTATCAATTTATGTATATTTCAGTAATTAAGTATCAATTATTATGTTTTGTCCGAAACAAAAACAATTCCAGATATTTTTACACATACATAACATCTATTATTCTTTTGTCTATATAAGTATAATGAACAAAATGTGTTTTATTTTATTACTTCATTAAATTAAATCTTTGGCAATAATCGTATAGCATATACAATTATGCAGCTAGCTCTTAGACTACATGAACGTACTCGGCGCTGCCTGCTGCGCGTTGCCCGCCACAAGTAGGAGTAAACGCTCGTGCTGTGCGCTAGATGGCATAAGTAGTTTCTCGAAGTAAGCAACCCTAGTCCGCGGCTCTTTCAATACGTATAACCATGTATAACTTATTATGAACCGTAGTATAGTGAATTAAGGCCCATATTCCTTCAAAAAGAAATTGGTAGGTATGTAAATGAACACGTGCTCGACTGGACCGCGAGCTAAATTAAATCATATTGTTTATCAGATAGAGTCAATATTTCTTTGAAAACCATTGCGAAGTAAAGCTTCTGTACTAGTTTACTAGTTTATTATTCTGTGCTAGGACTAGGCATATAAATTCTGGTATATCATAGATTATTTGGATACAAATTATATGTCCGCATTGCCCCCGCAGCGGCACGGGGCCGGAGGTGTGGGGCAACCTGAACGCGCCGCGCGCCATCACGCTCTCCGCGCTCATCTACTGCCTGCGCTGCATGGTGGGCCGCGACGTGCCGCTCAACCAGGTGAAGGCACCTTCACTACACACCACTATCACTAAATATCACTAGCACTGAAATATCACTATCACTACATAATAGTCACCGTCACTAAATATTACTTCATTAAATATCACCTTCACTTAATATCACTAGCACTAAATATCACTAAATATCATCACTGCCTAATCACCATCTCTAAATATCACTATCACTAAATTTCACTGTTACTTAATATCATGATCACTAAACATCACTATCACTAAATATCAACATCACTAAATATCACTATCCCTAAATATCACTATTACTTAATATCACGATTATTCACGATCACTAAACATCACTTCACTAAACTTCCACATTTCTAAATATCACTATCACTAAATATCACCATCACTAAATATCAACATCACTAAATATCACTGCACATATCACTATCACCAGGGATACGGCGACAGATTTTCTACTTGAGGGTGGATGGTAGCTAGCCAACCGGCACTTTAGTACCCTACCACTAAACGAAACCAACTAGGCTATCATGGTTTCAAGGATCGTATTGTTTGCTGGTCGAATGAGGTAGTGACATCCTGTTTTCAGGCCACCCAAGAGCTTTTCACCATCGAATTACCTTGTAAAAATTAGCTAGGCCTATCGTACTGTAGGTAAATTTCTTTACTTTTTCCGTATTTCATTAGTTAGTTGTATTAGTATGATGTTCAATAAAGAGTTATAGTGTTGTATTGTCGCCGTGTGGGGTTCCAGGGGTGCCTGGCCCCCGTGCGGGTCCACATCCCGGCGGGGTGCCTGCTGGCCCCCGCGGAGGGGGCGGCGGTGGTGGGCGGGAACGTGCTCACCTCGCAGCGGATAGTGGACGTCGTGCTTAAGGCTTTCCAGGTACGTGTCCCGACCCTATTCCAGCTGTCTTTAAATATTGTTCATCCAAATATGTTTGGTAGAGATTTTCGCTTTGTAGCGACACATTATGCATTATTGCTTGCACTTTTTGAACAACGCTATCACAGTGCATTAAGGTTCATTATTATATACCTACATATGCCTGTTTTAAAATTAGTAAAGATAGATGTTGGTAGAATGAAAGATATGTTGGATTGGGATCTTTTTAGGTATTTATTTTATAAAAACAAATGTTATGTTTGTATTAGGAATGTACAGATATGACAGATTGACTTCAAAATTATACAATTTCCCGAGCACACGTATTTTTATTTCGCGCTCCTGTTTTGTGTTTCTCACAATGGTTATGGGCCCAGGACACGATTAATAAGAATACGGAGAACGATAGAATCAGCAAGAGGGCACGGGTAATGTAAGAATCGATTAGTTCAAGAAAAATACCCTATGAGTGTCGGGTTCTATAGTCGGGTCGTTCATGCGGAGCGGCTAAGACATTAAGCAAGGTCACTGATGCAGAGGCTCTCACAGTGAAGAGCGGTGCATAGGAGATTGTGACAGGTATAGTACCCGCGCAGTTGATTCGGAGCCTGAAATTTTGTGGATGCCAATGTCACAATGATCAACAGCAGACTCCATATCGCACTCCTGGAAGACGCAGGGTGCGATATTATCGAATGCTAGTGAGTTGCGACACGTAAGAGGGTGCGCAATCTCAAAGGAAGTATGGGGCGAGTTGAAGTCGATTTACGTCTCGGAGAGCAGAGCTGTTAACTATAACGAAGTCTGAGGATGACGATGACGTCGAAGAGCATGTCTCGTGGTTCTGTAGTAGCAAAGAATCGGAGGCGTTGAATATTGAAAACTTGCTCGAGAGGTCCGTCGTAGACAGAAACGGCCACGATTGTAAAGGGATAGTCGGAGAAGAAGAAGAAAAGCACGGACAAACCTACAACTTGTGTGTCAAATAAGTGTGGTGGTGATGTTACATTACGACTGTTTTTTTAATTCTGGTTTTGTAAATTTTGACTGTGTTTCAGATGAATGTAGAGCTGTTCATGGTCGAATGGAAAACTGGATTATAGATAGTGGATGTAAGTCACACTTATATAATGATACGAGTAAATTTGTAAATGGCGTGATGCCTATAAATGGTAAATCAAATTTCACTACAAATGGGCAAGGTAAGGGTGGTCACATTGTCTGCATATAAAGATAGGAGTTTACTCATTGTAAGGCACGTTATTAAGTTGTTCCGATTTGCGAAGTAACTTGATTTCAGTGGTGAGTTCAGTTTTTCGCAGATTGTTATGGGAACTTGTACTATTAAGGAGATAACTGTGTGTGTATTGGTTATCTTTGGGAAAAATGTGTGTGTCAGATTTCTTGAATAGTACAAAGCGTGGATGTAGCATATGAGTAGACTTGTTGTGGCACGTTATTTGTTCCGATTTGCGAAGTAAATGTATTTCAGTAGTGAAGTAATTTGTCGCAGATTGTGTGGGGAACTTGTACTATATTAACGGGATAACTGTGTGTGTGTATCGGTTGTCTCGGAGAAAACTGTGTGTCGGTTTTCTTGAATAGTACAAAGCGTGGACGTAGCACTCATTAGTGTTTATCTTTTTATTGCGGAATACACAGGGTCGAAGTAGACAACTGTGGATGTGATACACGAATGCGATATTTGTGTGAAAGAGAAAGTGAACGTGTTACGTTGCCATTTATTTAGGACTTGTGTAGGCCGTGCGATATGATTTTAAGAATCGTTAATTCCGACGAAGTTAGGGTCCCATGCAAATCGTAGTGTTAGGAGACGTAAAGGTTTATAGTTATTTACAAATTGATATATGCTTTATTTTGGTAAATAACTTATTTTGTATGTATGTGTATTTTGTAATTTTTACTGTAAAGATTTTAGAATTGGCAAGAAGATAAAATATTTACACGGAGGTAAGGAATATATCGAGAGTTTTCGATGAAGACATTGAAAGACTTCAATGTATTCTTTAAGAAGGAAGGGATATTGGCTGACAGGTCCTCGAACTCCGGTTACATCCGAAGAAAATGGAGTTGCAGAGAGGATGAATTAAGCATTTGAAGAAATGGCAAGGTGTAAAGTGGCTGTTATCGTCCAGGTCGTCACCAGGTTTTTGGGGTGATGCTGCAGAGATGGCGTGCCTCGTGAAAAACCGATGCCCGTTGAGTACTGTTGGAGGACAGACAGGTCACGTACGACCTGGTTTGTGGGCTGATGCTGTAGTGACAGTGTGCCATATGAGAAACTGATGTTTGTCAAGTATGTACTCGTAGAGGGCAGATCCGTACGAGAAGAGGTATGGAAAATTTGGAGGACGATCCGGTATGAGAAGTGGTTCGGAAAACCAGTCTAGCTACACTACTTTTAGAAGTTTCCAATCTAAATGATTTGGATAAGGAACAAAAGAGGAAGTTTGCCATTTGGAGCGTTGAGTTGTCGCATATCCTACCAAGAAATGAAAAAGGTTACAGAGATGCAATAAACAAGATGTTGGAAGATGCATCTTGAATAATGAGGTAATGGTTGTCGATTGAGAAAATCTTTGCAATGGTTTGGAACAAGCTGGACGTCAATGGAATATATTGTTGGACGAAAAGCTGGGAAAATGAAGTAGAAACCTACTGTAAATGAACCATGACTGTGTTTATAGAACTGTGTTGATGGATGAACATGGTGCGAAGATTTTCGTTGTTTCGTCTATACGTTTCGTTTCGTTTCGTTGTGATTTCGTTTCGTTGTGATGATTATATTGGTTGTGTGTAGTCAAAGAGGAAGTATCTAAAACTCAAACGGGAATTAATGATCAAAAAGTTTTGAGTTGAAAGTCTTTGGGCTACCAAGTTACGGTTTGGATATTGACATTGTCAAAATGGGAAATGTCATTACATTGTCACAACAAAATTGCGTCAACGATTTGTTAAAATAAATTAACATGGGAGATTGCAAAGATTATGTTTCCATTCCAATGCGAGATCGGACAGAGGTGAAAATGGGGAAAGCTGTGAAAAGGATGAAGCAGAGTGACCGTATCGTCAGTTGATAGGAAGCCTTCTTTATCTAGCCACGGGGACCAGATAGTCAGTTCGGTATTCAGGCTGGTAGGTACAGTTCGTGAGTACTCGTGAGTACTTTACCGGAAAGCTGCAAAACGTCTGTTGCGTTGCGATATATTGAATAGGTGCTTATATTATTCTATTCATTTGTAATGTTAGGCAGAGCACGCATATCATGGAGAAGTACAAATGGAAATGTGTGATGACTTCTACATGCGAGACCTAGTATGTGAGTTTTACACAAGCGATGAAAAGGGCAGTAGGTATATCTGCATAGTTAGTTCACTGAAATCGATGTACTGAGGTATGCAAATATTCCGTTATATGCAGATAATAATCAGAGTGCAATTCCTTTAGGGAAAGATCCCGTTTTCCATTCTCGATGAAAACACATTGATATAAGATGGTATTTTATATTATGTAATGTGCTGAAATGTAATAAGAACATAGTGTTGAAATAATTATGTTTCAAGAAACAATGTGTTGGCGGATGTGCTAACGAAGTCCCTGCCGAAGCAGGCTCACTACGTGTTTGCATCAAAGTTAGTTTTAGATTAACGGGGCTGACATTTGTTTTCGAGGTATGTTTTTATTTTATTTTTAGTACATTTTCTTGTATAAATTAAGGGGGTGTGTTGGATTGGGATCTTTTTAGGTATTTATTTTATAAAAACAAATGTTATGTTTGTATTAGGAATGTACAGATATGACAGATTGACTTCAAAATTATACAATTTCCCGAGCACACGTATTTTTATTTCGCGCTCCTGTTTTGTGTTTCTCACAAGATAGAAATTGGTAGACTTTTGAGGCTTAATTTTAATAGAGACTGTGTGTGTTTCTATAGTATATAATGGGATCGGAAATAAAATATGATGAGTTAAATAAAATGGATTATTAGATTAAATTTTGTATAGAAAAAGGAAACTCCGTTGACTCTACCAGTGCTTCGGAATACGCCCGTTAGAGAAGACAGCACCAAGAAACTACGGGGATGTCATTTTTACAATATGGCATATTGTGTTGTTGTAAACTGTTGTATGTTGTTGTTGTTGTTGTTGCAGGTGTGCGCGGCGTCCCAGGGCTGCATGAACAACCTGACCCTGGGCGAGGAGGACTGGGGGTACTACGAGACGGTGGCGGGCGGGACGGGGGCGGTAACTATCCGATACTAGCTGTAGGGCGAGCAGGAACCACTATCGAGAAAGTATTCGATACGTTAACTGTCAAATTTGTTTTAGATTTGATCAGTGTGCCTAGTGCGAGTTTTGTCAATTTATTTACGCGCTCGGTCCGTTTGGCGTAAACTTGAAATTGTATGGAATAAGAGCAGCGCCATCTAGTGACTATATCTATAGTATAGTATCTAGCTAGATGGCGCTGCTGTCATTGTCTCTATCTCTCTCCCTCTCCTTCTATCTCCCTCTTCATCTACCTATCTCCCTCTAAAATTTGAATATTAGCGAAACTTTCTAATTTTTTTCTCTCATAAGAACCTTCTAACAATAACAAACACAAGTCACAACAAAAAATAATTAGCAAAATTGATCCAGCCGTTAATGCGTGATGCCGTGACCACGGGAAATTGAGATTCATTTTTATACATATATAGAGATTATGGTGCTAGGTAAACTTTTCATTAAAACACCACAACAAAGAAAATTTTACGCTAGCTAGAGAGGGTGCTCACATAAAGTGACAGGGTTTCTGTGAAAGTCCCGTCAAAATCGGTCCAGCCGTTTCGGAGATTAGCCGTAAACAGAGAGAAGACGGACGAACATTAAAAAATGACGTATAGTTATAAATATACCGCATATTAATGTAGTTTTGCATGTATATGAATATGATGCTGTTATTTTGATTTACAAATGGACACTTAAATTTTTACCAGACTACGGCAAAGCCAACAGAGGGTTATATTGTGGTGGACGCGCATGTATGTATGTATGTTCATCTTTAATATAGAGATACAGTATGGACACTCCATACTAACGGTTGTATCAAGCAAAAGACAAACGAAACTACGCAAACCGATACTGATAGCGTCGTGCGCATTGTACTGCGTCGCTACTCAATAGCTCACCCGACACCAATGAAGAGAGATACAAAACCCTCAAGGCTGTATTTTTTTTTTGTTTTAGTAATGGCTTCGCACGGTTTGTGCATATAGCCAGTGTCAAGTATTTTATTATAATAAGTATTTCTTAATTTCACATTAAGAAAGTCACAGCAATATAGCAATCGTGGTCAAGTAGTCAAGTCAATTATTTACATCGTCAAAGTCACGATTCAGTAAAGTAGTGGATGCTTTACTGAAACTTCCTAGGAGTTTTTGGAAAAAATGCGAAATGACACGTTTTTTGAGTTTATATCATTCGCCCATACTCGTGCACGTTAACGAACACTTAATGATTAATATTCCACCAATATTACACATTAACACTCGAAGAAACACAAGTTTGAGAAAATAATACAAAACCAACAACGTCTCACTATCGGATTCCCGCCAAAACTCCCTCAAGTATGTATTGCGTGGTATAGACGTGTACGTGTAAGGTCCGTGCGCCAGGGCCCGGGCTGGCACGGCCGCGGCGGCGTGCACTCGCACATGACCAACACGCGCATCACGGACGCGGAGGTGGCGGAGCGCCGCTACCCCGTGCTGCTGGCCGGGTTCCGGCTGCGCGCCGGCTCCGGGGGGCGAGGTGAGTACGCTGACGCTGATGCAGCCGACGACGCTAATACTGTCGCCGCCGACGCTGATAACGCTGACGATGCTTATACCGACGATGGTTACGCTGACGCTGATGATGCTGACGCTGACGACGCCAACAACGCCAACGCTAATGACGCCGACGCTGATGACGCCAACGTTGATGACGCCGTCGTTGATGACAACGCCGACGTTGATGACGACGCCTACGTTGATGACGCCGACGCTGATGACGACACCTACGTTGATGACGCCGACGCTGATGACGACACCTACGTTGATGACGCCGACGCTGATGACGACGCCTACGTTGATGACGCCGACGTTGGTGACACCCATTGCGCCGACGCCGACGCTGATAATGGCTACGCCGAAGCTGACATATAATCCGAAACTATCACTCTCTATTTGCAAATCCCCGATAAACATCCACTGTTTACCTTTATAAATGTACAGGACAGTGGAATGGCGGGTCGGGCGTGACGCGCGAGCTCCTGTTCCGGCGCACCGTACGGCTCTCCGTGCTCACTGAGCGCCGCGCATTCCAACCTTACGGGATGAACGGTATGCGACACAACATGATATTATAGCAAATTAACAAAAAAAGAACGACTTCAAAATTAAAATACGATATTCCCAGTTATTGTGATTTATAAACCAGACTACTGAGCAGATTTTGATACCATTTCTATGGGACCACATGGGAAGTGTAGCCGTTCAAATTAAAAAAATAATCTTCTAAATCGGTTCACCCAGTCGATAGTTATGAGGTAACAAACACAAAAAAAAATGCAGTCGAATTGAGAACAGGAGTTTTTTGATAAATGAAATAAAACACCAGACTGCAAATATACCAACTAAAACCTCCATTCGCGTCAACCATTATGAAAATAAACTAATTCGCGGTCTAATTCGTCTTTTATGTTTGTGTCGTTCGTTCACCTCGGCATCTCAGACAAGGATGTTCTGTGATCTTTAGGTATCTTTTTTTCTTAATTTTTTACTTTTTTTCCAGGTGGCGAGCCCGGGGAGCGAGGCCTGAACTTGTTGGAGCGGGCGGACGGCCGCGTGATCAACCTCGGGGGGAAGGCGTCGGTGGAGGCTTATCCAGGGGTAACATTGATCCATTACACGAATATCGCTTCAGAGGCCTCCTTGCGCTCTATGCTGCCCTGGTACTTCTGGTATAAATATATTCGGCCTTACCACAAAAGAATTAAACGAAATTTGAACACATGTTTCTATAATTGTGTCTAACATTTTAGACACCTAGTTCGTTCTTGTTTAAACTTTTGTGGTAATAAGACAGATTAGTTCCTTAGATAGTCATAATGGACGGCACAAATTATGTTTCCGTGCTTCCATAATCCACATCAAACAATGGAAAGCCTTAACGGTTTGTAGCTCACCAAACTATAACCTATGAACATTTTGACAATTTTATTAGACTTATGAAAGAAAAATATTTATCTTTATTGGCGAGTAGCCTATGATGTCGGTTTCTGATACGTCAGTCACCTTTGACTACAGATGAATTCTATTGCCATCCTTGTCATTTGTTTAGTGTCAGATAGAGACAACGATAGTTTTAATCTACTGTCAAAGCCAACTAACGTTCCAGAAACTGGGGGTTAATATTATGATATTGATCTAATTCTCAGGATAAATATATAATGCACTCCCCCGGCGGCGGCGGGTACGGGCGCGCCACAGACACGGCTACGGACGGACGGACAGACACACAGTACGGCGAGTTCCTGCAGCGCGGCAGCGTGTTCGAGTACCGGAGCGCGCAGGAAGGTGTCTAGTATGTAATCACTCGTTTTAATACGTAGGGTTGCAAAGCCCCCATTTTGTCAGTAACTTAGTTTGCTGTTAACAATAATGCGGGCGGGCTTGTGCCTTCATTTATCAATGATCATGTGTTTATTTTTATACTTTTCTTTGTATGTCTTGGAGTGAAATAAATTAATTTTATCTAACTGGCAATATAGGTGACTTTTCAGCCATATTGTTTGTAATAAAACTACGCGTGAACCAGTAACAACTGTATATTTGGGATCGCATTAGAAGTTTAGATCTTTCAATTCTTTTAGTGTTCCTATATCCTTACTAAATTTTATATACTAATCTGTATCTTTCGTATTTACCATCAGTTAAATTGCAGGTAAAACAAATCACATTTTTCAATATGTTATGTCTACGTAATTATTAGATAAGTAAATAAATGATTTAACCATGTAATAAAGGTGTTCAAAATAAGTGTTATTAAATCAAAATGGGTACAGTAAAGTACAATAAAAAACCAGTTGTTATTATACATACATTTTTTAATACTAATAATACTTATAGGCATAATATACATTATTGTTATAGTATACATTATAGGAATATACAATTATACATTGTTATTAAATCGGTGGTTTTGTTCATCAAAGTCCTGTTAAGATACAATTGGTGAGTTAAATTACTTACCTGTTTCTTGTCTACATAACGGCTGAACTGATTTTATGTTCAGCAGACTCTTTTAAGTACTGGAGTGGCGAGATGGTGAATGCCAACACGACCCCATCTCGCTTCACTCCAGGTGGATCGACGGCTCACGAGGGAGGGGGGGGGGGGGGGGGTTATTGGGTTCAAGCCCCACACGCCCCCCTTCCGTGGCGGAAGGGATAGTGCGAAGGCAATTCCCCCCTCAAAAAAATAAAGGTACTGGAGTGGCATCGGATACTCTTAATTCGCGGGTAAAGTCGCGGGCGCGGCTAGATTCGCATATGACAGACTAGAAGCGCCTCGCGGTTTCAGCCGCGTTAACTACTATCTCGCGGGAACCGTTAATTTTTACGGGATAAGTAGCCTATGTCACCCGGGGATAGTGTAGCTTCCCAACAGTGAAATATTTTTCCAAATCGGTTCAGTAGTTTCGGAGCCTATTCTATGCAAACAAACAAACAATCGAATGTTTCTTTATAATATTAGTATAGAAGTAGACTAGCTAAACTGATCAAAAGATCAAATATTGAATTTATCTAATATATAGGTACCTAATTAGTGGAATATAGAGATAAATAGGAGGAACGTTAAATCTTGAGAAAAATCTACTAGGTAATGTAAACATCGATATAAGAAGAAGGAGATTGATTAACAATTTGGCGCCAATTCTGTTAGCACAAACTATATTGATTTTGACAGCTGTCAAGTTGTTACCATATTATAATTATACTCGGATTTTTAATGTCATGAAGTTAAATTATCTCTCCGTCTCTCTTATCTCACCTCATGATATCTCATTTCGATTGTCAATTATTTTACTCCATGAAATTAGTAATTATATCTTTCGGTATAAAGGAGGACAATGTTGATAGATAAAAATTAAGGATAAGTCCTGCCAACAGACTTAGCGCCGCTAGCTACTGACTAGGAGGATATACTTTTAGCTAGAAACGATCGCCTACGACTCGAAGGACTACCTACCGCCATCTATAAATCGATGCAGCATACTAATGTTTAGTCCGATCCAAACTAGATGGCGCCTCTAACTAAGCCGCTTTGTTTCAAATCGGATAATTCTACCAACAACACGTTACAACTATAATATAGCGGAACATCGAGACACGCAGAAAACTACTAAACTCTCAACATCGATAGGAAGAATTACCAAAGCGGGATACAGTTTCGGGACAAGATTATACACATTATATATAACGCCATCTACGATCAACGCAACATACGAAAGTTAAGTCCGGTTCTAAACTAGATGGCGCTACTTGGAGGTGGCCGGGAGCGCGCAGTGTCGGGGTGTAAGTGCCGAGCCGCGCTAAATTGAAGCTAGACGGGCGCGTGGTCGGGCGCATGACGCCATCTATGATCACCGGAGCGTACTAAAGTTGAGTCCCGTTCTAAACTAGATGGCGCCACTTGGAGGTGGCGGGGAGCGCGCAGTGTCGGGGCAAGTGCCGAGCCGCGCTGAACTGCAGCTAGAGGGGCGCGTGGTCGGGCGCGTGCGCCAGCGCCTCCCGGTTCTCGTAGGCCCAGAAGCCGTGCAGCTCCAGCAGGATGGACACGGCCGTGTGCCCGTGCCCGGAGCGGGTCAGGTCCTGCAGCGTGATGCGGGACGGGTGCGCGGGCCGGACCATGTCGAATATCTCGTCTTTGACGTCGTCGAAGTTCACCGGCTCGGCGCCGTGCGCTATCATCTGTTCCTGTATCGCCTGTGGAGGTAGAGAAGCGGTGAGCAAGTTTTAAGGTAGGTGTATCACTTTTTTTATTAATAATATGTGAGTTTTTGGGATAATAGGTGAGGTTTAGAATGATTGGTTAGTTTCCCATAAAAATAGACAAGTTTCACCGATTACTAGGCAAGTTACATAGAATAATGGGCAAGTTTCATAGAATAATAGTAAAGTTCCAAAGTATAATAAGTAGGTAGGTATTATACATAGTGAAATTACATAGTTTGAGCTCGGAAAAAAAAAGACAAAAAACATTACTTCAACATAGTTACCTTGAAGAAGTAGTTCAGTGTGAACGCGTCGAGATACCCCACCGAGTTGATGTCGAGCACCCGGAACAGGTACGCCAGGGCCGCGGGCTGCTTCCTGTTCTCCAGCGCCAGCACCAGGTCCAGGTACGTCTTGTAGTCCATCTCTCCGTCGTACGTGAGGCACTGTTGGAATACGCGCTGCAGGAACGCGCGGGTCAGGGTACCGGAGCCATATCTGCAAAGTTTGCACACTGTTATCATCATCGTCATCATCATCGTCATCATCATCATCATCATCATCATCATCATCATTGTCATCATCATTGTCATCATCATCATCATCATCATCATCAGATGCAAGGCGTACACTGCTGAACAGAGGCCCCCGTCATAGAATGCCACGAGTGGTTGCTAGCTGATACTAGCTGGTGGCTCCACTCGACTCTCACAAAGTCTACTAAGTCACCGACATAGCTCTTAAAGTTGGAGATGGCCACATTGCTCATAGTACTGAAAACCGTTGAGGCAGAAAAGTCCTCGAGTGAAGACCAAACCCAGAAGACAGAAGACAATGATGATTCCTCACCCAGCCAGCTCGTTGATGCTCAGCATCCCGTTGTGATCTCGGTCCAGGTTCAGGTACTGTCCGTACACCCTCAGTGCTGATGCAGCACTGAACCAGTTCTGCTCCTGCAGTTCCATCGGCAGATCCTCTTCACGCAGCTGGAAAATCATCAGATCATAACTATATTTTTTGTTTCTAGTGTATGTATAAAGTTGCTGTGTGCCATACGACGTGCAGTCAAAGGGGAATAGTGTTTGACTGCATTATTGCAGTCTGGCTGGGTATTCGTATCAGCATGACCCTTCAACCAAAACTAAGGAACAAGCAAATACCTCAGACAAATCATCCAAGAAGGAGCATGAAAGCATATCTCTGATTCTGACTCGGCCAACCCGCAGCGGGTCCAGGAAGAAGAGGAACTTCCTGGCCGCAGTGCACACGTAGAACGAGCTGAATGAAGAGTCGAGGCCGTCCAGTGCTGCCAGCGAAGGGACGAGCTCGGCTATATAGCTTTCTAGATCCTATAAACAGAAAAAAGTTTATTGTTTAGACAAGCATGTATAAAATAAGTATTTGGTACTGTAATGCTTGATTTCTGAGACCCTAGTTAACTTTGACTCTCAGATATGTTTATCAATGTCTCTATCTGTCTCTAAACAAATGACAAAGACAGCAATATACACTTATTGGTTGGCAAAGGTTGGTGTCACTTACATGTTCAGTCAAGTACCCTTGTCCGGTGACGTCGTACAGAGACAATCCAATTCTGGTCTGCTGCAGCCACACTCTCCTCATCACGTAGTTGAAGAGTGAGACGGCGCGGACCCTGCCGATGCCACCTTCTGCTGCTTGGAGGCGGCCAAACACTTCTGCTGTGAAATACGGTCTAAAAACCAATAATTCATTTTGTTAAATCAGTTGTAAAAGTCATAGAAGTCAACGTAATATACGTAGGCGATGTGTTTTTTCAAACATTCGTTTCTTACCTATATTTACGTCCAGCTTCTGCTTTGATTTTATTAAATTGAAAGTAGTCAATTGTCAATTCGTCATTGCTGGAAGTGCTGTAATTGCTATTCGATTTCTCCAGCAGGGTCCAAAGATGTTTCAACTCATTATTGTCCAAAAGTTCTTTGCTTTTCTTTTGTAGGAATTGTGCTCGAGTCTCTTCTCGAAGTTTCTGGGCCAACACTTCGTCCGAGCGAGGCAATTTGAAGTAGAACTTCGGTATTTTCTTGTAGGAGTCAGCATTTCTGTCCACACTTGGGTTATAGATTTGTTTGAAGGTGTCTATTTCGACTTTTTCGCTCTCCTCTTTGGTTATAGATGTGCCCGTATCTGCAATTGAAGTTGTTAATAAAGTAATGTGAACTTACAATATGCGCAAATTCTGCAAATTCTAGAACGTAGTGAAAGTTACCATCCAATTTTTTTATGTATTTCCGCAGTCGATTTTTCAAGATGTTATTCAGCTTTTCTTCTTTCTTGTCTATCGGATTCACTTCTGTAGGCGTGTTGTTGTTCACGGTGTCCTCACGTTTGCCCTCTTTTGTCTTTTCGGACATGATTTTCTTTTAGAAACTGCAATCAATTTACTACAATAGATTTCAATATTTACCAAAATTAACCATCCATCAGCTGACAGAGCTCACTTCTTACTTCGTATTACTTGAAATTGACTTGACAGTGACAGTGACAGTAAGATTACTTTATTGATTAATAAAAAATGTGTGGTATGTTTCATTTTACGGAATTAGGTTCACAGCGTCGGCAACATGTAATTTAAAACTTTATCTAATAGTAATTGCACATAAATATACCGAACAGAATAATAAACTAAAAAAAAATATAATTAATATGCGACCCTGTAATAAATTCTAAGCAGAAGTAGTTCTGCTACCTGAAGACAGATGTCTCATCTTAACGAACTTGCTTCAGCTATCCGTTACTAGATGGCGCTAAACCAAATAAAATGTATTGTACGCGTTGAACTCTTTTGTTAGAACTATAATTATTTTCTAACTTCAAAGCTATAAAGCGATATTATGATACGAGAGATAAAAATAAAAGATGGGTTATATTCAATTACGAATTAACTTCTAAGCTATAAAAGCCATTTTAGTGACAAAACTATTTTATAGTCTATTTAATAGAAAGGTAGAAAGGTACCTGATTGTTATTCAAATTAAAATTGCAACTATAAATAATAGGCAGGTACCTACCTAGATAGAATAGAAAACTGATTGTAGGTATTAAATATTTGTGTAATATTTTTGTCGTGTTGTTAGATAATTGTTTGGGAAATGCCCATAAAATTCAGGACAATTTTCTTCTCACTCGCACTTGAGACGAGCGAAAATAAATCCGTTGATGCATCGAGTTGGTGGTCATCTCGGCCAACCACCGAATTTCTTTGAGTTCCTATCGTACCGTAGGTAACAAAACTGTTATTGTAAATTAGGATATCAATAACATCGCTCGTCGGTTTATCGTTCGACAGGAAAACATCATCATTTCCCAGATAGGCTAAAAAATAAACAAAACGCACTCATCAAAACTTAGCGAACAAAAGCTGTGTTGTATCTGTTTTTGTGAGCATCGACGCGTCATATATTAAATTAACCAGAGAAACAAATAAATCACCTATTTTTTTTTTGCTTGCAAAAAATGTAGATTTATTGGATCAAATTTTAAAAGTCCTTATAAGTTATGTCGCCCACGCGTCTATTCTCAGATACAAAAGCCGAGGAACATAACTACCTGCTTAATTAAGTGTGTTAATTTGAACGATTTATTGAATATCTAATTGCACAATCAAGTTACATTACATTTTATTCAGATCGACTAATAAATAATGACTTAAGTACCTATCTATAGTATAGACGTCAGTTTCATCAACGATGCTTTTAATAGATACAGGAAATGTAATAGGATAGATTGTTTTATACTTGAGACTAACATTTATCAGTTGTTTTTCATCAGTTGGCCTGGAGTGCCGATGTGGTTGAAGGTGCTAAACATGCCCAGCCTAGAACGAGGCTGGCTCTCGAGGGCGCCGGGACACCCTGATAGAGATTTGGTGACAAATTTTCTACACGAGGGCGATAGCTAGCACGTTACTCTACCAAGGTTTTATCGATGTTTCCCTTCGTCGGAAACGCGAGCTCGGTTGCAGTCAGCTGGTTTGTAAATTAGAACTGAAGCTTAGCGATTTGTGATCTAAAGACGAACCAACTGAGCTATCATCAAATAGATGTTGGAGTGATCAGTGCTCTTCTCCAAGAATCCAGCAAGTTACTCATCTAGATAGTCCACCGCAAGCAGTAGTCTGCCAATATTACGAGTATTATGTTCTGTCCCTAATTAGAAAAATACATTGACTGGATATTGAGTTGTAAACGTTTAGCTACACCATCTTCTTCCGTGGCGATGTTTCAATATATATCTATACCTACTAATTATATAAAGAGAAAAGATTTTATTGTTTGTTTGTTCATATTGAATAGGCCCCGAAACTACTGAACCGATTTGAAAAATTATTTCACTGTTGGGAAGCTACACTATTCTCGGGTGACGACATAGGCTAGGTACCTTTTATCCCGTAAAAATTAACGGTTCCCGCGGGATAGCAGTTAACGCGGGTGAAACCGCGAGGCGCTTCTAGTGTGGGATAAGGCTATAAATCAATCTTCGACTCGGGAGCTTCCTGATGTTATGTCAGGTAGGCAAGGAGCCGGCAGTAAAGTTATTACGGGCTATTTATTATGACTCAGGATATTATCCCGTGTTTAATGACGATTTTAGTGTTAGTGAATGTCCGTTTGAAAACTTCTATTGCGTAGATGGTAGAGCTTATTAGCAGCTGGGTATTCTATTGATATTCTGGTATTGGCTGGTATAGCTGGTATTCTATAGCTTCTATTGCGTAGCTGGTAAAGCCTATAATAGCAGTTATGGTTACCAATATTGAGCGTGTCGAGTCGTTACTTTGACCCTAGAAATCAAAGTCAAATGCTAATCACATGGCCCTTAGAGGGCACTCATAACCATAACACTTTACTGTCATTTCTGACACTTGGATGATTACAATACCACAATACAATAACAATTATTGTTCTAGAACACCAAACTATAAAATAACAGCAATAGAAGAGCAACTATACAGTCATATTGCATAATGGGGAACCTTATATCGCTTTTAACTATTTTAACAGACCTTTGGATGAGGTGTTTAGTGACATAACATAGAGTTTCATAGGGTAGATTACACCCTTATTCTCGACACAATCGATCCTTTAGGTTAATTATAAGTTAATTACCATCAATCAGTGTGGATGTGGATGTAACACCCTGATTATCCGGATAATAGACGAGTTAACACTTCAACTTTTTCTTTGAACCAAAAAAATCTACTTGATTTCCTTAGATTATTCAACGCAATATTACGTTGGAAGTCGTTATAACGCTTGCATAAAGTTATACGGCGCGAATAACGTCATGCTATAATACACAGATTGTATTATGTTTGTATGTAACTGTAATGAGCAGTTTGGATGTTTATTTGATAGACTGTTAACACATAGTAGTTTCACTATGACCTAAGTTTGAGCCGTAAACAAACACGGGTTGAAACCGTCATTGCACGTAAACCCAAAATTTGACGTTGATGGTTTTGTATCTTTCCTCGAACAAGACTTGTATTTCTGGCAGTAGTCCATGCGTAATATTCGTGGATCATTGACCATTTATATGTTTGCGAGCGTGGGCGAATGACACAAAACCAACGGTCTTACCCACAAAAGATTTAAACCAGAGTTGAACAGACGTGTCTAAATATTTTCTCCACAAATTGACGTCTAACCTTCGCTTTTCTAACTCAATAACAAATCCACCAGTAAAATTATTAGGAATGTCAGGGTTGAGTAAGACAACACGAGTGTTAGACGTCGATTTTGTGGAACGAAATTTTTGTAACAATCATTTAACTCTGGTTTAAGCGTTTGTGGTAAGACGGCAAAAGGCGTGCTATGTCGTGTTTTTTCAAAACTGCTGTTCAGAGTATAGCCATGGTCATCCCACTATATCCTAAGGGTTGTTTACACAGTAAGTACCTACCTACTACACTTATTAGTAATAGAAAATACATTACAACAGTAGTAAGCTATCTTAAAATCAAGGTGGCATCCAACCACGTCTATCCTCTGAAGATCACTGTGTCTATGTGGGTATTAAATTACAATGCATACCTAAATGTAAGTTGTCTACTTATTAGAACATAAAAAATTAAATAGTTTGCAGATAAAAATGACGGACAAGAATATTTTCTAATTTCATACGCTTCAGAGCGGAATTTTTAGTAGTCTGGTAATAAATGTTGTTGAAAAGTGTGATTGAACAACAACGCTACTAAATATTGTTATCTATATACCTACTTAAGTTGCTATCGCAACGGCACATTTAATTACTCTTTAGGGCGTCCCTTATTCGCTAGGCCCTGCTCGCATGTAGCCTATTAATTTTATTATTAATAAATCGATCTAACGATAGGCACTAAAACGTCTGCGCTCCCTGGGCGGGCTCTAGACTGCGTCATCATCATCTCTTAGCCCTTAACTTGTAGGTAAATAGCCGAGGTATAATCTAAAGCTAAAATCTACGGTGTAAAGACATTGTATTCTAACTATCTAGTTGCACTTCGCGGTGTTACTCGCTGTTTTCGGAATAAAAAGTACCCTATATCTTAATCCAGGGTCTTATCTTACGAAATTTTATCAAGGTCCAGCCTTTTGAACTTGAAGAAGTAACAAACACACTCACAACCTTTTATCTTTATAATATTAGTAGAGATTTTTTTTTTTTACATTTTGTGTAGCGAATAGGGGGGTTTATTTGTGCCCGGAGATGTAAATAGGTAATCAATATCGTAGTTGACCTAACAAATCAATTTCTTAGACACGAAAGTGAGGCATACAATGACCGGCGTATGGTGGTGACCCAAATTTCCCGTTTAGGAAAAATGGAAATCTACACATCGCAAATTATAGTAGACTGCGATTACCGTGCGTGACGTCGTCAGTTATTTTTAATGATATCGATCGGCATAATGTGCTGGCATATCTTGGGGGGTTTATTTCCACGGTTTAAATACCAAAGATTTAGACTACATTGTATATTTTATCATCATGCATATTTTATCATTGTGGCTTAGCGCCTGTGAGGTGGAATGGAAGCAAGTATCTACTCTATCTTATATCTATAGACTGCGTGATTACTTGACCAGGCCATTTTGTGGTTTAATATACTTACTCATAATATAAAGTGTTACCTACATTGTGTAAGTTATAGTTTTCGGGTTGAATATTAAAGGTGAAATGTCAGGTCCGGAAATAAATGTTAAGCTACGAAAATAGAAACTGCAGTTTGCTTCACTGCGAGCAGCGTTGAAGCTTCCATCTGTGGTCGTTCAAATTTTTTCTTATAAATCCAGAAGTTAACAAGACTTCCAAATACAATACGTAGCCCGAAAACCACAAATCCGTGGTCTATCAGAGCAAGTCCCAATCTGTAGGACGCTTCAAACCGGACCGTCCGATCCGATGGGTGCGCGGGCGCAGGCCAGGCAGAGGCAGACTCGCCTAGCGAGTTTCCGAAAACGCTCGCTCGCCTCAGTATCGCGTCAGCTGTCGAGGGGTGCGGACGTCGCGTCCTCCTAAACTAAGTGTCAAATTTCACCGCCGTGCGTTCGGAAACAGTGTTTTATTATTGTGCCTGACGATTTGGCGTGTTACGACAAAAAGTTTAATTGACAAAACTCAGTGTTTGGATATATGGAGGGTTAGAAACTAGCACGACTCTGTAAAGGTAAGGTTACTCGCCTAAGTTACGAAGGGTACCTATTCTATGAACTACGATGGCGTGTTGTGTACTTTACGAAGGGGTCCGGACAGCTTTTGCAAGGCGATTCGCATTCTATAGTCTATACCACTTGAACGATTTGTCAACAATTATTATTGTGAAATTCAATTTACATTTTTCTATTCAATTGTTTTGTAACAGTAGGTAATTCTAATGCAATTTGTGTATCAACTTCTCTCGCCGACGAATAAGTTCAAGTTGGACTTAAGTTGAAGAATTTAAGTTAAATGTGAATGTCTTAAAGTCGAGTTGTAGTTACCTAGATGTTGTCTAGTTAGCTCAAAGACAGCCTGCCGATTAAACAGGTTTCGTAACAATGCTTGGGATTGACTGGTGTTTTTTTGCGGCGCAAATCTTGATGAAATTTGTGCCGTAGCAGCTTTCGACAGAATTAGATGTACCGTTAGTTAGTCGGATGAGCTTTGAGGTTTTCGGCAACATCGGCTTGTTACGTTACGTGCCCATTGCCATCATTACTGGGGGCGTTCTTTCAGAATTGTTTTTCACTAATGCAGTTAGACTTTGAAAACTTTTGTCTATGATTAAAACTTCTGATTCATTTTAATTTATGGTCAAGGTCTATACACTAATCCTGTAGACCAAGAGGTCTCGAATTATGTGAAGTTATTTTTCTCCACTGTTTAATTTACTCCCTAAATTTTTTGGCTGTAGGAAAAAGCTCCAAAATATAGAAAAAAATAACTAACATTTCTTACCGCAAGGCAAACGACTTGCTCACTCGTTAGGTACTCTATTATTTAAATACCTACAAATTTCAACTGAATTTTTCATACGAAGCCAGATATGCACAATAAACATATTTGAGTAGTACAACCTACATATCAATAATAAATTCAATCGTACCTAATCGTACTTCACGCACGTTCGATGGCGTGATCGAAGGACACCACTAATCGTCCAGCGACACGCCTAACCAGGTAGGTATCTAACCATAATTACTTTGGAATAACAGAATCCACTACTACATTTAGTATCTAGTATCTATAATACTGAGTTACTTAGTCGCTCAAGGTAAAAAAAAGCAGAAGGGAAGGTAGAAAGGAAGAGAGGAAGAGGCAGACCTAGAAGGACATTCACAGATCGATAAAAGAAAAGACAAATGTCAGTTCGTATAGGGAAGTCAAAGTGTGATGTGTACGTGAAATTATATGTCTGTAAGCGGTACCCACCCACGATACAGGAGCAATCCTAGTGTGGGGCTACGTTTAAAAAAAAAAAAACAAAAGCTTTGGCTGAAGATAGGGAAGGCTGGCGATTATTCCATCGACGATAGCTATGACCTAGTCACTGGCAACAATCAAACAAACATTATTCAGATACACTTAGTAGTAGCTTTTGCCCGCGCCTTCATCCACGCAGGCTACAGTTTATAGGGCAAAAAGTACCAGAATGTCCTTCACAAAATTGATCAAAATCGATTCAATGGTTTAGACGTGAAAACTTTCAGGGCATTTATTATTAGTACCTACGGATGAGCGTAGATAGATAGAATGGTATCGATCGAATCGATTAGTTTATGCACGATTAACATTGTCATCAACTTCAACCTATATTGGTTCACTGCTGGAAGTATGCCTTTCCTACTGAACCTTACTGAGCCCCATCGGCTTTCCTCGTCCAGTCTCTGGCAGCCGCTGTTCGCAACTCGTTATGTCGTCATGTGCGATATTCCATTGAAATCTAGAAGCACTAGGCTTTGAAGTAATCGGGTTTACGTCCACATTCATTAATCATTCGACCTTCTGACCCAGGACTATCGGTTTTATGAGTTACAAAAGATCGTGGCAGGTCGGCTTGGCAGGTATCCGAATTCTTTTTATACAACATATTACCTATTATTATTGTGTATGGACCTGAGTTCTCATTTCTAAATATAGAATTTTAATTCGGGATCTTAGTTCTACAAAGGTTGTGGTTAGGGATAGACGAAGGCTGAATCTGGGAGGATTTCTCTGCCAAAACTCCGGCTGAATTTAATCGTTGCCCTCAGGAATGCGACTTGATTCACTACTAACCGAGAGTCTACATATTATCAACAATATAAAACAAGAACTTGAAATGCAAGTTTTCTTGATACTGGCACAAAAACATTGGCAAAAATTACACAAAATTTACAAAGCTAAAACAAAAAAGGCTTTACCCGCATTCGTCTCGATTTTATCGAATCTCTGAATTTATATAGAAAACTAATAGTAACTTCATAATCTTGGCCAAATTATGTATGTAAAAATATGGTTAATAACAAACGACTTCCTTGTGTTTCCATTTTTTCCTGAACTATAAAAGAAAACGGGAAAACATAAAGGAAGCTCTAACTACGCTCATGGGCGCAGGCCCAGTGTCAGATTCTGTCAGACCGCTCATGAGCCTCTGACGGGACTAATGTATATAAATTACGCGTCACTTTGTTTGTCCGCGATGGACTCCTAAACTAAAATCGATTTAAATCAAATTTTCACACCGTGTGCAGTTTGATCTAACTTGAAAGATAGGGTAGCCTACATCTAAATTTATCGTCGCAATAAAAAAAAAACGTTAGCCACAGCAACGCGTGTCTGCTAGTAATTTATAAATCATTGAAAGAAAGAAAGAAAAATACATTCATGTGTAACAATAGTACACTAAGTATATAGATACAATACATATATCTTATTATTAGGTACATAAAAAATAGTCCCAATCCAGCATGATACTGATTGCGGACAGCCGACGCTGGTTAGTATTCGTAAGACTTAGGTTTCGAACCGGGGGTCGGTGGTCGTAAAGCGCCCAGGTCACCGTTCAGCCGACACACTACTGATTATGAAACTGAGCCTCGTAACTTGAACGTACAAAAACTTCACAACATTGACGTATGATCTCAAAAGAACCGGTTAGAAAGAAGGGCCTCGAAGGAGTCACTTTCGTTTGTATTAAAGGTCGATCCAGTGAGGAGTCGGGGCATCCTTGATCGCTACATAGGTATATCTACACTAATATTATAAAGAGGAAAACTTTCTTTGTTTGGTTGTAATGAATAGGCTCCGAAACTACTGAACCGATTTGAGAAATTCTTTCACTGTTGGGAAGCTATGCTATCCCCGGGTGACATAGGCTACCTTATATCCCGTAAAAAATAATGGTTCCCGCGGGATAGTAGTTAACGCGGGTGAAACCGCGAGGTGCTTCTAGTAATTCGAGTATTTATAATAAAAAGGGCAGAACGTTTGTGGAGGTTATTATATAGTTTGGTCATAGTGTAATTTGGTCATACGCAAAAACCAGTACAGATTTTGTGCACCTGTGTTTTGTGTTTTATTTACATGGATATTGAGTGCAATTTGGTCGCACGTCAATTTGTTTACAACTATTGAGTGCATTTTGGTCACACCTATAATCTTGCATGTCAAAAGGTACAATCAGCGTCATAAATAAATATCCCAATTAAATAGTCATTTGTTTTCTTTTTTTCAATTATCACGCGCTTATTGGATTTTTTATGTAGATATAGTAAGTATTTGTGTTTAGGGGACACTTATACAAATACCTACCCTAAAATGTTATGTTCCGGAGGTATTAGGAGGTAAACATCTCCATAATAATATATAAATTAGGAGAAAAATGAAAATCATCAAAATTGCAGTAAAACGAAATCAAAATGGCGGCGGGTGGATATTCCAGCTTTCAAAGAAAAATGTTCGAAGCCCTTCCATGTTTAGATTCGTAAAATTTTCATTGAAATTCAGTGAACCGTTTCAGAGCCTTTTCGAGACAAACTTACAGGCGGACGCAAATTTTTTAAACTGTCTTTACCTACTTAATGATTATAGGTATCATAAAAATTACAGTTTTTATCAATTTTTAGCCTTTTATTTTGAAATTACAGATAGCCACTTCAATATTTTAATAGAAGATATTATGCTATAACGACGTGTAGCACGTTACGTATGATGCTATTGCATTTTTCCTGTAAGTACAATAAATTAACATTTTTAATAACGCAATCGGCCTCAAGCGCATCCTGCATGAACCACTAAAAACTTATAACCAGGCCAGAGGAATTAGAAATTTGCACATTATTACTTATCATTATACTTCCTTTAGATTATCTAATTGTTGTTTTTCATTTATGTTAATTTTATTACGCAAGATATGATGATGGATGTATGCAGCCCTTGGATTCATTAACCACCGAGGTATCTTGATGTTAAAATTATTAATTAATTATAAGTTCATTCGTTCCACACGGTGGAATTTGGTCTGATTTTTTTTTTAGCTATTGAGTTATTTTGAAACCTGTATAATCTGTATGATATACAAACTTAGTACCTACTTAGTTAGTATACTAGGCAGTCATACTCTTAAATAAGTAAGTAATTAATAGGTAATATAACCGCCCATTATACTAGCTTAATTTGTAGTGTTGATTGTTTTTGTGTATCACGTTAAAGTTTAAGTTTTACTTCACGTTTTACTTTCAGTGTACCTACAATAAAGGTTTTTTCTGTTCTATTCTGGGAAAAAACTCAGGGATTTGTTTTTTATTTAACACATGTGGTATTTAATATTGGTGGAATATTAATAATTGAGTATTCGTTAACGTGCACGAGTGTTGGCAAATAATATAAGTCTAAATAACGTGCCACTTCGCATTTTTTCCAAAACTCCCAGGTAGTTTCGGTAATCACCACTTTACTGAATCGTGACTTTGACTATGTAATTTATTACTGACTTGACTACTTTACCACGACGATAGCTTGAATGCTATGACTTTCCTATTGTGAAAATAAGAAATATTTAAATATTTTATTACTTGACTTGACACTGCCTCAACGCACAAACCGTGCGAATCTAAGTATATCGAAAACAAAAAAAAAATATTGAAGATTATTTCTAATAATTACCTAGGTACCGTAAAACGGGGTGATTAGAAATCGCGGGGGGAATAGAAAAAAAACTTGGAAAAATTTTAAACTCTTCGTACGGCAAGCTGGGCGATCCCAGCTAAAAAGCCGAAACTGTAACAATTTGGTAGTATTGTTTTTCTTCGTCTGGCAACGTTTTTTGTGCTGCAACAACGAAAAAACCCACCGAAATTTAACATCAAAGTTGACACCAGAATCAGTTATTTTTTTTAGCGTGAAAGGGGTGATTAGTCACGAGAGAGGGATGATTCAGGCGTGTTTATTGTCCCCTGATGAGAGGTAAATAGAAATCACGCATATTTTGTGGATTATCTTACAATTTATAAACATATTCGAATTGAAATGATTATGTTTCAGTAGTTTGACCTAAGACTCAATAAATAGAAGCATAAAAAGACCGGTACCAATGCGGCAACATTATGAAAAACGTCACAAAAGATCGAAAACACATCTATTCACCCCGTTTTACGGTACGTAAGTATAACTATAAAATAAAAATGAAATGCGTTTTATAATAGTGATGAGGTTATTTTTATCTAAGCTTTAGTATTCCTGATTGAGATATAATAATTATTATTATGAAAGCACCTAACATTTTATAAATCCTGTTTAGTATAATTGTAATAAGTAGATAGGTATTTATTATTTTATATATTTATAGATTACAGATAATAAATTTAAAAAATGTCCACCCAATCATTATAAATATTCACGTGTAGGTATCGTAAGATCATACACAAAATTATGTAAAAATAGTTATTCAACTTCACGAGCGAAATATAGTGAATCTATTACATTGTTATTAAGTCGATAAAAATCATAAAAGTCCGGTTTTAAAGTCGGTCATTCACCTCCGCGACAACTGGCGATGCCACTAGTTGTAAAAAACTTGAAATTCCTGGCTTTTTTTTTAGTAAATAATTGTATAAATAGCTGGGACTAGTGAGTGTTCAACTCATTAGTGATTAGTTACGTGATTTACTTTTCACAGTTTCGATGAAAATAATGACCCAAAGTCTTAATAGGCGACAGGTTCGTCGAACCACCTTCGTCGATATTATGAGTTGGGACCATTTTGTATGACTTAATATATAATACTTAGTCAGGTCATAAGTATTGTCACACAGTAAAAACTTTTCTTTTAGAATGCTGGCCACAAAAAAGTTTATTGAATTCGAATTTCGAATTGTTCATGAAAATAAAAATGTATACTTTTTAGAATTTTACTCATTTTTAAATATGGAGTGGACGCTTAAAGAAGACCGTGTTGCAGTTATTGCGTTGCATCGTTGCGGTTACGCGCCAATTCAAATTTTTGACATACTGAAAAATTTGAATATAACCAAGAGATTCGTTTATCGTACCATCAAACGATACAATGAAGACTCTAGTGTAGATGACAGGTCAAGAAGTGGTCGCCCTCGGTCTGTTAGGACTCCAGCAGTGATAAAAGCTGTGAAGGCGCGAATTCAAAGAAATCCCAAACGTAAGCAGAAACTGTTGGCCCTTCAGATGGGATTATGCAGAACCACGGTGAAAAGGGTGTTAAATGAAGACTTAGGGCTTCGGGCATATCGAAGAAAAACAGGACATCATTTGAATGCTCGTCTAATGGACCTGAGACTGAAGAGATGCCGCGCTTTGTTGAAGCGGTACGCGGGAAAAAAATATCGGGAAATTCTTTTTTCGGATGAAATTTTTTTTACCGTAGAAGAGAGCTACAACAAACAAAATGATAAGGTGTACGCACACAGTAGTGAAGAAGCGAGCAACCGTATTCCGCGTGTCCAACGAGGTCATTTTCCATCCTCGCTCATGGTATGGTTGGGAGTGTCTTATTGGGGCTTAACAGAGGTACATTTTTGTGAGAAAGGTGTAAAAACGAATGCAGTTGTGTATCAAAATACAGTCCTGACGAACCTTGTAGAACCTGTTTCTCATACCATGTTTAATAACAGGCACTGGGTATTCCAACAAGATTCGGCGCCAGCTCATAGAGCGAAGAGCACACACGACTGGCTAGCGGCGCGTGAAATCGACTTCATCCGGCACGAAGACTGGCCCTCCTCCAGTCCAGATTTGAATCCGCTAGATTACAAGATATGGCAACACTTGGAGGAAAAGGCGTGCTCAAAGCCTCATCCCAATTTGGAGTCACTCAAGACATCCTTGATTAAGGCAGCCGCCGATATTGACATGGACCTCGTTCGTGCTGCGATAGACGACTGGCCGCGCAGATTGAAGGCCTGTATTCAAAATCACGGAGGTCATTTTGAATAAACTTTAGTGTCATAAGAATCTATGTTTTGTTAAGTTCATTTTGGTATATAAATGGTTACATAATGAATAAACTTGTTTCAATTATTTTATATAAAACATGTGACAGAATTTATGACCTGACTAGGTATATACATCTATATTTGTTAATAAATATTTAAACGGGTCTAATTCGCGCACAAACTAATATCAATATATTTTGCAAGTTCAAAAGCGGGTAGTTGGAAACAACACCTGCCGCTCCGGACGGTGATACCCTGGAGAAGCGGGTATCACCGTCCGGAGCGGCAGTCTTCTTGTGACCACGGTCGATGTAACTCGGCCGAAACGTCGAGGTATTTCAAAATTATATATTTTTATACCTATTAGTTTGTGCGTTTAAATACTAATTAACATGTATTCAGTTCGGAACTTCTCTTACACATCAATAATTGGGGGAATTTTAGTTTTTTAATTTTTAAGGTTTTTTTTACTCTATGTGTATCTTACTTATAATAGGCGTGTCGAAAGATTTTGTAATCTTCTTCCATAATAGCGGTACATATTTACTATTTACGAAAAAACCTTTATTTCGGTAATAAATTTGAGTTTAACGAAGTTAAACCCCTTTTTCTAATACTTTTTCAAATAGTGCGCCAAAACAGCTCGCGGTGTCATGGCGTCGGCTCTGACGTCACGCTTAGGTAAACATGTAATCATGTCTATGCATTACGAAGAATTTAAACAAAACATTTAGATACTTAGTGTGATACAAATGAATTCCGAAGTTTATAAGTGGTGTGCAGTACCGCAGTGTAAAAACACATCAATAAGAACACCCAACAAAGTGTTTGAACATTTTCCAAACAAGAAAATAATAAGAGTTAAGTGGTTAAAGCTCGCACGGCGAAACTTCTGTGAAGACCACTTTGATGTGAGTATGTTATCATGTAATTATAGGTCTTAAAATGTTTGTTTGACTGGAAATAGTTGAATTAATGCGGCTATGGAATAATTAATTTATTGAGGTTATGTTTGTTTTGGCCTTGGCTATCATTCCTTATCAAAATTCGTTTTCTTTTTTGAGGTGCCAAATGACATGGAAAATTATATGGAGTATCATGTGATGGTATCAGTATCACCAGTATACGTATGAAACCAGAATGTTTGCCCCATAAATTTACACGCCAATCAGACAGGAAAATACGACCATCCGACACAACTGAGCGACCTTATATTATATAGCTAAGAAACTAAGAATGATGGTTCTTGAAGTGACTTACAAAGAAGTCTTCACGTTTCGGAACTCAGACGAGCAAAATTCTTTATTTGTTGCGAGGAAATCGCCCAACATTATATATCAATCCTAGGCAAATTAGAGCTATTTGCCTTAACAAAGCTTGGTTTCATTGTTATATTGTAGATTAAAGTCGATAAATCACACGTTAAATAATAAAAAACCACTCCAAAAGCGCAAAGCAGTATTCACAACAACAAAATACAGTGGTATCAGCGGAGTTTACCAAAGAGTGACGTCATGCGCTGTGATTGGTGTTTCAATCAAAATGGCCGATAGCGATATTTTAATGTTTTGTTTTATTGAAAATCTTAATAATCTGATTATTTTAAATAAAACTAAACCCGTGTTTTAAATTATTTTAGTATGTAGATTGCCCTAAAATTATTAAATCGACGATTCTTTGATACTGTCGTCACGCCTATTATTATTCGTGTGACTGATGAAAATAAATTTTATTTTCTTTCTTTCTTTAATCGATACAGTCCCACCATTTGCGTCGTATTTGAGATCGATATTATTCGTATTCAAAAATTCGATATACACTAATACTTTGCTGTCTAAGCTGTCTTATAATGTACTGTTGGCAACCACACTCACTAACTTAATATAATATGCATGTACAGTGCACAAAACAATCGAAGCTAAACAGACTTCGTGAGACAGAATACTCGAACCTACTTTGAATTCACCTGCAGTCCAGTACTCGTTTATAGAGGATGTTATGTATAGTTTTATAGCTAACTGTACTCGACGTCACTCGAAATTTGGGTCGGTGGACGTTTCACCAATACTTTAATGGCTTGGGAACGTTACTTCACGTTATTATATTTTTGTCGTTCCGTTTTCAGAATTGCGTTATACTTAGCCCGATAAGTTTTTTTAGACTGATTTATTTGATTTTTTTTATTTTTTTTTATTTATTGTATTATACACAAGACAGTATACAATCATATGCAGAGGTAGAACTTAAAAATGAGGATTATTTAGAACTGGATTGCAAACCAATAGATTGTGTACACATAAAAACAAAATGAGATAGACTTATAAATAGAAAAGTTCCACAGCCGCAAACACGAGTTTTGCGGCATATGTAAGCATGCAGAAATAAATTGCCCAATAATTTTGCCAGCAGGTAATAGGCAGATGCAACACAGAAGTTACATCCGGCTTGTTTGGTTTGTGATAGAGGACATCCTTCACTAAGTTAATGAAAGAACTAAGCTTAGGGGTAAAAATGTCAAATTCCAAGACCTCCTTAGCCACCTCATTATACTGACGAGCCATCCGTACTAGGGGGTTGTAGAAAGATATATTATTTTTATAAGTCAGTAAAGCGAATAGATTTGTTTGGTTGGACCTACGTGTGCTATATTTAATATTTAAGTTTATTTGAGAAAGCAACTCGGGTGTGTCTACGATGGAATGAATTATTTTATACAGAAAAATGAAGTCAAAATACATACGACGCGTCTCCAGCTTTTGTACATGAAATCTGATCAACCTCGCTTCATAGTTAAGGTTTGAACGCCCCACTTGTTGACGATAGCATAACATTCGCAAACATTTTCTCTGCACCCTCTCTATCTCATCAGTATGCACCCGGTAATGTGGAGACCAAATAGGGCTGCCGTACTCCAAGGTGCTCCGGACAAGAGTGAAGAACAGATAAAGTAGGGAACGGGGATTTTTGAAGCCTTTAGTGGTTCTGAAAACAAAACCAAGGAGTTGATTGGCTTTCGTGGTCATGTGCTTATAGTGCGCTCGGAATGAGAGTTTATCGTCAAAAAGAATACCCAAATCCTCAGCAACATTAGACCTCGGAAGGACCAAACCATTAATTGAATAATCATTAACGATCTTACGATGCCTGTTAGTGAACGTAATAACAAAACATTTATTTATGTTGAGGTTCATCTGGTTTGACCTACACCAGTCCGACACAACATTCAAATCTATTTGTAAGAGATTGCAGTCGTGTTGGCCAGAGATAGTTCTGAAAATTTTCATATCATCAGCGTATAATAAACATTCGCATGAAAGCTGCTCTATAAGATCGTCAATGAAAACGAGAAACAGGAGAGGCCCCAAGTGAGACCCTTGGGGTACTCCAGAGGTCACATGCGCTGGAGACGAAAGATACCCCTTCAGAGCGACCAGTTGAGACCTGTTACTGAGGTAAGAAGTTAACCAACGGAACAAACTTCCTTGAATGCCATAGGAGGCGAGCTTAGAACAAAGTAATCTGTGATTGACCTTATCAAAAGCCTTAGAGAAATCTGTATAAATAGAGTCAACCTGACCCCCCACTGCAAAGCTTTTACAGAGGTAGTTCTTGTATTCCAAAAGGTTAGTGACGGTTGACCTGCCTTTAACAAAACCATGCTGTTTATCAGAGAGGAGAGGCCTAATATGGTGGTATAAGTGAGTGTAAACTAAAGACTCAAATAATTTCGCAAAACATGATAAAATACTAATCGGCCTATAGTTTCCACAGTTAGATTTATCTCCTTTTTTGAAAATGGGGATTATATGCGCTGTTTTCCATTTCCTTGGAAAGACTCCGCTAATGAGTGATTTATTAAATATGATGGCTAATGGCACGCTTAGCTCTTTTCCACATAATTTGATAAATGAAGAAGGCAGTTGATCTGGTCCAGCGCCTTTATTATTGTCAAGTTGTTTTATTTTACTAATAATGTCTCCTTCAGTAATAAAAATAGAAGACAATGAATTTGTACCTCTACTTTTAATTGCTACACTATGAGCGTGGATTGAAGAAGGAATGCAACTATGTGCATCTCTTTCAAAAACAGATCCAAAATAAGTTGAAAACATCTCACAAATGCCTTGCCCACATGATGAAGAAGAGTTGCCATAGTTCATAACTTGTGGGACGGTTACATGGCCTTTCCTATTATTCACAAATCTCCAAAACTGTTTAATGTTATTGGTTATTGCGTCTTCCACTGATGAAATATATTTTTTGTAACATTGATCGGCCAACATCTTAAATCTATAACGTAGTAATGAAAATGAATCATAATCTCTGGGGTTATTAAATTTTTTATATAGTTTATGATACTTGTTTTTTTCTTGATTGCACCTAATTAAGGGTTTACTGTACCAGATTGGATATTTTTGGGGCTTAGGCGTCAAAAGTGGTGTATAATTGTTGATAATCTCAAAAACCTTTTCATAAAAAACTTCAGTACAATTATCTACGTCGCAACTCGATAAGGTGTCACTCCAATCTATTGCACTTAACTCGTGCCTTACGTCAGTAATACTACACCTTGAAAAATTCAGTCGCTTATTATATAATTTAGTCATACTTTTCAATGTATATCCTACCGAAGGAAAATCAAAGTGGACAGCAGGATGGTGGCTATCTCTCAGACTCAGCGGGTCAGCCTCAGTAACCCTTACGGACTCAATTGTCGAAAGTACCAAATCAAGAACGCGTCCGTTTACATTTGCAATACTATTATGCTGATATAAATGACAAAGTGAAGTTAGTTCATTTAATAGTGTGAGTTTTTTATTGTGTAAAGTTTGTGATGGCTCAGCAGTACAAGAGGAAGCAGACACCAACTCAGGGATATTAAAATCTCCGACCACAAGACAATTATCATCAGGGCCCTTATTCAATAATACTCTTTGGCAATTAGAGTAGAATTCATCTAGCCTTGCATAACTTAGATCCGGAGGAAGGTAACAGAGACAGATACTAAAATTAGGAGTGTTGCGAGCCTCCGGCAGTATAGTGACCCAGATATCCTCTACACCGCTATCCCAAGATACCTGACGGATAACTTGAAAAGATTTTTTAACAGCAATGAGAACACCGCCGCCTTCTACTTTAGTCGAAATAGTTTCTCTACGATCACGCCTAAAAATATTATAGCGAGAGTCTACAATTTCTCCATCATATACGCTGTTATTCAAATTAGTCTCCGTCAAGCATACAACATCGTAATCAGAGTTTAACAAATTTAGATAAAATTGTGATAGTTTGGAGCGGATTCTATTAACATTTTGATAATACACACTAAACATTATGCAATATGAATAAAAACACAATAACTAAACAGTGTTTAACAAGAACAAGAGAATCTAGTCTACACAAGTTTACTCAGAAAATCAATGCTTTTAACGAGTATGGCGGGACTTTGCTCATCTTTGCGGATATATATTTGGCCAAAACGCACCCAAACAAACTTGAAATTATTGTCTTTACAAAACTTCCTTGTAGCACCATGCACTTCTTTTGCCTCAGGGGATAAATGTTCAGCCAAATAAATTCTGCGGGTCTCACCAGTAAAGCCAATGTGAGTTGATGCCAGCCTATCCTTCGGGTGGGCTTTATTAAAACGCGTCACCGACGACAAAACGAGATCACGGAGCCGCTGCGATGAAAGAGTGACGAGGATGTTCCTCGGTCTCTTTGAAGATGCATCCATTTTAGCGATGCGGCGACAAGCTCTTACATCCCCCTCAGGGATTGAAACATGTATACAGTCACAAAGTTTCTTAAATAATGCCATTAAATCTTCCGTTTTGGACTCAGGAACCTCATGAATCTCGAGATTTAGATCCCGTGAGATTTTCTCAACAGTTGAAATTCTAGTTTGCAGCTTAGTTAGGAAACCTTGTGTTTGTGAAATAACGGATTTTAATTCTTTAATTTCAGTGTCCTTTTCTCTTATTTCCGATTTAAGGTCCTTTTGTTCAGCTGATAAGTAATCAGTTGTTGAAGAAAATTCACCCTTTAGATTTTCAACTGCACGACTGACGTGAACGGCAACCATTTTTTCAATATCTTTATTGAGTGCTGACCTTAAGTTGTACATAATAGGGGAGTCCGGCGCTAACTTTAAGTCAAAGAGCTTGCTGATACTCTCCATCGAAACTGGCCCATCCATTAAGTTAGGGGCGGGAGAAGTACTACTCTCATTAGGGCCTGAGCTGGTATCAAGAGTCAAATCACCAACTGAGACGTTCTTAGTCTCGTCCAACGATTGCACCTGGCGGCGCTGACGACAGGGAGTGTCGTCATTGTTTTTATTTATACGTCGGGTAACGTTCTGACAATAAGGACAAGATAGAGATTTTTTTTTATCACTTGTGAGTGCCCTGAAGGCTTCCTTCGTTAGATTCAAGCATTCACAACAGTATACCGATGAGCAGGCATTGCATTTAAAATTGTTATTTGTGGAATAATCTCTCACGTGATTTGACAAGGATCCTGCCGTCCCTGTTGAGACACTATCGAAAATCTATTGTTGTATATCGTTGTCGAGTATTATTGTCTTCAGTGTCTCCAGGTTAAGTATGTGAAATTTCCCCAGATCAGGTTTAAATTTTCCCCAAAATGATACCTTTTTCGAAAGTTTTCCCCAAAATAATTTGTTCTTGTTTTTTATTACTAGTTAGCTGCGTCTCGCGGTTTCAACCTCGTGAATTAGTTTTTTCGTTATATACCAATGTTCCCGTGGGAATATTGAAATAAAAGAAGCCTATTTTACACCCAGTGGCCTCAGTTATCTACAAGTGAAAGTCCAAAAATCGGTCCAGCCGTTTCAGAGATTACCTAGAAGTAACAGTGAATGTGTTCCCCAAAATTTACCCCACAGTTTTCTTTTCCCCAAAACTTCCCCAAAATTTTTATTTTCTCCAATATGGGGAAAAAAACCCCCAATCTGGAGACACTGATTGTCTTGGATGCTATTAGTATTGGTCTAGGGATGGTTACGCTGTTGTCGAGACGATTACTCGACAGACATAGTAGGTAATGGTCAAAATAAACGTAACGATAAACGATAGGATTCTGAAGCTGGACGCTTTACGTTATACTTACTAAAACTTCTTGGGCAGTTTTGGAGAGAACAAAAAATTAGAAGTTTTGTGGGTTATTCGACCCCTGTCTATTACATCTATTAATATTTTATTTGTTATTATTTACTTCTATGTTATATTCGTTCCTGTCATATTCAATTATGTAGTAATGCAGAACTTAATATTATGCAAAAACATAATTTCTGTTTTGCAATGTTACGTGCTGCGACATAAGTAATAACCAGTATATACATTTATTTAGTATCATTATTGGAAACGGGATAATGTACCTACCTACCATAACTATAATGCTTGTTTACCCCGTTCCCAATCACAACACATACGAACGTTTGTTCCCGTATTACTTTGAAACCTTAATCCACCATGTCGGTACTCAGAATCGGGATACTAATCATTCTACTCCTGAATCAATACCTTTTACGACATAATAACCAATATTGATCCAACAATTAACAGTTGCGATAATGTCTATCGTAAAGCATTAACGTCTAGCTTCTTCCGTCTATTATTTCTATTAAACTAATGGCATTAAAACCTGTTAATTAAACAGTGATTAGCGTTTAGTTACACCGTTTAGACGACCTTGACTGAATCGAATTGAATTGTAAATAAATATTAAATAAGTCGTCTGAAAACAATTATAGTAGGTAGGTGTAATTATTTTTAGTAGGCCAAAGCGCTTGGTCTTAAATTTTCTTAATTGATTAATGTTATGTAACACTTATATTATAAAGAGGGAAGATTTGTATGTTTGTTTGCATTGTTTGCTCCGAAACTACTGAATCGATTTGAAAAATTATTTCTTAGTTCGGAAGCTACACTATCCCCGGGTGACATAGGCTACTTTTTATCCCGTAAAAATTAAGGGTTAGATATTAGTTAACGCGGGTGAAACCGCGAGTCGCTTCTGGTGTAACATAAAGTGCCAAATTTAGGTGTGACCAAATTGCACTCACCATAAAAACACATAATGTGACCAATTTAAAATAGTTTTTGCGTGTGACCAAATTACATTAGGACGTAATTACACCCCCTATAAAAGCAGAGACGCAGAGAGTCAAGTTGCAGAAAAACCAACCACATTACAGATTTGTTGTTCGCCGTGCCTAGGTATTCATCCAGTTGCGTGTCATGTTATAGTGGCTTATTTATAGAGATGGGAAATTACGAATATTACGATACACGATAAGGCGTCCGTCTCCGGCGCGGCCCGCGGCGACGCGCAAAACAATGACGTATCTATTTAGCGTGGAGCAAAAAGACGCGCATGATGCGCGCTCGGACACGCATAATGGGCGCTAGGGTTGGCACGCGCGTGCTTTCGCGTCCAATGATGGCAAAAGGAAATAAGTGCGGCTTCCTTGTGTTCTATGCTACCCTAGTACTTCTGATTTTGAAATGTCACTTTTTATCCATTCTAAGTTTACCTGAAACTTTTATTTGCGTTATTATTACTACATTCCTTATGCAGCGCAAAAATAATGTAGTGCGAAAGACCTCGTTCAAGAATAGATTGGGTCTATGCGCACTGCGGTGTGAAATACGTCTCATGCCGCCCCAATATCGATATTAGCAAATTGTGCACGGGAAAGTAAGTAAATGGATCCCCAGAGTAGTCTAGACGGTATTTTTTTTATCAGCATTGTGTTGGTAATGTTGATATGGATGGATTGATGGGGAATGATTTGAAAGGTGACGTCAAATCTTGCGTTTCTCTTTTTTTTTTGCTGTTGAATTGAGTTGAAATTTTGCATAACTGTATAGCTCCGACAAGACAATAATAATTATGATGGTGCCAGCGGGCTGGTCTGATGATAGAGACGGAAGGTGAACAACTAGCTCATCAGTCACAAATAATACCGGTGTTTAAGCTTGCATTACCAAATTCGTATTTTAAATTTGAAGGAAGCAGAATGCCGATTTATTTCAACTTATTTCAATTACCGACTGTGAGTGTGACAACCCTATACAACAATCGTATGCCCTCAGCTTGCGCTGAGGAATGTCGCACCGCCCTGAGCACTGTAGGTTTACTGAATACTATATGCAGCCTGACTGAACAGTGTGGTGCCTTGTCATAGCAAGAAATATTGCACAGGTTCGGTTTGCAAAAGGAAACGGTAAGATGTTATATTACGACGGAGCGACAAATGGTGCGCGGGTCCGTGACTTGGCTGAACGTTTTGTCCTGCAAGAACAATAAGAGGGATGGTATGGTGCCTTGTCATGATGAGATATCATATAACAATCGCTTTGGTCTATGAAGAGAAGAACGAATTAGCTATTGCGTATGTGGTTGTAAGTGGATCCGCTTACGCGCAGATGTGCTGTTTATTTAGAATTCGATGCCAAAAAACATTAAAAAAAAACTCAGATTCTTAGTTTATGGGCTGTTTTTTTTAATATTTAAATCATGAGACATGGTTGGCATAATGATAGAGGATTGAAGAATTTTGGTATGGTGGTCTAGTGTAAAAGTAATTAATTTCTCTCAGTGCAGTTTTCAGATCTTTTGAGATCTTATCGTAATTATTTTAAACAAAAAACAAAAGTGCCTAGTTCCAAAATGCGGTGAAAATCAATAACACCCTAATTAATGTAATTTTGGGTCCAATTATAAATTCAGCAAGTAGGTAAGTACATCATTTTCTAAAAATAAACATTTCAAAATCTTACTCTCAAAATCTCATGATCTTCTCCACCAAAAAGCAAAATCCGTGTGCGCATATAAAGCAATAAATATGTAATCGACACCACCATTACAACCGTTATCAGATTTTTAACAGTCCTATAGAGTTGTTACAACAAAAATTCTCGCATGCAGCCGCAGCCGGCTACCACTGGTACTGGACAGTGTAAAGCAGTACCATAGAATACCTTATTCACCTTAGTAACACCCGGTTTCTGAAACGTCAGCCAACTTTGACTACAGATTAATTCTATTGCCATCCTTGTCATTTGTTTATTGTCAGATAGAGACAACGATAGTTTTAATCTACTGTCAAAGCCAACAAACGTTCCAGAAACTGGAGGTAAGTGTGCTAGTCGGAGTTATCTCGTGGAGTGACATTGACAATTGAAATGAGATAGATGAGAAAGAGAAAGAGAGAGAGAGATAGATAAAAATTTTTACTGCATGAGAGTAAAAATTCGTCTATACATAGTGTTCAAGCTATACCTAACTAACTAGTTCGTTTGATAACTCAACGAAAAGTGTGTGTGGAATTGAAACAACACACACGCAGAATCATGCACACATGCATTGTATTGTTTTTGTTTTATTTTGTTTTTGTGTGTCCGATGATCAGTCTATGAGGAGTTATAGAAAGTACAGAAAACACTTAACTGTATCTGTAGCACAATGACGTAGACATGATGTAGACTTACTGCGATATAAAAGCGATGTCTCTGATCTCCCTTATAGACGGCCGTGTTTTTAACTCTAAGGCCATTTTTTCATTACAATGCTCCCAAGATACGATACATAATAATAATTATATTGTAATGTATGTGAGATACACCGCGGCGACTAGATTTTGACAGTAGAGTTGTTTGTGCGTATCAAGAGAAATCTTCTACTTTTTGCCAAGGTCCAAAATAGCACAAGTTGCGATACTGTCTGAGGCCTACATTCTACCATTTCTTCTTGTTACTTCACTGCTGCGTATTCTGCGGGTTTGCGTGCTGACAATAAGTTGTGGTTTATTTTAAGATTCGTATCTGACTGCGCTTGGGGATGAGACGGTGAGACGGGTCTATTAATTATGCTACGGTTTTATTTCTAGTCGTTTTTAATTATATGCTCGCCAGTCCAGACCAGTCTCCTCTGGTGTTAAGTGGCGTATGTTCGAATGTTAAGCCAAGAATGGGATGGACCGTTTTACACTCCAAAAAGTAGGTTTGGTGACAGATTCGTCTCTTTAAAAGGTGGTCAAGGTGGTGGCCAGACAGACACATATAATTTTATACTAGAAGCCCCTCGCCTTTTCTCCCGCGTTAACTACTATCCCGCGGGAACCATTAATTTTTACGAGATAAAAGGTAGCCTATGTCATCCGGGGATAGCATAGCTTCCCAACAGTGAAAGAATTTTTCAAATCGGTTAAGTAGTTTCGGAGCCTATTCATTACAACCAAACAAACAAAGTTTTCCTCTTTATAATATTAAGTGTAGATATATACCTACGCTATCACTTTTCGCTGAAGGTAACCCACTTCCCCGAGAATTATTTCGGTGGTATGTGATGATATACGGCCTAATCCTCCCCGCTGAAGTGAGATGAGTGTGGTGACGAGAGTCCTGTAAAGCGCCCCTAGCGGCGCGATATGAAACAAATCGTTAGGGCGTTTCTTTTCATGATCACGATTACGAACCTCTATTGAGAAAATATTCGTTACGTTAACGTGTACATTTTTTTAGATTTTATTTCAGTACTCCTACAATAGGGTAAGCACGAAAATGTTAACGGTCCGTATCGATCAAGGTAACCGTTCGCGTACGCATCTCGTCGATAGCAAGGACGCTGATCAAATCTTATTTAAAAACATTACGTTAACGTTACGAATACTTTCTCGATAGAGGTTCGCACTCGCAGTACCGTGTGCCTAGTGCGAGTTTTGACAATTTATTTACGCGCTCGGTCCGTTTGGCGTAAACTTGAAATTGTATGGAATAAGAGCAGCGCCATCTAGCGTCAGTGAATCAGTCACTAGATGGCGCTGCTATTATTCCATACAATTTCAAGTTTACGCCAAACGGACCGAGCGCGTAAATAAATTGACAAAACTCGCACTAGGCACACTGTTCTTCATACGAAGCGCGCGTTTACGCGCACGGTCGAGCGAGTAAACTTTTGCTAAAATTCACATTACACAGCAGTGGGTGGATAAGGGTGATGACTGTGATGATGGATAGCAGAGATTCCATTATTATTATCCACTTTCAATAACCACTGGTACTCTCTACCAGCCTATTTCACAGTGTGTGCAGATGTGCCCCTCATTAGCAGACTACACCGTAGAGATCGTGCGCGAACGCACTTTCTCTACATTATCCGTAGAGCTAATATTTTAGGTGACATAATGCTCAAACGATTTAAAAGTTAAATACCGTGTTTCTTTTTGAAGTCAGGTTTGGAAATTGTATCTGGTGAAAGGCTGTATAATGTATATTTTATGCCTACTGGACTGATATTTAAATTACATTGAGCCAGTGTCAAGTATTTTATTATTTAAGTATTTCTTATTTTCACAATAGGAATAGGCACAGCATTACAACAATCCTCGTGGTCAAGTAGTCAAGTCAATTATTTACATAGTCAAAGTCACGATTCAGTAAAGTAGTGAAGAAACACAAGTTTGAGAAAATAATACAAAACCAACAACGTCTCACTATCGGATTCCCGCCAAAACTCCAGTTAGCAGTGTTAGTTACTCAGAAATAAATCCGAGTTGTCACTATCAAAGTCGCTGATTTTGACAATCGAAGACAACTGTCAAAATCAGGGACTCAAGCGATAACGACTATTCTAAACATATGCTAACAATTATGTTTTTTTATGAGTTGTGTGGTAAAAGGCTAAAGCGGTGGTAGCCTAGTGGGCGAACGTCCGCCTTCGAAAACGGAGGTGGCGAGTTCAAATCCCAGTGCGGGCACGTACCAATTTGTGTATCTTGTGTAACATATGTACGTAATTATCACTCGCTTTTCGGTGAAGGAAAACATCGTGAGGAAACCAACATGCCCGAGAATTATTTCGGAGGCATGTTATCCACCAATCCGGACTAGGCCCCCGTGGTGGATTATGGCCTAACCCTCCTCACGACAGTGAGGGGAGGCCTTTGCCCAGCAGTGGGACAGTTACAGGCTGAATTATTATTATTATGAGTTGTGTTGTTGTAAGTGTTGTCGGCCTTATCATCGCTGACACAAATGTAACAAACAGGGGGCTGACCGCATCCACAAAGCTGTAATCGTAGAAATTTCCATTTGAAGTTTTTAGTGTGGGCCAAATGTCAAATAGAAAACGTTTACGATTACGATGCGCATCGGAGGTCTATGAGCAGATGTTTATAACTGCTTCCCTTTAGTAAAACACTTAACTGACTTTGTCCAGGCCGTCAAACTACTATCGCATATAAAAAAGAAACGCTAAGATGAAATCCCGATTCACCCCAGATTATAACAGGGCTAATTGTGGGTTTATTATGTCCCGGTAATTGTGGAGCGATGTATTTTTAATGCCTCAAGAAGCTATAATGGCCTTTCGCTTTTTAGCCTATTTTGAACAATTTTACTCGAGAGTACGTTCCCTACGGCTTGTTGTAACTTTTTATATTACGAGCGGTGACACACGTGCGGATTTCAAGTTAGCGTACTCATGCTGGAATGCGTAAAAAGTAGGCACTACTTCAGCATTCTTTTTTTTATAAGTATCAAAAATAATTTAGATACTATTTTGAACTTGACACATTTTCTACTTGACACTTTTCATTCGGGCTCTTTTTCCATCAACGGAAATGAATGTTTTTTTTTAATTAGTATTTTATTTATTAGTTAGCCTTAATTGTTTTGCTCTAATAGAAATAACAGATCGCGAGCAGCCGAACAAGCTCGCCAAAACAAAAGCAAGTGATCTTCTACCGAGTTTGTTACGTTCTATTATACGCAGCAAAAGTTTATTTTTTTAGTTTAGGCTTCTCACGATTTGTGCATTTAGCCAGTGTCGAGTATTATAATATTACTAGTTTTCAAGTTTATTTTAAAATAAGTCATGAGGGAATAATATGGAGTTCCAGTCAGTCAAGTAATCAGTTCTATTCTGGTCAAAGTCACGATTATTATTACTGTTTATACTATGGAAACGTGGTAAAGTGGTGTGGATTTTATGATTTAACAGCAGAACTTAGAATGCATTATTTATAAATGTACCACAAAAGTTTTCTCAGCACACTTAAAAAGAATACAAATGAAGTAATAAAATTCCCCCGTTACCTTCCTCGTTGGTTGTAAGCACAGATTTTGCCCTCGGCTTCGCTTGTGTGGACTACTTAATGTAGAACCTAATTATTGTGTGTTCGATTATAAATGCGAGTTTTCACAATGTTCAGAAATGTATCCTAGATACAGTAACGTAAGCCACTAGGTTTTTGTGAATTAAGTTTTTACCCTTCTTTCGTCCAATTAGTGGGGTGAAAGGGGAAAAGCGTGGCCTTGCTCCCCACTCTAATTAAGTCAAGTCATCAACAGAATGCACTTAATTAATTTTAGTTCAAGTATAAGTGAGTTATCTTAACAATCTGCAGGAAGTGGCTGTCAAAAATCACGAAAAGCATTAATATTCTGAATTCTCACAAGTGGGTAAGGTCGTGCGATGACCTCACTTAATGAATTTCTGAGTGCATAATAAGGTTCTTTATTGTATACATATTGTGTTTGCGTGTGTTTTCTTGGTCTCCAGAAATATAATAAGACATCACGATTGATCACATCGCAAACTAAAATTACCTGTACCTATCTAAAAAGTGGCGAAATACGGCAAAACTCAAAGTAAATACGATGGCATACACAAAAATTAGTAAGTATGCCAAATAATAATAATTATGTATTTAAGATTCTGTTACTGATGCATTGGGCAATTAACAGCTCAATTCATGGATTTTAAACAGTCTACAATGTAGAAAACTGTAATCTACACCGAATTAGTATCGATCACGTGGACTTGTATGAAGCGGGGTCAAAATGGACAAAAATCTGAATACAACAATAAGGCAACAATTTATTACTTGAGGGGGTTACGTTTCCATAATTTTTGGGTAAGGACCCCCAAAACATAGTACAATCATAGCACGTGCTACGTCAAAAACATCTGTTATAGGCACATGCAGAATAATATACTGAATTGTATATCTTATTGCATCGAATTAAGGATTAAAATGGAAACTTTTAATTCGACAGATGTGCCGAACTTCAGCTGTTTCTAAGTTTAGAGGAATTGCAACTTTATTTTGAAGAGTATTTGGTCACATATTCACTTAGTTACAAACTGCTGCACTCGTACTATTGTCATTCTTTCAATTTTATAGTATGTGATCTATGGGTTCTCTCACATCTGGTAACTGATGCCAGCTGACCTTTTTTTGTAAAAGGTTTACGTTTACGCACGTGCCTTTTACTTGCGTTTAATTTTTTTTTATATTACTGTGTCACCACTTAACTCTGTTTTTTCCCCTCAAATAATAATTAAGTGACGTAAAACTGTATTGGACGGTGAAAAGAAACGTGCGGTGTTACTTCTAGTTCTAATTTTATAATTATGTCAAAGTTTGAAGGTATTCAGATATTATTACATAATTTTGTTTCTATGCTATGTATTACAATAATCATAAAATTGTGTTTTGTTTCAGGTAAATTTCCGGAACAGCTGGACCGTAATTTGTTTTTGTATCCTTATCTATTTATTTACTTTATTAATTTATTAAATTAATATTTTCATCAATTAAATTGTTATCCAAAATACTATAAGAACCAAAATGGGCTACATACTTTAGTATGTAGTCCATTTTGGTAAGCTTACAACGGTAAAAAAAAAATAAACAACCTACACGTCTTTCGTTAAGATAAACGGAGATTACTGTGCAGATGGTTATCATGCTGAGCATGAACGTATTCAGTACGTGCTGTGATTGATGCTGTCACTGTCACCTACTTTTCAATCAATAAAATACGAATTATAACGAATCTATAGCATTGATTTAATGATGAAAAAACATAAATTTTAACAATTTTATGGTAAGGCTAAGCACGGATCTTGGCTAAACCATGTCTGAGCACTTTGACACAACATTTTGACATTTTGTGGAAATCTATAATAGGTAGGTACCTACTTGAAACTATTTTAAAACTTATTGACAGTTATTATTGAGTTTGCACTAATTGCGCGAGTCCAATATCTAAAAATAATAGCCTAGTTATCTATGAAGGTACACTTAGTTTAGTCACAGATTAGTAAATAGTTACTCGTAAATTTAGTTTCAGGTTTTACAGAAGTGTAGTACCTACATACCTCGTTACAATTTTGATGCTATCCAACCACGAATGCTAGTGCAATATTGAGAACAAAGCGTTGGACCAGAAACAAATAAAAATAAATGTAATATTGTTGTACTTGGTACCGTTTCGGTGGCGGTGTGGCAAACGTGCGTGAGTGGTCGCGGTGTCTTTGATGGCTTAATCAATTTTGTTGGGGTTCCGTGATATGGATAAGGTTGATATTTAAGGTTTTCGTAAAATTTACATAAACTTTTGATAGTCCTCTTTCACCCCACACATGACATAACTAGTGGGGAGAAAGGGGAAAATCGCACGGAATCCCGCGGCAAAATCAAAAATCTTCAGACGTAAATTAACAAGATTAGCGAAAATAGGGTTATGTATACTACCAATACCAATTACTTGAGCTTATGCGTAGGCACAGAAAAACTATAATAATACCCTAGAAGAAGAGTAACTTTCAATTTAAAAGGAGATAGCATGATCGGGATTTTGTAAACATTTGAGCGTGTTGTCCCTCTCTTCCGTAGCTTTGACTAGTACAGAGTGTTCACCCTAGGACGTAGGGTATGTTACACGGATTTCTAAAGGAAGGGGGTATCCTGCTATATGGATAAATTAGGTACCATATTTGGGCGAAAAAGCAATCCGCAATTCGCAATCAGTGTGCCTAGTGCGAGTTTTGACAATTTATTTACGCGCTCGGTCCGTTTGGCGTAAACTTAAAATTGTATGGAATAAGAGCAGCGCCATCTAGTGACTGATTCACTGACGCTAGATGGCGCTGCTCTTGCTGCTGCTAAAACTCGCACTAGGCACACTGTTGTGGTCGCGTCCCTCTAGATATCCGAGGTAAGTATATAGGTTATAAAGGTGTAATAAAGGTAAATTATAGAAGACAGCATATTATTCTAAAGTAAATATGTATATCCTGAGTCATACAGAACCACTCAGGTTTGTGTACAACGTATAGTCTGTGGCTGCGTTCACGCTCCATTAAACTCGAACCGAAATTGCGAGCTTCGGATGCCGAAGTTGAGTTGACCTTGTGGCATAGAATATACCTATTGATATCCTAGAAGGATCATTCTCTTGTTTAAATTGAGAAATCGGGAGTAAGTTTGACATTTTGCGTGTCGGGTGAGCTATTGAGTAGCGACGCCGTACAACGCGGCGACGCTAGTGCTTCGCATACAGTTTCGCGCGTCTTTTGTCTGATTCAGCCGCTTTTGAGACATTGCGGAGGATATTTTTTATCAATACTTTTTTTTTTGCGTTTTAGTAATGGCTTCGCACGGTTTGTGCATATAGCCAGTGTTATCAATACTTGCGAGTAAATTGCCCAGTCTCATACTAATGTTTTTGGCCCATTGAAACATTGAACAGGCCATTGAAATGTGCAACAGTGTCAAAGTGAAAAAAAAAACGGTATTACAATTTATAGAATTTCAGTGGTCAAATTTCAAATCGATCGGTTTTTGTCAATGGTACTCAATGATAGCTTCAATGATCGCAACGCAACGTCACGTAGTACCTACGTAAATTTGTTCAATGCTAGAATGAAAACACCATCTTATGGCGCACACCTATCGAACTAAACTTTATAACTAAAACAACGCAAAATAGTCCTTATACGTACCCAATTTAAAAGTGAAACCAATTCGTTGGACTGTTTACTAGAACTGCAAACATAATTTAGCGCGCCGGTGAACTGTGCCCAGATGCAGTTTTTTACTTTACCACTTGAAAATAAGGTCTATTATTGGGTTGTGATTTTGTGATGGTTGATTTCACAAGTTCATTGAACTTACCAACTGCTAAGTAAATAAATACCTAGGTGCTGGTCGTGGTTGCAGGTATGAAAAAGTCTGTAGAAGATCTAGCACCTTATTATTGCGGGACTTGATACCTTCGGACAGTTTAATCTGCGGTTTAATGTAAGGAATGAGGAAAAGTATGCTACTGCCCGCGCTAGATAACTAATGCTGGAACTTCTTTTTTTTTTATATTGCGTACCTAATGGCGTAACAAGCTCATCTCTGCGAGGCTGTTTAACTTTTTTTTTGTAGACGCGCATTTGGCTGATGTCTTTAAGCCCATACTGCCTAATATTACGTTGTTCTATTGGCATTTTCTTACGTATGAACATTTGAAAAGATATATTAGTTTGTTACCTGATACCTGACGACCCACGCACCATAATCCGAATCGACACAGCACTCATTTTGCATTGGCCGTCTCGGACTACAAACTTAATGTGGTCCGTAGGACTCGTTCCAAAAAATCCTTCTGCGTCGATTCACCCCGCATTTAAAAGTTTGAATATCTGGAGTTTACCGATGCAAAAAATAAGTATTGTTCGTAGTAGGTACAAAAATGTGCTTAAAATACTGGCCATTCATTACGTACCTACAACAAACTAAAAGGAGTTTTGGCGGGAATCCGATAGTGAGACGTTGTTGGTTTTGTATTATTAGCTCAAACTTGTGTTTCTTCGAGTGTTTATGTGTAATATTGGTGGAATATTAACCATTAAGTGTTCGTTAACGTGCACGAGAGTAGGCGAATGATATAAACTCAAAAAACGTGTCATTTCGCATTTTTTCCAAAACTCCCAGGAAGTTTCAGTAAAGCATCCACTACTTTACTGAATCGTGACTGACGATGTAAATAATTGACTTGACTACTTGACCACGATTGCTATAACATTGCTGTGACTTTCTTAATGTGAAATTAAGAAATACTTAAAATAAAATACTTGACACTGGCTATATGCACAAACCGTGCGAAGCCATATCTAAAACAAAAAAAAAAAAAAACAAACTAAAAAAAAGAGACTTGGCGCCAATACTATAAAAAAAAATATGTCACATTACGGTCGTGCAACTATAAGTAGACAACAAAATTTCTATCACCATTCCATCAAATTACGGTACCTACATTAGTTTTGTCGAATCACCTCGGCTGACTCGTTACTGTTATGCCTAATCTAGTTATGCATTACACACTGTTCAAAGATCTTATTTGACCGTGAACATTTGGTTTAAGTAGAAATTTCGATGTGGATTTAACTGTAGTTCTCATTGCCACTTGCCAGTATTGATTTTTTGTGTTTGTCATACTTTTTGAAGTTTTTTATACTTGGTTCAAGTAATAACTTTAGTTTGAATAAATATTTGCTATATTGAATAAAAACATAACAATAATCACGTCACGTGTTCGAATTTTAAAATGGCGTAAGATACCGTAGCTCAAGCAAAAAGCGAAAAGTTTTTAAGAGTTCACTGTAAGGTAAGTGCGACAGTGGCCGTATTTTACTGGTTTTATCGTCTGCAGTGACTCTCGTAATATTTCGTAATCGGAATAAAAATCAACTTTATCTCCCTCTTCACTCGAATTTTACGATTTTATCCTTAACTTGACTTGTGTTTTTGAGGACTCGTTTTAAATTTGTAGGCGTGCTCTTAGACTGAGAATGGCCAGTGAATATTGTTTACATGTGTATAAATTTTCTACACCTACGTATTGACGTATGCTTTCGATAAATTTTGTCAAGCTGAAATTATTAGAAATAACAAACAAGTTTTATAAGTTAATGTTGTGTCATGTCAAAATAATTTTAAAACAGTGATAAAGTCATTTCAGTAGGTAATGTTTATTGTTTTAGTTTGAAAAAATAAAGGAAGTTTACGAAAAGCCGTCTGATTCGACCGTATCGTGACAATCAAGTTACAGTTACTCCTAAAAATGTAGCAAAACGCGAAATAAATTCATCAGCAATCTGTATGAAATCAAGCGGCAGGTACCCATACCTATGGATCACCCATAAGCCTATAAAAAATTAAAAAAACCGGTAAGAATTTATATCACATTGTGGTTGTCAATTTATATCACTTCTAAAATACATAATATGTATGAAACTATTAAATCGACATAACAGTAATACTTAACATTTAAAAACATATTACACCGCCTTTGTCACCAATCTCACACGTCGTTTCATGTCATCCACTGTATTGTTATGACTCTTACCATCAAAATTATATTGTTCCTCACAGAATAACAAGCAGTGGCTACGTGCCATACTGTTACGCAACTCCGTGGTAACTGTGACATCTGCCGTCTCGCTCGCACACTGATATTGTTTCGCTCTAAGTGGCACAATGAATAAATTTATAATAATAGCCATAATTAATGTTTATTTTGTTCTATTGACCTGGTTACTAGGTATTTTTGGTTCATCTCTCATTTGAGTAGTTCCTTGATCTTTGTCTGTGGGTCGTCTGGGCGAAGTGTCTTTGGAATCTAGATTACCTATAACACCGTGATTATACAGCCGTGGCCATCTAACTTTTTTTTTCTGTAAGCTGGCTCTATTTCGGATATTTTTGCTATATTTATATTTCAATTTAATAATATCTGTTAGGCAATTATATAATTAAAAATGTAAAACAGTCACAGCAGTTGGGCTTGGTTATTTGATGGATGATTCTTGACTCAAGAATCAAGAGCTGGAGTCTTGACTCTGAAGTCTGGACATAGATGTAGAGTGCAGACTATCATTATCCTTGTTTCTAGTAGAGGGAAGCCCTAAACTATTAACTCGCTAAAAACGGGTCTAATTCGAGCACAAACTATTATCAATATATATAATTTTGACACAGCTGGATGGCCCCTTACCGACGACAAATTTTTGTTATTAGTTTGTGCGCGAATTACACCCGTTTTTTAGGAAGTTAATATGTTTTCTTTTCGCGAAAGCTTAAGAACTTGTAGCCTAAACTAGTTCCTTATTACAAATAAGTAAAACATAAAACGAACATTATGTAATATCGAGTTACGAAAATGATTTTTGCGTCCGAAGAATTTGAGTGGGAAGATATCTTAATTTTTAGGACAGAAAAATTAAGAAACTCACATAATTATTAGAAGATAGTGACAACACTCGCGCTCGAATAGGCATTTTTATTCATTCATTGTTTGCTATGTGTAATGAAATTGTAGATTGTGCTAATGAGTCTCAAAATAGTTGGTGCTTACTTGCACCACAATACTGTTTCATCACAGTGTCTCTGAAGTACATAGATTGGTAACATTCGAAAAGCTTAATTTCATCTTGCAACCGTATTTGTAAATAACTAAATAAGTAGATACTGGTTTATTGCATTTTTGTTTTAGATGAGTCTCCCGTAGGTTTTAACCTAGTTAAGTCATTATAAACATCGTGCCAAGCAATATTTTCAGACTCTTTGACGTCTAAGTAAGCTTTGATCGTATTTGCTAGGCTTAAGTATAGATAAGTAGCTAATTTATTGTAAAAAAAAAATAGCACGCGATTTATTTTTCATCGCAGTTCTAATTTAGCATCGGTTAATTTACTTATCGGTCACTTACGCAATAGTTACTCGGTATGGCTGACAGTATAACATGCCCTCTTTAAAACTGATGCTCCCTACAATTTTCCATCTGATGAGGAAACGAAGTCAATTGCAAAAGAACAGATGAGCAAACAAAAAGCTAATCAACTTTCGTTCTCATTGCGATCACAATACCGATAGAAAAACCCTAGAATTAGGTTAGGAACAATGCGCGCGTCGCAACGTGGGATCCAGTATGCGGAATAGATAATCGCTATCTTTGGAGTAGTCGCGTAATAGTGACGTAACGGTTGCGTCAAATAAGGAGCGTTCTGCGTTCGGGGTTTGAATTTGACGTGTGTGCTTTTTTATATTAATGTTTTGTGATTCAACCTTTTCATGGGAGTTTTGGCGGAAATGCGATAGTGAGACGTTGTTGGTTTTCTACTTTTTTCTCAAGCTTTTAATAAGTAATATTGGTGAAAAATTAGTACTTAATTGAGTTTTCTGTAACGTGCACGAGTGAGGGCAAATTATATAACCCAAAAAGCGTGTCACTTCGCATTTTTTCCAATACTCTCAGGATGTTTCAGTAAAGCATCCACCACTTTACTGAATCGTGACTTTGACTATGTAAATAATCGAATTCACTACTTGACCGCGAGGATTGATATAATGCCATGTCTTTCCTATTGTGAAAATAAGAAATAAGTACTTATACTTAAAAATATTATAATACTAGACTTGACACTGGCTAAATGCACAAACCGTGCAAAGCCAAAGTAAAACAAAGTAAATATAGATTAATGAAAAACTTAAACAAAAATTAAATACGATAGATTACAAAACAACGCTAGTAACACCAGACTATGCTAGTGACCTGTGATTAATCTAGACCAAGAGTTGCCAATCCAAAATGCAGCGTCAACAATAATTATTCTGTCGTTATCTCTGCAAAATTTTGCAATCATTATATCATTCATTATCTTCGTGTGATTGTGATACTTTATAACGAAAGTTATGTCTATTAATTAAAACTAGCTGCACCCCGCGGTTTCACCCGCGTTTGGATAATATACAATAATATATCTTTATGAGTTGTAGCCTATGTGTTATTCTGATATGTAAGCTATATTATTGTGAAGTTTCATCAAAATCCATTCAGTAGTTTTTGCGTGAAAGAGTAACAAACATCCATCCATCCATCCATCCATACTCACAAACTTTCGCGTTTATAATATTAGTAGGGTATTATCTGGTCTTTCTATCGGAGGAAATTCAGAGGATTTTACCAAACTTTTACTTTAAAGTTTTAAGTAAATACATAAATGCCAACGGGTATTTCCTCATGCGGGAGTTTTAAAATTATTGCGACATAATTTGCCGATTTTACAGATACCTACCTACCTGTTTATAGCTATAATTAACTACTGTAGGTATATTTATAAACAGACTGTCGCTCTATAAATGGGTTATGCCCAGAGTACACGCATTATTTTGTTCTCATAAGTTTTTAATTCTAGATATTCATTCCAAAACTACTTCACAGACAAAAAAATATTGATTTAAAAATATTTACTTGTCCGTCAACTCGCGTGCGTGGAACTCGCGTGCGCGCGCGAGTTGGCACCTTCTCATTTTAAATTTTTTATTGGTCGTCAACTCGCGCGCACGAATGTAGTACAGTCATAGAAAAAAGTAAGTAGCGACTACTTACTTAGGTGGATCTCGATTAAGCGGTGCGGAATGTAATTAAAAACTCTATTTTTAATTTCCTCTTTTAGATTTACTCCACTCACACTACCTACATACTATAATTAAATGTAATATACCTAGGTATGAGCTGTTGATAATGCGACGTTCCGTAAATTACTTATTTCTGTGGCAGCGCGACTTTTGCCGAATGGGAAATTCTGTGCTTAAACTATCTGTGTAGAACTACAAATTACTACACATACTAAATTATTACTTTGTGGCGAACCTCATCCGCCACACTAGACAAAAACGGCACGTAGCGGGCATTTACGGAACTATCCTGCATCGCGCAAACGATATTCGCGCGGCGCGGACGTATAAGTAGAAGTTTCAACGAGGAACAGTCGGACAGCTGTCCCCGAGCAATATCACCTGGCTCGGTCGGAAGACTTTCCGGAATGTTGGAGGCGCTTCTGAAGTGGATCATCATCACCACGATCCACTCCACTCCTTTGACCTCCACAACTTCATGAAGAAGTAAACTAGGTACAAAAATATTTTCACAGAAACTTTCACACCCCCACATATAATAATTATGTAGATATTATAAGGCCGATGTCCCACCACAGTAAGTAGGCCCCAAATAAAGGTAGGTTTCAACGAGCCTCTTTTCGCAATAACCAGAGAGAGCAAAGCCCCGCATCAATCTCTAAGACAAATGACTATAGATTCACCAGACTTAGCTCTAACAAAGTAAACAATTTATTACCCGACTCTGAACTAGGAAGCTATGGTGGTAGGGCGAGCTGCTACCAGACCGGGTTTGTCCGAGCCTGCCGATTTATGTTTGGTTATAGTGAATTGGTTGTTATCTGGACCGCCATAAAACTCGCCCGCGTAGTCGACTCACCTTTCATTTAAATATTATTTTGTAGTAGGTGACTCGAGCGCTAGTGGATATTTGTACAGTCGGAGAAACAAGTGTTACAAAAATTCAATGCTTTAAACAATAAAATAAAAAGTGACTTATAAAATGCGGTAATGGGGACGTTCGTAGCTTGTTGATGGTATATAGGTACTGCAGATTGACAGCCTCGGCAATGTAGTTGGTTGAACAGTACCCCTAGCATGAGTTTTTACTAGCTCGACATAGTACGCGTCAACCAGCGCTTTTGTATGGAGATCCTGTACAGCGCACCTACCGGCGCGTTTATGAACGAAAAATCTTCATACAAGTAAAGAGCTAGTTGTCGCGTACTATGTCGAGGTAGTAAAAACTCATACTCAGGGTCAGGTCGGATGAGTAGGATCGAAATACGAATGTTGGGTGGTAGGTTGGGTTGGTTGCCCTGGGTTGGATTCCGGCTAAGACAATAAATATTATGCCATTTATTATTCTGCGGGAATTAGTATGGATCATGACCTAACCCTCCTCACGAAAGTGAGGGGAGGCCTTTGCCCTGAGGTGGGACAGTTACAGGCTGAATTATTGTCATTATAATTCATATAGCTTTTCTGAAATTGGACACAACGTTCAAATAGTTTGAAGGTGAAACTTACAATCAAAAAATCGAAATATAACATCTTGAAAGGCCACACGAGCCAACTAGTAAAAAATACATTTATTGTTCTCTATTACCACAGATCCACGAATCCCGAAAGAGTATTACAGACGAATATAGCTACTCGAAAGCGCAAAACCTGCGCACGCGCCCACCTCGACCTCGCGCCACAGATAACGTATCAGTTGAGTTTTACGTTCAAGATAGCAAACTTGCGAGTTGTGTAACAGTGCGCGAGGTAGTGCTAGCGTGTGCTAGTGACTGATTGTAAGCAGGAAGTGCGATGCTTTCGACGGCAAGGCATTTGTAGGATTTCACAATGAGTTCCTTTTCTTACTTTACTAACTATGGCCCGCGATTTTACCCGCGTTCGCTATTTTCCGACGGGAACATCTGTTCAGTCGTTCAAAGATCTGAATACAATGACGGTAATACAGGGTTTTACTAAAAAAATTCATATTTCTATCAAACTAGCAGACACGGCCACGTGTTGCTGTGGCTAAGGTTTTTGTTATTGCGACTATAAATTGAGATGTAAGCTACCCTATATATTTTCTGTAAGTAAGTATATAAAGTTAGATTAAAATGTACACGGTGTGCAAATTTGATTAAAATCGATTAAGTAGTTTAGGAGTCCATCGCGGACAAACAATGTGACGCGTAATTTAATGATATATTAAGATAGTATAACACACGTACGAATATAAAATAGCTATATTTAGGTGCCGCGTGATATCGTGTATCCGAATGCCATATCTTGTTTTCTTGTATACTATGGTTTCTACGTCATGCCGACTTACTACAGAACCCTAATAAACACCATGGCTATTGCAATGCAAACCTTTGAGATTATCAATCAGCGCGGTCACCTGTCTCATTACAGTAAAATACATTTGAATGAATATTAATGATCGGGGGATCCAATAAAAAATATCAGTATATGGTTTGCAATACATTAATTATGATATCGATTAATCAACATTTGATTTATTGCGAATTTCGCCGTGTAGTTGATGAGAATGCAGGTTACTGTCCAGTTATAAAGTATTTACTGTAAATATGACTTTAGTAGATCTTGTACCGTAGCAGAACTAGGAATCGGTTACCGGTTATTTCATTTTCATGCGTATGGCGCGTTTCGTACCACGGCCGATCCGCGCCGCGGTGCGAATTGATCCACTTCCCATTTTGTGCAGGTCATTTTGGCACTGCAAAATGAATGTGATTAAGTAATGTAATCTTCTTCAACCTCTTCTGTCTTTATCAAACCGATTTTTTAAGGATTGTTCTAGCAAGAAACCACTTTTGCTATTCTTTTACCCAATTTCCACATGCTATTCTTGTCTTTCGATCTCCCCTGGCTGTTACAAAACCACATAGCTACAATACGAGGCAACCAATAACTACCTACTTAGGTGCCTCCCGACCTTTCATACGGATCAAACGAATCGGAGTCGTCTTTTAGGGTCACTCCAAGTTTCCTACCTCGCCATTTTGATATGTCTCAAAATAGAACCGCCATAGGTACGAGTTACTCAACTCCGATGCAATTAACCATACAAATAAATAAATGCCCACTTAGGTATGGTCTTACTGTTGTTTGCGGTTGTAACCGCAATTCCGGCGATGAAAAGTATCTTATATGACTTAATCCAAAATACTATTCATCTCGAAACCACTTCTTCGATAACGGAAAACATCGTTAAAACGTACTTAGGTAGGGTTTACAGTAGAAAATCTGACGCCAAAACCCCTGTTGGGGTGTTATAATGCTATAAAGTGTGAAGCGGGAACAAACACATACACAGTCATGTTACATATTCTAAGAAGCTGTTGTTGTAGCCGAAAATCAAGAGAAAAGGAGTTCCTACTGAATGCAGTGAGCAGAATAATAACGCAGAGAAGGATAGTTCCATGCGTAGTTTCACTCAAAAGTGAAGCCACTTTTTTATCAATGTGTGCGTGAGTGCCATGTAATTATCTTCCCCAAAACGCACACAAGCGCAATATAAATGTCGCAAACGGGTTGGTATTTAGTCCAAGAGCAGGGAAAATGAATAAATATGTACCATAAAAGCTTTGATTTCGAGCAATAGCGAGTCAAAGTCCGAACTAGGACCAAAAAGTCTCCGTAAAAATGGCTACACGGCGCTACCAAGTACTTGGTTTCTATGTGTTATTATTCTAAGACAGTAGGCGTATTTACCTTAGTTCCACTCTGCCGAAACCTGCAAGGTGGTTTCTATTCTGCGGCAAGCACAACAATAAACAATTACCACCGTCGGTTCCCACATGTGAACATAAGAATATATAATTGTATGAAAATCCTTGGTTTTTGCCTATACTTACCTATTGATATTAATCTAAAGGTTGCACAGATTGAGAATGCTTTTGCCACTGCAATGTATTGTTTGTCATTTCTAAATTTTTTTGACAATTGTATGTTTTGAAGCGGTGGTAGGCTAGTGGGCGAACGTCCGCCTGCCAAAGCGGGGGTGGCGAGTTCAAATCCCAGTGCGGTCATTTTCATAAGGAGGATTAAGCCATTTTTCATGACGGTCAAAGTCAAAGTCAAAGCATTTATTGTAAATAGGCAATAAATCGCACTTTTACAAGTCAAACACCTAATTCACGTAAACAAAGAGAAGAATAATTCTGGATTCATAGGTCTGGATTGTCGTGTTCATACACACCAAATTATTTCAGAAAGTTCAAAGACGTTTATGTTTATCCGGTAAGATGCGTAAAAAAACAAGGATTTAGCTAACTGTACCCCTAGTGTGAGATTTTACGAGCTCGACATACTCGTAGTACTTATGCGTCAACTAGCGCTTTGTATGAAGATCCTGTACAGCGCCCTTACCAGCGCGTTTACGAACAAAAAATCTTCATACGCGCTAGTTGACGCGTACTATGTCGAGCTAGTAAAAACTCATACTACTGAGCTGCAGAATGTAGAACCTAATAGTTAAGAACATAATAATTGAATGCTGGCTCGCTGATAAGCTGTACCACCTGTCTTAGAAACGTATTATCGTTGAGAACATTTCGAAACTTTGATAATATTTTTTAGTCATACCTTAGATACGAACTATACAATACAACCATACAATCGTTCATTTGTTTTGTGCGTCATTCCGTGGTAGGAACACTTATCATAATTATTGTACGTAAGCATAGATTTACAGAACAAAAACACTTTGGTTCCGTAAATCTGCAATTTAAAGCTACTGAATGACCTATTAGAGTAATGTTTCTCTGTCTTGTCGTTGTGATATCTGTCTTTTCGTTTCCACGTAAAACGTATTAAACCGATTGCAATACGGTTTTCACTGTTTACTTTAATGCCTCGGGTATAGTAGGACCCAACTGATATGGCTTACCGATGTACCTGCGCAGAAGATGAATTTTCAAAGCACGGGAAATGCTATTGACCGCTATTGGTCGGCAGCCGCCGCCATCTTAGCGAGCTTAGAGTGAGATGGAACTAACAGCTGCAGTGTATTATGAACCTTATAATAGTGATCTTAGGTTGATTGTAAGTTTTAAGCATTCTTTCGTTAATCTTCGGACCATACTTTCTTTTCTGCGCGAACGAAGATTCACGACGCGCCTTATAAGTTGAGTAAGTACTAGTATAATGGCTAGTAAATTATCATAAATAATCCTAGAAAAATGCAGTGCAAAACCAAACGATAAAACTTAAGGGCCTGGAACCCACGTCAAATAACTGTCGATCATTAATGATGTCTTAAGAGGCATACAAGAGCTACTGACATTTCACAATCCGACTGCAGCGCACGAAGAAACAGCGGGGAAACGCCGTAATAAAAGTTTCAGCTACGTGACCTTCAACTACCATCTCTCACTACCAAAGAATATTGAACTATTAGAACGTAAAGAAGTTACGCGCCGGCGATCTGTTAAATAAGCGGTTTATCTAATAAAAGCTGGTCATTATTTTATTGTAAGAAAAATATGTAGGTACATAACCGTTTAGACTTAAATAAAATATTATACAATCAATGTAGGTACTCGTATTTAGATGTGAAATTTTATTTTCTCATTCCAACCCACTATATTAAAAAGCTAAATTAGATGAACGATCCACCTACTAGGTACATTAACAGCTTTATTATTTAAGTGATAAAATCCCAGAGTCCAAAATATAAAAGTTCTTAAATAATATTATAATCCATACTACTAATATTAGAAATGTGAAAGTCACTCTGTTTATTGTCTGTTTGTTGCCTTTTCACGGCTAAACAGCTGAACGGATTTCGATGAAATTTGGTAGGTTAAATAGATTGGACCTATGAGACGGACATAAGCTATCTTGTGTCTCAAAAAGATTGACACTATGCGACGTTGACACACTAGGCCTGTGGGAGCAAGAAGACATTACTTTGTGTGAGCATATCCGCGATATAATCGCAGCGTAATCGGGCGTTGCCGTTTCGTATAATGTAATTAAATAATATGTAATTCAAAATAATAAAATAAGCGCCAGGTGACGTATCCAATTCAGTGCTGCCAGAATCTTGCACGTGGTAGATTTTGTGTCACTTACTACATTATCACATTTACTCTCGTACTATACTATAGCCGAATGTAATTTTGGACATTTTTTCTTAAAAGATATGAATAATATGTATTGTAGAACGTGTTTACTTTGAACAAGTTAATTAATTATATGGGTTTCAAGTTTCCAACGATATCATCAACAAAGAAAACTAATGAGCAAGGTATACCAGTAAACAGATAAGAGCAAAAGAGACTTAAATAATTAAATAAGTATTTTATCTTAAATACCTACGTAATTTTATTAAATATATTTAAATAATTATAGCAATTACACGATTGGTTCCCGACGACAAAGACGACGCGATGACGATAAGACGTGTTCAATCAAAGCAGAGTAGGTACAATTATTGTGGTACAACTGGTACAGTACTTTTGACTGTTGTGCACTGGCAAGGCAATACAGTAATTATCAACTGGTACCTCCTTGATCGTGACGTGACACTGTCTGTCAGTGTCAGACTGTCACGTTTCGTTCTCTGTAGTCACCGGCTTTGGGGTAAATAAAAATTGTAAGATTCAAGAGTTGACGATATTTCATATTATGTTCAGTGTTGTGAACTGGGAAACCGTTTTATTTTTCTATCACATACGTATTAAGAACATTCCAACATTTAAAATATAACTATTTTGATTTTTAGATTGGGTCGGAGAGTTCTTGTTTTCACGGACGATGCTAAAAATGTATAGAGCAAAAACATCAAAAACGAGCTCACAGTTATTCTGGACCTGTATGTAGCTAAAAACGTGTTCGTGCTCCATTCCATTGCGAAGATGTTTCGTAAGTATTACCCATTGACGTGCAACAAATTTCTTGGTACAAAGACCAACCTGAAAATTCTGTACTCTGCAGATTCTTATTTCTTATATACAGACGAGATGAAATTTTTGTAATGTAAACCTGTGATTTATTTATGTTCAATTGTTATGTACCTCTACTCAAGACATTATACGCTACTACAGAAATGAATAGGGGTGGTGTAGTACCAAACGTAGCAAATAACGAAGCCCTATAGTACATCCAAATTTGTTTAGGAATTTAAAAGTTATGGTGTTATTTTGGATTACAGGTACAAGGGCAGCTAAGAATCGCAAGAAAGAAAAAATGTTACTTTGTATACTTCATTTCACCAGTGGAACCTATACCTACCAGAACTTGTTCTGAGAAGGGATAAAAAAATGTAAAATGCATAGATTTTTAATATAGGATATCTGTTAATAAATATTTTTGAACCTAATGTAATCTTTCATTTCACTAATCGATCTATAGTATAATACGCAGTCATAGCCCGAACTTATTGAGCTTCGGGCTGCACCACGATGCACCCCACTGCACGATGACTGTCAAAATATCCTCATTGGCTTGCTGTTAGAAAGCGTATTGATTGTGGTTCTAATATGCAGAAAAACTAGGTGGGTAATCTAGGCGCAATGGATAACCAAAAGGTCTAGAAAAATATTTTCCAACAAAACCAAACTACGGCGATTGAGAACCGAACTCCGGCTCGTCGTATCATACATCTATCATAGTTACAACTAAGGTAGGTTCACCTAATAAGGACCACGTTTTTACAAATCCCTATAAATCTGATTTTAGAAGCGTTTCAACTGAAAAAACATCTAAAATTATAGAAATTGCTCATATTTGTAGTAAAAACATAAGACAAAAATCATTTATCATAAGTAAATTAATGACAGAAACAGTTAAAAAAAAACATGTCAATGGACCTAATTAAAAACAGGTGATCTCAATAAGGCCCATTTTTTTACTGCAAGTATTTCTAAAACGACGTTACTTTATTATTTTATTTCAATTTTGTGAGATACAGTTACAGTTATTTTTATCATTCCCGAAAGATTAATTTAAAAATTAATAAAAATTGAAGTGGTGGTCTTTATTAAGACTATAAGAACTTAAATGCAGTATAACAACATTAAATTATGTATTTCAATAAAATACAGTTTAGTTTTGTATTGTTATGTATTAACTGAAATAATTATCAGCTTAAAAATGATACGATTCAGGTATATTGTCAGCCATAGCTCTTGGGCCTTACTAAGTGTAGAGAAATTACATTTTTGGCAGTGGACCTTATATTGACTATCAAATAATAACATGATGTATTATGTAAATGAACTAAACAAATTCAGGAAAATCAGTGACATTTCTACTTCGTAAATGTATATGTTGATATTCCTTCATTCTAGCTCATTTTTAGAAGTTCCACATTTTATTCGGGTTCAAAAAAAATAATTGCGTATTAATTTTATGGATTTTTTTAACCATAGCTTTTCCTAAAAGGTAATAAATAAATATTTAAAAAAAAGTGTGGTAGTACCTAAGTAGTTCAATTTAGTAATAACAAGACTAGCAAGTAGTTTACAGTATTCATAGACCTTATAAGGTCCGGCCTTTAATTGGCGACAAGAAGGTGGACTTTCTTAGGCATTTCGGCATCCCGGAGAAAACCAATAAAAATCAACATAAAAAATCGTGCTTTCGATAACATAATTTCATAACCCACGCCTAGATGTTCTTTATTCCTTTACATAAATTAATTTCTTGTAATAACCAAAAAGAAATATTAAAATTTAAATTACTCAAAATGCCACCAAGGAAGATAATAAATCGACCGATGCATTGTGACATGTACTACATTGACAAGCATACTGACAAAATGGCAGCGTAAAATGTAAATAATGCCAATGCCCTTAAATGATTGGTCAATAAGGAACGTCGGCACGAGTTTTGATTTCTATTTATCATCGGGAACTGGGTTTTTGAAATGGTGGCCCTTATAAGAAACCGGTCCTTATTGGGTGAACCTACCTTATGCTATATTGCAATTTTAAAGACCGTCAAATTTTGATGTACATAATATACGAGTACTTCAGTGTTGACGTGTGCGTGTCATTCGTGTTCATTTACCTATATAGGATTAGGTTTTGATTGAGCTATTCTCAAAAGTGTAGGCATGAATGAATAGGTCCAACTGTTTGATATGTGCTGAGACCAAGTTTGAAAACCGGAGAAACTACCTAAATTAAGTTTACCTCTCGCAAATACAGGTACTCTTGGAAATCTCTTGCTTAGCGACACCAGACTTTTTTATAACAATACCTATAATAAGCACCAATGACGATGATGCTATAAGAACTACGTGGTCATTACGAAGCTCACACGCATGTACTTAGATTGAATCATCAAGATGGCCTACACAAAGATTGTCTCGTTATGTAGGTAAGAACGGGAGCAACGTGACTGTTTGGCACTTCTATTTAAATTCTATTGTAATAAACGGGCTAGAAAAACAAAACACAGCGGCCACTGGCCGCGCTTCATCCAATGCTTGTTTTGCTTAATCAGTGCCTTGACAGACCAAACATGACAGGCGATGGATGCGGTCCAGTATTTTGGAAAAATATGATTACGTAAAAAAATAATTGAAAAAAGTGACACAGGTCCGTCTAGCGGCGCGCCGCAGCGACTACTGTCGAATCGTATGGAAATGATAGAGAGGACACAACATGGCGGCTGGCGCGTCATTCTACTTGAACGAAAATTCAATCAAATATGTTTTCTTGAATGAAAATTGGCGCATTGTTGCTATATTATCCACCAAAAACCTTTATTATTGTACAATGGTTTCAAGTTCTTTCGATTTGAATAATGTTCATTCATAAATTAGTGAGATTTAATTTAAATAGCTATTTTCTAGAGGTTACTTTGTAATTTTTTTCTATCGAGAAAATATATTTTGTATTTGTGTTTCACTAACCGTCAAAAAGTAAAGTATATGATCAAAATTAACATATATTTTTTCCACATTCCTAAGTTGTACGAATTTGTCGTAAACATCATTCAAATAAATTCGAATTAAGCGTAATCAGGAAGACTATTCGTCTTAAAACGATTGTGGTCTCCAAATAAGGTCGAACTGGCAGCATTGTAGCTGCCAAGGGCCATCTTAGCCCGATATGGGCCGGTGAGGTCGACAGGGTCTTAAGGATGAATGCTTGTAGGGCCTTAAATAAATGTATGCACTGCATAAATTATGAGAACCATAAATTATTGTAAGTATTTGTAGGAGTTTGGCGGGAATCCGAAAATCTGACATCGTTTTTTTTTTTTTCAAAATTGTATGTCTTTGTGGACTCGTTCGTTAGGTTTCTGTATTCTCACCATATCGTATTAAAAATATCGATACTGCTACTGAAATGCAATCGAAAGTATCGATACTTTACTCAGTGCTAAGTATCTCATGTCGCATCAAAAGGGTCTAGAACTAATCAAAAGTACATATTAAAACTTTTCTGGTGATGGGACCGCGGTCCCAATACCTAGCGGTCCCAATTGACGGAAGCCTCACATTAGAATGCGTGATCTCACGTCGCAAATGAAGGTAAAAATGTTGGTACTTATTTAGCAACATCATTATGCTTTTTAATATTATTATGATTATAATTTAAACTTTATCTAAATTACAATCCATGATAATTATTATGTTAGGTGCTTAGATGGTTTGGATATCTAGAGAAGATGGATGAAGGAAGAATGATGAAACAGTTTTATATCTAACTAGCTGCGCCCCGCGGTTTCACCCGCGTTTGGATAATATACAATAATATATCTTTATGAATTGTAGCCTATGTGTTATTCTGATATGTAAGCTATATTATTGTGAAGTTTCATCAAAATCCATTGAGTAGTTTTTGCGTGAAAGAGTAACAAACATCCATCCATCCATACAGACAAACTTTCGCGTTTATAATATTAGTAGGATGTATGAATGAATCAGCCGGTAGGGGTACGGTAGGGTAGAGATGTAGGTGGCCATACCAGGATGAAATCCAGGGCGTCTTAAAGAAACTTCAATTAAAAACCTACCATAACGAGCGGGCGAAAGGACCCATAATAGTAGAAGAAGTGAAAGAGGTGTATCAGGATCGTAGCATGTGGAAAGATGTAGTCTCTGCCTAACCCGACGGGAAAATCCAGAATAATTTAACAACAAAATGGATTAGATCTTAATTAGCTGAGAATTAGGATATCTCCGTGTTGGAAACCTAGTCATTCATTACATAATTCTTCGAAACACATCTTATTATATAACGTTTTCCTCAATATCCTATGCCTGTGGTCTGGTCAGTGGCCCATGTACCTAGTGATCAGAGTTTTTTGACCAGATTCGCGTCAAGGTCGCCGGTGGTCCGACTTTTTTGTCGCCATGATGTACGGATAGCAAATTAATGTAGAATTTTTCGCTATCGATTGTTGGTCTGACAGTGCGACACGATTTTGAATTGAAATCAAAATGGCCGCCGTAGTTCCATGTCAAAATGTGTGAAAAAAATTTATAGTGGACAAGGTTATATTATTTTCAGGTTAGTGTAAGGGAATAAATAAAACTTTTACACAAGAAAGTGTTTTTCAAGATTGTTTGGTAGTAAACGCGTATCGGTCAAAACTAAGATAAACGAATGTACAAAAATATAGGTAGGTACGTAAGCGCAATTAATTAATATTGTCAACGCGTAGCATAACTTGGTTTAAAAAACTGTTGTTGAAGCGCATAAGTTAAAAAGCAAATACCTACAAAGTTTCGATTAATAGATAAAATAATATTTCTGTTAATCAAGAAAAAAAAAACAAACAAAAAAAAAAGATACTTTTTTCAGATTGTTGTGCTGCCGCTACGAAATATCATTGATCTCAATGAATTTTTGCCTGCATTTCCAAGTCGCCGCATCCGCTTAAACGTTCGTATATTTTTACCTTTTATCGTTCTCAAATATTTCAAATAACATGGGACCTAATTTCCACCAAACAGCGGTCATTTGTACCTACTCTGTGCTTTCTGACTCACGATGACGTCTTGTCTTAGTACGGACTTTGCAAAATTCATTCAGATATTGCGCAGCTGTAACGGTGCGACATAGCTCGTAGAATTAGTAATTTGAATGGCAATGGTCAGGTCATATAGCTGGAAGAACCGACAACCGATGGGGAATAAAGGTTATCGAATGGCGACCACGAACCGGAAGACGAAACGTAGGGCGCCCTCCCACTCGATGGACCGACGATATTGTTAAGATCGCGGGAAGTCGATGGATGGAAAGGGCTCAGAATCTTCCTGGACATGTATAGGGGAGGCCTATGTCCAGCAGTGGATGAAAGGTTCTCATCACGGAACATAGACAGGAGTGGAAGTGCACTTAACTTGACATTTTGTAGGAGAACCGCTGTCGCCAAAAATTATTGAAAGTTGCTGTGTCAAAAGGTTTATAAATAAGTCAACTGCCATTTATTTGATAATATGCCTTATGTGTTAACTGATATAACTTCATTTTAATGGGCTCTAAAATTGCATATAAGGCATTTTTCATTGTGTGGCAGACGTAGAGCATGACATAACGTATGGCAAAACTGGCGTTGGTTTTGAACTACGAGTCATATTATGTGGCGCACACGCGCGCCGCCCACTTTTCACATCCACTTGTCTCTCTCTTTCGTGGTTCTCATGGTACAATAATATACTGCGCCAGATATGGCACTTCGGACGAGATAATTATTTTTTATGCGGTCATGTTTCATTTCTTTTCATCTCATTTATTAATATCTTTTGACAAATTACATGCTCTCAGATTAGGTAATATAGGATAGGCAATTATAATAATTATATTGAGTAGGACACATAGTAATACCATCAAATACAAATTGTTACAAACATATTTGAATAAATAAATTATTGTCAGTTTTCTGCGTGTGTGATTATTGGCACTCAGAACGGGTTTCGATTGAAGTAGGTACACGTATTTATTTCCTCTATGGCTTGAACGTCACGCGAGCGAAGCCGCTAGCCGAAGCAAGACGACAATAAATTTTAAAATCAATCCCATCAGATAACACCGACACAAATAGGTATGTATACACATAAACATGTACGGAATACGTAAGCAAACGTAAAAACTTCCTCACCGTAAAAAACCTAATAACCAATTCAATGTCAACTACAATGACTATGAGTCATGCCTATTGCTCTAAATTTTTTCTGTGGTCATGTACTCAGTAACTATTTAGTAATCTGTGGTCGTGTGTTTTTATTATTCTCTACATGTAAAAAAATGGGCCAAGTGCAAGTCAGACTCGCGTACGAAGGGTTCCGTTACTTCGTACCATTATCTATGAAAACGGCAAAAAAACGGCGTTTGACTACTATCTGACCGGGCTTCACAATGACGCCTTATTGCGATCCAATTGAGGATCTAAACAGAATCGTTTTACTAGGTACTTATTCGTACCATGGCTTCTTGTTGTGAAATCTTGAGTTGGTTGTCATCTCGATTGCAATAAAATTCGCCCACGTGGTCGTGACTCTCAATTTAGTTCGATTTTAAATCTAAAGGGATGGTCTACCTAAATGATATCGAAAGTCATGTACATATTGCAATAATGCCTGCATAGAGCGCTGCAAGGAGCGATCGCGAGCTGGTTGCTCCCCGCGATGGATTACTAAATTTATTTAAAGTGAAACGATTATGTTTAGGTTCTCAATTGGATCGCAATAAGACGTCATGGTAAGCCCCCTACCATGTAGTCGAAGACGGTGACATGCTCAGCCTAGAATGGGGCTGGCTCTCGAAGAACGCTGCCGGAATACCCCAACAGAGGTTTGGCAAAAGATTTCTAGTTGATAGTTGCTAGAATCAGGCGTTACTTTGCGGAAATCCATATTCAAAACAATGAAGTAAAATATTATGGTAGTTGTAATCCCGCCAAAAATTCTCTTGTTAGCGCTCGACGAGTCAACATCTCCTGAGGATGTCTCGTGTAGAGACGAAACACGTGTCGTATTGCTGTCAGTCGATGATGGATAGATTTTTTGGATGGGAGAGATTACGTCATCAGTCATCTAGCCAACATTGATCGGACGAATTTTTGGCGGGATTACAACTACATAATAATATATTTTACTTCATTGTTTTTATTTCTAGTTGAGGGTGATAGCTAGCCATGTGGGCACTTTAATCCTCAACTTACAAAAGAAGCCACAGACAAAAGATTTTCGAGAATCATCAGGTTACCTATCATTAAACACGCGTGCTTGTAAATGCTTTTTTCTTATATTTAAATTTTATTGTATACAATAAATCTAACGAGTAAGGAGATACTTCCTGCAGTATCTTGAGTGCGGCTTCCAAAAGTGGTTGCCATTTTTTTGAAGTGATTTTGGTGCGGTGTTCGAAAGAGCTGATACTTACTTACCTAGAGATGTATACAGATTCATAGATGTTTCAAAAGATACCTAGGTATTTCTAGAGATTTACATAGCCTTGTAATATACTCTTAGGGGAGCGTAGAGATTCTTAGTGTATAGTGATGCCTGGAGATTCCTAGAGATTTATAAAGATTCCTGGATTTTCATAGAGTTGCCTAGAGAGTTGTAGAGTTTCATAAAGAATCCTTTATGCTCTCAGATATTCCAAGACACGATACCTGGACATTCCTAGAAGGTCACACAAATTCCTGGGGTTTCATAGAGATACGAGAGAGAGGTTAATAGAAATTGACAGAGAAATTCATTGACATAGAAATGGTATTCCATTCAAGAGGAACAAAATAAATTCCGTGTATGTACCTATCGCATAATAGTGACGTAGGTAACTCGATCTCGGGTTCACGACCTTTCTCGTTCGTTCAAGTTTTTCTTGATCTCAATAAAACTGTCAATCACTGTTAAATGGAACTAGTAGGTAGAAGATCAAAGTCAAGAGTTTTTTTAAATCAAATAATGATTGAGATTTTTTTTCGGATTTGTTTTTTTTTTTTTTTTTATTCAACTCGTTCTGTTATGGATGGATGTATTGTATGCGTATGTCAAATCTGGCTAGGCATTTTTGACCTAGTCGCAATGGCCATTAGGTCCAAGTTTATTGACTAAACTCAATTGAAGAGCTGTTCAGTTGAGTTCACAACATCCTGTCGATTTCCGAATAGAAGTAGGTACGTATTTTAAAAATCTTAGTAAAACGTATGTCTCCACAAACTGTCTCTACTTTAAAGTGTCGATGTCCTCACATGAATAAGATACCACCCGTTTCTATAAAACCGTTACACAAGATTCCAAAGATTCTCAAGATTACAAAGTTCAAAACTGCCATTAAAAAGTACCAAACTTTTCTGAATCCATCCTTATCCATTCGATTTAGAATCGAACCAAAATGGCTGACGTAAGAAACTGGTTACCTATCACAAACTTATTCTGCACCTGTCAAAATGGATTTAAAAAGTGATATAGTTCTAATAGATCGTAATTGCATTGAGATAATGTGTTCGGAAGCCAATTCGTCAGTTTCGTGACAGCAAAATTAAGTTGGTTTATGCGAAGTAGTAGTACGTAGGTTTTATTATGCTCTATTTTTAACATATAGATAGAGATTTTGATTCAACTCGATTTTATAGTTAGCCAACTCGATTTTTAACAACTAGGATGATCGAGTAGACACCGTGACGTGACACCCTAGCTTTTTCAGGAGGAAGGTTAGGTATCTACAACGCTTTAAGAGCTTATAGATTTAGATTATTTAAAATATAATATTTCTTATTGTTTTTCTTTCTATAATCCCAGGATGGGCATTCCGTACTCAGTCACGGTAGAGAGAGACAACACGCTCAAATGTCAACAAAATCCCGATCATGCTATCTCACTTTAATTGAGATTGATATTCACGATAGCTATTCTGTTGATAGGTTTCTGTATTTATTAAGTACTTAATATAATATCATTTTTATAACTTTTTATTTCGTTTCATTAATTAATCTAATAATATACAGTAACAAACTGTTAACTTTATCTGAAAAGCTTTCTTTTTCATAATTATTTTATATACAAATATACCTAGTACCTATCTAGTACATTGTATTTAATAGTAATCTACATCGAAATTGATCGATATCAAGGCAGACTTTAATCAAATAACTTCTCGTGCTTACTTAAATAATATTATGTACATAAAAAAAACATGACTCAAGCAGAAGTTTCTATTCGTTAACAATAATTAAAATACAATCAGATGAATCGGTTCTTTACAGATTATCTAACATTCAAAGATTACAAGAAAAGGGAGCGAGTTCTTCGCAAAGCATCTGTTATCTAATATTGTATCTTAGTATTAATGCCGTTCATTAAGAGTATGACTTTGCAAATTACAAAATTAGCTGCAGTTGTGGTTGTACCTAATACAGTCAGTCCAATAACGACCTAATCCAATTTAACTTTATGCAAAAATTTTTTTTATCACGTCTTCATTTTTAATTGAATCGCACAACTGCTTTTGTTGCTGACTGTACCGGTATGTCATAATCTGGTAAGTCATAACTCGCTTATTCCCTTTGTGGAAAATGTGTGACTTACAGCCGAAATTAATATTGTATCTCCTATCCAAGATTCAAATCGATCTTGGATTGCTGCCTCTCATTCGATCGATTTCCAATCTGCGTGCCTTTATAAACTAATCCACGGATCTGTTATTGGCACGTTTGACCCTAAAAATGAATTGTGATATCAATCCCAGATAGCAAAATTTGGATTGGATTGATTATTAATTTCGGCCGTTAGTTAGAACGATCCAGGATGACTGGTAGATAATGCTATGTAGCATTAAGCTCTTTTACATTTTATTTGTTCGCTAAAGTATAAATAAACATCTATTTTCTATGCACAATAAACTTGATTTAAGACAAATATATTGGACTTTAAAGTACGGTAGATATATAAGATACTTTTTATCGCGATCTAATGTAACAGTACTCCTACAACAAGATGACACGAAAATTTTACCGGTGCGTATAGTTAACACATCGATTAAGGTAATCGTTCGCGTACTCATCTTGTCGAATGTCGATATGGCAAGGCGTTGAACAAATCTAAAACAAATTTGACAGTTAACGTATCGAATACTTTCTCGCTAGCGGTTCCTGTGTGCCTAGTGCGAGTTTTGTCAATTATTATTTATTTACGCGCTCGGTCCGTTTGGCGTAAACTTGAAATTGTATGGAATAAGAGCAGCGCCATCTAGCGTCAGTGAATCAGTCACTAGATGGCGCTGCTCTTATTCCATACAATTTCAAGTTTACGCCAAACGGATCGAGCGCGTAAATAAATTGTCAAAACTCACACTAGGCACACAGCTCACCCTACTGTCATCTCGCTTTAATTTAAAATAGAGTATCCTTTCTCCTAGTTTATTAATAGGTACCTACTAGGCCGTCGGGGTAAGCAGAGACTAGTCATCTACGACACGCTACGATCCTGATACACCTCTTTCGCTTCTTCCACTTTCATGAGTCCCTGTACATACATGCTCGCCGTTTATGGTTACTATAAATGTGAAAGTATGTCTGTTGGTTACTACTACTACTTATGAATATTAGTATGGATTACTACTTATTAGCGTACGGTTACATTTCACACCTGCCGGTCCAGCCATTGTTACTGGCATCGCTTACAATCAGAGACGTCTAATCAGGGTTGCGTAATGTCTTGACAAAGTTATGTTTGCCGTCGGCCTAAGCTTGTGTTAGTTTACATAAATATATGTATTTATTTCGGGGGGACATGCGAACGGGGAAAATTGCAATTGACCCTATTTTTTATAGAATAGGTTCGCGTTTGACCACTATCTCACTTGATGTAAGGGTGACGATGCGGTATACGATGGTGAATGTTTACTTAAAAGTAACCTGTTCACTTGAAGACTCCTAGGTTTTAACTATAAGGTAACAGATTCCGGCAAGGAGTATTGTGGGACGGTGTCGTCCCACTGCTGGGCAAAGGTCTCTTTACCCTCCGTCCAACATTCTCGATCTGCTGCTTTTAATTGTCATTATTTCCTTTATTGAAACTGTGTTTTTCTTTTCAATAACATTTGGGCAAGTTTTCATTTTTATTAATTTATGAATTAGTGAATGTTGGTTTAGTTAAAAATAAAAACTTATATACTGCCTCAATTTTTTTAGTGTAGGTTCCTCGTTTTTTAATTCTAAGACGTTTTTTGCGACCTAAATTATTATTATAAAAACAAATTGAAATCTAAAAACTAAACGTAAATAAAACGAATCTAATAGGCCGCTACCAGTGGGCAACGTTCCGAAAATGCTGGCCGCATTGCCACGTTGTATGGCAATGCTCAATCTTTGACCAAAATAAAGGCCAGCATTTTGGTCACGTGTTGCGTCGACCAGATGTCCACATATGTCTTTGAAGATTTTGTGGGCTCCCGGTCCCCATGGCCCCAGCGTTTCGACCCCAAAAGGCACAAACAAGTACCCGCTATCAAGGCAAGACGTTTTTTTGATTTACAAATAAAACTTCCATTAGTTTTACCATTTGTCCAACCGCAAGGTTAAGATGGCCGTCTGCCTGTCGACAAGCGTTATCTCCGTGTGAAAATCGGAACGTGTCCCAAAGCGCCTATTAGCAAGGCCCTTGTATGCAGATTGGGCAAAATTGCTAGGTTTGTTTGTATCTACTTATGGCATTCATTACGAGCTGAGTTTAGGGACTTTGCTCGCGGTTTACCTATTTTTCCCGTGGAAATGAAATAAGCATCGCCCAACACCTATCGGGGTGTTCCGGCAGCAATCCTTGAAAGCCCCATTCTAGGCTGAGCAATTGAGCATGTTTACCACCTTCGACCGTATTATCACAAATGGGGGCAAATGGTACTCTATATATTAAAAATATCCGAGCTGTACCATTTAGTTTTGGATTGATTTGTCTATACAAATGTACTACATAGAAAGAAAAACATGTGTAATGTTTCTTAATTAATAATATAATATAGCCTTTTATTCAGATCAAGTAGGTACATGCATATTTCTAAAATACATATTTAACATGAAACTAATGGTTGCTTAAACTTAACTTAGTGTAATATTTGATCTTTCTTTATTTTCTGCAGATCTGTTTGCCAGTCGGCAAAGGCCTCCTCCAACCGTTTCCATTCTAGTCTTTCCTGGGCCACTCTATTCCACATCACTCCTGCCACTTGTCTGATGTCATCGTCCCACCTTTTGTGCGGTCTTCCTTTTTTCCTCTTTCCTTCTCTAGGATACCATCGCGTTACAATTTTGCTCCACTTGTCTTGTCCTCTTAACAAGTGTCCTGCCCATCGCCATTTAAGTCTTCTGATTTTACATGTGATGTCAGTGACCTTTGTCTTATTTCTAAGGACACTGTTTCTCAGTCTGTCTTTCTTAATTAACTCTTAGTCAATTTTATGTAGTTTTTTCTTACTCGTATATTTTTCGTCTTATCAGGCTAATTAGGTTATCTTATATTTTGATGTATAAACAATATCTATGTTTTAGTTCACACCGAACCTAAGGAAGCTATTTCGTCAACTTGTTCTAAAATATTGCTTGGAGTGCCTTATTTACAGCTATGGCAGAGGTCTTTGCTTGTACGCTTCCTTTCATGATCGCAAATCGTTCTGATTGGCTGTACCGTCCGCCCCTGCGGGGTGAAGTGCGTAAAACATGTTTAAAATTATTAGACCTCGTCTTAATTAGCTTTTATGTCGGCATAAACTTAATTATTTTGATGGCACCCACATAAATCTTCCGTATATGGACTCGGTACTTAAGGTACAGTCAGCGACAAAGCCCTAAACAAGTTCTAATTTCTGGAACAGGTTTGATCACTATCTCACCTGATGATAACCGATGACGCGGTCGATGACCATGGAACCCACATCTAAATGTAACTAGTGGAACTGTCTTGTGCTAATCTTAACGCGTTTTGTTCCAGGCGGCAGAAGCAACTTCAATGGCCTGACAGGATGTTCAGAACGGCGTCAGTCGAGGGCTCCGGGCCGAGGACGCCGCCCGCCTACGCGCCCCACCCCCCCTACGTCCCGCCCCGGTTCTTCCCCCCTCGGATACGACCGCCACCCCCCCAGTACTGCTTCGACGCCGCTCGCTTCGCCTGCGACGCTTCCAAGCCTCGATACCTCGACGTCGAGCGAGAGCGACTGGTCACGCGATGGCTGGCCGAAGCGAACGAGGCGTTGGTGCGCCGCGACCGACCCCCCAGATACAAGCCGCGGAGCTCGGAGCGGAGGCCGGACTATCTGGAGCGGAGGCCGACCGACTGGTCCGACAACTTCCTCCTCGGCAGGCGGAACGGCTCGGAGCAGCGGAACGGCTCCGTGGAGCCGGAGGACGAGAGTGAAGTGATGACGCTGAAAGACTTCGTGGATAAGTTCAGTCTGCCGCGGGTGGTGAAGTTCGACGGGGAGGACAGGCCAGTGTTGTTGTACAGGGTGCTGGAGGCGCATCGGAGGGTGGAGGCTGTTCCGCTGACGGGCAAGAAGGGGAAGCTGGTGGGGAAGCCGCTCTTCATACCGGACTCTTATGATGGTGAGTGTTTTATGATGTAAACTAACTATCCAGTTTTTTTTGTTATTCAGTGCACTGGTGCAACTGTGTTTCGGGAAGTCTAGGGGTTCTACCATTTAGAGGACGTCGCCGCCTTCCAAGTCCCTACTTGGATCCATCTTGATATTGTCGGGTCTCCTAAATTTTGTATAAACGTAAGTAGGTACCTATTCGCATTTTTCGATGCAGGATAATATCCGTTGAAAAAAGCACGAGAACGAAACTCAAAAACGGTTTTGCTAAAGTATAATAACCCTTGCGGTCTTACCAGAGTTGGACGGATGGGTCTAAATATTTTCTCCACAAGACAACGTCTAAAGAACCCTCGCGTTTTGTAACATAATAACAGATTCACAAGTAAAATAATTAAGAACGCCAGGATTGAGTAAGAAAACGCGAGTGATAGATTTTGTGGAACGAAATTTAAGAAACATCCGTTAAACTCTAGTCTAAACTTTTGTGGTAAGACGGTTGAAGTTTCAAAGTTTTTTGTCCATCCGTATCCGTAACTCAAACCCCGTAACATCCCTAGTTTCGCATCATCAGTCACGCCCCACGACAAGCGAGCTTCCTTTGATTACAATGGCGTGACGTGGTTAATTATATTGTTGTTAAATAATGAGCATCCAAATAAAGGATAATTATAATGCATTACCTTGTGCTCATGTCGTGTCGGCTACATACGAGCAACATTGCAGATCATGGGAGCTTTGATAGCTTGGCGTTGGATATTTTAGGGCTAGACAAGTGCGAACAGTAGGTTACTTCAGGGGGGCTGCTATTATTGCGCGTCCTATATCTAAATGTGCAAGTCTCGCAGTCTGATGGGAGACTAACAAGGTTTTTGTTACATACGAGTTATGGGTTACCGTGATGAGCAGGGCTTTCAATTAATGGTAAGGGCCACGCCCAACTTGCTATCATAGTTGACACGCTTCCCATCCCGTAAACTTCCTCGAGGGAGTATTCAGGTTTACGACTCCCTCGCTAGAGGCTTTGTTGCGCCGCCGGCGCCTGTAAGCCTACTCCACACATACACGATATTATTGGTATTCGGCGCGATATTATCGCAGTGGTTTTCCCCTCGAAGTCTTGTCCAACTTGTCCATAGATCCAATGCACGCACAACAAAGTAGGTCAGTTACAGTTCCATTTAGAAAAAAATTGTTGCGCCTTCGCACGGTTTCTGTTTTTGGATAGCCTTCTTTTTTCATAGAAAAATATTTCAACAACGGAACATCGAAAAATTTAATCTATACGATTAATTTGTAACCTGTTAATAAAATATAAGTACAGTAAAAAAAACTTTTACCCCCTATATCCTAACTACCACACTTAGCCCGGCAACACCGAGCTATAATGATACACTTTTGGAGCATGAGACGCGAAAAAGATGTCGCAAGAACGCTTGCGATAATATCGCGCCTGTGTGGTGGTGGCTTTACACCACTACCCACATTCAGTCAAGGTATGCGGAAAACATAAAACGAAGCGTGCTCCTAAATAATCGTACGTCATTAGTTGGATTGTGATTGCTATTCTATTAATTACTGGCTTTTAGCCATAGGTGGAGTTGGATTTCAAAGCCATATTATATTAATATTACATTGTGTATTTACCTGCGCATACGCACTGTCATATGTCAGGCTAAATGATTAGGGATTATTGTTGATAGAATCAGGCGTTACTTTGCGGAAATTTTGAATTCTGATAAAGTCAGACAAAATATAGATCGGAAAACTGACAGAAGACGTAATTATACTAACAGAACCCCTGCCTACAATACAGAAACCCCTAGCAGTTAGGGTTTTCTAGGTAGGGTGTAGTTAGCCAGTAAGTAACCTAAGTAGTAACCCCTAATGACAAGCTTGGCGGAATTAAAGCCGCAAATGGGTAGTGTAATTTCGTCATAGTGTAATTTCTTCATACAGAAGGGTTCATAATGGTATTGTTATTCAGCAGTACTGGATATACGCACTAATGGACTAAAGGATCTGATCGTGCAGAGCGGCCCTTGTAGATAGTTTTTTTTTGTATAGCAAAGCGGGAATAGCACAGAGGGGAACTAAACCGCAACAACCAGTGTAAATATCCTATCTGTATTTACTTTTTATATATGGATAATAACTTCATCTTGTGTAAAGATACATTGTTGACAGATATAGCACATTTCATCAGAAATTTAAATTTATTGGCAGATTTTTATTTTATTTTTGGTTTTATTGGCAGAATGATTTATGTTCAGCCCTAGGCAATCATTTAAAGTAGTTAAGTGTCGTGATCTTGATTTAATTAATTACTTTGTATCTCATAAAACAGGTAAATATCTAAACTAACTACTTAGGTAGGTACTATGGGAAATGTAAATAAGAATTAAAGTACATATTATTATGTACTCCAATTCGTTTTATTTAATTTGTCCGTTTAAAATCTTTAGAAAAGGTCAGTTCCAATATATTCAAATCGGGAGTAAAAATATTATGTTTTTTTTTGGGCGACATTGCATTTTATGACAACAAAAATCAATCAAAGGAAAGAGTTGGTTGTTATCTCGACCGCAGTAAACTCGCCCATGCGGTCGAGTCACCGCCTTTAATTTTAGTTGTACTGCAAGTGAGCAAAATGCAGTCAGTCGATAAAGTGATTATCAATCAAAAAATTACAAAATAACCTTGTTATAATCCATATCCATACTAACATTATAAATGCCAAAGCTACTCTGTTTGTTTGTAAACTTTTCATGACTAAAACGGCCGACCGGATCATAATGAAATTTGGTACTTACAGACAAATTAAAACAATCCGCCAAATGGGACCGCGGTCCCCATATCTAGCGGTCCTAATCGACGGAAGCCTCGATCGGACCTGGGACTTGTTTTTGCGATATAACGTAGTCCACGCGGACGAAGCCGCGGGAAACATGTGATGTAACTTAAACAGGCCAATTAAGTTAATTAATTAATCTAAGCCCACATTTGAGCGTACAAAGCACATCTTAAGGTCGCAACCTTGTGTGCGGACGGCCTATAAGGCTACGTCACAGTTTACTTGGTAAGAGTTACTTAGCTTCATAGATTTTTTATGTTGACAGTTGCAGTGCAATACTTTGCATTGCAAAATCTTGCGCGGCATTGCCCTGCGCTCGTCGCCCTGAGACATTTGGTTCGGTAGCTTCGCAGTTTTTTTCAAGTTAAGTCATTCATCCGATAGATTTGCAATGCAAAATCTTGCGCGGCACTGCCAGCGCTCGTCACTTTCAGATATTGGTTCAAAGTTTAATAATATGGACAGTAATTTGTAAACGGTGCCTGCAAATGCCTTAACACAATATACTCCTTGGTGAATATCTGGCGGCGGAGTGGTACTTTCCTCATGCAAATACGAAGTAGGATAGCATGTGGCTAGCTCATCTGTCCTTAAGTGACGATGGGGTCGAAGGTGGTAATGCTCAGCCTACAACGGGAGTGGCTCAAGGACTACCACAACCCCCCTAATAGTAGGGGTATTGTGACAGTTTTTCTACTTGAGAGTGCTAGTTAGCCGGCCACTGGTGCCACCACCGAGGCATAGAATACCCATTAATACCCTTGATTCTAGGGCATAGAAGAAGAGACACTCTCCATATATGAATTAGAGCGAGAAGACAGAGCGGGAGTTTCTTTGACATTTTGAACGAGATTGAGTACCTTTTGAGTACGCAGAACAACGCGGACGACGCTTCGCGCTTGTCTTTTGTTCGTTTCATCCGTTTGTATGGAGTGTCTACACTGTGACCGAGGTATACGCTTCACTGATCACTGACTTTATATCCACAGTGTAGTAAATTAAGTGTTATAGGCCGGGTCTCCCACGCGATAGGAAGGAGTAAGTATGGTCATACGGGGCCTCAAGGCCCATTCAATGGTTCGTAAGTACGGTGGCTGGGACTGGGGTGTAGCATTCGAGTAACTTTTGCAGGGGCCCCAGGAAAAGTTGGGGTCCTTGAATGATTATGGGGCCCCCATTCCGTAATAGTGTATGACTATAAAAGTGCAAGTGTAATAAGTTATTTGCTTAAACATAAGGTAGGTAAATGATTTGTCGTTAACATAGTGTTTGTTGTAAAGAAAACAAAGCTGAAAATCGAAGAAAACTAAGTTTTATTGATAGTTTTGGCTTCGCAGTATATTCATTTAAAAGTTGACTATTTTTTTTGTGTCTTGTACCTAGTCATTTGACTAAGACGACGTCACACAAGTTTGAAAAAAAATTGTTCAATCAGCAACGTCACATTATTCATTTCCCACCAAAATAAAGTAATATTTTAACAAATCGAAATATATAGCTATATCGACCTATATACTTATACTATATAATATACTTTCTACACTACATACACGACGTTCATTAATGGCGGGCATCATAATTATGCAGATAATAAAGGATTCAGTGATTCAGGGGCCCTATTCATTGTCGCATGAATGCTTCGATAGGCCCCAAGTCGTGATTTTATGTTCACCGAGGTCATTAGGCCGTATTTGGTACAGCACTAGCCATTCCGACTGGGATAGCGGTTGTTTAGTACCTAGTCGGAGAATCAAATCGAAGGTATCTGGGGTCACTTTTCGCTTAAGTATACCTACTTGTAATTTTTTTAATTGCATGAAAGATTTTAGTTGAAAAGTTTAACTTGCTATGCAAATACAGAATTAAAATCTGTTATAAGGAACTTCATTTCATCGCGGTACCACTTGAGCTCTTCGTTGTCATTGTCATTTTGGTCACATACAAAAACAAGTGCGAATCGGCCACACCCAGTGAGATGCCAATTAAAAATCTTAGGTCACACACCTATATAATTATTTTTAATTAAGTGGGCATGAGTGCAGTTTGGTCCTTAAACCTTTTTAGTCAATGAATGCCCTCCTTTCAGATGCATCCACCTCTGGCTCCACAAGTGGCACCGCGGACACTTTTCTCTCCACTTAAATCCACTGGTGGAACATTGATACTTTTTTGGATCTGTGGATATTATATAAAAAAAAAGAAAAAAAAAAGAAATGGATTGATAGATCTTGTGCCGATAGGTACAGTCGTATAGAACAAAATAATCAACTATTTTAAAGCAAGCGAATTGTAACAAATAATCGATTTGCGTTACATTATCTGTTACGAATCCCTCTGAAGATAGAAAGATTGTGATAGAAAATTACAATTATTATGTCCAACAGCTCCAGTACAATGTACCTAACGGTCAGCAGACGAGGAATTGTTTGAACAGGTCGCGGGTTCAGTTCCCAGGAAATATCTTCGCGTTGAGTATGATTTATGCTTTTAAGCAATTTAGATTTTTATCTAAAGTACGGAAAAGTATCCAACCGCTATCGGGCTATCGCAGTGCGGTTGTAAAATTGTAATGGAGATTCTTGGATTGTAAATGTATACATATTTGTTCAATTGCTCAGTTCAAGTCGCAGTTTCGTTACCACGAAGTGGGTTTAGTTTAGACTGGCAATTCTAATTGTACAGTCAGGGGCTGAAGTATAGTTTGACAGCACAAACAGTCATTAGGATCTATCACAAAAGATTTAAACAAGAGTTCAACAGATGTGTCTGAATTTTCATCATTGAGTTAGACGCCTGAGTGTAGACGTCGATGTTGCGTAACGAAATTTTGGTCACACATCTGTGTGCCTAGTGTGAGTTTTACCAATTTCTGTACAAGCTCGATCCGGTTAGCATAAACTTGAAATTGTATGGAATAAGAGTAGCGCCATGTAGTGACTGACTGACTGACACTAGATGGCGCTGCTCTTATTCCATACAATTTCAAGTTTACGCTAACCGGACCGAGCACGTAAATAAATTGTCAAAACTCACACTAGACACACTGTTCAACTCTAGTTGAAACTTTTGTGGTAAGAAGGTATGACTGTATATTTTTGCAAGTAGGTACTATAATTTGTGGCAAAACAGTTCGGTGACTTCTTTTTTCACGATAGCTGCGACACTATAAAAATCTCACGCCTCAATGGCGCCGATGTTAGTTTCCATTGATATTTTAACAGTAAACCGAAACTATTCTATTGTCAATTGATTCATAATAAACATTGGTTTGAACAAAGCAATGCCAGGCACGTCAGCAATCTGTTTACGTGGGTGTCAATGCTTCATACCGATTGTTTGCAAAACGCATGTTGCATGTCAATTGCCGCTCGCGCCGCCATCTTGTATGTTTACTTTTTTAATTTTATGGTGGCAACAGAATCGTTGTAGGGCTGATTATTTTAGAGTTAGCACCAATATTCTTTAACGGCTTTTACTTGTCCTATTGTAATTAGGATTCCTGAGTTTTTCTGGAAACTTAGCAGTGTTTTGTTATTTTGTACGTTAAACATTTTTACTCTGACAGTGTGAAGAAATGAAAAAAGTACATTAGTCATATTTTTTTAATTTAAAATTTATCTTATACTTTTACCTATATCTGTTTATGTTACCTATGAATTGTGATATTTTCATAATCCATTATTTTATTTAGTGTTTCCAAAGCAATTATTTAACAAAAAATAAAATTGCAACTTTTCTCAACCTTGACACCATAAAGCAATCCTTACTCTTGTCTATTGATCGGCACATTGACCAACCTAAAGGAAGTTACAAATTAGCTACGCCTATTCGTGGCTTAGGCACGGTGTAGTAGCCTTAACCTGGATTTTGTTAAACCTTGTTAAACTGACTTCCTGTGTACCTAAGTGGTTATAAGAAAGAAAACCTAGGGAATTGAGAAGACTTCTAAAGTATTTTTTTATACAATATAGTACGTATGTTATTACATACCTAATACATAGTTTTATTCATCGAATGATTTTACAAAATGCTACACTAGCCATAGACAATATTACCTGTATTTTCCTATAGCTTTACCGTTTAGTTATTTTAAATGTTTGCTTTTGGTAATAAACGAGAACAAAGTTCTACAACAACTCATTTTCTTTTTCTGAATAAAACCTTTTTGAGCATAATAATATGAAGTAAATATTATTCTAGCCAGCTAGACACCTCTAGTGATGTAACACTAGTGCCTGCGATAGTTTATACTATCAAAAATGTAAATTGCGAAATCTTTTGTCGTCACCCAGCAAAACAAGTCTCAGTGACCAGTTATTTCGCTAGATACAGTATCTTTCAAACCAGATTCTCGTAATGCTAGTGGTCAAATAGCCGACAGCTCCTGCAATTTGAAATAATTGTTTAAATACTACACTAAAATAGGTCGAATGCACTATATTTTATACTAGAAGCACCTCGTGGTTTCACCCGCGTTAACTACTATCCCGCGGGAATCATTATTTTTTACGGGATAAAAGGTATCCTATGTGTACCGGGGATAGCATAGCTTCCCAACAATGAAATAATTTTTCAAATCGGTTCAGTAGTTTCGGAGCCTATTCATTACAACCAAACAAACAAAGTTTTCCTCTTTATAATATTAGTATAGACAAACTTACTCCTACATAGCTTGCCTTGCCTAGTCGAAGCATTTACAAACGTAGACTTTAGTTATTATTATAATTAATTAAATTATTTATTTATTTATGAAATAATTCCTTCAGGTAGCATTACAGGTTACCAATTCGCGGACTGAGGACCAACTTAGCACTAGGAATAAAATACATTAGGAAGAAGACAAAACACAATGTAGTCGAACTAAAAATACATCAACATCAACCAATAATAATTATGCTTATTATTTAATTTGGGCAAGATATAATTTTATATAATGACATCTAAGCGGTGTTAGCTTAGAGGGTGAACGTCCACCTTCTAAACAAAGGGTGGTAGTTCAAATCCTAGTGCGGGCACGTACCAATGTGTTGCTTGTTAAACATAATTGTAAGCAATTAATTATCATTCGCTTTTCGGTGAAGGAAAGCATTGTGAGGAAACCCAAAAACGGTTAAAAATCACGATTGTTGTATGGGAGCCCCTTTAAATATTTATTTTATCCTGTTTTGAAGTATTTGTTGTTAGAGCGGCAACACCAATACATCATCTGTGAAAATTTCAACTGTCTAACTATCACGGTTAGGAGTTTTGGCGGGAATCCGATAGTGGGACGTTGTTGGTTTTATATTATTTTCTCAAACTTGTGTTTCTTCGAGTGTTAATGTGTAATATTGGTGGAATATTAATCATTGAGTGTTCGTTAACGTGCACGAGTGTAGGCGAATGATATAAACTCAAAAAACGTGTCATTTCGCATTTTTTCCAAAACTCCCAGGAAGTTTCAGTAAAGCATCCACTACTTTACTGAATCGTGACTTTGACGATGTAAATAATTGACTTGACTACTTGACCACGATTGCTTTATTGCTGTGAAATACTTATTATAATAAAAAACTTGACACTGGCTATATGCACAAACCGTGCGAAGCCATTACTAAAACAAAAAAAAAAAAAAACTATCACGGTTCATGAGAAGACGGACAGACGGATGAACAGCGGAGCCTTAGTAATAGGGTCCCGTTTTACCCTATGGGTACGGAACCTTAAAAAAGGGCTCATTTTCAATGAAAACCATTGTTGACCTATTCAATAATCTAAAATAAGTTAGCCCGTATAATCAAAATTAAACCGTTAGCTACGGTTCCTGCATAGACAATGCCCCAAAAAAAAAAACAATTCTCCGAATAGCGGTCGACACCAAAGAGGTTTCCAATGATCAAAGTTTCCAAAACCACGATGGTTTCCCATTAAAAACGTCCTTACATTGTCGCAGACGTGAGAAGTATGCTAAGTGCTGGCTGGAGTCCCGCCATTCCCTTTCGTAGGCAAAACAATGGCATTCCCTTTGCCTACCTATCTTCGGACGATCTGCGGCACGCGTGTGCCTCGTGTTAGTTTTAAAAGAAAAGCATTCGATTTTCAAACGTATTGCTTAGAATAAGGCGCTAGTTATTTTATTCAGTTAGGCACGTCCAGACACTGGCTGGTTGGAACGTGTCGCCGATAGCCAGTTGCTGAAGTTTGGATTTGATTTTAGAAGAACTTCTCTGTGTGTTTTTTTACTTCTTTGCCCATGGTGCTGTTCGCACATTATGCCAGTTTCAAGAAATTTAAATACCTTTTCTTGTTTGCTTGTGATCAATGCAATACAAAGTGATCTATTTGCTATGTCAGTTTTTTTACATGCAAAAAAATGAAAATTCATTGATAGTTTTGGAAAGTCTCAAGTCTCGTAAACTTAAATTTCCATTCACATCGCTTACCCATTACTTATAGTAGGTACATACTCGTTGTAATTAATCTGTGACAAAACATAGGGAAGTACTTAATGCTAACAATTTATAATCTCGAAGACAAAATAAAATAAAAGTTAAAGCACATAAATGTTATTGCCAGGATATGATAAACAATTATCTATTATTATCTCCATTATGTCGGTGGTTTATTCTCGCACAGTCACGGCGAATGTCTAACTGAAAATCTAAACAAAGATGTGCTACAAGCTAGGAACTAAAACATAGAAGCGCTACATGACCAACTTTAGACCTGACCGTGCTGTACAGACAGTATGGGCACTTTAAAACTTACAAAGACAACATAAACGGGTTAATATCGATTAAAAGTGTAATGTGCCCTTCCCCAGGAGTTAATTTCTCTCCATATCACAATGCCAACCGACCTAACCCTATTCCTGCTGTCTGTCTTGTCCATCCAAAGGTTGTCTGGTAGAGATCGCTTTAAGCGTTAAGACAGCCCATTGTACTATTTTAAGTTTGACGTTTCTGTGTTCTGTACATTTTGGTGTCAATAAAGAGTTATCTATCTATCTATTTCATCAAGATAGGTTCAGCTGTTATTTTTTACGCGGTAACCTATTTTCTATTTTAGAACCTAAATTATCTCCTTATATCAAATACCAAAATACATCAAATTTCGTTCAGCCGTTGCAAAGTGAAGACAGAACAAACACACACACAAACTTTCGTATTTATAATAACAGTACGACCTAGTTTCATATATTATAGTGTGTTTCGTATGTTTATAATTTAGCTTTGAAATTGAATGCAAGTCTGTTTAAAATCCACCAACTGCCCCTACTGTATCTCTCTCACTATAATAACAGCAATAAGGCACAGTTACCCTAATAGTGACCCGGGTACCCGTAATGGGGATAATGCCCGATATTCAATAACCATATTCTACGGAGTGTTTACACTTCGCGAAACTATTAGAGTTATTAGCTGCCGGTGGTCTCACGACATCGTGGGGGCCCACTAGATTTATATGGCCCCCAGTGTCACGTTAGGGCCTCAATGTCACGAAGCGGTGTAGGGGCCTATGGGGCCTATGTATTACGATGGGCCCCTTGTATTATTTGGGACCCTTACATCTTAGTGGCCTCCATAATCTCAAGGAGAAAAAAGTTAGTATACTTTACTTAAATCTTAGTACTTCCTTGCTGAGTACCTTCACCTACCACATAATCCAACAAGAAAGCCACATAGTTAACAAGGCGCCATTGTTTCGTTTCGCAATGTTGGTAGTACATGGCAGTGCGCACTGCGCATGTCCCATGACTATTGTCTATGGTGGATGATGGTGGTGCAAGCGAACGCGTAATTAACTTCTTTCAAGTGGCATTGAGTTGTGATTAGTTAAACTGATTAATTTATATTCGAGAATATTTGTAACACATTTTTAAGTTTTTTTTGGTTCTCTTGTGAGAGCCAACGCGAAAAGAATGGGCTGGTGACGCCTTCTTGTATTTTATGCTACCCTGGTACTTCTGGTAGGAATGTTATGTTCGTTCCAAAACACAGTCATACTAGATGGCGCAAGAGATGATGCCTCCTTGCGCCCTATGCTACCCTGGTACTTTACTGATATATTAAGTTCCTTACTGCCTAAAAAATTGGACAGTACCTACAAAATAATAGGGGACTGAATAATAGAACTTATTCCAGAAATCCCCTGCGCATGCGAAAACTGTAGCATAGTCCCCATCAAGGTAGGTCGAGACAACATAATGGCGATTATGACATAAACCTACATTCATACACAAAAACCATCATCCATGTATACGTATTTTCTTTTGTATTTCCGTACGCCGTTTTGTATATCAAAACGTTTCACGGTAGCGCGTAAGCTGCGCGCATCCACGTAATTAGCACTTTCCATTTCAAGTGCATCCACCGGAACCGCTTGTATGTGTGTCTATTTCTAATGTCATACACACTTATTTATTTACATAATATGCCCGTATCTTGTTAGTTGCTACCAGGGGGGCGATTTTTGTCTGTCTGAAGTCATCGGTGATTTATTGATGTCACCAAAATTGCTAATACCAAGGGCCGTATTAATAAATCAAACTTAGCTCTGAGAGCTATCTTCAGTGTGCACTTGCTCTTTCGTTCTAATTAATATAATATACATCTTAAGTTGTAGATTAGGAACAGAAACTTACGTGATCTCTGGCAAATTAATAAATGACACTGAGCGGTTAAGTGCTATCCAATTATGACACAATTGACATATACAAGACAGTATCTAGAAGCCAGTGCTACATCTCAATATCCATTTATTAAATAGCAACGATCTCAAGATGCAGATTACATTTTGAGTGTGGATTAGCTGGTAGCGCACTTGGTAGCGCTATTGAGGTTCATTTATTAATACGGCCCTAAGGCTCCGCTGTCCGGCCGTCTCTCTGTCTCCGTTTGTCACCAGGCTGTATCTCATGAACCGTGATAGTTGGACAGTGGAAATTTTTACAGATGTATTTCTGTTGCCGCTATAACAACAAATACTAAAAGACAGAATAAAATAAATATTTAAGGGGGCTCCCATACAAAAAACGTGATTTTATGCAGATTTTTTATATATAACTAGCAGACACGGCCACGCGTTGCTGTGGCGACTATAAATTGAGATGTACGCTATCCTATCTTTCAAGTTAGACCAAACTGCACACGGTATGCAAATTTGATTAAAATCAGTTAAGTGGTTTAAGAGTCCATCGCGGACAACCAACGTGACCCGTACTTTATATATATTTAGAAAGAAGACAGTACGGAACCCTTCGTGCATGAGTCCGACTCGGACTTGGCCGGTTTTTTTATTCGTTTTTGGTACTCACAGTTTCCGAATTCCTAGTCACAAAGGGTCCAACAAGAGTTAAACAGCTGTCTAAAATTTCTTTCCTTCAAATCGACGTCGAAGACAAGTCTTGCTTAAACTTTTTTGGTAAAAGAGTCCTTGTTAGAGGGGCCAGGGTATAATAATGTTTGTCGTCGTGCCACGCGATTTTAGACTTTGATGCTGTGTCATAAGCGTTTACCATTTCCCGAATGTAATGTGGGAGAACTACCATCTACCACCATCTAGAACGGTAGCCTACTTCTGTTATCGCATCGAGTTCGTTTTACCGTTGCACCAAACGAAGTAGGACGACGGGAAGTGGCGAGTTGGTTTCGGAAGAAAGTTGGATGTGGCATATCTTATCTTATATCTTTAAATGAGCAATTCTTGTATATATATTATATAATATCTGGATGACCGAGCTTTGCTCGGTATTTTTTTTTTTTTTATAAATTGTGTTTTTTGGAAATTATATTAATTACTAATAAAATTATGAAATATGAATAATATTTTTCGATCTAACCGAAAGAATAATAAAAAAATATAAACTGGTTATTTAAAGAAAAAAATCATAAAAAAACACGAATAAAATGATGTTTTCTAAAAATGATTCCTAGCTAGATCGATTTATCACCCCGAAACCCCCTATATACTGAATTTCATGAAAATCGTTGGAGCCGATTCCGAGATTCCAATTATATATATATAAATATATATATATACAAGAATTGCTCATTTTAAGATATAAGATATAGGTACTAAGATATATTTCTGCCTCCTCCATTAGTTTCTGCCCTCTACCGCAGTGGATTCACGACCGTCCGCGCACACCCGATCGTGAACTGGCCCTAGACGAGGTTCGTTACAATACTTGCGCAATGCCGACTCATTAGGTTCACCGACATCATTATATTATGTACAGTCAGAGGGAAAATTAACTGAACTGATCCCAGCTTCAAAGGAGCTTTTGGCGGCCATAGCGGGCTAAAAGGTCCATTCAACTGGGCATTCTCCTCATGGGTGTGTCTGTACAGATCTATACTAATATTATAAAGAGGAAAGGTTTGTTTGTTTGCATTGAATAGGCTCCGAAACTACAGAACCGATTTGAAAAATTCTTTCACTGTTGGGAAGCCACACTATCCCCGGGTGACATGGGCTACTTTTTATCCCGTAAAAGTTAACGGTTCCCGCGGGATAGTAGTTAACGCGGGTGAAACCGCGACGCGCTTCTAGTTACGGTATAAGTTGAATAGCTTATGGTAGCCAGAAAGAGAATCATCATCATCATACACCCGTTTTAAATACTTCAAACTTCTACTTTTAACAGATGAAAGTTGATACAAATTTAAAACTCGACAACTAATATCGAAAATTAACTAAATCACTGCTTCCCGTTCCACTGGCAACAAGTTAGGTGAGATAGTTTTCAAATGCTGTGTAGCCTAAAATGTTAAAATAAAATAACACCGCCTCCCTTCGTTTCTGCCTTAGCCAATACCCCATTTACATTCGCCCCTGCCGCTCCTTCTCTCACTGCTGATAATAATTCCCTCGAGAGAAGGATGTGTTTTTATACAGCCGTCGCTACTACAAGCCACGGGTAGCACTGGCATGGCAGGAGCCTGAGAAGTATCGTGTGTGGTCTCCTATTGTGTGTGAAAGAGACCACAACAGTAAATTTTTATAACATCGTGACGCGGCCGCTGTAAGCGCTATAAATTCGAAGTGAAATCATTTATTTTAAATAGGCAATAAAATCGCACTTTTACAAGTCAAACACTTCAATCTCATTTACAAATTAAAAAAAAAACATAAAAGAAAACAAAATATAATTATTGACTATGGTTTGAGTTTCAAACAGGATGTCTTCCTTTCAAGCACTGGTCCAGGATTCAATCTCGGACAGGATAAGGAAACGCCGTTGACTCTACCAGTGCTTCGGAATACGCCCGTTAGAAGACAGCCTATATATTATAAGCCTTAAATACCCGTCCTGCCAACTTCCCAGCTCACTGCGGCTGAATGTAAACGGGGTAGACTTTAGACTATTCAACACGGGCCTATTAGACACAGGCCTATTAGTCTCTAGCACCAGGAAGCTATAAATAACTGCGAGACCTAGATAGCATCTAACACAACTAAATGAGGCGGCGTAAGGACTAATTTCAGCTTATTAGCGCACCGACACGATGATTTGTAATTAGCATAGAATGGCTTTAACTTTCTACTTGTAGAACAAGGTGCGGTGTTATGAAATGAATTTGAAGTCTATGGATTTTTGTGGGATTTTTTTTTAATGTCGGCTTCGTACGGTATGTGCATTTAGCCAGCGTAAAGTATAAATTGTGGTTACGTAAAACTTTTGTTTTACAAACCAGTTTCTTTTTGTTTATTTGTAAAGATGACAGAATATGTAATGTTTGTATGTTTGTTTGTTACAGGTACGTTGATTTTCTACCGGCAGTATAGCGAGGCGTGAAATCCTTCCTCGCTTATAACGATGCTCGTATGTATTAACCTCAATACTCATGCAGCAAATCTCCTTAAAATCTATGCGTAGTTCCATGATAGCAGGTATGAAAACTATGGTAGGAGGGTTCCGTCAATTTATTTTATGCATTTTTTTTATCATTATCATCAACACCTTTTCGCCTACAGCTCAGCACGGGTCTCCCTTCACTGTCGTGAGGAGGATTAGGTCGTTATCCACAACGGGGTCCTAGTCCTGATTGGTGGATAACATGCCTCTGAAATAATTCTCGGGGATGTTGGTTACCTCACAATGTTTTCCTGCACCGAAAAAGAGCGATAATTACGTATTACGTTGTATCCTACTTAATATTATAAACGCGAAAGTTTGTGAGAATGGATGGATGGATGGATATTTGTTACTCTTTCACGCAAAAACTACCGAAAGGATTTTGATGAATCTTCACAATAATATAGCTCACATATCAGGATAACACATAGGCTACAATTCATAAAGATATATTATTGTATATTATCCAAACGCGGGTGAAACCCCGGGGCGCAGCTAGTAAGAAACACATTGGTACGTCCCCGCACTGGGATTTGAACACGCCACCGCCTGCTAGGCAGGCGGAAGAAAAAAATAACGGTCTTACCACAAAAGCTTTAAACCAGAGTTGAACCGATGAGTCTAAATATTATCTCCACAAATCGACGTCTAACCTTCGCTTTTTCTAACTCAATAACAAATTCACAAGTAAAATAATTAGGTATGCCAGGATTGAGTAAGAAAACGCGAGTGATAGACGTCGATATTGTGGAACGAAATTTTAGAAACATCTGTTTAACTTTGGTCTAAACTTTTGTGGTGAGACGGTAAGATTTCACATAAAAATAAACGAACGATTTTTAGTCTCAGGAATAAATTAATCACACGCAATCTCAAAAAACAAATAACCTTCGTTCAAAAACACAATTTAACAAGTAAGTAATTCGATAGTCATGGTTGGGGTTTTAGTCATGTTAGACGCGATAATTATTTTTTTATCAAGTTGCTTTACTTTTCCCACTGAGGAACCCCAAAACGGTTTGCGATTCACGATTGAGAAATCAGGAAACGGGCAGTTTCGTACGCAATTACGTTCATAATTTACTTCCATTTTTTAAGCACTACCTATTAGGGATTGCAGATAATATGTTACTGGTTATCAGGAGTCAGAGGTTTCCTTTTCAAGTTAGACAGATTCCTATCTATAGGAAAGGAAACTTCCTTTCGATGGAGACAGTAATTTCTTTATCATTTACGTTTTTCTACGCGTGATATTCCTGTAGCATCAGTAGGCGGTGTAGTATGGGGATGATTCGACTGCGAAGCGTCATGCTGCGGGTTCGAAGCACAGGCCAAAGATTGGCGTGAATCACAGGTGTTTGCTATAAGTCTGGTACCATGCCCCTCATAGTTCCTGATACAGGGAATTCTAGAGAATCAGAAACTACTAGGACAAACACAAACAGTCAGAGCAATCTGTGACGCATACATTTATATTTTGTTCTGTGCGAAAATCGCGTCTGCAACCTCTCGCGAACGAAGTCGCGGGCTAAGCTAATGTAAAAACAATTAGAAAAATGTTACCTACGGCTAGTAGAAAATTTTGGAAAACAGCCAGTGACGTCACTAGGTGCCTGCACCGTGACGGCCACGCTCTGATTCCGGTGACTTTGCCGTGTCAGCGCCTTGGGAGGCGGCAAGGGCGCCCCCAGTGTCCATTCCAAGGAGCGTGCAATTTATGTAACTAGCTCGTAAGAAGTTATTAGGTATAATGTAATAGAAAAAAATATTAAAAAAAAACTTTTTCGAAGTTTTGGCGGGAAACGGATGTTGTCTTGTTTCGTTCTCTAATTTATTTTGCAACCTATCATAATTACAAGTTAACCTACACTCGTATACATAAGTAGGTACCCGAAGAAACATAGTTCGAGAAAGTAAATCACATTTTCGGATTCCTTCCAAACCTCCGTCCAATAACTTCTACTTGAAAACAGAGAGCGTTGCTGTGGATAAAAATATGTCAAAACAAATATAAATGTCAATGTCAAAATGACAACACTATTGTTTAAAACGACTTGTGCTCCGGTTTCAACTGCGATTCCCGACATAAAATAACATTACTTTATCTATCTACGTAGTAGCCACTAGCCAGTGTAGACATTTGGTAGGTTAAAAGCAAAATAATATCAAAAACGTAGGTATTAAACATTTTAAAATCCTAAAACGACTTGTTTGATTTCCTTCCTCAATGCCAAGTCGTACTCTATCAATATTCCGCGTGCACATAACTACTGCATTCCAATACATTGAATAACGTAAACCGCAGCTTGCAAGTATGCGTAACCACAGTAACATATGCCTTATAAATACCTACACACGTTGATGTAGATATGTTTTTTTTTAAATTTAGGCTTCGCACGATTTGTGCATTTAATTTTATCAAGTATAAAATATTTCGAGTTTCACTTATTTTTACAATATGAAAGTGGCAAACCTCGTGGTCAGGTATTTACAGTAAAAGTCACAATTCAGTAAAATGGTGGATGCTTTACTGAAACTTCCTGGCAGTTTTTGAAAAATGCGAAATTACGCTTTTTGGGGTATATGTATATCATTTGCACACACTCCTGCAGGTTACCGAACACTCAATGACTAATATTCCACCAATATTACACATTAACAATCGAAGAAACAAATTTGAGAAAAAAATACAAAACCAACAACGTCTCACTATCGGATTTCCGCCAAAACACTAGGTACTTCTAATTCGTTTGTGTCACAATGTACACTCAGTCGAGGCCCAACTGTAGTCCCAAGCGCTACCTTTTATTAATCTGCTCGCCATGTCGTCGTAGACTATATCTTTACTGTACAACCGGCCACAAAATAAACTAAACTGAAAGTTGAAAAGAAGAAGCATTTTCCTATCCTGATAAAGCAAAATTATGTTGCGCGCATAAAATGAATCGGTATGTTACGACTTTTTCCGCCTTACCACGAAAATTATAAACAGATGTTTCTAAAATTTCGTTCCACAAAATCGACGGCTATCACTCTCGTTGTCTTACTCAAACTTGACATTCCTTATTTTTTTTACTTGTGAATTTGTTATTGAGTTAGAAAAAGCGAGGGTTAGATGTCGATTTGTGGATAAAATACGAGTATTAAGGCTCATCAGTTCAACTCTAGTTTAAATCTTTTGTGGTAATGCCGTTGCAGCTTTTATGATGTCAACTGTACCTGAGTACATTACATAATCGAAAATTTTCCCACATAAAGTCCTACTTTTTCTCTAATAAGTCGCATTATCGTCAATTTACTTGAGTTACGTGTCGCCGGAAGATTTACTTAGCGGTGCCATATAAAGAGCATACTACATTCTGTTGGAATAAGGTTTGTACTATGTCGCAGTAAAAAAATGAAGCCTTTTTCTTCATCATCGATTAAATTTTGGACCGAGTAATTTTGACTTAGTTCTTAGATTTATTATCCCACCGCATCGGTTTGACAGTTTTGTCCTTTTTCCCAGTGAAAAAATACCAAATTTTTCTTCAATAATAGACGAAATTTAGAACGATGTTACTTTGACCAAGTCCAAAGGATTAATGCTTCATTCGGTTCACAGTTTTGTAATTTGTTTCAGTGAAAACGTAGACATATTTCCTTAGAGATTTACTACATGTATATCGATGCATTTCCTCGACTATTCCACGTTTTTCAGTGTAATTGTAATGTATGTAAAAATTGTTATTTGAAAGATAAAATGAAATCGCGAATTAAAAATACTACGTTTTTAATGCTCAAAACAAACTCTATTCTGCGATAAGAAAGATTCATCATTGTATATAATTTGTTATCTTAAGTTAGATAAGATTTAGCACACCCACATCCGTGTGTTTTCACCATAGGAAGCAAGGCGTAATAATTTAATTGCTAATGCCACGTGTGAACACCATTGTATGTTTCCTAGTGTCACTTTCCATGGCTGTTGGTGAAACTTTCAATGGTGGAATATCAAAAAATAAACTCTAATCAAATGCAAAAAAACACAAAAAAAAATACACCCGAACTGAGAACCTCCTCCTTTTTGGAAGTCGGTTAAAAATAGATAATCTTCTCTAACTAAACCTTGTGTTCCTGTGTTATGTTTTATTAACCTTTGAGAGGACATAATAATGCCAAGCTAAACTTTATAACAATTTACAGAACTTTTTCAGCGATAAAGCGAGTCTCGTGATCAAATAAAAAATGTAGATCAAATATAGAAAAAAATATATATTACCTAGGAAAAGTATTAACAAAACCAAAAATTAAAATAATGATGATTGATTATAATATTCCCTTTTCAGCCAAAACCTACATACGACCAGGTTTCCTTTTTCTGAAGTTGAACCTCAAGTTGCCAGTGAAGTTTCATTTTGTCAGACATTTATTGAGATGTTGATGGGAGGTTTCCCCTTTCCCCATAAGAAACAGAAGTATGTAGTCGCACAGTGCTCAACGTGTGAACTGTGAATGCTTCATGTGTTCCTGGTACACTCGACGACACAAGCAGACTCCTGTTTAGCCCAATAAATTTGCATTGCAAATCGGTAGGCAGCGAAGCTAGCATTTTCCCCTCCATTAAAATCGTTCAGGTTGTTTATAAACTTGTATTATTAGGTATTAATGTAGTTAAACTAAAAAAACGGGTCTAATTCGTGCACAAACTAAGTAATAACAAAATATAAATGTTTGACATATCTCAACGTTTCGGCCGAGCTACATCGACCGTGCGTGACCGACGAGGAAACATCCCCGTAGACCCGCTTTTAGCTAGTTAATATTGTTTTCTTTCATTCATGAATATCAGCTCTTTTCAATGTTTTGTCCGATTCCAACAAAAAAAAGTACCTACATGCTGAACATGTCAGAAATTTCCATTCAGTATTGGAAAAAATTAAAAATAACACAAGAGAATTTCGTCGCCGAGTGTACCTGCATGCACTTTCCATGGCAGACACTTTCAATTGTAAACGGAAAAACTCGTCACGGCCAATGGGGTACGTTTTTCTTTCTTGATTGGCTCACGGAATCTACGACAAGTGTCTTTACTACGAGTATAAGTAGTAAATAAAAGAGGTAAAGTTTGTGAGTTTGTAGGAAGAAATACTGGTGATTTGATAACACCAAAATAACCGATCTTCTTTGGATTACTGCGTAGAGTGGAACGCAATCATGGTCTAAGTCTGTGGCGAAAGATGAAAAATATTTGTATATTGATAGCAAAGTATGAGACACGAAAATGCAATCTTTTTACAGTGATAATATTATTACTGATGATATCGATATCACAGATGTATTTCTTGACACTGGCTGAGTGCACAAACCGTGCGAAGCCATAACTAAAACAAAAAACAACAAAGTATGAAGCTACATTATCTCAGAGTGCAGTAAGCTATGTTCTGTCCCGGGAAAATGCTTCCACGACCGAAACCATGCGGTGGAGCTAGTCACAGTATAAAGTTTCAATAATGCAAGATGATGAATGGTTGTGAGACCATGATTGTTGTCATTCTGATCTTCGAATCAGAACTTGAGAAAGCAAACGGAATCATTGAAGATTGATGCTGCGGAGGTACCTCTAGAGCGGCATTCTAATTCAACGTGCTCTATGATTCTCAAATATCGAAAATAAATAAAAACGTAAGCTCGAAATCAGCTGACCGAAAAAACTAAGCTTGAGCTTCCAATGAAGGCAAGCATAGTTAGTAAAACCGGTCTGTTAATAAACGTTAATAAACTGATAATAAACGGAAGGGTTCCGTATGTACCATTATTTAGAAAAACTTCATAAAAATCAAGTTTGTTTTATGGGAGCCTCCTTAATACTAAAAAACAGAATAAAATAAACTTTATTCTGTTTTTTAGTATTTGTTTTTATAGCGGCAACAGAAATACCTACTTCATCTGTGAAAATTTCAACTGCCTAACTATCGCGGTTCATGAGATACAGCCTCGTGACAGACGGACGGACGGACAGCGGAGCTTTAGTAATTGGGTTCCCATTTTACCCTTTGGGCACGGAACCCTAAAAACCTTGGTGGTTAGACCAGTTTCTGGAAGAAAATCCGTCGTCAAACCCCTATCGGGCTGTTCCGGCAGTGTTACTTGAGATGCACTCATTCTAGCTTGAGCATATTTACCACCTTTGACTTAAATATGAAGAAATTCATCTGCGTAGAATTCGTTCTCCAAAGAGAAAAGTTTCTTCGGCTATGCTAGGCTGTTTAGCCCAAGGATATTGACGGAAGTTGAGGGATTAGCCAAAGGTAATCTGTCTCCATGGAAGCGGATTTTGCTAGGTATTCAGTCACCGCTCCAGTTAGCGGCGGACGGCGCAAACTTGACATAACTGCCTTGAACTGCGCTCCACCTTTCACTGTGCGTTTTGAATATTTTGTTAGTTAATGTCGCAGTTAGACGATCAGCGTTATATCGTTGTTTCTGAACCGAATAACAACAAATATGTTGTTGGCTTTGTATCATCAGTGGAGTTTTTAATGTATGCTATCGCAAAGGTATTTTCAGTGCCTTTGTTTGTATGGATGCTTCAACCATGAAATGTGTTGTTAAGATTGAAATTATGGTGAACTGGTGTCAGAATTAGCGTAAAATAATCAAGTCAATCTATACCTATACTTAGATTATACCATCTCAGACGATATCGTATCAAAAATTTGCTGATATTGTTCTATTAAATCATAGAGTTCTTATGCTAAACCATACATTAAGTAACATTCATTGAATATACTGTATAAACCTGCTTTCGGCGACATCATAGCTTCCCATCAGGTGAGATCGTGATCAAAATGCAACCTAACAACGAATAAATAGAATGGGTGATCACGGATAAGTCGGAACTTCGGAAGAGCAAAGAAATGGTATTCCATTTTTTTACAGACTTCTTCAAGCTTCTTACTAATATCGATACACAGAAGATAATCGCTCTGGTTGCAGTATCATAATATAAAGTTGATTGACGCCTAAGCATGGCAGTTAGTAAAAAATACTGACACTGCAGCTCGCTATTTAGTTGGCCGAGAAACGACAAAAACTAGTCGTGAGCTGGGATTTCTACAAAAAGGGGTTACAACAACAATTTCCCATCGTACCGTCAACAAAAAATGACCGTGTAAACGAACCATTAGCACATAATACTTACGAGCATTAGTTCACCATGGTTCACTAATCGATAATTACCTTCTACTTGTTATTTCTTACAAGTTTGTATTGTTGTTAACTGTTGGCTAATTAACTGATTTAGTAATTGCTAGGGCCATACTAATTAACTAATAAGCTATACTTACTAATTCACCATAGTACTGCACAGTTAACCTTAATAATCAGTACTGCCACTTGACTGTCCATGCAATACTTACCATACAAGATTCTGGGAAAGTGCAGCGCTTACCATCTCGAGTGTGATCTGCTCGTATCATCACTAAACTGTGTCAGTGAGTCAAAACGGATTTTCATATTGAGATCAAGGAAAAACATTGAGGGCAAACAACACTTTTGAATCTAGACTACCAGGCAACCATAAGTGCTTAGGAGCTTACACGAGTTTACAATTAGCCGTTGTCAGGTGACAAGCGGAGAAACACTGCGCGAATACCAGGGCGACAGAGGTCGCTGAAAGTTTTGTATGGGCTACATGCATTTTGTGCATTGTCCGAAAGTACAGAGAAACAAACCCAATGGGTGAAAATGGGATCTTCGATTTTTTCGTCTTATTGTGGCTCGTGTCAATACGAACTTGGAGAAAGAAAGTGAACGATAAGAGAATTTATAGCAACCAGAACATGCTGCTGGCCTGGTTTATTACATCCTCAACACATCTCACGAAGTTCCTCGGTTATAATAGTCCTAAGCAAAAGTGGCAAGAATTACCTAATCCATCTCTCTTGCTCGGTTGTATTAGTTTCTGTTAATTTTGTGTAAGTAGTGTTGTAGCGAGTGACTTCATATTATTATTATAGGTGCTTGAAAATTTGCTAATGCGCCGTTTTGCGACCTTCTAAACGCACCGCTCGCCATAATTTGTGGACAAAACTTGGCATTATTTTTCGAACCTAACTAAAACTTGACGGATATTGATGAATCTATTTGCGTCCGGAAATGTTTCAGGAAATGTGTTGACTCAGTGTTTACTACGTTGCCCCTAAAAAGAAAAAGAAAACAAGTGTTTACTACGTTTTACGCCTACCTATCTGTCAATTGAAGAAAACTTATTCAATGATTAGTTACAGGCTCAGATTAGTACAGCAAGCAACGCTGTTTAATGCATGTACTAGTATGCCCCTTTCTGGTACATACGCTTGTGTCAAGTCTATTTCTGATACTACGTCTATGGTTACAAGACACACCAGTGACAGGTACACAGCTACACGCGTCATAATTTACCTACAGCTGTCACGCATTCGTGTCAAACAAAAGACGACACTTGTCATAAAAGCCCACTGGTATTTCCACTACACATAAACGAGTTCACTCTCGAGGCATAAATCAATATTTTACATAATCCACTGATATCCATCAGTGCAAAACAATAGTGGCAAGAGCGTGGGTGCGCTTCGCAACCAGCTGCTAATTCTTATGTAACGGACTGTACGGTTGCCATATCATATTCGGCGGTTTTACCCGGATTGCAGATTTTAGGGTTGCCATTTTCGACTCGGCGGATCTATTATAATTATATTTGTTTTAGTACTAAGGACGCATCTGTTTTTTTTTTTTATTTTTTTTTTCTGGGTTTTTAAAAGTTTAGAAATCAATGTCTTTACCTTTTACCGAGTCAAAATTAAATAGGTTACAATAGTTAAAATCCTGATTAGGAGGCAATTAGTTTATTTATTATACAAGTCAGACAAAAATGGTTTAATTGCCTGATGTTGTGAGATCCATTCTCTTGTATCATCCATATTCTATGCTTATGAGTTCATTCCGTGTGGCAACCCTACGTATTACAGTGAAGGGAAGCGAACAAATGAATTCCATTTAAGGTGCAATGATGTCAAAGGGGTCAAGCTTTCGCCGTTATGAGCGAGTTCCAAAATGCTATAGTTCGAGTAAAATATTATGTTAATCAAATGAATTAAATCTCTTTCAAGCTATTTTAGCTTCTGTTGTAATCTAGTGCGCTATTTCAACACAATGCATCGTTTCTATTTATTTAGGTGACAGTTATCTAAATCTAGAGTTAAAGGTTATGTTGAGGTTAAGAGTATATTGCTTTAACGTGGGACGCAGACCTTCTGTTAGAGAGAGAGAGAGAGAGAGAGAGTGATAGTGATAGGATGAGCTATGTTTTAGAGCGGGATGACAGATGCACATAGTCATGTCTTCAGAGTTTTCATAGTCACTGGTTTGGAGGGAAGACGAAATCTATACAAATACAACCTTTTTTTTTTTACCTGGTGTTGCCGTTTTGGGAGCGTAGATGTGTATAGGAAAACAACTTCGTCCGATATGCAATACACTTACAAATCAGACAAATATTTGTCTCTACGCCTTATCAAGTCAACAATTCGATAAAAATTCAAAGTAAATATTTTTATTACAGTTCTGTAACAAGCATGCAAATAGGATCAATCGCTCTAAACATTATATAAACACTATCGCAATGATTGAGGAGTAGATAAGCGGAGACTAAGCGGTCCGTCCACCATTTTGCAGTGCGTGGTAGGTACTGTCGGCATCAAAAGTAGCTTAACATCTCCGTATCTTAAATTTAATATACATACACCTTAAAAATATACATATTGCGTATCTACAATTGAACGGCCTTTAAAGTAGTTGAACATCTCCGTATCTTAAATTTAATATACACCCTAAAAATGTACAGTTTGCGTATCTACAATGGAATTGGAAACTAAAACATGTTAAGCTACTTTTGATGCCGACCGTACCTCAATAATGCTCGCGATGAGCCGCCCCGTGCCCACGTGGCCCGGATGTCTAACCATAACATGCTCTCAATTTGCTCATATTAGGACTATCAATATCTGGATGACCGAGCTTTGCTCGGTATATTATTTTTTTTATAAATTGTGTTTTTTGGAAATTATATTTAAGTACGAATTACTAATAAAATGATGAAATATGAATAATATTTTTCGATCTTACCGATAGAATAATAAAAAAATATGAACTGTTATTTAAAGAAAAAAATCATTAAAACAAAAATTTATGACATTTTCTAAAAATACTTCCTAGCTAGATCGATTTATCGCCCCCGAAACCACAAGCATAAGATATTCCAAGAAATACACAATTCTCTTTGAAATACAGGATTAAAGTAATAATGGGATTTAGGAAGTACCTGAAACCAAGCTGAGAACAGAGTATGCTCTCACTCAACCTTTGAGGCCTATCCATTATGCATGGGCCTGACATAATAATATAGTCATCGTCAACGGCCGAAATCGTTCTTTAAACAACGCGGTAATTGTCCCGATGATGTATCGCCATAAATTTGACTGGCCACTCTATCGTCATTATCAACAGCCAAATAAAAAAAAAAAAAAAACAAGTGAACATAAAAAATAGGGATATTCAACGGCAATGCCAATGCCATATCCCGATTATGTGGCTACACTTACGGCGATCTTCAAATGACGTCAAACAACGGGATAATCAATGGGATAAGTATAAGTACGCGTGCCCCCAGCATTATATAATTCCTCAAAGCTCTCAACTGAATCTCGCAGTCCATTCGCACTGCAACGCGTCATAAATCACGCATGTGCAACATCGATAAATTTTAATATTACAGTAGGTAGATAACTAAATATGATACCATCAACCCATACAATGAAACAACAACATAATCACAGCATCTAATCAAATAACCCAATAAACTTTACGCCACAGTAAAGGGAAACCGTCAGCCATGCTCGCCGCGTGTCAAATTGCGCGATGAATCGGCGCGTGCGCAGTTGTGTAATAATACGTACGCACCGTTACATGTTTACATTACACTGCACGTTATGCGTTATACGCAACGTTATATATTTTATGATGTTATACATTGAGAAGGAAATAAGAAGATAGGAGCCTCACTTATAGAAGAACTTCTGTTTCTGACTAAGGTTGGAGAGTTTACTCCCAAAAAGACACATTACGAAGAACGTCTCATTCTCAAAGGGTTCCAATTAGCAGAATATCTCATTCGCCAACGTCCATAAGTTAGGTAGGGGCGGGACGTACAGTCGGAAGACATGGAACCCCCTTTTATTCTGATCCGGTCACAGATTTTATTTCCCCTCCTCCCTCCTTGCCGCCAAAATGTAAAAAAAATGATAGAAAAAAATTAAAACCAAACCAAACAGAAAAACACTGAAAAGATAAAAACACTGCCATACATTGAAATTAAATCAATTAATTAATATTATTACGCGTTACCCACAGATCAATTATTATTTAGTCGGTGCTAAGCCTCCTCCTATTTTTGAAGTTGGTTAAAAGGTTAAGTAGGGTAGTGGCACCAAAAGATGACTGACCCCCATTAGATGAACGATCGACCGAAAAACAGGAAAATATAAAATACTACGCCACATACGCATGGTGGATATTTTTATCCGTATCTCGCAACATTTTTTCTATCTAGTGCCTTAAACAGATCTACAGTGACGGCTCAGATGAGCCCACGGTAATTTTTTACGTGAGTGGTGTCCACCAAAAGTTACGTTTCTATGAAAACCTACTTAAGAAAGGTGACCTCCAATTTAAGAATTTTTTCAGTTTAATTAAATAAATTAAGGATGGATCTGAGTTTTGTTGGTTGAAATGAAATCTTCATCTACTCAGCTTTGATTTTGTTGATACTTATTAACATTATTAGCCGTATTTTTCGAGATATTTACCGTTCAAGTAATGGTTCAAATTTAGTTTGCTTGATCCATTAAGTGACCGGTGGTCATCTTCTGGAGAAAAGGCATCTTTTTACAAGCATCGTAAATCCTAAACTTGACTCTATAGACAAAAACAAAATCACTCAAATTAATTTTGTTTAATGTATAAAGTTATTTACCAAAAGTTGAACGCATGTTTTCAGTGTTAAATGCTATTTTAAGAGCTTTATTTTAGTATGAAATCCTTTAACATTCAGCTTTAGGTTCCATGCCCAAAATTTGAACTAAGAAATACATAAAAATGTTATTAGTTCATTTTATGGTATACTAGTATCCAAAAAATGAACCATTTGAATTATTATAGTTAAGATTTTAGGTCTTGTTTTTCGCAATGAAGCAATAGGTTTAAGTTTCTTCGAGATTTCTAATTCTTTCTTCTGAGAAGCCACCTACACTGCAAAAAATAAAAAATTATCATTACGGAGTACTCTCGAAGAAACCTAAAAATGTTTTAGTTATTATTTACATTCTTCTAAATGAATAGTAAAAATAATTTATTAACACTGCTACTATTTTATTCTTCAATTTCATTATAATTCATTCCATAAATACTCCCAAAATATTAGTTCAGCTATTGGGTACAAAATGTTCATAATTAAGGCACAGCGTTCAACTATTGGGATAAAACGCTATTTTTTTCACACAATGATTTTTTATAAAATTCCTGGAAGATATAGAAAGTATTTTGATTCATTCAATAATACCTGAGGATATACTGACTCTTATAAAAATACCAGGAAACGTCAATGTAACGAGATAACTGAGTAAAAGTAGTTCAAAGTTGACAAAAACGCTTAAACGTTCATTTATTGGTTCCACTACCCTACCTGATTTAAATCAATCTTGGCGACATCTAGGTCAAACAAGAACACAGAGGTACCTAACCACAATTCCTAAGTCGTATGCAGTAATTAATTAATTAATACATAAAGGTACTTCGTTACAGATTACCCCGTTTACATAACATTTCATTGCTTCACCACACAATATTATATGGTAATAACACATACACCAGTCTCACAGTGCAATAACAACACACAGATAGTGTCTCCATCAAGTATAGAGTTAAGTGGCTGCATTTTGTTTAAGGCGACGTGGCACTCAGTTTCAGGCTTTTGAAGCTAAGGAAACCTATTAAAATATAAGATTTATGAGTAAAAAAAAATATTTTATTAAAATTGAACGTATTATTTTTAGTTAATCAGAGACAAAAACGTGATATCGAATGATTGGCTCGATAAAAAAAAATGGCAAAGATGACACTACTTCGCATCTGACTTTATCTCCTGCTAAGAGATTCCATCACGAAACCACGTGAAAGTTGTACCAATAAACGGGGATTTTTATATAGGAGTGGGGATCAGAATATTTGTTCTAAATTCGTTACCACTTTTTTCCTATAAATAAAAACATACAAAATCTAGGAGTTGTAGCGCTCGCGGCCATCCGCCAGTACTCGCTCAGGCGTCTCGAAGGGAGGACGTATCGCCGTTTGCTCCAAAAATACTTCACCCCCGCATTTGCCTGTGCCATGAATTATGACCTATATGTAGCTACCAGTATACGGTTGTGTACGCCCACTGGCCAATCACGGTCACTTAGAACGGTCGAGCATCTCTTTCATTTAGACTGTATAACAATTTCGCGTGACTATGCTGTGTCTAAATGGCCCAGGGGTACGGACGCGACTCTCCTGTGCCGCGTAGGCCAGAGTTCGAACCCCACAGCGGCCGAACTTTTTGCATGCGTTGATTTGCGTTTTTTGAAGTTTATCACATAAAAAAACAAACACGTATAATTAATTATTATATTTACTATTAAATATTATTATAATGCTATATTACTATACTATTATATGATTATGTAATATTATATAGTATTATAATAATTACCTTGATGAAACGAAGTTCACCGAAGAGAACTGGTGCTTATTATTTTTAACCGACTTCAAAAAGGAGGAGGTTCTCAATTCGACTGTATTTTTTTTTATGTTTATTACCTCATAACTTTCGACTGAGTGAACCGATTTTAATGACTATTTTTTATTTGAAAGGGCATTATATTATATACTTTTCAAGTGGTCCCATATACATTTTATCAAATTTTTTTTCTCAGCAGTTTGGTTTTTAAATCACAATAACTGGAAATATTATAGTATTCTTATTGAAGTAGGTTCTTTTTTGTTAAAATTTTACTTGTTAATCTGTGTATGATACTTTTTATAATAATAAGACAATTTCATATTCACTAATAAATAGTTATGATTTATTTGTCATTTATTTATTAAAGGTTACCTTATGTATTTTCCATCATAACCATAACCTACTTTATGTATTTTCAATCAGTTAAAATAACATTACAACTCAAAATTACACAAGTCAATTAATTCTGGCACGCTTGTTTATTCCCAACGACCACCACCGATGAATTGCCACCAGTGGTGGCGTTAGAACAAGAATATTTTTTCCCAACCGCCCCCAGTGGTGGTAGTTGGAATTAATTATATCCAACGAGCTCCACAAACTGCCACCACTGGTGGTGGTTAGGACAAAATCATAATTTGATTGCCCATCCGCCTTCAATAGTAGTGGACGGCACATGAAAATAATTAGACTAATGAGGTATTGTTAGAAGCGTCTCCATCGTCCGATACGTCCACTGGTGCCATGTTGGGTGGGTATCAAATGAAAGGATGAATTAAGCAATATTATATATTTGGTTAGCTACCTATTGCTCGCAGCTTTGCTTGCATGCACATATTAAATAGGATCAAATTCCTCACGCGCAGATGTCAGCGAAACCATATTTTTTATAACATATTTTTTCTCCAGATGTACCCAAACATACTTTATCACGTCATACCGGTCAAACACATACCCCTCCGTTGGTCACGCCGTAGTCGGGGAAAAAGCTGTGACAATTACATAATATTGTTTATAGCACAGTGCAACCTCAATCCGCACTTAGGTCACGCTTTGCGCTGTTCAAAGTAGCATAATATTCTTTAACGGCGTGGAGTTCCCTAACTTCACGCCGTTTAAGAATATACCCAGTGTAGTGAGTGTAGGCTGAACCACATCTAATTAGTCCGTTTTTACACCACTCACTGATTCATATAGTAAACAAGAGAAGATACATTTAATCCGTAATGTGTGAACGAAACGTCAATGTCTTGTTTGTGGTGCCAGAATTCTGTATGTTTGCATTTTGTTTTTTCGTCGGGAAAAATGGATTATTACGTGAAAACGCTATAACTAAATTAGAAACACATTTATACCGTACACTGTAACTGTTTTATAAAATTTTCTATCCGATCATACAATTATTGTGTGGCGGCAACACTGCCGCCCACTTTTGGTCTTACACCCTGGCAACTCTCTAGCCACTGACAATACCGGCCGGTGTTTCGCTCCGGTACGATTTTTGTATTTGCTTTGTATATTATAATCGTGTGGAATAATACATGAAAGTGAAGGTGATAAATGGAAGTTTAATTATATCCCATCGCCCTCCACAATTGTATCATAAAAATACTTACTTGATATAGAAATTATGCGTTATACGGCAAAAAACGGAAACCTTATGGATTTGTCATGTCTGTCTGTCACATTTTTCCAAAATTATAAGAACTATACTACTATCTAAATTTATACTAACAAAAGTTTGGGGGTTCCCCATACCTAAAACTGAAAATCAATTTATTTTTTCAGCAGCCCTTTTGCATGAAATAATCTATGGATAGGTCTTAAAAAATATATTGAGATTTCTATTTTTTATAAACTTAATAGTTTGCGAGAGAGACACAACCAAAGTGGTGAAATGTGTCGTCATCATCAAAAAATTGATAAAACAAAAAAAAAATAATTATATGATGTACATTACCATGCAAACTTCCACCGAAAATTGGTTTGAACAAGATCTATATTATAGTAAGTAGTTTTGGTAATACGTCATAGATCGTAAAAAATACACTATTATTAAAACATCGATCTATCGATTCTATACTGTTAGTCTGTAGTAATTCAGTAGATGAATGAAGTAAGTCTATTAAATGTACGGCGTTTAGCACCCTTACTTTTTACTTACCCTTACTTTACTTCGCTCGGGCGCTAACTTCACGCCGTGTATTAATATACTACTTAGACCACTCCTATCGTAATAGACTATAAAAAATGACAAAAACAGGACTGAAGCAAAATTCTAAAACATTTCCTTTCTTCAGTGGTAGTTGATAGCACTAAACATTATGATTGTGTCTTAACCTCCACCAGTGGTGGCAGTTTTAGTGGGGGTCGTTGGAAATAATCATTTTTTCATGTCCCGACTAGAGAATGCAAAACCGGAGCAATATAAAACCCGTTTTTTTTCGGTTTTATATAAATACGATTTTGAAAAAAATCACTGGAGGGAACAGTTACTGTGGATTTCCACATTTTACACAAGAAAACCAAATTAACCGAATAATTGAAAAAACCGGTTTAGTGAAAAATAAAAATCGAGTTTATTTGTATGCTTGAAATAACCGAAAACCCGGTTTGCTGATATCGGTTAAAACCGGTTTGCATTCTCTAGTACCGACCACCACCACTGAGAGCGGTTGGGCAAACAATTTATGATTTAGTCCTAACCACCACCAGTGGTGACAGTATGTGGAGGTCGTTGGAAATAAATATGTTATATATTATCTCAACCACCACCACCGGGGGAGGTACGGCAAACCATTTATATAATGTGGTCCTAACCACCACCAGTGGTGGCAATTTTTGGGGCTCGCTGGAAATAATTACTTCCAATTACCACCACTGGTGGCGATTGGCCAAAAAAATATTATTTTTTGTGATGATCAGCTCGCTCCATAATTTTTACCATACAAATACCTACCTACCTACCTGTACATTATTCTCATTTCGTGCTCTTCGCGGACGCAGGAGATAAGTCACAGGTTTTATGATTACAAACTTGAATGCTTTTACATAAAGTGCAATTTCTATTACAACTATAGTACAGAGTTCATGACATTTTTACATTGTTTTGTCGTACGGAAATTCGCCATAGTCTCAGTGTTAAGTTTTAATTTGAATAATACACAATACAGGGAAATTCTCTGTAGATTTAGAAGGGAGTAATTCCTTCGTTTACCTTAGTATACCTACTTTAGTTAAGTTTATTAATTTAGATATCGACTTAATTATTATGTTTGTTTTGTGTTGTTATCGCAATAAATTACGTAATATCCAAAAACTAAGTGCAAAAAGTTTGCCAGTAGGCGGATTAGAACCCACGCCATGCCACCCGTCATCACACAAGCGTGGTGCGGGACCGCTCGACCATTCTAACTTACGTCGATGAGGCGAAATTGTCAATCCGTCGGAACTAGTAGAACACAGGCAAGTGTGAGGGAAACATTTTTACGGAGCAAACGAGCCGCGTTCGAATAGCGCCACGTTTCTGCGGGCCGCGATTATACGCGCTCGGCATTTGCGGGGACGGAGGTTACGCTTAAATACCTAACCACCTTAGTACAACCTGGCCTTAACATACATTGACACACCTTCGCGTAGGCAGAACTGATTCACCGCGCAAACATGTGGAATGTCTGTACGACCTAATATTGCTTGTTCTGTGTTAGCTTGCGGCTTTGAATTGAACACGTGTTTTGAAAAACTATTCCAACTTTGCTTGAACAATAGAAGTTAAAAGAATAAGATGATAAAACCAGACAAGTGCGAGTCGGACTCGCGTATGTATGTCGTGTATCATACTACAATCTCAATTATTTATAGTAGCAATAACGAAAACCTTAGCCACAGCAACGCGTGGCCGTGTCTGCTAGTTACCTATAAAAACGGCAATAAACATGCTTGTTGTATGGGAGCCCCTTTAAATATTTGTTTTACTCTGTTTTTTTGTATTTATTGTTGTAGTGGCAACAGAAATACATCGTCTGTGAAAATTTCAACTGTCTAACTATCACGGTTCATGAGATACAGCCTGGTGACAGACGGACTGACAACGGAGCCTTAGTAGTAGGGTTCCGTTTGACCCTTTGGGCACACACCCCTAAAAATGATCCAGATAAGTTTTTCTCATCCTTCCAGACAAATGTTTCATTTGAGACCGCCTCATCAATTAACATCAGACAATAAAAACCTGGATATTAAGTACTTACCTATTACATAATGTGTAATGCTTCGTTAATCAATAACTGTTGGACTGGACAACTCTCTGATCAGAGATTAGACAATTTAATTACCAGATGGGGCAGTAGATAAAAGGTGCCTAATAAATATTTAAAGTTAGGCCAGTATGCTAATCATGTGTTGAGACGTGTTATTAAATTATTTTAATTCTAGTGCCTACTTAGTTATCAGCTGCTACCTACGTTTGTCTATGTAATTAGTGTCAATAAAATAGTTCTTACAGCGCAACCTTTCGTACATAATTAGGCTAGACTGAAATTATTATCTTTGTTGAAACTTGAGCACCAGATAACGTTTATCATTATTAATGTATTATACACTATTTCATTGGCATGAAAAGTATTATTTTGCAATAAAATAAATCCCTACTTTCCGAGTAGTTTATTTACAATATTAAAATGTATTTTGCATTAATAAACTATATCCGTTTAATGTAAAATGACGTTGTGTGGTTAGGTAACCATTATTACAAGCACACGCAATTTATCATCTGTATAGATTTGTCTAATCTATGACAAATATCAGACTTACCGTGCGTAAATAAGTTACAGCCTATTAGAATCTGATGCGATGTTACATATTTGATGGTTACACAAATGTTACATCTGTGATATAAGTAGGTATATGTATGTGAGGACACATAATATAATCATGTGAGGGTGAGTGTCTGTGTATCTGTTAGTAAAGCTGGTACTACGTAGGTATATTATTATAGCCCAGAAAACGTAAACTTATCATATAAATTCGAAAACGGGACGTTGTTGATTTTGTGTCTTATTATCAAAGTAGTATTTCTTCGTGTGTTATAATCTCTAGATATAATTAGTGGAATAGAGTGAGCAAATGTTAGAAACACGAAAACCGTGTCACTACGGGATCTTTTATTTTCTTATGTAAGAAAAACGTACCTAGCCTCACACTAGGATCTTTCCAGTAGGTATCGTGGATACCGTTTACAGACATATAATTTCACATGCACATAGCACCCAGACCAGAAACAAATATCTGTGGATCACACTAGCAATATTAGTATAGATATAGATAGTATAAATTATTATAACTGTAGCTACTGGTATTGCCATAACCCAACTTCAGGAAGCAAATCTCCGAAACATAAATCTCGTCGAAGAATGCACCCAGTTAGTTAACCTTTGAGATATTATGCTCGTGTTACGAAAAAGGCGAGGTACGGCACTTTATCCATGGGCACTAGATACTGAAGACAGTGGATCTCTAACTTTACCCCAGACGCCCCCTCTGCTCTCACATTTGGAGTTGACATGATTCGCCGTTGATGGATACGCCATGGAGGATATTATTATGATTTATCACCATTAATTAGGTACAATCCAATGTGTCTGGTCTCCTATCTAGAATTATTATAACTATTCTGTGTTTTAGGAATCAGGGACCTGTAGGATCACTAATCCCTTTTCCAAAAAATGTTCTACAACTGCTCAACGCGTACTTTGAATCGGAAGCTCGGAACGATGCTCCTGGTTTCAAGCCCGGTAGCATCGGCTTACAAAACATATTAACGGCGGTGCTTACTACCACATGCAGTTGGATAACCACGCCTACGAACTTACTAGGCTTAGGAGTGTCTTAGAGTAATACGTTCAGTGCCATAACAATTTAGACTAAAGTTTGAGAAGCACTGTTTTCCCAAGAATAATGGTCACAAATAAAATTTGGAACGCAAGTCGTTTTGCACTTTCCTACATAATATGAAGGTTCTAAATAACTTTAGACGTTTACAACCTCAAAATACATTTGCGGACGAGTGAATTTAGACCTTCCTATTCTCTGCTAAGGTAGATTTCAGAATGATTTCAGACAGTTCTAGATTTAACTTACATTTATTTGGACCTGTCGGGGGTAAGGCTGATTTAGACCGTCCTGCTCTGAAATTAAGGTTGGTTATAGGTTTTTAGATGTTGTAGTTTTAGAGAAAGCTTGATGTACTGCCAGGGTGATGATAAGCTGGCTTCCCGGAGCGGGATGCAAATTATTATCACCGCGGTGACCTGCCGCGGTGGGCGTCACCCCTGGTATAATCTTAGGCAGGGAGGGTGATGCCGAAACTTAATTCACTCATATTCATAATTTATATGTAAAATAAATAAAAAAAAATATGAATATTTTGTGTGTAATGTAATCTTCGTGTTTTGCAATTATATTTTTATATATAGTTTGTCGAATCTAACTTATGTACCTAGCTCATAATCTATTATTACCTACGTGAAATAAAAACATATAATATTTCTTGTGCGTACCTACACATTTTTGTGTTTTTTGTAATAGTATTTTTAGTGATATCTGAGTAAAAGTTTTTCAAGTATTTTGTTTTTGTAAAAGTGCGATTTCATTGCCTATTTTTCCAATACTTAAATGATTTGACTTTGATAGCAACCACCTCCCCGCCTAACTTTATATATTGTGCCATATTTGTGCACCTCCACCAATTCCGTATTGTAGTGTATTTTATCTTTGCTTGTCTCTGGTACCGTTACCCTTGAATATGAGGTTTGAAGACATTTCTGTAGAAAATCGATATTCTGCAGGTAATAAATAATGCCAGTAACTTAGGGTTTTGTTCGGCTTGCCTTGCCGCGAATTTATGGGTCTGTAACTGGCTTTAGATTAACTATGACACGTGTTATAATACTGTTTTAAATCCAGTATCCTAGTGTGAGGCTACGATTTAATTGTATAAAAAACGAAACAAATGACACTGGCACATATTGTGCGAAGCCAAAAGAGATAAAAAAACATATCTTGACATATGACTTTTCATAAGTTATGTCCGGTTTTCCATCATTCCGTGCTTTGGAGAGCACGTTATGCCGTCGGTCCCGGTTGTTATCGCTGGATAGCAATCGTTAAGCCATGTCAGATGCCCTTGGGCGGCTTAATACACTCTGCCACTAGAGGCTAGCACAACCTCATACGACAAACAAATAACAAGGCGATGACGCAACCGATTTCAATCAGTTATGGTTTAATTAATTGCAATAAGTATTTTTTCCTTAACATCATCAGAGATTTCGTGGATAATTTAAATATTTAGATTATTATGGACAAATTACTTCTACTTACCCCAAATTGAAATCTCGGTTATGTACGCTATAGTTGTACTGATACAAAACAATAATATAACAATAATTCTGCCTGTACTGTCCCACTGCTGGGCAAAGGCCTCCCCTCGCTTTCGTGAGGAGGATTAGGTCATAATCCACCACCAAGGCTCGGTCTGGGTTAGTGGATCACATGTCTTCGAAAGCCGAAATAATTATCGGGCATGTTGGTTTCCTCACGATGTTTTCCTTCACCGAAAAGCGAGTGATACATACAACCTTTCATACAACAAATCTACAATTTTGAGATCACTGCCACTTCCAAGAAAATAACCCAATTATGATAAACTTTCTGCAAAACAAATTAAAACTAGTTTCATTTCTCGGTTATTGATTTCAACATATACACATTCATTAATAATTCATGGATTATCCAACAGGGGGTGATTTTTGAAAGTCATCGGTGATTTCGATGCATTATAAGTTACATTATTATTGAGCGTATAAAGATGGTATTTTGGAGTCTCTTATCTTTGTCTGCCAATATACAAATATTTTATAGTGTTTACCCAAGTAATTTGTATATTACGCAACGTTACGTAGTATACACATTCCTTGCTTTTACCACAGACACGCGCATGATTGACTTCCATTCTACGCAGTGATAAAAAACTGACCATTTTGGTGACTCAAATCACCGATGACTTTCAAAAATCGCCCTCCAGTTATCGAGCACTCTCACGGCTCCATCGCGACTCATTTATTCTGCTGTTTCATTGACAACGTTATAATAATATTATGTCATGTTATAATATGTAGGTATATGTATAATATACTTACATGTTATGCATTTTATTGCAAATTATCCCGATCGCGAACTCTGACATGGTTTACTTTTGTATTTACGCGAATTTAGTATTTCGCATAAAACTGTTTTTATAAAACCTACATAATTCTATTCTAAATCTAGATGTTTGCCAACATATTACATAATTTTGTATAGGTAATGTATGACAAAATATATGATACATAACATTTTATTTTATCATCTTAATTATTAATACCTATTAGTCAAGGTTATAGGTGTGACCAAATTATACTGACCCCTCTATTTTTGTGAATTAACACTCGCTCTTCGGTGAAGGAAAACATCGTGAAGACAGACGCAAGCCAGAGAATTGCTTCAGTACCTAAAGGTAATTCAACAATCCGGGCCTTGCCCCGTGGAGGGTCGAGTTACCTCCTAAAAATAATCTACACTAATATTATAAAGAGGAAAACTTTGCTTGTTTGGTTGTAATGAATAGGCTCCGAAATTACTGAACCGATTTGAAAAATTATTTCACTGTTGGGAAGCTATGCTATCCCCGCTACACATAGGTTACCTTTTATCCCGTAAAAATTAATGGTTCCCGCGGGATAGTAGTTAACGCGGGTGAAACCGCGAGGTGCTTCTAGTATTTTAATAAAAGGTGGCGACTCGACCACGCGGACGAATTTTATTGCGGTCGAGATAACAACCAACTCTGGTTTACGACTTTCGTGAGGATTAACATCGTATTAGAAGACGAGACCCGTAGGTCCAGCACGAATCACCGTGGATAAAGTAGGTATTCGTATCGTTAACGTAAAAAATTGGAACGATATGGGATCAGCGCCCTTGCTATCGACAAGATGCGTACACGAACGGTTGCCTTGATCGATGCGTTGACGATACGAACCGTTAAAATTTTCGCGTTTGCTTTATCGTAGGAGGACTGATCAAATCTTAAACAATTGCTGCTGCGCTTGGTGTCGCGGGTTCAATTCCCGGAACAAATATTTGTGCAATCCACAGATATTTGTTTCTGGTCCTGGTGTTATTTGCATGTGAAATTATACGTCTGTAAACGGTACCCACGATACAGGAGACATCCTATAGGTACATATAAAAAAAAAAGAAAAAAAAAAGGTATTACTTATTTACGTTGACTATACGAATACTTTTTGGTTAGTGATTCGTGCTCCCCCTCCGTGATCAGCAGTCACCTGATTGTGATGATGAAGAATTACGCAGGTGAAGCCGCGAGACGCAGCTAGCGTTAAACTAAAGTAAACTATCACCCAACTGTCAATAAAGCTCCATAGCCACAATGTTTGACGCGGACAAACAGAGTACCCAAACCTACTCAGACACAGACATAGAGGAACCAGACCGGGCATTACGATAATATCTAGTGAATGCAGTCGTGAAGCCCCGATGATATTTTGACAGCTCATTCCACTTATATATTAGGTCGGGTTCGGCACGATTTTGAATGAGCTAGTTGCCGCGATTTTGTACGCGTATACTCTAATACTGTGTGACGTCATTTTCCCCAAATCCTGTTCTCGACGCACGAAATGCGACAAAAGGTTTAGGTATTTTTTTTCGCATCAAAACGCAAAACGCATGTGCTGCGTCTTACTTGGTTGTTTACTCCAAAATGACGACGCACGAACGTTACGGGTGCAGCGATGTTGGACGCGATAGTAACTTTAAAGCAACATTTTACCGGATTTTTATTTTTATTTTTATTTATTTATTTTGATAATCCAACAGCGTAACAACATTTTAAAATATACACAAGTTACACAAAAACAAAGCCAAAAAAGGATTACACAATTAAACCAAATTAGACTAATGGTGTCTTCCAACGTAATTTTAAAGTAGGTAATTTGAAATTACAATAATTTGTAAACAATAAAATACAAAATTGATTGTGTGCTCCATCCATAGTAGGTAGGGTGCGTGGGAGGGATGTGCAATTGTGCTTGTTGCGAGGGGATAAGGGAGGGTGAGGATGTGTGTGAGGGTGTGTGGGGGTGTGTAAACGGGTGTGGGGGTGAGTGAGAGAGTAGTAGACTAAAACTCGTTTCAGTAAAAACTTTATGTGTCAGTATCTGTTCGATGTATCTTCTTTATATGCTGCTTGAGGGATGTTTTAGATAGGTGTCAGTTGTCTTGTGAGTTTTAGTTCGGCCTGGCTGAATGGCATTATTTTCTGGCTTCACTAGACATCTGTATGTATTGCCTGGTCTGCTTCCTTTTATATGTCTGTGCTCTCAGGCGCTAAACGCACCGTAAACCCCGCATGGGAGAGTACCACTCCATAGGACCATAGAGTATGTACAGCTCCGTCAATAAACAATGATATTGCCCAATATTTTGTTTAGACGAGAAATTCGAGGGCCATCAAAAACATTAGGGCCTTCTGTTACAAGTTTTTATGCAGTTTCAGCTGTCCCGGTGGCTGCAATCAAATGATCAAATCCACCGTCTATACTGTCAAAAATGTTTTTCACTGTCCATTCAAAGGTTGTCTAGAAGAAATCGCTTTATGCGATAGGACCGCCTATTGTACTACCCCGTTTATCTATTGTATTTTTTTCTGTATTGTTTACTAGAAGCACCTCGCGGTTTCACCCGCGTTAACTACTATCCCGCGGGAATCATTAATTTTTACGGGATAAAAGGTAGCCTATGTCAACCGGGGATAGCATAGCTTCCCAACAGTGAAAGAATTTTTCAAATCGGTTCAGTAGTTTCGGAGCCTATTCATTACAACCAAACAAACAAAGTTTTCCTCTTTATAATATTAGTATAGATTTCTAGTGTACATTATAGAGTTTTCCATTCTATTTTTGCAAGTTACATTTGACCCACTTTCCGGTTTCCGATTGAGCTGCAACTTTACATGCATACGATAAATCTGTTGAAAATGCATAAACCTCTCCGCTGCTGGAATTCCAGACAAGAGATCAGAGGATACTTGACAAAGCACGGGAGATATAATGCTATGGCTTTCTTATTGTAAAATTAAGACGTACCTGCCTTAAATATTATAATACTTGACACTGGCTATATAAATACTATAACTAGCTGACCCGGCAAACGTTGTTTTTCCATATAAATTATTATTACTATTTAAAAATTCAAGAGTTTTAAATAAAAAAAATGGTTGTTAGGCCTCACTCGACATAGATAGTGTGCCGCGGACTTTTTTGTACTTAGATATTTATAAGATCTACAATGAATTAGAACATGTCTATCTTTTATAGTTTAGGCAGCGTACGCAAAATAAGTAAATTTTCTGGTTGAAACCTTGTGTCCGAAAAAACCCAAATATCTTACGGAACCCTATTTTTTCCAAAATAAAATTTAACCTATGTTACTCGTGGATAATGTAGCTTTCGAATGGTAAAAGAATTTTTAAAAACGTTCCAGTAGTTTTTGAGCATATTCATTACAACCAAACAAACAAAGTTTTCCTCTTTATAATATTATTAGTGTAGATAATAAAGCTATACCTACCTATATTACCCTATAGCTGCTATAATCTATAGATAGAGCATTAGTAAGAGTCGGGTAAAATCTTAGTCCAAATTCTTTGGGTAAAATCATCGCAGCACTATATTGAATCTAAAATGGCGCTTTGATATTACACACAGTGCATAATAACCAGTAGGTAACACACAGATTATCAGAACAGTTCATCAAGCAGCAATTTAGCATCTGTCTATGTTAGTTAGACATTATACGGATTACATAGTTGCGAAATGCACAGAAGACAATATCGTTAGCCCATCGGCTTGCGTCACAGTGCAAGTTGTGTAGTGGAGAAGACTGGTGCAACTGTATTAGGGTGGACAGTATCTAAGGTTCCGTGTTTTGTCTTTCGATTCGATATCACCAAGTTTAATAGAAATAAAATATTAATAATATAGGTATTTTATAATTGTTTTAAATGCAACTGTACTTCTGTTTCACTCTTTTTATATTGGGTTTTGCTTACGGGGGAAAATGCGAAGGTTTGTAAGTAACAGTTTATTTATATTATTTTTATGAAAACTATGATTTTTATGAATTATTATGAAAACGCGAACAGGGAAAATCGCTAATAACCCGACTGTTGTGGCTTTGTTTGAAACATTGTAGTGATAGGATAAGGCTCTGACATAGAAACACAAATGACAGTAACTATATGGGACAGGTTTTTTCAGAATGCACTATACTACGAGTATACAGTCTGCCAAGGAGCGTCGTTTGTAGAATTATGCCATGCAAGAAAGTTCCGATCTTCAAATTATTTGTATTGTGTTACTCTATGGTATTTATATAATCTTTAAATTAACAGCGATACTTATTTGATTAAGTACTGTTTTTAGTTTTTTTGGGCCCTGGATAGATTGTATTCGCTCAAATATTGAAGTCGCGTTGTTTTCACAAAAAAATGCAAATCTAAACGTGTTGTAGGTACCTACCAATCCTACCATAGTTGAAACATGAAACAAAGGAAAAGGAATTACATTTAATATTTTCTAAATGTCGCGCAAACTTTGCCTTTGAGGCTCAAAGACACAAAACGTCATCATAGTAATGTCAAAAATAGTAATTAGATTGTATTGGAATTGAAACCAGTAATTAGATTGTAATGGCCCAACATTTCTTTATTGTTTTTTTTTCATAGTCCCACTTTAGGATTTTTCCTGTATCGTGGGTACCGCTTACAGACTATACTCGTAATTTCAAATCCATATTTAATAACCAATATTTGTGGATCGCACAAATATTTATTGCGGGCGGGAATCGAACCCGCGACACCAAGCGCAGCATTCCGATTGCTCAGCCACTACGCCAAACGTGCCGTCAAAAGTATTTCTAAAAGCTTATTCACTGCCGCACACAGTGCAACAGTAAATCAGATCGCATTTATAATTTTAATAACTGGTCCTAGCTCAAGCCCCATGTTTCGTAAAAATAAACCCGACTCTTGAGCTGGTTTTTTCGCATTGCGTGTTAAATTATACCATACAACTGTTCATTGGGAATAAATCTTATTTAACCGACAATTATTCTTAATTGCTTATGTGTTTGTTAAACTATTGGGATTGTGAAATTGAGATGGTTTATTATTTATGTAGTGCTCTTGTCGCATAAATTTATACATACCATACAAAAGACGCATTTAAAAATATGCAGACCAGCATTTTTGGCACTGGTTGATGGTTATCAAATCTTACACTATATATATGATAAGGTTAGTATTCGTTTGTCCTGTTCACGCCTCAGCGTCTGAACGCACTTTGATAAAATTAACAGCGTTTGGTCGTCGATAGAACATAGGATACTTTTAATCCCTAAAAGTTAACTGTTCAACAGTCGAAATTAATATTGAATCTCCTATCCAAGATTGAAATCGATCTTGGATTGCTGCCTATCGTTCGATCGATTTCCAATCTGCGTGCCTTCATAAACCAATCCACGGATCGGTTATTGGCACGTTTGACCCTAAAAATGGATTGTGATATCAATCCCTGATAGCAAAATTTGGATTGGATTGATTATTAATTTCGGCCGCTAGAGGGATCATAGTGAGCGCGGCTGAAACTGTGGGTGCAGCTGGTTGCTTATAAGACAGTATTGTAAAAAATATGATGGCTTATTTAAAAATAATGTTAGTATAAACGCTGCTTTTCCCATACATTTATATCTTCTAGTATTAAACTTTATGCAAGCAACTGCTTGCATAAGAACCCTTGGTTACCGAACATTACAAAAGGTAGAGTTAACATTCTGCGCGGGGTCACTCCCTCGGTCACTGGCGTTGCTCTGTACGACGCACGTAGGGTTGCCACTCGCCACTTTTTCTTATAGGCATTTATATTATACTACTATAGCAATTTATATTATATTACTAGAAGACACGGCCACGCGCTGCTACATTTATTTCTACTTGAGGGTTGTAGCTACCTAGGACTATAGTACTGTTCCACCAAGGTATCTTAGTGGTGGTAAAGCTGTCTTCTAGGCAAGTGCTGACCTCATAGTGCCACGTACCATCAGATGAGGTTAAACGCTTGGTTACACACAATATAAGTACAACAGCAAAACACAAAACACAGCTGTAAGAAGTACTTTCAATGATTCAACCAAGTTCAAGTAGACACTCCAATATAAAAAAAAAACACTAAGTAATAAGTGGGAACTAGTGACAACCCTACGCACGCAAGGCGCATGCAGTCGACCTTGGCAGTAGGTCGTCTGCGCCTGCGCTAGCCGTCTGGCGTTTTCTCCATAAAAATCGCCATAAACTGAGTTATTCTCCGCTGAGAAATTACTAGCGAACACTAATTTACGAGTATATCGCTTGATAGAGATAATGGCCGTTCGTAAAATTACATACCTACACCATAAAATGTTAAGTGACTTTGATGCGTTCTGTAATAACTGATATCGGTTATAAGTGCCGGCGGTTTTAGAAGTTAGATAAGTTTAAGCTTGAAGTAGAGATATACTTATAATAGTCAGTGCCGTAAATAGCCTTTTCTGCGCCCTGTGCGAGCTTCTATAGCTGCGCCCTTGTTTTTTTTTAGATATTATAGGTACCCTAGCTAGAGCATTGCCACCCACTGTCACCCGGAGCAGAGTCATAATTTGCCGCCCTTTTGTTAATATTGGTTGGTGTTAGTGAGCAAAAACGTAACGAAATGAAAAAAAATAGCGAAAAATATTTATTTCGAAACATATTCTCATTCCTCTCTAATTGTATGAACTATCTGATCTAGTTTTACATATAGGCTAAAATTACAAGTAAACAACATACGTCCAACACACTAAACGCGAGTTTTTTGTGGTATTTATCAGTGTACTGAATGAAATACAATTCATAGTAGGTATAAATGCGCGAGCGTAGCGAGCGCTGAACATTTTTTTGGGTATTTATCAGTGCGTTAAGTTATCTTATCAGGAGCAAACCGAAAAAATAATAGTCTTGCCTGGTCTGGCCATTTAATTCTTGCGCCCCCCAGAGTCTACGCCCTGTGCCTGGGCACCGGTAGCACCGCCCTATTTACGACACTGATAATAATAGGTAAGATATTTTTGGTTAGGAATTGTTATTTGTAAGATTTCGGGCGCAAATATTTGTGTGAACCACAGTATACAGTCTGACGGTCTTACCAAAAAACATTTAAAGCCGAGTTGGGCAGATGCGTCTAAATATTTTCTCCACAAACCGACGTCTAACCCTCTCTCTTTCTAACTCAATAACAAATTCACAGTAAAATAATTGGGAATGCCAGTATTGAGGACAACGCGAGTGATAGACGTCGATTTTGTGGAACGAAATTTTAGAAACATCTGTTTAACTCTGGTGGTAAGACGGTTTGTAGGTTGTCGTAGTTTCCGATTCTCCTAACATTGATACTATGTAGCTCTGTGATTGTATTTTCGTCGGATATTGATTGAGATGCAACATTTGAACTCAATTCGCATACGAGAACGATTTGCAAACTTTGATCTTAAAAGCCGGGCAAAAAACTTCGTATTTATCTTAAAATCACAAATTCTATCTTCGTACACTTGTCTATTTTTATCCTCCATCTTGTATCCCTGTCATCAGTAATGCAGCTCACATATTCTGTCTGGTGAAAGTGTTCTGTATTTCCTACTCTGTGACGGTGAGAGTGGCGGAGGTTGCCAAGGTTTTTGTTACTATGCGAGTGCATGCAGTTATGCATAGCTGCCAAGTTGATATACTGGAAATCCGATTTTTCACTGTGACGCAACCCTACGGTAGCAACTATACGTTAAATGTCCAAAATCCTTCTGAGGAATCCAATAAAAATTACATACAAGTGAACATAGTAAGTCTTATGTAAGTGTCTAAGTTTTTTGAAGTCAGTTAAGTACGAATTTTCCCACCATCATCAATGAAGCATTACGTAAGGGTGTTGGGGCGGTTCGCATCCACAGTATCTTTTTAAATGGGGTCTTTTGCACCATATTCGGCCCGCGGTACTAAAAGACTCGTTCAAAATGAGTCGATCACGACAATAGAAAGTTTAAAAATCCGGTAAGTACCTAGGTACCTACTTGTGAGGTAGGAGGATGAAAATAAACGCACAGCGGGCCCAAACTCGATGTGAACAGCGAAATCCAGAGAACACTGGCTCAAATTAATTGGGAGGAGGCCTTTACCTGCAGTGCGGTTCTTACAATATAATTTCATTATAATATTAAAGTAGTTATCAAAAATATTTTTATAAAACTGTAAATAAACTAACATCTTTTTAAATAAAAAACAATACTAATTAATTTCGCAAACTAGCACTTACTGGAGGAAATTTCATTAAGGCTTTTTTATTTTATTTTATTGATATTATTAAGAAAAAGTAGTAGGTAACATATTAAAATCGGAAGTAACTACCAGGGTAGCATTGAACATAATAATGATGTCCCAATGAGAAAAAGTAGTAACATATTAAAATCGGAAGTAACTACCAGGGTAGCATTTAACATAATGATGTCCCAATGAGAAAAAGTAGTAACATATCAAAATAGGAAGGAAGTACCAGGGTAGCAACGAGTAAAAGTAGTAACATATTAAAATCAGAAGTAACTACCAGGGTAGCATTTAACATAATGATGTCCCAATGAGAAAAAGTAGTAACATATCAAAATAGGAAGGAAGTACCAGGGTAGCAACGAGTAAAAGTAGTAACATATTAAAATCAGAAGTAACTACCAGGGTAGCATTTAACATAATGATGTCCCAATGAGAAAAAGTAGTAACATATCAAAATAGGAAGGAAGTACCAGGGTAGCAACGAGTAAAAGTAGTAACATATTAAAATCAGAAGTAACTACCAGGGTAGCATTTAACATAATGATGTCCCAATGAGAAAAAGTAGTAACATATCAAAATAGGAAGGAAGTACCAGGGTAGCAACGAGTAAAAGTAGTAACATATTAAAATCAGAAGTAACTACCAGGGTAGCATAGAACATAAGAAGGCCTCAGATTTTGTGCCAATCAGTATAACTATGAATAAGTCAGACCTAGTTCAAGCATCGAAGAGTTCAATATTACAGCCGAAGCAAAAGACATAACCTCCGTCAGCTCCTAACAACTAACACGAATGGAAGTACGAATTAATGGACATGGTAACCCTTACAAAAAGAAGGCTAGAAATTGCAGGTCGCCCTTTAAACCTAGAATACATTAATACTCTAGAAGAAGCGACGCTTAGACATAGGAATGCCAATATGTTGATGGATGACTGTGTGGTAATGATATGTTCCGAAAGGTTTCATTAAACTGACAGATCCATTGTTGTTATGTCTTTAGGGTAGATTTCGTTTGCTTTTCGTAGCGTAGGTGCCTTTGGTGTCAGAGTTTGTCAGATCTGTGGCGGCTTCACGACTGCTATAACAGACGAGAATAACCGGTACCGACCTCCGAAACACGTTGCGATGGAAATCTGTTCATAACTTACTAGAATAAGTAATTAGAAAATCGACACTGGAGTCGCTCATTAAGTTTACAAATTACCATTATGCTATTACCCCCGGCATAATTATCTTCTATATTAGTTTATTGTCTCCGAATCTTGGTACAGTGCTTGAAAGGGAAACATCCTTTTTCGAACTCAAACCATAATCAATTTAATTTATCATACCTACTTTATGTTTTATGATTCTCTTTGTTAACGAGAATTAGCTGCTTGACTTGTAAAAGTACAATTTTATTGCCTATATACAATATTATTAAATGATTTATGTTTGACTTTGAAGCATAATTTTAGTCTGGCCATATTATTAAAATATCCAAAAAACACTATCGAATTCTTGAAAGGTTATCATTTTATAAAGAACATTCAATATTACGTCGCATACATACGACGTAACGTTCACATCTATTCAATTAGAAAATTCATTTATAAGCTAAATATACCTCTACGATCATTGCCAACCGCGAGCCCTTTACTGCCATTCCTATTCTTTATTCCCGACGTTTTAAGGTGCACATTGGCATAGTGCCTGCTAACAGCTGCTATGCCCGTTAAGAAGACGAATGCAGGGTTAAAGAGTACTTAAACCTTTCACGTCGCCGGAGGGTAATTCCTCAACGGACAGGTTAGAAATGTCAACTAAATTTAGCCGCCGTACCGTTTCTAATGACTGTTAAATTATTTTCCAGGCCATGTTGAAATGTGAATGGGAATCCATTGATGGGACTTTTTGCTCGATAACTGTTTTTAGCATATAATAACAAGTACCGTTATAGTATTTTTATGCAACTGAGAATAGAGGAGATAGTAGAAACCGCCGCCGTGACTCGACTGCCCAGGAGGGTTGGGAGGGTAGCGCGTTTGAGATACGAACTTGCAAACAACTTGGAAACAACCTACGTTCTCCTACTAAGCTATCATCTTTTTATTGGTAAAGAAACCACCAATGAAACCTCTTTCCGTCAGCTACCACTTCAAGTAGACATCTGCCACCAAACCTTTGTCGGGGTGTTCCGAAAGCGGTCTTTGCCAGGTCCGTTTTAGGCCGAGCATGTTTCCGACACATCGTCACTTCACCTGGAGATAAGATAGCTAAGAGAGGGTAAGATAGTGGTCAGATGCTAAGCGTATAAAGAATCAGAATCAGAATATTATTTATTTTATAAATTGTGTACATAATTTGTTATTAGGTATACAGTTAAAGTTCCAACAATTTGCCCGTTTCGGGCGTAAAATAGTGACGTTAAAAGATGAAATAAAATTGAAAAACGAAACAATAGGTAAACCATATTTTAAATAATTAGGAATTTTGGAATTTAAATCTATAACAATCGTACAAAAAATAAAAAAACACTCGAATTGAGAACCTTCTCCTTTTTGGAAGACGTTTAAAAAGTCTAATGAAACTCTTGAACTGCTCAAGCCGCGAATGGACGTCATCGTACCATTTATCGGATTCAACCGTATCCTCATCCATCCATTATCCTCAATTGCTTTTATTCCTCAAATAGCTCAATGCTTCAACAATAGGGGTAGAATTAGAACGGCTCTAATCCCCAATCACCGTCTCACTGTGTAAACAAGGAATCTTTATGAACCAGGTGCTTCCTTGCCCCCAGGTTGGTTCTCGGCGTGCGGGTGCCGCGGGGGGGCGCTGGCGGCGCCCCGGGGCTCCATCGCGGCGCTGCTGCGGGCGCGGGCCTTCGCCCTCGTCTCACCGAGGGCCCTCTCCGCGTACAGGGCGAGGCCGGCTTCGGGTAAGGATTGTTTTTTGGAGTTCCGTACCCAAAGGGTAAAACGGGACCCTATTACTACTTAGACTCCGCTGTCCGTCTGTCCGTCTGTCACCAGGCTATTTCTCGTGAACCGTGATAGTTAGACAGTTGAAATTTTCACAGACGATGTATTTCTGTTTCCGCTATAACAACAAATAGGTACTAAATAACAGAAGCAAATCAATATTTAAAGCTCCCATACCACAGACTCGAATTTGGCCTGTTTTATTGTCGCACATTGTGTCAAGTTCCTTAGCCATGTTCTAGCAAGACTTGTTGTTCTGCAGCTTAATTAATGAAAGCCCGTTTTGTGTTTCATGGATCTCTTTGTTAACGATAATTAGCTGTTTGACTTGTAAAAGTGCGATTTTATTGCCTACTAGCTGTGCCCGCGACTTCGTCCGCGTGGAATAGTGATAAAATTCACCTTTTAAACCTTCCCTGGACTTCCACAAATCATTCAAGACCAAAATCAGCCAAATCAGTCCAGCCGTTCTCGAGTTTTAGCGAGACACACGAACAGCATTTGATTTTTATATATATAGATTTACAATAAATGATTTGACTTTGACTTTGACTTGGCAGAGAGCGGGCGGGTGGGTGCGCAGTACGAGCGTGCGGCGGCGCGGCCGGGTACTCCGCTGCGGCTGGCGGGCGTGTTCGCGGACGGCAGCAAGGCGAAGGCACCTAAATACGCACAGCTGATCGACCCTCAGGGGAATGTGAGTGCCCACCTCCTTTACCTTCATCGTTACTAGACCCCTAGTGTGAGTTTGACGAGCTCGGCATAGTACGCGTCAACTAGCGCTTTGTATGAAGATTTTTCGGTCATAAACGCACCGGTAGGGCGCTGTACAGGATCTGTTTCACCCGCGTTCTCTATTATTCCACAGAAATGGTTATTTTTTACGGAATAAATAGTATCCTATTTTCCATTCTAAGATCTATAACCGAACATAAAAATCTTTTCATCCGTTATGGCATGAAGAGAGGACAAACACACATTCACGAGTATAATATAAGTAGGATTGGTAGAATAGGATTTAAAAAAATCTCATGCAAACTTTTGGTAAATAATCTTCTGCCAACGGTTCATAGAGCAAATGTCATGTAGTCCCTATATTCGTCAAATAACAAGGCAGCCACATCAAATTTGTAAAGGTTCCATTTTTGCCATGAAGCTACGTACCCCTAATAACTTTAATCTAACTACTTGAAGTACCTAATTCATATTGCAAATTTTCATTCTGTTTCCACAGTTGCATTTTCAAATAGCCAGTGAAATAAATGACGCTAAACGAAATTCAATTCGACGGGACTGCGGAAGTGTCACTTTCAAGTTAAAGGAATATTTATTGCGAAATAAATTAAAAGTTTGTGTCATTTTTACTGTAAGCTGGCATTTATTGATTGTAGGTGGCATCTATCTGTCTAGCCGTCTATAAGTCGCAATGACCATTACCGTATGGTTTACGGGATAGTTGCCATTCCTGGAAAGATTTCTATTTGAGCTGCTAAGACCCCAGTGCCTGGTAGAATAGGCTAATGGCCGCTTTGACTACACCTAGCCTTATGAACAATGCACACCACCAGTGCTTCAGAAATATGGCCGTTAAAGAAGATAGCGGCAAGAAACACAGATGTAATTATTTATTTTCATTCGTAACCTATTAACATTTTTCTCAAAATACTGGCAGGATTGTCACGCACGGCGTGTGGCAACACTGAAGTACTTATTTGAGCAAAGTATACATAAATGCCAGTATTTAGTACTTTTCTGACTATAGCCGGATTTAATCTCATGGAGTAAACATCTCTCTTTCTAATCTCATCTTATTTCGAATGTAAATTTTACTCCATGAAATTAAAAATCCCGACTATAATCGTCGATGTGAGTTTTGGCGGGAATCCGATAGTGAGACGTTGTTGGTTTTGTATTATTAGCTCAAACTTGTGTTTCTTCGAGTGTTAATGTGTAATATTGGTGGAATATTAACCATTAAGTGTTCGTTAACGTGCACGAGTGTAGACAAATGATATAAACTCAAAAAACGTGTCATTTCGCATTTTTTCCAAAACTCCCAGGAAGTTTCAGTAAAGCATCCACTACTTTACTGAATCGTGACTGACGATGTAAATAATTGACTTGACTACTTGACCACGATTGCTATAATATTGCTGTGACTTTCTTAATGTGAAATTAAGAAATACTTAAAATAAAATACTTGACACTGGCTATATGCACAAACCGTGCGAAGCCATAACTAAAAAATAAAAAAAATAAAAAAATCGTCGATGTGTCTGTCTTTTTAATTAGTATTGAAGCGGGTATAATTCGCGCACAAACTAATATCAAAATATATAATTTTGACATACCTCGACGTTTCGGCCGAGTTACATCGACCGTGGTCACGAGAAGACTCGTTCTTTTTTTAAACCGACTTCACAATAAGGAAAATAATAATACTCCTAATAAGAGAAATAAAACAATTAATTATTAATAAACAAATAATTTCTAAATAATAAGAGATTCTCAATTCTGTTTTAATACTATTTGCCTCGGAACTCCGTCATTTATAAACCAATTTGAAAAATCTTTTTGTATTGTGTTTGGTGTAGGTACAATGAAGAATTTTCTATTATAATATTCTATTCTAGAAATATATTCCTGAAATAGCCACAAGGTACTTCATTACACCATTACAGTCGATTAATCAACTCTATCGAGCGGCAAGCAGGCGCAGAAGTCTAACTAATGATAGCTTCGTTTTGTTCAGCTTTTATTGCGAATTTTATCGGGATGTGAACTATTTTCGTAGCATTATTAATGGGCAATGATTGGAACATTGTACTTAGGTGGTAACTTAATGATTATCTCATTTCAATCAATACTAATAGACATATAATTAAAAGGTTGTCGTCTCTTCGCGACGCAACGGGTGAACGGAATTTAGTAATATTTGATTGGTATATAGATAGTTTAGATCCTGGAATAGGTATGGGATACTTTTTTATAATATATTTGATTTTATAAACAACCTTTCAAATAATATATCCCGCCAGATAGACAAGAGGAACCTATAAGTATAAAATTATTAAGTGTGAGACCGATTTTTTGTTCAACTATATAGAAGTATTAGGTATATCATGAACTAAATATATTAAAACATATTCCAATCACGGTAAATGTATACTATTATTATCTTAAAAAGAAAAAGGGGCGAAATGAAAAAGGTAAAAAACCCTTTACACTCAAAAGAACATTAACTTTGTGGTTTTTTTTTCGACAAACCATAGTTATACGAAGCATCTCGACGGCAAAGATTGTACAAACATACTATAAATGAAACATGCAAAAATAAACGTAATTTCCTTCGGAATAGAGGAGACGCAAAGTGCAGTTTCTGTAAATAGAATGGGCATTTCCAACTACCTTAAACTTCTAAGTCAACCATAGAAAATTTAACTTTATGACGTTCAGTTTAAAGTTGAAAATCTGTTTTAAAAGGCCCGTTGTTAAGTTTCTGCAATGTCAGGGCAGTGTCCTCTGTGAACCGTGTTGCTAGGATCTGAATAGGGTTGTCACGATTTCGAAATATATGTTTTATGTCACAATTATTTTTACTGAGGCAGTAAAATATTGTTTGATGCTTTTGTTAGGGTGTAGTGAATGCTGATATTTTTTTATAGTAGAATAATATTTTTAAGAGTAATTAAACGTTTTCCACGAGTTTTATGTAGTTGTAATATTTTCAATACGGTTAAAATATACGAATTTTCTAGTTAAATTCTTGTTGACGTAATTTCTCACTATTGATGGATTATCAATAGTGAAGTTGAAATAGATTAATTTTAATGTATTTCCATTCCTCCACTAATTGCGCTGTAATAATAAGCCTAAAAGATAATTATATATTTTCAAGCCAAATCTGAATTTCTCCTTAGTTTGACAACCCTAATCGATCTACACGCGAAAAATGACGAGAGCTGTCTTTTGTTTATTGTGATACTAGCTGCGCCAATCGGTTTCACCTGTGACAACTATAATCCCACAGATAATCGAAGCCTATGTCACGCTCCAACACGTTATGTAGGTATATCTATGCAAACAATCTCGTCGGTCCGTCCATCCGTTGGTGCGCGTACGAAGGACAAACCAACAACGCACTTGCGCATTTGTAATAATAATTATGTATTAGTGGGGTAGGCCGTAGGATGAGCCCCTTAATTATATTATGAGAGACCAGGCGTTTGCGAGATGGGCACTTAAATTGTGCACGTTCGACATCCCGACACTAGGCTTGTACTAGGAGCGCATGATTATGGAAAAGTGCCTAGTGGGCTTACTTTTTTATTATTATTTTTTTTTAATTTTTGTCCGCGACTTCGTTCGTCCCCGCGGACTAAGTACTCGATCAAAAGTATTATATTTACTTCTCCAAGGTCCAGCCAATCTCTGTACCAATTTTGATTGAGATCGGTTTAGATCCGTGAAAACGTAACAAACAGGTATATTTTCGCATTTATAATATTCGTATGAATGGATTAAAAAAAACTTATGAAATTAAAACAGACTTATGAAATATTGAATATTGAAGATATTGAGTTCATATTACAAGAGCTATAGTAGGTATCTACCTATTTAATGCTCATTCTCAAACATGCATAAAATTAAAAACTGCTCGGATTGGTTAATTACAAGCGCATTAGCATATTATGCGCGGTACACAATCTGCCTACCGCTACAAATGCTATAGTCAAAATGGTAAACGTATTCAATTTAACATTCTTCCCATACACAGATAAAAAAAATTAAACACAGACTATTAACATTAGGTACGATTTGCGCCCGCGGCCGCTTATTTATACGACATCGATTTTAATTACTCTGTGACATCCCTGAATGGATTATTTTGACATAGAAAAATGCACGGAGACGGCCCTTCTGTTAAGGCGATGGGGGAGCCAATAAAGTATCCAACGTGGGACGGGCAATTGCATCGCACGGTCTTGTCCGATTAGAGAAACAAGTTACTTATTTCCTCTGACGAGTAATTAAAAACGGTTAAACGTAATGATTTCCCTTGTGCGGGACTTGTGGGAAGCCTTCGAAGGCTCGAGAAATAGACTTAAAAATGTCCTATCCGATTGTCTCATATAATAAACTGGGGTTTGCCCGCGTCTTCATTCACCAGGACAACATTTTATCGCAATAAAATTGTTATTATGTCCTTCTCGAAAGTTTAGTCTATGTCTGTATCAAAATTCATCGAGATCAGTACAGCCGTTTCGTCGTGAAAAGTCTCTCAAGCCAGTTGAGTAGTCAGTAGGGCAAGCACGAACCTCTATCTAGAAAGTATGCGTTACGTTCACGTAAAAAACTGTTTTAGATTTGATCAGTACTCCTACAATAGGACAAGCACGAAAATTTAGCATTTCGTATCGTTAACGTATCGATCAAGGTAACTGTTCGCGTACGCAACTTCTCAGCTATAATAAGTAATAAATAGCAAGGGCGCTGATCGCATCTCATTCAATTTTTTTACGTTTACGATACGAATCCTTTCTCGATAAAGATTCGGATTGCTCTACAGATAACAACCGCATAATCTATTATGGTATATAGTATGGACGATCGTGCTAAGGGTCAGTTACACAAGAAGATTTTATCGGATACGGATTTTTTGTCAAACAATAATGTATCGACTGGTGTAAACAAAATAAGCTCTCGAATAAGTAATTATTGCTCCGAAAACTCGCCTCTGCTATCGCGTGTGTGAACGTATCGTACGAGTTTTTATCGAAGTAAACAACCATACGAGAGAATCGCATGGACATTGAGAATTATCGCGCGCAGCGTAACAGTAACGATTTTTCACCGCTCGCATTTGAGAAAATCTTCTTGCGTAACTTAGCCTTAATGCAATTTTAGTGGAGTAAGGAAATTGCGCAATCTACGTAAAGAGGCTGCTGTTGTGAAGGTTTTACGACGCCCTTCTATTAGCTGCGTTAATAGTTCATTAAAATTAATTCTAAGTTAATGAACTGTAGTCCAAGTTAATCATTACTTCATTAGTAGATACTTAGTATTAGGCGTTCATTCGCAGAAACCCATAATTATATTAAGATTATAAATTTTAAAATATTTAATTTTTAATTAATAATTTAAAAGTATCTTCCCGCACTTGAGAATTGATTTCATATTAAAATGGCGTTAATAGCTTCGTCTAAAATCATATCAATATCAAATCTCCACAAAAAAAAACTGGAAAACATCAAAAACGAGGTCAACATTCTGTTATTTCCCTCATTTATTATTTTTACCGGCATAACGGACATAGATGATTTTTCAGAATAGAAAAGTAGATCTCAAATTAATCGAGTAATGCGTATGAATATTTCAACTAATCCGTAATTTTCCCACGGGAATCTAGTCACTATTCCCGGCTTATAAGTACTTATAATTAAATATGTTGCCTGGAACTAACATTGATGTGTATTTGAGCGAGGTCGCTGGATGATTTGCATGGACTCAGGTTGCATACAAACTTATGTGTTCCTTTCTCATAGTATACTAGCTGCGCATGCGAATCCGTCCGCGTAAACTGCAGTATAAAATTATCAAATGACAGTATTTAAAGATAGGATGGAGTATAGGATAACAGTTTTCATCCGATCACTCTCAGTAGATCCATTGTCCAGATCCGTCATGGATCTAGTGAGAAAATACTTCTCAATAGATCCATTTTTGACAGTGAGGGTATTTTTCTCACAAGAACCGTTAATGAAATCCAGATTTGAAAGGATCTAATAAGAAATTTATTTTGCATGGATCCAACGAAGTCGGTTCAGCCATTGAGCCAGGAAACAGTATGAAACAAACAGACAGAGTTACTTTTCTGGTACTTAGTGGTATGGGTGTCTCATTTAACACGTAATTGGATTTTGAAAATGAATAAGTTTTTTTCTATAGCGAGCGCGTTGATGTCTTTTCTTTGCGTTTGTCAATTTTTTTTGTTGTTAGTAGGTATAATTTAATTTTGTCTTGACTTAACAGAAATTATAAATTAAAGCTTCATAAGCTTATTTTGACTTCAAAGTTTAGCTTGGTAGCTTGATCATGGCGCGTTAGGAAAACAAATAACCGCATAATGAGGTATGTACACGTGATCGCTATAGGCATTGCCGGTGACTTTCATGACCTATACAGAGAACTATGAAATAGCATACGATACAACCTTGATACAACCAACTTTCAACAAATTAATATTCTTCCTCCGCACGCGGTTTAATGGTCGAAAATAGCGTTAAAATAATAAGAAAATTACTCACTTCCGGCTGGACGTGAGAATTTGACATTGTCAGTGTCATCCGCGAATTGTCAAATTACACAGTGATTGTCAAGTTGCTAGGTAGGTAGGTATAATCTAGGTACCTATTCGCTCGGTTCGATTCTATGACCCAAATCACTACCTAGGTAGGTATCTAGTACCTACTTGCTTAAATTGTGAATTGATTGCCACTTGTCCATTCACAGTTATTACGAAAAGAGTGTTGAAAATTGGTTTAAAAAAATAACGCAACATTTTTTATATCATAATTTCAGAATATCCTTTTTGACTTTAAAATTCTTGCCATACGTGACGAAATTGCGGACTCTTATATTATATCTTATATTTCTGTTTATCCTCAGTGTTTAAGAAAATTGCATATTATTGTTAAATTAAATTCATGCTAAACTTGCAAAACCGTAAAAAAGGAACCATTTGACTTAGAATAATAGGTACTACTGTTATCCTCAAAATAACGGAAGCGTTGTCTCCTTACTTGACCGATTTTGTTGCACCAAGCCCTAAATAAACTAGCACTGGTACCGAATCTCTAGGGTGCACGCTATCGTTTAGATTTCTACATTGTCTTCGGATGTACTAAACGGCATTGTCTATCGGTCGACTTTGATCGCTTATGGCGTCTCCTTGTGACAAGTGCATACGTTAGAATAATTAAATACTTATTAAATAGAATAGTGTCGCTTAAGCTGCCTTTAACCTTGTAGCCCCAATTATAGATGACGTAAATACTACGTCTTAATAGTCGACATAAATGGCTACGATACACCACGTTCCATTTCGAGAATAGATATTTTAGGGCTTTTTCTTTTGGCTTTTCATATTAGAAGAATTTAAGCTTGGTACCTATGTATCTAACTGAAAAGTCCGTCACTATTTCTAAAAAACACAACAGACAGAGTGAAAAAACTTAAAAAACGTAATGCAAACAAAACAGGATTTACGCGAAAACTCTTTGGAAAATATCGGTCATAGACAATTTTGACTGATGTTGACTGACATACACAAAAATCTGTCAAATTTTGTCATATTACGCAAGTAAACATATTTATAAGCCGACAATAAACTACAAAATATACATAATAATATAAAACTGCCTGGATAAAGCTATGGACGTTACAGTAACTCCCGTTCAGTTCACCCCTTACAACTGGATCAAAGACGCGCAAATTTTCAACAAGAAAGGCGAAAAAATAGCCCCACAATGGTTTGCAGAAAACGCTGACGCTATCGCCCTCCTTTTCTCTGCCGAGGGAGTAGACAGAGAGGGTATTATCGAGAAATTCTACGGCATTTACGAAAACATCAAACTCTTGAACGTGCCTGTGGAAGTGATCTACGTACCTCTGGATGAAAGCGAACAAGACTATTTAAAAAGTTACGAACAGCAAGCCAACTGGTTTACTCTTCGGTTTGATGATCCCCTGGTAGCTACTCTCAAATTTGCGTACGGAATTACTTGCATTCCCCATTTGTGCGTCATGGAGCCGGACTGTTCGATGATATCTGCAAATGGCATCCACGATTTGGAGCAATATGGGAAAAATGCCATAATAACATGGTTAATAAAGACGGACACTGCTCAAAGCCATAGGAGGATGAGTAAAGATATGAGTGTCTATGGACAGAGCTGGCAGTACTTGAGTTTAGGAGCAAAGTCTACACATAGGAGGTTCAGTGGAACATCCAGTTCTACCTTCAAGTAGTTATGGGCGCCTGGTACATGAAAACGCTTTATGTAGGTAGTTATTTTTAGTTTATGTAGTTTTTTACGTAAAGAAAATGACTTTATATTTTTAATAAAAAAATCTTTGTGAATCTTATATTTTTAATAAAAAAAACTTTGTGAATCCCATATTTTATTCTGAAAAAAAAAATGTCTGGTCAAGTGCCTTAACCAGTTTATGTGTTCCATCCTTGTCAAGGGGAGTGCTAACCGTCTCTCCTTTCAATAGACACGATTTCGCAATCAAAATGTTTTATAACATACAAAAGTCCACCGAAAACTTCGCATGCGCGATGCAGGACTTTGTCTGAAAGTAACAGTTTGGCGCTGCAAAATTAACATTTTGCACTCATTAATTATTAATTAGACATCCAAATCATAGTAATAGTTGTTAATTTAAACTAAAATGCAATACATTTTATATTACAACGAAATTAAAGAGCGCAAAATGTTAAAAACGCGATTCACCTAACAACGCCATCTAGTTTTATTTTTATGAACTAACATTCGAACAACTTGAGAATGTATCGATAGTACAAACATTATAACATTATTGCTCTTGCAGAAGTGTGGTGCTCGTCTCTATAAATGGGAAGCAAAAAATTTTATGCAATTTAAAAAAATACCAAATTTTATTGAATGTAATTAGAATTGTATCTGTGTTAGGTAGTAATGTACCTTTAAAGTAGGTACTCGAACAACGTAACATTAATAAAAAATTATTAGTTTTTATAAATAGGTGGGTTTTTATAATAATTATAATACGTGGGCAGGTCAGTAGGCACACGTCAACTCGTACCTACTCGTAACTTAATTAATTCGTAACAAAATGATAACTAACAAACATGTCAAGTGTTCTACAAATTGACAGCGGGTAATAATAAATAGCCACATAATCACACACCGATATGACAAAACAAAAGATCTGCGATAGCGAATCGATTTGCATAATCGATGATTTAACTTTTTTGTTGCTTTTTACCGATGGCAACGCCCTCGCTACGTGCGGCGAGCTAGACTTGGAAACAGTCGGCAAGCTTGTCTGTTTTAGCCGGATCGGAAACATGGATGAATAAAAAAGTTTAGAATTAAATACTTACCTATTAATTTATTTAAAACTAAAACTACCTAGCAGCTTAATACAATTTTAAGTAATAAAATTCTTGAAGTCATTTTCAGTCATAGTCACGATTCAGTAAATTGGTGGATGCTTTACTGAAACTTGCCAGGAGTTTTGGAAAAAATGTGAAATGGCACGTTTTATGATTTATATCATTTTCCTACATTCGTGCACGTTACCGAACACTCAATGACTAATATTCCACCAATATTAAACCACAGTATTAAACAAGTAACAATATTAAACAACAGACCATACCTTTCGTTACTTTTATCTTTATTACGATCCAAACCACAACAAAATATTTACTTTTACGGGCGCATAACCTTTAAACGTGTCTGTCTTTAACAAATAACAAAAATGACCGATAGTCTATGGATAGACAGTGTTGCCAGTCAGTACCTAAAGTAAAGTAATAAATTAGGAAAAAAATAAAATCTGTGACCGGATCAGAATAAAAGGGCCATATCTCCCGACTGCCCGTCCCTCCCCTACCTTAATAACATCAAGTTTGAAATATAAAAATCAATTTAAAAAACGTCACAAAAAGTTAGGTCACTGTCATTATGCCGGATAAACATAACTCTAGCCAGGGGGCCGATTAGGTAACAAACTAGTATTCAAATCTAGATGGACAAAAAATTGCAGCATTGTTGTTCATTGAAGCCTAGTTTTTATTTGGGTTGATTGGAACCTGCTTTTGATGTGCAGGTGAGTTACTCAGAAAAGCTATGGAGGATAGTAGGTACTAAACTTGGTACAAATTTAAATACCAGCTAGAACTTAGCTCTTAGTAGGTAGGTACCTATTAAGTATGTGTGTGATACTAATTTGGGCGTCTGTCATTGAAGCGTTTGTAAAGTGAAAAAAGTTTAAGTACCTATTTAATGGCGGTGATAAAATATTCAAACGCACCCCTATCTAGATTTTTATTTGTTTTTATTATACCTCACACAAACCTCACAATAAAATGTGATTATTGCATAAGTTAGGCAAAGCGTAACTTACCTATGTAGGTATATTATTTCAATAGCTTATAGCTTTATAGATTATTATTATTTACAAAGTTAAGTGTCCCAGATTATTCATGAGACTACTAACGCCATCTCTTAACGAGTAGCGGTACCATACCAGCAACTTGAATGCTATTGCGTTTGCTATCGTTGAATGGTTGTTAGATTAGATAGATTGGCGCAACCATTTGTCCATTTTGGTGTGGATGTTGTTGCGTTGCATCCGTTTGTTATGTACCTATACGTATACAATAAAGTTATTTAACGTTTATTATTCATGGGCCTCAGACAAGGACCGCGTTTAACACCATTATGCACTTAAAGCATTCACTGTCACGCAGAGTAATGCGCTTGCATTCTGATGGGATATAACTTGACAACTGCATGCCTTATTGCCTTGATCTAAGTACTGAGGTACAGTGAGCGACACAAGTCACAAGAGTGATGCCATAATGGGTTATCCCGTGATCCCGTGTGTAGCAAGGACTTGGCTAAACCTCCTCGAATATACTTCTCTTTAAGGCACAGATTACTAAATAGGTACTACGATTGTGACGAGTTATTAATCATACTGTTTATAGCATAGTATATTTCTTAGTTAATATCACTTACTGTAACTATAATTACTGAGCATAAATGCATTAATCACAGAACTAACTGAACAATCTGAGCAAGAATGTCTTAACTGTCAATTTAACTAAAACATTATTTTAGTTTGCATGCTCAAAGCTGTTTTTGTGACTTTTGTTGTTAACTGTAGCTAAATCACTCAAGGCAAGTTAAAAAAGTCCAAAAATTGTATTCCGTCATTTAAACACGTTTACTTAGTTTCAGTAATAGCACATCCCCGTTATTTCTTACACTTCCTTATCCCATTATTCCAGGAGCTGTTCGTCCCATTAAACACCAAGGGCGAGCTGTACGAGGTGTGTCCCGACGAGCTGTCCCCCGTAGAATGGGACATGACGCCTCCCGCGACGCCCCCCGCCCCAGAGGCGGCCGGCAGCGCGCACCGTCTGCCCCACCTGCTGAGCCTGTGGCCCCTGCCGACCAGGGTGCGGCTGCTGGCCGGCACTGTGCCGATTGAGATGGCGCATGATGTTGGAGGTAATAAACTTACCTTTTTGTTAAGGGGGGATTTGCCTTCGCACTTCCCTTCCACCATGGTGGTGGCGGAAGGGGGTGTGTGGGACTTGAACCCACTAAACCCCATGTGAGCAGTCGATCCGCCTGGAATGGGGCGAGATGGGGTCCCGTTGGCATTCACTTAACTGCTGCTTTAACCATCATACTCACTAGGAAAGTTCGTTTATTTCAAAGAGTAGGTACTAGGTACCCAACAGAGTAATCTATACGCTGAACCAAGCCTTGAAGTTTTTGTAAACAAGCGCTATGAAGGGTGAAAAGAGGCGGGAGTAAACGCATCGACAACCCGAGCGTTGCGTGTGCATAAGGGCCGGTAACGGTTGTTTGCCGCTCTTTCCCATAAAAAAATCATTAAAAAAATACATCGCACATAAAAAAAGTCTCATATTTCCCAGTTTTCCCATACCCGAGTAGATAAATCCATCTAATACACACACATGTTCAATTCCAGACGACCTACTCCTTCGGGCGTCAGTTACGGAGCCAGTCCTCGTGATGTGCACTCTGCCCGAGCACGGGTCCTCGAGCCCGAGCAAGATGGTGGACCCTCGGTACCATTGCAAGGAAGCCCTCCAGCTGCTGCCTCTGAACGGCAACATCCGGGTCCGCCGCACGCAGCTCGGCTTTGAAAACGAGAAGCGCATGTTCCTCTCCGCACGGCTCCAGAAAGCTCTAACCTTCTGTCAACTTAACGTTGACAACTGGATCAGGCAGATCTCCTACGCCAACCCCTCCGCCCTGGGCAAAGCCAAAACGGCTGACAGCCTCGTGAAGGAAGAACACGAGCCGGTCAAGTTCGAGAAAGAACGCAAATTCACTCTTCAAGGCCTCAAGATCGACACTTCGCGGCTGTTCGGCAAAAGCGACCGAGTTCTGAAAGACATACCAGATGAAACCGAGGGCTCCATCATATTCTTGAGTAAAAACGAACTGGAACACATGAATTATGACGTGTACAGTGACGATGAAGGCAAAGAAGAGAAGAGCGAAGAAAAAATAGAACAAGAGCAGTTCTCGAGCGACAAAATGCAGGTGTTCAGAGAAGACTCTGCGCAAAAGAAGCACAAATGGTTCAAGAATTTGAAACTGCTGAAGAGCACAGAAAAGTTAATCGATGAGAAAATAACGGCCATTGAGAGTGGTGATAAATATAGAGATGTTAAGGACCCCTTCGACCCTTCGGGAGAGAAACACAGTTCCATAGAGCGGTACCAAGATATGGCTAAGCTTATAGAAGATAGATTTGGGGCTACGAGAAAGAGTGACGGTGAGACTGCAGAAAAGAGTCATTCTTACAAAAGCCTCACCACTTCCTCGTCAGATATGGGCACGAGCCAATGCAGTTCCAGTCATAAGCCAATAAAACCAGTGTTAACTAAATCTGTATCAGTGCAAACAGGAATTCCCGATAACCACTCTGAAGACGACAGTGGAATAAACATGAAACATGGTAGAAAGAACCTCAGTGTGGATCAGATCAACTATTGCGGATCAACCATGGAGAGCGACTCCAGTTCTGGTCGTAAACTTAAATCTCTAGACGAAAACATGTTGAAGAAATCATCAGCTTCGAAATCTTCGACGAACCTTGAAAGGCGACAAAGGGTACAGCCCGATCTGATACCAGAGAAAGCTATGGTGAAATCGGAATCCTATAATCAGATCCAGAGTTGTGAAGAAATTAACATGTTCGGTGTCGGATCCCTTTACAACGACAGCGATTTCGAAATCAACTATAAGCAGCATTCGTACATCACAGAAAAGCTTTGTTCAGAGTTCCACGTGAAGACCAAAAGAGTTTTGAGCAAGTCGACGTCTAATCTGTTACATCCGAAGAAGTCAACGGAAAAGAAAGAAGGCAGCAATAGCAACAGCATGCCCACGAAGACCGAGAGGTCGAGCGATGACAAACTCGTCAACTTTAGAAAGAAGATAGACAAACCCAGAGCTCCCACCCCAAAATCTGAAATAGAAGAACTCACGGCCGTCGACATATCTGAAGAAGAGCCAGCGCACATCAAAATCAGAAGATCTATATCTTCGATACAAAAGCGCAAACTGCCTGTTATCGAAGACTTGCCTTACGGGCAAGTGGCGGACGCCGTCGATTTTGAAGAAGAAAAGATAGAATCCGACTCCAACTCTGACAACATCTACGCTGAAATCTGCCCTCCAAACGGAAACCGAACTGACGAAGAAAGCTACGACAACAACATAGACGTGCTAGCAACGGACCCTGTCATCTGCAACGTTAAAAAAGAAGTTACGATCCGCAACGACGAACGCGCTAGACAAATGATTGAAAATCAAGAAAATCCCTTCAGGCACATAGAAGTGGTAGTCATTGAGAAGACTACGGACTTCGATCTGGATAATTCTAGTGTCACGTCCAGTGAGATTGAAGAAATGTGTAGTAATAATGATGTCACAGTGACCACTGATTCTTGGGAACGCGACAACACCGATCATAAGATGCATGCAATAAGACTAGAGATTACTAGCAACATGGACGACTATCCAGTAGAAATTGAACCTCAAAGCGTAGACAATTCAGAAGTGCATCTCAGCAAAAATGATTCCTTATTAAGTTTTAGTAATAGCATCCAATTAAATGGTACATATCCCAGCGAGGCCATCTACGATACATTAAAATAGTTTTAAGTTTTCACAGTTAGCGTCACAAATAGTTTTTGTAGTCGTATTTTTGGTATACCAATAAAAATATAGCCTACAGATTCTGCTTGGTAGATTTTTGCTTTGGCAAATTTAGAAGCTGGACTTCGCGGCTTGCTTACAATACTTTCCTATTATATACCAGTTTAGTTACGGAAATATCACACGTTTCGTCACAATACTGTTTACCTTTAACTGTATTTTAAGATTTTTTTGTTCAAGTTAACAGCAGCTTACAGTTTTGTAAAAATAATAAAGTAAGAATGCATTACAATGTATACAATAATGGCAACGATAAATGCCACTAAACCACACAAAACCAATTTTGCAATCAGGACTAAAAGAAGTAACCAAGCAAACAGGGTTTAGCCTGAGTCTGCCTCAAAATCCGATGAATTAGTCACTAGAAACTATACCTACTTTAAATACCTACCAAGTTGCGGTGATAAAGTTTGTTAGGGTAATGATTTATCATTTAGGTACTTAATTTTGACACCAAGTGTACCACTGTATTGTATAATGCACAATTTAGTTTCTTATATTCTTTAGTGCAAGTTTCGATGGCACGTGAACTAAAATGTAGGTAGGTGGTAATTAGGTAGCATATTATATTTTCAGTCACCTCTATTTTCTAAGTTGCTGAAAAGAGAATATTTTAATTATGATAAGTACCTACCTACTTATTGAAAATTTCTACAACTACGCAAAGTAGGTAGCGCATAGCAATATTATTTTTTCTTTATTGCGAAATCTGTTTTAGAATAAATACCTTGTCACCTTGTCATATCAAAAGAGCACTACATATTATTGTAAGAAGAATGTATGTTTAGTATGGCAACACGTAGCAGTTGAAAACCACCAACAAATTATCTAATTGCAAAATACATATTATTATGTTACTTATCTCAATATCAATAGCATAATTTTATTAAAATAATTATTAATTGGTGCTATATCTAGGTATATTTATACTTTACAGTCGTCTCCAATAGTAAATTTGCAAAAAAAAAATAAAAATTTTTATAGTCACATTTGCATCTGACTGTAGTGTACTACTATTGATAAGTATCACATAATAATATCACATGTCATGACAATTTTGTAAATGATTGTACCATATAGTTTTAATATTTTTTGTATGATATAACGAAAAATTCGAATTTAAGTCTGATGCTCTCGAAATGTGTAAAATTAATTACGAATTATACGAATTAATTAAATTATAGCCTTTTATTTTCAACTGTTAACACTCGCGCCATAAAACATCAATTTATGCAATTCATATTGGTAAAAAAACCTATACTTACCTAAGTATAATACATTCTCTTTTCTTCTGCCACTTGCACCTTGGCCTACTTTTCATATAGTAAATATGAAAAACATTATCCTACCTCCACTTTTCATGTATTAAATATGAATAACATTATCAATATACGATTTATGGATTAAAAAAGAAACAACATTTACGACAAATATACTGTATTCCATCAAATAAATTATAATTAAAATTAAAAATAGAACCGACGACAATTTTTCATTAACGACGCTGTTAACAACTTCATTATACACAATAAAAAAATATTTAAAATCATTTTTATAATTTCCAAACGACAACTTTGCAAACAAAGCAGTTTTTGTGCGTCATTATATTATAATTGGTCTCAAAAAAAAAGAAGGAATGAATTTTCAACAACATGAAATTTGCTGTTTCGCCTTAAATATAGTTTTAATTTTACAATATACAAGAATATACGTTTTTTTGTGAGATTATAAAACCTGCGCTTATACGACTAAAAACAAATGATGATAAAAAAGCTATTTATATGCGCAGATGACGAGGCAAGCCTGGAGGGCTTTCACTAAGCAACATGTTGGGCAAGACTCGAACAGGATATTCGGCAACTTTTTCTTGTTGGCAATATTGCAGTGATGAAATTAGACAAGCTTAACGCTAGACTGGAGATTGATAAATTCGAATTGTAATACCACACAATTTCGTGCAAAATTGCATGACAAATGTCGCTTAGTGAATAACCCTGATTCACTACAAAAGTATTGTCCACACTCTCGCAGTAATAAGCTATTGTTATGAAAAGACAATTTCAAAAATAGGAATCAATTTCTTGAATGACACATCAATGTTGGTGATGACTTTTGTCCACAATAGTACTTTTTAATCTCTTTAAATTAACTACAGGACTTGAGGCTTGGGTAAAAAAACACTATTATAATAAAATCTATACTTAAGAGATACAAATAGAACGTAGATAAAAATAGACAACGGACTTAAGACAGATTTTTACAGTGCTACATGGCATCTATATAAAATTAGTAGGCCAACCGTTTTATCAACAATCCATCAGTGTACCTTATTCTTAAAGAAATAGGCACAATAACATACCCCGTCTTTATGGGAAGGATATGCATTGTGATTTGACGGACTAACATAGGGTTTACCACACTCCGATCACCCAGAAATTTAATAAAGCTAGATAGTCAACGGATTGAACATGTCTCCGGTATATAATAATTATTTTAAGTTACCCAAGCTGCAAGCCAATTGCACTGTATACTATATCAGTCAGGATGGAAGGTATTCTAAGCGAGCCGTATAGATTGAATGATCTGGAAGATGGCTGAGCCGCAGACTACGAAAATGAAGAGAGCTAGGAGCCAAGGCGCGACTGGATATTGGTCTTCCTTCTCCTGTAAAAGAGATAATGTTGGCGTTAGAGAGAGATGAAGAGATTTCTGTGTGTAGTGCGTCAAAAGTAAATGAGAAATGTATGGGAGTTAAATAGTTGCATATTTAAGATAAGAGAGGTTATCATAAGTACCTAAATCATTATTAAACAGGTTTGTAATGATTGTTAAAGTACACAAAAATAGTGTTTTTAAAGTGATAAAGAACGAAAAGAAGAGATGGAAGACAGTGTCCACTGTCCATGCCCATTACAAAAATTATATCAATATAGACAAACTTAAAGTTCAAGTTTTGTCATTAAGATTTTTTTCGGTCTAACTTTCTTTTTTTGGGATCTTAGTCACTTGTGAGTTGTGACTATGTCAGCGCTGTATTGCAACATTTATATAAACCTCACATAACAATATTGTTGATCATTGACCATGTAGAGTTCTGGCTGCATCACACATAGGTGAATTAAGTTTTCCAAATCATGATTATTTTAATAAACAATCTTAAGAATAATGAATAAAATCTTAAACAATCTTACATTAAGTATAATAACATGTTTTGTTCATGACTTGATCATTTCTGACGTCAGTCACAATAGTCGTTCAAACACAGCTACGTAAACATCCTTCAGACAATCTCAAACTCAAAATAAAGTAAAACGGTCTGTATACAGCATTTCATATTTTATGGTGTGTGATGATGATGATGATGATGAACTCACCTTAGTGGTTTTGGGTACGTTCCCCCGCTGGGTGATGTTTTTGCTGGCAATCTCGTTGGCAATACGCATCCTCTGCTTTGGCGCCATTTTGTTAGTTTATACACGTATATTTGTCCTGAAAATTAAAAATATATATATATGTTACAAGTGATAGAAACCAAGAGATTCCACTCATTGTTGTAGTTATGTATACTCCGATTGTCCTCTTTACATAAATATTTACTGTGGTAGCATATTTATTTTGGTAAATACCCAATTGTTAAATTTTTCACATTATCATATTACTAATCAAGTGGAGCGAATTACATTGGCTAGGAATAATTACACCGTGAAGTAAGAACAAGAAACAAATATACATTGTTAACATGTGATAATCAAAGACTTGTGAGATATATCCTTCAGTGGGCTGCATGGTGGGTTATGGCCCATCCTGTATGTATAATCTTTGGCCGAGCGTTGACAATGATGGTGTTTAGAATATTCTCTATGACTATTACAGATAATAAACATAATAGAACCCTAAAGTAGGACTTGGAAGTGAAAGTAGGTAAATGATACAATGGACATCATGCCGAGGACAAAGTATTGAAAACTATAAATTTACGATAGAGCTGATAAACCCACGTGGAGCTAAATTTAAGATAACGTATAGTTAAGTACCTACTTTCTACTTGATTACGTGTCGTATAAATCTGTGTTGATGATAATGTTTGGATGATAAGTAGGTAGCGATTCGTGTTGAACTACGCAAATCGAAGGGCAACACATAAACTGCAGTAAGTTCAACAGATCTCACTTCGTAACTACGTCGAAAGTACTTACCTATCTTTACTATGAGGAAAAAACAACGAAAACAAAAAGTGTGATTATGTTGACCCAGCTGGTATGGAATTTTCTTTTGGAATGTAACACATAGTTTACCTTTCTGCGCAGTTTGAGACTTGTAATGGAAATATGTTTAAGCACTGGGATTATTCACGGCAATCGCGGACGATTTCACACTATATATCGAGCGATAACATCAATATACCGATCGAGTAGCCTGTTGAAACGCCAAACACGATACCCAAATAAAAGTTAGTTTTTAAGCAGGATATGTATGAAAAGTTATTAGGAAATAGTTTTTAACACGTTTTTAACGACGCTCAGGAATAAAAACACAAATACTCACTGTTAAAAATCTTAAAATAAAGGCTGCGAAGCCGAACGCACAAGTTTGCTTGACACGTAAGTAAAAAGTGAAAACGAGAATTTGACAGAAACGTCAAACGCGTCACTTTCGTAATCCCTCCACTCAAGACACGCGTCAAGTTTGTGTTACCCTATGAAATAAGTACTTAAAAATAAAATGGTAAACCACATTAATTTAGATAAAGTGTTGCTACGTACAAATCATAGTTATTGAAATGGTATCATCAGATTTAGAATAATCTCGTAATTCCAATAATTATGTATACATACTAAGCATGAAACCTTGAACATGAAACAATTTAAATTTTTATGTGACATCTAGCGGGGAGTAGCGGAACTTTTTTAGTTTTCATACAAAAGCTTACGCTTGTCAGCCGCGAGTAGCGCTACTGAGCAGTAACAAGTTACCTTTGTCGCTCGGTAGATGTCACTAAACGCAACATTATTGTAGAGCGTCATGAACCTAGTTAGCTGTCAATCTGACTGAGTAGAGCGTGGACGTAGCGTTTGTATTCTCTTTGCGTGGACGGATAACATTTTAGTGAGTGGTAGACAGAGCACAGTAGAGTGGAGAATTATTCGAGATCACAGGTAGAGCAATGAGTCTGTACTAAACTAGATATTATTACAAGGTATAGCTACCAAATGGTTTGTTCACAAAGATTCATTGCTCACTAAAATCGTTTTCGCTTTGAGAATTTGAGGACAGTTAATAATAATTATCTGGATGACCGAGCTTTGCTCGGTATTATTATTTTTTTTTTTTGTGTTTTTTGGAAATTCTATTTAAGTAGGTACGAATTACTAATAAAATGATGAAATATGAATAATATTTTTCGATCTTACCGATAGAATAATACAAAAATATGAATGGTTATTAAAAAAATCATAAAAAACACGAATAAAATGACATTTTCTTAAAATTATTCCTAGCTAGATCGATTTATCGCCCACGAAACCCCCTATATACTGAATTTCATGAAAATCGTTGGAGCCGATTCCGAGACTCCAATTATATATACTTAGGTATATAATATACAAGAATTGCTCATTTAAAGATATAAGATATAAGATTATGATATGAACACGTTATACCTACCTACTTACTCAACATGGTTTATGCACAACGCGATCTTGAATACTATTTACACGTACCTATTAATAGTAAGCATTCTACATAATTACGAGTAGAATACCTACCAAAGGTATGTAAGTAGGTACCTACTATTTATTGATAGCAGGTAGGTACTAACCTATATTATAACCTATATACTATATACTAATATGAGGTACGTAGGTGAGGTACTTTACCGGTATTAAGTGGTTAGTACCGGTATTACCGGTAGTAGGTATAGGTATTAATAGTAGGTGGTATAAGTAGTTGCAGATAACAGTCTGTACCTCAACTTTACTAAGTATAATATAGGTAGGTAATAAATTAAATCTTCATCATCATCATCAGCCTGAAGATGTCCACTGCTGAACGTAGGCCTCCCCCTTAGACCGCCACACCGAACGACGAATTAAAATAAATCCTACTAAATTATAAACGCGAAAGTTTGTAAGTATGTATGGATGGATAGATGTTTGTAACTCTTTCACGTTAAAACTATTGAATGGATTTAAATGAAACTTTACAATAATATAGCTTATAGGTACATCAGAATAACACATAGGCTACAATTTATGAAGATATTGTGTGTATTGTTCAAAATATGACGATACGTGTAAAGTATTAAGTCATTATTTATGTGATAATTTTAATGTCATAATGTTAGGTATTTTCTACGCCACGCTAATATAAAGTTACTAGAAATACTAATCCTGCGCAGACGAAGTCGCGGGCACCAGTTAGTAAGTTTATAAGTATTATTAGTTCTGCGCTATGTTCAGAAGCAATCAAACAATTGGTTATTCTGTGTACAGAGATAACATATAGGGTGATATGAGCACGCCGCATTCACGATGGTAAGTGGCACGCCTTCCCGTACAAACTGTAGAGTGAAGTTGTACCCAACCAACGTCATGAAGAATAAAGATGCCTTACCTTTATACCTACTGAAACTTCCAGAAAGTTATGGAAAGAAAACGGTTAGTAAGTAGGTTATAATTGGATTGCATTGGACATATTTAATTGTGCTTCAGAAACGTGTCGAGTATTTCCCATTTTTAGCTCTATAAAATATTTTGAGCCGGCAGTCTGGCAGGTAAGTACCTATATATAATTATGTCCATAAAGATCGCTAAATCTGTAGCAATTAATCACACTTGTTGTAGGCAAGGACACTTTGGAAATTTGGTTGACAAGATTCAATCAAAATTATATTTTTTCTTTGAAAATGTAGAGATTCTATGGCAACATTACCTCACAATCGATTATTACTCGGTTTCATCCTAACTTATAAATAATGTTGTAGGTATGTTCAGTACTCCCACAATAGGGCAAGCATTTTAACTATTTGCATCGTTAACGTATCGATCAAGGCAACCGTTCGCGTAGATATACACATCTTGTCGCATCTTTGTACGCATAATTATATTGCAAGGCGCAGCTGATCATATCGAAAACAAATTTGACAGTTAACGTATCGAATACTTTTTATTTTCTTTTCTTCTTTGGCCATGGTGCTTTTCGCACATTGTGCCAGTTTCAAGTACTTAAGTAGGTAGTACTCATCGAATACTTTCTCGATAGAGGTTTCTGCTCGCCCTACTGGTCACTGTGCTGGCCATAAAGGATGAAACTTTTATATGCGCTGAAAACTAAATTAAAAAGTACTAACAGCCGAAATTAATATTGTATCTCCTCTCCAAGATTGAAATCGATCTTGGATTGCTGCCTATCGTTCGATCGATCTCCAACCTGCGTGCCTTTATAAACCAATCCACGGATCGGTTATTGGCACGTTTGACCCTAAAAATGGATTGTGATATCAATCCCAGATAGCAAAATTTGGATTGGTTTGATTATTAATTACGCCGTTAATCAACTTGCAATAGGTACCTATCTATAACGCTAAAACCAAATCAATTTCAAGAAACGCTAGTTCAATCAAAACAACTAGAAAGAGACACCCAACTAAAGCGAGACGGCCGTAGCCTTAGACAGAGATACATCAACAGAAGGATGTTCAGGACACCACTGTCTTTAACGAACCAATCGCAGTTCGCTTTGGTCCTTACAGAGAGATCCTTGATCTCTGATTGGTGGAATCAGATAGCCGCCTATCAAGTCAACGCCTACGCGTAGAACCCATTTGAATTTGTATTTCGAAGGGAATGCGGAGGGCTTGTAAATTGTTCTATTTTGAGGGTAGCAGCGGGCTCGATTGATTTATCTGGTAACAAGGAAGGTTGTTTGTCTCATTATTGGATTAATTTTACGGGCTATGTATACCTACTTACTTTTAAATTAGTAAATTAGAGTACATAACATAAGTGTGGCGTTAAGTAATCAATACTTAAATTGCAAAAATAATTTTGAATGCAAAAACTAATGCAAAGTTATTTCAAGTGTGAGTGCCGTCGGCCGGCGCCAGATTTGGCAAACATCCCTTTTCTGTGGTCCTAAGATAACAGAATTTCGAGTGAAAGTTAAACTTTCGTCTATTCAGAGATTTACCTACTGCCCCTTCTGTGTTTGCAGGTTTAAGAGGGTATGTATTTATTGGTAACTAGCTTTTGCGTGCGGCTTCGTCCGCGAACAGTTCTTATCTTAGGTGCAATGGGTAATGTAAGTAGGTATATCTAGATACAAAATCTTCGAAATTGGGGAGAAACAAACAGATAATAATCATGTATATCCTACTAGATGCTTACTGTACCAGCAACGCTTAATGATTTATAAGGTACAAAAATAAACTTAACATTGTAAGTATAGGTAAGATTACTAAAATTACTTAATTAAACATTTTCCAAATAACGGATTAGTAGGTAACCACCAGACACGGCCTCGCATTGCTGTGGCTAAGGTTTTTGTTAATGCGACTAGAAATTGAGATGTAAGCTATCTTTCAAGTTAGATCAAACTGCACACGGTATGCTTTGATTAAAATTGGTTAAGTTGTTTAGGAGTCCATCGCGGACAAACAACGTGACGCGTAATTTATATTACTTACCTACTGAGTTGCGAGACGAGCAAGTCTTTCACCTAGAACTTTGCATTGCCAAATCCTGTGTGGCAATGCAATGTGCTCGGCAAGTCATCACTCTGAGACAATGGTTCTAAAGTTTCGAATACCTATACCTACTTACTTACCCAGGCAGGTAAATATCTGGAAACAGTCCTCTTTAATTAAATCGAGACACAATGATGTAGGTAAGTACTTAATTCAAATTGATAAACAAGGACCTAACTGTACCTTTATTTTCGCAAGTAAGTAAGTACATTATTACAATAAGAAATGATTATCCATAATTTTCTTCTAATATAAGTAAGTAGGTACCTACCTGCCTAATTAATATAAAAAAAAATATAACAAATAAAAAACTCTTTGCGAAATATTTTTCAGAGCTGGCCAGTTAGATAAGTAGATTAAAAACTACTTTCAAGGCAAAGATTAGCGAAAACAGAGATGCATGTCCGATAAACATCCCGATATTGCCTGTTGTTTGCCAATCTAGATTGTTATTTCACTTTCAACAATTGAACTAAGGCGTAAATTGTCCCTTTGTCGCCAGTTGTCCTTTTGTTGTCCTAAAAGGGCTTTAGATTAGCAGACATGTGGAAAATCTTTTTAAAAGACACCGGCATCCGTTGTGTTTCGGCTTACATCTGTATTTGCTCGCAAAATACGGGTTTTTTTAGTAGGTAAAATTCAGTAAAACACGTTCTGTATACTTTAATTTGTAAATAAATATTTATTTGAGTTTTTTCAGCCGATGACCATAGCACGATAATATTACCTACATTAATTAAATATCCTACTTACTAAATTATTACCATATCTAATTAGGTGCCTAATTAATCAATTGTATGATCCATACTTCACTTATAATAATAAATATGAAAGTAACTCTGTCTGCTTAGGCATTTGTTTGTTGCCTTTTCACGTTTAAACGGGTAAACCGATTTCGATGAAATTTGATAGGTATAGAGATAGAGTAGACCATATAGATCGACATACCTAGATACTTTAGGTTATATAATGCGCGTAGACGAAGTCGCAGGCAACACCTAGTAGTTTCATAACTATTAAAACTTGCATAATTTATACTTACTCGTACCATTATATTTAATAACAAAGATTAGGTAACTGTTCAGGCTCGCAATACCATTCGGCGCCATCTCACAAAAAATTAGAATCAATATTTATCTCTGAGTTGTCAAAATCAGTCATTCAAATAGCTCGATCTACCGTGCGTTAACTTGCATACAGAACAATTGTAGAGAAACTCGCTATTTAAAGAATATCTTGCATTTATGTTCAACAAAATACTTAGTTAAGGATAATCTGCGGAAGATTCACTCGTGCGCGGTCGCCGACTTGCCGTCGCCGAGCGGCTTTTTTAGAACTAAAATTATTTAAACTTTGCTACATGTGGGGAGTTTGACTTATTTTATAAAATATCTTACCATGCATTACAGTGCATTTAATTTTAGATAAAATTGAAAGTGACCTAGGTAGACCAATATAAATTATTACCTATACCTAAAGTAGGTATACTTATAGTAGGTATAGTTAGGTAGGTAGGTACCTAGTTCCTTAATTTATATTTTATACAATAATAATATGGCAAGTATGAGTAATTAAATAAATAATAAATTGATGTACCTACGTACCTATACCTAATAATTAGGTAGGTAGGTAGTTACATTAATCTAATGGTAGAAAGAAAGAAGTAAGTCCTAAGTAATTTTTGCCCAATTATATCAAAACCACTTTAAAATATTTGCATCTGCCTCCAGTAATAAAAAAGAAAAACATTTCGGCGCGAGGCTTAACTTTTTAATTTTTATTTTTAATCGGCAACGGCAGAGCGCATTCCGCCTGATTTGTCTTCTGACGAGTTTGACGTAATGCAAGGAGCTGGCAACACCACCGACCACACATAACGAGTCGATGGGAGAATTATTAACCAAAATCCAATTTTATGGTGGTTTATTGTGAATAACTCATGTGTGAGGCTTATATTGTGTGGCCAGTGTTTTTTTCGTTACTTTTGTGGTGATTTGATTTTTAGTAAGATAAAATAAAATATTTAACAATTTATTTTTAAAATTTGTACTTACTAATAGTTTTTAATTATTAATCATAATTATAGATTACGCAGTCTTATTATAGTAATGACGGGCCTTTTATTTAAGATTAAGTAAGTAAGTAATAAGTATCTATGTCAAATTATGTCAAATATAAAGATGTCTGAGAAGTTAATTTGCCGTTCGCAAACAATTTGAATCTTAATTAACGTCAATCAAGTCCAAATTCCACAAATACTTTTCCGGAATAACAAGCGGAGTTCCGTCGATTTGCGGCATCTGAAATTATCTAAACTGGAGCAGACAGGAGAGCTATCTGTAACCGGATAGCGAGCCGCTACCCCTCGCCGCCACCCCGACGCGGGGCGAGCGGAACGTATGCTCGCTCAATACTCGGTGGCAGGGTGTACAAGAGATATCACCAGTGCCAGAATTAAAACTAAAAATGTGAAAAAAAAGATTTCATTTTTCTTTTGGCGCGGAAATTGTTGGTTGCCAGTTAGCTCTACAAGTTAGAAAAAAGTTTGTACTTACTAAATAAACATTAAACGCTCTAAAAACCTTTAAGTAGGTACTTACTTATCGGTAATTTAAGCGTTTTTTTAGGGAAGTTCTCTGTGTCAATAGAAAAGCTGGTGAAGTTTCTACCATAATAATTATGCGTGGTGGTAAGTATGCTTACAGTGCTGCAGTGCACAGCTACCAAACAACCTTTATGGCTAGAAATATCTGGCTGTATGAGCTTAACCATTGCACGATTATTTTTTAATAATTATAATTTTTTTTTCATTGTTGTTATTTTTTTATTGGTTAACCTTTGCACGATTATTTTTTTAATAATTATAAAAAAAAGTTTCATTGTTGTTATTTTTTTATTGGTTGCCAGCACTGCAACGGTATACTGTACCTACAGTACGTTGTAACATAATTCAGTAGGTACCTAGGTACTTACAGTGCTACAGTAAAATATACAGAATTTTCTTTAAAATTCACCAAAATAAATCAATTTCTATTCCTGCCTCCCTTCTATATCATCCATCCGCAAGGTGCAGATCCCATCGGGCCGTACAATCACTTACGCAATTGTTTAAACAAAGCCCATAATAAAATATCGTGTTACCGAATTAAATGAGCATCCTCTATGGCTACCATATTGCCCATTGTGTAGCGTGGCGCGGACTAGAAGCCGCGTGGGGGTAGTCACTTCAAAACTAAACTATTATGTACAACCAGTACCTATTCTTATTTTAGTTGTAGTGTCACCTTGAAACTAACCTGCTTAGTGCTTACGACAGTTAGGGTTTTTAATAGTTTGGTTTTGGCTTAGCACCGCTTGTGCATTTAGTCAGTAGGTATAAGTACCTACGTTTTTACAATATCTACCACAAGCAGACATTTCGAGTGTTTTATATTTTTGGAATGAAAAGTTTTAATCAGAAGTAGTCTGTATAGTCTAGCCAATTCGCAGGATACGTCACGATTCAGTAAATCTGTAAAGAGGTGGATGTTTTACTGAAACTTCGTGAGAAAAAAATCAACGCGTCACATTTTCGGTTACCTATCAAAAGTCTAGAGCGCACTTCTTAGTCGTCATACACGTTACATTCTTTACGTCATCTTCAACGTTGGTTCTAAATTGCTTCATTTCAATGCGCTTTTCAGGGGTTGTTTTGAGGGGGATGCGTTTGTGTGTAATCGGCTTAATAATGTCATTGGTTGTTCTTGATGGTTGTGATGTGTATTTGTCATGTTTTTTATTTTCTCTTCTTTGAGCCACATCAGAGGCCCTGGCGCTGCCTGACACACTCTGACACTAGCCGTCTTACCACAAAAGTTTAGACCAGAGTTAAACAGGGGTTTCTAAAATTTCGTTCGACAAAATCGACGTCTATCACTCGCGTTTTCTTACTGAATCCTGGCATTCCTAATTATTTTACTTGTATTTTTTTTTTATTGTGTTTGAAAAAGCGAGGGTTAATCGTCGATTTATGGAGGAAATATTTAGACTCATCTGTTCAACTCTGTTTTAAATCTGTTGTGGTAAGACCGTGGAGGTCGACTCAACCTCATTTGACAAACAAATACTCGTAGCAGGTAGCTCGCAATAGTATACCTCTACTTTTATAACAAAACAAAAACAAAATACAATGTCAAGTATCCCACCAATTGAAAGTACTTTAAGGACACGTGATACGACATAATGGCCCTTTAATAATGAAAAGAAAACTTTCAATAGCATTGAAATCAAATAGGGCATACTAAATTTGTAGAGTCCGAAAGTGTAACCTTAACAATACTCTACCTCTTGACCAGCACGCTCTAAAAAAAAAACAGAAAAAAGTTAAGTACAATCTTTTTTATTCTGCCCCAAAAGTACAGCGAAGAAAATAACTAAAGTAAATCCTATAGTTTTTTTTTAACTGAGTTTATTTGCCTGAACTTGCATTGCGCATCGCCTAACCTACATTCTACGAGTAATAAGGTAGGTCTGTCGAATTACGCCTACTTAAGGTTAAAGCTGAATTTCTCCAATATTACTAGTGAGGAACATTAAAATAGTATTTGTTTTGAGAGGTACTTTAATAATGAATCAAATAAATCACAAATAATACTGCTCTTTATAGAAAGCAACGAAAAAACAATAATATTCAAACACATTGGTTTTGGCAGAATTAAGCTACTGGGGTTTAATTCCGCCTATGGTTATTTACTCATAATAACTTTGTAGTTGAGCATTATTTGAGTTATCATTAGTTAGAATCATAATCAGTGGTAAGAATACTATCATAATCATCAATTCTTTTATTATTTTTAACATAGTTTCACAGTTTTAAAATTAGGTAACAAAAATCTTAAATTGCTAAGGCAATAAACAATATTATATAATTTCCCTTAGAGGAACGTAGATAAAACTTAATCAAATAGTCTTTATATAGATATCCAAATAAAAAAGAATAATGTAAAAAAAATCAACACTAGGCGTTTTCATACGCAGTAGGGGTATTAACGCCTATTAACAACCATCAGGACATTTGAATTCTTCCACGTCATTTTTAGTCAAACCGATACATTCCTCATGGTCGTGGTACCATTTTGAGCAGTTCACACAAATGGTCTCATATCGGGAATTCGATCCTCATAGTAAGCGTAGCAATACCAGCTAGCTATTTTATTTTCTTTACCGTTGACTCCTCTAATTTCCGCTTTTTCTTATTGTTGGCAGCTGTTTTTTATGTCATTTTATTGTTTGTATTTATCCCTTTTAGTTTATTTTTGAATAGTTTTTAATCTTCGGCAATTTCTATGCCATTAGATTTCTTCTTCGTTTCCTCACTTAGTTTCATGGTGTCATTAAATACATTTTTGGTTAGGTGTTCTTTAGCCTTTGTAATTTAAAGCTTTTCGGCGTGTTTTTTTTTCTAATAATAGCTTAGTTCGGCGTGGGAAAAAATGGTTGAAAATGACATTTTCCGGGTAACTGAGCCAACGGTATGTCCTCTTCATGATCACCAGTCTGATTCAAATGAATGTGATGTTTGTTGGTCTTGTGTTGTGATCAATCTAGTCATAACTTCAGTGCCAGAAGTATCTTTTACCATCAGAAGCGTCTCTAGATGAGCTGTAATCCACAATCTTCTTTGCAGTTTTCAAGTAACTTGTATCTGGGTTGGTTTCGGAAGTTATTTTGTGGTAGAGTTAACTGTGAAGGAAGTGATGAAGGAACTGCGAGCGAGGTGGAGTAGCTTGTGGGGTCGGACTTAAAGTCATTGAGGGTGGTGGAGTGACTTGAGCAACTGGAGATAGAAGAGGTAGAGAAGAAAGAAGAAGAGGTAGATAATATATTAGTGATGGCATAGAATAAGTATTACGGTTAAAAACGCCTAGCTTAGTGAAATACCGCCTAGGCGTAATTAACCATCCAGAGCAATTCCGACTAAATTTGCATTAAAACTAAAATCTATGACATTTTACCATAAAAAAAAAACAGTTATGGCTAGGAATATAGTTATTTTGACGAATAACTTTAAGATTTGAGTAAAAAACTACCAAAAACCATAAAAACTTACCACAAACGTCCTGATTTTTCTTAGAAAAAACAGCCCAGGGACCAGGTACGGCGAAAGTCAGTCGATTACTAGCTAGCGGGGTGGAGGGCGCGGCGGTCGTGGTTCGGGACCGCCACAAGGCTTGTTAACCTTAGTGCATACGCATTAAGATTGAGTTTATCGATAGTGTAACTGGGGGCTTTAGGGCATAGGCGTAGTTAGACTCTAGGCGTAATTCGACAGACCTACCTTATGTTCCTTAACACTGAGATATTGAAATCAAACTCCAATGCCACTTTAGAAGAGAATGCTTTGTACCTTTCACCCAAATAAGATTTGATAATTGTCGGCCATTTTAATAACGCTAGAGCGCACGCGCAAAACGTTTGCTAACCATTGTTCGTTGGCGCCAAAACTTACGTCACGTGTTTACGATTGTCTCGAGTTATTTTTTTTAATTTCTGCTACTTTAGTTTGTTGTATTTTATATTGTATGTTGTATATTGTATGAGAAGTTATTTTTTTGTAATAATAAGACTAGATTTTTGTTTATAGCATGCAGCGTAAGTCAAATTAACGTAAGTGCCTATTGAAACATTTCTAGAATGCAAAAAAAATTATAGAACATTGAAAAATAATTTTGAATCTTATTTTCATTTCCCAGCTTCGAAAAAAATGGCTGTTTACACAACTTAGCACCATTTACAAACTTTTTGCGGCTTCCCAACCCTTTCCGCGGAAAACATGGGGGGAGACTTATAAACAAACAAAACAAAAAAGTAAAAATACCCGACACCGAAACCTTTTAAGAAGCCCCTCCCCCTCTAGGGGCAAATAAAAAGCTTACGGAGAACTTTTCCTTGAATATTCTATTGTTTTTACTGTGGTGATCGATTTTTTTTTGTCTGTGGTGCTATGAATTTTTTTTCTTGCTAGTTAGATTAGTGCAAGACTTTCCACGTTTAATATAAAAATGCACAACTCTATCTCGTTTTAATATAGTTTGACCATGCTTAGAATCCACTGATGCATTTTGGTTTCTGTCTTTTGTTTCTGTCAACCATCTCCAACAAGGAAATATGTTAGACATTTTAGATACCTTACGGAACTATAAAAATGATCTAATTTTAGTAATTTAAGTATAGGTACTTACGTCATCTATAGAAATTTACGAACACCATCGACATTTAAAACAAACGTTTGTGCCGTACAGTTATGTCCACGGTTCACTGCCGTTCGATAAAAACGTGTATTCCAACGCAAACACAATCAGTTTTGGTCCAGCCGACAAATAAAACAGTGGGGACACGCACTTAAGAGTGTACCTAGTTGGAAGGTTGAGCCGCTAAAATGTCGCTCTTGTGTCCACTCATAGAGGTTTTAAGCGGTTGTGGAGATATTGTGGATAGGTACCTGTGGAGGTTTGTTAGTGACTTTTCTAGCATCTATACTAACAGCCACGAAACGATAGCTGTAAGCCGATTAAATTTGGCATGTGATCAAATTGCACTCGATGTATGAAGCTGAAAAAGTGTCCAAATTACACTATGACCAAATTACACTAGCCCACTATATAGTCACTAACGGCCAAAATTAATAATCGATCCAATCCAAATTTTGCTATCTGGGATTGATATCACAATCTATTTTTAGGGTCAAACGTGCCAATAACCGATCCGTGGATTAGTTTATGAAGGCACGCAGATTGGAAATCGTTCTGACGATAGGCAGCAATCCAAGATCGATTTCAATCTTGGATAGGAGAAACAATATTAATTTCGGCTGTAAAAGTTGCCGTAGGCGTGGGCTACCTTCCTAAGGGCTTACATTCCATTTTAGCGCCCAGTAACCGGTAAAAGCCGCTCTCCAAATTAAAGACACAACCGTCGTGTTAATATTTGCCGAGCCGGGACTCGAACCCGCACACAAACAGATTAACGTAGGAACAATGGCCCGGCGGCATAAACATACGGACAAAATATTTTGAGCACAAACACTGGAAGTTTTGGAAATGTGTGTTTTTGTAATAAAAAAAAATACTCATAAAAAAAAGTCGGTATTAATTAGAAACTAGCTGACACGTTATCATGTGAAAGGCTGCATAGACAGATTATGACAAGTGTGTTCATGAAAAGATCAAAATAAAATCATTCAGAAAATTGGCTAACTGAAGCAAAACTGAAAAGTGTTTTTCTATGCAAATTTTGTATGAACTCAAGACCATATCATCATTAACGTGATTTGAACGCTAAATAATAAATATGCGTAGATAAATACTTTTCCGTAAACAACTTCTGTCGTGTTACCTACAATTTGAGATGAAACATGAGGCTGTATGTGTTCATCACTTCTGCCACTCATTAAAACCTCGTCATAAAAAAAGTTTATTTAAAAAAAGAGCGATAAAAAATCGCTCGGGGTAGCCATATTTGCGTCAAATATTGAACTGTGCCCGGGTAATTAGCAGTGCTTATGCATATAATTACCCACCGGGTAATATTTGCGAAGCCGCGGGAGTAGGACAATATTGGCTAAGAACTAAAGGTAGAACAATGAATCTACATTTACAGTTTCAAGACTTCTTTGTGCCTATACCAAGAAAGGTGAAAATCGACGAACAAGTTTTTGAAATATAAGTTTCAAGGTTTTATCAAATGAGATGCATCTCTATACCTACCAACTCTGAAGAATAAAGTCTTTTGCGAAATAAAATGTAATAAACTATCTACCAAGAAGTTTAATGCTAGGATTTTCCCATTAATTATGGCCTCTATACCTACCATAATGGGGGAGGTCGCGTGGCTCATAGCAGTCATAACACATCCCTATTGTTGTTGCTAAACAATACCGCCTACATTAAACAAGTTCAAAACAAAGCATTACAGAGTTTCACCCTTAAAATTTAACTCTTATAGTCCAAAGTATTCTCGGCGCTGGCAGCACTAAGTTTGACAGAGATGTCGCATAGCGCGCTTTTTAGAGCACGCGCCAAAATACCTGGCAAAGTTTTAATGACGTCACGTGATACCGTGCTATAATTATATTTGGTGGGATTCTATTAATAATTTATCTTGAAAAAAAGTAGGTACTTTTAAGTAAGTACATAATAATTATCTACTCGTAGGCTGCTACCTAGCCTACCTATTTTACTAAATCACCAAATTTTTATGATAGGTAGATAGGTAGGTAGTTGGGTACTTAATTATCTTTATTAATTAGGTAAATGGCTACTTACATAAACCTAGGGCACTTGCCATAATACCCTATTTAATTAAATGATATCCTAGGTACTACCTAGATGCTGTCTAGTTACACGTTTTATAAGGTTATTCAAAAAGATGATAGGTACGCGGGAAGCTAAGCAAATAAAAAAACATTACATACCTACCTACCTAGTACCTACCACGTTCTGCGAAGCCAATAAAATAATATTGTTTTTTTTTAGGTGCCCACCTAGATATACCTACTTGCCTTGTCATACATTGTAGAATGCAAATCTCATCTCATACAGCTCCCACGGAATGTAACGCTTCAAGTTCAGCTTACTATTTCTTGACTCGTTACAAACAAAATCACATGAGCAACAACATAATAATATCGCTGTCATACAAATAGTTTATAAACATCATTGAATTAATTTGTAAAACATTCAAATTTGCTATTTCGTAAACAACTCCTGTCTATTTGTTTCATGGAAACTTCAAAATCCCCATTAAAAATACAGGTTGTTCTCTTTTTCCACATAATAAGTAACTTTGTATCGTAACTGCTGTCTGTAACGGTTCGGTAGGCGTCAAAACATGACATAAAATTCGCGTTTGCTACATTGTATGTCAATATTGGATTACATATTCACTTGTTTTTTTTAAAGTAAGTAATACAGATTTTCATAGATATGATATTGTAAATCGTATGTAGAAGAAGCTCTACGATACAAAATCTACGACCTCACACATTCGCCACAGTTGACAGTGAAGTATGTGACACGTATGACGTACTTATATCTTGATCCCTAATACAAAATGTACTAAAAAGAGTAATCATGGCCACGCCGCTATAGTATCGACCGTGTATGAAGAACTTCGGGAGAAACTTTATCATAAAAAGCATTCCTCTCCTTCGGCAACCAGATAAAACTTTCCTCTCACATTTGCCACAGTTAACGTTGGAGTTTATGACACGTATCCTTCTTAGTATAAAATGTACTATAAAGAGATGTCATAAACTTGCCTCCGATAATATCGCTCATGAACAGAAGAAGCTTTACCATACAAAACCTCCCTTCCTTAACCAGGTAACATGTAGTGCCTAGACTGCCTAGCCTATCACATTCGCCACAGTTGACAGTGCTAGACGCAGCCCGTCAACCCTGACCGCGACTAGTGCGCGTTCTGGGCCGGTGTCCGGTTGCGAGACGGCGCGACAGCCGTGACTGCCCGTTACGTTCCGCACTGTGCCCGGCTGATGACCTAACTGAAGATAAGTGGGGATGAAAGATCTAAATAGTGTTCAGGGGGTTATTACCGAACTCATCGGTGATTTTTAGTACAATAAGTAATATTGTTATCACTGTAAAACGATGGTATTTTGGATACTCATGTTTTGTCTAAGTACCAACATAAATATATACATATCACAGCTTTTAAAAAACGCATGATTGTGTTCCATTCTACGCAGTATCATGTAATTTTGTGGTCTCTTTCTCACGCTGATTTCGACGTACATTTCTATAGCACGTACGTTATTAGCGTAGCTATTTCTACGCGGCGTAGGGCATGACGCTGTAAGCGGCCGATGGCGTTTATAGGAGACCACAGCCTAAGCCAAGACCGTACCGGATGAGCGTGATTCATTCGCTCGTCCCTTTTGTTCACGTCGACGCCGCGACCGTGTGACGGCCGGTTGCGGTCTCCACGCGGGTCGCTTGCGGTCTGCGGCCTACGTGTAACTTAGAACATGCTGTATTTATACAAATATACGGCAAGTTTGTGTGTTGATATCAAATTTGGAGTCGTATGTTCAAGACGTTATAGTTTATATTGCTTTGATAAAGGCTTATTAGATAATGTATACTGACAGTATATTAGGTAGGAAGGTATGTACTAAGTTATATTGTCTAGGATTACTAGGTTTTTATTCAATACGTATTATTTATACCTACCTAATTACGTATTATTGTGACAATATGTCTTTTTTTGTATTATAATATGCTTCTCATCCAGATTACTAATGCTAATGATGGGCTACGATTGTGTTGTGTATGTGACATATATGTTATATTATGGTCACACGTATCTAAATATATGTATTTTCTTTTGTTTTTTCTTACTTTAAATCAATCACACAAAACAATACTGTAAAATACTTACGAATACTTAGACTTTTGCCACTGACTTTAATGTATAATGGTTAGGTTAGGTTATACTCTTGCTCCCGTAAACATCCCGTTGCCATGATCCTAATACGTGACACGTGTCTATCAGTAACGCGTGCAGCGCCACCTGTGGCCACGCGGCCTCTATGGGATTAATTACGCGAATCTCAGTGATGCATCACCCTGTATGTCGAATAATCCTAATAGAGGTAGTTAGAATAATGACGACAAGTTTACGTTTTGAAAGATGGTGGCCGAGGTAAGTACATATTACAATCCAATGATGCCGGGTTCGAACCTCCGCTATACCGATGGCTATCCGTAAGTTTATGTACTGATTTACACAGCGCATTATACATCGATAGTCGTTAAGTCACATCAGAAGCCCTTGGGTGGACAAACTCTGACACTAGAGTCTAGCAAAACCTCATATGAAAAACAAAATTCGTCACAAATTAAATACTTAGAAAGATCACCTACATTATTAGATAGGAGGATAGAAAATACATGTCATTTATAATGACCACATTATCCACATATTATTATCCCCAAACCCGAGAGAGCCCTCTCGAGCGAGACAGGGGCGTATTGTTTGTTCCATTGCCTCGCCATGGCTCCTTCTAATGGAACAAACAGTTTAATGGGGTTCGCTGCCGAAACGACCGATACAGTTAGCTTCGACTACAGTCCGTCAATTTCGTACGCGATGTAGTACATTCGATTCGTCTTTTGCCTGTTTCAAAATGTTTGTAATACGTAGGTACTTAGTCTGATTTAGGTTATTTTGGTAGGAACAACTAGGTATCGGAAAAGTTACTCGAAAAATTAGAAAAGTCGGGAATCATTTTGAAAGTTTATTTTTTCTATGAGGTTTTTTTTTGTTTATCGTTATGGCTTCGCACGGTTTGTGCATTTAGCCAACGTCAAGTATTTTATTATTTAAGTATTTCTTATTTTCTCTATAGGAAAGTTATAGCATTAAAGCAATCCTCGTGTTCAAGTAGTCAAGTCCATTATTTATAAAGTCAAAGTCATGATTCAGTATAGTGGTGGATGCTTTACTGAAACTTACTGGGAGTAGGTATACTTAGGAAAAAATGCGAAGTGACACGTTTTTTGGGTTTATATCATTTGCCCACATTCGTGCACGTTACCGAACACTCACGGTCTTACCACAAAATAATTAAACCAGAGTTGAACAGATGAGTCTAAATATTGTCTCCGTAAATTGACGTCTAATCCTCGCTTTTTCTAACTAATTAACAAATTTAGAAGTAGAATAATCAGGAATGCCAGGATTGAGTAAGAAAACGCGGGTGATGTCGGTTTTGTCGAATGACATTAATTTTGAAACCTCTGTTTAACTCTGTTCTAATCTTTTGTGGTAAGACGGTCAATGCCTAATATTCCATCAATGTTACACTCGAAGAAACACAAGTTTGTGAGAAAAATACAAAACCAACAACGTCTCACTATCGAACTCCCGCCAAAACTCCTTATGGTAATTCTTATATGAATTTATAACTCTGGACAACGTCTGTCGGGTTAGGGCGGTCACTTCGGAAATGTAAGTAGGTACTTATTTTAGCATAGTTTTCTACATTAACTCCAATAAGGTTCTCGTACAAACTCCCTCTATTTCCATACACACCCTCGCCCCTTGTTTGCTTTCATCCCCAAAGTACCAGGGCGGGAGGAGCCGGGAGTGGTCAGCAAACACACGGCGCCGGCTCGGCGCGGGGACACCTGCAGTTTTTTTCAGAGGCTTATAAATTGACATAGTGCAAACTCTTTAGAACTACAGTAAAAACTTTTTACGATCTTTTGTAGGGAAAAAATAATAAGGTTTAGACTCTATCAAGATTTGAACCATATTGTTCTGAAATTTAAACCATCAACTGTTTATTTAAAATAATGTTTTTTGCGAGTTAACTGTGATTTAACCACCGATTAATCATCTTCAATTAACTCATTTAGCTTATCAAATTGAGTTATCCTCAGATATTGTGCAAACTCATAAAAAAATAATATTGATGAACAAATTAGAAAAAGTAAAAGAAAAACATTTGGCGCCTTTGCCATAGTTTAGTAAGAAAAAAGTTCCATTTATGTATCTTAACCTTATGAGAACCAAAGGGTGAATCGCTGAACTATTGGAAAAATATGAACTATGACCTTAACAAAGAAGCAATCAGGAACATAGCGCATTCTTCGCTTAATGTTTGAGAATTTTTACTTTAACTTTTACACAGGGGTAATAAAAAATTTGCCAGCCAACTACAATTTTTTTTTCTTGTGAGTATGTTGTTGATAGCACAATGGTAGGGTTACCAATGGGTAGTAGTAATAAAACCACATCAAATAATTAATTTAGTATTAAGTTTATTCAATAGCTATACTTAGTACAATATGCAGACAATCGACCTTCACGTATTATGTCTATTTATAACTTGAAATACAAAACTTAAAAGCAGCTTCAGGACTTCACCGTTCTTCAGCAAAAACCAAAGACGTTATACTTACTTAACTTCGATCTTTCACAACATCGAAAAATAATCATCGCCTTTTCCAACCACGACCATACAATACCTCTAAGTATATGATTATTATACCACATCTTACAAGAGTCACGACTAGGTAGCCCATCTCCATCAACTTTCCACAGCCAATATCATAGATTTTACCTAAAGCATTGAATATTCGTGAGAGCGCGCGCGAGCGGCCTACCGCAACGGACCACGCACAATGAAATTATATATTTTATTATATTTATATACTTACATGGATGTGGTCGCCTAACGTGTTGACTTGTGGTTTTGACTTAGCTTGTCTGTGATAGGAAATAGAGCGCGACGAGGGGAGGTAAAATCAGACATATACTTACTTAGCTAGACTGCCTAGTTCCAATAGAAAAAGTTTACGTGTTTGTGGAATATAATAGATCAGTGGGCCCCTCCACTCATAAGTAATTAAAATATTAAGTGAAATTCATAATAAATATACCATACTTACATAGTACTTATTATTATGAAATTTGAAATATATCATGAAATTCATTCAGAACAATAATCATGCTGACGTGTCGTCTGGACTGGTGCAGACTAAACCAGAAGTACCAGGCTAGCATAGATGACAAAGAGGCTACACATGCTTCATTCACGTCATGATTTTTTTTTAATGTCATTGGCTAAATTATTCTGAAGGGATGATGTGGGAAATAATGGTAGAGATGCCTAGGTAAGTATTTTATTACTAAACATAATGATCGGTCGAAATTTATAATCAATCCAATCCAAATTTTGCTATCTTGGATTGATATCACAATCCATTTTAAGGGTCAAACGTGCCAATAACCGATCCGTGGATTGGTTTATAAAGGCACGCAGATTGGAAATCGATCGAACGATAGACAGCAATCCAAGATCGATTTCAATCTTGGATAGGAGATACAATATTAATTTTATTTAATAATTGACCGAGCAAAGTTAAGGTCTCCATTTTAAGAGTTTTTGCCTACATGTTCTACATGTTTGAGTTTGGCCGTTTTTGCTTTTGTCTGAAAGTATGTTTGTTCCGGGCTACAAGACGCATTTCTCAACCGATTTGGACGCCATTTAGTATACATTTTCTTTGATTTTTTTGTTTTTTTTTGTTGAGAGTGATTTTTGATAGTAGGGCGGGGCGATTGGTGGAAACCTTAAGTTTTAAATTCAGAACAAGTTGTTTAAAAAAAAATAAGTTAGGGGGAAAGGAGGTTAAAGTAGATAAGTTTGCTGTAGTGCCATTTATTGGCCTAGATTTCTGTAATTTGTTACCGAATGTATTAAATTCTGAACATAATATAAATGATTTTAAAAAGTTTTTAAAGTCGGGGGGGAAACGAGCAAAAAGGGGGGATGTCTATCACCAATCACCATGATATTGGTCAAGCTCTGATCGCGAGGTCTACAGTTCACATGTCTATGTCATCTAGTAAAACTTTTGGCATTGATTTTATAAATAATTTATCCCTAACTAATTTACTAAGTAGAATTGTAACATTTTTCGAAAATGTCATCCGTCTAGATAAAACAATTACAAAATTAGATACAAGACAATTTCAACGCATCCTCAAACATCGCGTTGTCACAAATGCCATACAAACACGCGCACAATTTAAAAAGCCAACAAATCCCGGTACGTTATGTTTGGATGTACCAGGAGTGCATAGAAAGCGGGATGTCTCGTTGACAGTTGATTGACGTCTCACTCGCTTCGCAGCCGCCATGTTTATCTCATTTCTTCCCGCCAACTTTGATAATACCCGTTAAATTTTTTGTCACAACTCTATTGCACTAAAGATACGATCTAAAATTGAATGTCTTAACATTCCTAAAAGTAAATTTATGTTTGACTGCCATTACTGAAGCCAACAGCAAGTTCAGCTGTGAAAAAAGGTTGGATATCTTTATTTTTTGCGTGATAAAGGCTGGATTTGAATGGAGGATTGTGGTATAAACTGTCCGGTTAAGTTTGTTTGAAATTACTAATGCAATGAATGACTAACAAGACAGAACCAAACTAAATAGTGGCTAGAAATGGGCCAGCTGTGTCCGGTGACTTTAGTTTTAATTCTAAATGGGTACTAATTGAAAACTGTCCGCGAACGTGATGTTGCATTACGGGGTGTCGTTTTATATTAAAACAGTTATTTGCGTCCTGTCTATGATGGAGGAAATTAATTTATTAATTGACTTATACAGTTTTTGTATTATTTTCTAACGCGAAATACCTATGAATTTTGTTTTCTATCTGTCACTTTGTTTTTAGTTATTTAGGGTACAGGCTACATGATTGTGATCAAATTCTGGCTCCTATTTAGCCCAAAAATCAGCATTGCTATTCCGCGTGGCAATGCCGCATTGGCAGTTTCTTCTCCAACCTCCTTCATCTTTCAGGTCTTTTAAATTTCAAGGGGGTTTTTATAAGTGTGGCCCTACTTACCTACCTTACTTCTTTAGGTTTTATTTTTAATTATTTTTTTGTGGTTTTTACCTGATCTTTTGCCTGTAAGTAATAAATAAAATAAATTATATTATTGAGGTAGATATTTTTATGTAGGTAGGTAGGTACCTAAGATATTTATACAGAAATACACTTTTTTTCTCAAAATCACACGGCATGAATGCATCCTGTAATTTTTACCTGCCGCTGTTCCCTTTGAGAAATAAGGTCACAAGTCAAAGGTCAAAAAAATAACCATTTTCAAGAAATCCACTATTGTCTGTTGACTATAAATATCGATTTTTTACCACAGTTATAGCTTTACACTTAATCAAATTCTTTTTGTAGTGTCAAAGGTCACAATCACGACCATTGACAAAGGAAATAATTTTATTGTCCAACCCCAATAGGGTCACTGAAAGGGTTAAAAATTACACTTTACCCAAAAAAAAAAGTTAACAAAACTGACCCTTTCTACGATTGTGTCCATAATTTCAACTAATAAACTAAAAAAAAAAATACCATTCTTCTCTACATCGTAATTCAAAACCGCAGTGCACATGCGGGAGCGATTTGTAAGAAAAATAGAACTTTTTCACAATATTCCTTAATTTCGTGCAAAAATATCGAGTTTCCTACATTTGTTCTGTGAAACGAAATTTCTGGTCGGTGATTTCGATTTTGTACATGTGCTTATGATGTGGGTTTAAAAAAAATAAGGGAAATGTCAGTCTGTGTTAGCTTTTGAGTTCCGAGATACTTTCTTTTAGTAGGTCTGGCCAGTTACAAGACTTCCAAGCCCGCCATAATATGACTGTTATGTACTACTTAGGTACTTATTATTTTTTGTGTGCAATTAAAGGAAATAAATAAAAAAATACCTAACTGAAGTACATAAAATATGTATTATATTTGTACAAAATGGGCAAAATGTCAAATCCCAATCAGTCAGAATACGAGTAGGTATACGAGTAGTCTTGTCTAGTTACTGATGCAATCTACGCGAGTAAAGTGGTGGATGTTTTACTGAAACTTCCTGGGTGTTCAATATGAAATAATAGATCCATTAGTTATTCAATAGCTTTTTTCAATGTAGATCTCTATAGCTTTAAGTTTTAGCATCCCAAATAACTTATGAACCTTGTTTAATAATTTCTTTCAGTTTTTTTCTTCCGAAAAAACACACCCAAAATCAACTGGCTGACAAACACCATTGCAAGTTTTATTTTGGTAGACGTCAATTTAAAAAGCGAGAATTCTAATTTTAAACTCATTAGAGTACGAATGTATCCTCGTTAGAAATTGTTTTAGGCGTAACGACATCGGTGTCGGGTGGCGAAAATATTTGTCGTGTCAACTAAAGGGTTTGGTTTTCTTCAACTGTCGGGCGCGCACGTGACGAGTTTGTTAGATAATTATTATGCTAAAATTGATATAATCATGATCGATTGGCTAGGTATTTTGGGTGAATACGATGTACTCGTAAAAATAATAAAAGTAAATAATATTTTAATTAAATTATACCTAGGTACTTATTAAATCACACTTATTATTATACCAGTTGACCGACATACGTTGCGATCATTATAAAAAACGAAATAAGACAGAAGTTTTCGCGAACAGAAAACATATTGACCAGCTAAAAACGGGTCTATTTCGGCACAAAATAAGTAGGTAAATATACAATTTTGACATACCTCGACGTTTCGGCCGAGTTGCATCCGACCATGGACACGAAAAGACTAGATCTTTTTTTAGCTAGTTTACTACATTTTTCGAATAGCAATTAATTTTTATTCAGTTCATAGAAAATCTTAGAGAAAAAAATTTACGGACAACTTTTATAATTATTATTAAATTTACGAAATTTAAATAAAGCCAAATAATTGGCGACAGGAATTACATATTTGATTTACATAAGTACATTGAGTTTATGTTACATACCTACTAGGTCCTTATTATTATAGAACACAATAAGACTCTCAGTGATTTTTCAGCTGATATTATCATGATTTTTTTCTTTTAATCCATTTTATAATCGCTGCGCTGACGTTTTTCAGCGTCATTCTCAAGATGTAGACGCCTTTTATACCATCCTGTATGTCATTTATTTATCGTTTTAGGGCTCTTTAGTAAATCATCGTCATTCGATATTGGTACAAAATCCACACGCTTCATCGATAATTTTTATCCACGTACTACCAAAACAATTCATGGAAAAGATCACACACGCAACAAAAAAGGTCGTTGAAAAAAGTTAAACAGGCTCTAAGATAAAGGTCCTTTGACTTTTTCTACAATAAAAAAGAAAAATTAAAAAATAAAACTTAAGGGCGCGCCACACTGTCTGCGATCCGGTTTCCGAGATATTGGGTTACGTAGGCTGAGCCGAATGATGGGTTTTACTGAACGTAATAAAAATATATAAAAATTTTCTTTATTGCAATAACTTGATGGGAGGCGGGGACTTCAGTTTTTTTATGTGTGCTTTCGATGATTTTCCGCATGTTTTCACCTTGCTGGAAATTGGTAGGTAGGTACTTAGACTACTTAGCATTCAAGTCTCTACAGAAATGGGGATTAGAAAAACAAGTCATTTAGTTCCAAACGACTCCATAAATTTTATTGCGCTTCACTTATAAATGTGGAATACTATAATATAATTTACTGTAACTTTTTTTTGTAGTAATAATGTTTCTTTTGTGCTTCGACTTACTTGTGTTTTAAATACTTGGGAATTTGGAGCACACGTTACGCGATATAAAGAAAATTTGATGGTGAGTTTTGATGAGAATAATACAAAATTCGTAATAGACATTTTTGGTCAGTTGATAATTTGATTAGTTAGTACATAGTCATTATAATTTAATGGGTACCTTTTTAATTAATACAATATGTACGTACCGTACCTATTGTATTAATAAAAACTACGGTCTTACCGGCTCATATTGGTCGTTACCGACCTTGACGGTACCTGAAAATTTTACAGTGAAAATAAAATAAAAAATTAACAAAGATAAAACAAGCTGAAAAGCGATGATGCGGTCGAAAAGGAGCCCAGCCTACCTGAAGAATTCCGCATACCTACCAGGCAACCATGAACATGTAGGTAATCCAACACCTCGTAGTATTTCATAGAAGCGACGTTGTTTACAATATTGTCCGCTTTCAAGTGACCGTCGTGGCCCAGTTTTGCAATCTTCAGTTAGCAAGCTCGTGTTAAATTTTATTGTAAAATCGTAACCTTGACAGTGATATGGTGATGCAATGGCCGATGATTGTGAATGATACAGAAGTGACATGTAAAAAAGGTCGAAGAATAATTACCTACTGAAATGGAAAAGGCATTTTGCATTATAGCGTATATTTGTTTAGAAACGACAATGATAATTTAAATCGAAATTTGCCTAACAAAAATGAAGTGAAAAAAATTGTGTTGCAATATCGATGTAAGTACGGAAACTAAGTCGCAGGTAAGAAATACCTACTAAATATCTACTTATACTTAAGTGAATTAAAATAGTATTTAAACTAAATCGCAGGTAAGAAACACTAAATATCTAGTTATACTGTGAATTAAAACCGTATTAGGTACTTATCTATCTCTCTGTCAAAGAATAGGCCCTTCTGCTCTCTCCCTACTCTGTGGCTGCTGTGTCGGCGCGATAGAAGAAATCGCGATCAGCACTACCGTGGGAACGATAATCCACTTCGTTATCATAACATGCTCTAACTAATGCATAAAATGCAAGCTATATTAAAACTACTAGTTGCTACTCGCAACTTATTTAGTGTTTTATAAAAAAAAGTCCCCAAAGTACGAGTTGGCTGTACTTATAGTCTCATTTCAGTAGAGATAAACTCACGTTGCGGTTTTTCTCCCGGCAGACATGACGCGTGTGCGTACTCGTATTTGCGGGTTTATTCAAAACTGAGTGCGTTTTACAGCCGAAATTAATATTGTATCTCCTATCCAAGATTGAAATCGATCTTGGATTGCTGCCTATCTTTCGATCGATTTCCAATCTGCGTGCCTTCATAAACCAATACATGGATCGGTTATTGGCACGTTTGACCCTAAAAATGGATTGTGATATCAATCCCAGATAGCAAAATTTGGATTGGATTGATTATTAATTTCGGCCGTTAGTGGTTGAATCCCGCACGCGTAGCTAACCAGCATGATACCAAAATTGCCTTTGCTCATCTAAACAGCTTGTAAGTTATAGCGTTTCAATTATATGCTATAACTAACTAACCCAGCGCATACGTAAAATAGTCGCATGATGCGATTGTGTGTGTATTGTTTCCGATAGCACTCGGGATCGTAGCAGCGGCGGCCAAAAACCGCGCCGTGTGCATCGAATGTTCGATTTCCAAACTGTAGAAATTTCCTTTTTTAATGTACAACGCATGGACGCGATTAAAATCCGGAGCGTGAGTTCAAGCCTTACATTTACATGCAACTTTATAGTAGTGGAGCGATAGGAAGATTTATTTTGGTGGCATCAAGTTTTTGCGTTTACCTCCTCACAGACGTAACTGTCACGTTCAAAGTACAACACATCCTCGGACTCTTCAACCACTCACTGACCACAAAATAAGTCTAAACCTCGTATTGACATGTGGAAGGAAGCCGGCATCCTGTTTGCTCTGCCGGGGGCTCTTGTAAGGGCTCGCTTCCACCCGCCGCGCCGCTGATCCATCGCGGTCCCGCCTGATGTGACGTTGACAGCTATCTGACATAACATATTTAAAAACAAAGGAGTTTTTAGCCACGGCTTCTCCTAGACTTCCGGTAGCATAGAATTTGTTTTATATTTGCTTATATCAACATTATAATTTTCACAGACAGCATTTTGGGAACGTTGCCCATAGGTAATTTTAGTTTTTATTTTGTGTTTGTGTATACGTACCAAGTTTCCTGAGTTAAAGTTTATATTTAAATGTATTTATATACATATTCATTTGGCTTTGTTGCTTAAATTTTGTTTTAAATATACATACTAAGTTGGCTTTGTTTTGACAGTTTTGTTTTGTATGTTTTATTTTGGTGAGGCCATACAAGAATAATAAAAAGTGGCTCATCTGATTGATTTAATTCCTTGTTGAACAAATGGCACCACTTATGATGATTACTCAAATAAGTATCTCAAATGAGTAACTGAAGTATCCCAAATGAGTAAGTAGTATCTGAAATGTACTCAAATGAGTACCTTTATATTATATTACCTTTATAGTATACTAGCTGCGCCCCGCGGTTTCACCCGCGTTTCACATTATAAAACCTACAGGGCGGTGGCTATTAGATAGGACTTGTAACATTGTGTCAGAGAAAATACTGAAGTTAGGTCGTTTTTCACAGTTATTATTGCACTGTTGGGCAGGAAAACAGTGATGATGATGATGACTTGTAGCTTGTAGCCTATATTGTGTCTCTAAACTATCTGCATACAACATTTCATGCAAATTAAGGTACTATTTCACAGTTTAGCCCACTGTGTATTGTGTAAGTTGGTGTATAAGTTATCAAAATACCTACCAAATTTCAAGCGAATGGGGTAGTTTTTCACACTTTTTTTGCACTGATGCAAAACGGTGACGATGATGATGATGAATTAAAGCCTAAGTCGTAAGTTGCGAGATAACCTATCTACAAACGAAAAATTACGCACATTGGGTGTTTTATCGCATTGATGGAAAACGGCGATGATTATGACTTAATAATATGTTCGTAGCCTATGTCCTAAGTTGGAAGACAACCTATCTGTGAATCAAATTATCTCCCCCCACTCTCCCCTCTTCCCACTCTCCCCTATTTCCCCCCACTCTCACCTCTTCCCCTGCTCCTCTATTTTCCCCCACTCTCCCCTACTTCTACCCCCACTCTCCCCTCATTCTCCCCCACTCTCCCCTCATTCTCCCCCACTCTCCACTCTTTCTCCCCCCACGCTACCCTCTTTCTCCCCCACTCTCCCCTCTTTCTCCCCCCACTCTCCCATCTTTCTCCCCCACTCTCCCCTCTTTCTCCTCCCACTCTCCCCTCTTTCTCCCCGCTCTACTACCCTCTTTCTCCCCACTCTACCCTCTTCCCCCACTCTCCCTCTTCCCACCCCACTCTCCCCTCTTTCTCCCCCACTCTTCCCTCTTTCTCCCCGCTCTCCCCTCTCTTTCTCCCCACTCTCCCCTCTTTCTCCCCCCGTTCTCCCCTCCTTCTCCCCTCTCTCCCCTCTTTCTCCCCCACGCTCCCCTCTTTCTCCTCCCACCCACTCCTGTTTTCCCCGCTCTCCCCTCTCTTTCTCCCCACTCTACCCTCTTTCTCCCCCACTATCCCCTCTTTCTCCCCCCCCACTCTCCCCTCTTTCTCTCCCGTCTCCCCTCTTTCTCCCCGCTCTCCCCTCTCTTTCTCCCCACTCTCCCCTCTTTCTCCCACACTCTCCCCTCTTTCTCCCCGCTCTCCCCGTCTTTCTCCCCACTCTACCCTCTTCTCCCCCCACTCTACCATCTAATCCCCCTTTCCCCCCACTCTCCCCCTCCCCTCCCCCGCACTCTCCCCCCTCTCCTCCCATCGCACTCTCCCCCTTTAAATAACGATCCGTTCAGGCGTTTATTGTGGTCCGTTGGGGGTGCATCTAAAGAATACCTCATAATTTCAACCCCCCTTCCTTTTCCCCCTTTAGGGATGATTTTGCAAAAAAGCTGAAACCCGTATTTATTTATATCTTACCAAAAGCCTAAATAAGAATTTTCAGATCCCTAACTTGAAGAATTATGGATTCCCCATACAAACTTTCAACCCCTATTTCATCCCCTTCGAGATTATTTTTTGAGACAAAAGATAGCCTATGTCCGTCTCATAGGTCCAATCGACCCTTATATCAAATTTCATCGAAATCGGTCCAGCCGTTTGAGCGTGAAGAGGTAACAAACATACATACACACTCACAAACTTTCGGCTTTATAATATTAGTAAGATTTTTATAATAGGTAAGGTACTTACTCATCACTTATTTCACCTGGGTGAAATAATTCCGAGATGAAACGTGAGTACTTTGTTCACCGAGGTGAACATGGCGTAATAACCTTTTTTTTAGTTTAGTTCGTCTTTTCTTTTTGTCAAGTATACTAAAGTATTTCAAGTATCATATTGTATCACATAAAAAGCCGTCTTCGGTCTCGGTCGTTAGCGATTGGTAGCACTGCAGTCGTTAAGGCACGTCAGAGGCCCTCGGGCGGCCTAACTAACACAGGCCAAACGATGGTAGCAACCACTGCAGTCGTTCAGGTACGTCAGAGGTTCTGGGGCGGCCTAACAAACACAGGCCTAACAAAGAGCCTAACAAACATATTGGTCGAAGGTTGTAAGCCTAGCAGAGTACTGGCTCCTAAGGACCGCTGCTTAAACCGGTTTTTTCTAACTAAACCTTACTGCGAACACTTTCTATCCACATCTCTAATGTATTACGCCTTATTGGTTCTAATTCTAAGTCGTATTTGTTGGAGTTTTGGCGGGAATCCGATAGTGAGGCGTTGTTGGTTTTATATTATTCTCTCAAACTTGTGTTTCTTTGAGTGTTAATGTGTAATATTGGTGGAATAATCATTAAGTGTTCGTTAACGTGCACGAGTGTAGGCGAATGATATTTAAACTCAAAAACGTGTCATTTCGCATTTTTTCCAATATTCCCAGGAAGTTTCAGTAAAGCATCAACTACTTTACTGAATCGTGACTTTGACGATGTAAATAATTGACTTGACTACTTGACCACGATTGCTATATTGCTGTGACTTTCTTAATGTGAAGTTAAGAAATACTTATTATAATAAAATACTTGACACTGGCTATATGCACAAACCGTGCGAAGCCATTACTAAAACTAAAAAAAACTTCCACGTGGTTTCTCGTTTGCGACAGACACCAATAATTTCTGCTTTCCATAGATTTGCCTTATCAGTGCCATGTGTAGTTTGACGTCACGTTTGGATGACCGACACACACCGATAGTTATGAAACATATCTCATTACAAAAATACCGGTGACCTGATTTTGAAAAGAGCCGATAAGTCCTCCAGGCGTTTTTTTTATAATACATACTCCATGCTGCCTAAGCGCCGCGTCGTCATGGAAATTGCCGAGCTGTACTGAAATTTGAACTAGTTATAAGGCCTATGAGCTAAGTTGATAATCTCTATATAAATTACGTGTCACGTTGTTTGTCCGCGATGGACTCCTAAACTACTTAACCGATTTTAGTAAAATTTGCACACAGTGTGCAGTTTGGTCTAACTTAAAAGATAGGATAGCTTACATCTCAATTTATAGTCGCAATAACAAAAACCTTAGCCACAGCAACGCGTGGCCGTGTCTGCTGGTTAATTATAGATATACTTAGATAAGCGTTTTTAGAGTTCCGTACCCAGGGCCAAACGGGACCCTATTATTAGGGCTCCACCAACCAGCCAAGTGCGAGTCGGACTCGGGTACGAAGAGTTCCGCACCATTATCCATAAAAACGTTTGTTGTATGGAGGCCCCTTAAATATTAATTTTGTTCTGTTTTCTGTGTTTATTTTATTTGTTGTCATAGCGGCAACAGAAATACATCACGTGTTAAAATTTCAACTGTCTCACTATCACGGTTCATGAGATACAGCCTGGTGACAGACGGACAGAACGACAGACGGACGGACGGCGAAGTCTTATAGTAATAGGGTCCCGTTTCACCCTTAAGGTACGGAATCCTAAAAACACCTAAAATCAACAAAATATAGAATTAAAAAAAAACAAATATGTCAGGTTATCACTTCACCCGAGCTTTAACTCTTCCGCCATAACTCGCGCGGACCATTTAAAATACCTACGTCTTGTATTCCAAGAAATGAAACTCACATTCCTTACATTACAAACTTCATGTAACTACAAGAAAAATACAAGTGAAAATCAACTTTAACTACACGCGTTAGAGTTGTTGTCTACTTGCCGTAGCGAGGTTAGTATCGCGCGAGATACTAGGGTTGGTACACAGTGGGTTTTCGGTTACGGATAGGTTATCGAAAAAAGTTGGTGACGGGTATGGAAATGCATATAAATATCGTGACTACGCATACATGAAAGTATTATGAGATATTACAAGCCCATGAAAAACTGAGCTATTGAGCATTCGTTGGCCTTACAAGACTATACTGGACTGACTTAGGACTCTACATTGAATCAAATTTTATTAACACTGGCTTAATTCTAAAATCTTCCAAAAACAATATATTATTATAATATAAAACACAGACATTCTTATAAATTAATATCTCTAATTTCACTTTCTACTTAATTTTATTTATACTTATAAATCGATTATTTTAAAGTGTATAAGTATTCACTTGAAGTGGAAGTCCAATTCGGTGGAATAACTAAACCGTGTCAAACGAACTGGGCACAAAATTTTCTGCGGCGATCCACAATGCCCGAAACTGTCATAGATGGCGACGGATCATGCGATTACAAGTTGTACGGGTACATCACGCTTAGCAGTGAGCAAACGAAAGAAGGAGGAAGACGAAGTGTTAACTAACATAGGTCTATATTAACTAATGTACTTAATTAGCATATTAGATACTTACCGTGTTCATGAATTCAACTATTATTTCAATATAAGTGGATTATCCGATAGTTACGGCTAGTTAAAAAACGGATAGCCATAACATCCCTAGCGCGAGATGTTGCACGAAATAAAGGCGCCACCTACATGGTGATGGTGTCGAGATAATACTGTACGCGATATAATTTATAACCTTATCGCGCGGTGTGGGGTTACGGGGGATAAAATTGAAATTACCGCTGACAAATCGACGGGGCTCGTGGGACTGGCGATTGAAGGGGTGGGGTTTAATGAGATGTACTAGGATAACGATCATGTATGATTTAACTGAAAACTGTAATGTTATTTTGCAGAAAAAGTCTCAGAATAGTAGGTATTCCAATGAGATTTTTATGCTTAGTATAATAATATGTATATATCTCTTAATTTTAGAATAAAAAAAATCAGGATTGTTGTTTTACTTTATATTTTTATGTTTTTTACATGCTGATAAGTACCACGATTGCCATATTATACAGTTGCAGTACCATCGACAACTTTGCATGAAAAAACCCTTTATGTCGTGAATTTTGGCGGGAAAATGTTACCTAACAGTAAATAAAAAAAAACAGATATAGTTTCTCGTGGTATTCCTACCATCTGGACTCCATATTATCGCCATGACATTACTTGCAACGCGCAGATTATCGCCCCTCGCAGCGTGGCTCGATACCGATGTTATCGCGAGCGACAAGTGCGGACCGACCCTAATTGGCTAATGGAGTGCATGTTTTTATACCGACATAATGACTTATAATGAGCGTCGCGTGTAATGAGGGTGTGGAATTAATTGGGTAATTTGTAATATTAGCGGTATAGGCAGACTGCCGCACTTAGACACGTCAATTAACGTTAATCTTGAATTGGATTTTTAATTTATACAAAAAGTTCCTTTCAAATCTAACTTTCAGCTTCTTAAATTTCCTAGCCAATTTTTGCCATTGGTGAAACTGTGGAGTGTAGCTAGTATAAAAAAATCGCGTAGCTAACAAATAAAAAAAAAACTCAAATTTTGGGAGTCGGTTCATAGAAGTAGCGTTAAACATCAGCTACCTACGAAAGTCTCGTCTAAATCAGCCCAGCCGTTTCAAAGATCAGCCAAACAGACAATAATTTATAAGATTGTGCTTTTGTCATGATTACCGCGCACCTATCGTACTTTCATATGCATTTCGTAAAAAGTTGGGACATGACAAACAGATATTTCAATATTATTTATTTATATAGCAGTATCAATTTGTAACCACAGTCTACAAAGAATAAGATTAGAGGCCTAAATTTGTCTTCTATCAGACCCCAGAAAAAATTTTTTTTTTTCTATTCGAATATCCCATCTGACCCTCTCATACGTTTCCCCCTGGGATGTCTCCAAGCTCATTAAATGATATGATTTTTCAACACCACACTGTATGGGGGTGCAAGTGAGATTCACTTAATGCTTATTGGATAAGAAATGTAGAATTTAAAGCCTTCACTTACGGTCTAAGCACAAAAGATTTAAACTAGAGTTTAACAGATGTGTCTAAATATTTTTCTCCACAAATCGACGTCTAACCCTAGCTTTTTCTAGCTCAATAACAAATTCACAAGTAAAATAATGAGGAATGAGTAAGAAAACGCGAGTGATAGACGTCGATTTTGTGGAACGAAATTTTATAAACATCTTTTTAACTCTGGTTTGATCTTTTGCGGTAAGATGGTTATTGTTTATTGGCTGTGTGGAAATGTTTAAATAACAACCAATCCTGAGAAAGAGTGTATAATTATGCCTTTTTCATGAGAAATACGCCAAAATCCACTACGGGGCCTGGTTCAGATTGGTGGATCACATACCGAGCGGCAAACATATTGTGTAGTACTTTAGTATCCAATGACTTGCGAGCTACTGACGTGCAGAAATCCATCGCTCCATGCTTCGAAATCCGAATCTGTATTCTGAATCCGTATCTGAATAATGTATTCTGAATCTGAAATTCGAATCCGTATCTCCCGGTTGTTATCGATAGCAATCGTTAAGTCTGTTATAAAGCCTATGTGTTAACCCAGGGTGGTAACTACCTCTACACTATAATTCATGCAAATCGGTCCAGCCGTTTGATCGTGAAGAACTAACAAACACACAAACTTTCGCTTTTATAATATTAGTAAGATAAGATAGGATAAGATAAATTAAATTAACCTTATCTCCATCTTGTCTATCACCACTCCGCCTACACATTATACCCACGTGTCCAAATTAAAATAATTGCGGATTATAATGAACTACCCCCCGGGAGGTGGTTACCGAGGGTTGGTGGCAGGGGTTGTTTATTCCATTATTCTTGACAGATAGCGGCTGAGAGGGCTCATTTAATAAGTGGGAATTGTCTTCCCTGTGGAAAAATAAAATGATAGGTGTATAAAAAAGTTTTTTTTTTACTACATAATCGAATATTTTGCACATGATTTTTGGGTTTGTGTTTTTTCGTAGGTACGTACCTAATATTCGCGGAATAATAAAGTGTCTCCATTTGTGATACTCGAACTAAATTATTTTCGTGTTACTTTTTAACAATAACTGAACAGTCACTTGACATTCGAATTCGATATGAGTAATTATACTTATTACAATCTAGCTAACTAAAAAAAAAAAAGAAGCAATCCTATTCGCACTTTTTTTTTTTTTTTTTTTTTTTTTTTTAGTTATGGCTTCGCACGGTTTGTGCATATAGCCAGTGTCAAGTATTTTATTTTAAGTATTTCTTAATTCACATTTAAAAAGTCACAGCAATGTTATAGCAATCGTGGTCAAGTAGTCAAGTCAATTATTTACATCGTCAGTCACGATTCAGTAAAGTAGTGGATGCTTTACTGAAACTTCCTGGGAGTTTTGGAAAAAATGCGAAATGACACGTTTTTTGAGTTTATATCATTTGCCTACACTCGTGCACGTTAACGAACACTTAATGGTTAATATTCCACCAATATTACACATTAACACTCGAAGAAACACAAGTTTGAGCTAATAATACAAAACCAACAACGTCTCACTATCGGATTCCCGCCAAAACTCCCTATTCGCACTTCTACGAACGATTCAAACATTCTAAATTCGAATGTCCGTTCGAAATGACAGCTGTCAAAGCGGTGTCATGGCGTCGCAAGATGGCGTCCGGTTACCGTCGCTCTCGCGCGCGGCACCGTGAAACGCAAAATGAGTATTAAAATATCGCTTCCGATCACCGAAATAGCGAAAAGGATGTGTCATCTAGTCGGGTGCTACAGATTATAGCATTGATTTAGATATAGACAAGCCTGTACGCCTTGCAATCTGAAAGCCCACGGTTCGATTGTCTACTGAATTACTCATAAGTAAATAAAATGTTATGTAGTTGAGGCATAGCAGTCTAAAGTCGAATGAAATGCTGACCTTCACATGACATACATAGATACACATCCGAAAAATATAACGTATGCCTATTGGTGAATCGATTAAAGGAACCCCAAATAGAGCGATATCGATTTCCAGGCCACATACCTACAAATAGACAGCCAAAAGTTGCAAGACCAAAAAACAGTTGATGGAATGTGTCGTTACTTATTGAAGTAAAAATATAATAATGTATGAAATTAAAACTACCATATTTTTACTTCATTGTTTTTTGACTAAAAAACCCTCAATAAACGGCATTAATTAAAGTTTATCCTATAAAACAAACAGCTAGGTCCGACTCCCCATCCGCAATTAGCAGTCGATTAAGTTAGAACCCTCGTAAACACTCTAAAAACTGCGTTGTTTTCACAACACGCCGCGCTTTCTAAACAGACGTTAATAAATTACTCGTTACTGAGAACTCAAAAACGACAAATAAGCGTTCGACGGCCAATTTGTTGATTTAACCGATTGATCAACAATGTTGAATAGGGCTACCCCAGTTCTATGCAAAAGCTTTTTCGTAGTAAAACTTCTTTACGCACGCTTGACTGGAGGAGTTAGTTGGTGAATGCGTGACTAGAGCGTTACGAAATGTGTGATCGGGCGAGGCGAACGGAAGTTGAGCGGGACGTACAAGTTAGTGAAGATAGAAAGAGAGAGAGTTACGTTTCGTATATTACTGTAGAGGCAAGAGAGAGAGGTGCGTGCACACATTTTCTTTCTCTCTTTCTCTCATACGTTTCGTATATCTCTGGAGCTAAATAAGTTTTTCTTCACTCGTGTGGTCTAAAGCACACTCGTTTTTTTAATTTCTTCAATCGTTCGGTCATCGAATTGGTAACTGTTTGTACTATGGTAGTGCCAGTCACTAATGTCAGTTTGTCAAGCCACCCAAGGGCTTATGGAGTGACTTACGCCCGAAATTAATATTGTATCTCCTATCCAAGATTGAAATCGATCTTGGATTGCTGCCTATCGTTCGATCGATTTTCAATCTGCGTGCCTTTATAAACCAATCCATGGATCGGTTATTGACCCTAAAATTGGATTGTGATATCAATCCCAGATAGCAAAATTTGGAATAAGATTGATTATTAATTTCGGCCGTTAATGATTGTTATCAATCGATAACTACCGGGACCGATGACTTAACGTGCGTGCATGTGTTAACTTTTCATCAAACTTTTTTACTATTTTTGGTCTCGTTTAATTAGTTATTTCCAGGATTTCGATTCGAAAAATTTGATGCTCATTTTAATTTAGATTTATTGATTTTAGAGAGAGAAAAAATAAATTATTAATTAATTAAACTTCATCTAGAGCAGCCCTATTTTACCGTTAAGTGTTATTGGTTAAATTGTTATATTTTTAGAGCCTACATAGTTAGCCACAACAAAGGACGTAGTTTAGCAGTAAGGATCCAATCCACCAAACTGCCAAAATCGAGTTAAGTATGCCAATTGATTCCTGAGGTGGCCTTTTATATCCTGTATAAAGATCCTAGCGAAAAACCATGGCAACACCTGTTTAATCCACCCAGGGTACCAAACCACATCTAAGGCAAGTTTGTATTTTAATACAGTAATAACGATCCAATCATCGTGAATCGTTATGGATAATCTTGAGACGAATAAACCAGTTTGAAATTATAAAACTCAAAAAAGATTCAATTCACTTGAATCGTTTAAGTGAAAATATGTTCATTTCTTCTGGTTATTATTTTGATTTAGCAGTAACGATCCAAGCTTCGTGGATCTTTATAGATAATCTTCAGACAAATAAACCAGTTAGAAAGTTTAAAACTCATAAAAGATTCAATTCTCTTGGATCGTTTTAGTGAAAATATGATTATTTCTTCGGGTTAATATTTGATTTAGCAGTAACAATCCAATATTCGTGGATCATTACATACTATACTAGTCAGAAAAGAACCCAGGCATGAATTTTATAGTAAATAAAGATTCATTTCACCTGGATCGTTTTAGGGAAAATATAGTTATTTATTTAGATTCTTTTATAACCCGTCTACTAATTCAACATAGTTTAGCAGCAAGGATCCAATCCACATTACTCTAGATTTTCGATAGAGCAGTTTGAAGTTTGACTGAGTATTGCCACAGTGATCTTAATTGTTTATTTGTTTTGTGTAAGTAAAGATTTTTTTTATGTCAATATTATTATATAAGTTTCACTAACAATACTTTTTAAATGTTAAATATATTTGAATAAAAGGGCATGTGGATCCTTTTTAAGAAATTATGCTTTTTTAGAGCTTTGACTTACCTACATCTAGTTTCTCAATAAAGACCCAAACAGTGAAATTGTTGATTTGGGTACATTTTTAAATAAAACTATCAATTAATACAGGTAAGAATTAAAATTTATTTAAAACTTTGAGAATGCTTCACATTAATTGCTGTTTTATACAAACTTTACAAAATTATCATCAACATTTTGACATCGAAAGTCTTTAGACAGTAATCTTAATCAGTCTTTTATGTTAATACGAATATTACAAAACTATAATAATAATAATTAGTATGTACCTACCTATTATAAGTAAAATGTTTTAACATAATTTTACTGTTATTACGTCAATACCTAGGTACATATTATTATTGTAATCAGTAATACTTTTTTTTTCATTATAACTATTACAATAGTCAATCATTCTCTGTTTCAATATTATTATCATCTTGGATAAAATCAAGTGAACCCCCATACCCATCGATGTCATCCATTAGATTCACATTCCCTTGAAGAGATTTATAAAAGGCTTGGCAGTCTCTTGGAACTAGTGCAAGCATGGACTGTAAATCGTCCAGTTTGGCTTGAGGTATTTCTTTTCCTTGAGGCCACAGCGTGGTAATGTTGTCTTCAACTATCTTTAAAGCCTTCTCTTTCAACTTCTTTTCAATATTTAGTTCGCAAACTCTTCTTCATAAGAGTTCATGTACACAGCATGTTATTTATCCTTATCCAACAAAATTTCCTTTGTTTTTAGCCAATTAGTTTTTGTCTCGTTTACAAAAGTCTTCTTGTTTACTATTTTCTTCTCCATGTTATTCGTGCTAAAAAGTATTTTTTTTTCATCTTACATACTTGTGGTGGGTTCTTTTTCTTGGCACTTTTGATGACGAAGAAAATAGTAAACAGGAAGACTTTTGTAAACAAAACAAAAACCAATTAGCTAAAAACAAAGGAAATTTTGTTGGATAAGGATAAAGAACATGCTGTGTATATGAAATCTTATGAAGAAGAGTTTCACGAACTAATTATTGAAAAGAAGTTGAAAGGGAAGGCGTTAAAGGTAGTTGAAGACGACTTTACCACGCTGTGGCCTCTAGGAAAAGAAATACCATAAGCCAAACTGGACGATTTACAGTCCATGCTTGCACAAATTCCAAGAGACTGCCAAGCCTTTTATAAATCTCTTCACGAGGATGTGAATCTGATGGATGACTTCGATGGGTATGGGGATTCACTTGATTTTATCCAAGATGATATTGAAACAGAGAATGATTGAATATTGTAATAGTTACCGGTAATGAAAAAAAATTAAATATTATTACTGATCACAATAATAATATGTATTGACGTAATAACAGTAAAATTATGTTAAAACATTTTACTTATAGTACATACTAATTATAGTTATATAATATTCGTATTAGCATAATATTATAAGACTGATTAAGATGACTGTCTAAAGACACTCAATGTCAAATTGATGATAATTTTGTAAAGTTTGTATAAAACAGCAATTAATGTGAAGCATTATCAAAGTTTTTAATAAATTTTAATTCTTACCTATATAAATTGATAGTTTTATTTAAAAAAATGTACCCAAATCAACAATTTTATAGTTTGGGTCTTTATTGAGAAACTAGATGTAAGTCAAAGCTCTAAAAAAACATCATTTCTCAAAAAGGATCCACATGCCCTTTTATTCAAATATATTTAACATTAAAAAAGTATTGTTAATGAAACTTGTATAATAAATGAAAACATTAAAAAAAATCTTAACTTAACACAAAACAAAATAAAATAAATTAAGATCACTGTGGCAATACTCAGTCAAACTTCAAACTGCTCTACTGAAAAACTAGAGTAATGTGGATTGGATCCTTACTGCTAAACTACGTCCATTGTGATTACTGTTAGCAATTATTAACTGCGCCTTGCAACTTCGCCCACGTGTATATAACTAGAGATTTTCGAATAAATTACCTTTTGCGGTTATTCCAGTGTCTAGAGTCTAGAATATCTCTATGTTCAAGATAATGGCGTAAGCCGTGTCTAATACGGAGTATCCCGCAAACAAACAAACACAGCACAAAAGCATAAACGCAACACTAAATAAATATTGTGTTTCATAAACTATTTGAAATCTCCTTCTTCATTAGATACTCCTTAGGTAGTAGGTATAGGTTTTCTTACGGTTGGTGCCGTGACCAGGATTAATTTAATTATTAAATTCTACATTATTTTAATTTTGTTAATCTAAAACCTACAAGGAACTAGAGTTGCTTGAGTACGAGTTCTTAGAAAACACAAAAAATCTGACGGGAGAATACAGCCGTTCCAAAAATTGTTCTATAAACTGAAAATTTAAATAATTGTGACACGCCACGGGTTTAAGTAAACATTACACCCAAAACAAGTATCAAGTGCTATAACTAAAACCCTGCGTACAGTACAGAAACAGGCGCAACAATCGATCGCCACGAGTTTCACACCGTCCAATTGGCGCATGACATCATATCGCTAATTGCAATTAATCATCGCATGCGACGGTATGCAATGAATTGCAGTGCAACGCTAATTGCGCTAAAAATTAATTCATTGCGCACTGCACGAACACTTGAATTATGGGAACAATCATTTGCATAGCCAAGCCGGGTAGAGTAAATGCATTTGACATTCAGCTGTTTGAGCCGACTGTAGGGCGAAGAATTGCAAGTTTTGCGTGGGAGGCACATGCCAATGACTGTGTTTGATGATCTGTGACCCATTAGTGATGACTTGTCTTTTCAAAGACACATAAATAAAACAGCAAACGTCAGTTCTGAATTATACATTTTGGTTCGTGACGATGACGTATCGTACCACTCTTTTTGTTGTTTAAAACCCAGAAATAATATCTAAATCTTCTGTATTCGTTTTAGAGGTGTTCAAGACACCTGAAATGGGGTTTCCAGAGTACAAAATTTACTTAAATAATTCGTTCCTTTTGACGGAGTCACGCAGTGTTTATAAGGTTGGCAGACGAGGTCTGACGGGGAGGAAGCTTCAATAGGTGTGAGACTACGGCCATCCGGCCCGACGCACTAATGACTCTGCCGCTGTCCGAGTCACGAGCGACTCAGCAGAGTCAAGTCACCGTCCACGTCACGATTCAGTAGTGAATGTTTTACTGAAACTGCTTAACATGGATAGATAGGTAAAATTTAGTGCGACCAAGACAAAGACAACAGAGAGAACATGAACGTAAGAAAGGAAGAGCACGAAAGAAGAAGTAAGTATTAGAGGGAACACGTATTATTTTTTTGTTCAGTCAGATACGACGTGCACGTTAACGTAATTTGACACAAAATTAAACTAAGTTTGAGGAAAGAAACCAAATTCGCCGACACATTTTAGTTTTTCTACCAAAACTCTTCCCTATCGTCAGACTTTGAGCACAGTGCAATGAAATTGCAATCAAAGTACTTTAACATGAAAAAACATCCGCATCTATTCAATAAATTTCGAAAAAGCGAGTACGAGAGAAGCGAGTAAGCGAGTCTCCTACCCGCTCTCGTCTATCACTTGTGGCTTCCAATTCGCGAATTAGCTCTGGCTGATGGGCCGGCTAGACACGGCGCAGACGGTCACGCGCCATGCAAATGGAAGTGGACTTTTTGGTTTAATTCCGCCATATTTAGCTAGTTTACACAACTGGAGCGGCGGACCGTGCAAATGCATTCAGTTATCTTCTCTATACGAACTCTATGTCTATTCTAACATAGGTATCATATGTCCATGGTATGTTCATACATGCCATGTTTTCTATGTCTTCATATTAATTAGATTTAAACGGGTCTAATTCACGCGCAAACTAATATCAAAATAATTTTGATATAATATCTCGATGTTTCGGCCGAGTTACATCGACCGTGGTCACGAGAAGACCCAAAGAGTTAGACGTTTAAGTCTAGTTATATTATGTTTTCTCTTCCCGAATGTTTAAGAACTTCTATGTCTTCATGTTCATGTGTTCTATAGTCTTCCATACTAACTCTACATAGATCCATGTACTTATCAAACTGACGAGCGTGGTTCAGCGCAAGATTTGTATTGCAATGCAAAGTTATCAGCGGCTCTGTTACTGTTGTGGGAAAGCATGCTGGCGCTAACCATCAGGTGAACAGCCTGCTCGTCTCGTAACTCAGCAACATCACAATCATCATCATCATCATCATATCACGGGTTTCATCTCACTCTCGAAAAGGCTCCACGCCGTAAAGGACCTCCGAAATAATTCTCGGGCATGTTGATCTCAAGATGTTTTTTCCTTCACTCACTAACATAAAAACAGTAGCATAGTTCTTATAGTTTTGGAAAACAGTGGATGTGAAATACGGACGGACGGACAGACGGACATGATGAATCCATAAAGGTTAACCCTAAAAAGTCCAAATTCACGCACCGATCACCAAAGATCAGAGTAACAGATGAGTGCCTCTGATGCGAGGATCGATAAGACACCGTCGTAGAATAGGTTTCAGCACCTATGGTTACCTAGCAACGCGAGGGCGCCACCCGACGCCGCCGCTATACCAGCCATACTGTGACGTCATACTATCACCTATACTGTGACGTCACACTATCAGCTATACTGTGGCGCCGCGTAATTTGAAACATGAGCGCCGCCGATAATGTCTGCCGCTGGGCCGAGTTACGGATAATTTCGGATAGGGATGTATTTTCGGTTTAATTAACGTTCAAAACGTTTGGGGAATCTCGTTTGTCTTCTGTTTGTGCACGCTTTTATTTGATTACGAAGGAAAAGTTGTTGTTTTTTTTTAACGTGTTGATGTTTCTACCTTTATGCCGCCATAGATGAGCTGTTTTATAACTGAATACGAGATTGTTTGGACCACCTTAAACTTTCACCGTCTTACCACAAAAGATTTAAACAAGAGTCGAACGGATGTGTCTGCAATTTCTATCCACAAAATCGACGTCTATCACTCGCGTTTACTTACTCAAACCTGGCATCCCTAATTATTTTACTTGTGAATTTGTTTTAGAAAAAGCGAGAGTTACACGTCGATTTGTGGAGAACTCTGGTTTAAATATTTTGTGGTTAGACCGTCAGAGAGATCCTACATAAACTCAATGAAATTTGGTGTAGTTAGCATATCCATTTTGAGACAAATATTCTGTAAAAATCACAATAAAAAGCAGTTTGTTTAATGGGTTGAAAACCCACTATTATTTGCATATTATCCATACATCAGCTCATCCTAGTTTACCTCATACTGTGTCGGATTACAGTTCGCAGCATCCAATTAGTTTTATTGGCGAGTGTGCATTTACGACTGTTTATCATCATTTATGCTCACGCGAGCTAGATCCGGATAATGTGACACCGGTTGCAACGGTGCATGCATTATCTACTTACTAGCTGGTGCCCGCGACTTCGTCTGCAAAGGATTAGTATTTCCATTAGCTTATATTATTATCAGCGTGGCGTAGAAAATAACTAACGTCATCACAGTCATAAATAATGACTTACTTGACACTTATCGTCATATTTTGTACCATTCACACGATATAGTTATAAATTGTAGCCTATGTAACGTGTTATTCTGATGTACTCGTATAAGTTATTATTATTGTAAAGTTTAATTTAATTTAATTCAGAAGTTTTGACGTGAAAGAGTAACAAACATCCATCCATCCATCCATCCATACATACTTACAAACTTTCGGATAAGTATACTAGCGCCCCGCGGTTTTACTCGCAGTCGCTATTACTCCGCAGGTTACCATTAACTTTTACGGGGTAAAAAGTATCCTGTTTTCTATTCCAGGACCTATAGTATACACCTTTAGTACCTATACACCTTTCTTCATAGTCCTGGCGGGAAGAGAGGACCAACATACAAACACACAAACTTTGCCATTTGTAATTTTAGTACGATATGAACGGACGCCTATTGAGATGTGTCAACTGTCATTGAGGAAGATTCTTCTAAAAACTGTTTTACTCTTCTTTCTTCTGCTAATAGTTTCTGCTTCAAAATGATGTTATAAGAAAGCACATCATTAAAACTTTTAAAATAAATATCATAATCACGTGAATCGATATAATTTCAAAACAATTGCATGATGTTTTTGTATTACGAGTATACCTATACTTCTATACTAATATTAAAAAGTGGAAATATTTGATTGTTAGGTTGCTTGCATTGAATAGGCTCCGAAAGTACTGAACCGATTTTAAAAACTCACTGTCGGGACACTACCCCAGGTGACATAGGCTACTTTTTATCCCGTAAAAATTAACGGTTCCCGCGGGACAGTAGTTAACGCGGGTGAAACCGCGAGATGCTTCTAGTTATTTATAATTTTGAAGCTAGCATTTCACCACTATCACTACCTACTTTCTATTATTATGTTTTGATAGTGATAGTCTAGTACTATTTGATAGTGAATTCAAATATTATATATTATGTTGTATCATGCAAAAAAAATCGTATCCTGGATCGAGCTGTTACCGCGTGCAATCTTATCCTATTGTAAACTGTCTATCTAACGATAAAATTAATGGCGCAAATTAATATTTTATTGAAATGAAAATACTGAGTAATGAGACGAGCTTGACATTCTCTAAATGGTAAACGCCAGTCATCAACAGTTGCAGTGCCACCTAGAACGGTGCATTGCAAATTCTTGAGTGGCCTGCGCTCATCACTCTAAGGGGCTGTCCATTAATCACGTGAAGCTTGAAAGGGGGGGAGGGGGTTTAGCAAAAACACGATATATCACAAGAGGGGAAGGGGGTTAATAAGATATCATGTGGCGCACAACGTCATCTTAATTAGTTGTGTATTGAACAGCCACAAATTGTATTATTTGCGGATGGACAGACAAAGATCGAAAGAATGCGCTTAAATTATGTGAGCAAACTGGTATTAGTTACAATCCCTATATTTATTAAGAATCTCTTCGTCCATTTTACTGTTATTGGTTAATGTAAATTTTATTATACTTGTTAACTCATTTTAAAGTTATATTTTACTTACTCCTTTGTCTATTAATATTTATGACTTTATATACAAGCAATATAAAAACAAAATCAAAACTAAAAACTAAACATAAATAAAACTAATCTAATAGGCTACCAAAGGGCAACGTTCCCAAAGTTATATTTTAATTGTTAACTAGGTATATCTACTTACTCATAAAATGTAAGGCATTGGAGATGTCTGCAATGTTACCTACTTTTTATATGGAAATAAATAATCACGTGTATTTATTTTGCCAGTCAAAAACAACCTCCAACCTTTTAGTCTAGACATTTTTGTCATGGTTCTTAATTTCAGAATATAGAATAAGTTATACTTTATACCTGTATTTCAAGATAATAATGTAAAAATTTCAAGATTTTTCGTTGTCTTCTAAATGGTCGATCCCAGTTAGTTTCTCAAAAATATCTTCAATGTACAGACATGGCTTACAGTTGTTTAATGGTAAGTATAGAAATATACATTATTATACGCTCAAACTTGTGAATTAACATGCCCACCTCAATTTTTATCTTATCTTGTTGCTCGAACTAAATACCGTTAGATAACTCTATCAGTTTATACTAAAGCACCGAAGAGACTGAACGCGTTTTAAGAATGTGTTAACATAGTTTGTTAAACTTATACTGTGTGTGTCGTGTGAAACTTGTGAATGAACCGTGTTTTAGGATCGATTGAATTTAAAAGGTACCTATACGTTCGTCACATTTTAAAAAGCTATGTTTATCATATATAAACAAACATAAATAAACTTAAAATAGAGATACATGTGCAGTTATACGTCGGGTAGTTTGTAAGTCTAACATCTTAATGTATATAAATATTACGTGTCACGTTGTTTGTCCGCGATGGAATCCTAAACTACTAAACCGATTTTTAATCAAATTTGCACACCGCGTGCAGTTTGATCTAACTTGAAAGATAGGATAGCTTACATCTCAATTCACAGTAGCAATAATAAAAACCTTAGCCACAGCAACGCGTGGCCGTGTCTGCTAGTAATATATAGAAAGTGGATCCGCTGGTTTGAGTAAACGTGTCTAGTTTTCTGAATGAAGTTTTATTCCCGCTCTACACTCGTACGCGACCGGCTGCGAACGCGTGTGTAGCTATGCTTCTACTAAGTATAACAATACAGCAATGTTCCTCTTATGATTGAAAGTAAATATACCTACCTTTCATTATAACTATCATGGGCCCATTAAACAAAAATAGTTCAAAATTAAAATAGTTTTCTACAACAAGTTTTAAATATCAAAAACAGCCGAGTGCAAGTTGGACTCGCGCATGTAGAGTTCCGTACCAGTAACATTAAAAACGAAAAAAAAACACGTTGTTATATGGGAGTCCCCTTAAATATTGATTTTATTGTTTTTTAGTATATGTTGTTATAGCGGCAACAGAAAAACGTCATCATTCTGTGAAAAAATCAACCGTCTAACTATCACGGCTCATGAGATACACAGACAGACGGGCAGATGGACAGCGGAGTCCTAATATTACGTCTATTTTACTCTTTGAGTACGGATCTCTAAAAACACGTATTTTACTGCACGCTGATAATATAATGAGCCCAAACACCATAACAAAATATTCAGTCACCATAAGATTCTCCGCACACGTTCGTTTCCCTGATTCAATTTCCTTATTCGGTCATTCTTCTTTTCATACACAAACGAATCGAACGTATGCGGCGTGCGGTCCGTAAAATTAATATTAGTAACATTCAGTAAGAAAAGGATGCCCGATGGTGTTTAAGTATACTAACTAAATTATGTTTTACTTGTGTATAACTAAAGTCGCGTCTCCTGCGCGTACAGAGCGCAAAAAAACGTCAATACAAAAGCAGGAGACCCGACTTAACCTGAGCTAATTTATTTCACATCGAAATGTTTTTGAGCATAAGTTACGCTGGAATACCTACCTAACGAAACGTTATATGCATATAATTATGTACCTTGAAAAAATGTACATAATATTATACATATTAGGTAGGTTACGCTTCATGTTTTGGACAGAAGTGCACCCGGAAATTAAGTCGAAATTGACTTGCTAAACTAGACGCAAATAAATTATGCATTACATTGTTAAATAAATAGTGTGGTAGGTACATTTATTGTTGTGTTTTTAGTGATAGTTACGTTTAGTGCGAGTACAGGTGCGGTTAATTAGTGCATTAATGAGAATAATAAAATAATACGTAGGTTAGAAGCTAGAAGCGCGATTTGATTATGATCATGGACTGGATATCATGAGATTACTCTAAATCACACATTAAGAATAAAATATGCCGTATCAATTCATAAAAAATATAAATATTGGGAGATAATAATTAATATATAATAATGCTCGTATTTTTTATAATACTTTTTTAATATATTATGTTCATTTGTTTTATATTCATAATTGGTTTCTTGTTTTAGAACTGCACTGTCAAGATGTTCAACTACAAATATTTGTCGAAACAACACCTAAAAGGCTTTAGTAGATATAAGGTAAGACAATCTATAATATCCTATATAGGTACTAGGTAATAATACAAGTGTCAGTCTGTGATATCAAAATAAATACTAATGTGTAAGTTAAACTTATTATAGCCTAATTTATTTAAATATAAAATAAAAATAATTGAAAATTTTAAGTGTTTGTCTGTCTGAAAGTGTGTCTCTAAAAGGCTCCGAAACCTCTCGTAAATGAAAATTTTAGGGATTCAATTAAGATATTTTTAAGGAAAATTTTCGTGATCGTTGCATTTTGGTATCTTGCACGGTTAAAAGGTAGAATATATTATTGTAAAATACGTTACGTTAGTTATGAATATAGAATTGAAAAGAAATAGAGTGAATCTCTCAATGAATAGATCATTATACGAATAAGCAATTCCTAGAAGAAGTCTTATATAATTTTAGAATATAGAAAAATGTATGGAACTGGATAATGTGTCCTGAATTCGCATTATATTCACTTCTTGTTTTTCAGTACAGTGCCATAGACACGAGTCCGCTCAGCAAATATGTGATGCATCCGACGTGGAACACCATGGTCAATGTAAGTAAATGTCAAGTAGTAGTAAACATAATTCATTGAAAACCACAGATTAAAATGTAACGACATTTTCTATTCACGCTTCTTTACAATTAACTGGTACGATACAGACTGCTACGGATATTTAACAAGAGATGACCATCTTGTGTATTATGGTACCCTGGTACTTTTGGCATCTATAATTCTATACTAATATTATATAGAGGAAAAATTTTTTTTTTTATTTTTTTTTAAAAACGTAGCCCCACACTAGGATTCCTCCTGTATCGTGGGTACCGTTTACAGACATATAATTTCACATACACATCACACCCAGACCAGAAACAAATATTTGTGGATCGCACAAATATTCGTTCCAGGCGGGAATCGAACCCGCGACACCTAGCGCAGCAGTCCGATTGCTCAGCCACTACGCCAAACGTGCCGTTTGAGTTGAGATTTGAGTGTTTGTTTGTTTGTTTGCATAGAATAGGCTCCGAAATTACTAAACTTATTTGAAAAAACCTTTCACTGTTGGTAAGCTACACTATCCCCGGGTGACATAGGCTACTTTTTATCCGGTAAAAAATATCGGTTCCCGCGGGATAGTAGTTAACGCGGGTGAAACCGCGAAGCGCTTCTAGTCAAATACATAGCTCTAAACCACAGCCAAAAAAAAAGTACTTTTACTGACGGCTGCCAGCGGAATTGTAGCTTCATTGTTTAGGTTTAGCAAATAATGTTCTTCTTACAGTTCGTACCGAAATTCATAGCCCCCAACCTGATTACGTTCCTGGGCTTCCTGTGCATGGTGGTAGTGGTACTCCTCATGTACTGGTACGACTACGAGTACTACGCCGTGGGGGGGCGGCCAGGGGCGGCGGCAGGGGGGCCATACGGGATACCAGGCTGGGTGTTCACTACTTGCGGCGTGCTGGTGTTCTTAGCCTACAACCTTGGTGAGTTCCGATGAGAATTTACAGTAGAGATTCCTATTTTGATAAATGATCCAATGTGTATTGTCAATTTTGATAATTGGTCCAATGTGTATTGTCCATTTTGATAATTGGTCCATTGTAGAAATTGCCATGTTTTATTGGTCCATTTCGAGAATTGTCAATTTCGTGTTGGGTGAACTGGACGCTCCATACAAACGGCTGAATCGGACAAAATACAAGCGAAACTGTATGCGAAGCGGTAACGTTGTCCGCGTTGTACTGCGTCAGTACTCAATAGGTCACCCGACACGCTCGAAATGTCACACAAACTTCCGATCTGCCATCTCGCGTTAATTTAAAAATAGAGAGTGTCCCTTCTAGGGTATTAATAGGTTTTCAATGAAAACGTTTGGCGTAGTGGCTGAGCACTCTCGGGCTGCTGCGCTTGGTGTTGCAGTTTCGTTTCCCGCCCGAAACAAATATTTGTATGATCCATTGATACTTGTTTCTGTTATTATGTGTATGTGATATTATATGTCTGTAAACGGTACCCACGATACAGGAGAAATCCTAGTGTGGCTACAAAGTTGACCAAGCCATAACTTTTTAATCTGTCTTGCAGATGGTATAGACGGCAAGCAGGCGCGCCGACTCGGCGTGTCGGGCCCCTTGGGCGAGCTCTTCGACCACGGAGTGGACTCCTACATCGTATTCCTCATCCCTTTCGCTATCATCTCTTTATTTGGGAGGGACCAGGAGTACTCGCTGTCTTGTTTTAGGTAAGCACTAGCTGCGCCTAGCGATGCTACCCGCTGTTATCGGAATAAAAATGAGTTTACGTGTTAGCTACCTCCATAATATTAAATTTTATCAAAATTGGTCCAGCCTTTTGAGCGTGAAGAAGTAAGAAGCATAGAAGCACACTAACAATCTTTCTCCTTTATTTTATTCGTAGGAATTAGTATTTTAGAGAGAGAAAGAGAACGTAAAATAAACAGATTGCAACGAACTGAGAGACTCTTCTTTTTTTGGAAATTGGTTAAAAGGGGATAAGTTTGTGTAGTTTGTTTTTGTTTTTGCCTCTTAGTTGCCGCTTTTTGTACAAAGAAAAGTTGCTAGACTAGTCATAATTATTATTAACTTTATGAAGAAATAAATTACAACCCCATTTACTTATTACAATGAACATATTTTTTGTTTCTTGTATTGTATAATTCTGCCTGGATATAGTTGCCTAGCATACGAGTACCTAGATACCAAGGGGGCGATTTTTGAAACTCATCGATGATTTAATATCATCTAACAATATTTATTTATACTTAGTACAATAAATATTGTATTTTCGAAAATATTTCATAGCTTTTACACTGACAAGCCCATGATTGTTTTCTATTTTACGCTGTAATAAAGTATAAATTAATTACTCCTTGGGTACGGTAACCCTAAAAATGGGACATATTGGTCACCATTTACTTTACAAAATCATTCCCTTCACTTTGTGCGCGAATTAGACCCATTTTAGCTAATATAGTATGTTTTCGGTTCGCGAAAGTTTAAAAACTTCCACCACCTGGGGACTTATCATGACGTCTTATTGCGATCCAATTCAGGACCTAAACATAATCGTTTCACTACTTATTCGTACCATGACGTCTCGTTGTGACATCTTGACGCTCTTTAAATCTAAAGAGATCGACGTCTACCTAAATGATATCGAATTTAGATTGATTTTAAATCTAAATGGGTCGACGTCTACCCAAATGATATCGAAAGCCATGTATTACTATTATATAAAGTGAAACGATTCTGTTTAGGTCCTCAATTGGATCGCAATAAGACGTCATGGTAAGCCTCCTGGTTATTTTTCAGAGGCTTTCTCGTAGTGCTAAGTGTCGTGTTCAATTTCTACGTGAGCCACTTGGAGAAATACAACACTGGAACCCTGTACCTACCCTGGGGGTACGATGTCAGTATGTGGGTGAGTAATTAGAATATAATAGCATAGCATCGCATAGCGTAGCATAGCATAGCATAGCATAGCGTAGCGTAGCATAGAAAACCTTTTAATGACACTATGCTGATCTGTCGCCGAATCCATATCGGGGTGTACGGCTGGTCCACGAAACTCAGTCCTTTTCTAAGTTGAGCATGTTCACCACCTCAGACTAAATCGTAACTTAAGACTAGTTGAGATAGTAGTAAAATGCTAGCCTGTAAAGTGTAATAAAAACTTTTTCGTTTTGTATCTTTTTTTAGTTTTACTTTTTTCTCTCATCCTACCTCCTACTAATATTATAAACGCGAATGTTTGTGAGTATGGATGGATGGATGGATGGATGGATGTTTGTTACTCTTTCACGCAAAAACTACTGAATGGATTTAGATGAAACTTCACAACAACATAGCATACATGTATATCAGAATAACACATAGGCTACAATTCATAAAGATATATTATTGTATATTATCCAACCGCAGCTAGTTTTAAATAAAGCCTATGTGTTATTCTGATATGTAAGCTATATTATTGTGAAGTTTCATCAGTATCCATTCAGTAGTTTTTGCGTGAAAGAGTAACAAACATCCATCCATCCATCCATCCATACTCACAAACTTTCGCGTTTATAATATTAAGTAGGAAGTAGGATATATTGTTCAGTTCGCGAAAGTTAGAGAACTACTATTAAATTATGTATAATTTGCTATTTATTTTCCCAGTTAAGCTCTCTTCTGTTCATCGGCGCCGGAGTGTACGGCCCTCAGCTGTACAAGGTTTACTGCGTGGCCGGTCTGACCTTCGTTCAAACCTTCGAGATAGTCGCGCATCTCGTGGGAGTATTCACGTCACGTCTATAATATTTACATGTGCGTATCAATGATGAACTAGATTGTGTTGCTTTGTTATCCTGTGTATTAAAACATCATGAGGAAACCAACATGCCCGAGAATTATTTCGGAGGCATGTTATCCACCAATCCAAGCTAGGCCCCCGTGCTGGATTATGGCCTAATCCTCCTAACGAACGTGAGGGGAGGCCTTTGCCCAGCTGTGGGACAGTTACAGGCTGAATGATTATATTGTTATTATTATCCGGTTTACTCATTATCTCATTATCATATTAATCATGAAAAAATTTAGCTCGATCGGAAGAGAAGTTCGTGAACTCGCGAGCGTGGAACTCGCGAGCGCGCGCGATTTGGCACCTTCTGAATTAACCTTTGTTGTCAGTGTACTCGGTCGTGAAAACCGGGATGTGGGTATTAAACTTGTAAAGTAACGTAAGGTTAAGCTTGTAAAATGTCTTCAATCTGTACCAAAATACCTAGACATTTACAAAACATAGCTTTTGTTACCCATGAGACAGTTTGGAATTATTTGATTTTTTGTCTGTTCCTTACCAAATTGCATGTTAGATAATTATGTTGCATGTTTGCTTAGAAGTTTAATCAACAGTTTAACATTTTAGATGTGTTCATGTATTGTTCACAGTGGGCATTATAAGCTTTGTAGGAATTTGCCGACATTATCATTTTGCGTCATACCGGGACTCACTCATAACTACGACCATTCTGCCAAGAGTGGCCGACTAAGAAGAACATTTTACGTATTAGTCGACCGATCATAAAGAGTCGGGACTCAAAAAAGAAATAGGGTAGTCCAAGGCAATTAGGGTCACTTTTAGTTTGAGCTAAAAAAATACTTTTTGCACGTCTGTTAATTTCCTACCCTTGAGAACTCAATCTTTTCAGGTCTTATAAGAATCGTACGGGTCAGATGTACTCGTTCTTGGAAGGTGCGCGTCCAATATGGTCTTTACTGACCGTGACCGTCGCAATGGTCTACTGGGCGGTCTTCTCCCACAACGACGTCATCGAATACGATCCTAGGACGTTCATATTTCTTTACGGGACTTTGTTCAGTAACATTGCTGTAAGTATTTGGTAACGTAATAAGTCTTGAAAAAAGTTATTCGCCAATCCCTGCCCCGTGGTGGCTTATGGCGTAATCCTTCTCACGAAAGTGATGGTGATTTGATGTTACGGTGCTATTGTAAATGCGGTTTTACTTGAAGTTCCTAGATTTACCTACGTCATGTTATGTTAGGGGGCTTAACAAGTCATTATTTTTATTCAAAGCTTTGTACGTGATTATGGCGAAGTAACAAATTTCACTCCACCACCAGTCTTTTACTGCATCGTTTTTAAATAGGTAGCGTTTACACTATATCTGGGGTTATCAGAGACGCCAAAGCAGCAATTTTAAAAACTAATTCAGAAAAATCTCCCATCATTCGCAGCTTTTTCAAGTTTACCTAAACTTTGGCATCTTTTTTTCAAACCTTACGATGAATATGTTTCGAACCCACCATGCTTAATTTTGACTAAAACTACAGTAATGGGCACGAAGCGATATAAATCCACATAATACTCGTAACTTACGAAATCAAACTCATTCATTGGCGCAGGGCTGACGATCGAACTGCAGACAACGTTAAGGCCGTCGGTCCCGTCAGAGGCCTTACCCCCAGTTTCTGAAACGTCAGTCAACGTTGACAACAGATTAATTATATTGTTATCCTTGTCATTTGTTTATAGTCAGATAGAGGCAACGATAGTTTTAATCTACTGTCAAAGCCAACAAACGTTCTAGAAACCGGGGGTTAGCCAGCCAAGCTATGGCATCAGACGCCGGTACAAACATCAATAGTAGTATTCTACTAGAAAACTATTACCGTCTTACCACAAAAGATTTAAACCAGAGTTGAACAGATGAGTCTAAATATTTTCTCCACAAATTGACGTGTATTCCTCTCCTTTTCTAACTAAATAACAAATTTGCAAGTAGAATAATCAGCAATGCCAGGATTGAGTAAGAAAACGCAAGTGATAGACGTCGATTTTGCCGAATGACATTTTAGAAACCTCTGTTTAACTCTGGTCTAATCTTTTGCGGTGAGACCCTTAGTACTTGGACACCGAAAAGAAACAGTTCAGAAAAACCATACAAGCAACAAGGCCTTAAATTAACAGTACAGTAGATATTAGGCGGACGGTCTCTAAACTCCAACTTGGTTTACTGCAGAGCCGTCTGATCATAGCAGAGATGAGCCACCAGCGCTGCGAGATCCTGAACTGGTTCCTGTGGCCACTCCTCGCGGGCATCGTGCTGTCCCTCACCATGCCTCGACTGGAACTGACTATTCTCTACACTCTGATGGTCACGGCGTTTCTGGCGCATATGCATTACGGCGTTTGTGTTGTAAGTTGTCCCTCTATGTACGTTATATGGTGGCCTAGAGTGGTCACTTACTCAAAAGGTACTCAAAGCCATGGAAGAGAGAGACAACGCGCTCAAATGTCATACAAATCCCGATCATGCTACCTCGCTTTAATTGACTGTGGCCCTTCTAGAGTATTAAATATAGGTATTCTGCGGCTCTGGTTGTCGCGTTGTAATCCAACTAATCCCTAGCTAATGTTGTAAATGTAATAGTTTATGTATGAGTGATAGACTAGACTTTACCGGTGACACCATTGGCAATGGTATTTCTTAAAATGAACTGATTGATTTATTAGAAGTGATTTTTCACAGTTTTACTATTAAGCCCAATATTGTCTATAGTAAACATTTATAATTAGGTATTACTCCGGTGAATTTTTGAACGAGGGTTTGAAGCTGCTAAATAGTACAAAGTATCCTCTTTAAATGATACGGTTGTATTCTATTATATTCTAGGAGCTATAATAATATACGTAGGTACTAACACTTTCTCCCTACTTAGCAGTATGTATCCAAAGTATTAACTTCGACTTTTTGAGCTATACTTAGTATCTACTTAGTAAAATATAACCTACAGTTATTTTATCAATGGCATAAAACGAAGATGCTGTAAATGGTAACTCACCAGAACACTCCTCTCCATCATTTTTTTAATAGGCCACTAAATGAAAATATTAAAGAAGTAAACTTTGGAAGTCAGATGAAGATAAAAAATATTAATAATAAAGCTCGCTTTTTATTAATATGGAGAGTGTAATTTGATAAGCGGTCAGGCGTGACGGAGAATGATTTTAACGGCACTATAATTTTTGTAAGATAAAAAGATTTAATCTACAATAATTATGAATACCGTTAGGTATAAGTAATAATAAGTAGAACATTTTTATGTGTCATATTTTTCAGTTAATACCTAATGTTGTTTGTGTTTGTTTTTTCAGGTGCGGCAACTCTGCGACCGCTTGAACACCAGCTGTTTCACAGTGCCAAAATCGAAAAGAAAATAGTTTAATTTAGACATACTTATTTATACACACATACATATACATATTTATATTTTGTACATAGATGTAAGTTAAAAGTAAATAAATAACACGTTTTTTAAGCAACTGATTTTAAATAAACTGCGAAAATACAAACAATTTGCAATTAAATTTATCATCGAGATAATAAACATTCCCTAAATTATTGTAACCTGCCACTAAGCTATCCTGATATAAAAGAGCAGTACCCGGTACCAGAGCGAAAACATGACACTGCGGCACAATCTAATTCACAAAATAATACGTAATATAACACCGAATAGCGAAAAAAAGAGCAATCCGACATCGCAATGCGAAAAGCTGCGGCGCAAACCGGCCGAGAGCGAGCGAGACGAGCATACGCACGTGATCGGACAGACAACTCCGTCTTCGAATTATACGTTCTCATAGCCTTGCGAACGGCTGGGCGTTCTCACAAACGTCCGAAGTTGCGGTACGCGCTGTCGCATTGTCAGCGCTAAGCTTAGGGGAAGTGAGGCTAAGGTCCGACAATGGCGTGTGCTGTTGTGTCCTTTTAGTTGTGTGACGAAATTTAGTAATGGGGGGTGCAGACATGGATACCGAAGTCGAGGTTTAGAATTTCAGTACAGCTTCGGATAGCCACCGAGCGCTTTGTCAGTTCTCCAATTGTTTACCCATGCGATTTTTTTTATTGTAATTTCCTCGCGGCCTATTATCGGCACACGAAAAATTTTAACCGGATCTTATAGTAATTCGACTCGCAGTTTCCAAGACATAACAGTATTGAATTACAAAATATAACAAGTGTATTCGGTGTACTTTTCATTTGAGTGTTTTATTAGTGAGTGTTTGGTTAATTTATTTTTGTGTTGTAGAAGATTTTTTTTGAAATAGGTAAGTGTTGTGTTTTTCAAAGAATGAAAATTAACAGTGGTGGTACGGTTTTAAAGTTGGCATGATTATTAAAATACGCATGCTGGATGATGTTTTTGAGAGATACACTTTATGAACATTGAGTTAAGTTTCGAAAATGAGGAGCGATGATGTTTCAAACTCTAGACAAGGTAAATAATTATATTTTTATGACAAGTTTTTCCTAAAATGATTTGCTCCTTTCATTACTCCTTTGCTCCTTTCCAACATTTGGAATTGTAGAGTCCACGGAAGATACGAACAATACGTACTTTATTTGCTATGGTAGAGTCATACCTAATATGAAAATCATAAATCGACTCTACCGTCCGACGGGTTTAGTTACTTCAGTTTGATACTGAAAAAAAGTAGGAATGCTATACGACTCTACACTCTTCTCACGTCAAACAATTATTGTTATCAAAGCGGTGGTTAATTATTGAAAACTTTAGTTTGTATTATTAAGGTTTAACAAAAAAGGTACTTATGGCGTAAGACTTCATCGGTCTTACCGTAAAATATACTAGAGTTTAACAGATGAGTCTAAATATTTTCTCCACAAATCGACGGCTAACCCTCACGTTTTTTACGTGAATAACAAATTCACAAGTAGAATATGTAATTAGGAATGCCAGGATTGAGTAAAAAAACGCGAGTGATAGACGTTGATTATGTGGAACGAAATTTTAGAAACATCTTTTTAACTCTGGTTTAGGCTTTTGTGGTAAGTAAGAAGGCATATTTTTAAACCTAACTTTTTACGTAGGCAATTTTTTACAACGTTTTTGATAAGTACATTTCTTGTACGTTTGCGTGTCGTTCCGAAAGGAATCTTGAAACTCAAATTTCAGGCATTTCCCGATTAGTTAGCCGACTGAAACTTTCAGGGTCGCTGGCAATTCGATAACAATGCATTCTGAATCCATTTATTAGCAAAAACTTACAATAACTACCTCGTAGGACTTCGGAATAAAACAAACTATTGGGGTATCTCATTCTGTACAATTTAACCATTGAATTATTTTACGTCGTTACTCGTAATGTAGGCTTAAGTGTCCCAAGTTATCTATGTCACTGCCAGTTGGCACTGCTAACTTGGCACTGAACTGAAATCGCTGGTGGCATTGGCCCGCTCAATTGCAATGCTAATGCCACGACCCATGTTATACTTAAGCCTTTCAACATCATTGTGGTCTTCTAAAATATTTGTCAACTTAACTTACATACTTACTAGTTTTTACTGTGTTATACTAATATTTAAAACATATAAACACATAAATATAATAATAATTTAGGTAACTCTATACCTACTTCACGAATATTGGTTGGTAATGCAAACAACTAACTAAAAAAGGTAAAAAAAAATTAAATCGAAATTACAAACTGCACGATTAAGAAAAATCCACAAACGTTATTTACGAATCGATTTTAAGATAACACATATCCAAATTATTTTAAAGAACCGGGAAGGCCATAAGAAAAGCAATTTGTTAACTTTCTTATTGGAATGTGTAAAAATAACGTGTTTTTTTGGATGTTGTTCGACATTAGAGCTAACGAAGTGTAGATGTTTTTGATAAGATAGCATCGGCGGACGATTTTCGTTGGACTCATTTGTGAATTGGCATCTGTGTGTCCTTAAAAGATCAAATTATGGTGATGCTAATAACAATCTATACTATTATTATAAAGAGGAAAGATTTGTTTGTTTGTTTGCATTGAATAGGCTCCGAAACCCCTGAACAGATTTGAAACATTCTTTCACTGTTGGGAAGCTACACTATCCCCGGGTGACATAGGCTACTTTTCATTCCATAAGAATTAACAGTTCCCGCAGGATAGTAGAAAACGCGGATGAAATCGCGAGGCGCTTCTAGTCTTAATATATACCTATTACGCGATTTCGTATGCGCGGACTAATTTTCTTGGAACAAGAATTATTCTATTCCGTCTCCAAAATCCAATTTATTTGTATACTTACCAAACTTAATTGTGATCGGTCAAGCCGTTTAGCGATGAAAACGCTACGAACACACAAAGCAACACATTCTCACACTATTTTATATATGAAAAATAAGTGTAAAAATTATTTTTCTCTGCGAAAACTAAAAGGTCTGTATGTGTTCATTCAGATAGTGGTATAATGGCAATAAATAACTTAAAAAAATTGTTTTAAATATTAACATGTTGAAAGCTAAAAACATATTTCACTCACATATTAAATCCTACTAATATTATAAACGCGAAAGTTTGTCTGTATGGATGGATGTTTGTTACTCTTTCACGCAAAAACTACTGAATGGATTTTGATGAAACTTCACAATAATATAGCTTATACATCAGAATAACACATAGAGTACAATTCATAAAGATATATCGTATATTATCCAAACGCGGGTGAAACCGCGGGGCGCAGCTAGTTTATCATAATTATCATACTTACTAACTTTTTATGCGTGATATTGAACAAGTTTATTATGCAGACATCATAATGTCATCGATAGAGGTATAAAATAAATACGTACCTATATTAAAATATGTCAATTTTAATAATAATCTTCTTTCTTAGTAATTTATATTACGCAATTTGTTATGTTGTTCTTTGTTATTAAACGTAACCCCAGACTAGGATTACTCCTGTATCGTGGGTAGGTACCGCTTACAGACATATCATTTGACATATATCACATCCAGACCAGAAACAAATAACTGTGGATCGCACAAATTATTTCTTCGGGAGGGGAACGATCCCGCGTCATCTAGCGCAGCAGTCCGATTGCACAGCCACTAAGCCAAACGTGCCGTCAAATATAAAGGCTTATACTATGCAATATTTGAAACATACCTAGCAGCATAAGGCTATGTGATGATGAGACTGACAAGACTTCGAGGGGAAGGTCGCACAGGTCGCACCTTCACTATAAAAGTCCATTAAACCTATTTCCAACTATAATACAACTGGAACACTCGACAAATTCACATCATTTAACTTCAACGCGTGACGGTCCGTCATCTCCAATACGCGAGTAATTAATCATAATAATTAATTAATTCGGGTACGGAGCAGACGTGAATTACAAATACAGTCCCTCATTAAAACGAGATACACAAGGTCGGTTTCTGGGCTAGTTAACTATGACAACAGTACCCTAGTGTGAGTTTTTACGAGCTCGACATAGTACGCGTCAACTGGCGCTTTTGTATGAAGATCCTGTACAGCGCCCCTACCGGCGCGTTTGTGAACGAAACATCTCCATACAAAGTGCTAGTTGACGCGTACTATGTCGAGCTAGTAAAAAGTCACACTAGGGGTAAGTAAAGTATTGGTCAAAAAGACTGACCTAAAACACGATCATTAAAATTTGTCTAATAACCGTAATAATTCGAAATAACAGCAATCAGAAGTTGTCAACCGTTTTATTGTCCACTTCCTCCTGTTGATTTACGTTTTGATTAATTGCGTCGGACAGACGGACGGTCGAGATGGATATTATAGAAGAGGTTAAAAATAAATTGACAGGGTGTTTTATTGCGAAAAATTTGGAAAAGTCGTTGTGAAAGATTTAGGGACGTCTGGAGGTGACTTGTGAAAACTCTATCACGTAGTCAGTCGTAGTTGCGTTCGTTTTTAATGAAACGACATTTAGTTTCCAAAATACCGGTTGATATTTGTTAAACATTATTCGTCACTGGTACTACAATATTTGATCGAATCGTTGAATTTGGCGTGATTGCCATAGTTCACCTTTTGTTGTCATTTCTTGGTTGATGATGAAGCTATATATTTCGTGGAAAATTTTGTTGGTGTACTCTGGGAATAACCCGTCAAAAACTGTCAAGATTTTCAGCAGAATATACATCTAAATAATAGTACCCGTCAGATTTATATTAACACTAGAAGCGCCTCGCGGTTTCACCCGCGTTAACTACTATCCCGCGGGAACCGTTAGTCAAATACGGGATAAAAAGTAGCCTATGTCACCCGGGGATAGTGTAGCTTCCCAACAGTGAAAGAATTTTCCAAATCAGTTCTGTAGTTTCGTAGCCTATTCAATGCAAACAAACAAATCTTTCTTCTTTATGATATTATCACTGCATAGTATAAAACAAAGTCGCTTTCTCTGTCCCTATATCCCTATGTATGCTTAAATCTGTAAAACTACGCAACGGATTTTGATGAGGTTTTTTTAATAGATAGAGTGATTGAAGATGAAGGTTTATATATATAATAACGTAGTGATACCCGTGCGAAGCCGGAGCGGGCCGCTAGTATAGTATATAGTATACTGGGTTCTCAGAATGAGATACACAGATAGGAAGACGGTTCCCTCTTTATTCTAAACGCATTTGGAGCAATATTGAAACCAAATTTTTGAAACAAATGAATTGGTCTGGGTGTGATGTGCATGTGAAATTATGTCTGAGTGTGGAGCTAAGTTAAAAAAAATCTTAAAGAATTAGATAAGAGATTAAGATTAGAAGCGTGTTATCCACCAATCCGGACTAGGTCCCCGTGGTGGATTGTGGCCTTATCCTCTTCACGACAGTGAGGGGAGGCTTTTGCAGTGGAACAGTTACAGGCTGATTTTTTGAAGTAAAACTTCTTTAGGCGCGACTAGGGAGTAACTCAGATTTTTTTCTGACGGAAGTAACGCTTACTATAGTCTGTGTAGTTTCCGCTGTTTAAAAAAGGTTACATTGACTTCGGGTGTTTTATATAGGGGAACAATATAGCGGAACAAAATATCGAAAAATAAGTTTTACTTCAATCGCAATCGTAAAGGTTACACGCACACACTTTTTTTTTTATTATATACTGAATTACTTCTTATTCAAGGTTTAGCTGTACTATCTTCGACCTTTTCGTTACTTACTTCGATGCCAATAAGAAGTTGAATATAAAATCCTAAGCTAGCACAAAATTAAAAATAAAAATGCAGCCGCCCTAAGTAATTGTTTAGTGGCGCGTGCGACGCCGCGGCGTATTCCGCGAAAATTTTCATATAGTTTAGCTTTGACCACGTCGGGATCACTTAGTGAAGTCACGCGTGAGGGGTAAGCTAGGGATGTGTTGGAATTATCGATAATTCAATCTGGGAATCGAGCAATCGGCTAGGTTTTAAATGCTATATAACCTGAGATGTATTGAAGCTTGTTCATCCTAGAATTACAGCAGCATTACATAATATTTAAAATTGTTATACCTACTCTTTAAAATGATGGCATGAAAATTATATGAAAATTCTCCCTCCCTCAAAATTAAATGTCAAAAGTGTTATGTTCTATTATTGTTGTAATATAAGTATAAATGATTTTTAAATACGTTTTGAGATACAAGTAATACACATTTAATAGATAAATAAATGATACACAATAAATCACATTAACCTCTCTTGACAATGACGTCCTTAAAAATAAATAATAACTAATAATTAATAAGCAAAAAAGCTCATAATTAAAAAATAGTAAACGAAAGCTATTTACGATTTAAAGTGTTATTAAAATTGATGTATTAAAATTAAAAACTAAACAATTTAATAACCCCATATTTGAACAAAAAGAAAATGAAAGTATGCCATCGAATGCGCGCGTCCAGAAAGTTTCAGAAATACTCGAAATTTGAGTTGCAATATTCCACCCGGAACGCCAGAAGACAAACAAAAATAATGTACACCTACGTGGTAATAAAATTAGTTTATCTTGTAGACTGAAGTGTTATTAAAAAATCACATGACACAAACACAAATGGTAGAACGAAAGACATCAACGCGCATGCCTCATAAAATAAAAACTCATTGCTACTAACTACAGTCTCCTCCCTCTAGTGTTGTGCCAACAGTTATTTATTTTACGCAAAATAATTACACTATCTAAGTAATTTCATGTAATTTTCACAACATAACGATAAAACCTTGAAATATATTCAAAAACTGTCATATGTTACACTAAAATGTGTAATGATTGTATTAAAAAGCACATTTTGAGCGTCGTTTCATATTTTAAATCATTTTGTAAGCGATACCTACCTTCATCGTTAAATGTTATATTTTAACTCTAGAGTTGTAAAATGTTATTAGCCGGAAATGTAACTAAAAAAGCTGCTGCGTGTTATGTTCCTTCACTATTTTAATATCGCGCGGTTGTAAAAAAATAAGGTATTTTTATAATTAGCTAATTAAATCCGCAATGTTGCCCTGTCTATGTTTTGCGTGTCACATGTAATTCTGAAAAATATTTTGGACGTAGTTATCGAGTTATAACTAGAGTAATAAACCAGAAAAAATTGTAAACAGTATGATACAATGTTTTATTTTAATTTCTACTGTTAGTGTGGTAGCTTTTTGATCTATCGCCTTTTTCGCGTTTCGTCATAATTCTCAGGCATCTGGATTTATACACATCCATACTAATATTACACATGTAATAGGTAGTGTGTCTGCCGGTATGTTTGTTATGTTTTCACGTGTAAACCGATGAACCAATTTTGATACATTTTGGTATACAGATAGATTAGACATTAGAGAAGGGCATATAATTCTTTTTATCGGGATATTATAATCTATAATCCACATTTCATGATTTATGTAATCCCTATGGATGAGGTCGCCGGCAAAATCCAGTCTATATTATATTTTTCAGCCACTATCGATCGGCAACTATCGATGACTGGGCACATCACTAGCCAGTTCGTGCCTGTAAAAAGAGGACGTTGCACACTTCACTTATGAAGGTTAAATATCGCTCGGGACGCCATTTTGCGAACCCCTTGGCATAGGGTTACAAGCCAGTGAGTTTAAGAGGACAGGGGCTTAATGAGCTACAACTTTTTTTGGTAGGTTGCCGTCTTACGGCCGAAATTAATAATCAATCCAATCCAAATTTTGCTATCTGGGATTGACATCACAATCTATTTTAGGGTCAAACGTGCCTATAACCGATCCGTGGATTGGTTTATGAAGGCACGTAGGTTGGAGATCGATCGAACGATAGGCAGCAATCCAAGATCGATTTCAATCTTGGATAGGAGATACAATAGTAATTTCGGCTGTTAATCTCGTTTAAAAGGGTTGAGTGTAGGTCACTCTTTTTCTTTCATGTCGATGTTTGTAACGTGTGATTGTTAAAATGTCAAAGTTATGTTATTTTTCGGATTTTATTATGCTACCGAGGATAGAGCCGGTAACGTTGGTTTGTAAAGCGCAAAGTTAACTCTGCACAAGTGCTTTACCTCTATGGCCTTCAATGATATTTTCTTACATCGGAAGCTCGAGAAGTTCTTTAACTTTCGCGAACAGGAAACATAGTAACTAGCTAAAAACGGGTCTAGTTCGCGCACAAACAAATATCAAAATAGGTATATAATTTTGACATACCTCATACGAGAGTCTTCTCGTGACCACGGTCGATGTAACTCGGTCGAAACGTCGAGGTATGTCAAAATTATATATTTTGATATTTGTTTGTGCGCGAATTTTAGCTAGTTAATAGGAAGCTCAGGTCTTAAACTTTTGCACGTCTTTGTATGTGTCTTTCTGTGTGTGTGGCTGTGAGTGTGTGTCAGGGTGTGAGGGTGTGTGTGTGTGTGTATGGGTGTGAATGTATGAACTATGGTAATACTAGTGGAATCTAACACTTATTTCAGTTATACGTCAATGTTACCTGATACGCTCTGACTTGCATTAAGTAACTAAATTGCTAACATTCGAAGTTATTGGCTTTCCACGGCCATGAATATTAAGTGATAGTTAACTATAGAGATAGGTTATACTTATTATACAATAATTTAAACCGTTTATGATACGTTTGGTTGACTCTAAGTATGTAATGGTAAATATATTTCAAAGTGTTATATTGGTAAAATATTATATTTATTGTGTTAGGTTTTCTGGCAAATAATGATCCAAACACGAAAAAACAACGCAAAAGCGTTCTCTCTAACACGTCTCAGAAGTTTCAGTAAATACTTACCCTGTTTGTATTACCTTTACAGTGTCATTTACAACTTTTCTACTGCCTAATCTTTTTAATACAGGGTATTTTTGTCTTTATGCCTCTTGAAATAAGGTCTCTGAAATACATTCAATGCTCGTCGAGTGCGATTTGTGTAATCTTACATCACATGGCCAGTATTACGTGCTCTGTCACTTTTGATTTGGTCACGGAACTTTTTCAAAATAACTGGCAAAAAAATGAAATATATTCAAAAACAGAAACAAAACATTCTGAAACCAGGCAGTACAAGCCATTAGAAATATAACTCTAAGATTTAGCGCCAACTCTTTGGTGCGTTATACTTTTTTTCGAGCACGGCGCACAACACCCGCATTGTGGCCAGTGCTTCGACTCCGCATTTCCAAGAATGATTTCGACGACTGAACGAGATAGCTATACCAAATCCAGAACGCAAGAAGGAGATGACGGATGGATATTAATTTTTTTTTTTTATTTCCGCGGCCACATATGGCGATTGTTCTCGGACCTTACGGTCATTCGAAGTGATGTGTCGAGAAGTTTTTTTGAAGGTTTGAACTTTCAGAGCTGTTATTTTAATTAATATGTTGGCTGGGATGTTTATACGCTTTGGAAGTGTCTGATGGGAGATAGGGTTGAGTTTTTTGTGGGGTAGTTCTGAGTATTTGCTCGTAACGAAAGAATTACACGTCGAAAGAATATGCATCTTATATCCGAATATGCGGTCGTTTTTATAATATGCATCCCATTACCGTCATTATGTAAATCAATGAATTATTCAAGCGCATCTAAGAACTGGTTGATGAAAATAATGCATAACATTTTAGTTACCTATGTTACTTACGCGTACTTGATTCAGAAATCCAACAAAAAAATATACTCTTCTTCAGATTGGAAAATAAATAGGCTAAGAAAAGGATGTTTGTATAAATTTAAGATTATTGAAGTTTATTTAGTGATTAATTAACATAGTAGCATCTTTGAATAACCATTGCCATGTTATTAATATGGCGGTTATTATGGATTGTGAATGGACAATACATAATGTTAAGTTTTTAGGTGTAAGGCGAACAATATAATAAAATTAAACTTAACAAATAAATAATAATAGTAAAAATGCTAATAAAATTAATATTTACTTGTCAAAATCATAATAACAAAATCTGTAATTCCTAGAATGTACCAGGCTCCCATAAACGTACATGAGATCGTCGGATTATTCAGTTCCGATAACGTACTTGATCCGTTTAATTTTTATGTAACGTTTTGGTCCCTTCAAGGTGCATTCAACACTTTATCCCCATCTCGACAGTTTTTGTCCTTTATGGGAAAACTGGCGCAAAATAGAACAAGCTCGGCTCGTAACAGGCATGAAAAGAGCAGATGAAGAAAACCGTTCAAAAACGACTCTAAAATTCGATTATGTAGTAAGTAATTATTATACGAATATTACTAGCAGACACGGCCACGCGTTGCTGTGGCTAAGGTTTTTGTTATTGAGACTATAAATTGAGATGTAAGCTATCCTATCTTTTAAGTTAGATCAAACTGCACACGGTGTGCAAAATTGATTAAAATCGGTTCAGAGAAGTCCATCGCGGACAAACAACGTGATGCGTAATTTATTATATAAGTATGTATTATATTAAAATTAAGATATGTTCCTTCAGTGAAGTCCACTATTTACTTCAGTACTTCAAAGATTCCAGTAAACCTCTAGATACCCATCTGAATGTGTCGTGAATAAGTTTATTTTGCGAAGTGAAGTTCATCTTACTTTATTCACTGGCGAAGTAGGACCTATGTCTACTAGTTTGGTTAAGCTTGTTCCAAAATATGTGTGGGTTCTTCTTGCAGACAAATAATGCCACGATATAGATCTCCATTATTTATGGTAGCGGGGATTAGGATGGGTATAAAATTAGTCTGATTTCACGGTATTTTGTCACGTGGTATGGCCGATGAAGCGATTGTCGCGTGATGACAATCTCATCTCACTTTTCTCATCTGTGTGCCTAGTGCGAGTTTTGTCAATTTATTTACGCGCTCGGTCCGTTTGGCGTAAACTTGAAATTGTATGGAATAAGAGCAGCGCCATCTAGCGTCAGTGAATCAGTCACTAGATGGCGCTGCTATTATACCATACAATTTCAAGTTTACGCCAAACGGACCAAGCGCGTTAATAAATTGTCAAAACTCGCACTAGGCACACTGATTATAAAACTTTTGATTGTCGGACGAGTTGAGACAGTCTCATTGAGACACTCATGAATATTGGGTATTTGAGTCGCCCCGCATTACTTTTGCGGTGCAATGCGACCAATGCAAAATGTGCACTGGTTCTATTTACTGCGGTGCGTAATGCCCATCACCCAACCTGTAAAGTTATACAGCTGAAAAACTGTTTTGGTATAAGTAATTTAAAATATTGATTACTAGCTGAGACGGCCACGCGATGCTGTGGTTTTTGTTATCGCGACTATAAATTGAGATATAAGCTATCCTATCTTTTAAGTTAGATCAAACTGCACACGGTGTGCAAATTTGATTAAAATCGGTTATGTAGATTAGGAGTCCATCGCGGACAAACAACGTGACGCGTAATTTATATACCTAATTATATTGATTATAGTGAATGTGTGATTTCGACTTATATTAAGTCCTCTGTTTAAAGAGATACATTTGTTAGGATAATATATCCTAATTTAATATTTGTTAGGTCTACGACGTCTACTACCTACCCCCATCAATATTAAACAGTCTTGACACTTGACCCGCGTTATTATAGTTTAGCAATAAAATAAAGTTTGTCTTCTAAATGTCTCTATGTCTACAGATAGAGACATAATTTATGGCACGAAACGACCAATGCAAATTGAGTGATGGGTCGGTTCGCCCCACTGAAGAAATGTGGTTCGAAACGACCAATGCAAAATTAGTTCGATTTGACCCCTGGAACGAACCAGGCGCGGGGCCCAATACCCGGTACCCTTTGACTTCGTGTCTCTATCGATAGTATCAATAGTTGTTTACTATCGATAGTAGGTACTATCGAAAATTATTTTCTACTAAATGATCTACTATTTTTCATCAACTTTACCTACTTAATACATACCAGTTGCAACTTTACCTACCTTCTTAGCTAATTCAATAAAGGAGGTTGTCAACTCCACACGTATGTCTCGTACTATCTAAATTATCAGAACTAACCTTGAAATTAGGCAAAGTTGGAGCATTTAGGTACACATAATTACAGCATTTTAGGTATCGGTAGTATCGATAGAAATCGATAGTTTTTTTCCAAAATATCGGTAACAATCGGAATCGTTTGACGTAGACTACAGATGCGAACTAACCTATGTATGTCTTAAGTATGAAGCCGTTCTTTCTTTAATATATTACAGGTGTTCTGCCTACCGCAGGCGATCGGCACACCTTTGCAAGTAAAAGCATCTGAAATAGCATGATTGCAAACCAAACATTCTTAGCCGAACGTGACATCATCAAATTCGAGACCACCAGGGCAGCAGATTTAATAGGCGTTAGCTACAGATACGGTGTGTAATGTAAACATGCGCTTGGCAGGTTATGATCCCCTGGTAGGTGTAATAGGAGCAAGTGTAGCAGAATGGGATCTCCTTTTAAAGTCTGATACCATTTGGATGCTCGCCTTATTTATTCACATTCAAACTCTTTTGTATAATTAATAAACAATACATACTTCCATACTAATATTACTAGTATTTTCTACCGTTTGTTTGTAACGGTTTTACGACTAAACGGCTAATCCGATCTCGATGAGATTTAGTGTAGAGATAGATTGGACATATGAAAAGGATATGAGTTATCTTTTGTCCCAAAAAAAAATCTTAAAGGGGGTGAAATAGGGGTTGAAAGTTTGTATGGGCAATCCATTATTCTTCAAGTTAAGAGAGTTAGAGGTCTGAAAAGAGGGATAAAATCTGGTGAGGAGATAAATTGAACTTTGTGGAGGATAATATAGGATACTTTTTAATGCGATTGACAGTAGTTTCCACGGACGAAGTCACGGCCAAGAGCTAGTATAAAGTATGTAAGTAGGTAAGTTTATTTGTTTTGAAGCAATGTTGCTATGTGTCTTTGTAGTTACGTGATGTCACTAAGGAATCTCTGATTAAAGCTTGCAACTTTGTTGTAGATGGTAATGTGCATATTACGCGAGACACAATACTACTTGAAAGTGTGGGTCGAGTTATTCTATCAACCAGGGTGTCTATTTGGCTAATCTAACAACGCTTCAACAGAAACTCAATGGAGTAGCTTCGGAATAGTAGGTATATTGTGACATTTTATTGTGACTTTGATTTCAACAGTTCTTATTTGACAAAAAAATAATAGACTTCCATTATTATGTCACAGACTATTCCAAAGCCACTGCATAGATATTCGATTGAAGGGTTCTTAAATTAGCAGAATCAATCCCCAGGTAGATACATTATTGATGGCAAATGATGATGATGAATCCCGTACAAGTCAAATTATTTGTGAGTACCACAGATATCTAATTTGCTCTGAGTTTGTGTGACCACGAGCCTTGTAGTTCTTGATCCTTTAGCTACAGGAAACCGACATGTTATGTGCCAGGATCCACATTTCTCACTTCAAAAACAGACCCCGTAAAAATGTCGAGCGTAGCCGGGTGTCGCAGATAGACAGACAGCGAAACCTATCTTACCATTTATAGAATTCACATTAGCGCAGGCTATTGCATTACAGTTTGACACAAACAATAAGCTATAAGCGCCATGGACCTCCTTAACATTGTAGAAGTTGCGAAATGCGGGGCCAAAGTATACGGTGTCAGTTGGTATTGTTTATTGCGGATCTATCTGGTTTTATGTGGCTGCGGGGTCAAATGCAATCTAGTTGGGGACTGAATCGCCTCGGTCTTGTGTTTTTTTACCACGATTATATATTCCTTTCAATATTTTCTTGTTTGTTTGTCGTTCCGAGTGGAATCTTGTTCGAGCACTTCCCGGTTAGCTATGCGGCTGAAACTTTCAAGATCTTACCACAAAAGATTTAAAGCCGATTCACAAGTAAAATAATTAGCAATGCCAAGATTTAGTAAGAAAGCGCAAGTGGTAGACGTCGATTTTGTGGAACGAACTTTTAGAAACATCTGTTTAACTCTGGTCTAAAGGTTTGTGGTAAGACGGTGAGGGTAAATCAGAATTAGATGATATTGCATTCTAAATCCATTGATTGACAAGATGTTTGTGGATTACTTTTTAATTCTAAAACTTCACTTGTTTAATGTTTTGGCTTGTCACTATGTAATAATTATAGGTAGGTATGCTAGTGCATACCCAGAAAGACGTTTTCATTTTTTTTTGTTATTATGTAGTACCAGTTTATTATTCTGTGGTAGTACCTAAGTTAGGCTATAGAGTCGGATTTTTAATTAAAATTGACAATCGAAATGAGACGAGATGAAATTTAATAAGGTGCGACGGAGAGAGAGGTTTTAAGTCCATAAGATAAAAAATCCGACTATAGTAATAGCTGTAACTGCTATAAGTGTCGATAATCATTTTTTAAATTAGTTCATCCGAGGGTTAGTTTAGAAAGGTTTTTTTTTAATATATTACGTTTGAGGTTGGCAACTGTCGTTTGTTTCGTAATAAGAAATACAATAAATAATTTAATGTGTATCTATAATTTGTGCTCTCCATAACTCGCTACACTTGGTTCAACAACGATCTTTACAATAATTCAACTTATTCAAAGTTTTAACAAAGAAAAATGAATTCAGGGGTTTTTTTTATATAGAGAAAGATAGGCAACAAAGCTGTTATACATTAAACTACCCCTGATTAACAACCCCGCCCTTATCTTCCATCTAACATGTCGTCCATTCATTTCATTTCATTACAACCATCAAATTATTATTTGTTATTCTAATACAAAAGCAATTGAGAACCCCAATTTGTCAGGACTTGGAAAAAATATTGGTTCTAGCTAGAGGAAATAGGCCTTTATGTTGGTGGGGTAAGGTTTTAGTTTCTTTCAGAGATTTAGGTTGGTTCTAAAACTAAATGATAAGCTTTGGAGCTATGGTGGAAGAAATTGAACTTTGTCTGTTTGGAATAGAGATCATGAAATCAGATTCAACATCCGAAAGGCTGTGCTCAGATTTTGGTGATGAATGAATTTGTTTTTTTTTATCTGTGAACTATGACCTTTCGCTCTCTCCCTCACACATACAATCTTTATGAGAGAAAGCATGAGAACTAGTATAATATTAAATATAAACGCGTCTTCTCCTATACGATTGTAATGTACATTTTTGCTCTGCCACTGTGATAAAACTTTAGAGTAGACTTCAGTAACAAAGGTGCAATTTATAACAGCTTTATCAGCTGCCAGTTCTTTGTCAATTTGGGCGGAAGAGGCGTGCCGAGGGGGCGGGGCGAGACAGAGATAGCGACGCGCTATCTCACTCGGGCAGATGTAATTTTGGACATCCACAAGGTTATACTTGCCTGGTAGGTTATTATTAAAAATGTTTGAAAAAAAAACGCAATTGTATGAACTTCCGGTTTTTAGGTAGACATTACTGTCAATGTTGCACGTGGAATTACAATTAACAACTTTATAAGTATAAGAAATTATTTTATATAGGTTTTCATAAAAACGTTTTTGAAAAGCTCTATGGTTGCTTCGAACTTTCAGTTCAGCCTACATCTGTAAAAAGAAGGTTTACAATTTGATGCAATTTTTTTTGCGTTCGTTACCTCATACCACCAAGATTTCTGACTTAATTAGAAAACGCAAAATTTCTGCGGCAAACTTTCATTTTCATCGTTTGATTTATTTCGTCTAAGGTCGGTTTTTGGTTTAAACAAGGTATGATATTTTATCTAGTGCCTAGCCTTTAATCATCATCATACGTCCACTCCTCGACTTAGGCCTCTATCTACACCTCTAGCCAATCTCTAGTTTTTCCTCTCATCATCCAGTCTTCACCAGCCGTTCTCCCAGTAGCCTCCACTTGCCGGCGACGTCCTATGTAACCACGTTTGCCTAAACGCTAACTAACGTTTGACTAAACTACTGAACCGATTTTCATCAAATTTGCACACCGTGTGCAGTTTGATCTAACTTAAAAGATAGGATGGCTTACATCCCAATTGATAGTCGCAATAACGAAAACCTTAGCCACAGCAACGCGTGGCCGTGTCTGCTAGTAATGTATAAATATTGTTAGGCAATAGAACAAACTCAAATCAATTGCAAGACGCATTTACTGTAACCTACATTAAGCACATCCGCCCACAATAACAGGTACTACAATAATAAATCATTCACAACACCAGAGAATATTAATTAGTTCCTCACCCACTCCCCTTCCACTGTGTAACTACTGTATACACACTCAAAACCTATTAAACTCGGTCCTAGTCAAAACATAACCGCAGATTACCATCCTGGTACTACTTGTAATTTTTTGTTACAGCATAAGTACCCTGCAGTAACTCAACTTACACGTACCGAAACAATGGATTGCCACAAGAATTAATTCAGTTTAAAGAGAGTGCATCTTTGCAGACAATTATTAGCCGCGCTTGAACAATGATCTTACTGGAAATCGTCAAATTATTCGTAATAAAAAACCTAACTTAGTGCGATTCGAAAACAAATTCACTTCAGCGCTGAGTGTGTCTGGTTATTTAGGCTGTGTTGGTGAAAAATACAGTGTCGCAGTTACTGTTAATTACATAGAATAAATGCGACAACCAATGCGGTTGCGGCGCATCCTAAAACGGCCCTTATTGGTGATACATAGCGATAGTTATTGCCTTTCGCCAAACTGTCGCTTGCGTCGTTCCTTTGCCTTCCACCGATGGCATAGTTTTGCTGAACTGACCTTGGTAAGCCGACACCTACTGATAACCAATCGGTATCGGTAGCCGATATGTCGGAATGTAAGATTGACCACTTGACCACAATGTTCGACCGCGTCCCGTAACTGTTTTTTGTATGCAGACGATCGTGGGAAGTCGACGATGATGGATAGTGTTAGTTGTCTGCGATTTTGTTGAGTGCATACTTTTAGTTCGAATTACAAACGACCGATGAACGTTATTGATAAAGAACACCTGTGCAATGAACGTTAGTGATATAGAACGCATGTGCAATGAACGTAATTGATAAAGAACGCCTGTGCAATGAACGTTATTGATAAAGAACGCTTGTGCGATGAACGTTACTGCTAAAGAACGCCTGTGCGATGAACGAATCGTGTAAAAACACCTTATGATGGTATTTTTTATGCTATCGATATTAGAAGTCAATTTCGCACCAAAACCGCCCGCCCTCCCGTCGGTCGACCGCAACCGCGGCCCGCCTACAACTTTTTATCGATAGCTCAACTTATGTTTATCCATTGACCATAGACGCAATGAAACTTGCATAAAAACTGCATATCGGAATCCATTCAGTACAAAACAATGACGACATGATTTAAAAAAAGTAAGTAGGTACGAGTAATATATACCTACTCGTAGGTAACTCGTGTTCAGTTACTTACGGATTATTTTATGTCTCCTAAACCGTTTATAAAAAAACATACTAAAATATTATGTTCAATGTTCAGACTCTCTGTTCTTTAAACACATTATACTTTCCGCATCAGAGTGAATTGAACGTAATGCCAGACTAGAAAAAATCAACAGAACTTTCGTATTAACAAACATCGTGTATTTTCGAATGAAAATTTAGTTCAAAACATATTAATATTTATAATATATCACTAGAAGCGCCTCGCGGTTCCGCCCGTGTTAACTACTATCCCGCGGGAACCGATAGGTACATTTTTACGGGATAAAAAATAGCCTATGCCACCCGGGGATAGTGTAGCTTCCCAACAGTGAAATATTTTTTCAAATCAGTTCAGTATATTCAAATGTTTAATAATATATAATGCTTAATATACATATATAAATAACGCGTCACGTTGTTTGTTCGCGATGGACTCCGAAACTACTTAACCGATTTTAATCAAATTTGCACACCGTGTAGGTACATTTTAATCTAACTTTATCTACAGAAAATATATAGGGTAGCTTACATCTCAATTTATAGTCGCAATAACAAAAACCTTAGCCACAGCAACGCGTGGCCGTGTCTGCTAGTAATATTATAGTAGGTAGGTACTTATATAATATGATATCTACCAACTACAAAGAAACGACACCAATTTGCATTTGAATCCGAACCACTACTACAAACAAGTAAACGACACCAATTCGAGCTGCACCACGCACTCGAGAACCGCAATCGGGATTCAAAATCGACGATTCAAATGCGTTCCGTACCGCAATGATGGTTCCGTGCGTCATGCGGCAAGTGTCGATTTTAATCGATTAATTTATGCCTAATATCGATGCAGAGATCGTTATCGCAGCATCATTTTGTGGGACCGGTCCGACGACTGTTTTGGGCGCTTATGGCATTGTATAATGGGTGTTCCGTATTGCGTATTGACGGGGCTGGGTTTGGAATGTCCATGTTTTAATGTTAGGTAAGTAGGTAGGTACCTACCTAAGATGCGTAGTTTATTTCTTATTTGCAACTTCTTGGTTGAGGCACAGCTGTTGTGCCTACAGAAAATATATAATGTAGGTTCTGTTGAAGGTCAACCAACAAATTAAGCAAAAGCTGAGAATTGTTTTTTTTTCTGTAGATAGCAAAAACTATGTATTAAGTATGTTCTTGTGAGAAAAAGTAGTCAACTTACATGTTACTCAAAATAAAATAGGTAATTAATTTGACCACAGAACAAACAGCTAATTATCGAAATACGATCATATAAACGGGTCTAATTCTAAACTAATATCAAAATATATAGTTTTGAACTTTTGACATTCCTCGACGTTTCGGCCGAGTTACATCGACCGTGGTCACGAGAAGACTGGAGAATGCGGGTATCACCGTCCGGAGCGGCAGGTGTTTTTTCCAACTACCCGCGTTAGGTCTTGCTAAACATAATCATATTTTGTTCGCGAAAGTTTGAGAAATACGATCAATTTCATCTTCAAGATCATCAATGAGTACCTAGGCACAAAAATTATAATTTTAAATTCCCTATCATAAAGCGTCTAACAATATATTCTTTATTATAAATTGCTTGGCTCTAGCATTATGCACGAACATGCCACAAAAAGACATTTCGAAAATAACAGCGTCACTAGAAAAATCGCCCAATAAGTAATATGAAATGCAAACGATTGAGACAAATCGATTCTAATGTTTATAAATCGCACGGAGCCGATATACGATCGCACCGCACCGAAACATTGGAAGAGAGTGTGACGGAGTTTTGGCGGGAATCCGATAGTGAGACGTTGTTGGTTTTGTATTATTTTCTCAAACTTGTGTTTCTTCAAGTGTTAATGTGTAATATTGGTGGAATATTAATCATTAAGTGTTCGTTAACGTGCACGAGTGTGGGCGAATGATATAAACTCAAAAAACGTGTCATTTCGCATTTTTTCCAAAAACTCCTAGGAAGTTTCAGTAAAGCATCCACTACTTTACTGAATCGTGACTTTGACGATGTAAATAATTGACTTGATTACTTGACCACGATTGCTATATTGCTGTGACTTTCTTAATGTGAAAATAAGAAATACTTAAATTCTAATAAAATACTTGACACTGGCTATATGCACAAACCGTGCGAAGCCATAACTAAAAAAAAAAAAAAAAAAAGAGAGTGTGACCCCTTTCTGAAACGTCAGCCAACTTTGACTACAGATTAATTATATTGCCATCCTTGTCATTCGTTTGTTGTCAGATAGAGACAACGATAGTTTTAATCTACTGTCAAAGCCAACAAACGTTCCAGAAACTGGAGGAGAGTCTTCTTGCATACAACTTCGCTTGTTACCTACCATAAACCTATATCAATTTTATTATACTAGCTGGTATTAATTATAGTATTTACGGGTTACACTACTATAATAAAGGGGTACAAAAATATAATATAATATATTTGTTTATACCGCTTTATTTTATCAATTTAAATGTAAAAATCGTATATTTTAATACTTATGTTTCGATTATTATCAAAAATCCGGTATATTATTAGATAATATAGCTGACATGAAACGACCATAATCTTAATCAGGCACCAATGATTCGATTATGTCTCTAATCGTGTTGCGTGTAATCTTTCACTTTTTAAATTCAGCTTTAATAAAATAAAATCTAAGTAACGATATAACTAGCTACAGTCTAATTATACAAACAGACAGACTCTCCCTTCAACTATTAAATTAATATAATGGCACGGCAGCGCCCCACAGGTTAGGTCGATACACGCAATTGGTTTAATTCGATAATAAACATCGATATGTAATCGATTCGCGAAGGCGCAGCGACGTCCTTACTACATTTGCATGTTTACATTTTGTTTTAGTTTATTACGTTGGATAATACATAAAAGTTAGTCGAGTCTAGATTTACTTGGACGCCAATAAAATAATAAGTCACTGTAAAAAAATATATAGCATAAAGTAATTATTGTTTAAGAATTGTCTATGATTAAACTAAGTAGTACCTACTTACAAATCGATGTCTGTGCCACTTTGTTATTCTAACATAATAATTAAAAAAAAAATTACATGATAAATGTTACGAAATTTTTTTGTACGGTTTTAGGTAGGTACTAAGTAGGTACCTATTAAGTATATGTTTTTTAGATTGTGATTAAGTATGATTATAGTGACTACCCGATCACAATAAAATATAATATGATGATTATTGTATGTTTAGATGCTTTGTAAGTAAGTACCTACTTAGACAATTAGAATTGAGCAGAAACCCAATTTCTGCAAAAAAAATATAAAATTTATTTTATTGCACAGCCGTGACCATTAAATTATACTTAGAATTAATTAAAATTAATAAATTTTGTCAAATAATCATAAATAAAATTAAAAATCACAGTAGGTCTCATTAGAATGGGTAATAAAAATAATGATTACAATGTACAACATAATTTGCTGTAACGTGTTCTTTAATTAGAAGATATTTATTTAAATTAATGTACCATCGTACATTATTACAGTTCGTGTTACCATAGATCTACTATAATGGAGCTACATTATTATTATTTTAGGATCTTCTTATAAATCTTTGGTAAAATAAAATATTTTTGTTTTAGGTCAAAAAACGCCAATAAAGCGTACTTTAATGGCCAATAAAAATCTATTAGTATTTATACTAATTTTATTACATTAACTTGGATTAAATTTATGAAAACTCATTTAAGCGCACAGGAAATTCGACCTTGTGATTGTAGTTATAGGTCTAACTGAGAATTCTTTACGGTATAATCGAGGAAAAACGTGCTGTGTACGTTTTATTCAAAATTGAAGAGTATTTTCTCACACTCCAATAATCTTTTTTTAGCATTTTATGCACTAGTCCTGTAATCTCATGACACTTTAAAAACCTATTATTTTTTCACATTTCCTGGTACATAATCACGAGTAGGTACAGTTACTAACAAAATTACTAGTTTACCTACAATATAAATTATTATGGTGGAAACGGAAGAAATTCTTCCATGCTTTAAAATTGTTTTTTTTTTTTCATATAAATTAAACTAACTCTAAATAAAAGCGATAAAGCACTTGTATCCGCGACGGTACGTTATGACATTTTTGCCGTGTGGCAGTAGCAGCACGCCCCCCGTCGCGAGGGTCCGAAGAAGATAGAAGATGGAATAAAAATTGTATTTTATTTGTCCTAGGATTAATATTGTCTTATCTGTTTCTCTAACACTTTGGGTATAAGTTATTTTCAACTTTGTCAGTTAGATGTGTGTTCAGAGTCAAGGAGGTGACGTGGAAGTAGGGCTGAAGGATCTATTTAATTATAGTTGAACGAACGTTGTTGAAGATATAGTTTTTTTTTTCTTAGTAATGATTAGGTCATACGTCTTTCTAAAACAAGTTTGGTAAAATAATAAATTGAGCACACTAAATATATCTATGTTTCATTATTTTTAATGACTAAAGGACTACAGCTATTTATTCAATTATCTTTATAGATACGCCCACAAACGTAGATAAACCCCAACATTATTAACTTTGCATTATTTAAAAACAGTCAATACAACTGAAACAAAACCTCCTTTCCTCAAACTTTTTAAGTGCGCTACATTCCTGGCCGCTTTTTTCTCAAACAAGAAGTAAAGCGGGAAAGGGTCGGCCATCTAAAACATTATTTTTAATTACCGCAAGTGCGGCCACCTCGGCGTCGTATCACGCTGCGCCGACGCTACTGTTCGCCCCCTGCCAGTTACCAAACAAACAATAATTTATTTTTATCCTGCCCACCTTTGCCACTCAAATTAAAAATGAATGGAGCATAGACCGTGAACTACCTTTGCGGTCAGCAGTCGAATATAAAAAAAATGTAGCACAGATAACAAAAGACTTAAAAAGTTGCATACAGCCGTAAAACGCAACGTTTCATGATAAAAAAAGACCTCAAAAATTAAATGCAGTAGCATAAAACGGAACAATATTTAAATACGTTCGAAATTTGAATCAAGAGCTCGTTTAATTGAAATGGACAGTCGAGTTCCTTGATAACAAGAAGTTAAGCGGCTTTAGATTGATCCAGTAACTAGTTGAAACAATTGACTAAAGCTTTGAATAATTTAAGACTGCGCTATGGGATACGATATTATGATGTTGGTAGAACTAATTTAAAATATACGATTAGCCAATTATCACCTGTACCTTTATTATAATAAAGGTCAAAAAGAAAACCACAAAGTTGATACCATCTACGCTTCTACTTAACTAAAATGAAATAAGTAAACTTAAACAATTTATTTTTAACTCTGTTGATTTTCAATTATAATATCCGAATTATCTTCTTAATATTAAGTCTTCGACATTACAGGGTAGGATAGTCAAACTCAATTTTGTGACATCAAAGGACAAGACAATTTTCTATGTAAAGTAGGTATAAGTATATTATGGGATGCTTTGTTGTAAGTTATTACTTTCCGAAGAAATATTAATAAACTAGCATATTACCGTCAAGAAATTGTCATTTGGTCTGTCAAGAATGTAACATAAGAAAAGTCAATTATTTCATGAACCTCCGGATAATTACAAAAAAACAACATCAATAAAAATGATAGCTTTGGCCCAGACGTTCACGAGTGATGCAGTGACCAAGGGAAATAGGGATTTATTTTTAAGTAAGTTCATAATATAGATAATTATATACGTTATCATGTTCAGCTAATATTTACAACGGAATGTATACAGTTGGATGCTAATTAATTGTTAATTAAGCCGCAACGGGAGGACCTACTTTTCAAGACAAATAAACTCGACCAGTGCGGTCATCGCGGCCTCTTTACCAATCAATCGATAAACCCCAAGATCCCACACATAGCCAGAAGCCACAAACTCATTAATAAGGAGGTACTCACAAAAAAGGCTCGCTCACAATTATGTCAAACTCGATTTGACAACTTGATGAACACGTTTGTTCGACATTTGAACTTGACGGACCAATGTGGGTGGTCCGAACGTGATTTTTTCTTTTGTTTTTCTTTTCTTTATTTTTTTTTGTTCGCTGTAGACCGATGACTAACAAGCTTTCAATAGCTAGCCACCGACGATGCGTTATAATTGCTTTTGACGAGATTTTAGTGTAAAAAATTAATGTAAAAAACGAATAGGTACGTGTCTCTTACCTGACATTACCTACAAATCCTACATTACAACGTTTCAAACTCTAGTGGATTAGTTAGCTTTGAGAGACCCTTTTTATTGTGAGCTCTATAAATGTGTATCATGCAATTTACGTCCTATCTAGATACTAAATAATTAGCAAACAAACTTCCAAGCGGACATACATAATAATTATGTATTATTGCATAAATTTACAATGAAACTAACTTTTTGCATGCCCTAGGTTCAAGAAATGGATTGTGAAAAATCAACTAGATACAGACTGTTAAAACAATCACACCAAATGTGCTCAAAAACAAAACGCTAGCGCAAATATGACAGCTCAAAAACTGTTTCCCGCTCAAAAAACTGTCAGAGTGACATTGACGTGTGGAGTGTGGAACATTCAAAAATAGAATGGTGACGCTGATGCCGTGTAGCTACCTCGGCGGTGGCACCTCGCCGCACTGCAGCCTGGATCACGAGCCTAAGGTTAGAACAAGCCCAAAAGTAGTTTAGTCGAGCACACCTCTAATCTGTTCCCAATAAACCCTCAATCAGAAAAAAAACTATAGAGTACGTAGTACCTACCTAAAATCTGGCCAATATTAGTCATACTGGCCATTTATAAAAAATATATTTTTGTTTTTTCTATCCTACATTTTTTTTGTTCTTTTGAGCTGGCTTAAAAAATATTCCGTAAATTACCGTTCTAAACGTAGGTGACTCTGATTGAGGTGAATAGAGATGAGCACAATGATCCATAGCACTTAGTTAGTTAAAACTGCGCTCCAAAACCCGTACGCACCATCAAATATTTTAGAAATTATTAGCCTCTGCATGGATTTTATTTGCCGAAATGGTTTTTTACTGCCTTGCATGACGTGAATGTTTTTATTATTAAGCTCAACTAAAACATAACTATCCTAATCCTAACTTTAAGCTTTGGTTAAGGCCCCTCTCGCAGCTTTTCGTAGCTAAGTATATCAGTGTGTAGTCAAGTCCATTAATTTCTGCTTTCATTAGCGCGTCTTGAGACTTTTCTATTAATAATTATTGTTATCGGCCATAGACAATAATATAGTTACCTACTCCATTTTGACGTAGCACCTAACTATCTGACCTTGAGCCAATTGTCTATGGTATTTAGAACAACATTTGAAATCGCGTTGCGTATTATGCAATCGCCGCACAGAGAGAATATAGTATGGTATTAAACAAATATTAAATTTATCTTTTGCATTAAGACCTTCATTTGCACCCCCTAATTAGGCATTGTTCGCACCAACCGCAGTCTGAAATGAATTTATCAACCGCCGAATCCGACACCGGCGATTATGATAGTGGGTATCGGATGCCTAACGACTCACTGTCCCGTAGGTAACCGCCAAGTTACGAGCTTTTAATGGGCTCTAAAGTATGAATGGTAACACGAGAGCTGACGCCTCGCCGGACAACACATAAACAGTCCGACCGCGTTGGTATAACAACAATAAAATTCGACTTAGGTTACGGTTACGGAATTCGTAACGATTGCGAGCCTAATTAATTGTGATGAGGTACGAGTCAGATTTTTGTCTCGTTAGTCTCATCACTAGTGGCGATCCCATCTCTACTTTTGAGCGGGAAATGATTTGAACGGTTGACAAACTCTTTGGTAGGTACCTATACGAATTTCGTTCGAAAGAGTAAACGTTACTCCTTCTCCTATGTCTGATTACGCTGATTACTATGCCTATAGATAAAAAAAAATGCTCTATTCTAGCTCTACTCTCAACTGGGCTCACAGCTAAGAAAACTAGCGATATTTTATGCCTCACTGTCGCCACTGCTATTTGCCTCACTAGTAGGTACAGGGGGCTTACCATGACGTCTTATTGCACTCTAATTGAGGACCGAAACACAATTGTTTCACTTTAAATAATAGTAATACATGGCTTTCAATATCATTTAGGTAGAAATCAATCCCTTTAGATTTAAAATCCATCTCAATTGAGCGTCAAGATGTCACAAAAAGACGTCACATTACGAATAAGAAGTAAAACGATTCTGTTTAGGGCCTCAATTGGATCGCAATAAGACGTCATGGTAGGCCCCCTGGGGGCGGTAGGTAGGTAGTAGTAGTGTAGTAGAGGTAGGTCTTAGTAGTGAGGCAAATAAATGGATAACTTATCTTAAAATAAATGATTACTATTAGAAGATAATTAAAACAAACGGCATCGAGCTCAATAATTATGCTTACTTACTAATATTATAAATACGAAAGGAACTCTGTTTGTTTGTTACCTTATCACCGGTAAACGGCTGAACTAATCTCGACGAAACTTAGTATAATCATATTATCTAAAGATAAGATTGTAGCTTGGAGACGGACATAGGATGCGTGGACGAAGTTGCGGGCATCAGCTAATAGTTAATACATAATAAAAAGCTTCCAATTATTACAGTTAATGAAATTATTGGCATCAACTAACCTAAAAATCCACATTCCAAAATCGACCATAGTATAAACGCACGATAATCGTGTAAAAAAAAAAACTAAAAAAGCGCGGTAAAAAGACTAAAAAGTATGGAAAACATAAAGCCACCCAGAGATAACACCAATAAAAACAATTTGTCCGAGTTGATGGCGCGACACGATGCGATTTATCGGCCGAGATGTCTCTCTCGATATCTCGATACAACTTTAAATCGACTTTCTTTAAGTATTGGGCATTGGTGTACGCTTTGTTCCTTTGTCGACAGCTGGACTTTGTACGAGTTACGATGTGATCGGCCTTTTCAATTTGTTTACAACTTTTTTTATGTGATGTGATGAGGCTCAAGCAATTTTAGTTCTTTTTGTTATAGTCAAATAAAAGTTTAATTGTTATCAAAGCCGGACACATACTATTATATTAACGTATAATTGTATATATTTAAATTAACTTACAAAAAACTTAAGTATTTCCTTCGATTAAAATAAACGAACTTGGATCTGTAGGTATTTAAAACTGCTTTTGCCAATGAAATTAACGATCCAAAACCCTCAATTGATTACCGAACGTCAAAAAAAGCGCGCAAAACAAATTACGCGCGTTCGAAACAATAAAAAATGTGACCAGTAAAATAAATCACCTTTAAAATTGACACTTCACGCGATGATTCAAAAAGGGATAGAATTAATATCACACCAATATCTCGGGTATATCAACGCGGGGAGGTGATAAATTCGAGCGTTTTATCCCCGTAGGTCCCGGGACGAAGACGCACTGGCCATAAATAAAAAGCGAGATAAAACAATAAACGAATTACGTTTAAATAAAGAAGCGTTTTGTCCCGATGCTTGTTTAGATTAGAGGGTGCTTAAAAATGTAAATAAATTTAAAAGTTGACTTTATCGCTTAATGCCTCGACTTGTCAAGTTTAGAAATCGGTTTTGGGTTAAGGGGTGCTATGATCTATTCTTTATATTATTTAGAGCAAAAATAAATGCTTCTTACATTAGAGATTTTCTCAGACAATACTACCTATAAAATTAATACATATGACGTAAAATTACTTACCTACTGAAAGCTTTTAAAATTTCAACAATATTAAAATGCCAAATAAAAATCTTCCGGGACATTCATTAATTTGTTAAAATAGCTAGGTTCTATCCTTTATTTTTATTTTTTTAGTAAAAGTATACAATCCATGTATTATTTTTTATTTGCCTTACTGGCCACCCCGTATAGCCAACGAGCGTACGCACGCGGGCGACGTCGCCGCGTATAAATTAGGTGTAGGTAGGTACCCTATCTGAGGATCGGCCTCACACCTCGAGCGGAATGCGAGATTTACGCTCGGCATAACTCCTCGTGCCGTATGCTCGCCTGGTACTTCTAAATCGTTTAGTTGCATTTATTAGACGTTAGATTTAACTTAGAGACGAAGATAAGGAAGTTAGGTAGGTACTTTACCAAATGCGATGATGTTGTTAGTAAAATAAATTCGCTTGAATATTATTATCTTATATCCTGGCGCTAAGGATACCTACAAAAATTATGAAAAATATATTTTTGATGAATCTACACTAACCTTACATAACCTAAGTACTGACTAGTGAAGGATTTTTACAAGTCAAACAATTAAATCTAATCAAAGATAACATTATAAAAGCTTAAAAATATGACACATTACGTACATACTCGTAATAATATAAGTTACAGATTATGGTTTGATTTTGGAAAAAAAATATGTTTCCTTTACATGCACTGATTCATGAATCGAATCTCGTACAGGGAAAGAAAACTTTACTAGTGCTTCGGAAATACGCCCATAAGCGAAGAAGAAAGTCAGATAGGAAGAGTTGAAGTTATTGGAGTAGGTAGCCTAGAAGAAGGGAACTCTCTATTTTTAAATAAGAGCGAGATGACAGATCGGAAGTTTATTTGACATTTTGAACGAGATTGAGTACCTTTGAAATACATAAATAAGCGGACGACGCTATATTGCTTTGCGCATGTGGTTAAAGTCAAACACGAGCGTAAACCAACATATTCTACAAAAATCTGCTATGTAAGTATAAAGTAAGTAATTATTCTTAACTAATAAATGGCCTATCAACACCGCGTTAGTAAATTTTCATTCAAAATGTTTGTTGAGATCCATTCATCGGTGGATCAGGGGATATTAATGGTCACTCGTCTGCCGTGACAAATTCTTAGAAGTCGTTAGACGTGTTTTATTTGTACACTGTTTAGAATTGATATTCGGAAAACTTTTCCTGAACTCTACTGAACCCTTGAATAAGCCCTATATTTTTTTGTGTTCTATTGCTCGATTTGTGCATCCATGTCAAGAATGCGTGTTTTTTGTGTGTGGTCACGTCGGTTAGTTGGTTTAGAAACATTCATAGTTTACATTAAATATAAAAAAAACAGACATTTGGAAAAAAAATTACATTGCAAAATTTTCAAACACTCCCAACACAATACAACCTTCAAACGGCTGAATATTACGATCTCTTTAATCATAGCTTAGAACGCTCTCAATAAAACCCCGTTTAAAAAAAAACCTAAATTATAATCAGCCTTTTGGGTGCCACCGAGACACACAGATACACGTTAAACGTACAACTCTACACAAACCTATGAATCCATAGCGTGAAGGCATTCAACTTGTCACCAAAAAACCTGCCTCCATCTCCAAATATAATACGGGCAACAAATCTTGGCTGACCGGAATTTAGTGTGCGCACGTATCTTCGTAGTTGTCATTTTAGGGCCTTCTAAAGTCCTGCAGTGCTGCGAAGCCTAACTTTAAAGCGCATCGAGCTTGTCAAAAAGCGCTACATTGGCATATTTTTCGTTATAAAAAAAGCAACACTGGTCTACCTGTCTCAGTCGTTCATGTTGCATAATATTATGGCCTATGGCCAATGGCCATTGAGGATAATTCTCTTTAGCGTCGCTCTTTCTTTGCAACTGCAAATACCTAACATTTTTTTTTAATTTGTTTATTTTTCATTTTACGGGGGGCTTACAGCTAACTTAGCAAATTGGATACAAAGTAGAAATCGAAAAGCCAATGTCATGCACCTATACGGATAGCGGTGCTTTTCTAGACTGTCTTTAAACTTCAGAGCGGCCAAGATTCGTTGTGCGCATTGTATTTAAACTTTTTACTTAAAGCTCAAGTCAATTAAATCCCCAAAAAGTCCGTATATCAAGTCGAGACACAGTGGCGCCCTCTCTGCTGTTAAATAAATTCCACTTGATTTTATTAATGTCGCTACCACAATCTTGATCGAGAAGACTTTTAAGACTTTTATTATTTATAACTTTGTTTTATCTGTAATCTGTTGTAAGTTAGAAAACCCGGGACTGTTCGACCGTTAGGCGGTTGTGAAGGAATTCGATTCGGGCCTCGCTCCGGTTTGTTATATGAATGTCAGCGTAAAACTAGGGTTTTAATGTGTAATTACTTTTTACGGTAGTAAATGGGTATGATAATTAGTAATTTGAACGGTTTTGAGATAGTAAAATCGTTAATGAGGTGATGCTTTCGAAATCTACGTTGTAGATTTTGATTGGATAAGTTAGATTCTCTAAGGGATCTACATTTCTGAGTGGAACGGAATGTCAATGAAAAAAAAAAGGTATGCAGCAACAGATTTGCAAACGATAATGTGTTCACGCCCATTCATTCTACACAATATGATACAGAATTCTGGGAAGGGTCGAAATGTGTCGAGAAATGTCGCTAGATACTATTTTGATGTGTTATTCAATGAAAGTAGCGGTCATTTGAGTCTTTTTTTATTCAAAAATTTGGTGATAATACTTTCTATGAGTCTATGTATGTAACGAAAATTAAAAAAAAATCTAAACGTACACGCCACGTATTTTGTAAATTACTTACCACGTATTTTGTAATTTGCTCTAATTTTGTAAATTACCTATACCTAAATAAGTAGGAAAGGCAATGATCTATTTTATGTCGACTGGCGCATATTTTTTATGACATTATTAGGGGATATATAGGTAGGTAGGTATTATTACAATAATAATAAAACAGCAAAAATAAAAAATTGTACTTATGCTCTTTTAGTTCCTTCAATAATAAAAAAAATGGAAACTTATTAACTCCCGCAATGTCATATTATAAGCTCCATTTAAATGTGTGTAAAGTTAGTTCCTACACTTATTGTAATATTGCATGCGCTTGCACCCACTAGATGATACCTAACTTCATGGAATTTATTGAATTCTTTTTTTTTATTAATATTAAATAATTTGTTTCAGGCAAAAAGGTCGAGAACAGACACTGGCACCGATGTTTCAGATCGGTAAGTATTCTTCAGGAAATAGTTCTTAACTCTATAATATCACTTTAGATTCCTTTGGTAGGTACATAATATCTAGTTCTTAACTTCAACAAAGGCATAGTACATCTCTAAATCACGTGATCAGTTTTAAACTTTGTCGAAATAATTCAATGATATGCCATTATTCCTCTACCTACGAGGACTGCTTTTGAAAAACTAGGTATCCTAGCTCATGCCACCTCCGCTCCACGAAATTGTGGAAATCGCTCCACGACTATCGACCATTAAATTTGATTATTATCCTACTTATAGTTCGACAGTTTAACTCAGTCCTCGTCCACGGGGTACAGGGGCGGGTATGTTAGGATGTCAAAGGGGATCGAGGATGCAGTAACTATTTAGTAATGTGTGATCGAGAGAGGAGCGCTAACCGCCCCCACCTCCCGGACCCCCCTGTGACATCTCCCCCCACGCCCCTCTACCCCACGGGTGCGAGGACTGAGTTAAACGATCGCACTATAAGTAGGATAATAATGAACTTGAATGGTAATGGAGCGATTTCCATAATTTCGGGCCGATGGGGAAGAAAGGTTCTAGAGTGGCGACCACGGACTGGAACGCAGTGTAGGTAGGCCTCCCACTAGATAGGCCGACGACATCAAAAGAGTCGCAGGCGACCGGTGGATGCAAGTGGCAAATTGTCGTTCGGTGTGGCGGGCTAAGGGGGAGGCCTATGTTCAGCAGTGGACTATAGTAAACAATGAGGCGTGAACTATGTATGTTTACTATTTCTTCGATCAAATTACGCAATTTTGTAGATGAACCTACCTACCTTAATAATTGGTAGCGTAACTTTTGCGCCCTTAATAAAAGAATTGCTTCAATTTTGCAACGACTCGCTAGGGTTGTCCCGCGTGCATTGAAGTCCTTTTCCCGTCGATTGTGTCCCAACAATGCGAGGCTTATGAAGGATTAGGGCTGCGTTATTGTATTTTGGAGCACCCTGGAGTGAAGTGTTGTTGATGTTTAATGTTGTGTTGGTGTCAAGAGTGTTTGCACTTTTAGAGCATGTTAAGGGGGTTTAGTTAATTAAATGTACCTTATTTTGCCTCCTTTATGGGGGACGTTCTTGTGACACCTCTATTGGACTGGAAATTAAGTGACTTAAAACGTTTACTGGGCCCTGAGAATATATTTGTGGAATTAGACATTTACGGTCTTACAAAAGATTATACCAAGTAAAACAGATGTTTCTAAAATTTCGTTACACAAAATCGACGTCTATCACTCGCGTTTTCTTACTCAATCCTGGCATTCCTAGTAATTTTACTTGTGAATTTGTTATTGAGTTAGAAAAAGCGAGGGTTAGACGTTGGTTTGTGGAGAAAATATAAAAACTCATCTTTTCAACTCAGGTTTAAATATTTTGTGGTAAGACCGTCTAAGTATATTTATTTAATCGTGATTAATCGTTCAGTGTTGTTTACAGTGCAGAAGTATTACAGAAGGCATGTATACTTTCAATTAAAATTTATTGTAACTTTTTACCTGATGACTTTGATGTGCTGAAATATACCCAAAAGGCAAATGACGGAATAAGTAACAAGCAAAATGTTAGTTTAAAAAAAACGCATTAAAAACACAATTGAACCGCTACCGTGCCCTATTAACATCCTCTATGCCACGCCCCTACTCATCGGGTACGTATTAACGCAGAATAACGAATAGTAACAAAGTATTATCACGCCGGAGATCAAAGGACCAGGGCAACACAATAGGTTTTATATTACGTGACGATTTGGAGCATTCATCCCACTTCTGAGATTCTGAGCGGATTTACCTTTTTTTTCTGACTAGAAAAACGTGTAGTGGACTCAGTTTGATAATCCGCACAATATTTGGGATTTAAGCTAACAGATAAGTGTAAGTAGTATATTTTAATAATCATGCTCTTTCTGATGGCTCTCGCATAGAGGTTTACCTATGCAAGAGTTACAAGTGCTTACACCACCTCTATCACTTTGAGAGCTATTTTATTATTATAAAAACAAATTGAAATCTAAAAACTAAACGTAATAAAACTAATCTAATAGGCCGCTACCAGTGGGCAACGTTCCCAAAATGCTGGCCGCATTGCCACGTTGTATGGCAATGCTTTGAGAGTAATTTTTTATTTATCTGTGAATGATTAAAACAGTGTTTGAACAGACTAATAAATACTGCTAGACTTATGATCATAATTTTTATAAGACAATTTATCAAAATTCTTTTATAGAAAGCACCACAACTCAACATTACGAAATCATTTCCTACAAATGTCAAATAAATGCCGTTATTAATTGATAAATATGCGACAACATTAATAACTTATCGGTTAAAACCGTAAAGACACAAATATTTTTCTTTCGTTCAAAATTATCGTCAAACAAACACTGTCATGCCTTCCAAAATAATATCCAACAAGCAAAAACTAAGATGAATGAACGTTCCGAATTCAACATACACAGTTAGGTTAATTAGTGGTTAAGTTAACACGACATTCTGTTTTCGAACGTTCCATCCATATTCGAAATAGCGAGTTCCATTAAAAAAAACGTTCCACATTTTAAATCATTCCATTTTTAAATGTTTTGTGCGGTATAAATCAATTTTTTGACGCGATTCCGTTCCGTTATACGCTATGGTTTTTTAAGATTTGACAGGCCGGATCTTTGGTGTCGGGTGGCGGAGTTTGGCAGTGGTTCTGTATAGTATTTTTTTGTATCCTGTGTTTGGGTTATGAAATAAAGAACTGCAAGGGATTTTGTCCAGTCGCTCACCATTTTTAGTGCAATCACAGAGTCGTAACTTTAACTTCCGCGCATTGATCTATCTTGGTGATTAGGTACATAATATCTGTGATTTACATAAATCTCCCTGATAATGCCAGTACTAGATTCTATAGATAGCAATTAGACACGCGTGTGTCAGTTAGTGAAATTCAAAATAGACGTCACTTGTTATTACGTCACCTGGACATGCGCCCGAAATTAATATTGTATCTCCTATCCAAGATTGAAATCGATCTTGGATTGCTGCCTATCGTTCGCCTTTATAAACCATTCCACGGATCGGTTATTGGCACGTTTGACCCTAAAAATGGATTGTGATATCAATCCCAGATAGCAAAATTTGGATTAGGATTGAATATTGATTTCGGCCGTAGACTGTCACGCGTGTCAAGATAGATTATTAATTTACTTGCCTGTATTTGACAGCTATGCATAATACAGCAACAGGGTGCAGTCAGGGTAAAAATAACTCAGAGTTTTCGTTTGATTCATGATTATGTAGGTACCTACCAATGTTATACCTAAGCAGTTTTTTTTTATATTAGCTACGATGGGCGAGTATGAAACTTCAAAAAATCAACGACAAATAAATTAAAAACTATTAATAACCCTTCCATTCATCATGCTCATGAGTAACCATCTGTGTTCGAATAAGTTTTTGGCAGTCGACAAAAAAGCACGCAATTAATGTAAGGCCGCACCCGTTTGACACGTGGAGGCCAAATGGTGGCGGGCTATGGGTTAGGGATCCGTGGGAAGGTATAAAAAGGAACCCTCTTCTGAAACTTTTCGGTGCAAACGTAGGCAGGCTGCACAAAACCGAAGATTTCAGTTAGCGATGATGCAGGCGCTTTGCAAACAACGATACTGAGGTTGCAACGTTGCATTTTATGTAACTTACTTCCAGGACGTCGTTACCAAATAAAACTATGTTAGTTTGTTAAGATTAGTTGCTATTAGGTACACACTAATTAACCTCCAAAGTCAATGGGCAAAAATGGACAGTGTTATTCGAATACTAAGAAGTGCTTATATTCTCAAACAAATTAAGTTGACCAGTGTACACTTGTACAGCAAAGTCCCACAATCACATGTTGCAAGTAGCTGCTAACATAAACGCACCCACGCCGACTAAAAATTGCGTTTCAACAAATCTCTTACATTAATATCAATCAAGCAACAATTAGACAAAGGCACCTTTATCGACAGATTAAATAAATAGCTCTAAACCCAACGGAACCCTCTTGCGTATCGGAACAAGGCGGCCCTTGTCCGGGCGGAGTGTGCCGCCATCGTGCATAAGGGCTAAGAACTAAGGACTTATTGTTTTTGATTCGCCGGTTATTTATTTGTGCCGGAGTTGTGTGAAAGACCACGTGCAGGCTGACTTTGAAATTGGTTGTGCATTGTGAGCAGTTAGGTTTGCGTGTTTTATTTTGTTTGCCGATCACTGAAAGAATCCGTCAGGTTCATAAAGTTTTATTGCATTGCTAAAATACGTAGACTTAAAAATGTGTTCATGTGGACTGTACAAGACTTACGAATAGGTATTTCTCTAGTCTCTAATCCGAATCGAGCAGTGGTGTGTGGGTTGTTCCGTTATTCCCAGATTAGGTAAGTACTATAGGTACTCCATTATTTAGGGTGAAACGGGGGTTTGACGTGAAATTTTTACGTCAAAATCTCAACGAAACTATAGAAAACATTTCACCACGAACATAAACCTAAAAATGTGACAAGCGAGAGGAACATAACAACACACCATATGGAATGTCACTTATCGAAAACTATTAAACCGTTTGAAGTCTTTTGTCGAGCGTTTTATTACGACTACCTACAGAGAGTTAAAAAGCGCCGAAACTTTAAAAAAAGCTTTCAATTAAACAGTGACAATGCTGCCAACATTAAAGATTAAAAACAGTGGATTCCGGAACGCGTTTGATATCCGATAGCGTTGTTCGAGCGCCCTCGAAAGTGGCGGCAAAAAAGCAAAGTGACACTTGAAAAAGGCGCGAACTAATATAAACATAGACAAGTTTTTTTTTTTACTAGACAATGGTGTTCCTTGTGTTCATTGAATATTATGTTATGATTCATTCTTCCGGTACCTAGTTAGTAATAACGGTTAATAAAAAAACATTTGTATTTATGTTGTTTAAAAAACATAAATGTCTACATACCCAAGTGTCGGAAAATATAAAGTCCAAAATCTGGGACGTAAGTAAGTAGGTACATGATAAAAATCTTTAAAATCTGTAAATAGAACAGAATAATTATGTACTTAGGTACAATTAACCTTTCATTTATTTATGTAAACATAATTTTCTCTACCTACCTACATCAAAGCGTTTTACTACGTAGTAGGTAGGTATAGGTACCTACCTATTAGTAAAACTATATACTTAATATAAAACTGTAACATTAGGAAATTTTAAATAGGTAGTACCTACTTTTAAGATTTAATTTACAATTTAAGAAAATTAAGTAAAAATTAAGGCTGCCCCCCGCAGCTTTCCACAGTTTTATAGACTTCACATAATTTGATCACCAATAAGCGGCGATGTCATCGCGTCCATGTCAAATACATTTTACAAATCGATAAATTTGTTATTTACGATGTTGAAAAATTATTGTGGTATTTTTACAAGCTAATAAAATAGTTGATAAACTGTAGGTACCTACCTACTATAATCTATCATGTTACAAAATATGAACGTTTTACTCTACCAACATTAGAAAACTACGTTTAAAAAGTACCTTTTTTTTTATTTTGCGCTTTTTGTTTGTGCATTTAGCCAAAAATGCATTTCAAGTTTTATTTACGTAAATAGGCACTTACTACTGAAGAACATTCGAGTACTAATCATCAATAATAAGTTAAAATGTCGTGTCTGTGTCGCAGGAACTTTGTCTTAGGTATTAGAGGTACCTACCTACATTTGCCAACATAATAATACTATCTACCTAATTATTTGGCTAGATGCCGTAGTTAAAATAATAATGACTTTCAATACATACAGAATGAAGAATAAAAGTGTTGCCAGACAGACTCCTAGTTAGAAGAAGTTATTGAATAAAATCACAACTGCCTTAGAAGTTTAAAATATATTCCGATGTTTTATTCATTTTACTACCTACTTTAATTCGTTTATAATAACAGGTGCTGAATAAAAGTTTGTCATATTATTAATATCGATTTGCATAAATTTGATAAAATTTTAATTAATAATAGTTTATCGTTGGGTGTGGTGCATTGTCGTGCTTTGTTTTACGTTACTTTTATATTTATGTTTATGTGGTTATTTTATGTGAATTTTAATAGAAAGATGGCCGTTGACATAAAATTCCAACTCAAACAGTTTTTTCTAAATAGGCAACAATAAAATAAATTGTTGTAAACACTTTTACTAGTCAAACATTAAAGAAAGCATGGTATAGTTATAGTACTATATTTCTGTACACTTCTATAACAGTCTAGTGATCGATTATTATTGTTCAAAAAAGAAATAAGATCAGTACCTAAGTTAAGAAAGAAACGCACAGAAACTCCAACATGAACAAGATTTTTGAATAAGTACTTACACTAAAACACCAAAGAATGTCACTGTTTAATAAATAAATATAACTCGTATACCTAATAATTATGTACAAAATTAATAAATAGGCACGGTTGCAGATTATTTATGTATGTAGGTTATTTTTATTTTACTAGCTGTTCCACCAGCGGCTACCGAGCTAAAAAGTAGCCTATGTGTTAAACTTCCATCTACCTTACCTTTATAAACTTTTCAGCCGTTTTGGCGCGATTGGCTAGGTACTTTTTGTGTATTATCTATGGTCCCAAACGTTTGACAGTATTAGGCAATGGCGGGAAATGTTCAATAAAAAAAACTACGGATGCGTTCAGAATGTGCGATAACGAACTAAATTAATTGAACATGTGTAAACATGACGATAAAGCGCATGCGAGGGGGAGACATCTGTTTGATTTAGGTGATTTGTTTTAATTAGAATAAACATTAAATGATTTTTTTATTCGAAAAACGTGTCCTAATAATTGATGCAGTCTGTTTTAGTTGAGGCATTTTATGAGTCACACAATTTATTGATAAACTTTGATTAGGTAATTTACAGTAAGGTAGATAGGAGGATCTACTATAAAATAATTTTAGCACAATGCAGATTACTGTTTTTTTAATTGTTTATTTGACGTATGTACCTAATAAAAAGTAATAACCACGAATTAGTGAATGGCTATGGAAATTAAGGAGTCCTAAGTCACAAATGTAAACATTTTAAGTTCCACTTTAGTTTTCTTAGAAATGTTTATAACATGGCTTAAAAATCTACCTATACATTATTTTTTTGAAATCCTGCTGAATTTCCTACAAACATTTAAATGTTTATTTTCTCTTAGCAAGAGTTCCAATAAAAGTCGACCACAAAACTCTTAATTGAAATGATCATTTTACGTTCAGACATTTCGATTTTGATTGCTTTCGCTTCCTCAAATTAAGACATTTCGGTGACTGTTTACAATTGAAACGGTTTGAACAGATGGATAGCCGTTTAATGAGTTTTGTTTTAGTTTTAAGAGGGATTAGTTAAACACTTTTATTTTGAAAGGATTTGTTTGATGTTTTTAGTCTCTGATTCAGTTGTAAACCAATTGGTTACTTTTTTTAAATAATTTTTCTGATGACGAATTTGAATTAGGTTTGTATTTGTTCCCTCTAATTTTGTGCATGTACCTATAGGCACAGAATATCTATTAATACTCTAGGTATGGGTATGTTTCCCCTCTTCAATGGCTGAACGGTTTTGGACGAAGTTTGATTTAGAACTAGGCTGTAGGTACGCTTGTTTAACCAATTAAAACTTTTTGGCTGATACGGCAAGGAGCAGCTAGCACACATTTTAAATTTCTATCCATTGAATTTTTCATATTGAATTCAGCACCATATCCAAGAACTCTTTGACTTGGCTACATCTGCATACACGGGTTGTACAAAAGAGTATCGTATTTCTTTTTGCTCCAGGTTGTCAGGCGAGATCAACAGCCCCTGCCAGTCGGAGTCCACGTCCAACTCCCCCCCGTCCCTGCTGCAGGATGGCTCGCTGCCCGCGCTGCTAGTCTCGGGGGCCTCCACGATCTTCCAGAACACGACCACGTCTACCAACTCCGCACTGAGTCTGTCAGGGGTGGACAGTCTACTGGCTAGGTAAGGCTGTAGAGAGAGATACGTTATGTAACTTCTTTGAGCTTTCTAGGGAGGTTGACAAGTCCATAGAGACACGAGTTGCATCTCTTATTTTCTAAGTCCATGAGATCACTCGATTAGGTCTACCATGTACCGACTCTGCACTGAGTCTGCCTGGGGGTGCAGTTTACTGGCTAAGGAAGACCAGAGATGATACGACATCGCTCCTTTTCTTAAGAGAGATAAAAGGGAAGGAAACCACTCGAGAGAAATCCGGACCCTCCAGTTTCAAGGGTCTTCCACCAACTTGCACTGAGTCTAGCTTGTGCCCCATCAGTGAGAATGTATAGGCTGATGGTGATGATGTGTTTTCAGTTCAGAAGCGGAGAGCTGCGCAGTGGTTAATGGATGCGGGGGCGCGCTGGGGCTGCCGCTGCCGCTGACCTCGACTGGACTCTGCTCCACACCCACCTCCGCCGTCGCCTGGTTGATGAATGAGGATAGCGCAGGTAAAGACAATTCTACACCATAGCATAATAATGTCCTATCTATAGCAGTATTACCAACTTCACGGATGCCCCACCATATCTAGCTGCTTTTGTCAGTTTTGTGCCAAGTCGTAAATGTAATTCTGCATCTATCTCACAGTTGAAATCCCTACAAATCGAGGTTATCCAAATCGGCAAGAGTTTAACTGTAATCGCACCTGTTGGAGAGTTACGAGACATACCAAGTGGAGACGATCAGGACAGTACATTCACTTCAGTGTCCCCCGACAGGTGGTGGAGTGAAGAGTGAGGTGCGCAGCCCAGGGCTGTGCGAGGCAGACGTGGCGCTGTACGGCGAGACGTTGCCGTACGACCAGTCCGCGCTGCCCTACCAGTACTACAATAGGTGAGAGACAAGCCTGACATTCAGCCTATAGGATTGTGCTTTTTTGTTTCATAGGCTAGCATTAGGTCACTATAGCACCTGTTCTGAAGCGATGATGTGATCGAAGGTAGTAAATATGCTCAGCCTAGATCGGGACTGGCTCTCGACGGCCGCTGCCGGAACACCCCGATAGGGATTCGGTGACGGATTTCCTACTTGAGGGTGGTAGTTAACAGGCGGTACTTTAGTGCCCTACCAGTGCCTACCACCAAGGTTTTAACCATGTTTTCCTTCATCGGAAGGCTTTTCCATGAGTTATCTGCGCATATCCACCCTACAATGCTTCGGAGAGCTTCGGTCCCTGCTGTTCATTTTTTTAGCAGTGGTTAAACTCCATCAGGGGGCGTATTATGAACTTATTTAAAACCAGGCAAGTTCCAGGCAATTCTTTTAATGGCCGTAAACTGGATTGTTCTTGTTCGTATTATGACATACATTACGTCAAATCAAAGTTCTTGCCAGCCTGTTGAAGTAGGTTTGACTGTCACGTGACGTTACTGACTGGCATTAGGAGTTCATAATACAAAATCGGTTCGACATTCGACAACCACATCTAGGTAAAGTAACAATAGACCCAAACTCTGATGACTTGCATACATCTAGTTAATCTACGCGCACAATTTCTCGGAATACGGACCCATGCTGTCTGCCGCACAAATTTATCAATCAATATGCAAGTAGGCATGTAACACGATCGGTCACAAGGTGGCCACAAGCCTTGATTTGCCATCAGCTGTGTTAATGATCAAAATTAATTTATTCTCTCGAACATCTTGAACGTGGGATGGTGTCATCGCCGCAATTATGTCACTGGTTCGAGTAGGTGGTAGGAAGTCTGGTAGGTCAACGCACTGCTAGGGATTTGAGGAAGCCATGTAAAGTTTTTGAGCCTCGCTCGTATAATGCTCTCCAGTTTTAATGATGTGGAAAAATTACTTAGTAGATCGATAGTGAAGATAAGTACGTTGACCGACACGTTTTGTAACAATCAGTAATGTTTCATATTCGTCTATAATCGCTTGACTCTATTATTATTATAATTGCAATCTCTATCCAAGCCAAAAACGGTGTAAATTTAAATAATATAGTAAGTAAGCACTATAAAGAAGACAAAAACGTTTAAAAGATCGTTACTTGATTAAAACAACATATAATTGAAACAAAATAACATCGTAAATTTTTAATCAACCATGTTTTTCTCATTACTCATTTTGTCATATTTACAAGCGATGAAATCTGTTAGCTAGCCATGTGTTGTAGCCAATAATTCACCTAATGGCCATTATCAGTTGTACAAATAAAATGACTGCCTCATAAATTAAATTTATCTATGAATAATTGAAAAGGCACGTGTCGCGGTAATGTTATAAGTCATAACATAAAATATAAATAATATTATTACGTTTTAGGTAAAATGCTTGAAAACGCAAATGAATATTAGAATTGCATCATTGTTGTTGTTTTTCGCAGGACGAATAACGATTACTTGAATAAATTTAACAATCAAACTTGATATCGCAATTATTGCTTAAAATTAAGACATTATTTAATTAGAGTTCAATACTATCTGCAATACCTATTGAGTATTGATTAGGTACCTACCTAAGGTACCTATAAAAAGTATTGGACAAAAATATTGGTTTTAGAACTTACGTCACATCGCATTGGCATCTCAAATTCTGACAACACACACATTCGATCCAATATCACGTGTTTATTAATTTTGCCTGCTCTTCACATGTCTTCGGTAGTATAGTGGTAAGTATCCCCGCCTGTCACGCGGGAGACCGGGGTTCGATTCCCCGCCGGAGAGAATCTTTTTGCAAGAAATTTCATGCAATTACGTAATAAATGTATTTCAATTAATATTTTTTTTATGATAATGTTTTGTCCGCAGCATGCAGCAATATGGTAGTGGCAGCGCAGCGTCATCCTACGTCAGCTCCACGCTGTACAACCAGCCCTACACGGCTTACCCACCGGCGCACAATACTAATAATAGGTAAATTTTTATTTGAATATTTCTATTATAATAACTTTACTATTTTTTACTAGTTCACGCCGCTACGGTCAAACTGGTACTGATGAAATTTGGCTAACTTGTATAGGTCATCCTGCAAAGCGACGCCGACCTACCTCAGCGCGTATGGCGTCGGCGGAGTGGGCAGCGTTCCCAGCAGTGGGTTCGGATCCCAGCCCTCGCCCTACGCCTACTCGTCGTATAACGGCAGTCTGGCGCAGTCCTTTCCTACTGCACAACAGGTAATTTATAAAATCTAAAATACCTATAATATTATGTGTTTCTACTCTACTGTAAAGTACCCAGCGTATGTCGGTCTATAAGTTCTTAACTTCCAAAGGTAGGCTGGAAGACATTGCTTTGTGATAAGTCCACCCATTGTATTTTAAGTTTATTTTCCATTATATACTGATAATATAGTAGATACTAAATTTTTTTAGTTATGAAATAATAACTAAAACTTTTAAAAATATATTTACAATCATGTCGAAAATAACTACGGTTCTGAAAGTTGATAAATTCACAGTTTCAATCTCATTTTAATGCAATCGATAAAACTTTTCGTACTGCCATAATTTAGATTTATTTTATAAGAACTCATTATCTTTGTATTCCAGGATTACAGTAGCTATGCGGCTGGGTACGCGGACCACAATGTCGCACAATACAGTGGATACTATGCCACGCCTAGCTATTCTCCCTACGTCAGCTCTCCTAGCAGTAGTGGTAGTGCAGGGCACACGTCCTACCACCTTGGTGGAGGATTGTCAGGTTAGTTTACAAAAAAATTACATATAAAAAAATTATTATTAATAATATTATGAACGTGACTGTAAATTTATTCAATGAGAACAACATTTTTTTTTTTTTTTTTTGGGAGTTTTGGCGGGAATCCGATAGTGAGACGTTGTTGGTTTTGTATTATTAGCTCAAACTTGTGTTTCTTCGAGTATTAATGTGTAATATTGGTGGAATATTAACCATTAAGTGTTCGTTAACGTGCACGAGTGTAGGCGAATGATATAAACTCAAAAAACGTGTCATTTCGCATTTTTTCCAAAACTCCCAGGAAGTTTCAGTAAAGCATCCACTACTTTACTGAATCATGACTGACGATGTAAATAATTGACTTGACTACTTGACCACGATTGCTATAACATTGCTGTGACTTTCTTAATGTGAAATTAAGAAATACTTAAAATAAAATACTTGACACTGGCTAAATGCACAAGCCGTGCGAAGCCATAACTAAAATAAAAAGTAAAAAAAAACAACATTTTTGTACAGTGTCCGACTAGAACGAGCTATTGTTGACAGCCCCGTCTTTATCATGTGTCAAAATAATGTCTCGGATACTATACAAATATTTTGAGCATAAAGTTTGTGTGTCTCTTTCTAACTAAGCGTAAATCTATATAGCGCTATCTTTTTCTAATGTTTACTCCTATTCCTCAAAATGGCGGCCTTACTTGTTTTAGTTATTTTCCACTTTTCTAAACAAACAAAACATTAATTTTGGACTGTATTTCTGGTATTTTTTGTATTGCCTTTTTGCTGTCGAAGTGACCTTACATCCCGCATATAAAACGAATTTGTAAGAAATACGTGGTTGTGAATTTTTGTGGTATTTGACATTTTTTGTAATGGATAAAGAAAACATTCCAAACAAACGAAAAAAACTTGAGGAAACTGACTCGGATTCCCAAAAAAATTCTTCTTTAGACGACTCTGACTACTGGGCAGACACTGACAACGATAGCAATAATGGTAGTGGTAGGTAAACTATGTAAATAAGCTCTTCTAACTTACCCTATCGTCTTGAATAGTTAACAGTCAGTAGGAATGAAGCTACTATGCTAAATGCTAATTTAGCGCGCACATAGGTTGACCCTACTGATCTAGACCCCAATCCCATAGGTAGTACTTGTCAAATTACACGGCAACCAAACAACAAATTTAATCAAAAAACCACTTCTGTCTGTAGTAAACTTCACTATTCAAATATCTTCTAGTAATTTTTAGAACTCACGTAATAACAATTGTGTTTATTTATAATCACAGACTCCCCCTCGTCAATGCTGCCGTCGTTAAACGACACGAGCCCACTGTCTCCTATCAAAGCGGAGGTCCACGCAGCCAGTCGGAGGTGTCGAGAAAACTCTGGGTAAGAAACTATCCTTTCCATCAATTGATTTTAACCCTTAGTGAACTTAGAACAAGTTCTTTTTATAGGCGTGGGGTGTTTTGCAATTAGGGTATTTATCTACGAAGTCTAATGGTCTTGTTATGCACCTACATACCTACTAAAAACTAAATAACTTTTTTAATATGTTATATTATATAGAATTTATCTGCAACAAGGACCACATAAATGTGATATTTGTGAACATCACATAGATCTTACTAACAGCATTCCAAACGAACAAATAAATGCAGGAATAGTAATAAATACAGCTCCTACCTTTAATTTCCAGTGAAAGCACAGCAAGCAGATCCCGGGGCAGAGGCAGACGGAACACATCCTCGTCGCCGGCCCAGCACGTCCCGGAACCAGCCACGGACCGAGTCTTCATATGGGACTTGGATGAGACAATCATTATCTTTCACTCGCTACTCACTGGGACGTACGCTACTAAATACAATAAGGTAAAGTGATGGGTTAAAGCATTGTGTGAATATTGTATGTGTTTTTTTTTTATACTATAACCCTCCGCGTACCAGCGTCGCAACATCGGTCTGACAATGAAAAAACAATAGGTGAATTATTCACACTACATAAGCATGACCACTATGACAGCTGGTTTTAAGTGTCAATGTGGTGTGTTTAAAGCTGGTAATCATTTTCAGCCTAGAGTGGGGCAGGTTCTCAAGGATCGTTGCCGGAACACTTGATTTTCTATTTGAGGGTAGCCGGCGGATACTTGATTGCCACCACCAAGGTTTTTAAGGATAGAAGTTCTTAAACAGAAAACATTAACTTGCTAAAAACGGGTCTAATTCGCGCACAGACTAATAATCAAAATAATATATGTAATTTTGACATGTCTCGACGTTTCGGCCGAGTTACATCGACCGTGGTCACGAGAAGACGCGAATGCGGGTATCACCGTCCGGAGCGGCGCGTGTTGTTTCCAACTACCCACGTTTGCTCTCGCAAAACATATATCTGAAATCCCACTCGAAGATAAATTGCGCCATACACACTTATAGTAAATTGAGTTTAGTTTGTGTGCGAATTAGACCTGTTTTATTAGCTAATTATAATAATATGTTTTAATGATGTTTTGAAACGCATGTTTCTCTTTCAGGACACACAGCAGATAGTACAATTAGGATTCAGGATGGAGGAAATGATATTCAGCTTAGCTGACTCACATTTCTTCTTCAATGATGTTGAGGTAAGTCAGTATGTATAATCTTCTTACTTTTTCTTTGTACCTACTTGTTGACACTACCCATGCTATGAAACAAATTTAAATGAGACTTGAATAGATGTGTCTAAAATTTCATTTCTTATAATCGACATAATAACACTCGAATATATTATTAGGTATTTCATACACAAATCCAAGCTCTGCTCCATACTGGATCAAGACCTAAGCCTCTTCACAAAAGTGAGGACACCCGGATCCATGAGGAGTGTGAGCTTATCACATAAAGGCTGGATTATGGCCTAAACCTCCTCACGAAAGTGAGCGGAGGCCTTTGCCCAGCAGTGGGACAGTTACAGGCTGAATTATTTACTAGCCATGTACGAGGCTAGACTGTAACAAGATTAAGGTGCTACTAAGAAAAAAAAATACCAGACCTTGACGCTGATGATGCATGAGTAATATTGTTATGTGAGGTATATTATTATACATGTTGCAATACAAGGCTGGCATAGTCACTAAGTGGCTAAAGACACAAAAAAAAAATTAAAAAAAAAGTCAAAGTCAAATATTATTTGACTTTGACTTTTTTGACTTTGCATTTATTGTAAATAGCCAATAAAATAGCACTTTTACAAGTCAAACGGCTAAAGAGAACCCCATATAACATAAAATATGCTAAATGTACGTAGGACTGCGACCAGGAGCACATAGACGCGGTGGCGGCGGACGACAACGGCCAGGATCTGGGCGCGTACAACTTCTCCGCGGACGGGTTCCACGCGGGCGCGGCGCCGGGCGCGGGGCTCGGCGCGCCCGGCGTGCGCGGCGGCGTCGACTGGATGCGCAAGCTCGCCTTCCGCTACAGGAAGATCAAGGACACCTACAACAACTACAGGAACAGGTGGGTCGGCTTACGGAAACTTTCGGGGAGTTTTGGGGAAACTATACTTATATCAACTAGCTAAAAACGGGTCTAATACGCGCACAAACAAATATCAAAATATATAATTTTGACATACCTTACATAGGTAAGTCTTCTCGTGACCACGGCCGATGTAAATCGGTCGAAACATCGAGGTATGTCAAAATTATACATTTTTATATTTGTTTGTGCGCGAATTAGACCCGTTTTTAGCTAGTTAATATACTTATATCATTTGAATTTTCCAATTATAACAAGAGATTGAGAAGAAAAATACTAAATCAACTATGGCGTATTTTTGATGTGCTGCCATGACTCCCACTGCAAATTTAAGGGGCAATATGAAAGAAAAAATTAAAGGGAAAAATAGGAATGATAATAATATAAGAGATAAAAAAATGTAGACACATTACATGAGACACTATACAAATCTGCATTTGCTAAAGTAAACGATTCCTGTTACAGCGTGGGCGGCTTGCTCGGGCCGGCCAAGCGCGAGCAGTGGCTGCAGCTGCGGGCCGAGCTGGAGCAGTCCACGGACAACTGGCTCACCCTGGCCTGCAAATGCTTGAACATCATCAACTCCAGGTAAGACCGAGAGGAAGACCAAATGTCAAAGATATCGAGTGAAGCCAGGAAGATATGTCATCCAGGCACGGCTGAAATAAGACTGATTGCAGTAACTCGAGGTAACCCACAGACTAAGAGGTAGACCAATTAGTGTATTCGCTTTGTCTGGCACTAGACAAAGACAAAGACAGTAATTATACACTTTATTGGGTGATCAAAGTTAACTAGGAGCTCAAAAACTGGGCACGAGCGCGTCGTAGCGTTTATGGTGACATTTGGTGATGATGATGATGATAATTGATGATGATGATGATGATAATAATTGATGATGATGATGATAATAATGATGATAATTGATGATGATGATGATAATTGATGATGATGATGTTTCCAGAGAGAACTGCGTGAACGTGCTGGTGACGACGACGCAGCTGGTGCCGGCGCTGGCGAAGGTTCTGCTGTTCGGCCTCGGCGGGGTGTTCCCTATAGAGAACATCTACTCCGCCACCAAGACAGGTGAGACAGACAAACATATCCCTTGCAAAATTATATATAGTCACAATCGTACAAAAATTATGTCAGCGCACATTAGCGCCGGCAATCAGTGCGTCGACTTTTTGTTTAGCTTTTGGTGAGCTTAAAAAACTTCGAGAAATTGGGGAAAACCTCGCCTAAATAGATGTTGTATGGTTCCAGGCAAGGAGACTTGCTTCGAGAAAATAAAGCAACGGTTTGGCGAACGCTGCACGTACGTGGTGATAGGGGACGGGCAAGACGAGGAGGCGGCGGCCAAGGCGAAGAACTACCCCTTCTGGCGGGTCTCCAGCCACTCGGACATCGCGGCGCTCTACAACGCGCTCGACATGAACTTCTTATGATGTGCTGCTCGCCTGGTACTTCTGGAATGCTACGATCGGGGATGAAGACGGAATTTATGTCGCTTTTGCAAAGTTGCCAGCACTTCTGACTTAACAAAGCCCTCGATATGGTCTCCTGGTACATCTGATGCGTTTGAACCAAGCGAGCAGACGACATTCTGGTACTATAGGAAGTCTCCAGAGATCGCAGCCATCGTATACAACACGCTGGATGTGAACTTCTTATGATCTACTGTTCTCCTGGTACCTGAAATATTTGAAACTGAGGAATGGGGTGACATTTTCTCACTTTTGCAACGTTTCTAGACATTCTGACTCAACAGTACCCTCGATATGCTGTTCTCCTGGTATATATGAAATGTTTTACACTTTGCAGTTAATTTTGACACTTTGCAAAGTTTTCAGCCGTTTCCAACTTGGCAACGCATTAGATTTTAACTTCTTATGGTCTGCTCTTGCCTGGTATGTTTTTCAATCGAGCAAGAAGATTAAGTTCCATCACTTTTGCAATATTACACAAGAGAAGTTTACGATATTTTTATAAATTCATCAGTTTTTTTTTTTGTAATTCTAGTACACTTTTGTAACTCGAAGGACGGGACGGGCCTGCATACAGTTTCTGAACTTGATACGAACACTAATACAAAATAATTGTGTATGTCCAGATGTATGTGATACGATTTTAGTATAAGATTTTGATAAATGTAATATTTCCCTCTATAAATGACTACACAAAATATATGTAAAAACATATTGTTCAAGTCATTTGCATTGTAGTGAAAATAATTGTATGTTAGATTATTATCATATCATTTTATTGGTAAATAAAAAAAATATTGTAAGTAGGTATAATGTAAAATATATATATATATATGCCAGTGTTATAGACAAATAAAATACAGTGTGTTAATTTTAGTAAGAGATTTGGAGAAAATACGTGAATATTTATAATTTTCTATGGGTAAAATCTAATCAAAATTAGTTCTGTGTGGTATATTTGTAGGTACTTATATCCTTTATACAGGTTGTTTGTAATATCAACATCTACGAGTATTTAGCGGAAGATAAGCTTATTACCACTCAAGCATATCCGAAAAAAAAACTAAGCTTTCAGAACAGAATTAATAATAAGTAATAAAAAAAGAAGTAAAAATAAGTGTTAATTTCCGCGAAAAACAAATTAGTTACCTGGGTAAGCTAAGTTTTCAAAAAAGTAACATCAGTGAACTGTGAGTTTTTGCGGCAAATGCACGCGCTCGACATAGTACGCGTCTCCGTTCGCTTTGTATGAAGATACTGTACAGCGCCCCTACCGGCGCGTTTATGAACGAAATATCTTCATACAAAGCGCGCGTTGACGCGTACTATGTCGAGATCACACTAGGCACACAGGGCGTAGTAAATTGATAAAAAATAGTAAAATTAAAAAACCTTAATTATATCTTGGCACAGCAATGTCACATACTCGTAGGTATAAATAGGGCAAGAATGGTATGTCGATTATTATCGTATTGTGGTCGCCTAATGGACGCTTTTTTACGGTAGCACGATTAAATATCGTATCGTAGAACGATTCATATCGTGCTACTATAAAAAAGCGGTATTAGACGTCTTTGGTGGATTGATATTTTAGGCACCTCTGGTTCAACTCTGGTTGAAATTTTTATGGCGAGACGGCCTGTATTTATCTGTTATTACTTGCAAAAATTGACGCATTGTATTATTATATCCTTGGCTCCCATACAAGTACATTTTTGGAAGTATATTTTTTATTTTTTTTAGTTCTATTCGGAGCTCTTAAATATAACTGTTATTATTTAGTTTGTAAAGCTCAAAGTCAGCTCAAAATCTAACTAAAGCGAACGAAGGATACTTGTAAATATTATTATGGAAAATGTAGAAAATCTACGAGTTTGTCCATTCCTACTATATAAGTTTTATATTATATTGTGTATTCAATAAATGTACAGTTTTATATATATTTTTATTAGTTCAATGTTTAGGAAAATATACTTGGTGGTCTAAAAAAAATATCACTGAATATGAATAGTTTTACTACAAATAGTACCAGAAAATCGCAGTGTATTGACACCTTATGTTATGAACATTTTGTAGATTCCTGGAAACATTTATTCTGTTAACTTTAGTAAATCGAAACTGCTTTTTTCATCTGTAATTTAAAAATGTTATGAATATGCTACCCTGGTACTTCTCGTATACATTTAAATTATGGTATCACTAACGGCCGAAATTAATATTGTATCTCCTATCCAAGATTGAAATCGAACTTGGATTGCTGCCTATCGTTCGATCGTCTCCAATCTGCGTGCCTTCATAAACCAATCCACGGATCGGTTATTGGCACGTTTGACCCTAAAAATGGATTGTGATATCAATTCCCAGATAGCAAAATTTGGATTGGATTGATTATTAATTTCGGCCGTAAAACAGTCGTACTCGACGGTACAAGATGCGAGACCTCTTTTCGGGGAGATTATGACACATTCCAAAAAATTGGGAGTTATAAATCCCCACCAAATACTACAATGCTGATTGTGACGGCCTTTGGTAAATGTCAAATGTAAATGTCATGCTGGAAAACTTTGTGGGGATTAAAATTTTCACTGTCTGGTTATTTAAAGTGTCTAAAAAGGTGTCTTTACTACAGTAGGTATATATTTCCTTTTTCTATAGTTGCGGTTCTGCATCGGCTGTATAGAACGTAAAAGACTACTATGATTTTTATGGAAACTAGCAATATTATACATTTTAATGTTAATGGTAGATGAAATTGTTGTAAATACAGATCTATTATGAAGTTGATTTAAAATAACAATAAATGTAGTACGAAATGGTTTATTCGAGTTGTAAATAAAAATATATTATTTGAAGATTATTTTGTGGTTTTATTGTTAATATTTTACAAATTTTAATATGGTTAATTATTTTAGAAACAGTATACGCGCTGCATTCTCATTTTATATAGGTTTTATATAAAAAAAAAAACATCTTTTAGGAATTATCCGTCCTATTCTCGCGCATTTTGTTACAGTCTGTATAATAATTATATCAAAACCTTTTTTTTTTTATTTGGTTGCTAAGCAACAAATAAGGAAACATTGTCAATTCTCGTCACCGAACTTCACATTTGTTCGCGTTTGCTCTTACGTAGTATTTATTTCCTATACGTTTGCTTTGTATTGTGGAAACATCTGAATAAGTAAAATGAAAGTGGTCGATACGATTCTATTCGACGTGTCGAAGAATGAGTTGTTCAAAATCAACGAAAACTTTAAAATGTTGCACAGAAAACTGAAGGGCACTTGGAAAGTTATGATGTGAGTTTTCTTCGAAGACCTAACCCTCAGGAATTAGTTCTCATGCTAGCATGTGCTTACTTATCCAGTACACCCCTAAAACTACCAGGATTAGGTACAGCAACTTTCGCCCGACTTATCAGGAACACCGAGTAATTTTGACTTTCTAAAAGTAACAAAGAAACCCCGGAATTAGCCGGTAGGTTTACAATACAATAATTCATATCATACACCCTATAGCTTTCTGATTTCTAAATGCACTTTGGAGAAAATAGCTAAGGTAAGCTTATTTAACTTGGTATATTCTCAACGGCCCTTAACCTCCCCATCAAAGGGGCAGTTGGGAATTTTAATTATTATCTGCCCACTTGGCCTGGAGTAAGGGGGCAGATGAGAATTTTAATTCCCAACTGCCCCTTTGCCTTTTTCATAAAGGGTTTGCATTAGTGTTTTTTGCTTATACCTACTTAGTTATTTTCTGTATATGCACGTTGGGTGTATGTATATGTAGGTATGTAGGGTGTATGTTGTACTCAAGAACCCTTTAAAAGTACCAGGCTTACAGCAACCGCGAGGAGCTCTCGCCCAACATTCTGGAAGACGTGAAGATCCTCGTGGTGCCAGGCCCACAGAACGTGTTCACCGACGACGAACTCTCCGCGCTGAAGAGTGTGGTGGAGAGAGGAGACTCGGTGCTGGTGATGATGACCGATGGTGGTGAGGAGAAGATGAACACGAATATTAACTTCTTCTTGGAGGAGTACGGAATTGTGGTGAATAACGGTGAGATAATCTCAAATTTGGACGAGTCTATCGTTAGGTATATAAGTATAAGCACAGAATAGTAAACTAGTAAACTAGTACAGAAGCTTTACTTCGCAATGGTTTTCAAAGAAATATTGACTCTATCTGATAAACAATATGATTTAATTTAGCTCGCGGTCCAGTCGAGCACGTGTTCATTTACATAAGGTCAATGTGGGGAAGTCCGTCTAGGCGGTAAGTCCGTCTAGCGGCAATAACTTTATATTTTGAATAGCTAGCGCCTTAAGGCTCGGTCAGTAAACCAATATTATGGAGCTACTTCGAACTGAGAATCATAGATGTCGCTCATATCCTTATGTTAGGAGAAATTTACTGTTCAATTTTTTTCGCGTTTTGTACTTGTATTATGGAGTGTGACGTCGCTTTAAAAATTCGAAGAAAATGCAGAAAAACTAAAGAGTTTGTAGAGGTTCTATAATTGTGCAAATCGTTTAATGATCCATACGATTATTCCTGGTCTTGAATTCATTAAAAACGCTTCAATTTCGTTACTTTAACCTACAGCAAATTGTTGACATTAAAATTTAACAATTTGGAAGACCGTCTACCACGCTAAAGGAAAGTCCGTCATATGCCGGTCTTGCCCCAATGGCAGATATTGTCAACATTTTCAACAACACATATATTATGGATGACTCATATAATTATAGTATTACTTGCTATTATACTTAGAAGTAGTAAGTAGTCCACTAAATACTATCCAATCTATTATTTTTTCAGAAATTATTATAAGCCATGTAGCTTTTCACATTATTGCGATTTTTTTGGGTATCGATGGTTTATTGCAAAACCGATTTTAAAAGTTTAAACAAACAATAATGGTCTACGCTTACAATGTTATAACCCACTTCACACTTGCTTGCTACTTCTTATTTAGTAATGTCCTACACTATTTTGTACTCTGAATTAATAATATCTTCTCCGAAACAAAAGTGCGTGCCCATGTGCGGCATGGTGCCAAGAAAAAAAAAATGTAATTACGATAAAAAATAATTTAATGATCAAAGTTCATTGTTAATGTTGCAGCCACTAATTATTTTGAATTAGAAGGTATTTGTTTTTTTGTTATTTGGTTATTTTAAAACACTTAATTTTTTGTGAAAATGTTTGCAACTGCTGTCATGAAAAATATGACGGTCTTACCCAAAAATTTAATAAAATTAATTATCTTTGAAATGTAAACCTTAGGGCAGGCAGATACGACAATAATTTCATCACCAGGTTACCATCAGTGCAACTTTTCATACATATAACATAATTGCCCCACAACTTATGATTTTATTGCTACTAGACGGACTTACCTCAAACTACATGGGAAGACCGTCTACACGCCAAGCTTTTAAAAAAAATGCTATAAATCTAAGGATTATTACAATTGATTTTATTTTTAGACTATTATAGGTAAATCAATATATTATCCACCTTTTCCGACTACACAAATTATTTTAAAAAGCATATTTCGACTCATTATGTTGACTTGAAGTTCAATTTGAAGAAAAGTATGCCGGACTTCCCCACATTGACCTTACCTACCAATTTCTTTTTGAAGGAATATAGGCCGTAATTCACTATAGTACGGTTCATACTAAGTTATACATGGTTATACGTATTGAAAGAGCCGCGGACTAGGGTTGCTTACTTCGAGAAACTACTTATGCCATCTAGCGCACAGCACGAGCGTTTACACCTACTTGTGGCGGACAACGCGCAGCAGGCAGCGCCGAGTACGTTCATGTAGTCTAAGAGCTAGCTGCATAATTGTATAATATGCTATACGATTATTGCCAAAGATTTAATTTAATGAAGTACCTAATAAAATAAAACACATAACTTCATGTCGATCTGTTTGACACGCGAACTATTGTCTCCGTGATTTTTATATTATTTCTCGGTGAAAATGTCGAGTTCCAAAGTGGAAGCGGCTTTAGCCGATTTATCGAAGAAAGTGGTAGCGTTGACATTAAAAGTTACATCGCAATCTACGCTCATTGAAGAACAAAATAAGAAAATTGCTGAACAACAACGGACGATTGAAGATCTGAAGAGGGTAGTTGAAGAAATACCTTTGAATATGGTCAAACTCTGGCAAGTAGAAAACTCAAAGAGCGAGACCGACGAAGTGCTACCGACCGCAGTACGGGCAACGCAAAGTGCGAGTGAGACGCCGATATCTTCAGAAGCTATCGCTCAAAAACAAAACCTGTCTCAGCGGGCGGCTCGTGCTATAAAGAGGGGCAATAAGGCCGTATCTACACTGGCCGACCAAAAAGCTGATATGATTCCCAGCCAAACAGATATTGAATCCGAGGAGTGGAAATTAGTTGGAGGTCAGAAGAAATTTAAGAAGCCCCATCTCAAGTCAGTACAAACAGGTGGAAATGTACAGATCGATACGTTCCAGGCTGTACAGAAGAAGAAGTTCTTACACGTGTGGTCGCTTCATATAGATACCTCTGAGGAGGCGATTGCGGCGCACGTCAAAAAAATGTGCGGTTCGGACGATGTTAAAATTGAGAAGATTATACCTAAATCCAAAAGGGATTATTCTTCATTTATGATTGGTGTTCCAGAATCAGTTTTTGATAAAGTTAACCAAAGCGACAGTTGGCCGATTAATGCCCGATTTAACGAATGGGTGTGGTTTCGGACCTTCCGTAAGCCAGCAACGAAGGCTGAAGAACGTCTGTGAGAACATCCAGATTTACTTTCAGAACGTGAGAGGACTTCGAACAAAGTTACCGATTTTTTACACCAACATTTTAGGAGCATCATATGATTTATTTGCCATCACGGAATCTGGTCTTCATAGTTCTATACATGATGGAGAATTTATTCCTGTCGGGTTTAAAATACTACGATGCGATCGTGCCGATGGCCGTAAGCATGGAGGCACATTTTTAGTTGCATCGTCGACGCTGGAGTTGCAACGCGTCCCAATCGCCCGTGTGGATAGGGCCTTATTTGAGATTGTGTGTGCGACGGTGTACCGACATAAAAAACTTTTGTTTTTATGCTGTGTTGTTTACATACCACCATGTAGCCCAGCAAGTGAATATATGCAGTTATTTACGATATTGGAAAATGTTTGTGTTAATTATGTTAATGTTATAGTATTGGGTGATTTTAACATGTATAGTGCACCTAAGGAAATGCACTCTTATTTGGAATACATCAACGCATTCTGTGGATTTCGCCAGGTAAATAATTTGCGTAATATTAACGACCGTACTTTAGACCTTGTGCTAACGACATTTTTAGAGCGTGACGTGGAGGTAGGGTTGTCGGATGATCCATTAGTAGATATCGATGTACAGCATCCCCCCGGGTATGTCACGGTCACAGTCGGCACCCGTGCAGCTGCTCGACTTGCCCTTACGGACTCGCCGAACGCGCAGCGCCTCTATTCTAATGGAAATGTTAATAATAATAATAAACAGCGATGGTACTTCAAAAACGCCAATTTTCAAAAGTTGTATTATAACTTTCAACAAATGAATTGGGACAGTCTTTACGAAATTGAGAACCCAGATGATGCATTATCTTACTTTTATGCGGCTGTAAATGAGATGATAGACGGTTCTACGCCTAGAATCCATCATAGTAAAAATAGTAATAATACCGACAATCCCAAGTATAATTATCCAGAATGGTACTCGAATGATTTAATACATGACATAAAAATAAAATGGAAGTTTCATAAGTTGTTTAAAATTACTGGTGCACAATGTGATTACGAAACCTTTTCTCGCTATCGGTCCCGAGTTAAAAATCTGTTAGATATTGATTATAAAGCACACCAGGATAGATTGCAGTTGAACTTTCAAGAAGATCCTAAATCTTTCTGGAATTTTATTCGAAGTAAGCAATCGAAACGTTATACAACCCGAGTAACTGTAAACGATCGAGAATTAAATGAACGGGAGTGTGCGGAGTGTTTTGCGTCATACTTCAATTCGGTATACAGTGAGTCGAGGCCTAGGCTGAGCTCCGAGGCGGCTGAGCGCGTAGCGGGCGCGCGCGCTGGCTCGGCCAGGGTTCACGTCGGCCAGCTCAGCGCACGCGACCTGCGAGCCGCGCTCGCTCGCCTCAAGCCCAAGCGCTCCGTGGGACCGGACGGCATACCGCCGTATATTGTTAAAGACTGCCGCGCAGTCCTGGAGGGACCTCTGCGGCACATATTTAATCTGTGTCTCCGGGAGTGTCACTATCCGGATATATGGAAAATTACCCGTGTAATACCGGTACCGAAAGGAGGCACGAGTACGGACGTGAGCGCGTATCGACCTGTAGCGGTGCTGTCTGCGTTCGCCAAGGTATTCGAATCCTCCCTGCATAGCTGTATTTACACTCAGGTCAGCGGGCAGCTGACCACCGTTCAGCATGGCTTTCGGCCGGGTCGAAGTACTACGAGCAACCTGCTGTCTTTCATGGCGTACCTGACGCCGGCAATCGATGCCGGGGGGCAGGTGGACGCAGCGTACTTCGACTTCCGGAAAGCTTTTGATACCGTCGATAACGACATCCTGCTAGAGAAGTTTGCGGCGGTGGGTTTCACTCCGCAACTATTAAAGTTTTTTGCTAGTTACCTCGGTGAACGGCGGCAGTACGTCGAGTACGCGGGGTTCGAATCCGAACCTTATTTTACATTTTCGGGCGTGAGTCAGGGGAGCAATTTAGGTCCCCTGGAATTTATTATAATGATAAACGACCTTCCAGAAGTCGTAGAATCTGCGAAATGTCTGTTGTTCGCAGACGACCTCAAGCTGTTTTTGTCTGTAGCGAGCATGTCGGATTGCGAGCGGCTCCAGAGCGACATAGGGCGCGTAGTGCAGTGGAGCGAGGAAAATAAATTATTTTTTAACTCGAATAAGTGCGAGGTCATAAGCTACGGACGCAAGCTGAAGCCGCTGCAGTACCCGTATGAGATGGGCAGCGCAGTGATCCCGCGGGTAGACCGAGTGCGGGACCTGGGCGTGCAGATGGTAGCTGACCTCACGTTTCGTAATCACATTGTTGATATATGTAATCAGTCCTTCAGGAACTTAGGGTTTATCCTGAGAAACTGTAAGGAGTTCCACAGTACGCGGGTGATCAGGGTTTTGTACAACGCACTCGTCCGAAGCAGGCTGGAAACGAGTGGAATTGTCTGGAACCCTCATGAGGACCTATATATAGGTATGCTGGAGAAAATCCAAAATAAGTTTACACGGTTTCTGTACCTGAAGGAGTACGGTGTCTACCCGTTTTACCCGCTGATGTATCCCACTCTGTTCGTCATCGGCATGGTGGGGTACACCAAGTTGGGTCCACGGCGTGACGTCGCGCTCTGCAGGTACATGTGGCGCGTACTGCGCGGGCAGCTACACCACCCCGAGGTGCTGGAGGCGCTACAGCTGTGTGCGCCGGATGAGGCAGTCACGCGCCGCCGGCCTCCGCTCACTTTCAGTGTGCCCTACGCCCGGACTAATTTATTAAAGTTTTCCCCCACGGTTCGCGCTCTAAAGCTATTAAACATTATAGCTGGTAAAATAGATATATATAATTGCAGCCTGGCGAAGTTCACAGAAACGGCGTACAGGGTCTGTGAAACGCTATGTTGAATAAATTGACTTTGTCTGTTATTTTAATGTTGTAATTTTGATTTTATATTGTTTACATATATTATACATATTATATTGGATTGCAGTTTAATTTATTCAATTTTGTTTAATTATGTGATTGTTGTTTTTAATTTAATGTTAAATTTTTAATTCTAATGTGTAATGACGAAATTTAATGTTCTGATTTTTAATTAATGTTTTATTGTTTAGAATTTAATGCTATAATCTAATTATTTTATTTGGAAGTTATTTTATATTATGATGATCAATTATTATTATTTTTGTGTATTTTACATATTATTAGTATAACATCGCCTTGGTGAATACTGTTATGATGTTATTGCTTTGGTATAAATAAATAAATAAATAAATAAAACATTTTGTTCATTATACTTATATAGACAAAAGAATAATAGATGTTATGTATGTGTAAAAATATCTGGAATTGTTTTTGTTTCGGACAAAACATAATAATTGATACTTAATTACTGAAATATACATAAGTAAATTGATACTTAAATACTTAAATTACTGAGAATACTGCACAGTATCTTTTTGCTTATTTTCGTTTTGTGTCCATCTTGCAATTATATAATGAATCAATCAAATCAAATAATTACGTTGAACGTGGTCGAACATAATAGCGCGCACGCGTGTGTTTTCTTTCGCTTGTGGCAGCCTACTAGATTGGCCACTGCGCAATGGCCGCCGCTACACGCGGAGTGACACAGGCCTGGTATAAGTAGGTGTACCTACTAGCTAATCAAAAAAAAAATTATACCTACTGCGTGATAAACAATAATCCATCGTTAGAATCACGAGTTAGGTACGTAGAATTATAATAAATTGAAGTGAAATAGTTTTTACAGAATTTGCCGATTTTCAGATAAGTTTCAAAATTTTCGTTCCGATAAAACGTAACTCGGACTAAGTATATTATGATTATTAACTACGAACATTTGAAACACAAAATTTAAAAAATCTGTCCATTATTTCACAATAATAATTGATACTCTTAACAACGCACAGGAATTCATACATAATATAGCTTCATAACCTACCTATAGATAAAAAACAGCATGCGTATATTTTTGTCCGCGAAATTCGAAAAGTAATCGGATGAATTCATGGATAAAATGGCTTCTAACTTGGTTGTAACATGTTAACTTGCAGACTGCGTGGTCCGAGCCAAGTATCACAAATTCTACCACCCGAAGGAGTGCCACGTCTCCAACGGCGTACTGAACCGGGCAGTCACCAAACACTTGATGAAGATGCCCAACTATGCCAGCGAGAGTGACGACTTCATGTAAGCTAAGCGCCTAATTCCAAACAATCCTAATTTTTAAGTTCTACCTCTGTATTGTCTTGTGTAAAATACAATAAATAAATAATGCTGCTGATAAGTTTTCATAGGTATATAGGTACATTACTAGAAGAGCCTCGCGGTTTTACCCGCATTAACTATGAACTACTATCCCGCGGAAACCGTTAATTTACCGAGTTTTAAATAATTGATTTAGTTAATAAACCGTCTAAAAAGTAGCCTAAGAAATTATAGCCAATAGAGTTGTCAAAAGAAGGAGACATAAGCCGATTTAGACCACCACCGGAGCTCTGTTCGGATTTGCGGATCAAAAAGTACAAAAAGTAGTAGTACAGTCTTCGATCTACATAGATCTATAAAATATAGATACACAGTCTCTATGAAAATCTAATGTCACAAGCGTCCACCCATCAAACCGATATTGTTTCATTTAATAATTAACCTTAACGCACTGCAATAGCGTTGTAAAACATTTGTGCCGGTTTTTTTAAACAAGGCATATGCATTTAATTATGAACCTCAACACATTGTAACTGAACAGCGTTGTTCAAAACAAGGCATATGACGGCCATCTTGGAGCAGCGATCGGAGATTTAGGTACCTTATATTTCATCGTAGAGTACAGGGGGCTTACCATGACGTCTTATTGCGATCCAATTGAGGACCTAAACAGAATCGTTTCACTTTTAATAATAGTAATACTAATACATCGCTTTCGATATCATTTAGGTAGGCGTCAATCCCTTTAGATTTATAATCAACCTAAATTGTGCGTCAAGATGTCACAACAAGACGTCACGGTACGAATAAGTAGTAAAACGATTCTGTTTAGGTCCTCAATTGGATCGCAATAAGACGTCATGGTAAGGCCCCAGTAGGAGTAGTATGATGTTTTCAGTCACACTCAGTAGTCTAATTCCCCCAGTGAAGACCCGGCGAGCCCTAACTTCGTGTACCCGTACGGTGCCACGCTCACTGTGAAAAAGCCAGCGGCAGCCATACTGTCGAGCAGCGATGTATGCTACCCAGTGAAGAGACCCGTCGCCGCACTATATGCCTCGGAAAGAAGCGGCGGTGAGCTACTTATAAAACCGGCTAAGTGCGAGTCGGACTCGCGCACAAAGGGTTCTGTATCATTATCGATAAATATGGCAAAAAAATCACGTATGTTGTAAAGGATTATTATTTTAAACATTTATTATATTCTGGGTGTCAATTCTCGTAATTACACAAAAAGTTGAACGAAAGTTGACCGATATGTGATTGGATTATGACTTGACTGAGAATTGGTATTCTGCTCCCATAAATTTACAACTTCATCTCGATCATACGATATCATTTCGATCAAGCGAACGTTAAATGTCACTTTTCAAGTTACGAGAATACCATTTTTAGACTTTAATGAGATTATAAGTTGATCGGAACTAGATTTTGAACATATTAAATTACCAGAATTGCCCTTCTGTTTTTAGTAAGTTTTTGTAACAGCGGCAAAAGTAATCATTATATCTGTGAAATTTTCAACTGTCTAACTATCACGGTTCATGAGATACAGCCTGGTGACAGACGCCGGACAAACGGACAGCGGAGCCTTATAGTGATAGGGTCCCGTTTAACCCTTTGAATACGGAACCCAAATAATATGCCCGGTTACTGAGCCCTTAGTTAACTTTGACTAACAGATAAGTCAAGCAATCTGAAATAAAAAGAAAAAATGTGTCTAAAAGAATTCGCTTCGCTCTAACCTGCTCAGAATATTTCGCTTCGCATGCCTTTCGATGGCATCATAATACTCTCCGCTCTCGTTTCTCTCTTACAACATGTTTTTTTACAGTTGAGAAGAAGTTACGGATAATCGCCTAGTTCGTACTAAATAATTAGAAACCTACTTTGCATTTTTTTATTTAATTTTATCGCGTTTTTTTCTTTTAAAAAACTTTTGTTTTTAATGTTATCGCGTTCCAGGCAAACTTTTCGTGATAGGCTCGGGCCACTTCTTCGCGGACCAGTACCTGGAGTGCGAGTGCAACGACCTCATCCGGGAGATGGTGTTCCACTGGCTCGGCGGGGTCACCGACCTGCACCTCAACCCGGTCGACGTCGAGGATCCGGATGTAAGGCTTTCCAAGCGTTAGGTTGTTTGCTCAACCCCTGGGAAAATACATATTGGGAGCATAGGCATTTGCAATGTGTTAATCCTGGCATTCCCGTGGCAATCCTGGCATTCCTAATTAGTTTACTTGTGAAGTTCTTATTGAGTTACAAAAAGGGAGGGTTAGACGTCGATTTGTGGAGAAAATAGACACATCTGTTCAACTCTGGTTTAACATTTTTTGTGGGAAGACCGTGTGTGTTTTGCGCTTCAATATGCACTTACCTCGATCCAGTATAGATGAGGGGGATCAGTAGGGCGAGCAGGAACCTCTATCGAGAAAGTATTCGATACGTTAACTGTCAAATTTGTTTTGGATTTGATAAGTCAGTACTCCTACAATAGGGCAAGCATCTCGTCGGTATTGCAAGGCGATGATCAAATCGAAAACAAATTTGACAGTTAACGTATCGAATACTTTCTCGATAGAGGTTCCTGTTCACCCTAAAGGGCTGGGCTGTTACTCCCGATGGTCTGATCCAGGTGAACGAGTACCGCACCCTGGGAGACACGATCTGGCTGAGCACCCTGCCCCTGCCGGAGCCGGCGACGGCGCCCCCGCCGCGCCTCACCCCGCTGCACCCGCACGCGCTCTTCACCTGGCGCCTGTTCTCTCTCAATCTGAGACATTGTACGTACTTATTTACATATTTATTATAATAGTACAGCCACATCATACACATTAGTACAAGTGCCGAATCTATATACAAGGTGTAACAGCAAGGTGTAGTAATACTGAAACTATGCATACACATACTTATTTCGAAGTAGTCTGGAGGTATTTTAAATCACTGAGTAGTCACGGTAATGAATTAAGACGCGTCAAAGTTTACTGCAAAACTAACCATCGTTCAACCCTAGTTATCAGCTGGGCAATGTCAGTGAACTTGAGGGATAGACTAACATGTGATCCGCCGTCAAATCCGTCAATAAGAGTTCGTAAATGTACTTAGGGTTCCGTTTGTTTTTTAAATAATGTTTTTTACCAATTTGTACCAACCCGGACAGATGCAACCTGACAAAAGTATTTCTTGGCGGCTGAGTGATATCTGCTCCGTGTAATGTACCTACCAAAATTCTATTCTAAGGCGGTAAGTATCTGAAATTAATTTTAGAGGCTTTCAACTTTGTTACAATACTGAACCCTAAAATATTGTCGGCAAATTCAAAGACCGCGGCGCAGTTTGCGGCAGAAATAATTCAATGCCAGTGACCCGCGTAACGTGACGTCATCCGTATCATGTTAGGGTTGTAATATTTAGTTATTTTGTCAATTTGAGTGAAAAAATCGATTATCGATTTCAGGTTTTAGTACCCTGGCAAATGATTCATCACCAGGTACACATACCCACATTTCAATATTACTACACCTTGCCGATACACCTTGTATATGTGTATACTAGCAGACACGGCCACGCGTTGCTGTGGCTAAGGTTTTTGTTATTGCGACTATACTTATTCAGATGTAAACTACCCTATCTTTCAAGTTAGATCAAACTGCACACTGTGTGCAAATTTGATTTAAATCGGTTAAGTAGTTTAGGAGTCCATCGCGGACAAACAACGTGACGCGTAATTTATATATATTAAGATAAGAAGATAAGCAATATACCGAGGTGTATATACAACAAGTGCGGCGTACCTAGAGTTCAACACGGATGCTAGATGAGCAAATACATATACAAAATTAAAATATAAGAAATATAAAAGAAATCAAACAATTCTTAATAAAATACAAAACTCTTGGAGAACAGTTTGGATAACTTAATATGTATAAAAATTATAAGCATAAGTGTGAGGGAGAAACTTATAGAGGTGGTGTAAGCGTGGTCAGTATGCTATACCTACTTGCACTGTTTTTAATAATGTTAATAATTTTGCCAGTCTAGATGGTGGGTAGGTACCTCTACCTAACACAGCCATGAATTCCCCATGATTTAGAAAACATTTTGCTAAGGGACCGCGCGGGTCACATAGCACACTAAAATTATGGTATAACAGGCACGGAGGGATGTTGACTTTTCGTTCGGGGAGGGATAACCTCACTAATATTATAAATGGGAAAGATTGTGTGTTTGTTAGTTCTTCACGCTCAAACGGCTGGGCCGATTTGGTATGCAGATAGCTTATCCCCCGACTTAGCACATAGGCTATAATACCTAAGTCATCATCATCATCATCACCGTTTTCCATTAGTGCGAAAAAATTGTGCAACGCCCAAACGGCTGAACCAATTTGAATGAAATTTGGTATGTAGATAGCTTATATATCTCAACGTAACACAAGGCTGTAAGTCATCATCATCATCTACATAATCAAAGTTTTCCATCAGTATGATATAAAGAAAGACCCATCTGTTCAACTCTTGTCTAAATGTTTTGTGGTAAGACGGTAAGGCCCTCACACTCAGCCACTCACACTCTGACACTCAAACACTCATCAGAGACTCAGACACTCAGACTCACACTCTCAGACACTCAGACACACACTCTCAGACACTCAGACACTCAGACACACACTCTCAGACACACACTCTCCGACACTCAGACACACACTCTCAGACACTCAGACACACACTCTCAGACACTCAGACACACACTCTCAGACACTCAGACACACACTCTCAGACACTCAGTCACACACTCTCAGACACACACTCTCAGACACTCAGTCACACACTCTCAGACACACACTCTCAGACACTCAGACACACACTCTCAGACACTCCACACTCTCTCAGACACTCAGACACTCACTCTCAGACACTCAGACACTCACATTCAGACACTCAATCTTTCTCAGACACTCACTCAGACACTCACACTCAGACACTTTCTCAGACACTCAGACACTCGTTCTCAGACACTCACTCTCAGACACTTACTCTCAGACACTCAAACACTCAGACACTCACACTCAGACGCTTTCTCAGACACTCGTTCTTAGACACTCACTCTCAGACACTCAGACACTTACGACATTCACATTCAGACACTTTCTCAGACACTCAGACACTCGCACTCGACACTTTTTCTTAGACACTCAGACAATCTTTCAGAGACACTCAGACACTCACTCTCAGACACTCAAACACTCAGACGCTTTCTCAGACACTCAGACACTCACTCTCAGAAACTCACTCTCAGACACTCAGACACTTACGACACTCACACTCAGACACTCACACTCAGACACTCTTTCTCAGACACTCACTCTCAGACACTCAGACACTTACGACACTCCACTCAGACTCTTTCTCAAACACTCAGACACTCACATTCAGACACTTTCTCAGACACTCAGACAGTCACTCTCAAACACTCAGACACTCACACTCAGACACTTTCTCAGACACTCAGACACTCGTTCTCAGACACTCACTCTCAGACACTCACACTCAGACACTTTTTCTCTTTCAGACACTCAAACACGCAGACACTCACACTTAGACACTCACACTCAGACACTTTCTCAGACACTCACTCTCAGACACTCAGACACTTACGACACTCACACTCAGACACTTTCTCAGACACTCGCACTCAGACACCTTCTCAGACACTCACCTCAGACACTCACACTCAGACACTTTCTCAGACACTCAGATACTCGTATTCAGACACTCACTCTCAGACACTCAGGCAATCTTTCTCAGACACTCTTTCTCAGACACTCTTTAGCACACTCACACACTCAGACACTTTCTCAGACACTCAGACTCTCACTCTCAGACACTCAGACACTCACTCTCAGACACTCAGACACTCACATTCAGACACTTTTTCTCAGACACTCAATCTTTCTCAGACACTCAAACACTCAGACACTCACACTCAGATACTTTCTCAGACACTCAGACATTCGTTCTCAGACACTCACTCTCAGACACTCAGACACTTATCAAACACTCACACTCAGACACTTTCTCAGACACTCACACTCAGACACTCTTTCTCAGACACTCACTCTCAGACACTCAGACACTTACGACACTCCACTCAGACTCTTTCTCAAACACTCAGACACTCACATTCAGACACTTTCTCAGACACTCAGACAGTCACTCTCAGACACTCGTTCTCAGACACTCACTCTCAGACACTCACTCTCAGAAACTCACTCTCAGACACTCACTCTCAGACACTCAGACACTTACGACATTCACATTCAGACACTTTCTCAGACACTCAGACACTCACACTCGACACTTTTTCTCTTTCAGACACTCAAACACGCAGACACTCACACTTAGACACTTTCTCAGACACTCACACTCAGACACTCTTTCTCAGACTCTCACTCTTTTACACTCGGACACTTACGACACTCACACTCAGACACTTTCTCAGACGCTCACTCTCAGACACTCAGACACTTACGACACTCACACTCAGACACTTTCTCAGACACTCGCACTCAGACACCTTCTCAGACACTCACCTCAGACACTCACACTCAGACACTTTCTCAGACACTCAGATACTCGTTCTCAGACACTCACTCTCAGACACTCAGGCAATCTTTCTCAGACACTCTTTAGCAGACACTCACTCTCAGACACTCAGACACTTACGACACTCACACTCAGACACTTTCTCAGACACTTAGAAATTCAGACACTCACACTCAGATACTTTCTCAGACACTCAGACATTCGTTCTCAGACACTCACTCTCAGACACTCAGACACTTATCAAACACTCACACTCAGACACTTTCTCAGACACTCAGAAATTCAGACACTCACACTCAGACACTTTCTCAGACACTCAGACTCTCACTCTCAGACACTCAGACACTCACTTTCAGACCCTCAGACACTCACATTCAGACACTTTTTCTCAGACACTCAATCTTTCTCAGACACTCAAACACTCAGACACTCACACTCAGATACTTTCTCAGACACTCAGATACTCGTTCTCAGACACTCACTCTCAGACACTCACTCTCAGACACTCAGGCAATCTTTCTCAGACACTCTTTCTCAGACACTCTTTAGCAGACACTCACTCTCAGACACTCAGACACTTACGACACTCCACTCAGACTCTTTCTCAAACACTCAGACACTCACATTCAGACACTTTCTCAGACACTCAGACAGTCACTCTCAGACACTCAGACACTCACACTCAGACACTTTCTCAGACACTCAGACACTCGTTCTCAGACACTCACTCTCAGACACTCACTCTCAGAAACTCACTCTCAGACACTCACTCTCAGACACTCACTCTCAGACACTCAGACACTTACGACATTCACATTCAGACACTTTCTCAGACACTCAGACACTCACACTCGACACTTTTTCTCAGACACTCAGACAATCTTTCTCAGACACTCAGACACTCAAACACTCACTCAGAAACACTCAGAAACTCACTCTCAGACACTCAGACACTTACGACACTCACACTCAGACACTTTCTCAGACACTCAGACACTCACACTCGACACTTTTTCTTAGACACTCAGAAACTCAGACACTCACACTCAGACACTCTTTCTCAGACACTCACTCTCAGACACTCAGACACTTACGACACTCACACTCAGACACTTTCTCAGACACTCGCACTCAGACACCTTCTCAGACACTCACCTCAGACACTCAGAAATTCAGACACTCACACTCAGACACTAAGGACCGTATTATTAAATGAAACTCAATAGCGCTACCAAGTGCGCTACCAGCTGATCCACACTCAAAATGTAATTTCAGAAATAGTTGCTATTTAATAAATAGATATTGAGATGTAGCACTGGCCACTAGATACTGTCTTGTATGTGTCAATTGTGTCATAATCGGATAGCACTTAACCGCTTAGTGTAATTTATTAATTTGCCAGAGATCATGTAAGTTTCTGTTCCTAATCTACAACCTAAGATGTATTTATTAAATAGAACAAAAGAGCAAGTGCACACTGAAGATAGCTCTCAGAGCTAAGTTTGATTTATTAATACGGACATCAGACTCTCACTCTCAGACACTCAGACACTCACATTCAGACACTTTTTCTCAGACACTCAAACACTCAGACACTCACACTCAGACACTTTCTCAGACACTCAGACACTCGTTCTCAGACACACACTCTCAGGCACTCAGTCACTTTCTTAAACACTCACAGTCAGACACTTTCTCAGACACTCAGACACCCGTTCTCAGACACTCACTCTCAGGCACTCAGTCACTTTCTTAGACATTCACAGTCAGACACTTTCTCAGACACTCAGACACTCACTCTCAGACACTCAAACACTCAGACACTCACACTCAGACACTCACTCTCAGACACTCAAACACTCAGACACTCACACTCAGACACTTTCTCAGACACTTAGGCACTCATACTCAGATACTTTTTCAGACACTCACACTCAGACACTTTCTCAGACTCTCAGAGCCGTATTCAAAGTCAAAGTCAAAGTCGCACTTTTACAAGTCAATCACTTCAATCTAATAAACAAATAAAACCATATAAGAAAACAAACTATAATTAATTGATTATGGTTTGAGTTTGAAAAAGAATGCTTTAGTTATAAAACAAACTTAGCTCTGAGTTATCTTCGGTGTGCACTTGAGCTTTCTTTTTATTTAATATATAACATCTTAAGTTGTAGATTAGGACTCACACTCAGACACTTTTTCTCAGACACTCAGACAATCTTTCTCAGACACTCAGACACTCACTCTCTGACACTCAAATACGCAGATACTCACACCCAGACACTCTCTCAGACACTCGTTCTATCGTTCTGTTATAGGACGTTTGTTAAATGTCTTTTTAAAAAAAGATTATTTACTTTAAAACCTATTTATTAGGATAATCGTTAAATAGGTTATTTAACAATGATTTAATTACGACCCGTGGACAACCAGTCGTTACGAATGTCAAACCGAGACTGGCACTGGACAGCAGGTTTCCGACTAAGAGGCCAAGATGGGGCTGACACAGCATGAATCGTCAGCACCATCCCTTACTGGTCACGGGTATAACACCTCCCCTTTAAGAGGATACTTTGGGGTTGTTTCCTACCAAAGTTCCAAGTTTTAGATTTGACTTCTAGTGGGGGCAACGTGACTCAATTCTACATCGGAATCTTGTTTATCTGGTCTTCTGAGGGAGGACCGAAAAGGTAAGTTATATTTAAGCTTGAATTTAGAAGGTTGGTTGTCTCCGGGCTTACAAAAACATCTTAGGGCTACTAAATAAAAAGAATATAAAAGGATTATACACAAAATGAAAATAATTAAAAAAGAATAATGAGTCCCATATTTTACAATGTGCGGGCTGTTATCGATTTTCTCTATGTTGTCTAATACTGAGTCTAATGCAATTTTGCTAGACTTTAACTCATCCAGATCAATATTTTGTAAGTGAGTGGGCGATACATCTTGGATAAGGGTGTTGAACTTTACAATGTTGCAACAGGAATCATTAATAAGATTAAAGTTCGGTATGCTATTAACAGGTGAGGTAATATTTAAGACATATTTAGGTATTAGTGTAGTACTTTTACAGCGAGCAGTGCATTCATTAGGTAAGGTGAGTATTCCTGTAGCTAGAATAGTTGTTTCATAGAGTTTAGAGTTTAAGCAATCTATAGAAATTTTGTTGGGTTCTGATTGTACATATATCCACTTGTTATTAACTAATGGTTTCCAAATGTCTAATCTTCCGTAAATAAACTTAGTGTCGCACTGTTTGGGTATTGTATTAATCACTTTAGATAAGAGTTCACTTTCACAGGTGGGGATAGCGTCGGCCGTATAAACATTCGTGATGTCACAGATATAGGTACCTGGACTTACAATTTTACATTCACTCAAATCGTCGAAGTTGCAATACTGGGATCTATCTTTGGTCATTGCGATAAACTTACTGCTAGGAATAATTAAACTGAATTTGTTTGGTTCTTTATAATTATAGGGTGTAGGTAGAGCTATGTTGTGGAACAGCGTGTATTCCTTAGTGCTAACCAATGGGACTTGTAAAACAAACATAAGCTTATAATCTATATAATAACAAACTAATTCTGAGATACTTAAAATATAATGCATATTGTTCATATCTAAAACTATAGGTAGTTGTAGGTGTCTAGATAGGTGTCTGTAGTTATCGGCAAGCTCTCGGTATAGTTGTGATGACGTCATAATCGCCGGGTGCATAATGTTTTGACTACTTAATAAGATAGCGTTTATTACGTCCTCTAATTATTGAAAAGATAACGTGAGTATTGAGGTTTCTAAACGGTTAAAAATCTGGTTAGCTTCATAAAGTACATGTAATCCATTTGTCTGTGCAGAAATATTTTTAAGGTTAGACGAGAGTTTGTCGATAGCTTCATTTAAACTAACTTCATTATCCATAATTTTGCTCAAAGTTTTATTATAGGATGTAATAATTGATGTGGTGATTAAAATATTTTCCTTCATTAATGAGGCCATATGTTTTTCGTTACTTTGTATGTATTCTATGGCATCGTTATACTTAAGGGCATCGTCCTCGTCTAAAGTTCCAAATATCTGTTTGAGTACAGATCCTATACCTCCGATCCAAGCCCGTTTGGTACGGCTTTCTATTAAGTGTGAAATTGATTCGAACTCGGTACTTAGGTCTTGGTGACGCACCGTCAAAGGTTGAAGTCTATCATGACATACAGAATCGATTTCCACTATTCGGGTTTGATTACATAAGTATCTGGTGGTTTCAAGGGCGGCCTTGATGTTTCGTATGTGTGGGCCAAAATGAGAAATATCTAATGGTATTAATATTTTAAGGTAACCATTACTAGCTTTAAGAGTACCTAGGTATTCAAAGTAGAGGCCCGAACTCGATGTTATCGGTTGGAGGTATCCCTCATACGATTGGCCCCGTACCGAAGCCCTGCAATTTAATAATAAAACTGAGGAATACATTTAGGTAAGTTACTTAACTTAATTATCATTCTGATGTTTTATGGTAGAACGTAAAGTAAAGGCATAAAATATAATCTAAATAGAGATGTAAAATATAATTATATTATTTTTTCTACATACTAACTATTAACTAAACTAACTTTATGTTTCAGGTTGCGGGTTCCTGATATCGTCGGCAGGTTTTACCTGGTCATAATGGTGAGTCACATGCCGTCGGTTTATTAGTAAGGTAAGTGTATTATTTCCATTTATTTTCACCACCTTGTAGGGTCCCTTCCATAGAGGAGAGAGAGCTTTTCGTAACCTCAGATGATTTTTGAGGTAAACGTAATCACCGACTTTATATGAGACTGGGCGAGTGTGGGTGTCGTAATAATTTTTAGAATTCTCCTTAGATTTCCTAATATACTCGATTGCTTTTTCCCGAGAATATTTCAATCGGTTCTGGAGCATTTGGACATAATCGGAGTATGTGGCCCCTAGGGACTCGTCGTAGACAGAATTAGGAATGTATGGTTTATTACCAAACATTAATTCATAGGGCGTGAAATGTGTTGTCGTATGGACAGACGTATTGTAGGCTAACATGGCCGTATACACATAGCGAGGCCAGTTGGTTTGTTCCGCGTTCGTGTATGATTTGAGATACTCTTTCAAGGTAGAGTGGCTTCTCTCCAGGCTCCCTGAGTTTGTGGATGATAAGGAGAAGACCACAGATTTTTGATTTTAAGGAAAGCGCATGTTTCTTTAAATAGACTTGACGTAAAGTTAGTGCCTTGATCGGTGAGGATTATTTTAGGAATTCCAAATATGGAAATATAGTGAAGGAGGCACTCGCTTGTTTCCTCTGCCGTGGTGCTACGCATAGGGTATGCAGACGAGAACTTAGTTAGGTCATCTTGGAATGTTAATATAAATTTTAATTTTGCAGGGCCTGCTTCGGGAAGCGGACCAACGACATCGATGGAGAGACGCTGACCAGGTTCGGAAGAAGTGCTGGTAATCTGCATGGGTGCTCGATTGACCTTCCTAAGTGCTTTATTCTCTTGACAGGATTTGCATTGCTTTACGTATGATTCTATGTCGATTCGCATTCCTTTCCAGTAATACGATTGCTTAAGTCTGCTATACATACGGGCCGACCCCAGGTGACCCGCTATAGGGATATCATGGTTGTCGTGTAAAATCTTTTTGATTTCAGACGGGACTGGATATATAATGCTGTTATGGTATACACTGATTTTAATTCCAGTGTCATGGAAAAGGTAAGTCAGGATATTGTAGATTTTTATGAACGAGTGCTTTTCAAAAGGATTCTTTAGGTCAGGTATACCAATCTCGTTTATACCGCCTATAGTTACTAATTCATTTCTTACCCTTTTCAGAGACTCAAATATTTCAGGATATGACGCTTGGTCAAAATGATGGACTTTGTAGTAAAGTAAGTAGTATGTTTTGTTGTTTAAGTCAAATTTCTCAAACATAAGAAGTTCCTTTTCAGAGTCGCATGCGTTGGCATTTATTTCGGGATCGCTCAAGACTTCTGGGATGTATGGATTGGACTCATCCAGATCAATGGAGGTAGGGACTAAGATGATTTTCGCGAGACATTTCATGAGACTCTCATTATGTTCTGTGATTTCTGTGTTAAAAGTTCTATCCTTCTCTGACACGACTTTTAAGAAAGTGGGATAATCATCAGTTGGTGCATCTGGATTTGCACTCGTGGATGGTTTTGGATCAAGTTGAGGTGGAGGCGCAATGAAAGGTGGAAGTTCTTGAACGGATCTTGGAAAGTTGGCCTCGTTCTCGATCTGATCTCTCAAGATATTAGGGATGTTATCTGGTAAGTCGATATTAGGTAAAGGCAAGATATCTTCGTAAGGGTCTATAAAATCCGGATTCTGAAGGATACCATCATCAGGGTTAAAAGAAGGTGGGGATATTAGGAGATCCATGAGATCTCCGTCTAACTCTCGATTAGCTTCCCTTTCGTTACTAGGATCAGATGTAGTTGGTTCTTCCGGTTGGACAGGATTAACCGGGAACCGTGATAAAGCATCAGCATTTGTGTTGATTTTGCCCTTCTTATATCGGATGTCATATTCAAACTCTTCGAGTTTTAGACGCCATCTAATGAGTCTTGAACCCGGGTCCTTACAATTAAACAGCCATTGTAATGGTCTGTGATCCGATAGGATTACAATCTTGTGACCGTAAATGTAAGGTCGAAACATTTTTGTTCCGAAGACAATGGCGAGACATTCTTTCTCGGTCACACTGTAGTTGATCTCAGCTTTGCTGAGCGTGCGGGACATGTAGGCAATAGGACGATCTTGACCTATTGGGCCCTGGGATAATATCGCGGATATTGCGTAGTTCGACGCGTCGCATGTCAAATTAAAAGGCTGTGAATAATCAGGATAGGCGAGAACTGGAGCGGAAACGAGTCTGTCTTTCAGAGTTTCGAAAGCGAGTTGTTGCTCGTTCTGCCATATGAAAGGGACGTCCTTCTTCAGAAGAGACGTCAATGGCTTTGCCAGCTTGGCAAAATCGGATATGAAACGTCTATAGTAGGATACTAGCCCTAGGAATGACTTAATGTCCCTTGGCGATTCCGGGACAGGGTATTCGGCTACAGCTTTCGTCTTTTCAGGGTTGGTTTTGACTCCCTCTTCACTGATGATGTGCCCTAGATAGGCGACTTCCTTTCGGAGAAATTCACACTTCTCAGGCTGTAATCTGAGCTGGAAATTTCGAAGTCTGTCGAACACAGCTTTAAGGTTTGAGATGTGCGAAGGGAGGTCAAACGAATAGATGACTATGTCATCAAGGTACACAAAGCATCGGGTGCCTTGGAGCCCTGTAAGGCATGTATTCATGAGCCTTTGAAAAGTGGAAGGAGCGTTTTTTAGACCAAACGGCATCCTTGTGAATTGAAAATGACCCTGAGGTACTGAGAATGCCGTTTTGGGTGCGTCGTCTGGTGATACGAGGATCTGATGGAAGCCTGACGCAAGGTCTAAAGTGGAAAAGTATTTACTTTTACCTAGTTCGTCTAAGATCTCGGATATTTGCGGGATAGGGTATATTTCCCCAATTGTGATGTCGTTCAATTTGCGGTAGTCGATTACTATCCGCCACTTCCGATTTCCCTGTGAGTCAACCTTTTTAGGGACTATCCATATTGGAGAACTCCAAGGAGAGGATGATGGTTGGATGATTTTGTCATCAAGCATTTTGTTGATTTGCGTTTCAACCTCCTTTTTATGGAATTCCGGGAAACGATAAGACTTAGTATGAATTGGAATATCGCTATTTGTCTTAATTTCATGTTTCAAGACATCAGTATAGGACAACTGCTCGTCTGGCAGGTGGAAAATATCAGAGTAATGGGAACAAAGTTCCAAGAGAGCGTCAGACTCTTCTCGGTTCAGATGTTCGGACCTCAAAGATTTAATGACAGCATTAGTACGGTCAGATGCATTACGCGAATCATTTTTGATTTGAATGGCACATGAATTTAAAGGTTCAAGCTTAAGATTCAGATTGGAATTGATGTTTGCGGGTGATTCGGATGTATTGACAATAGTCAGATTCACGCGTTTGTTATCTTTGATTTTCACGATGCAGTTGGATATTAATAGGTTATCGGAGAGATGTTGATCTATAATGATACCTTCTTTGAGGTTTGTCCTTTGAATTGAACATTCAATGACTGCCTCCGTACGAGGTGGAATGATGTAGAAAGGTTCGGAAAAGTAAAGCTTGATATCTAGTTTTCCTATCTTTAGGATATCGTGTGTGTAGTCGATTTTACAACCAAAAGCGGTCAGGAAATCAGTTCCTATGATACCATCGTAAGGCAAATTGATGTCTCGGACAACATGGAATTTGAAGGGAATGGATTTACTCTCAGTTAGTCTTAACCTGAGTTGGAAATGACCTTCAGTTGGAGTCGGTTCGTCAGAAGGGTCAATGCCCTTAAGTTTAATAGATTCTTTGATGAGTTTCTGAGTATTATGAATACTGGATTCCTTCAGTAAGCATATAGCGGAGCCAGAATCAACCAGTAGTGATAATGGGATATTTGAGGCTTGCGAATCTAATAACACATGAGGTAATAGCCTTTTCGTGGTGTCTATATTCACCTCATAGATGCGGTTCTCGTTGGATACGGAGGAGACCTTAGGGTTCTCAGTGTCATGAGAAATCGGTTCAGTAGTTTTACGACTGTCAGTTTGGGGCTGGTTACCCTGTCGGTTAGTCTGGATACTGGATGAATATAGACTGTCAGTTTGGGGCTGGCTACCCTGTCGGTTAGTCTGGATACTGGATAGATTTAGACTGTCAGTTTGGGGCTGGTTACCCTGTCGGTTAGTCTGGATATTATGATGTCGACTGTCAGTTTGGGGCTGGTTACCCTGTCGGTTAGTCTGGATAGTGGATAGATTTAGACTGTCAGTTTGGGGCTGGTTACCCTGTCGGTTAGTCTGGATACTGTGGTGTCGACTGTCAGTTTGGGGCTGGTTACCCTGTCGGTTAGTCGGGATACTATGATTGTCGGAGGTGCCGCTTTCTACTGATTGTCCCGGGCGGCACCGTCGCGAGACGAAACTTCGTTTAAATTGTCTTCATAATCAGACGTTTCAACAGTTTCCTCCTCGGATGTTTCCCGAATGTGGTTTATTCTGTTGCCGCGAAAACCATTGCTATTTGTTTGTTGACCCGGCCTACTAAATTTGTTATTGTAAAATTCTCGTTTCTTACAATCTTTGATGTCGTGACCAGCACCCTTGCAATAACGACAGAATAGGGCGTCGTTTCCGGTCCTTGTTTGATTCGCGTTGGACGAATTGGGTGTTACGTTTGGCCTTGAAGGACCTGGCTTAGGCTTAGCAACAAATTTATTCTCCATTGGAGGACGTTTGTAAAGACTCTGTTGGATACGTTCTTCAGAGATTGCCATATTAATGGCTTCGTTTAAATTCTTGGGGGACCTACATCTCACAATGTTGGAAATCCGAGGGTGAAGCCCCAAGAGGAAGTGATGGAGAGCAAGATCTTCCATTGCGGCACAACGACCTGCTAATTCCTTCACTTTCGTGTTGGAAAGGGTGATTTCCGTGAGTAATTGCGAGAGGTAGGTCTCTACACGAAGTGAAAATTGGCTAACGTTATCTTGTGGGCCTTGCCTGCTCTCTTGCAGGTCGGTCAGGAGGTGAGCGTAGTGTTTGCGCTCACTGAACTGAGTTTTCAGAAACTCTCTGAGTTGGTCCCAGGATGTGAACTCCTTAATCGAGCAGGCGAGCTCCGCTTTGCCACTTAATTGGCTAAGGATATATTTGAAAAGAATAGGCTTCTGCGTTTCTGAAGCCAATTCGGATGCGTTATTACAGTTTATGATAAAAGAATTTACTGTTTCTCGACTACCATCATAAGGTTTGATAAATTTAAAGAGCGTGTTGAGGTCGAGTTCTGCCATTACAGCAGCCGCGACTACGGATCTCGTGAGTCGTGGAGAACTGACAGGTGACTTAACGTCACTGGGAGGGACTGATTCCGGGATAGTAACGGTTAATTTAAGTTCCTCTCCCTTGGGCACTTTTGGCATATTAGGATAATGAAGTCAATCGCAAAAGTTAAATGTGTACATTAAAATGGAAAAGGATTTTATTTACCTACTCACTGAACCCTAAATTATAAGCAATGACCAAAGACTCACAGTACAAATAATGCGTAGGCGATGGCGGCCGATTCCGCGAACTGCATTCCGCAATGATAAGGCGATGCGCTTCGGCGAGACGACGGCGACGATTCTTGACTCGATGTAAGGTCAATAAATTAAATTATTGACCATGGAACTCGATGCAGGGTACCACGGCGTGACACACAGGATGTCAAAGGATGCAGGATGCAGGTGATCGATGATGATGATCACGACGTAAGTATTTGCAGGAGCCGACTCTCGCAGTTGCAGCAGCAGCTCAATGCCACGGCAGCCGAAGGTAAGTAGCTTTAGTCCAGGATAGCTTATAAGCTTCTCTTTCAGGATACACGAGATTCGTGCAGCACACTTAGGATGACCAGATATTATGCTTGCACTATAGGGCACACACGCATGGTAAGTATGCACTTCCACTTAACATTCACGATATCACAGGAATTACACAGGATAGATTTAGAATTGAGTCCGGTTGACTTTACACTTCTTTTAAACGTTAAGGACACTTTATAACGTTTTAAGGACACTGGGGATTTTCGCATCCCACCGCTGTCACCAAATGTTATAGGACGTTTGTTAAATGTCTTTTTAAAAAAAGATTATTTACTTTAAAACCTATTTATTAGGATAATCGTTAAATAGGTTATTTAACAATGATTTAATTACGACCCGTGGACAACCAGTCGTTACGAATGTCAAACCGAGACTGGCACTGGACAGCAGGTTTCCGACTAAGAGGCCAAGATGGGGCTGACACAGCATGAATCGTCAGCACCATCCCTTACTGGTCACGGGTATAACACCTCCCCTTTAAGAGGATACTTTGGGGTTGTTTCCTACCAAAGTTCCAAGTTTTAGATTTGACTTCTAGTGGGGGCAACGTGACTCAATTCTACATCGGAATCTTGTTTATCTGGTCTTCTGAGGGAGGACCGAAAAGGTAAGTTATATTTAAGCTTGAATTTAGAAGGTTGGTTGTCTCCGGGCTTACAAAAACATCTTAGGGCTACTAAATAAAAAGAATATAAAAGGATTATACACAAAATGAAAATAATTAAAAAAGAATAATGAGTCCCATATTTTACAATGTGCGGGCTGTTATCGATTTTCTCTATGTTGTCTAATACTGAGTCTAATGCAATTTTGCTAGACTTTAACTCATCCAGATCAATATTTTGTAAGTGAGTGGGCGATACATCTTGGATAAGGGTGTTGAACTTTACAATGTTGCAACAGGAATCATTAATAAGATTAAAGTTCGGTATGCTATTAACAGGTGAGGTAATATTTAAGACATATTTAGGTATTAGTGTAGTACTTTTACAGCGAGCAGTGCATTCATTAGGTAAGGTGAGTATTCCTGTAGCTAGAATAGTTGTTTCATAGAGTTTAGAGTTTAAGCAATCTATAGAAATTTTGTTGGGTTCTGATTGTACATATATCCACTTGTTATTAACTAATGGTTTCCAAATGTCTAATCTTCCGTAAATAAACTTAGTGTCGCACTGTTTGGGTATTGTATTAATCACTTTAGATAAGAGTTCACTTTCACAGGTGGGGATAGCGTCGGCCGTATAAACATTCGTGATGTCACAGATATAGGTACCTGGACTTACAATTTTACATTCACTCAAATCGTCGAAGTTGCAATACTGGGATCTATCTTTGGTCATTGCGATAAACTTACTGCTAGGAATAATTAAACTGAATTTGTTTGGTTCTTTATAATTATAGGGTGTAGGTAGAGCTATGTTGTGGAACAGCGTGTATTCCTTAGTGCTAACCAATGGGACTTGTAAAACAAACATAAGCTTATAATCTATATAATAACAAACTAATTCTGAGATACTTAAAATATAATGCATATTGTTCATATCTAAAACTATAGGTAGTTGTAGGTGTCTAGATAGGTGTCTGTAGTTATCGGCAAGCTCTCGGTATAGTTGTGATGACGTCATAATCGCCGGGTGCATAATGTTTTGACTACTTAATAAGATAGCGTTTATTACGTCCTCTAATTATTGAAAAGATAACGTGAGTATTGAGGTTTCTAAACGGTTAAAAATCTGGTTAGCTTCATAAAGTACATGTAATCCATTTGTCTGTGCAGAAATATTTTTAAGGTTAGACGAGAGTTTGTCGATAGCTTCATTTAAACTAACTTCATTATCCATAATTTTGCTCAAAGTTTTATTATAGGATGTAATAATTGATGTGGTGATTAAAATATTTTCCTTCATTAATGAGGCCATATGTTTTTCGTTACTTTGTATGTATTCTATGGCATCGTTATACTTAAGGGCATCGTCCTCGTCTAAAGTTCCAAATATCTGTTTGAGTACAGATCCTATACCTCCGATCCAAGCCCGTTTGGTACGGCTTTCTATTAAGTGTGAAATTGATTCGAACTCGGTACTTAGGTCTTGGTGACGCACCGTCAAAGGTTGAAGTCTATCATGACATACAGAATCGATTTCCACTATTCGGGTTTGATTACATAAGTATCTGGTGGTTTCAAGGGCGGCCTTGATGTTTCGTATGTGTGGGCCAAAATGAGAAATATCTAATGGTATTAATATTTTAAGGTAACCATTACTAGCTTTAAGAGTACCTAGGTATTCAAAGTAGAGGCCCGAACTCGATGTTATCGGTTGGAGGTATCCCTCATACGATTGGCCCCGTACCGAAGCCCTGCAATTTAATAATAAAACTGAGGAATACATTTAGGTAAGTTACTTAACTTAATTATCATTCTGATGTTTTATGGTAGAACGTAAAGTAAAGGCATAAAATATAATCTAAATAGAGATGTAAAATATAATTATATTATTTTTTCTACATACTAACTATTAACTAAACTAACTTTATGTTTCAGGTTGCGGGTTCCTGATATCGTCGGCAGGTTTTACCTGGTCATAATGGTGAGTCACATGCCGTCGGTTTATTAGTAAGGTAAGTGTATTATTTCCATTTATTTTCACCACCTTGTAGGGTCCCTTCCATAGAGGAGAGAGAGCTTTTCGTAACCTCAGATGATTTTTGAGGTAAACGTAATCACCGACTTTATATGAGACTGGGCGAGTGTGGGTGTCGTAATAATTTTTAGAATTCTCCTTAGATTTCCTAATATACTCGATTGCTTTTTCCCGAGAATATTTCAATCGGTTCTGGAGCATTTGGACATAATCGGAGTATGTGGCCCCTAGGGACTCGTCGTAGACAGAATTAGGAATGTATGGTTTATTACCAAACATTAATTCATAGGGCGTGAAATGTGTTGTCGTATGGACAGACGTATTGTAGGCTAACATGGCCGTATACACATAGCGAGGCCAGTTGGTTTGTTCCGCGTTCGTGTATGATTTGAGATACTCTTTCAAGGTAGAGTGGCTTCTCTCCAGGCTCCCTGAGTTTGTGGATGATAAGGAGAAGACCACAGATTTTTGATTTTAAGGAAAGCGCATGTTTCTTTAAATAGACTTGACGTAAAGTTAGTGCCTTGATCGGTGAGGATTATTTTAGGAATTCCAAATATGGAAATATAGTGAAGGAGGCACTCGCTTGTTTCCTCTGCCGTGGTGCTACGCATAGGGTATGCAGACGAGAACTTAGTTAGGTCATCTTGGAATGTTAATATAAATTTTAATTTTGCAGGGCCTGCTTCGGGAAGCGGACCAACGACATCGATGGAGAGACGCTGACCAGGTTCGGAAGAAGTGCTGGTAATCTGCATGGGTGCTCGATTGACCTTCCTAAGTGCTTTATTCTCTTGACAGGATTTGCATTGCTTTACGTATGATTCTATGTCGATTCGCATTCCTTTCCAGTAATACGATTGCTTAAGTCTGCTATACATACGGGCCGACCCCAGGTGACCCGCTATAGGGATATCATGGTTGTCGTGTAAAATCTTTTTGATTTCAGACGGGACTGGATATATAATGCTGTTATGGTATACACTGATTTTAATTCCAGTGTCATGGAAAAGGTAAGTCAGGATATTGTAGATTTTTATGAACGAGTGCTTTTCAAAAGGATTCTTTAGGTCAGGTATACCAATCTCGTTTATACCGCCTATAGTTACTAATTCATTTCTTACCCTTTTCAGAGACTCAAATATTTCAGGATATGACGCTTGGTCAAAATGATGGACTTTGTAGTAAAGTAAGTAGTATGTTTTGTTGTTTAAGTCAAATTTCTCAAACATAAGAAGTTCCTTTTCAGAGTCGCATGCGTTGGCATTTATTTCGGGATCGCTCAAGACTTCTGGGATGTATGGATTGGACTCATCCAGATCAATGGAGGTAGGGACTAAGATGATTTTCGCGAGACATTTCATGAGACTCTCATTATGTTCTGTGATTTCTGTGTTAAAAGTTCTATCCTTCTCTGACACGACTTTTAAGAAAGTGGGATAATCATCAGTTGGTGCATCTGGATTTGCACTCGTGGATGGTTTTGGATCAAGTTGAGGTGGAGGCGCAATGAAAGGTGGAAGTTCTTGAACGGATCTTGGAAAGTTGGCCTCGTTCTCGATCTGATCTCTCAAGATATTAGGGATGTTATCTGGTAAGTCGATATTAGGTAAAGGCAAGATATCTTCGTAAGGGTCTATAAAATCCGGATTCTGAAGGATACCATCATCAGGGTTAAAAGAAGGTGGGGATATTAGGAGATCCATGAGATCTCCGTCTAACTCTCGATTAGCTTCCCTTTCGTTACTAGGATCAGATGTAGTTGGTTCTTCCGGTTGGACAGGATTAACCGGGAACCGTGATAAAGCATCAGCATTTGTGTTGATTTTGCCCTTCTTATATCGGATGTCATATTCAAACTCTTCGAGTTTTAGACGCCATCTAATGAGTCTTGAACCCGGGTCCTTACAATTAAACAGCCATTGTAATGGTCTGTGATCCGATAGGATTACAATCTTGTGACCGTAAATGTAAGGTCGAAACATTTTTGTTCCGAAGACAATGGCGAGACATTCTTTCTCGGTCACACTGTAGTTGATCTCAGCTTTGCTGAGCGTGCGGGACATGTAGGCAATAGGACGATCTTGACCTATTGGGCCCTGGGATAATATCGCGGATATTGCGTAGTTCGACGCGTCGCATGTCAAATTAAAAGGCTGTGAATAATCAGGATAGGCGAGAACTGGAGCGGAAACGAGTCTGTCTTTCAGAGTTTCGAAAGCGAGTTGTTGCTCGTTCTGCCATATGAAAGGGACGTCCTTCTTCAGAAGAGACGTCAATGGCTTTGCCAGCTTGGCAAAATCGGATATGAAACGTCTATAGTAGGATACTAGCCCTAGGAATGACTTAATGTCCCTTGGCGATTCCGGGACAGGGTATTCGGCTACAGCTTTCGTCTTTTCAGGGTTGGTTTTGACTCCCTCTTCACTGATGATGTGCCCTAGATAGGCGACTTCCTTTCGGAGAAATTCACACTTCTCAGGCTGTAATCTGAGCTGGAAATTTCGAAGTCTGTCGAACACAGCTTTAAGGTTTGAGATGTGCGAAGGGAGGTCAAACGAATAGATGACTATGTCATCAAGGTACACAAAGCATCGGGTGCCTTGGAGCCCTGTAAGGCATGTATTCATGAGCCTTTGAAAAGTGGAAGGAGCGTTTTTTAGACCAAACGGCATCCTTGTGAATTGAAAATGACCCTGAGGTACTGAGAATGCCGTTTTGGGTGCGTCGTCTGGTGATACGAGGATCTGATGGAAGCCTGACGCAAGGTCTAAAGTGGAAAAGTATTTACTTTTACCTAGTTCGTCTAAGATCTCGGATATTTGCGGGATAGGGTATATTTCCCCAATTGTGATGTCGTTCAATTTGCGGTAGTCGATTACTATCCGCCACTTCCGATTTCCCTGTGAGTCAACCTTTTTAGGGACTATCCATATTGGAGAACTCCAAGGAGAGGATGATGGTTGGATGATTTTGTCATCAAGCATTTTGTTGATTTGCGTTTCAACCTCCTTTTTATGGAATTCCGGGAAACGATAAGACTTAGTATGAATTGGAATATCGCTATTTGTCTTAATTTCATGTTTCAAGACATCAGTATAGGACAACTGCTCGTCTGGCAGGTGGAAAATATCAGAGTAATGGGAACAAAGTTCCAAGAGAGCGTCAGACTCTTCTCGGTTCAGATGTTCGGACCTCAAAGATTTAATGACAGCATTAGTACGGTCAGATGCATTACGCGAATCATTTTTGATTTGAATGGCACATGAATTTAAAGGTTCAAGCTTAAGATTCAGATTGGAATTGATGTTTGCGGGTGATTCGGATGTATTGACAATAGTCAGATTCACGCGTTTGTTATCTTTGATTTTCACGATGCAGTTGGATATTAATAGGTTATCGGAGAGATGTTGATCTATAATGATACCTTCTTTGAGGTTTGTCCTTTGAATTGAACATTCAATGACTGCCTCCGTACGAGGTGGAATGATGTAGAAAGGTTCGGAAAAGTAAAGCTTGATATCTAGTTTTCCTATCTTTAGGATATCGTGTGTGTAGTCGATTTTACAACCAAAAGCGGTCAGGAAATCAGTTCCTATGATACCATCGTAAGGCAAATTGATGTCTCGGACAACATGGAATTTGAAGGGAATGGATTTACTCTCAGTTAGTCTTAACCTGAGTTGGAAATGACCTTCAGTTGGAGTCGGTTCGTCAGAAGGGTCAATGCCCTTAAGTTTAATAGATTCTTTGATGAGTTTCTGAGTATTATGAATACTGGATTCCTTCAGTAAGCATATAGCGGAGCCAGAATCAACCAGTAGTGATAATGGGATATTTGAGGCTTGCGAATCTAATAACACATGAGGTAATAGCCTTTTCGTGGTGTCTATATTCACCTCATAGATGCGGTTCTCGTTGGATACGGAGGAGACCTTAGGGTTCTCAGTGTCATGAGAAATCGGTTCAGTAGTTTTACGACTGTCAGTTTGGGGCTGGTTACCCTGTCGGTTAGTCTGGATACTGGATGAATATAGACTGTCAGTTTGGGGCTGGCTACCCTGTCGGTTAGTCTGGATACTGGATAGATTTAGACTGTCAGTTTGGGGCTGGTTACCCTGTCGGTTAGTCTGGATATTATGATGTCGACTGTCAGTTTGGGGCTGGTTACCCTGTCGGTTAGTCTGGATAGTGGATAGATTTAGACTGTCAGTTTGGGGCTGGTTACCCTGTCGGTTAGTCTGGATACTGTGGTGTCGACTGTCAGTTTGGGGCTGGTTACCCTGTCGGTTAGTCGGGATACTATGATTGTCGGAGGTGCCGCTTTCTACTGATTGTCCCGGGCGGCACCGTCGCGAGACGAAACTTCGTTTAAATTGTCTTCATAATCAGACGTTTCAACAGTTTCCTCCTCGGATGTTTCCCGAATGTGGTTTATTCTGTTGCCGCGAAAACCATTGCTATTTGTTTGTTGACCCGGCCTACTAAATTTGTTATTGTAAAATTCTCGTTTCTTACAATCTTTGATGTCGTGACCAGCACCCTTGCAATAACGACAGAATAGGGCGTCGTTTCCGGTCCTTGTTTGATTCGCGTTGGACGAATTGGGTGTTACGTTTGGCCTTGAAGGACCTGGCTTAGGCTTAGCAACAAATTTATTCTCCATTGGAGGACGTTTGTAAAGACTCTGTTGGATACGTTCTTCAGAGATTGCCATATTAATGGCTTCGTTTAAATTCTTGGGGGACCTACATCTCACAATGTTGGAAATCCGAGGGTGAAGCCCCAAGAGGAAGTGATGGAGAGCAAGATCTTCCATTGCGGCACAACGACCTGCTAATTCCTTCACTTTCGTGTTGGAAAGGGTGATTTCCGTGAGTAATTGCGAGAGGTAGGTCTCTACACGAAGTGAAAATTGGCTAACGTTATCTTGTGGGCCTTGCCTGCTCTCTTGCAGGTCGGTCAGGAGGTGAGCGTAGTGTTTGCGCTCACTGAACTGAGTTTTCAGAAACTCTCTGAGTTGGTCCCAGGATGTGAACTCCTTAATCGAGCAGGCGAGCTCCGCTTTGCCACTTAATTGGCTAAGGATATATTTGAAAAGAATAGGCTTCTGCGTTTCTGAAGCCAATTCGGATGCGTTATTACAGTTTATGATAAAAGAATTTACTGTTTCTCGACTACCATCATAAGGTTTGATAAATTTAAAGAGCGTGTTGAGGTCGAGTTCTGCCATTACAGCAGCCGCGACTACGGATCTCGTGAGTCGTGGAGAACTGACAGGTGACTTAACGTCACTGGGAGGGACTGATTCCGGGATAGTAACGGTTAATTTAAGTTCCTCTCCCTTGGGCACTTTTGGCATATTAGGATAATGAAGTCAATCGCAAAAGTTAAATGTGTACATTAAAATGGAAAAGGATTTTATTTACCTACTCACTGAACCCTAAATTATAAGCAATGACCAAAGACTCACAGTACAAATAATGCGTAGGCGATGGCGGCCGATTCCGCGAACTGCATTCCGCAATGATAAGGCGATGCGCTTCGGCGAGACGACGGCGACGATTCTTGACTCGATGTAAGGTCAATAAATTAAATTATTGACCATGGAACTCGATGCAGGGTACCACGGCGTGACACACAGGATGTCAAAGGATGCAGGATGCAGGTGATCGATGATGATGATCACGACGTAAGTATTTGCAGGAGCCGACTCTCGCAGTTGCAGCAGCAGCTCAATGCCACGGCAGCCGAAGGTAAGTAGCTTTAGTCCAGGATAGCTTATAAGCTTCTCTTTCAGGATACACGAGATTCGTGCAGCACACTTAGGATGACCAGATATTATGCTTGCACTATAGGGCACACACGCATGGTAAGTATGCACTTCCACTTAACATTCACGATATCACAGGAATTACACAGGATAGATTTAGAATTGAGTCCGGTTGACTTTACACTTCTTTTAAACGTTAAGGACACTTTATAACGTTTTAAGGACACTGGGGATTTTCGCATCCCACCGCTGTCACCAAATGTTATAGGACGTTTGTTAAATGTCTTTTTAAAAAAAGATTATTTACTTTAAAACCTATTTATTAGGATAATCGTTAAATAGGTTATTTAACAATGATTTAATTACGACCCGTGGACAACCAGTCGTTACGAATGTCAAACCGAGACTGGCACTGGACAGCAGGTTTCCGACTAAGAGGCCAAGATGGGGCTGACACAGCATGAATCGTCAGCACCATCCCTTACTGGTCACGGGTATAACAGTTCGATCGTTGCTATTTAATAAATGGATATTGAGATGTAGCACTGGCTACTAGATACCGTCTTGTATGTGTCAATTGTGTCATAATCGGATAGCACTTAACCGCTGAGTGTCATTTATTAATTTGCCAGATATCATGTAAGTTTCTGTTACTAAAACTTAAGATGTATAATTAGGTATATTAAATAGAACGAAAGAGCAAGTGCACACTGAAGATAACTCTCAAACCTAGGTTAGATTAATTAAAACGGGCCTAATTAGACACTCACAGACACTCATATACATATACTAAAAATGTAACGGATCGCTGGACGCGTACATGGAAGACATATGAGAAAAAATATAATTGGGACCTTTAACAACGCAAATAGCACCCAAACCAATGATTGGTAGAATTACAGTCTGTTTGTCTGTTTACCTGTTTGTCTGTGCACGTTAATGTCAAACAAATAATAAACAAACGACGGTGTTTGTAATCCAAAATTAATCAAAAGATATATCCAGTAAATGCCGCCCAAAGCCACCAATCCACGCGGACGAAGTCGCAGGCCCAGCAGGTAGTCTACAAATAAAAAGATAAAACTTTTCCAATTTCCAGTGCCAGAAGTACTAGGACTGTATAACGCGCTGGGAGTGAAGCACGAGCCGTTGCGTCTGATAGCGCCGCAGTTCGAAACTCCGTTTCCGCCGCTGCAGCTGGCGGTAAGACGATTACGATTTCATCGACGATCGAGTATGAATAGAACCTTTTGAAACCCGTAGTAGCAATTGCAGAAGATCGTCTAGAGAACCACATCTTTGCCAGAATGATTTGAGGAACCTATGTGAACATATGACTTGCTCCCATCTGCCCCGGTGCAGCAGACGTTGGTGTTTACCGGGGCAGACTTTATTTGTGCCTTCTCTCCCGGTATCACACAGACTACTCTACACTTATTTAAAAGGATCAATCTCAGTAGAGCCATACTGGATACTCTCTACTAGCGAGAAAAATAATTCTCAGTAGATCCATTTCTTGACAGTGTAGAACTAGATCCACGATGGATCTGGCCAATGGATCGACTGAGATTGATCCGATAAAAACTGGTTCAATCTGCATTCCAGGTGTTTCCGCCGACGTTCCGGGAGCCGCCTCCTCCTCCGCTGGAGCTGTTCGACCTGGACGAGGCGTTCAGCTCGGAGAGGTCGCAGCTCGCCCGACTCGCCAACAAGTGTCTGCAGCCCGCGGCGGCGAAGATGGGGCAAGGTGAAGTTCACTCAATTCCGTAGGACAATTTGCCTCCAATCATCTTTGTCATATTTTTTAATACTCTAACCCCCAGTTTCTGGAACGTTTGTTGGGTTTGAGATTACGGCCGAAATTAATAATAAATCCAATCCAAAGTTTGCTATCTGGGATTGATATCACAATCAATTTTTAGGGTCAAACGTGCCAATAACCGATCCGTGGATTGGTTTATAAAGGCACGCAGATTGGAAATCGATCGAACGATAGGCAGCAATCCATGATCGATTTCAATCTTGGATAGGGGGTACAATATTAATTTCGGCTGTAAAACTATCGTTGTCTCTATCTGACACTAAACAAATGACAAGGATGGCTATAGAATTAATCTGTTGTCAAAGTTGGCTGACGTTTCAGAAACCGGCAGTTAGTATTTATAGATTCCCAATTCAACAGGTGACAGTCGCCAGCTGGAAAACGAGTTGGAATACTTTATCCGCGAGTGCGGGCGCGTGGTGCGCCTGTCCCGCGCGCTGCCGGAGGAGACCGCCTCGGGAAAGCTGATACTGCACCAGCTGGCGGTGCAACTGGCCACATTCAAGAAAATAGCACCTAGAGACTGAACTTTTACCAGCTGATCCGATCTCGTACGCACAGCAAAATCGTCTTTACGGGCGCAGAGCTTTAGTCTGTTTTTAGAAGACAAGTTACTGGATTATGTTTGAGGCTGTTGGTGATATATTTTTAAGTTTGGGAGATGTATATGAGAGGTTGGTCCATCAATAATATTATGTTGTTGAACAATATTCCTATTCTTAATTAGTTCCGGGCCAATATTTTGCTGAGCGAGATTTAACAAGAGAGACTTAACTTTTTACAACTTTTTAAAGGGTTCCAGGCTGACCCGCTTCAACATTGTATCATGATAGGCATGTAGTGTAGATGTTGTAATATTTATGTAACTTTAGGCTAAGTATAATATTCGTAAGTTTTATTGGGTAATAAAGCCATTTAATATACTTAAATATTTTGTATTATATTTCAAATAAATAAGACGTCCCTACAAAGTATACCTACATCTTGCCAAAAGCCGCTTCATATTGTTTAATGAACACTGCTTTTAGAGTTTTACTGCTCAATGACCAATAAAAAACTCCGCGTCACAAATGTAATACAAAAAATACAAATGTATGTACCTGTGTGTACATATTGTGTCCAAAAGCCATTTACTTTTGATATAAATTCCAATTGACCGAAACATTTTACCATCCAATAAGAAAACTTATCGACCAATCTGCACAATCCATCAAAAAGCCATAAAGGTGAAATAACTGCTGTATCAATGTCGACACTACCGCACTAGGCTAGACAATATGAAGGTGCCGCTTCTTATATTCCTAATTTACATAAATTATTCTCTATGCGATTTTGCATATCAAAATGAATCGAAGAAAATTGTCGTGAAATCGTACCCGAAGAAAGTGAGGCATAGTTTCCCGCAGTTCCATGAAGCTAGCAAATATGTTAAAGTCGCCGTAGATAAAAAAATAGGAGACAGCAAAGATTTCACAACATTTCCCAAGCCGTTTCCACAAGTGCAGCGCATGGAACATCAAATCGTTCCAGACAGCCCTTACTTCCCCGTAGACGCGAATCCTCCAGAAGAAAAACGGGCACGAGTCAAAAAAATGCTACCCAGCTACTCCCCGGTGCTGAGAAATAAGCGATCGGCTGACGATAAAGAAGAAAGTGTCAAAAAGTCCGAAAAACCAGAATCCGAAATTCAAGGCGAAGTCAAAAAGTCTAAATCCACAGCAGTCATAAATGAAGACCAAGCCAAGAAACGAAAGGCTCCCAAAAATCCGCGTCTTCGTTCCCGCAACGGGAAGAAGAAACATAAACGTAATTCTGGTAAACGTAAACTGTCGAAACCTCAAAAGCAGAAGAAAAAAGTTTCTGGCGGTCGTCAGAAATCTAAACTATCTAATGCAGCAGGTCGAGCAAAGGCAAATAACAAAGATTTAACCAAAAAGATGGTAAAACGTATAGCACCGCCAAGGCAAGAGGGGCAAAGGCAGAAGCTGTCTCAAGCCCCATCCCGCTCCTCCAAAAATAAAGCCCAGAGAGCCCGTGAAGGTAAACATAAACGTCTCTAAAAGAAATAAATGAATACAAATCATTTTTTATTTCATTTTTACCCTCTCCGATATCAGCACCTGTTGCGTTTGAGCTATCATTCAGGATGAGAGATTTTTGCCAAAATGTTTTTGAAAACTCATACAGCAAAATAATATTTAATTGAAAAAAAATACTATAAATACTTTATTTAAAGTCATGCAAGAATGTTTTTCCTTTGCTTTATATTTAGAAGACGATATTGTTTCCACATCGTCGGCAAGTGAACAAACAAATCCTCTTACCTTACGCCTGTAACAAAGAGTTTAACAAAGATTTTATTTACTGTAGTATTTCAGGACATTGCTAATTGTTCATTTGTTATTTTGTAGACCTTCATGCCAGAAGACTGATAGCGGGAAGAGACGCACTAATCGAACACTACCCTTACATGGTGTCGATCCAAAAAGACAAACAGCATTGGTGCTCTGGCGCCCTGCTTAACCCAAGGCTGGTAATAACCACAGCGAATTGCCTTTGGCGGTGAGTTTTAATAACCTGTGTGGCGAACCTCATCCGCCACACTAGACAAAACGGCACGTAGCGGGCATTTACGGAACTATCCTGCATCGCGCAAACGATATCCCATCAAAAACATTACATGTACAAAAATGCACAAGTCTCGCAACGCAGTTTATCTGCCGTAAAAAGTAGTGAGATCGAATGTAAACCAAGTCGGTTAATTTCAATACCTACCTATACCTATCTATGGGAGCAGTTATATCTTTATTTCTTTAGTAAATAGAGGGACTTGGCAATTGCACACGGCAACATAAATCTATGTTAAGCGCTTTGTGCTTGTATTTGTTTGAAAGTACGTTACATCTATACGGAAGACTATATTTAGATTGCCTAGTAGATTATGCTGCCGTGTACAATCGCCAAGACACTCTATTTACTAAAGAAATAAAGATATAACTGCTCCCATAGATAGGTATAGGTAGGTATTGAAATTAACCGACTTGGTTTACATTCGATCTCACTACTTTTTACGGCAGATAAACTGCGTTGCGAGACTTGTGCATTTTTGTACATGTAATGTTTTTGATGGGATCTCATTTCTTTTTGTAGATTTTCTTTCTTTATTTCGTTTTTTTTGCAAAACACGCATCAACGCGCGCCCCGCGCCTGTGCGGCCGGGGCCCCTTGCGACATAGGTCATGCTCATAGATTATCATGAACGAGTGTCTGCGTCTCCACAGATGCGTATTAGGTATAAGGTACCTAGGTGCCTATTTTAATGTACCTAGGTAACGAATTTGTTCGACCTATAAAAGTGTAGGTAGGTATAGTATAGGGATTTGTATCTCTCTATCTATCGTGGAAGTTTTTAAAAAGCGCTCAACTGTCGAATTTCTCGAAGCCATTTCTCATTTTTAACCCCTGTTACCCATTTCATTCAATTTCAATGAAGTCTAATTATGAACTGTAAAAGTAACTTTGTAATCACATACAATTTAATAGGATTTATATGGGAATACAAAGTTATTTATGCAGATCATATATTTAGAAAACGGGATGAAAATTATGGAATGTCAGAATTTTTCCATGGTTTATAGGCTAAACAATAGCTATATTCAAAATTTGAAACTTGTGGGACGGCTAGAAGTACCTTAGAATTTTGATGATCGGTGAGTCAGTCAGTCAGTCAGTCAGTCAGTCAGTCAGTCAGTCAGTGGGCAGCAAAATTAAGGAACTTTGACTTGCAATAATTCTTAAACTACTGGTTCAAATTTGATGTAACTTGGATTATTATCTGTAAACGTGATGCCCTCTTGGTCACTAAAAATTTAGGCTTCTAGTTTTATCCATAACGAAGTTACAGAGGGTCGAAAATGGCCCGAATCGCTTCGAGAAAAGGATAGTACGGCCGTGCCTTTTGTTTTGCTCGACTTGGCGGGGGCACTGCCGTGCCCCCAGATTCGCGCGGCCCGGACGTATAAGTAGAAGTTTCAACGAGGAACAATCGGACAGCTGTCCCCGAGCTAATGCATCTTTATAACGGCCAATATAATTCGGACTGACTCTAATTATGGCCGTTTTGTAGATTTTAATCTGGTGCGGAATGGATAATGACGAAAGATTCTTCTCGCGTTCGTTATTTTTCTTTTTACTAAGTAGTTTTTACAATTACTCGTAATATCCAGCAAAGGTCTGAAACAGACGTAAGTTTGTACAGGATTTTGAAAGTAACACAACTTTTAGATCTAAATATTTATATAATATTCTTAGGTACTTACTGTATGGAAAGATATCTGCGTAAAAGTAACGACATCAAATTATTTTTGTTTATATTGCCATTTATTCTTGAAACTTTTACTGCCATACTATGGGTAGGAGTTACTTACAATTCTAAAAATATTTTTTTTACAATAGTTTCGCCCCGCTTCTCCTACCGTGGGTGAAAAGAATCCTAATATTATGTGCAATCTCAAGACATGAAATATCTTTTTACCAAAGTGCTCCGGTTAAGCATGCACGGGAAATAATGACACAAACGAATTAAAATCCATACTCTTAGGTCCAACCAGGTGAGCAGGATGCGCGTGCGCGCCGGCTCTCGACACACGGACCGCGGCGGGCAGGTTGCGAGGATACAGGAGGTGATGAAGCACCCCGGATGGAAGATCAGGCAGAATCCTGACAACGACGTCGCGTTTATCGTGCTTGATAGGAAAATTAGGTAAGATGTGTCGGATCGTCATTATTTAGGCCGCTTCTATATGGCATTGTGTGTCACGAACGACAAAGTAGGATAGTCCCGAGACGTGCCGCTGTGGTGATGGTGACCACGCCAAGCAAATGATAGAGACTTGCATATAGGAGACATGTGAAAGCGCGCCGTAGTGAAATTGCGGATAATCATTATCAAATGCTTGGCTTTGGCTTTGTTCTGAATCCGTATTCATGATCGGATGCGACATAATATATTATTAATAAATTGGCTCAAAACGTGGACCTAAGTGACACAAAACTAAAAAGAATAATAATTATAAATGATTAGTCATATAATCACATACCAATGTAGATCGAGAGGAACTGGGATTTCTTGCCCTATGAAAATAGAAACTACGATGATGATGATCCCACAAACACTCAGACTCAGAAAAGGAATAGAACCCACTTGCTTCGAAGTCGGCAGTGAACAATGTACCTACTTATTTCCTCTATGGAATTGGGGCTAGTGGCTCTCATAGAGGAAAAAATACTACGTGGATCATATAAAACTAAATGAATAAGAACTCCGTCATCAGATTTTCGCATTCATGCCATGGCGTCGACCTTCCCAACCGCGTGATGATGCCCGCTTTCGACGACGCCTGGGTCACCAGCTGGGGCTCCGATAGAGTAAGTGCTGATTCTTCTCTTGTTCTTTTCTTTCTCTTCTTCTTCTATTTTTCTCTTCTAAGTGCTGATTTTATTTGTGGCGATGAGCACACCGGTTCCTAGTTTCCTAGCTTAATACCAGCCGAAATTAATATTGTATCTCCTATCCAAGATTGAAATCGATCTTGGAGTGCTGCTTATCGTTCGATCGATTTCTAATCTGCGTGCCTCTATAAACCAATCCACGGATCGGTTATTGGCGCGATTTACCCTAAAAATGGATTGTGATATCAATCCCAGATAGCAAAATTTGGATTGGATTGATTATTAATTTCGGCCGTAGACCAAGTCATTTCTACTAGATGCTTCTTCTCACTTGACTCCCTCGTATTCCCAGAGAGACGGCATTTACGATTCGAAAGACATGAGCCTGCAATCTTACCATGCGAGGCTGCTGGAGCGTCACAAATGCAGCAACATCACGCAGCGCTTCGGGGTCAGCGTCAGTGAGAACTTCATCTGTATGGCCCAGACGGGGCGACGAGCTCCTTGCACGGTAGGAATATATAATATGTGAAACATGTATTTTCGAACCACGAAAGTGTGGTCTACAGATATTTGCTGTTGTTATGGGTGTGATGTGTATATGAAATTATATGTCTGTAAGCGGTACCCACGATACAGGAGCAATCCTAATGTAGCAATCCTAATGGGGCTACGTTTTTTTTATACAAATAAATATTTTGTATTTTAAATCATTTTTTTTTAAATTTTAATGTATTGTAGAGAGACACCGGAGCGCCCGCCGTGAGCGACGGCGTACTGTGGGGTCTGGCATCATGGGGTATCCGGAAATTGTAAGTCCAACATTTTTAAATCTGCTTCTGCTTTATATTATTTTTCTTTCTTCTGTTCGACTCAGAACTCTATTATAATATTCGCTAGTATGTAGCCATTTACCAAGTTCCTCTATTGTTCTGAATGGTGGGCATTGTCAGAGGGATTGGTTTATGTAACCTTATATGCCTATATACGTTTCATCAAGCGGGTGATGACTTTAAAGTGGGAAGTTTTTTTCCCTCTCCTATAAACCCTTTTAGGGGGTACCCAAAGGGTAAACGGGAACTAAAACTCCGCTGTCCGTCCGTCCCTCCGTCTGACACCAAGCTGTATCTCATGAACCTATCTCATCTCATAACATAGTTAGACAGTTGAAATTATCACAGACGATAGCTATATTGCTGTTGCCGCTTTATCAACTAATACCTACTTAAAAACATAATAAAATAAATACCCACTTATAAAAACGGGAACCCCGTTTTTATAAGTGACTTTGACTCGCACTCGGCCGGTTGTTAATTCATGACTCGATTGGATATGTTCCAGTTGCGGCACCGAACGCTACCCCGCAATGTTCTCATACCTGGCGTCCCAATCCAACATGGACTTCATAGCCAACGCGACTTCCTACCTGATGTCGGATCAGCGTCACTACCCCTTCCCGGACCGGTTCCCCGTCCCGAAGGTGGCTCTAACCACCCCAACACCTATGCCTTTACCTTATTAAAAAACTTGGATAATAAAACGCTCTTTGATATTTTTTTTTCGAATTCCACACACGGGACACGTCAAGAAATAAAACAAACTTTTAGTATATGAGCATATTTAATATTTTCTTTTCAAAATTGTAAAACTCACATTTTGAAATTGCAAAATTAAAACTAAATTCTCATATCGTTAATAGTAACAATCGCCATTTTGTATTTCTTTTTTTTTACTCCATTTTGTATTTCTCTCGAACTAATAATAATAATAAACCATTTATACATCTCTAATAATAATATATTTTAATGTCTAACAAATTCATTTTCTCAACTTTTTTACCACCATTTTCGTTTTATCTCTATCCCAACATTAACTTTCATTTCTAATCAACTTTTTTTATAATCTAAACATACTTTTTACATATCCACATACGTTGACTATCGTCTTTTCACTAAACGCACCGAATATATGTTCATTTTAGAAAAATATTGGAATGACTTTTGTATAACACAAACTAAGCTTAAATAAAATCTACCCTCAATTATATTAATCATAAAAATAAGTAAACTGATGCAGCAATTCCATACGCGTACATAATTCAATTAAGTAAATCAATTCGATTCTTTGGCAATTTCAGTTTGTATGATATTCAAAAGTTTTACAATTTCATTTATTTGAACTGGTGGAAGCATTAAATCTATTGAGATAAACTGGCAAAATTTACTATTGTACATTATCTGCGAACTTCATTTTTGCACCATTGTAGAACATCCTTATTCCCAGCGGACGCGTTTGATTGGCCGCAATTTTCGAAGCAATTTTTCACGCGATCCTATTGGTCACATCGTTGGCTAAAACTGTATCTACAATGGTGCTAATATCGAGGTCAAGTGATTAGCAACATAATAAGCGTTTTATGTATCTGTAATTATACTATTGTTAGTTATGTGTTGCTTAAATCTTAGTAACAAGTTCTTACTACTTAAAATTGAATCGACTAACACTGGCCAGAATGTTTAAAGAAACTATTCGACAACAATAAAAAGAGAACATTGAGGTATTGTACTCAGAATCACCTTAAAAACAATATGCAGGTCAAAAATATAGTAGAAAATGTTTTTATGTAGAAATGGGAACCTTATTTGTATACACCGTAAGCACATATCTCTTATAGTAAAACCTACCTACAAGTACTTGGCCGTAAATCTATGGTAACAAATAGATATACAGTCGAAAAATTTAACCTTCAGTGTAAATGAGCAAAGCGACAATGACTTATCAATAAGAGTACCGATAAATTAAATATTAAACAAAATAAAAAAAGTAGATTCAAATTTTGGATGGAGCTGATCACGTGACTATAACATTATAATAGACACAAATCCTTGATACGAAAAAATAAGAAATATATTATTCGATACAGCTAAAGCCCTATAATAGAAAAACCAACAAATAAATTCGTGCCTCTTATTCTAGAATGCCACTTCAAGAACTTAAAGTAAACTCTCGTCAATCGAATAGTGCCAGTGAAGATTTAAATGATAAATATAGTTTTATTAATTTCTTCCGCCTTTATCGACTAAGCATTTTCGATGAAATTTTTATTTTTACCGACTAAATCTTATCAATTGTCGCGCCAGGCAAGAATTTTAAACCTAACACTAGAAACTCCCTGATTTTTTTTCTCTTACACCTAAATATAGACAAAAATAATTTTGTACTCTTTCAACGAGTTTCAAATGGCATCACGTATTTTTAACAATAAAATATGGCATGTTTGTACAAACTCCGAAATACCCAGATGAACTAATTTTGACAAAGAGAAGATTCTAGTTAACTTCTAGTTTCAACAATATTACAATTCCATTTGTCAAAATTACATGTTTATTTTTCAGCATGTCGTCATAATGAATTAACTTCTAATAATATGTTGGACAGCAGAAGTGTATACAAACAAAATCGTGACTGTGAATCCAAGTGTGTTTGTATAACTATTTATTAGACAAGCAAAAGTGTACTACTGTATTGTATGTAACATTAACTATTTGATTGATTAAAAAAGTCTATAAATACTAACTGTGGCTATTGCGTGAACATTTAACTATTATTTTATCAAAGACAAAAATTATTATTAGTTAAATTAATATTTATCAAATCGATGTTTAAAAATTGGCATGTCACTTCAGTCGCAATTTTGAATTTTGAGATTACCATGAACTCTTTTTCGCCCTAGAATGATCTTTTAATACCAAAACCTTAACAATTTCACTAAGATTTATTTCGGTTAGGACCTATAGTTTAATTTCCAACAATATTATGATGAATTGACATTGAAATTTAAACACTGCTCATCGAAACTTTTGCTAACAATGATTACATCATCGACGTATACGTGAACGTTCTAACTGTCGCCAAATTGAAATCCACTACCCCATTCTCTTTATACTCTTTAGAGAGTAGTACTTAACTCGTTCGGATCTTATTTTTTATGAGCAACATCATTTTCCCCCTGAAAACATTCAGAAGTGCTTAAATCGTATTACAGTGGAATTTGCCAATACCATTACATTGGGTCAACAGTAGTGCAATGAGTTCTTTGAGGAAATTTTAGATACTCATCCTCGCAATCCCCTGACCAATAACAATTGATTTAAAGACGTCCAAAATGAAATACGAACGAGTTAAGCCATGACTTGGTATAACCGTACGCCTGCAGCAATTTCTTCACTCAACCCATCAGCTCTCCATCAGTAACAATTTTCCTTCAGAAATATCCGCAAGGAACTCCGAACGGGTGAGAGTGGTGGCTGGGGGGATCCTATGGCTGGTTCAAGAGCAGTGCTTCCAGCTCGTCAGCCGACCGCAGGAGGAACGCCGCGGATTCACGGTATCCTGTGATCAGCTGCCTGACCGCTCCTACTTCGGCTCCCGACAGCTTGTGGGAAAGCAGCTGGCTCTTGGACTGGGTGGAACTGGCTCCGCAGAGAGATGAAGACGTGGGTGTGGAGTGGAGTGGGGTGGGCGCTGGCGTGGCTTTCAGAGATAGGTCTGTTGGAGCTGGAATCGAAAATTTGAAAGTCAGAAAAAGTTTAACATTTTGTCGATTTTATCACAAAAACATTACCGTACCATAAAATTAAATCAATTGAGTGTTAGAATCTGTGTAGAGTGGAGATAATCTAAAAACTCAGATGGTCATGAAACGAGAAAATATCAAAATAGTCTTGTAGTAAAATAATTATGTTTTAAACACAACTTGTAATTCGAACTCCTTTTACAAAGAAGGAAGTCACCCAGAAACCAACGAGAAGCTTACCCGACAGGCTACTGGTGGGGAAGGTGTGCGTGTGCGCCGCCATAGCGGAGAGCAGCGCACTCTGGTACGCAGCCATCGCAGCGTTCACGCCTACACCTGAAAATTTCAGGAGATTCATAAGTTCTAAGCTCAATACTATAGTATTAAACAACTTACAGCGCTCGCAAGCAGACGTTATCCTTTCCCTATCTGATCCTAATATCTATGAACTGTCGCATCGAAAACGCGCCAACCAGTCAACTATTCCGAAGCCACTGTATTGAGATACGATTGAAGCGTTCTTAAATTAGCAGAATTGACTCCCTGTATATTCGATCTTCACGAAATTTTGTACATTAGTCAGTATTGAGTAGGTAGCTCATGTAAATTAGTGAAAGCGGTCAAAGGGTTGTTAAAATGGAGTTGCAAAATCTAGTAGGAAGTGAAATACTGGTAGTTAGTGATGGACAGCAACGTCTCACCTGTTGGCGGTAGCGCAGTCAAAGTAGAAAGTAGTGCGCTGCTAGATAGCGCGGTAGCTGGGTTAGCGTTGGAGCTGGAAACAGAAGCCATTTTATTAGCACACATATTTAAAAAACGGTGATAGAGGTCGAATGTCCGCCTGCCAAAGCAGGAGGTGGCTGGTTCAAATCCCAATACAGGCACGTACCAATGTTTCTTGGAACGAAGGAAAACATCGTGAGGAAACCAACATGCCCGAGAATTATTTCAGCAGCATGAATGCTTACAAAATAGACAATATTTGAAACTTAGTGTGTTATATCTCGTAGGCTATTTCGAATAACATAGTTTGATTGCTCCTTTAAAATTGATGGAAAAATGTCATGATTAAAACTCACTTTTGCCTCCCAAACGAGGGCGGATTCCCGAATGTGTTCGGGAACGTAGGTCTGAATAGCGGCGCCGGAGACGACGCAGGGCTGGGCCAAAAAAAAAAGTTATTACTAGCTGTAGGTACCCGCGAATTTTCCCATATGGCAACATTATTTTTATTTTATTTTTTACTTTGCTCTTTTTATGCTCTTTAGCCAGTGTCAAGAATCAAAGTATTTCAAGGATTCCTATATTTTATTTAAAAAGAAATCAAACAACGCGGCACCGTCAAGATTCAGTAAAGTGGTGGATGCTTTACTGAAAATTCCTGGGATCGTTTGAAAAATACGTAATGACACTTTTTTTGGGTTTATATCATTTGCCCAACTTTGTGCACGTTAACAAATACGCAATATTCAATAATATTGAGCCAATATCACACAAGAAAAAAAAACAAAAAAAATCAACAACACACTCCCACCAAAACTGCAATATTTACTAGCTAAAACGAGTCTAATTCAAGCACAAACTAATATTAAAATAGATAATTTTTCGCATTTACCTCGACGTTTCAGCCGAATTACATCGACCGTGGTCAAAAGAAGACCGTTTTAGCTAGTTAAAATGCAATATTTTATTTGAACATAACACATACCTAGCGGTCTTACTGCCAGCACTGCCGTTAGCATTGTCCAGCTTCAAGCTGTTGTTGTTCAACAACGCGTGCTCCATGGTGGGACTGGCGGAGGGCCGGGTGGTGTCCGCGGCCGCCTTGCTGTGCCCAGCGCTGGACAAGGTGGTGGTCGTAGTGGCCGGAGTGGTCGGGCTGCTGATGGCGCCGGAGTACAGGCTGAGGAACGACGACGCGACGGCGGACGTCGCTGTTGTGTCGATCGCCTTGAGTAGGGGGGTGTTGTTAGCATATAAAAAATAAAATAAGAAACCAAATCTGTAAAAAAATAGGTAGGAATAGGAGTTGAGAACTTGAGACAGTTTGAGGCAAACTACGAGTATAGGTATAAACAATAAAAATAATAACTCTTTATGGCACTTCAAGAGATACTAGTAAACTATAAAAGTTCAAATTATCATAATATGGTGGTAATGGGAGTGAATGAATAAATGAGTGATTAACTAGAGTGAAAGATGAATAAATAACTGCTGAAAGTACAATGGGCAGCTGTATTGCTAAACGGCAATCTTCCAGGCTGCCTTTGAATGATCGTTTTGACTGTTTGGTATACTGGATGATGATGATGATGATGATGACGATGATGATGATCAGACTTACCATGGGCGTGGGCAAAGTGGGCATGGGCTGGCTGACGGGGTCGAGACCGAGGCGCATGCGCTTGGCGTTGAGGCTCTCGTTCTCGCACGCCTGCGCCAAAATATGTTCCGCTTGTACAGAGGTCAAGTGCGCGGGCGTCGGACGCACCTGGAACGGTCGCGATGGGACGGGTTTACTTCGGCTCTTGGGGAGTTTGGACTTTTGGGGCGAGCTGGTCGTTCGCCTGACTGGGAACGTCACTCTGCCCGTAACAGTCTCACCTAGTACTTTGCGTGGGTTATGCTACTCTAAAATATCGTTTCGCTTCGGCTCCAAGAGTTTCTTTTTTACGTTGAATTGTTAAAGCTTTCCACCGGGCTCCAAGGAAACTGTTATAGTAATAGTAACTTGTATAAGATGTACGGGTCACTGCGCTGCGCTCATTGTCTTTTGGGCCTGCGATTTGACTAGCTGACTACACGTCTGGCTAGGAAATGACATTTTGACTAAATAGTAGCTATTGGGTAGTATATCGATGGTAGCTATTTAAGAAATATACTTTTTGTCTTACTATGTCTTGTAAATTGTCCTGCTAGATAGAAATTAAAAATCTCTTGTCTGGAAATCATTGTGTTTTCTACCATTTTTTTTTTCAGGAAAAACATTTATACAGGTAAACTTAAGCAAAACCTTATCTAAATACAAAATTTGATCCAAATCGTCGAAGCCCGAGTAAAAATATACAAGCTCAAAATATACAAGAGTTCCTCGTTTAAAGTAATAAGGTAATACTCAAAGACAGATCAGACCCTCACCGCGCTATCCCAAGCGTTCCCCCCCACAGATCCGTTTCCAGGCGCCGGCCCCTCCCCCCGGACCTTCTTGTTCCGCCTGCAGCTCTTCAAGTACGTCCGGATACGCTTTCGGGCGCGCTCGGCGAACTCCGGGAACTGTCGGGTGCAGGAGTCGATGATGGCCTGGATCTTCTCCTTGGGCTGCTTGGAGATCGGGACTATCCGGTCCAGGTTCTCGTCTACGAAGAGACGGACGAACATCTGGAAGGCGATGCGGGGAGCGTTTGTTAGATTTGTAAGCGGATTATGTCTAGTTTCTTTGTTTAGCAGGAAATAAATGAGGAAGACGGCAATAGAAAACCATTTGCAGGGTGTTATTTTGGTGGCATTTTGTCCAAGTTCTGCTCCTTTTGGCCAATATTTGCGATGTGGAAAAGGGACGCAAATATCAGTGTAGCTGCTTCCCTTTTTGAATGCCACAAAAGTGATAAGTAACTTGAGATTTCAGGAAGGACCTTAAGCTTTCGGATCTCTTCTACGCTAAAATCAGCTATTTATCTTCGGCAGAATTAGAATACGAGTACAAATTAATATGTATTGATGATGTCTTTTTCTGTTATGTAATAATATATTGGTGTTTACCACTTTCAGGACTATTTTTTCTTTGAAGTTGAGACCCCCCATTAATCTCTAAGCCCGCAGCAACACAGCATTAAAGTTTACATAAGACACCAAACTAAAAGTACCAGGTTGACAGTGCCCTAAAAGAGATGTTTGAAAATTCCAACTCGTACCCATTGCTTACTAGTAACACCATGCTTACATTAAAAGCCTTCAGCCTCTCCGGATCGTGATGCTGCGGATCGACTCTATCATCGCTGTCATCATCAGAGGCACCGCCGTCATCGTCGTCCTTCGTCCGGTCCGATGATGAGGTTTCATCATGCGTGGAGGCTGGCTCCGCGCCCGGCGTCACCGATCCCACGTGGATCGGGCTCTGGAGATTGGAGGGTCAACAATCGATATTAGGTTATCTTCCGGTATGTTTCCAACGTTGTACTGTACAGGAAGTTACTAGGACACAAGCACTTTGGCAGAGGTAGCCACTTCGCCTAGTCTCCTCTTAAGAGAAGATCTAAACTTTTGCCAGATATTCTACAATGCAAACATTGCTGTTCTGAAGGTTCATGTTTGGACATAATGTAACTTAAAAACTCATATCTCCTGGTGAAGCGCCGCCTCCAAAGTTCTGGATACGACAGCAATTGGAGTGGATTTCTACCCAACTTCAGACTGAAGTACCAGGCAAGCAGGTCCTAGAAGAGGTGTAATAAGGATAGTGAAACGCTGCGCAACCTTAAAACTCACCGATAGGCCTGTGGCCATTGGTGTGGGTGCTTTAGGCGGCTTGGAACCGAGCCCCAGAGCGCTGTGGTAAGACGCCCACAAGTCAGCCATGCTATCACCACCTGCCTCCGACAAATCGCCATTGCGACCTGGAATCAGCGGAGAAAGGTGTTAGATTCGTATCCAGCTCTTTTTTCACAGCCCTAGCAACCAAAGAGTGGCGTGACGCAGATATCGTGCGATGTCACTGGATCTAGCCAGATCATGCCTCGTGACCCACTCAAGACAGCTCAAACATTACGAGCTACACATGCAAATTTATAAACTTTGATAAAACTGTATCGTTTTTCTAGACCACGGAGTAAGAGCATATTTTTACACAACTCTAATAATTATGCGTTACTGTTATTTAGTAATTCCCGATGGATGGAAGTGCGTCTGCTCAGGTCATATTTTATACAAGCTAGAAATACCCTGTTCCTTTGGTTTTTTTAGTTGCCATAATAGATCGGGTAATTGACGGCAGTCTCACCCGTCCCGTAAACGACGACGTATACTTTACGGTTGAGCTTGCATGCCTGGAAGATACCTACTCATGCTCGGCTTGAAAACTCCTAGATTACAGTATCAGTAATTCTAGGACATGGTTACTCCCAAGCTGCATTATGTATAACCGTAAATGCTCGAAGTGTGTGGCCACTGAACTAATGTTAGATGTAAAACCGTAGGCGTCGCGCCATATGTATTGCAATTGGCCTTCCAATATTACCAACAGCATTGCATTAAAGTTTGCGCTTACCATCAGAACCTGCTCGTCGCGTCAGTGGCACAACAAAACAATACAATACTACACTAAGGTAACATTTAAAAGAATGTTAATGACTTCTACACTGTACAAGGTACAACTTAATTACTTATTTTATGGGTAGAACCCAGTAAGCACCTCAAACTCGTTAGGCACTTTAAGGGCTCATTAAAGCTATGGCAGCAAGCGCTCATTTCCCCAATACCATGGTGCATTAACTCGACTACTGGAAGGTACTTTCCATAGCTTACACCTTTTCTTTTTAAGTATTTGTTACGAGCTAAAGGAAATTACTAAAATAAGCTAGTAAAAATCCATACTAATATTATAAATCTGAAAGTAACTCTGTTTATCTGTTTATCTGTTTGTCTGTTTGTTTGTTACCTTTTCACGGCTAAACGGCTGAACCGATTTCGATGAAATTTGGTATAGGGGTAGATTGGACCTATGAGACGGACATAGGCTATCTTTTGTCTCAAAAATCAATCTCGAAGGGGATGAAATAGGGGTTGAAAGTTTGTATGGGGAATCCATAATTCTTCAAGTTAGGGATCTGAAAATTCGTATTTAGGCTTTTAGTAAGAAATAAATAAATACGGGCTTCCGCCTTTTTGCTAAATCATCCCTAAGGGGGGAAAAACAAGGGGGTTGAAATTATGAGGTATTCTTTAGATGCACCCCCAACGGACCACAATAAACGGCTGAACGGATCGTAATTTAAAGGGGGAGAGTGCGATGGGAGGAGAGGGGGAGAGTGCGGGGGAGGGGAGGTGGAGAGTGGGGGGAAAGTGGGAGAGTGGAGTAAAAAGGGGAGAGTGGGGGGAAAAGGGGAGTAGATGGTAGATTGGAGGGAAAGAGGGTAGAGTGGGGGGAAAGAGAGGGGAGCGCGGGGAGAAAGAGGGGAGAGTGAGGGAGAAAGAGGAGAGAGTGGGGGGAGAAAGAGGGGAGAGTGGGGGGAGAAAGAGGGGAGAGTGGGGGGAGAAAGAGAGGATAGTGGGATGAGAAAGAGGGGAGAGTGGGGTGAGAAATAGGGGAGATTGGGGTGATAAAGAGGGGAGAGTGGGATGAGAAAGAGGGGAGAGTGGGGGGGAAAAGAGGGGAGAGTGGGGTGAGAAATAGGGGAGATTGGGAAAGAAAGAGATGAGAGGGGTGAGAAATAGGGGAGTGGGGTGAGAAAGAGGGGAGAGTGGGGGGAGAAAGAGGGTAGAGTGGGGAGAAAGAGAGGGGAGTGCGGGGAGAAAAGGGGAGAGTGGGGGGAAAAGGGGGGAGTGGGGGAAGAAAGAGTGGAGAGAAAGAGGGGAGAGTGGGGGAGAAAGAGGGGATTGGGGGAGAAAGAGGGGAGAGAGGGGGGAGAAAGAGGGTATAATGGGGAGAAAGAGAGGGGAGAGCGGGGAGAAAGGGGGCAGTGGGGGGAGAGTGGGGGGGGAGAAAAAGAAGAGAGTGGGGGGAGACAGAGGGGAGAGTGGGAGGAGAAAAAGGGAGAGTGGGGCAGAAAGAAGGGAGAGTGGAAGAATAAAAGAGGAGAGTGGGGGAGAAAGAGGTGAGAGTGGGGGGGAGAAAGAGAGTAGAGTGGGGAGAAAGAGAGGGGAGAGTGGGGGAGAAAAAAGGGGAGAGTGGGGGTAGAATGAGGGGAGAGTGGGGGGAAATAGGGACGAGTGGGGGGAGAAAGAGAGATTGAGTGCGAAATATATAGAAATAGAGGGAGAGGGAGTGAGCGAAGGAGGAAAAGGGAGAGATATAGACTGAGAGGGTGAGGGAAATATATATAATGGATGAGATGGACAGGGAGAGAGAAGGCGAGAGATTGAGAGTGGCGAGGGATATTAATGATAGAAAGATAGGGAAAGATATAGAGATATAAAGAGAGGGAAAGAGATAGAGGTAGAGGAAGAGGGATAGAAATAGCGAAAGAAGGAGAAAGATAGAAAGAGAGCCAGAGAGGTAGAAAGATAGAGGAAAAGGGAGAGAGAAAGAGACAGATATATTCTTACCTAGCTGTTACCAGCCACATCAATTGATTTTTTAAACAGTTATCATTTTATATAAAAATGCGAACGAAGTTGCGGGTATCAGCTAGTGTAATATAATTACGTTTCTTTGGATAATTGGGACGTTGAAATGGTGTACGCTTCATAGATATAATTTATAACTGTTTTGTTTGATCTGCAAATACAAAAAAAAAACAAATATGTAGTAATATAACCTGTTTTTTATCACGTATTTGTTTCCCTCAAGTTTGGCATCGGTTGCAGTTTTTGCATCTGCGTGCAGTTTTAACATAGTATTGGATAGGTGCATGCAATAGGACGGGCGGGACCGGTTAGTTAAAAACTGGACCCTAACCGCGTAACGGTCGGTTTACACGGTGCCAGTGCGCGCGCGAGTTGTGTACAAATTGTTCGTACGAACACAAAGCAACAATTTGCAATTTCTCTTATCTGATTTTCGCGAAACAGTTATATTGGAAGATCGGCCCTAAATGCTAATAACTCAAGGTAGCTCTTTATTGCACTCCATGGCACAAAAGTATTTTTTTTTTACATGACTAAACATACAATGGGCACCACAGGCCAGTTCCCGAAACAAGTCAATGTCTACTGATCCAGCAGGAGCTGGCTCAGTTTAAAACATCCTTTACTTAAAAAATCCAGTTACTGGACACACTTTTGACTACTGGCTAGACAGCAACTCGCCCAGTGCAAAGTGATAAGCCCAGTTACGGCAGGGGCGTCGGCACCTCAAATTATTTATAGACAGGGGCTCAGTTGACATTTAGAAGGCAGATGTACGTACACCGCACTCCCTCATTAATTTGAACGCGCATAAGTAATGTCAGAATTATAGTGCGACTGCGAAATGTTGACGAACCTTTTTGTGCGATCGATTTTCTATTAAGCCATGCATGGCAGCCACGTTTTATGGAGTTTCGGTTCATTGTCTTCGCTATGGTTTTTACTACGGTCCCTGGTTAAAGATTCGATATCTCGGGGCGTTCCAACGGTCCATGAGGCTTAGTCCTTAGACGATCCATCGATCTCAAATAACGTAGTGGTATCCTGTGTCAGAGTGTCCAATGAGGTAGTGGCAGGCACTGTCAGTCTGTCAGGCTTCCAAGGTCCTCTGACATGGCTTGAGGACTGCTATCAACAGATACCAGGAATACGCTCTCCGAAGCACAGGATGATAGATATCCGCACATAGCGAATATAGTCATAGTCATAAGTAGTGCCATCATAAGCACAGTTACATCTCAAAGCTATAGTATAATAATTCATCCTGTAACTATCCCACTGCTGGGCAAAGGCCTCCCCTCACTTTCGGAGGATTATGTCATAATCCACCACGGCGGCCTTGTCCGGGTTGGTGGATAAATGCCCCCGAAATAATTCTCGAGCATTTTGGTTTCTTTACGATGTTTTCCTTCGCCGATAAGCGAGTGATAATTACATACATAATAATTGTTCTGCACTGGGATATGAACTCGCCACCTCCGCTTTGGATGGCGGGCGTTCGCCCACTAGGCTACCACCGCTACCAAAGCTATATTACCTATGATTTATTTTTAATTCCCTTTTCATTCGAGTGCTTTCATTCCTAAGTTTAGGTAAAAGCGCACTTCGTGGAAGCGATACGTGCAATGCTTTTGAAAAAAATTGTGTGAACATAATACTGGGAAACTTAAAACGGAAATTTGTACTGTTAAAGGATTTTCCCCGAAATAAACGTTGTTTATTTTTAATTTGGAGTTTTTTCACTTACACGCCATTTCACTCGTTTACACATTTATACTATTTATACACCAAAATCATCATTAAAGTATTGGTTTATACATAGAGCTTGTGATATACGGTACCAACGCGGCTGTGTCACTAAACTACATTAATTTAGATTATTATTTTTTGTTTTTGTTATGGCCTCGCACGGTTTGTGCATTTAGCCAGTGTCAAGTAAGTAAAGTGTTATTATTTAAGTATTTCTCATTTTCACAATAGGAAAGTCATAGCATAGCAATCCTCGTGGTCAAGTAGTCGAGTCAATTATTTACACAGGCAAAGTCACTATTCAATGAAGTGGTGAATACTTTAAATGCGAAATGACACGCTTTTTGGGTTTAAATATCATTTTGCCCACAGACGCTTCCGCGAACTCAAAGCCCAAAGTCAAAGTCAAATCATTTATTGTAAATAGGCAATAAAATCGCACTTTTACAAGTCAAACACTTCAATCTAATAAACAAATTAAACCATAAAAGAAAACAAACTATAATTTGTTGTATAAGCCCTTTGATGTAAAATGTACACAGATACACCTCTTAGCCTTTTTGTGGAAATTATCGAAGAACTCGATTTTAACGATGACGAATGTGGTACAAATTAGATAAATATTAGTAAGTAAATGAGTAATAGTTTGTATACTATTAAGAGTAATAAATGCTGGAACGAGCAGGCCGCTTGGCTGGTAATAAGCGCAACTTTTCGTAATAATGCAGTGTACCTATTTTGTATTTTAACGTTGTATAAAATCTTCATGCTTGCACCGCACACTTCAAAGCTAAGAAAATAATTAACACACGCACACACAGAACACAATTTAAAATTGTTTCCCAGTAAAAACACGCAAACATAGTAAAAAATATTAAAAAATACACACCAAAGTAACAAAAAGTTCGAATCCAGCCACGGGTTTTGTTTTGAGATGGCCGCCCTTGACTATGAAAATTTCGAAAACAATTTTGTTCTAATTTTGAAATAAAACAATATTTACCTTGCGAGTTGTGGTAATTCCAAGCTAGCAACATCATTTTCAACTTCTCCGCGTCTTTGGCGTAGCCTTGACCTGCACCAGATCACATTCTAAATCAATTTCAAATTCAAATTTGGAAAACACACACGTACTCAATTTCCCTTTTTCTTTTTAAAAGCCAATCGGGTCGGTATTTTATGCCAGCGCAATTTCGCTATTACTTTTCGCATAAAATACGCAGAAGTTAATTGATTTGATGCAAGTGGCTGTGACTTATTACTTTGCGATTATTTTTTAGACTTACTTGAGTAGTTATCGTCGTCGTTCATATCAGAGGGTTCCGGCGTTAGGTTATCCTGTAACAAGAAAAAAAGTAATTTTTAGTTAAGTACTATTGGGCAGCCATACGACTCGAATCACCTATCCCTACACAAAGCACTAGCTCTCCTATAATAAAGGCAGTTTCTATTGTATGCATGTATCTCTTAGTTGTATAAATTGTGGTAGTAGGTAGGTACATACATTTTAGTCGGTGGCTTTCATTTCTCAACCTAACAGTATCTCAAGCCTCGAAGCTAAATATATTTTTTTGTGATTTTTGTCTCGTGTAAATTATTAAAAATATGCTTTATCCAATTTTAGGGTTGATCTTCAATACAATTGAAGAAATTCGATACAAAAGAAAACACTATTGAAGCACCCGAGTCATATTTCTGAACGCGTCTGTAAAAAGCGCGCCATAATTTAATTTTTCCGCCCTTTCATTCTGGCTGACAGACTCTACCCAAAAAAAAAACAAGACTTATTTTTTAATCCACAATATTTTATTATGCAACCGAAATAATCCCAAACATCCATGCAGGACGGCATGAGTGATCGGAAATATAAATAATTAATAAATTAGCGAAATGGCCGCGCTGCGCAAGCCGTTGACCCCGCGGCCGCGAATCGATATCGCCTCAAATGGACACTATAATATGTACAACTACATAGGGTACCTATGTGTATATCAACCCTATGGTAAGACAATGTATGGTTAGTTAGGACCTTGCGCCCTCTGCGAAACGGGAGAGGGATGCAAATTGCCGCTTAGAAGTTACGACTTGAGAATATACGGAACAGTGAACGACTATATTGATGTTTATCTGTGGAATGTTTGAATAGTGAAGTATTCATAATAATCTATAAGTAGACGAATTTATACTATTCTACTATTAAAAGATTTTTGAGTTTCAGTTATTATTATTTTAAAATAATACAGTTTTAAGAGATTTTTATTGGAATTGTGGGTGTTATACATTTATAATCCCTTATTAAGTACATTTAAGAGTTCATTGGAAATGTGCTCATTTAAATGTCATCATCACCACATCCAAAAAAAAAAACAATCGACGATCACATTTAAAAAAATAGAACATGTACGGAATTCCATTGTCCAGCGGCCTGTTTTCATGCTCAAATCTATAACCCATCTTTCTATTATTAATCTTGACATCTTTTAAACATAGAATCGCGAACACAAATCGAGAAATAAATTATAAAATTCAAAAGTTCAAATGTGGAACGCGCGCGGAATGACCAAGCGTCCGCCATTCATGCACAATCCCCGTCCCGTCCCGTCCTGCCGGACTTGGCCTTTGTTGCACGCATGATACGTGTTTCTATGTTGATTGAAGCTAAAATGGTGCTGCAACCATTCCCAAAGACTATGACCATTCCTAAACGTAAGAGAACTTGAACAGAAAGACATGACACATCAATGAAAAACATGATATTTAGAGTATAATTGTGTCGGATACGTAAACTGAGACTTCCAAATCCTACACGATTACAGAGCCTTTATGCAAGATTCGGAAAGTCTTATAAAATAAATTTGAAATAGCACAGAAATAAAAATACATAAAGCAGCATTTTAATACCCTGAATTTAACAGCTGACGCTAGCGTACTCTTACGAAAACATACGAAGATTTCTATTCAACAAGTGGTTCGTCCATGCAAAATATCTTTCAAATTCAACTTCAAACCGAACTCGACCCTGCCGTCATCCGCATAAAACACATTTTCCCAAGAAGTTTTATGATTGATGGGGTAATGAAAATCTGAGAATGCTTTTGAATTTAGAACGATAACTAGATACTATCCAAATTATAAAATCGATATGGTTGAAATCCACCTACAATTTGTTTATACGATTAGACCTAGATTGTGTGATAAATGAATTTGCAAATAATATTGACAAATTCTACACCAAATAAAGTTGATCTACACCTATGCAAGGATGCGATTTTGTCGCTATGCATTATGCACACCAATCTTATGAAACCATAGATATTATACCAGATAGACATTGTAAATGAATATTACGAGTTTACCCAGATATGCCTATAGCAGCACAGCCTACACTTCGAACTTGACACCTACCTACAGCCACACATAGGCTCCCACTCGACGTGTCTAAGTACCAGGTGTACATAACCAGTTGGAGTTGGGGTGACATGATATCGACCGTCTTGAGCCGCTGGCCAAGTAATGGCCACAGATTAGGCCACACTAGCTACGGCATGCTCTACGCGCCTATAGCTACAGCATGCTATAGCCTACGAAGCGTAGCTGCGAAGGCTAAATATCCGTTGACCCCTCGCAGTTATGTGGCCCTGGTAGATGTTATGTAAGTTAGTACGTTACGTCAAGACGTAATTTGAACTGACTTGAACTACAAAGTTACATATCAGAAGGGTTAAAAGGTATGTTAGAGGATAGGTATCTCATAAATTATGCCCTTGATAGTTTCCCAGCAGTCTTGACAGTTTGTACTTTTTCTAGGTTTTTAATAATACACACTTTTTCCGATGCTGACGTAGACATAGAGATAGCGCATACGCAAAAAAAAACACGCGCTACATTATTATTATCCGCTTACGTTCCACAGTAATTAAGTACTGCCATTGCATTACTATTATTTTAATTCAGACTCGTCCCATTTTGCAGTCTCTGTGCGGCCACAGTAGGTATATTCAGTTCGAAAAACCACCAAAGCTGCATGAATGATCGATAATTTTATATACCCTTTCAGCTTTCAGTACACTATAATATCACAGACAATGTACCGTTACCTAGAACTGTCCACGCGACTGCATCTTATCTGTCATTGGACAGTAATTAATTACTTGGTAAATTGCAATTCGATATAACTATACATAGAATCGGTATGCTGCTTATACCTTAGGTATATGGGGTTCAATGGCTCATTAACTGCGAAGCAAACATATGTATCTGTAATGCGTATAATATTAGAAGTTCTAAGTTTGATACTAGGTTCGTGAGGGAACCCACGTGCCCGAGAATGATTTCCATGAGGATGATTCGGCCATAAACGACGGCCGCAACCTCCTCACAAAAGCGAGGTGAGGTGAGACGTTACCTTTGCTCAGCAGTGAGGAGATGGTCTGTGATGAGTAGCTTCGAGTAGCGTCTAGCGATGCACGACGCTATAAATAGAGACGTTTGCTCCGTGCTTGTACCAAATTCTAGTTTACTATGCTTACGAGGCATTTCACTAGAATACGTAAGGCTGTGTAGTGGTTATGAGGAGCAACCGATGTGAGGTATCTTGCGGTAGTAGTTTGCGAAGACCTAGTAATTCTAGATAGGAATTTAGGTAAGTAAAGTTTTGGAAGTTATATTTCTATGTGATATGAAAATTACAAAAGGATCAAAATCTAATGTTGCACAATGGCATTTCACCACTATTATTCTATATCTATATTCTATATCCTAACCCTATTCGAAGATGGGTACCGTGGTGTTACCGGGCTATGACTGTCTCTCGAGGAGTGCTACCGGAATATCCTCAAAAGGGTAGGAGATTTTATCTGCTTCACTTTCTTTCTTCTTCTCCTTCCTTTTTTTGAGGGGGGGAATATCTCTTCCTTCAAGGTGGTGATGGAAGGGAGTGTGTGTTCTTCTTCTGCCTGCATCAACCCATGCCGGGTATAGTCAGGCCTTCTTTCTGGTACTGCACTAGAAGAATGCACTGTCTTCCTACTTCTTTGAAGCTGACTCCCTTCCCCATCTCCCGTGTGGCCAAATGGCCATAGAATTTTAACTCACATATCCGCCAGAAATTATTAATTAATGATACGTTCATTTACAAATGCTCATAATTTACCGGCAACATGAAATCTCTATGTGGCTTTCAACAAATATCGGGTGCGATAGAGAAATAAACGGCTGAATAACCTAGTTTTCCATACAAAATAACTGCAAAATTTCGGGACTCCACCACCCTATGTGCTGGCTGGTATGTGCTGATACATGGGCATACATGGGCTATGTGCCGCGGTGTCCCCCCCCCCCCCCCCCCTGGGGGCACCCCCGACACTCGTACCCGTAGTGCTTGCCACCCCGCGAGTCATCGCGGGATGGTGGGATTTTATCGATACTCGATAGTTTAATAGTTGGGGCATGCGATGTTTTTGCATATAGGACTTTTTGTTGTACAAAATTTTCATCTACTTGGTAAAACAAGGCTGGTTGTTTGGTGGGTTGATATGTCCGTTGCATAGACGCGAAAGTTAAGCAACGTCCTTATTGGCAGAAACTTCGTTGAGTGACCGTTTAGTGCCAACCTTCAAGAGTTCTTGCTTCGGATATAACTTGATTGTTATCTATGGAAAACAATACTTAAACCCTTAAGTCCTTGGCTAACAAACTGAGACTAGACGGCGATGCAACCTCGTTCGACAAACTTGGAGTTTAGTTCCGACTCCTAACCTTCAGAGCTTCTAAAGGGTCGTTGATTAACTCGTCAAACATATTAAACGGGTCTAATTCGCGCACAAACTGATATCAAAATATAACATTTTGACGTACCTCGACATTTCGGCTGAGTTACATCTACCGTGGTCACGAAAAGACCGTTAATATGTTTTCTAATCGCAAAAGTTTAAAAACTTCTATCGTCAGTCGGTAATTAAAATAGGCCCCCCAATTTATGCCATAACGTTATCAAGACTCAGTGAACTACTCATGCTTCACTAATGATTTAAAAGTGTGGTTCGCTCCTACTTTCATCCAGTAGGTACCGGGACTATAACTGCGAAGACTGGATTCTAAGATGTATCTGAAAGAGAATAAAGCCTATAATCCGGTTGCTTAAGATGGGTACCTACCTCGAAATATAATTTTGTGCGTGGAACCGCCAATTTCCTCACGGTCCATCTGAGCCATGCATAACTTGTAAGTCATAGATGCGTAACTTGGTCTTATAGTTTTGTCTGGTGGTAAACGGTCACCGCCACCTATGGACCTGCAACACTCGGGCCGCTGTCGATGCCTGTACGACTCTTTTCATCATTATTTTGAAGAACCCCATGATATAGTTCTCCGGAAAACGTCGGTAGCTCAATCCACGTTCTGCAGGGCTGATGCAACATCGTGAAAAGCGGACAGTGCGCGATTTCCAGAAATTCACTACATGCGAGTGCACTTTCTTCCAATGACGTGATGTACCGTGATCTCGACGGCGAATCTAGTTTGGTGAATGCACAAATAGAACAGCTGGATATATCGATAACTCGCGATCATCGACGCGGCCCGTACCACCAGCAATCAGGTGGCAGTCAGCGTATAATCATTAAATACCCACGCGGAGGGGTGCGATGACGCCCGTGGCGCCACCCGCCACCCGCGCCCAATTATGAAAATACAAAATACGAATCCAGCCCGGCAAATGACGATAACAACGATTTATCAATAACTAACTGGACAGATATGGCTTCCCACGCAGTGTCGGATACATGGTGCTACCTATACGCCAAAGTGACATACTCAGATCCTCCAAGTTGCACAGAAGGCTTGGCAATCAAACCCCTGCCAAGTTGAAAAATTACATTTTACTAAATCAAACATCGATATCGATACCGATAGTATCATCCGAGATGGCGTCGCGTCCCTAGCGCCGTCTTAATACGGAACACGTGAAGAGACATGCCGATTAACTTACGCTTTGTTGCTTTGACCACAGCTCGAGGTTCCCCATTTCTAAATAAATTCGATAACTGACAATAAGCTAACATGTGTCAGGTTTACGTCGATATTCACAGAAGCGTAAAGATTCACCAACATAATAATATGCATGTTTCTTACAAAAAATAAATGTACCTACCCAATACGGGATTATCAATGGCTTTTCGGTGAAGGAAAACATCTTGAGGAACACCGTTCCCGAGAATTATTTCAAAGGGGATTCGGACCGGGCCCCCGCCCAGTTGCGGATTATGGCCTAATCTTCCTCGCGAAAGTGGGATCTGTGCTCAGCAGTGGGTTGATGATGATGATGATGACGATGATGACGATGATGATGATGATGAGATCATAGTACTAAATAAATCATGGTATTCAGATATCTTTGAAGAGGACGTTTTTCAATGAACTTTTTATAAGTGGTTTATGGATTGCAAATGTCATTTATGTATTTTGCATGTCATTGTTGTACCGGTGACACTCGTAGTTAGTACAAATGGATATTCATTATTATTTTATGGGCATGCCAGTCACACCCCATAACCCTTTACCATCTTACCACAAAACATTAAACCAGAGTTAAACACATGTTTCTAAAATTTCGTACCGCAACATGGGCGTCTATCACTCGCGTTTTCTTACTCAATCCTGGCATTCCTAATTATTTTACTTGTGAATTTGTTATTGAGTTAGAAAACCCGAGAGTTAGACGTCGATTACTGGAGAAAATATTTAGACTCATCTGTTCAACTCTTGGTTAAATCTATTATGGTAGGACCGTTAAGGGTTAACGATTTACAGTTCTGTAAATAAGGGTGAGTATGTTTAAGTCAAATCTTGCAAAGTAGATTTGACTCGAATTTTGTCATCATAAAATTGTATGCAATATTTCATGCATACTGCATACAATTATTATGGTACTGCGAACCGATCTGATGATAGAGACTTAAGATAGACAACGGAGCTCCTTTGTGACTAAACTATTTAGGCTTACTTTGATCTATTTAGGCATTAGAAAGGTTTATTAACACTTTAATAAACGAATGCATCAATAAAATACGTACTACAGTGTTCTATGTCGTGCTTTTTAGAGTTCTCAGATGCGATAAGCTCGATATTTACTTCACAATTGGCTGAATGCAAAACCTCACAAAGCGATAAACAAAAAAAATGAAGAAGTAAAAATAAAATGGCATTACACATAAATTACAGCGCCTGTCCGCTTCGAAACTCGGGGCGCCAAAACATTTCCTCTCTGCTAATAGCCACCTTTTCCACTGCCATTTTTACAACTTTTTACCCGTCTCGGGCGATGAAAGTCTTGGGTCTTTCAAAATAAAACGGCTCCGCTAGGCTCCAAGACTACGGGACGAGTAACTAGCGAGTTTGCCGAGCCCCGGCATTTTTAAAACGGACCATTCTCCCCCTGCGGTATTCGCCCCCACCCCCTCACGGGGTGGCCCCACACAGTAATACCATAACGGGCGCGAGCTATGACGAGATTATCTACGTACACGCGTATACCGACACCAATACATACGTGCGTTATGTACCGTCTATATAGACGCTGACTGGGCACATAACAGCATTGATTTACCGTCCGCGAGGCTACCTGTCACCGATACAATGATCGCTGCAGCGGGCTGCGCAAAAACGGAATGTTCACCAATTTTACTTGAATCATCAGATTAAAATCCCTCAGTTAGCAGTGCCGGTGTCAGCTGCCCATGACTTCTGAAGAGGCTCAGCCATCGGTCCCAGTCGTTTTTGATGGATATAAAAGCAGTCTTGCCTCCCGAAGCACGGTGGTATGGAAATCAGCCGAAGATTGAACGCTAGTGGAGTTACAAAGAATGCAAAAGCCTCTCAACCTGTCTTTAAAACATACATACACACTTAAAATTTAGTCCATTCAACTTCTTGGTCCCCGAAAATCATGGTTATTTTGGTTGTTTTTGCAATGATTACGACTTTTCAGTCCATTTCATTTCACTATATCCGATAACGGATTGGTGTTTAATCAATCCAAAGTGGATGAAACTGAAAAAGCGTATCAGTTTCCATAATAAACCTCGTATCTGCTGCTGCTTCTCCTGAATCAGATTCAGTAGTCAATTTCGTAAGTGCCGAAATGCTGGAATTCGACTGGGTTTAAAACCTCTTTCGATTTCGAAAGTCGAAAAATCAAAACTTAAATTAAAAAGCTAATATATAGATAAAGATCTAAGAAATTATCATTTTAAATTGCAAATATTTTTCGTTGTCTGATAAACTGTACCGGTGGACGACGAATAAAAATGGAACATTAAAAAAAACGATTTTTATACTCTGTTCCTTAAAAACCAGAACTAAAGCTTGGCAGAATGAGCGAACAGCACCATGGCCAGAAACAAAAAAAGTAAAGCTCTTTGTTCACTTTTCGAAAAACCGTAGTTCAAATTCTATACGAACTAGGAACTACCTACTATAAAGTGATGAAAACTCTACAAACTAGGCACCTACTGGACTCATGAAGCGTATGTCCATTTATATTAGTTGTTCACCGTTCCACAAAAGAAACCAGTATACAATAGATCTTTACCTACAAAAATTACCAGAAGTGTTTTTGGTTATTTTAAAACTTCTTGCTTGGTATTGATGTTGCAACCATTGCTCAGTTAGACGCCTTGTTTGTTTAAAATATTACCATTTTAATAAATAATTGTATTAGTCAGATAAGAACAGAAACGCGGGATGGGTTTCCAAGTAAAGTTACCAAAAAAAAATATTCCTGCTTCAACCAATAATTGAGAAAATATAATAATATGATCATGGTTGCTTTATTATTTACTTATGCGGTATTTTTCAACACAGCTCATACTAGATAATTTTAAATTAACATCTTCCACAGAAGAAATGGATAGGTAGGTATTTAGGTAAAGCAAAGAGTTCGACCATAACAATTTCATTAGTAATTTTATAATTTTCTAGTAATACAACCTACTTGTACGAATCGTTCAACCCATACGCTTTGTCATAGGATTTGAATTAAAACAACAGTAATGAGCACAACACCCTACTCGTTAAGCGTAGGTAATGCGATTACGCCAACCGATGTGGATTTCAAAAATTCGCACACTGAATAATTAAGCACCCACATGTAGTTTCACTAAACCAGGCGCGGCAACCGCATAGTTAACGCGCACCGAGTACCAGGGCACCAGCGGCGCCGAGGAGGTGTAGCTACACGCTGGAGGGGGCACGCGCGCGACCTCGAAAAACCCGAACGGGGGCGAAAAGCGCGAATTTCTCAAAGCTTCCTAGTTACCAGGGGCACAGGGAGACGCGGTTACAACTCGCTCCTACTTACGCTCTTTGAAGCGTGATAAACTGAGCGAGCAATAGGGATGTGCTTGGATTTGCCGTAACACTGTCTGCTCGGAGTTGAATAAGCTGAGTGTGACATTCCCGGGCCAAGGGTTCTGGATGCCTAAGTATTTTGAAGTAAACAGTCGATTTCGTTAATTAGTTTACAACGGTAGGTACATTTCGTATTTAAAACCGGTTAGACAAATATTTTCATTTTGGACTGAGTTTGACCGCGCGGATTACCACGTGACCACATAAGTAAAAAAAACTTCAAAAGTGATTGTAGTGTTGTAAGTCAACTTTATATCCAGCTGTGTTAGGTACAATATCCTGTAACAAAGTGCCAAATCTGTCCGGATAGTTAGCATCTGCTCATCTCTAAACCGTACTAAATATGAATCCGTATGTGCGACACCGCCTGGGGGCTCCTTCTCCCCTAGTATATGGGCCCAGATTTATAATATACGGGCCCCATATTGGAGCCACTTCTCTGAAGTAAACACGATTACGAAGGCATTTAATTGAAACTTACTTACGGTTCAGTCATAGGGAGCTTCAATCAAAAGCAGTACGGCAGATAAGTATACCTACTAGATATTGAAGATCTAGAGATAATTATTGTAATAATTAGGTATTTAATTCATTGATAGAGTTTGCAAGCTGAAAAGGCAATGGACAGGTCACATCGCTCGTAGAACTAATAACCGATAGATAGAGGGAAGGAAGGTTCTAGAGAGGCGACCACGGACTGGAAGACGCAGTGTAGGTTGGTAGGCCTCCCACTAGATGGGCCGACGACATCCAAAGAGTCGCAGGCAACCAGTGGATGCAAGTGGCAAATTGCCGTTCGGTGTGGCGGTCTAAGGGGTCTATGTTCACCAGTGGACGTCTTCAGGCTGATGATGATGATGATGAGAGATAATTGGGAGACGGGGAATAATCATCTGTGAATCCCAGATATACATAGGTACATGGTGATAAATATGTTAACCTATTAATGATAACCTAATATCTCCCTTTTACCTGCAGTTCTGTTTACCTCTCTATTTATTGGAACATTCAAAAAGCGTTGGACCACTATCTCACCTTGATATCATCCACGATGTCTGCTATCAACATCATCATCATCAACTCCTACTCGCCCATTGCTGATCACGGGTCTCCCCTCACTTTCGCGAGGAGGATGAGGCCGAAATACTACACGGGGATTGGTGGATGACATGCCTCCGGAATAAATCTCGGGCATGTGAGTTACCTCGCAGTTTTCCTTCGCCGAAAAGCGAGTGATAATTACGTATATTATGATGGTTTAACAAGAAACGCATGTCCTATGATTCATATTTATATCAAGAAGGTTGTAAAGTATAACGGTCTTACCAACCTAAAAATTAAACCAGAGTTGAACTGATGAGTCTAAATATTTTGTCCACAAACGACGTCTAACCCTCGCTTTTTCTAACTCAATAACAAATTCAGAGGTAAAATTATTAGGAATGCCAAGATTGAGGAAGAAAAGAAAACGCGAGTGATAGACTTCGATTTTGTCGAACAAGATTTTAGAAACCTCTGTTTAACTCTGGTCTAATCTTTTTTGGTAAGACCGTAAGTCCATAACTATCGAGAATCAGACACTCCTTGGACGAGTTGTAAAATCTTTCGCGCGTTAGACATAAGAATGTCTATGATTGATGATGTCTAATAAGAATGTCACGAGTAACAAAACAACCATGATCTATTCTAATTTGTGTCAGCGGTCAGCCATTTCAAACCCGTCCATACCGTACCTACTGATTTTTACCACATTCGCAAACCCACAAAAGACCGTGTCAGCTCGTTCCTCACAAATGGTAAGCGAATGTCGCCTCACTTCTTTGCACAAGCGGGGTTCGCATTCATGCCGAGTCAGCTGGTAAAGTCGCAGACAGTACCGACAGTAGTGACAGTAAGGAATCTTACAAAAAGTTTCATTGACTCAATCAGTGACTGACGATGTAAATAATTGACTTGACTACTTGACCACGATTGCTATAACATTGCTGTGACTTTCTTAATGTGAAATTAAGAAATACTTACTTAAAATAAAATACTTGACACTGGCTATATGCACAAACCGTGCGAAGCCATAACTAAAACAAAAAAAAAAGATATTACATTGACATCTACCGATAAGGTTATGATAATGTTTCTACTGTTAACTTCTATTTTTCTGTTAACTTTATACCTGAAGTTAAAAAACATATGAGGGAATAAGTGACATAACATGACAGAATTGTTTCGTGTACAAATTTACACGGAAAATTAAACAAATCGGTCAAATCGAAATTAATCATCTAGAATTATTGTGAAAATGGTTACATCTACAGTTTTACAAGTGTGTTCATTTGTTTAAATTTCCCTTCACACGCACACTACTTTATTGATTTCGATTACGAAATGTACAAAGAATCCATACTGCCGGTGTTGGTGTAGCGTCTGCTTCCTTGCATTTGTACTACTTCACAAACTTAGCTCGGCGTTTTGAGGCATTTATTTATTTACTAAAGTTACCACTTATTACTTCATGAACGGTAAAAATTAACGCACACAGGTTAACTGGCCTAGTTCAGTATGAACGCAAACATGTATTAAGTATTTTGACTTAAGAGTAATGAAACAGCAATTCATATAGGTACCTACCTATCTACTCAGATCAAAGAACTTAGGTAGGTTTGTCTTTACAATTTGACACTGATGTCAACCTACCCAACCCTACTCCTGCTGTCTATCTTGTCCATCCAAAGTTTGTCTGGTAGAAATCTCTTTGAGCGATAAGACTGCCCTTTGTACTTTTTACTAAGTTTGTCTATTCTATGTTTTATACATTTTGGTGTCAATAAAGAGAATTCTAGATGAATTGAGAATGAAGAGATTATCTATGTAGGTATATCTTACCAATCAAAAACCACCAGTGACTTACAAACGCCGATAAGGTCCACAATCCAGTACATTACGACGAGACATAACACTTAAGAGCAGCGAAAAGTCGGGACAGACACCGAAGAAAGCACGCACTAATTCCATTTTCACCCCCAATTTATATCTGTCACTTCTGCCGTGGTCGGCGCGCGTAAAAATATTGTTTTTACTTATCCTCAGGGGGTGAGGGGCGAGTGGGCTGGGGGCCTAGGGGGCGAGCGGGCGAAGGGGCGTAATTACTTGAGCAGCCAGACGCTGTGAGACGTCCACGGGGGCTGAAATTACTGGCGGTGCCTCGGCTCCGAAGCGTCGCTTTTGTACGAGAATTTTTCTTAATCTGGGTTGCGTGTAGTGATGGGACCGTAGGGGGGTGTGATCGATAAAACGGAATTTCGAGAAATTTTATCGACTCACCACAAAAGTTAAACCGAGAGGAACAGTAGTGTTCGACTACACGAGTGTTAGACGTCGATTCGTGGAACGAAATACACATCTAACTATTTTTTAATATTTTGTGGAAAGACCCTTATTTATAAAAAAAAATGCATTTTGGCGTCATATTTTGTTTACAAGCTTTTTGCTGTTCAAAATAAAAATAATACGAATTAATTTTGAATACTAGAACAACCTACAATATTATAATATTATATAGACATAATGAAACCAAGAATGAGGGAATTCAAACGAGTTTATCATCGTAAACCGTTGAAGATCAGATAAAAACCTGACTTTGGCCTCTATAAGAAAGATTGATGATTATCTTCGATTAAATATACTATAAATACACGGTCTCTTAGAAAATCAAATCTCAAAAGTGTCTACCGTTCAATGCGGGTCAAGCCGATATTGTTTCATTTAATAATGAACCTTAACGCACTGCAATAGTGTTGTACAACATTTGTGACGGTTTTCTAAATGAAGCTATATTATGCATTTAAATAATGAACCTGAACATGCTGTATGACGACCATTTTGGACCGACGATCGGGGATCTATAGTAGGTATAAGTATTTCGTCTAAATATATAGATTAAATTATCGATATTGACACATAATAAACAACTTTGCCACCACCCTAAAGGTAGGGTACACACGTCAAAGTGTGCTGAGTTTAGCCAAGTCGGGGCGAACTAGCTCTCGTTTTGGCTCAGCTCGCTGATAAGGATGCCGCTTTTTTGCTGAGCCCCCAGACGCGTTTTACTGAGCTTCCCCATTGTTAGCGAAGTGCTTATTTCGACGATTCGATACGTCACTACATCAACGATGCGTCACTTTTTCTTGTCGCTTGGCGCGGCCAGTTTCTATCTAAGTTCATTACTATTGTTTTTTTTATTTTCTACGCGAATTCGTACCTTATTCGTTCTAGATAAAAATGCTAGCCTGTAAAGTACTTACATAATAACAAAATGTTAAGAACCAATGACTCAGACCGACGAACACAGTGCAGTGCCGTGCCAAATTTTGCAATGTAAATAATTCTAGGTTGCACTACAACCAGTTGTACAAGCGTTGCACTTATCATCAGGCGAATGGCCTGGTTTCTCTATGCTCAGTGAATTAAAAATATGGACTACATTGTAGACTAAAACAACTGACCTTTATTAGAGACAATAATGTACATAATAGTCCAGCGTCATTATTATAGAGTTGATCGATAACAGAACATTTGACTGTAAAATTGTGTATTTCAATAAACATTAGTTTAAGGCACTAAAATCAAGCATTTTTCGACTGTACCTAATCAAAGTAAATCACAAGAAATTACAGTGAAAACGACGATATAACGCCCACGCAAACCACATCGGAGTACCAGGGCCTCATAACATCCAAGGCGGTGTCCGTTACATTATTCAAAGCACGACGCATACCGGCGCATTGTTCGCCAGATATCCTCGGCCGTACCTATGGGGGGCAAGCGTGGGGTATTAGCCCCTTTCTAATTTATATTAAAAGTACCTACATAAACATTTTTCACGAGTTTTTCGTAGCACAACGATACCGCTGGTATAACCATACAGGACGAGTGGATCAATTATTAAAAATAAATTATCAATTATTATTATTAATCATAAATCCCAATTTATCCTTGGGGGCACAGCTAGTAATAAATAATTCAAACAGCAAATAGGACATCCACGATTCTGGTTCTGTAGCGTAGGTTTTGTACGAAAAATGAAAAACTGTCTTCGTAAGCCACTATTGTAACGAAAATAGTAGTTTGTTTTACAAGGGTAGAAAACGACTCATACTTTACTCGATGTTTTGCCTCACGAGGGTAGCGAGTGTGGCACATAGAATCGAGTATGAGTGAGTCGTTTGAGACCCGCGTAAAACACAAACTTTTTCACACAGAGATTGCGAGAAATATAATAAGTAGGTATACAATTAAAAAAAGCTAAGAATATTTCACAAATAGTCACGTTCACTTTCAAATAAATAAATAATCAAATTCAATCTTTTAAAACCAATTTGCATTGTTGTCATAATTCTACACACACCTACAGATTATAGGCGGCAATTACAAACTTTTTAAAATTATCTAATGCTCGCAAACGCACACGTACACATAGCATATATCCTATGATCGCCAAAAATGTAGATGAGAATTACACTTTCATTTAAAAAACTAAACTGTTTAGGCTTCGCACGGTTTGTACATTAAGATACTCTTCTTTTTTTCTAAGTAATTATTTATGTCAAAATGGAAAATTGAAAAGTCGAATCTTCAGCCTGTTGATAATAGCGAGTACAAATAAAAAAAAAACTACTTTCACTCCCTAGTGCCTAACAACCTCGTTTGCTACCGCTAAGCTGAGCTAATCTGACACCTTTTTTGAGCATGAGGTGTGAAAAAAATATTCTTTGAACAGTACTGGTTTGACAAAAGGGGTATCCGAAAGCGGCTAAAAACATTTTGCTTACTGATAATGGGACACCTGTAAATGGGACGCTTTGAGAATGGGACAATTTACGAATATAACATTTATCGAGTGTAAATAGTTTTAATACAACAGCAACTTCAGTATTCCTCCCCCCCTCACCTATGCTGATATAAAAATTACATACATACATTTATGGCTACAAGTCATTATTGTCATCATCACTGTTCCACTGTCCATCAGTGCGACAGTTACTGTCAAAAACTAGGTATACTAGTACCCAACTTATAAGGCGCGTCGTGAATCTTCGTTCGCGCAGAAAAGAAAGTATGGTCCGAAGATTAAAGAAAGAATGCTTAAAACTTACAATCAACCTAAGTTCACTATTATAAGGTTCATAATACACTGCAGCTGTTAGTTCCATCTCACTCTAAGCTCGCTAAGATGGCGGCAGCTGCCGACCAATAGCGGTCAACAGCATTTCCCGCGCTTTGAAAATTCATCTTCTGCGCAGGTACATCGGTAAGCCATATCAGTTGGGTAATACTGTACCTAATTTCTGTATTTTCTCTGACAGTCTCAGACTCTGACAGACAAGTCGTATCTAACAGCCACCACTCTATAGGTGTTGTATGTGAAACGTGGATGAAACCGCGGGGCGCAGGTAGTTATGATATCGTCACTGGAAAGGCAAAATTACTGGAGCTCCAAAAAGCCATTTCGAGATAAAGCCATTTTAATATTTTGTTTTTATAAAAAAAATCATATCTTTTTAATTTATGATCCGATTTTGATCAAATAACTTGATATGTAAACCTTTTTAATTGTTTTATTTTTATTAATATCCTGTATGATACTATAAAGGCTCTTTTAGGAAATAAGTGGTGGATAAGTAATGTGACCTCATTTCAGAGAAAGTTAAATTTACTTAAATGCCGTGAAGTTAAACTTTCTTTGTTATTTAAACTTACTGATAACACATCATATAAAGCAATGAGAGTATGACAAAATTTCTTATAATATAACTATACTGCTATGCTGGTGAAGTAAAATTACTTCTTGGACATATTTTCATTTTCACATGTCTAGCACAAGGACTTAAGGGGTGACCAGATAACTTTACAAAGTTAAGCACAATTTCTTTGCAGTAAGTTTGTCGTAATAATAGATGATATAAACGACGTAAGACATTAATGACACTTTGATTAACTACATTAAAAATACTGATGACTTTATTTGATTTAAAAAGACGGCTATCCATTATACGGAAATCTAAAATAAAATAGTTAGATACTTGGAAATAACGTAACAATTGTTATCAATATAACTGAACGACTTTTTTTAAAGTTTAAAAGTCCCAAAACAGGTTAAGATAAAAACCATGCACCTACCACGAAATGCGTCCAGCTCGTAGGTACTCATACATACATACATACATACAGTCACGCCTTTTTCCCGTTGGGGTAGGCAGAGACTACATCTTTCCACCTACTACGATCCTGACACACCTCTTTCGCTTCTTCTACTTTCATCCATCCTCTCTAGATGTCCAAACCATCTAAGCATTCCTTTCTCTATTTTTGTGACTACATCTTCTACCATTCCGCGTCGTTCCCTTATCACGCTGTTCTCCACTTTGTCCATCAGAGTCACTTCAATCATACTTCTCAGACTTCTCATTTCCACAGCATTAATTTTACTTTCATGCTTCTTCTGCCATACCCAGCATTCACTACCATACATAAGCGTAGGCACCAACACTCCCCTGTGCACAGCCAGTCGTGCCTTTTTGGACACTTTCTGACTGCTCACAAATTTATGTAGTGCCCCATTCACTTGATTTCCTGCTAACACTCTTCGCTCAATATCACTATCATTCTTACCATCTCTTGTAAACTTTGATCCCAAGTACACAAATTCTTCCACTTGTTCCAATCTCTCTCCTGAAATCTTAACTTCACAGACTGTCATTCTTTCTTCTCTTTCAAAAACCATTATTTTCGTCTTGCTTATATTCACTTTCATCCCTTTACTTTTCAAAGCATCATGCATAATATTAACCATCGCTTGCAACTCCGCCTCCGATGATGCTAACAAAACCTGATCATCAGCGTATAGGAGGCATTTGACGGTTAAATCATTCATTCTTAGTCCACACAATATACTCTCTTTCAAATCTGTCAAACAATTATCCATGAATAGATTGAACAGGCCCGGTGATGCCACACACCCATGCCTAACACCTTTTTCGATGCTAAACCAGTCTGTGACAGCTCCGTTTATTCTGACACAAGCACTGGAACCCTCGTAGAGTGATTTCAATGCTCGTATCAGTCTGCCACGCACTCCATACATAAACAATGTTGACCACAACTCACTCCTCACTACTCTGTCATAAGCCTTTCCAAGTCCACGTATGCACAATAGACCTTTTAGTTTTTTGCCAAACATTTTTCGGCTATGTTTCGCAAGGAAAATACTTGATCCATACATCCCATTCCTCTCCTGAAACCCGCTTGTACATCCCATATTTTCTTATCAGTTTCATCCGTCACTCTCGTAATCAAAACTTTTGCATACAATTTGCCGACGATACTGAGCAAGCTAATGCCTCGGTAGATTTTGCAGTCCTGCTGTGACCTCTTTCCTTTATAAAGCGGTACGATGACGGCTTTGCACCAGTCACCTGGTACAATTCCGCTCCTCCAGCAAAGGTTAAATAGGCGGTACAGCTGACTTGCTACCACACCCTGTCCAGCTATCAGCATCTCGACCGAAATCCTGTCATACCCAGCAGCCTTTCCTAACTTCATACTTTTCAACGCTTTCATAATCTCTTCCATGCTGATATCACTTTCACCGCTATCTTCATATATGTCTCCAGGTGGCACTGATAACATGCATATCCTCTTTTTCAAATAAACTTTCAAAATATTCCTTCCATCTCTTTAGAACGCATACCTCTCCTCTCACAACACTTCCATCCTGGTTTCTGATTTTGTCCAGTTGCGAGGTTGAATGATTACCTCTGGCTGTCCTTATGGACTTCCAGAAAAACTTTATGTTACTCTGAAAGTCGCCAGATAACCTCCTATCAAACTCATCTCTATCATTCTCTTTTTTCCTCTCCATAGCTTCTTTTGCCACACCCTTTAACCTTTTATATTCATTCCTTGCCTTGCTTACATCCAAATTCGTTGCCATTTGCATTCTTTGATTGGATTTCATAGCCAACCAGTCTAGCCAAGCTTTCTTCTTCTCAGATGCCGCTCTTTGGACATCTGCACATACATTCTTTAATTTACATCCTTTTCTTCTCTAAAACAGATGAGGTACCTACTTACTTTTAAAATCTAAATTGCCTAACTTTAATTTAAGGGACGTATGGAACATAATTTACAGTTTAGTTAAATACCTATTACGTCAGCCCTTTAGTTAGAAACCTATTGGTTTGTTTTCACACCAACAAGACCAGCTATTATAAAATCTAGTCTTTATCTTTATTATCCTGTATTAATATCTATGTATGGTTTTATTGGTAAGTGCTGCAAATCGAACTTAATTGTAATAACGAAAAACATTATAAATTAATGTAGGTATTTTACAATCGGATGGTAGGTATGACATAATTATTTTGACCATTTTATTATATTTCTATCTAATAATAATGTTTTCTATAATGTACTATAATCAATGAAACATAAATACTTACCTATCTTACTTAGGTACCTACTTAAAACAACTTTATTGCATTGTCACATTGTATTCGATCAAATTGTACGCAGCAGCGGCAGCAAAAACACACGTCCTTTCGCTAAAGCTCTCTCTGGGGCCGACTGGCTTAACCGCCTGCGTGGGCGCGTTCATGTACAATTTTGTACCAACAAGTCGATACTTATTCATCAATAATAATAATTTTGTGATTAATATTTTTACTTAAGAGATGGTAGTATATACTTGGACAGAAAAGATAAAATACTTTTGTGTCTTTTGCAGAAATTTAACTGCAAAGCAAAGTGCTTATAGCCTGCAAACTGATCCATAACAGTCAGGCTAAATTACTGAAACGCCATTCACTCGATAAAAATAATAAGGCATTTCTTTTTATACGCCGAGCTTCATTCGAATTTACGTAAATCAAAACTACTTAAACCAAGTTATTATTAAATTCAAAGACGAGCAAAACTACTAATATAACATTATTTTCCAGACAACAGAAAGTAAAATTTACTTAAATGGAAATTGGCGCATTTCTACAGTAAGTAAATATGACATAAGTAACACTCGTACGAAAAATATCGAAAAGAGTGTCACTTCCGTAATCGAAAAAAAAATAACCCGCCTTTTGACGGGTTACTGAAGCGCCACTAAAGTGCTTCGATTGCAATGCTGCCTAAATAGATCGATGCAGAAAAAATCACTGATTCCGAATTTGTATGTAACTCAATATGCCCAATTTGGCGGTTAAGTAATTTTGCCTTTCCAGTGACGATATATTTGTAGTAATTTATTTTCCCCCATTATAGAAATCCCTTACTACATCCTCGCTGTCCATGCGTTGCCTGAACTATACCTTAACTTTGCAGATCTGAGAACCGGACACTGTTACTTGACATGCATTTTGGATTTCGGAGGGAAAATAGCAAAGAATTTGTCCGACAATCGAGTAAATATTTCATAAGATAATGCCTTTACGTTATTTCCATGTGACATGGTGTTCTGTACAATGTAATTTTTAGGGTTTTTTTTTTAGTTTTTTTAATGTTAACTGTGTTAGTTAGTAGGTAGGTACCTATTAGTAAGTAAATATGCTTCTTTAGATCAAATCTTACAACTCCATTTTGTCAGTTTCCGTATTTCATTGTTATTGTTCATGCATATCAAGTTCAGATGGGAATCGGTGTACCTACATAATGGTGACAATGAGCTTCTGCATAATAGATGACGAATTATAATTGTATTTTTTTTTATGGATACATTTGTTATCGATTGACTTGTAAAAGTGCGATTTTATTGCCTATTTACAATAAATGATTTGACTTTGACGACGGTGATTGCTGGAAGCTTTGAGTTAGTTATTTTTAGGTTAGTTAGCAAATTAACCACTTTAGTTTAGGGCATTTGGATGGACAGCTAGGCTTACAGTGTAATCAAGAAGATTAGGTCTAAGCCAGGTCTTAGGTCTCTAGTCTGTACAGTTTTAAGTTGCCTCCATGAAGTATTCATGCTGTTACTTTAGCTTTGCTTATATTAAATGAGAGCGATTTTAAAGCGACAAAATTTTTCAACAGTTTTGACTTGGGCGTACTTTCTAAAGGCAGTTATTTTTTTTATGAAGTTTAGTGACGTTTCTTTTTTATACTTTACTAGGCTAGCATTTGACCACTATCTCATCTGGGAGTAAAGTCTGCTAATTTAATACAGTTGAATCTCAATGGAGTGGCTTCGGAATAGGTTGTGACGTTTCATTGTGACATTGATTTCAAATGTTCTTGTTTGACTAGCATACTAATAAAAAAAAAGCAGACTTCCATATAAAGTCTTAAAGTATTCCGAATTCACGAAGATTGAGATTCGATTTAAGCGTTCTTAAATTAGCAGAATTTACCCCCTGGTCTTAAAAGACCATGTGGTCGAAGGTAATAACCATGCGTAGCCTAGAATGGGACTAATTATCAAGAACCGCTGCTGGAACACCCCATAGGTAGAGCTTTGGTGACAAATTTTCAACTTGAAGGTGATGAAGCTAGCCAGACAGGCACTTCGTATTTATAGTGAGCGCCACGCATGCCCATAATGCCTAAAGATTCTATGAAATTTATACAATAACTAGCAGACACGGCCACGCGTTGCTGTGCCTAAGGTTTTTGTTATTGCGACTATAAATTGAGATGTAAGCTATCCTATCTGTCAAGTAAGATCAAACTACACACGGTGTGCAAATTTGATTAAAATCGTTAAAATAGTTTATGAGTCCAAAGCGGACAAACAACGTGACGCGATATTTATATATCTTACTCATATTATAAACGCGAAAGTTTGTAAGTATGGATGGATGGATGTTTGTTACTCTTTCACGCAAAAACTACTGAATGGATTTTAATGAAACTTTACAATAATATACCTAGCTAATCAGAATAACACATAGGCTACAATTTATAAAGATATTGTGTGAATTGTCCAATGTATAATGTATTAACTAGCTAAAAACGGGTCTAATTCGCGCACAAACAAATATCAAAATATATAATTTTGACATACCTCGACGTTTGTAATAATAATGTAATGTTTGTAATGTATGTAGTAATGTATAGGAAATGTTTATCTTAAATAGTCCTATAAAAAGCCCGCCACAGTATTATATATCTATATCTTATGTGTAAGCCATTATAGCCAAAATGTGTAATCCTGCGCAGACGAAGTCGCGGACACCAGCTAGTAAGTATTAAGATAACTCGTCAACTCGTTCCACTGGGACTCGGGCGCGTGCACTAAAAGATTCTCTAGGTCTCGCTAGGTCTTGGCTCCACGTTAGGCATTAACTGTAGTCTAGCTGTGTTTATATTACAAGCGGCAAGGTCGCCAGGCGCCTCATTGGTCACTACGCGACGGCTCTAATATGGATACGACATTTCATTTTGTGTCTCTATATTTCTTACTAGAAGCACCTCGCGGTTTCACCCGCGTTAACTACTATCCCGCGGGAACCATTAACTTTTACGGGATAAAAGGTATCCTATGTGTACCGACGATAGCATAGCTTCCCAACAGTGAAATATTTTTTCAAATCGTTTCAGTTGTTTCGGAGCCATTTTCATTACAACCAAACGAACAAAGTTTTCCTCTTTATAATAGGTATTAGTGTAGACTAAAAATTCATCTGCATTGAAATTATTGGGCATAAGAGTGAAAAACTAATATCTAAGGGTGACGAGCAAAAAGAACTCGTGGTTTACCCAAAGGGCGAGCTTGTTTGACGTTCCGTAGACCAATCACAGAGCGATACTCTCAATCCGCTATAACTGCTGTCAAAATCGATGTCAAAGTCACCGATTTTGAGAACGTCAGATAATCGCTGTCAAAGTTTCAAATATTGGGGTCGCCGGGTAATGGCTGTTAAAGTCGCCGATTTTGACAGCTTTTGTATAGGGAAAATTTACAAAATTGATGACTTTGCAGCGATAATAGATAGACATAAGAATTGAGAGAGGTAACGTCCATGCTAACCTCGTCACACGAGTCACTCGAGCAGCTACCGCCATTTGCAAGGCGGACTGGCCGCGCGCGCGAAGACTGACTTTGGCATGCTTTGGCGCCAATTTTATTCGCGACGCACACCATACATAAGCACAGTAGTATAGAGAAATAAACCACAGTATGTACCACAGTCTATGCCGTTCGTTTTAAATGTTGCCAAATTCTACAAAAGTGTAGATAGAAGGGGCCAGGACAAAATGAAGAATGCAATAAAAAAAAATTAAACAATTTTTTTAAGAACTCTAGTAGCTGTTTATTAACTATGATTGTTATCTTGCTCTTTTGTTAATCATAATGCAATATAAAATACATGTTAACTTTAACGGTTTTACCACAAATGATTTTAACAAGAGGTGAACAGATGATTCTAAATATTTTCTCTACAAATCTACGTCTAACCCTCGCTATTTCTAACTCAATAACAAATTCACAAGTAAAGTAACTAGGAATGCCAGGATTGATTAAAAAAGTGATAGACGTCGATTTTGTGGAACGAAATTTTAGAAACATCTCTTTGAGTCTGGTCTAAACTTTTGTGATAATACCGTACCATGTTATCATCGTTACCTTTTTTTTTTATTTCAGGTGACACAACTCCTTTTGCCCCTGTTCTCTTGACATAAAATCGCATGCACTCTCATACGGAATTAATCAACATTTAACCGATGTTAAACCAACGGCTAAGCTAAAAATGTTTCAGGTCTTTTTATTCCATAAAGACCGTTTTACACTAACAATACCGTATTGTGAGTTATGTCATTTCTTTTCTCTCTTTTTGTTGTGCCTAATAAACCTTTCTCCCTTCCTTTTCTTTTGGTAGACGTTGTTTAACCATGCAAGGGTCAAAGTTATGTAATAGAAAACTCTGTCATCTTGGTTATTTTATTTGGGGTGTTTCTTCATCTACGAATAAAATGTCTAAAATGTCTAATCTATTGTCAACTTATTAACTGTGCTTTAACTAGTTTTTTTTTTTCAAACAGAAACGCAAAACTAAGACCAATAAGAAACAAGTCTACGGTTGAAAATGCATCAAGCAAAGCAATTCAAACTATAAAAAGTTTATTCTCTTGAAATATTATATAGGTAGGTATGTCTGTATGTTATTATTTGCTGACTTGCCCCTCTTCACCAACATTTTAACAATCAGTGGGTCTAAAGTCAGCTAGCTATTGAACGGCGGTATCGCAGAACAGCGCTGCAAATCGCCGATTTTAACATTTACCGCTAAACAAAAAACTGTCAAATTCGGCGACTTTGACAGCAGTTTGTAACGATAATTCGGTTTTAAAACGTACGATAATTTTGCTAACTTTTGTTTAACCACGGCTCAAATGTTGGTGGGCACACGGCACTTTACTGCCCGTGCCCACCAAGGTGTGTAGGACGCCGCAAATCGGCGGCACTGGCTCGCTGCTGCTGTCATTATAAATTCCTTTAATTATACCATTTTTACTGCGCTTTATAGCGGCCTGCAGGGGACTGGCCCTGTTATTTTATAAGGCAGTGGTGCGATAGTAGCCCAGCGTAAGGCACACTTTATGCCGGATTGCCGGACGAGAGTTTGCTCTTACAGCTCAGTTTGTCCGGATAAGTTACAAATAGGTCTATAACGGAACGTAACTTTGACTGTTATGTGATCGATTTCTATCTAATAAAGGTACAAAAGTAGTTACGAACTATGTACCTACTATAATTTGCAACCAAAGTAGCGCAACTGTGCCAGAGATAAAAATCTATCGGGTATAAAATAGTATAAATCATCTTGTAAGTCTAACGGGTAAAGACTACTAATCTTATTTCAGCTCATATTCACATTACTCAACAATTCTTATCACTTTCATTGGTAATCGAAACGATGTTTCATTACTACCAGAAAAGCGCCGGATAACAAAATAGTAGCCGGACAGGTCGGAACCTCGCTGGACATCGACACATCCCTATTTATAAGTGCCATCGCGACGTTCTCAGCCTTGGCATGTTTACCGCTGCCCAACAGAGCAAGACCTAACTACACCGACCCGGTGCAAGGCGCCAGGGGTCAGTGGAGCTTGGGCAGGCTCGCATGCAAGGAAGGACGTAGCAAGGATTTTATCTAGGGGGCAGGGGTAAGCGATTCTATGAATCGTTCATCTATACTCCAACTGAAAAGAGCCGATTCATTGCTTTGAATCATTTTTTAACTAGCATATTGTATATATATATTGCAGTTTGCACACAAGTATATCTATTAAATTAAAACCTTTTCTCTAAAAAAAAGGATCGGTTCAAGGGTTAGATGGTAAGGGCGGATCGCACCAATATAATTATTAACAAAACTCGAGATCATCACTAAACTCACAATGTGCAAGGTATTCAATTGTGTTCATTTTCTTATTACCAGTTGGTGCAAGCTGCCCAGGATGACTATTTAAAATGAATTATAATTATTAAATACCTTTGGCAGGACATGCTGCAGCAGTGCTCCGGCTTTTCGCTTAGCGGCCATCTTGGATTTGGTTCACTCACAGCTTATCTTTGGTTTAGTTAGATCGACGCCATCTTTAGCGCTGGGGTCAAAGGTTGGTTTAGTGCTTTGACTAGGAAAATATCGATTTTATCATTACTTCGCTATTTATTTGCGTCGTAAATAAATTATTATTGTTAAAACATGTAGGTCATTGTTTACGCAAACGAAAACTGTGGTCAGTGCGAAAGTTGAACGAATGTTTGGAAATAGAATACCTACTTATTTCCTGCCTACCTCGTTTTTAGCAAATTTTACTGCAACGCATTTCAAATATTGATTTTATAATGTCTTCTTTTAAAAAGAGTTCAAGTTCATAAATCAATCTTATTGTTATAATGGGAAGGTTCATCAAATCCTGATAATGTGGGAAACAATCCAAATCTATAATAAAAATATATCACAACATAGTCCCTTCAAATATATCTGGATGTGAAGTTTGAATGCGCAAAGACAAACAACAGTTAAGGGGAGAACACACTACAGGGTCCGCGTTGCGTAGGTCAGTGCCGTGCATTGTAGACATTGTAGTGTTGCTAGATTGAGGGGTCTCCCTCAGTACTATGTAGTAAAATAATGGTAATTTGCATTTCGAAGGCCACAACTAGGTAACTACAATTTAATGTAAAATGTACCGTATAATATTATTTGCAATAAATTCATACGTACCCAATACCATCAAAATCCATTAGCCGATTCGGAGCTAAGTGGTGACAAATTAAAGAAAATGAAATATCAAAGAGCGACAAGGTTTACCTTACTAAAAAAAACATATTGTACAACATATAATGAAAAAAGTGAAACATGTTGTAATTAAAGTGTTTATCTGACAGCGCAAAAATAGATAAATTCAATTCGATTTAAAGATTTTTTAGCACAAAGTGATGATCGATTGTAAAGACATATTCCGATAGGGTCCATCTAGCAACACAGCGCGTTTGACGCTCGCTTCATTTTCGAATAGAGTCTACTTTGAGCCGAGGGTGCAGTCGCTCCCCTATTTGCAATACTTTTTCAATGAACGAGTACACTGTTTACCCTTCATCGTACTGTACGGACCGGACTTTATTTTATTAAAAGTATATGCAACAATAATGGGTAATTATTGTACTATTATTTATTATTATGGTTGTGCTTGAACCGTTAGACGGTCGATTTAACATGGTCAAATTATTGTTCAGTAGTACCGGTGGCCTCGTCTAGGGGTTTTTTTTTTATATTAGAAACTCTTTTGGCTTGTTACAAACAGTTTTTATTAATGGTTCGGTCCTTCTCAACGTATTAGATGTAATATTGTAAATAACTGAACAATCGAAACTTGGTAAAATAAACTTAACGGTCCTACCACAAAATATTTAAACAAGAGTTCAACAGATGAGTCTAAATATTTTCTCCACAAATCAACGTCTAACCCTCTCTTTTTCTAACTCAATAACACATTCACAAGATAAGAAATAAAATAATTAGGAATGCCAGGATTGAGTTAAGACAACGCGAGTGATAGACGTCGATATTGTGGAACAAATTTTTGAAACATCTGTTTAACTGTGGTCTAAACTTTTGTGGTAAGACGATTAGACAGCAAACATCCATATTGATAGGTACTGTTAAATAAAACCTATTCAATTAGTACTAAATGAAACGCCATGATCCCGCTAATTAATTAAAAGTGCAGCATAAATAAAAAAACAAAGGCAAAAATCCTAAAAGAAATTCATTTTCTACAAAAAAAATCCAAGAAAGATACCAGGAGAGCAGAACTGTTGTGGAGCTTTGAGAAGATTAAATCGCAACAAGGCTTTGTTGCTCCGTACGATAGCGGCGCAGCCTTTTCCAATTACCTACCTTCTCTAAACTGCATATCTACAAATGAGTAGTGGATTCTGAAAAATGTATTTGCAATTACCTCCCTCATTTTTTAAGCATCTAATATAGTCAGCGTCAGACGTAGCTATCGTACATTCTAATTTCCGATTTAAAAATTTGTCTCTATTTTAATATAACCGCATTTTAAAAGTATACTAATGCCAATCAAAATGTCGACGTGTTCACTCTAACCAAAACTAGCTTTTTTTTTTTTTTGTTTTAGTTATGGCTTCGCACGGTTTGTGCATATAGCCAGTGTCAAGTATTTTATTGTATTTCTTAAACAAGAAAGTCACAGCAATGTTATAGCAATCGTGGTCAAGTAGTCAAGTCAATTATTTACATCGTCAGTCACGATTCAGTAAAGTAGTGGATGCTTTACTGAAACTTCCTGGGAGTTTTGGAAAAAATGCGAAATGACACGCTTTTTGAGTTTATATCATTCGCCTACACTCGTGCACGTTAACGAACACTTAATGGTTAATATTCCACCAATATTACACATTAACACTCGAAGAAACACAAGTTTGAGCTAATAATACAAGACCAACAACGTCTCACTATCGGATTCCCGCCAAAACTCCCAAAACTAGCTTTGTTTTCTTTAATCTATGGTGTTTCTTAAAAAAAAAATCTGTTTCCACAGACATAATATAAGAGGAAGCAGACTGAGTATGACAGATACTTACTGAATCCAGTCGTGAAGCCAGCCATGCCATATAGTTGGGTGACTCTGACGACATTTAGACAGCCAATTTATTCTACTTATAAAAATATAGGTCTTATTCAGCACGAATTTGAATCTTAGTTTAACCCAATGAACGTAGGTAGGTATGTATAGTTGTCTTGTCGGCCTTAGTTCGGCCCAGTCTGAATTACTATTTTTCTGGCTTCACTAGATAGCTGTAATGTCTAGTCTGCTTTCTCTTATGTCTGTGATCACTATCCAATTAATTGTACGGAAAACTGAAGTTGACTTCTTGTATTGAGGATTTTCATTTATTTACAATCAAGATAGAAAGCTTACATTCAGTAATAACCCAAAGCGCCAACTATCTAAGATAACGACTTAATAATACATTTGGGTACAAACTAAAACCGTCTAAACACAAAAGTTTATTTTACTTGTGAATTTGTTATTGAGTTAGAAAAAGCGAAGGTTAGACGTCGATTTGTGGAGAAAATATATAGACACATCTGTTCAACTCTTGTTTAAATCTTTTGTGGTAGGACCGATATAAGTTACGGTATCACAAATGATTAATTGACGGAGTATTTCGTGAAAAATTCACGCCTTACTGTCCGACCACGTATAGGATTTGTTTGCCTTGTGCCCTACGCGGTCACTGCACTAGCGACTATGCCACAGACTGCCACGATAACGGCAAGGCCGCCTAATGGGTTTGGGCACGGTGGGCGTATCGTACCATTTTTATTACCCGTTTGCCTAGTTACCGGATTGACATGTACAATTGTACATAGATGTGTAAAACGCTAGTTCAAATTGGCCTCTTTTACCACTGGGTTAAAAACGGGTTAAAATCTTAGAATGTGGGTCGAATTCGTCGAATACAAAAAAACAATGTAACTTTTAGCTCGTGGGACGCAAACGGCAAACCACTAGAACCTAATTTAAGAAAAGATATCGAGCCTCATTTAAGAAAAATGTGGCCTTATTGGACCTTATTTGTATAACTGACTTAGTTCATTAATTTAGTGGCAATGGGCAGGCCACATCGCTCGTAGAACTGACAACCGATGGGGAAGAAAGGTTCTAGAGTGGCGACCACGGACTGGAAGACGCAGTGTAGGTAGGCCTCCCACTAGATTGGCCGACGACATCAAAAGAGTCGCAGGCAACCGGTGGATGCAAATGGCAAATGGTCGCTCGGTGTGGCCGTCTAAGGGGTATAATTGGTGTAGGTCACCAAAGAGGCCACATTTTGCTCACCAAACATAACCAATCATCTAGCTAGAATAAAGTTCTCTCATAAAACTTTTTCAATTTTGGCTCAAAAATCCAAACGTATGTGGTCAAATGTCAACCTATAAAATAGACTATAAAAAAAAACAGAAAGCGTACCACAATAAACCAGATCGATACAATCAAACAATCTATTTATACTACAGCCAAGGACTTTTAAAAACGATGAACAGCCCTAGAGCAACTTAAGCATAGGTTGTCCAAGTTATTACACATCGGTGTAAAATGCGGCCCGTTCTTTCTATTTGTCACCACTCCCCAGTCCCCACTCATTTTATAAAAGGTCGAAGTTCTCCTAGTAGTCCCAGCAAAACGCGATTTATTATCTAGCTCATAGAATACTTTATTCATTGACCCTCAATGACAGAAGTTTTTTTTGTATTCGTTATAGGTTTCCGCTTAGCCATAATCAATACTAGGCCTAATGCAGCTAATTGTTATCGTTTGTCCCAAAAAGTTTCGACTTGGCTATTTTTAGTATCTGTAAATTGTATTTTAATGGCATTACATGTGAATTGATTTTTTAAATTATATTTAATGGAATTTGTGACCAATAGATTTCTTTTGCATGATAGAGGCCTACAATCTGCACAAATTACCGTTTTACTACGGAATATTAGGCCAGTGTAACAAAATTTTGGAATTCAGATTTTTTTACATCTCGTACAGTGACAAATCTCGTATTGCTTTTAGCACCTAAACCATATCTCTGCTGCTTGCACGGTATGTAAACTTTTGTTTTTCATACACTTTTGTAAAAAGAGAGTGAAGCTATAATAAAAAGCCAGTAAACAGACAAACACAGTAAGTAAACATATTAATTTGAATATAATTTGAATATATATGTGTGACCAATTTGCACTTGATTTTGCGTGTGTGACCAAATTAAACTGTGACCAAATTCACGTAACCCGTTCAGACTCATATTACGCTACGGTGTAAGTAGTAGCGCTCAAGGGTTCTGATTACTCATATACATTATAACGTCCCGTATTGTCCAGGGGCGATGTGTCCCGTTTTTTTTTATAAAAAGCACTGATTAAACGGGACTCGGGACTAATCGGGACAATCCATCTAACTTTTATGTTTAGATTTGCGCTTACGTTATGAATAATGATGATGATGTAAGTTTTAGCCCTTTTGATGGTAATCCGAAGAAATACAAGTTTGAGAATAGAGAACAGAACCATCAACGTCCCGTTTTCGGGTTTATAAAGCGGGATAAAGAAATGGCCACTTTATTATTCAAACAGAAATAATTAGCATAATAACCCTTTCGGCAGACGGATAAAAAATATGTTTACGGCTAAGTGCTACTGCGCACAATAAATAGAGATGGTTTGGTGACGTCTTCACCTACATTTTTTTGCTCATTGCAATAAACAAATTTTAATACAAAATCAATCTCACTTGGCCTATAAAAATTCTAAACAAACAGTCGCGAGGCTGTACTTGGCTTTTTAAGGTTCCGTACACGACGGACCGTATTACTAAGGCTCCGCTGTCCGTCCGTCTGTATGTCTGTCTTTCTGTCTGTCCATCTGTCACCGGGCTGTAGCTCATGAACCGTGATAGTTAGACAGTTGAAATGTTCACAGATGATGTATTTATAGTGCCGTTATATATAACAACAAATACCAAAAAATAGAACAAAATAAATTATGGGGCTCCCATACAACAAACGTGATTTTATTTCCGTGTTTGAACGGAACCCTTCGTGCGCGAGTTTGACGCGCACTTGCCCTTTTTTTTCTTTAGCTATGATTTAAACTTTCATAAAATAAAATGAATTCTTGCTTCATCTCGCGTTTTACGAACTCGACTAATAATTTGAAGAGTGCTCGGTGACTTGGCCATTATAACTTTCTCGAATCAAAGTACCGGGATGGCAATAAAACTCGCCACCAGCCACCAGGGCACCATAGCACAATAGGCGTGCGTTATCAGCGGCAAGCACCGTGAACGATTCGATTATATCGACGCGCTCGCACTCCGAAATTACTTTCGAACGGTGCAACTCCTACGAAGTCTGGGAGCCTGGTAGCTGAGGCAATTGCGCGATCGGATAACTTCCATGTTTGGATTTGTTCATTTACGAAATTGTACCCCTATGATTAAACTAATCTACATGGGATATGAAACCCTAGTAGTGTTTTTAACTAGGTACAACCAAACACAAAATGATTTGTCAAGCTGTATGTAACTAATTGTACTCGAATGAGAATCTTAACAGATTGATCACCCTGTGAGTAAACAAATGATATTTACCTACTCCAAAAGCAATGCATTGTGTTTTTAGAGTTTCGAAAATAACCAAACTAAAACCCAAAAATATATTGTAGAAAAATACCTCTCTTTCCCATATCGTGGCTTTCAAACCCACTTCAATGATAAATCTATAAATACAAAATAGAGATTCATAATGAACCCTAAAACACAGTTGTTCATACTCGTAACTTAACTCCAACTTAGTCCTAAGTTACTCTACCATTTAATTCACAAGCTTAGCATAATTGTTTGTCATGTTTGTTTGTCTAATGAGCCAACCTCGAGTTACGGAGTTTGTCATTTGTTTATCGTAAGATTTTACAAGAGAAAAATAAATGATTAGATATACTGAAAAAAGTATGTAATTCTATCAAACAATAGATATGCGATGCTAGCTAAAGCAACTGCCTCTTCTACGCACGCGTCGCATAACAAATAGCTGTACACTGTACAGTATAACAAAATTTGATACAGCTTCGGCACTGTTGAACTTTTAAGTTACCTATTAACTTGTGTTATGAGGTTCAAGTTCAAGTAATGCACTTAATAAACGGGATACATGTACTTTATTATGTAATTTAGTATGTCAGAGTTCAATTTATTTAGCTAAAAATAGTGTTGAAGTAGTGTTTCAATTACTTTCAAAGTCATTGAAGGTGAAACAATAATTTATGCGCAAAATACTCAATTCTCACAATGGCATATGAATCTGAAAAGGTCCAATTCTCACAATGACCAAGTCTACAAAAGCCTGATTTTCAAAATAACCAATTTGCTAACATAATTTCGATTATTTCCAAATTGCTAAGCACTAATGAAAATTAAGAGTTAATTTAGTACTTTTAAAAGGGGACGTTTAGCAAATGCCTATTGGATTAAGTTAGAGTTGAGACAAATATTAAAATAAAATTGTATCTTACTTTCAAAATCGTACAAGTTGAGACACTTTGATACAACATAGCGATGACTTGTAAGGCATAATGACATAGCGATACTATTGAAGTGTTTATTGGCAGATTCAGCTCATATATGGTTTCTGCGATCCTGCCTATTATGTAATTATAACTCCACACAAATCTTCCTGTAAGTTACTAATTACTTTAATAACTTACTTTTCAAACAGCCTCCATAATATTTATTTATCTGAAAATGTATAGAAGAGATGCTACGCAGCAACTATTTATATTCAATTTTTTATGATATATATCAAACATTTATAAAATTTATGAAAAGCAATGGCTAATACAAACAACCAATTTCATTCCTCACTTAACCCTAACTTAATTAAAAACAGTACGTAATATTTCAGTGAACAAAAGATGTACAAAAAGTAAAAAAGAATTTGGTTACAATTAATTCAATCAAACAAAGACAATGACCAATACTTTCTGTAGAAATCCAAGTTACCCCAACTCCTGACTTAACGTCAAACATTTCAAGGCATAAAAACGCGCCACTTAAAGACGCCCGCTTTGTTCTAACTTACCTAATAACTTAACTACAGCGCTACTGTAAACAACCTTCGAGCCAACATAAAAAAAACGTCCAGGAAACTGTCTATAATCTAGAAGTCCTAGGCAACCTAATAAATACTAAAACAATGGTAAGGCTCTCGTGACAAAGGAAAATTAGACGCTAATTGCATTTTTGCCGCTAACACGGCTCGCTTACTCACTGAGCTCCTATGGCCATTCCTCTATGCAAACCTGCACTTTGAAAAACTTATCAACAATGCGATTTAAAGAAAAAAAAAAACTAAAACACAGGACTAAATCTTAGGCAAAGCACTATCGAAACCAACCTTTGTAGGAGTGAAATTCGCGGTAATTTTCGGTTCGAAAGATCGTGGATTCGCGAGTAAGTTAGCGGGGAGGCTTGCGCACGTCCGCTCCGCTGTAAGGTTCGACGCACACTGACTGCCAAGCCCTAGGCCTGCCCGGCCCCGGTCGGTGCGTCAGGGGCGCGCCCCCTGCCCCCTGGCCTCACACCGAATGCATCAATGACACTACACGCACATTTCAGATCGCTCGTTGGGGACAATCGATAGGGAAAATATTTTTTTTTAGATACCAAATGTTGGGAAACTACGCCGAAAGTTGAGCTAAGTTGGAAAAGTGGATGGGTAATTCGCAATTTTCAGTAACTTTTCGATTAATTGCTCCAAATTTGATGGTATCTTTGTTAAGTTTTTGGATAACCCTGTAAAAGAGGATACATCAAGACGAGAAGATAAGGTCACGTCGGCCTGGAAATACAATTCCTAGCCATCCAAAATTAGCTAGTCTAAGATGTTTGACACACTGCACTTATTGTGGATACGCTACGATATCCCATTTTAGGGGTCGGTAGTCCTTACAGTTTCTTCATTTCACAGGAATCGAAATAGCGCGAACGATTCGTTTTTTTATTTTGTTTCTTTATACGAGAACGATTGTAGCAAAAATAACGTTAAGAAAGAACCCAATCAAACAGCTGATTTTTAAAAATCTTGACATTTCTGCGTCTATCGGGTCAGCTAGTTTGCCAAAAACCTTCATTAATCGATCAAAAATCGATTTTTCAATAAAGCCTCTATTTGCGTAGCATTAACTAAGGCTCACCCGTTGGACCATCAACACATCGCCGCCGCGACCATCTTCACCATTAGGATATGATCTCAATCAGGGAAATCAATCCGTGCCCACATCTATACTACGAGTAGGTAGTAACGATGCAATTACCGCACGCACACAACCAAACAGCTCATTAACACATACCTTCTGTAGTTAAGTGTGTGTGTATCACTGGATACAGGTAGGCTTGTTGATATAGTACCTACTTATATAGTAAAGAATGGGACAGACTAGATTTTTAATAGAATATTCATGGCCTTACTTCGTATCATTGAAGTCTTACAACGATTAGATTAATGAAGATGATAGAAGAAATAGTAATTTTAGAAAAACTACAGAGACAATTTATAAAATTGGAAGTTTACACGAAAAATTTGATGGTAACCGTTTTAGCGATTATGATGTTTCTCCTATCGGCTAAGCTAACTCACTCGAAAGAAGCGAAAATGAATTACATTTTTAAAATATCAGAGATCGTGTTTTTTCTAGCTGCGCCCCGCGGTTTCACCCGCGTTTGGATAATATACGATATATCTTTATGAATTGTAGCCTATGTGTTATTCTGATGTACATTCTATATTATTGCAAAGTTTCATTAAAATCATTTAGTAGTTTTAACGTGAAAGAGTAACAAATCCATCCATACTTACAAACTTTCGCATTTATAATATTAGTAGGATAGGATAATGTCCATCAGTTTACCACACCCAGATACTACAAAAGTCGGTTCCACGATGCATATTGGCAGGTAGGGAGGTACCAGGCACACATCAACATCACCGATATATATATTATTAAGTAGGTATGTGAGTATACGATCAACTGGACTTTTCAACCCTAGCACAGAATATGTACCTACTTATATCCCAGCGCTGCTTCGCATTGTCTCACTTTTATGTTCAAAATCACCGTTAAGAGGTGCATAATTCACACTGGATGGCATAAAGAATGAGGCTCTTTATGTTCTATGTTACCCTAGTACTTATACTCGTAGTTACTTCGCAAACTGTCAGTGCTTTAGTTCGCGCGGTAGATAAATGAAACATTTGTACCCAATATTCATATGGATATCTTCTGAACCTTGTGAGATACCGTAATAGAACATACACGAAATTCCTGTTTTAATCATATCATATATTATTACTAAACGACTTTCAGCTATTTTATTATTATACAAACAAATTGAAATCTAAAAACTAAACGTAATAAAACTAATCTAATAGGCCGCTACCAGTGGGCAACGTTCCCAAAATGCTGGCCGCATTGCCACGTTGTATGGCAATGCTCAATCTTTGACCAAAATAAAGGCCAGCATTTTGGTCACGTGTTGCGTCGACCAGACGTCCACATATGTCTTTGAAGATTTTGTGGGCTCCCGGTCCCCATGGCCCCAGCGTTTCGACCCCAAAAGGCACAAACAAGTACCCGCTATCAAGGGCACTATATATTATCATCATATTTTCATTTAGATCCAATGTTTCGGAGCTTATTCGAGATTAACTTTCAGGTTGATAGACAAACAGGATAAAATTAGAACGTCATCTTTTTACTAACTACGGAGCGGAGACGGTATACGAGTATTTGGGACGAGAGGTTGTTTGTGTCTACAAATCCATTTTGCCATTTTTCTCCAAAACTGCTAGTTCGATTTGGATGCAGTTTTCAGTGATGGGTTTGGTTTTGATTGGTGCATGATCTGAGATAGGTGTTACGGTAACAACTCATCAGGGGGCGCTGAAGTACACATTTGTTTGTGCATAAAAACCAAAACTACTACTCCGGTTTTGATGCAGTTTGTTATCATTTTTCATTTACTTTTTAACAGTCTTGGGAATTTCAACATTTTAAATTTTGAAATTTGTCAGTGTTAGTTATACTGGTATCTACAACTAGGCCGAATCGTGACGTTCTCGACATTACTGACATTTTGATTAGTTTAGCAAAAATGTGAACTTAAATAATACTGGAAATGGGCTGAACGGTCGAATCGTGCCAAGCCAAAATATATTTTAAATAAATAGCAACAACCCATTTCCTAGTACCCTAGTACTTCTCATAAAATGTTACAATATACCCGTGCTACTAAGTACTCATAAATCACAGGAGGTGGTGTTTCCGACTAGGGCCGACAAACACCCCATAAAAGAATACCTCTGCGGAAAAAAACGAAGGTATCTTACAGCCTACGCATTAGGGAGACTGTTGCACCAGACTCCTTCGATGTTTAACCAGTATACCAGGAGATGTTGAGTTTTTGTATTGGTTAAAACATGGTGGCAGGGTTCGCTAATAGACTAATGAAATCGAAACAAGTGGCATCCACCAACAGGCAGTGGATCAGTATGGTAGATCATGGTTTATCTCTTTTTTCTCTCTGACTGTCCTTCCGACCAGAGTAAGTGTATGAATACACTTATGAAGAAGGGAGATAGTTTTTCACCTTTTTCGATTAACTATTATTTTGTTATTCAATTTTAGTTGGAAGTTACTATGCCATATTATAGTTGTAGTTTGATCTCCCCCCTCCCTCTAATTCTTCTTCCGACTCCCCTTCACAACATAGGTACAGCATGTCTCGAACATGACTCGCATCGAACGTAGCATCCTGTATTCCTTCTGTATAAGCACACGCAGCTGTATGTCGCAGTCAATACACCGTACATCAGACGATTATCGCAATGACCGGTAATTACTGCTGGAAGGCACATTAAAGGGCTATTTCAGAGTTAAATTTGGAATATTTCCGGTACTGTGATCAGTGAACGATGCGCCGTAATCCGTTTTTTTGACGTGTTGTTAATTTGGGTTTGGTTCTGTTTTGTCGCATGAGGTAGTGTCGCTTTCTGACGTCAGAGTATATCAGGTTTCCAGTATATCCAGTTTTTTTCGAAATGTAACCAATTTGGATGTAGTTGTTGGTTTTAAAATGTAGACTTCCAGTGTCGTTCCAATAAAATACATACCAATTATAGTAGCTCACAGAAAATAAATTTGTACTGAAAAAAGTATTCGTCGAACCATTTTGTTTCCACAAACCATTATGCTTTTTACGGACGCCGGCCGGCGCGGCGCGGCCTCCGATCACATATAACGGCTATTATCGCACACTGCATTCGTCACTCCGCGAGCCGCCTAGTTTCCCTACATAACTACAGCGCACATACCTACCAAACAGATCATAATAATTAACTACTAAACTGGCACACAAGGTGTACTTGGCCGAATACCGGTCAACGCATTTTCAACCTTATAAACGTGGCTACAAAGTTCGAGATTAAACGTTGTCGGGCACATTATACGCATAATCATGGGGATAACGTATACATACATAATTATTTGTTGAATGTACATACTAATCATATAAGTAAGTATATCGCGTAAGCTTATAGTATCAGGTAAACCACAGGAAGTACTCAAGAACCATTGTTTCTTGGAATAATATAGGGAAAAGGACTTGAAACGAAAACTCTGTTTCTCAAAAGTTGTAAGTACACCTATTTTTACAGAATTTATATGGGAAAACTCCAGATTCACATTATTTTTTCAAAACAAATATTCATTCTAATTGATTTCAAAATTTCTAGTCATATACTTATACTCGTATTATAAATGTCAAAGTGTATATTTGGTGATTTATTCAGTTTTCACTTCTAACATATTATTATTTTATGTAGTACGCACGGGCGGACGAAGTCGTAGCCAAAAGCTAGTATATTATAAAGGTGTGTGCTGACTGCTGACAGAATATTGATGGAGTCAAAACCGTCCTATAATTTTCCCACCAAAAATGGCATCACTCTACAAAACGCACCTTGGTATAATTGTATGCTCGTGCACCATGCTCGGCCACCATGGCAACAAAAAGGTCAACCTGCTATAGATAAAACACATCCCACAAACACGGAGAGGTACCAGGGTGACATAACCACCAGGCAGTTAATTAGCGGCAGGGAGCGCCTACAGGCGCGGGCGCGGGCGCGGCGTTTAGAGGAAATTGTCGTTTTTATACGGCCTCCCCCCTGGTACCGCCCGAATAATGAAACAACATAGTTACCTTCATCTTATAAGCACATGTCGCCCTGGTAATAAAGAGAAATTAATATCTTGAGGCCCGCATTGGCGACGTGTGGCGATAAAATTTAGTCTGGCGGAGGGTGACTTGGTACAAGCTATATACATAGGGTAGGTTTTAGGCCAAATCATTTTCCGAGAAGATACACTCTTCAACAAAAATAAGAAAGAGATTGAAACTTAATTGAGCTCTGAATTCTAGCTTTTAAAAAAATACGCTACCGCTTCGTAATAATTATCAATAATATAGCAAAATAACCGGACAAGTGCGAGTCGGGCTCACGCACGAAGGGTTCCGTACCATTATCTATAAAAACGGCAATACAATAAGTAAAGATTCCTCGAACCCCTACAATTTCCAGCCATTTTCGAAGCAGCCTTACGCGTACCCATTCTCTGGCGATACGCCGATAGATACCGTATCTACTCGAAGGTAACACAGGTAACACAAAGAACGCGAGACGCTCGGCTCGGATTTAGAGTTCTCTGAAAATAGGTTAAACCGCAAAGCAGGCACGGAATCCACACACTCGCATGTGTATAGCTAAAAGGGAGATTCACATAGACGTAGTATCAGGAGATTCGGGATATTTCAATTTTTCCTTTTAGTTATAGCTGCGCACGGTTTGTGCATTTAGCCAGTGTCAATTATTTACATAATCAAAGTCATGATTCAGTAAAGTTGATGCTTTACTGAAACTTCCTGGGAGTTTTGGAAAATATGCAAAGTGACACGTTTTTTGGGTTTATATCATTTGCCCACACTCGTGCATGTTACTGAATACTCAATGACTAATATTCCATCAATATTACACATGAAGATTCGAAAAAACACAAGTTCGAGAGAAAAATACATACCTACAAAGTCTTACTATCGGATTCCCGCCAAAAACCCCCATTCGGGATAATTTTCTTGTAGATGATAAAGTCCTCTGTGGTTATGAACCTGTATTAAACCATTCCAGCAAATATATTAGTGCATTATTTTGACGTGAGATGACAAGTTCACAGATTTGCAGTTACGTATTGTTTGGCAGATCAGTCGTACTAATCCTACTAATATTATAAACGCGAAAGTTTGTAAGTATGGATGGATGTTTGTTACTCTTTCACGTAAAAACTACCTAATGGATTTTAATGAAACTTTACAATAATATAGCGTATACATCAGAATAACACATAGGCTACAATTCATAAAGATATATCGTATATTATTCAAACGCGGGTGAAACCGCGCGGCGCAGCTAGTATTATGTTAAATGCAAAAGTAACTCTGTTTGTTTGTTGACTTTTCACAACTAAACGGCTGAACGGATCGTCACGAAATTCGGTGTAGAGATAGATTGGAGTTAGGAGAAGGACATAGGATACTTTTTATCGCGATATAATGTAATCCGCGCGGACAATAGCTAGTTTTATATAAATACTACAATTTTAAGTGTCGTAACGCGACGTGGTTTACAAGATTTCAATTAATTATAATCATTTGACATTTTTAGAGGGGCAATCATAGATAGACCGGACGCACTATGGAGATATGCCATTTACTATTCCGATGTTGGGAGTTCGCTGTAGGTGTAGCCACCATAATCGGGATATGGTATTGACATTGTCATTGACTATCCCGATGTTGACGATGTCATAGGTACTGAGGTAGTCATAGACATAGTATCAAGAAATTTGATCATCAAGATTGGATGACAAATCTGTGGAGGTAGTAGATATTAAAATTAACTTTTTGTTAGGCTCGCTATAATTGTATTATTTTTAGATACAGATAAGTAACTCGACTTTTCATTGGTCGAACTTCGACCTTTTGAATTCGCTATTACGGTGCAACATAGCTGCAGCTGTACCTCAAAAACTCCGACTAAGTACTAATGATTGTAGCATGATGAAACCTATGACGGCCAAAAAAGTTATGCTCAAAAACACCATCCAGATTTTCCAGACGTATAACGTTAATTTCGTTTTACTACGTCCATTCCAACTTTATTGTCCATCCGGACGTCGGTCCGAAAGTCTAAACATTGTATATAAGTACCAGGGCACCATATCCTCGAGGTGGTACGGCATAATGCGACCGACTAGGGGCGCTTTGCTCGTAACGCCAGCACGCTAAAACCCGGCGATTCGGTTTTATACACACCCCCTATAAAAGCAAAAGGACCGGGACACCATACCCCGGGATAAGTGGGGGCCTGTATCTTTATATCTCCCCCCCCCCTCCCCATTATGAGGGGGGTTCTTTGGACAGCTAAAAGAAATATCCGGTGGCCCGGCTAGTCGGTAATTCTTCTCGGGTATAGCTTTGCTGTTATTTTTTCGAGTAATTAATCGGAAACTACGTCTGAGGCCCTGGTGCGTGAGAAATTCTGATATAATATAAAAGCTTGGAAAGCGATATAACGAGCTGTTATTGAAATAGCTACTTTGTACAAGACTGTTTGAACTAGCCAGGAAAATTTATATCAAAGGAATATGTATTTAATATTGACTTGAATTCCGAACAGTTTTAGATTACGAAAATCACAGTGCAACACAGTTTAAGTACACCTCCTGTTTTATCAACTGACTATTACAAAGCAAAAGAATGCGATGAAACAATTTCAAATTGGAACAGTACCGCGCTCGTCACTGTCACCCAGCTTAATCTTTTACAACATACCATAGACACTTAAACTTTTTTTAAATATACAGTTAAAGGTACATGTTTAAAATATATCTCGCGCCGTCATCATCTCCGTCGTAAAATTAAAAATATTCTCGAACCCGCCAATCTTAATTCTATTGGCTCGTAAAAGCTCTCGGCTCGCTCTAGCCGAAATCACCGTTTTAGATCATAAAAAGCACGGCTGAGCGCCCTTAGGCCGTTACCACACTGGTGCAATATTATCGCCACCAATCTGGACCGCGCATCCGTTTGATTATGGACTAATCCGTCTCACAACAGTGAGGTAGAGAATTTTGGGGGGAATCCGATAGTGAGACGTTGTTGGTTTTTCTCTAACTTGTGTTTCTTCGAGTGTTAATGTTTAATATTGGTGGAATATTGATCATTGAGTGTTCGGTAACTTGCATGAGTGTGGGCAAATGATATAAATCCAATAAAAGTGTAATTTCGCATTTTTCCTAAACTTCCAGGAAGTTTCAGTAAAGCATCCGGCACTTTACTGAATCGTGATTTTGACTATGTATATAATTGACTTGACTACTTGACCACGAGGATGTTTTAATGCTATGAATTTCCTTTTGTGAAAATAAGAAATACTTCAATATTATAATAACACTGGCTAAATGCACAAACCGCGCTAAGCCATAACTAAAAAAAAGAACCAAAAACAGTGTGGTGAAACGTCTGTTCTGTGGCGAATAACGGATTGTAATAGTGATGATGGTATTCTAAGGTGATGATGATTCCGCTAATCTATCCGCGTACCTACTTTCCACACAACAGCTCCTACGTTTTTCACATAGTATATGACATAATCGCCCGGCTTATTCATTGAACTCTTCGCATTATGAACTCCTAGTACCTCAAAATAAATACACACCTGGTATTTCGTCGAAACCCCTCCAATTTAGATTATTCAAAATTCAGTTTCATTGACATTGTATTTCACATCCGAAAGCCGAGGTAACTTGAGCGCTTTGCAATCCAACTAGAAAGGGTTCAAACCTCGGCTCTAGCCAGTAGTGTCCACTAACATCTTAAATACGAGTTATTGCAGCCACACCTAGTTATTACAGGTCAATCAATACTAATAGTAATTATCCAATATTCGGTTATGATAAAATAAAATAGATAGAAGACGCTCAATGAACAATCACCAATGATGATCATGATAGTGATGATGACAATGATAATGTTAATCTATGATGGAAAATTTGATCTTCGTTTCTTGTATACAAAAAAATGCCTTTACGTGAAAATCTACAATCGGAGAGATATTTTAAACAAGCAAAATTATCTGAGAAGTAAACTGCGGTTAACCCGTAGAGAGCCCCCAGGGGTATCGAGTCTAGTAAAAGACATCAACGTCGTCGCTTTTAAAGAAAATTTCGAAGGTTTTTGTCTTATATTTCATCTTCTATTATTTTATGGTATTTTATCAGCTTTTTTTTAAATACGGGTAGGAATACTCGAGTTATCTATATTATAACAAGCCTGTAAAGACATGTTGTAATGTCCAATTCTAGTTTGTGCTTTGTGAGCTGAATCTTTATAATAGCCGAAATTAATTTTAGTCATAAACATTGACTACATTTAAAAATAAATAGGTACCTAGGTATATATACCTACATAATTATAATTAGATCCCCCTTTTCCCGTAAAAAAATGTTAAGTACTTGTAAATTTATTGTAGGTTCAATAACATTCAAAAATGAACTGTTAATTGTTAGGGCGTATTTTCTCGTAAATGAAACATATTTAAAAATAAGTTGTAAAAATGAATTCCATAAATGTCTTATTGGTAAAGTATCAATGGTTTGATCATTGATGAGAATACCATGGGAGGCGAATAAAGTCACTACAGAGAGCCCAGAAAAAGAGCTTCAAAAAAGAATATTCCAAACCAACCCATTTTTCCACCCCCGAATAATAACGGCGACGCCCCCGGTACCAGGAGACAAGAATTCCAAAGATATCGCTAACTCCTAATCGGGGTAGACCGTCCCAACTTGAATTTTGGGGTTTACCCGTCTAAGTTGGGCTCAAAGACGTCCTGAGAGCCCCGCTTGGGGTGGCGGGTACCAGGGTGGCAGGCACCCGGGCGGCGCCACCCTAGGGGTAAACTTTACCCCCGTTCGAGGGTAGCCTGCTACTTTGTTCGCCTTTTGGTTCGTGACAGCCACACTTAAGGGACGTACACACTGCGCGGCGGTATTAAACTAGGACTCGCAGGTTGGCTTCGCACGACACGTCTTAGCGCACTCGGCCCAGTGTGCGCCGTAATGAATGCTGATGTAAATTTGTTTTAGTCTGGTTTTAGTACTTACTGAATGTGCGGGCGTTAGGACTTTTAGAGGTAAAACTAGTTTGTATTATAGCTGAAATGTAGAGACAAAGCTGCTGGTATGATATTTTGACGTGAGATTTTTTGAAGTGTCCATAATATTCAATGTAAAGAGGTGATACTTAAACTGTTAAAAAGAAATTGTGTCGAATTGTAAAAATTCCAGTTTTAAAGTTTTGGGTCTTATTTATTTAAAAACCGAACGAATTTAAATTTATGTGAGTGTAAACGCACCCTAACAACTTATATGCATGCTATATGGATTAAAGTCACACGCAATTTGAAATTATCATCTACTCAGAATTCATAGTAATCACAGTAGCATTTCAAAAACCTGTATTAGCATCATGAAAATTGGTTCAGGCGGTTTTTTGTAGATACCACTCGACCACGGCATTCTACAAACTAGTTTTCAAATCGACGTCTCTATTGCACAGATGTTCGAATGTTCCAGAATATAGCTTCGAACTTTATCTACCCTTAGTTAGGGGTTAAAAATAGATCTAACAAGGTGAGACGAGGTGGTCGCTCCGTTTAGAAATATTATTTATTCTGTGGCTCCGCATATCGGCCTGTATCAGCGGTCACCTGTCTCGCTATGTAATTATATATGTAATATGTAGCCTGTATGGTTATTAAGAGATAAGCCTGCCTTTAAAATCGTAGATAAAAAAAAAACTTAAATTTTGTCTCACTATAGTACCTACCTACTATGTAAAATTATATGGCTGTATGGTCAAGTCTAGCAGTCAAGCCGGCCAATAAAATGGTAAATTAAAAAAAAAACTATATATTATTATGTGACGATGTTTTTGTGTTATGACTTCGCTCCATTAGATATAAATTAACACACCGTTTCTTTAAAAACTTCTAATAGTCCTAATCGAAGAATTTGGACTACTTACAACTACCTACTCCTTGTATTGACTTCGCACGATTTGTGCATTTAGGTCAGTGTTTCATTTGATCTCATTTTGTCATATTTTGCGTGGCAGAATAGCAGTGTCTCCTGTAGGCTGTGGTGACAGATGAGGCATTTTTACTCCCCCAGGCGACATATTTTTCCCCCAAAATTATGTAATAATCACATTTCTGCCTTTACAAATTCCGTATGCTTTATGCTTTGCAGTACGCCCCGATTCAGTATCCATTTTTTTTCGATAGCATTTGAACTGTGATTGGCATCAGCTCATTGTAATAATAATAAATATAACCAAAAATATAGCCAATTTGCAAAGGGCACAATTTGAAAATTGCCTACCTACTCATGGGCATAATTTTTCATAAAATGTATCTGATGCTTTATGGTATTTATTGGAATTAACCATCGTTATGAATACATGTTGTCATTGTGAAACTCGTATTCTTTGCATTAGCAATGCCGTTTTTTCACAGTTTTCATCCATTAGGATGAAAACTGTGAAAAAACGACATAATATCCCTGTTTCATGTTTGATTTGTTTTTTTTACTTACTACCATATCCAAGAGATATTTGCGCACATTTTGTAAGGGGCCTGTGTCTCTTTTTGCTGTTCACGACTAAACTGCTGAACCGGTTTTGATAAAATTCGGTGAGGACAGAGTTTGAACCTTGTCAAAGAGTATGACACCTTTTATGACTATAAATTTTAGTAAACGCAGCTGAAGCCGCGATGAATATACCCGATGACATTTTTGCTGCATCTTGAATTAACAAACAGATGATTCAAAGAACTTTCGCGCTTATTTTTTTTTTCTTTTCTTCTTTGGCCATGGTGCTTTTCGCACATTGTGCCAGTTTCAAGTGATTCGCGCTTATTTGGCTGCTTTTTAAAACGTACTTTCGCTATTAAGAATGTCCATTGTCCACCCCGCATTTTTGGCCAGTATCACAGCTCCAACATACTTATCTCAACGACCAGCAACTGGCCACCCATAAAAACGGTCAGATATTACAAAACGGAGCTGCCACCGCCCTAACTATCTCCGAAGCGAAACAAACCGCCTAAACCTACACAAAAGGTCAAAACGGGACTGAAAAGGGAATATATAGGGTCCGAGACCGGTCGAGGGTCCACGCTGGAAAAGTATATAACATTTCATATAAGGCGTCTTGTGGCCGGAGCGAACAGTACGCTAGGTCGGTACAAATAGATTTGCAGGGTTTAATTAAAGTCGATTTTTATTTATTATTGGCACAGCCTCGTCGATTAATATCAGGTAAGAAAACAAATGGCTGAATCTAAGCTACATATTATATTCTTTTTATGTAGAAATTACAAATTAAGCGTGCTATCTCACCGAAACTTTAGCGACGCTGCGTTCAATGTCTAGCTATGCCTTTGCATTTACTATCCTACTAACATTATAAAAGCGAACAACATCTATGTTTAAGTTTAAAAGTACTGTTGTCTGTTTATAACCATTTGCCTCTGTAATGTCTGAAATTATTTTACGTATAGATAATTTAGGTTTAGGAATAGCGCTGAACACTTTGCGGGTGAAGCCGTTTGAAGCAACTAGTTCATGGTATACCTACAATGTAATATGGCCTCCATCTCCAGAAATGTCTGTGGTTTTAAAACGAAAATATTTATATATTATTATTGTTATTTAAGACAATTCAGTTAGCGAACCGACGAGGGTTTTTATTTAAGACTGTAACTTTGGACTAGTCTGAAATAAATCTGAAATCAAACGAGTTATTTCACTGGTTTTTCAGAGCCGCGAACAGAGGCCTTTACTCTCTCAAAACAAAGAGATTACGGAAAAAACAAACAAGATTTAGCCAATGTTGAAGATTAAACAGGTTAGTCATAAAACATAAAATATCAGAAAGGAATCACCACGAGTTATTATACTGTCTGCACATCACGGGCGTCTTCTGGAGCCAGGGTTAAGAAGGGTTCGGAGCCCCGGGAGGACCAGGGAGGGACAGGAAGCCCCCCTTCCGGTGGGGTGGGGGGAAAAAATTCAGGCGAGGACCGTACCCTTGGCTCGACCCGGCGCCGCCGTCTGCGTCGTAATTAGTGATGCGGTTCGAGATGGGACACTGTCGATAAACTTATACAGTGTCGATGAAAATATTTGGTCGAGGTTTTTTGTGAAGGTCGAAATGTGTGGTTTTTTTTCTGTCTGCTTTGGGTGAGCTGTATTTTTCGGGGTGACTGTTTTTCTATTGGGTGTATTAAATTGTGTTGTATTATCTGATATGCTGTTAAAAAGCTTAATATGAGGTCGTTTTATTTAGAAAAATCTGTCGATATTTTACTCAAATAAATAACATTAGCACCGAATGCATTTAAAGACTCTCGTAAATAAAAGGTGATCTAAGGGAGAGGTCTATGTTCAGCAGTGGACTTCTTCGGGCTGATGACGATGATGATGATGATGATAAAAAGGAAAAGTTTATCAGCTGCAAGTGAAGTTGACTGTAAACTAGATATTTAATTTCACTGTTGAATAAAGATGTATTTTCTAAATAATAATATAAAAAGTTGTATAATAAAGTATTACTATCTCCAAGACATTAGTAACCTAAACTATCCCATCAATGTTATCGATAAAATTACAACCTTTTCCCATCCCTAAAGATTATGACAAGATACAGCGCAGGGCTGCTAACGACGCGCGGAGAGCCGTCAAAAGAACCTACATTAATGTTATTATAACTTTTTCTTGACACCCCTGGCACATACGCGCGGCCCTTAACGTACGTACACTCTCAAATGTGGTAAAAGAGAACCTCTTTGTCCCTGCGCCTTAAGCGAGCACGCGCATTTTTATAATAATGTTTATAAGACTTTTTCAACAGTTACAAATACTTTTAATAACTGTTAAAGACTTTAACTGCAGTTAAAAATATTTTATAACAGTTAAAAGTGGTCGCGATTCTTTTATTTCTTTCTTTTCAATTTATATATATATTTTTTATCTCTTTTTATCTTAAATATTATATTTACAAGAGTTTTCAGCATTGAAGCATGGTTACGGCGGTAAATTAACTTTGGTACTTATTTTTGACATTAGAAAGAGTTGGCAATACTGTAGGTAAATATGAAGAAAACTTACAATATTATGTTTGAAGAAACATATTATGGCAACTCCGGCCGAAAGTTAGACTTACTCGTACCTGAAAAAGGAAAAGATTGTTGTAAATATCGCAATATCTTTCTTAAGTTCTACCGTTTCTACAGTTTTGACACGTTTGGCGTAGTGGCTGAGCACTCGGACTGCTGCGCTTGGTGTCGCGGGTTCGATTCCCGCCCGGAACAAATATTTGTGTGATCCACAGATACATGTTTCTGGTCTGAGTGTTACGTGTATGTGAAATTATATTGTGTCTGAAAATAGTACTCACAATACAAGAGAAAAAGAGAAAGCTTTAGTGCTTGGCTACGTTAAAAAAAAAGTTCAACCCTTTCTACTTTGTGATATTTAATAAAGAGTTCATCTATCTATCTACACTATAGGCCGACTAACAGAGATCCCGTTTAGCGACAAGTCAGCCTATTGAAGGCACTTCATTCTATATGTACCTTCTGTATTTTCATAAGTGGTGTGCATATAGTATTTTTATAGTTGATAGAATCAGGCGTTACTTTGCGGAAATCCATATTCAAAACAATGAAGTAAAATATTATGTTGTTGTAATCCCGCCAAAAATTCGTCCGATCAATGTTGGCTAGATGACTGATGACGTAATCTCTCCCATCCAAAACATATATTTTACTTCATTGTTTTTTTTAATAGTATTTTTAGAGTATTATATTTGTATCCATGTGTGAATGCGTCGGTTTTGAACCGACCTTCCTTAAAAGCAGTTTCCTTTAGAAACAGGAAGCGTGCCGCAGGGCTAAGGCCACAGGGAGTGTGGGGCATAGCGACCTCCTGTCTACCTCTGCGAGCCTGGTACTCGGACCCTTTGGACCCTTGTCGACCCTCCTAACTAGATAACGACGATATCCGAAACGAAACTAAAGTATTTGTAGCCGCCAGGGTGGAAGGAATTAAGGGTAGTTCGGGGGTGAATTAACATGTTTGCTATGACTGTCGTTTGATTAATATCTTTACTGTTTAGTATATAAATAAGTTTATTCTTTGGCACACTTTAGAGTTCGCAATGCCGTAGCAGTGTTTGGTGACGTCATTAGTTGCCAATATCGGGACTACATTCGCTGCTCGTAACATATTTTTTATGTAGCGCTGTCCTTTTCTTCCGCACAGAGACGCGGTTCGCTAGAGCGAGAAACAATGATGGTGTTCGACTTGTGATTGTATGAGTAGGTGGATTAGGAAACATTTATACTGCAAAAAAAACAAATTATCTGCATAATTACTTTCTTGTACAGTTTTAACTTTGATAAGTTCGTTCTGTGATGGCAGCAAAGTCGCAGACGCACTAAACTTACCTGACAACGTTATTGATATATATATAATAGGGTAGATTTTCATCTAACCTCAGATGGACGGACAACAAGCGCGTACAGACAAAAACCTACCACCTTCGAAACAACTAAAATCCATAGACATACACACCTGACGACCTTATTGAAAACCGCAATCTCTCTAAGGCACTTCCATATCGACTTTAAAACAAACCTTGCACCATACAGAAGCGCGAAAACAAAAAAAGAAACACTTTCCAAATCGACACCCGTCGCGACAAAAGACGTTAAAACCCAAAAATATAATCCACCCGCCACAATTCATACCCTAAAGGATCCGCCCGCCCCCATATAAATTTTACCTTAAAAATCCGCAAATTCGGGACCCGAGCACGGTTCCCTGGACCTTTCCAAAAAGGGTCTGCCGAAAGGGATTTGCCTTGGGATCGGCAGGGTCCACACTTATACAAAATGTCCGATGCGACCCTCCCAGCTTACCCAAGGGCCTCTATACCTAGGCGTAAATATAGAAGTTTGTTGCTCACAGCCCGGTGATTATGTAAGTGGACTGCCGTTAATACAGCCCTATGTTCTTTTCCCACTGTGCGGTAGTTTGAATAAACTAGCGCGTTTATTGCGGCGGCCGTCTTCAAATCCTGAATAGGGCATCGGGCCACTTATCCTTGTAGCGGGTTCACACGACTCCGATTAAGTTGATCAACTTTTGTTATTCGACAATAATTGGAAAGAAATGTCGATTGTTATCGCCTTTTCCACCTACCATCGGATTCAGAGTACAATCGAGGAAAACCTAAGAAACTCGACAGCTACTTCTTTAATGTTGAACAATGTTGAACAAAAGTTTATGCTAAACCTAATAAAGGTTCATAATCCAGAAAAAGTTACGTCTATCTCGTCCTATCTCGTACTATCTCGGCCTAAGATTATGTACAATATCTGTATGTATCTTCCACCCACATACGTAGATCTTGCAGAGTATGTCTTAGGAATGCATTTTACATGCGTCTTTTATAGTCTTTTAAATTGATCAATTGAATTTTACCAATGATCTTTTTGAAATAAAACTCATTGAATTGTGGCACACATTTTTACACCAAGTCGTATAGTTTAGAAAACGCAGTACAAAAACCTTTTATTTGGATAAGAATATTGTCGTAAAACCTTTCTTACCATTTTCTTGCAAGACCATAAAGGATCATATAACCTTACCCCGCTACAGAGAGCCCATACCACCCCAGTACACGCCAAACAGCGTTTTTTCTTAATTAATTAAGTCGCAAATTGATTACTTTCAGTGCTGGGTATAAAAAGCGGGGCGAGTACCAGGGCGTAGGTACTAGGGGCGCAGCGGGCGGCGGAGGTGGCGGGCGATACGTACCCCGCCTTGCGAGTAATGTGGAAGCAGACACACGAACCCCGCTGCTGCCCTGGTAATGGTGGCAGAAAAGTTCACAGTATTTTGTATTTTTATATCAGTGCAAGTGAGCTTACAGCCGAAATTAATATTAATTTTATCTCCTATTATATTTATCCAAGATTGAAATCGATCTTGGATTGCTTCCTAACGTTCGTTCGATTTTCAATCTGCGTGCTTTTATAAACCAATCCACGGATAGGTTATTGGCACGTTTGACCCTAAAAATGGATTGTGATATCAATCCCAGATAGCAAAATTTGGATTGGATTGATTATTAATTTCGGCCGTTAGTGGACTTGGCAATAATTTTTGGGGCAATACTGGCTGGTATTGTTTTAATTACCGTGACTTTTTTTTATTTCCGACGCGCAGTGTACTATTTTATCTAAAAGCTCGTCTTCTATTGGTGTTTTACGCATATATACATTTCTAGACTATAACTTTCATAAAATGCCCATTTCCAAAAATTTTGAAGGTTAAAAGAAATCGTCTAAATTGATTCACACACGTAGACCCATTATAATAATAATTATAGTGGTGAGATGCTAGACTACAACTAATAAATAACTAAAAACACGCCAGCCACGTTGAATAAATTTTTGATTGTAATAGTCACGAGTGAAAACCGAATTGTATTTTGATAGTTTTAATTCAACCAAACCTTATACAAGGTTTAAAAAAATAAAGTACACTTTTTCTGCGCACAGTACATTAGACGGTCGTGCCGGGCGTACTAGCAGTTATTATTTACCGGCTTTATCATTTCGAAAATTTCATATTCCCGGCACTTGGACGCTTGAGGTTTAAAAGCAGGGGGGTGGCCCCACTTTTTGCTACAAACCAGTCGCTAAGTTCGAAGCTACGTGGGGGTAGAAGCGGCTATAATATAATAAACAGCCTGTAAGTCCACTGGATATGAACACTTTGAACATCCTGTGTATAGTTTTGTTTTTTATGTTTTTTTGCGAGATGAGCCGGTCGTTCGTTGATGGTAAGTGCCGCGCCTGCCCGTAGCAGTTGCAGTGCCAGAACTTTGCATTGCCAAAACTCGCGCGGCTCTGCACTGCGGTCACTTTTCTGAGATATCGGTTTTACAGTCTCATATACCCAGCATAAGATGTAGACAATATTTATTATTATAGTAGCTATAAATTCTGACAAAATAACAACTTGTATATGAATGTCTGTATATTGTGACTGTGACTTAACTAAACTGAAGGTACTCACTAGTTCGACGATCGAACTACAGAAATGTTTTTCTCACTATCCGACGAGCGAACAGATGAATCGAACTAGTGAGAATTAACGGACATATTGACTATAAAAACTGTAAACTTGAAATAAGAATACTCGTAGCAAATGCAAGAATCATACGAAGCCAAACATAGGTACGCGTAGACACTAGAGTTATCCGATTATACGCGTGTCACACGAAACCGCCCGCCGCCGCGGTGAGCGGTAAACCTTCCAATGTCGCAGGGTCATGCGGCGCGACACACAGTGTACCGTAGTCACAGATTCAATACTCCTTACTTTAACTCGAAAAAGTTAGAGGCTCCGTTGACAGAGTAACTTCAAGTCAATCAGTTTTATATAACTTCCGCCTCGCGGTTTCACCCGCGTTAGCTGCTATCCCGCGGCAACCGTTATTTTTTACGGGATCAAAAGTAGCCTATGTCACCCGGGGATAGTGTAGCTTCCCAACAGTGAAAGAATTTATAAATCGGTTCAGTAGTTTCGGAGCCTATTCAATGCAAACAAGCAAATCTTTCCTCTTTATAATATTAGTATAGATAGTATAGATATAGTATATATATATAGATTTTGAACAAGCACATACTGAGGTACGCAACGTATCCCACGAGTGTATACCATAAAATTTCTCGAGGTACAACGCGGCGACGCTTCGCGCTTGTCTTTTGTTCGATTCAGCCGTTTGTACGAAGTGTCCACCCTGTGATCATAATCACAGATTCAAATTTAGTTACTGAAACTGTACTCTCTTCAATGGGGTTAGGTTACATTAATAATGTTTTCGTTTCGGTGAAAGAAAACATCGTTATTCCGCCGCGGAGGTACGGCACTAGAGTTTGCCTGGCTAGCCGCCACCCTCAAGAAGAAATTTATCGCCGAGGACTTTCGGGGAGGTGCGTGCGTGGTCCTCGAGAGCCGGTCCTATTTAGGCATATTTACCACCTTGGAGCTGAACTTTTTTTTGGCTTCGGGCCATATTGTGAGCATTCAGCCAGTGTCTTGTATCAAAATGCAGGTATTTTATTTTTGGAGATGAACTACTTTTTTCGCGCCATAATTTGTGCATCCAGCCAGTGTCTTATAATTAAATGCAGGTACTTTTAGTTTTCACAATAGTGAAAACGTCAACTTCTAGTTAGTCTAGTCGAGTCGCGGTCTACGTCACGATTCACTAAATTAACAGCTGTGAACCAAGTGAAGCAACGTCTCAAGTGAATGAGTGACCATTTAGTAGCAAACCGTATGGATGGCAGTCATTAAGCCACGTCAGATTTCTGACACACTCTGACACCACTACCCTATTCAACATCAGTAAAACTGAGGTCTTATTACTGAGGCTGAGGTTATTCTGTCAAGCAGAAAATAAATCGAAACCAAGCCTAAAAAAATGTATTATCAGTGCTATTATCACTATATAAAACTCATAGAAAAACACCCTTCTACCCTCATCCGTGGCCCGTAACCGAGGGTGGCTCGAGGGGTGGCTCGGCCAAGAAATAATAACCGCGCCGCATGCAAGGGTAGTTCGGACACTCTTTGTGAGTGATGTGTTCTAATGAGCACGATATTTGGGGGAAAACTACCCGATTGTGGGGTAATTCTTAATTCTGTATTCGTTATGGGAAAATTACTGTAACTTGATTACGGGAAAAACTCGTTTATTCATCACTAGATATTTATTTAATTAAGTTCTTTACAATTATCTTTACTTATGCAAACATTCATCAAAATCAGCTTAGCAATATGGAATAAAAGTATTGGTAGTAATAATTACTGTATCACAACTGGAGGCATGAAACTAACTAAAATTAAATTTGACAGATCTACTAATGAGAAATGCGTACTTACTTAAATAGCTACATAAAAATAAATAGTTATATTTATTTTTCTTTCGTATCGATATTTCGACTTCGGAACGAGCTGGCTTTTGATATGACATTCGATAGTCGGATTTTTAATATCATGGAATTAAATTGTCAATCGAAATGAGATAGGTGAGATGAGATGACAGCGAGAGAGAGAGAGACAAAGAGAAATTTTTACACCATGGGAATAAAAATCTGTAGTACATAAGTGTGACGTCGCATTTATTTGACGGATAGTTACACATCGCTTATCTGAAACTTTACCATGACGTTATAGAACATACCGTAGTCAATTCATTTCCTATTCGTAGACGCTCTACGAGCTACGGCGTAGCACCCCCGAAAAAGTTAACATGCTACGGCTACGGGCTACAGTCGAATTACAAAAGAGATCTCTACGTAAGAAAGAAAACGGGTACTTACCTAATGTAGTGAGACATCTTTTTTTTTCTTCTTTTTTTTTCTTCTTTGGCCATGGTGCTTTTCGCACATTGAGACATCTTACGATTTTATTAGCTTCACTCGTAACTAACTAACAATGTAGTCAAAGCTTAGTTCAAGGGATGTTTGGATATTTCCAAACAAAGAAAACTGATGAAACGAAACTCGACACTACACTACTTTAATTTATTGTGTACAAAAAGTATTTTCTATTCTATTCTATTATGATTAGTTCATTCCAAACCATACCAAATATTTTTGAAAATAAGACCAGGAAACTCGTACCGTAGGTTTCTTCGTTCCCTGTCCTGTGATGCCCTGAAATGAGCTATTTGGAACTAAACGCAGTATTTTCAGGACTATCTGAATAAACTGCATGACGCATGTCTGACGTTATTAGAAACAACGATCGAATATCGAGGCGTCAGTCCTGGAGTTAATATACGGAACACTCTTCGACGACCCAAGCTCACACTTGTCGACGTTCTAATAGAACCCCCGTCCTGTCTGTGCCGTATTAATCTTATGGCGACCTCCTACACGCGCTGCTCGCCTGGTACTCTCTCCACAAGATCCCCGCTGGGGAGGCGTTTTCCCGTGTTTTCCGGGCTTTCCCTGCTTTTTTTTTATTTAGTTCCGCCATTTTTTCTTGCTGCATGCATTATGCAAGCCTGGTCCGTAATGTATGGATGCCCGAAGGAAACTAATGCGCCTGGTGGGTGAATTCTGATAATCTGTATTTCGTTCGACCTCTGATACTACTAACTGGCTGAATGAATTTTGATTGGTTCTTAAATAGGCTCTCTCTCTGTCTCCCTCTCTCTCTCTCAGGCTATTTTGAAGACTGTTTAAGAGATACATACTATGAAAAATAATAGAAATATTTTGTTGCCATTAGAATATCTTTTGTGAAATAACCCCAGTTCATTTACTCCTAATACTATACCATAAAATACAAAACTGACTGCATGCCTACGAAGAAAAAGTTTCTCAGCAGAGTGCTACCAGTATTGTGTATATAGTTAATTATAAATGATTTCTTTCTACATTTCTTCATTTTACACGCAGTTCCTTAAAATTTTGCATTTAAACTTACCCATTATTCTGCCACAACAACCCATTTGGAAGGGCTGGCCACCAATTAGCTGACCAAGCCTTACTAGAGTAACAAGGGCCCGAACTACGCGCTTTAATTTCCCAAAATCACCTGCCTCTTTACGTAATACCCTCCACACATGCGCCTCTCCCCCGGGCGACGCCAAAGGAAGGGGAGGCGCAATTTTTTTCTGATTTTTCCCCCTCTGATAACACTCTAATGGTCGTTTGCTTCCTTTTCGGCAGATTTTTTCCGTCGAAGATCGGCTGTTTTTTACTGTGTGGCAATTCTCTTATTTCCTGCAGGAGTGCGGACGGAAGCTTGGACATCAGCTGAGTGCATAGTAATTGGAAAAAGGTCTTTACTGAGGCTTCTAGGTAGTGTTGAAGATAACGCGACTTCGCGTGTTTTTTGGGGTTGCATCATTTGCCTGCAGTCGTGCACGTAAACTAACACAAGTTAATGAAAAAAATACAAAATCAACAACGTCTCATTTTCAGTTTCCAATCAAAACCCTGAAACTAGTTGTAGAAACATTAAAATTATGTTTTCAAGCCAGAAAAAATAAGTTTTATAACTTTAATAACAGCTCATTTTAAATGAGGTTAGTTCACACGAGCGCGATCGTGCTCGTTTCTTTTTTAAAATTTAAACCCTACGCTAGTACCACGACCCTAAAAGTAGGTCATTATTAATAATAGCCTAAAAATAAATATATTCCATATTTTCCCTTCATTACGTTGTTTTTGCGGTCTCGCGTGTAGACAACGCGCTGCGAGCTACCAGGCGGACATGCTAGCGCAGGAGGTGGCCACCCACGCTCCTGGTACACGTGATTTTTTCTTCAGGGGGCACACTTTTAGCTGCCGCTTGCAACTTTGAAAACTTTTTAATTTCGTTTAGCAGCGCTCATTAGTGCTCCAACTCTGTTTATTGTTTATTTTTATTTTATAAGTAAGTAGGTAAATGTTTACAACTAAGTACTAAAAATATCGTACGCCCCTTGGTAGGTCGCCTTTACGTAAATTTTTTTCAAGAACTGTTTCAGCCTACCAGTTTCAACCGTTATATATTATTAGGTACTACTATAAATATTAGATATAGTTTTTTAAAGGTTTTTCTCAGCCAGCCAGTGTATTTTTATTCATAGGTATCGACCGTTAAATTATAGTAGATTAAAGTGTACGACTTTGCCGTCTCCGCGAATTTGAATTTTCCTACGCGTAATAAAAATAAAACTATTTCATTCGTTCAAACATTATTCAATTGACAAATCCGATATTTTTGAAGTTATACTTCTTTAGGCGCGTTATGAAAAAATGATGAGAGTGAAATTTTAAGATGCGCGCGCACCTGTAACACAAAATTAACAGTATGAAGTTAGGCGCGTTATGAAAAAATGATGAGAGTGAAACTTTAAGATGCGCGCGCACCTGTGACACAAAATTAACAGTATGAAGTTAGGCGCGTTATGAAAAAAATATGAGAGTGAAATTTTAAGATGCGCGCGCACCTGTGACACAAAATTAACAGTATGAAGCCGTCTGCTTAACCGCTCATTAAGTCTCGAAAAAAAAGCTACCAACAAAATAGGAATTGAACCTCGATATTAGTCGCGCATGTTGGTACGATTGAATAAATAATAAATATTTATAAAAATAACTAAATAAATTTAATGAAAACTTTTTGATAAAAATGAAAAGTGAATATTAAATTAAGAAATCAATAAAAATATTTAAAAAATGACCAACCTTAAATTCGATTTTTGAATTTATTATTAAATTTATTTTTAAAATATTAAAGAAGTATAACTTCTCACGCGCGTACATAAGTACACGCACCCATTTTTTTTTTTTATATGTCATACCGCCACGTCATCACGATTTGCGGTGCACCTACGGTAAGGCAAGACATCAATAACGAAGAAGAAGATTAACCAGTTAACTGATGCTCCTCCGAGCAACTGTTTGTATCATGAGACCATGAGACCAGAAACTCCTATTTACTTGAAAAAATATACCATTTATTCTGCCTTTTAAGACCAAATCTAGCGCCTAATGTTGCGACTCTAAGGGGGGTCTACTCCAGGGGGTGCCTACAGCCCCCCCCCCCCCCTTCGTACGCCCATACGTGAATTTCCCGGCGCCCCGCAGGCGGCGAGCCTGTCGACTAATTCCGTTAAAATTCTCCTCTACTGTTATGCTTGCCTGGTAGGTACGTAAATGACAGGGGTGGGTACCACCCTCGGCGCGCAAGGGTGCAGTTGTAACAGTGTAGAAGGTTAATTGAACCGCTGATGTCAATTTATTATCATAATAGTATGATTCAATCCTATGATTCGGATCGTGCAACGATGATTCAACCTTAACCTAAGTCAGGTACAATGGTTGAATCATGACACGAAAGTAAACAGATAGATTGATAAACTTTTGCACTCTTTTTCATTCTTTCTTTTTAGGGTTCCGTACGCTAAGGGTAAAACGGGAACCCTATTACTAAGGCTCCACTGTCCATCCGTCCGTCCGTCTGTCACCAGGCTGTCTCATGAACCGTGATAGACAGTTGAAATTTTCACAGAATATGATGCATTTCTGTTGCCGCTATACTCGTAACAACGAATAGGTACTAAAAAAACAGAATAAAATAAACACCAAATTGCACTCATTGTATGAAACTGCAAATGTATGACCGAATTACACTTAACTACCTCCATAGTAAATTTAATTCAAATCGGTCCAGCCGTTTCAGCGTAAAGAACTAACAAACACACAAACACAAACTTTCGCATCTATCTTATATCTATCATCATTCTCCTGCCCTTATCCCACGCTAGGTGGGGTCGGCACAACATGTTTTAATCTTCCACTCACTCCTATCAGCCGTCAAATCTGCACTCACTCCTTTCTTGCACATGTCCTCCTTCACACAATCCATCCATCTCTTTTTCGGTCTCCCGCGACTCTTACATCCATCCACATTCATACTCATCGTCCGTCTTGTTACATGGCTTTCGTCCCTCCTCATCACGTGTCCATACCAAGCTAGCCTGGCGCTTCTCATCTTTTCTACCACTGGGGCCACTTTCAAACTTCCTCTAATATACTCATTCCTTATCTTATCTAATTTTGTCACTCCACACATCCATCTCAACATACGCATTTCAGTGGCATGCACTCTCTTCTCTTCCGTCTTTTTCATTGCCCAACACTCAGATCCATACATACCGACAGGTCTAATGACAGTTTTGTATATTTTCCCCTTAAGTTTAAGGGGCATACGTGCGTCACATATTGTTCCGGAGACCTGTCGCCACTTCATCCATCCTGCATTCATTCTACTATTCACATCTCGGTCAATATTGCCATCGTTTTGGAGAAGCGAGCCAAGGTACTTAAAATCGGAGCAGAGCGGCAAAGTTACACCATCTAAGGCAATATTAGAGATTTTAGAGGAGCCACCGAAATCACAGAACAAATGTTCAGTCTTAGTGCGGCTGATTTTGAGGCCTACTCTTTCCAATTTCTCTTGCCATTTGCCTAGTCTGCTCTGTACCTCAGCTGCTTCCTCTCCAACGAGGACAACATCATCTGCGAACAGCATGCACCAGGGCGCTTCCTCCTGAATGTCTGATGTCAAGGCATCCATAACCAGGAGGAAGAGGTAGGGACTTAAAGCCGAACCTTGGTGCAGACCCACTGTAACGTCGAACTCGTCAGTGACTCCAGCTTCGGACCGAACATTCGTACGTGCTCCTGCATACATCGCTTCCACTAATCTTGTATACTTCCCAGGCACTCTTCTTTCTTTCAAAGCCCACCACAGTACTTCTCGGGGTACTCGGTCGTACGCCTTTTCCAGGTCTATGAAGACCATGTGCAAGTTTTTATGAGCACGTTGGTATTTTTCCATCAGTTGGCGTAAAGCAAAAATTGCATCCGTAGTTCCCCGTCCCGGAATAAAACCAAACTGGTTCTGGGTTATTTCACATTCCTCTCTCATTCTTTTATCTACGACTTTCTCCCAAATTTTCATACTGTGGGGCATGAGCTTTATTCCTCGGTAGTTGTTGCATTCTTGTACGTCACCCTTATTCTTATAGATGGGCACCAGTGAACTGCTACACCACTCTTTCGGGATCGCTTCTGCATGCAACAGCTTGTTAAAGAATAGAGTCAGCCACTTCCATCCATCCACTTTCAGACATTTCCACACTTCCGCAGGTATACTATCTGGGCCAACCGCTCTACCATTCTTCATACTTAGTACAGCCATTCTTACTTCATCGATGCTTACTTCCCTAACTAAACCTAAATTTATGGATACATTCTCTATCTCTCCACTCCAATCATTCTCTTCATTCATTAGTTTCTCAAAATATCTCTTCCATCGATCTTTTATTTCTTCATCTTTCGTTAAAACTCTTCTGTCAAGGTCCCTAATACATTTTACATGGACAATATCCTTAGCATTCCTCTCTCTCATTTTCGCTAGGCGGTACAAATCCTTTTGTCCATGGGGGCTTTCTTAGATTTTTCTACAATTTATCCTGGATTTTACCTCTACCAATAGCAACTTCTTTTTTAGCTTTCTTCTTACATTCATCATAGATCTTTCTTTTTTGCTCTTTCAGTCCATGGTTATCGTTACTTACACTTTTCCAATCTTTGAACGCATTCTTTTTTTCTTTCAGAACCTTTTGCACACTGTCATTCCACCACCACGTATCCTTATCAATCCTTCCTTTACCTTTTGTCTCGCCGAAAACCTCCTTGGCCACTCTTCTTATGCAGATAGCCATTTCATTCCAACATTCATTCACCGTCATTTCTTCCATTCTATCATTCATATCAATCATTTTATCAACTACATTATCTCGAAATTCCTTTACAAACGGTTCTCTTTCCAACATGTACCACTTAATTTTTGGTGGGGGTTTGGGTTTAAATTTGGCTGTTTGTAATGTTATCTTAATTTCTAATAACAGTAATCGGTGTTGAGAAGCTAAAGGCTCACCCGGTATGACTTTACAGTCCATAACCGCGCTTACATTACTTCTTCTAATAAGCAAGTAGTCTATTTGTGTGTTGTGGTTTCCGCTTTTGTATGTTACGAGATGTTGGTCGCGTTTCTCAAAGAATGTATTGGCAATGGCCAGATCAAAAGCAACCGCTGCTTGCAAAAGTGTTTCTCCTTCCGGGTTCCGGCTCCCAAAGCCCCACCCACCATGTACTCTCCCATACTCTCCTTTCATTTTTCCCACATGTCCATTAAAATCACCTCCTATATAAATACTTTCACTCTGCGGGCTATCTTATATCTATATACATATTAATAAAAGAAAGTCGTGTTAGTTACACTTTTTATAACTCAAGAACGGCTGAACCGATTTGGCTGAACATTGGTAGGAAGGTAGCCGAGAACCAGGAGAAGGATATAGGATACTATTTATCCCGTTATCACGGGAAAAATTGTGAAACTGGGATAAATCATTATATCTGATAAAATCGGGTTGTGCAGTTGACTACTGTCACTCATTTTGACTCATAGAGACAATGACAGGACAACGTCTGTCGGGTCATCTAGTTTATAATACGAGTATTAGTGAGATAGTTCTTTTGGAAATTATTTCCAAGTTTCCATACTGTGTCATACATTACGCAGCCGCTAGTCCCTGGCCCCGCAAAGGCTTGCGCTACACTAGCGCCGCGCCCCGACTTGGCACGCATTGGGCCTGATTTAATGCTCGTCGACTAATGGATAACTTGGAAGGATTCCTGCTACTCCCGTTAGATTGGCTCTGCGCTGAAAGCATACAGACCTACATTTACAGTTTTACGTAGTCTTCGATTTGCAGTGTCTACCTATAAGAAAATATGTCGCGAAACTCCCAAGCGTGTAGCACATCCTACTATCCTACTATATTTTTAATATTATAAACGAAAAAGTTTGTGAGTATGGATGGATGGATGGATGGATGTTTGTTACTCTTTCACGTTAAAACTACTGAAGGGATTTTAATTAAACTTAACTATAATATAGCTTATACATCAGAATAACACATAGGCTACAAGTTATAAAGATATTGTGTGACTTGTCCAAAATATGACGATAAGTGTCAAGTAAGTAGGATAAAATCTACCACCTGCGAGTTATTCTGGCGTGCGCTGCCAAAACCGCTTGAGTTACACATATGTAATGTATGATGGAAATATTTATCTTAAATAGTCCTACAAAAAAGTCCGCCACAGTTTATATCTATATCTTATGTGTAAGCTATTATAGCCAAAATAGCTACTCGAAATACTAATCCTGCGCAGACGAAGTCGCGGGCACCAACTAGTAGAACATATAACACATCCGAATTAATAGACTTGACAAAGGCGTATACCTGAAAGGGGCCCACTTATGCTGCAATTGATAAATCGGATCAATTTAATAAGCGTTATTTAGGTGTAGTTCCAATCATTCGTGCGACATTCTAAAATGTCAAGATTGGTTTGCTTCTGCAGCACAGCAATAAATAAGTGCATACGCCGACAAAGACAAAACATCATCGTACTATCCTACTTACTCCTTTCTCTATTTGTATACACTTGTCTCTTTTCTTACCCAGATATTGAATTAAATGTCATATCTGTTAGATGATTAATCTTAGGCGTAGCACCAATTTATTTCTTTACTTGTTAACTAACATTGGACCACTGATTCTACAAAAAAGTCGACCTTCACCTACTATTATTCCACATTATTCATTCAGTCCCTAAACAAATGACATACTTTTTTTATCTAACTTATCCATACATTTCCCATGGCAGTACTGACCTATAAACGAAGCGTGACGTCACCCCGACTGACCAACAATTATTATTGCAAACGTGCACGTGTGTCAGTTAAAGTACGCTAACTTCACTATCAACCAACAAGCCTAACTGCTCATTCAGTAACCGCTGAACAATGCACTGTACCCCAATTAAAATAAGCTTTAAAATCGTCCACGGCCTGTGGGATTTACGTCGTTTAATTGTCCAAGTTTGACCCCTCAGCTGCCGTGCGGCCAAAAGGACCCCCGTTAATGAAACGAATCGATCGCGAGGGGAGAACGGCGAATCTTAATTATGTCGGTTTCAAGGTCGTATGCAGCCGGTTTTGAGGGGAGATAAAGCGATTTTAATTTGTCATCTTGTGCGAATATAGGGTTAAGTTTTAGTAACATGATTGAGAAACGATTTGCCGAAGATTGTGTTTTAATAATTGATGGATTTGCATTTTCTGTGGCTCTGTCTCTTTCTCTCGCTCAGTAAAGTCGTTCGCTAAAGCGAGATACATGAGAGTGCGACCACAGTAAGCGTGACAAATCAGTAAGTGGTGGATGCTTTACTATAACTTCCTTGGAATTTTGGAGAGAGCACCAAATAATGTTTTACGCATTTATTGTACCATTTGGCTACCTCATGGACATTGGAAGTTCTTAAACTTTCGCGAACAGGAAACATATTAACTAGCTAAAACGGGTCTATTTTGAAAACAAATATCAAAATATATAATTTTGACATGTAATTGTACAAGTAGGTACATGGGCGATGTAACTCGGCCGAAACGTCGAGGTATGTCAAAATTATATACCTATCCTCATGGACATTATTCAACACACAAAAACGAGAGTAGTGAGGGAAAAAAACAAAACTAAGCATCACGTTTTTGCTTCTCTCTCCACCCATCAATTACTGGATGACCTATTCCATAATCTACAGACATCACAACAGCACGTTTTCGACTCGCCAACATACCACATTACCTAATAAAAATATTATTCAAATCTCGCCCATCTCGGCCGCTATGTTTTATGTTACATGGGCATGGAATAGGCGCAGTGTTGCCAGCACTAAACAAACTTCTAATCTCTTACATCAAAGCGGTCGCACGAGCGCAAGTGGCGGCCGGCGAATAAAATAGCTGTTGTGTTATTAACAGCCCGGGGTTGAGAAAAAAGGGGGTGGCCGCGGCCACAGGGTTGCTAGATGCGACTTGTTTAATATTTTATCTTCTAACCAAGATTAAAATCGATCTAGGATTGCTGCCTATCGTTCGATCGATCTCCAACCTGCGTGCCTTCATAAACCAATCCACGGATCGGTTATTGGCACGTGTGACCCTAAAATGGATTGTGATATCAATCCCTGATAGCAAAATTTGGATTGGATGGATAATTAAAAACTGACACTAAACTAATGACAAGGATAGCAAATGGAATAAATCTGTAGTCAACGTTGGCTGACGTTTTAGAAACCTGTCTCTCTATTTTAATCTGTAGTGGGATTTCACTTGCGAACGTTTGCTTGTGTGTTTGTCATCTCTTCACGTCTTAACGGATAAACATTATTAAATACAGAAATATAAAATATATAATACAGAAATATTAAATTACGTATTAGAAACAAATAATTACCTGCAAATGTAATCTGTTCATTTTATTATTCTAAATCTTGCCTACATGACATCCTAATCCAATATCCCTGATTTGGCACATCCAGCAAATTTATACCCCGAGCCGAGTACCCGAGAAAAAAGGGGGGAGGGTCGAATATCCCACACAGCGGGTCCGCAATGGACTGAAGGAGCCCCAATCAATCTTACAAGTCGCAGCGGAGCCGCCCGGGGGGAGAAGGCACTTTCGGGGGCGAAGGGACGATACCCTCTCATGCCTCGGCAGCCCGACTGACCCTTAGGGTGGCACGAAAAAGGTCAAAGCATAAACTTTTTGTTACTACGTTACTGCCCGGGATACGTTCGTAATGTCGGTTTTGTCATTTTATTTCTGTTCATTAATGTATGGGGGGTGGTGGGTGTGATTTCGTGCGATTTTTGGAACTAACTTTTGGGGTGGTACAGTTTTTTTTTTCTTAAACTTAGTTGCGGTGTACCAAGAGCATAATTATCTAGTCGAAAAATTCCAACATGGAAGATCAAATACTTAAAAAAATGGCCTTCGACATTATTGCCACTTTTTTTTTGATCAGTTGTACGCCAATAATTTGTTTCATCGCTTTAAAGACTAAATAATAAAGAAATGATAGTTTTTTTAGTTTCCCCCATACAATCTGACTAATACAAAAACAAACCAATCTATTGGCCTAAAGCGTTACAATGTCTTGTAAAATAATACATCTTTATTTATATTTGAATAAAGATTTTCCTAAGGTCTTTACGTACTATATTTGAATGTTCTATTTTCCCCCCCTTATTGTTATCATTTCAAAGGTAGCCTCTGAGTTTTCATCTATACACGCGTAACTTCGAATAATGGACAAAGAATAAAGCACTCCGAAAATAGTACACCCACTCAACCACCTAGGAATAACAATTAAGAAAATAACACGTTTCTACATTGAAGTTTGCGTCAAAAGATATTATTATACCCACAGCATACCCACAGACAGTAATTTCAGCTTTTAATACCTAAAAACCAACACACGAACTAAAAAACCCCGTCATCAGAAAACTTAGTCGCCCACTCCGTCGGGCATCGTTTTTGTGTCTTGTCTAATACCGTGACGCCCCCTGGGCTGATGAGGGCCCCCTTCCCCCCGAAAGTCGCCCCCTTTCGCCCCGAGCGAGAAAAATGAGTTAGAAAAGATGCGGTGCCCGATTATGGCGCGACGCGCCAAGGGCTTTGTGCGAATTCGTCTGAATCAATCGTTGGGTTCCATTTGACCCCGCGGCTGGCGCACGGTTGAGTGTCAGGTTATAAGTCACGATTGGCTGGAGGTTGTTGTTATTATATTACCTACTTTTTCTTGTGCTATAATTCAATATTTGTTGCCATATTTTTTTTCTACTTTTACAACTATCATCTCACTTCGTATAAATAATTGGTGATCTTACTGATACCCCGTTTCTGGATCCCTAGTTAACTTTCGTCAACAGTTAAATATATCGTTGTCTCTATCTGGTACTAAACAGAAGGCATAGAAAGCAATACACTAAATCTGTTGCTAAAAAGTCTTTTAAAAATTCAATCGTACCTAAACACCTATTACATATTAATTACATCCTATATTACATCCTTTTCAGTTTGTGTTGTACGTACATGTATGTATGTATGTATGTATGTATGTATGTATGTATGTATGTATGTATGTATGTATGTATGTATGTATGTAAGTAAGTATATGTATGTAAGTAAGTATAAGTATGTAGGAATGTAGGTATGTATGTACGTGTGTTGCTAATCAGCACTGTAATGGCTGAATAGATTTTGCTGAAAACTGGTGTACCTACAGTAACTTTTACATTTCAAAATAACAAGAATAGTAGGTATATAATTTTAGATGTCACTGCAAGTAAAATATAGGATCAATCCACCGCAGTGCCATTAATTAGACTAGTTTATGACCGGACCTTACTTTAAATACTTTTCGAACTTCAGATATAACTTTCACAATTTTTAAGTAAAACCAAACATAGCGATGTAGAATCAAAACATGAGGGTCTACCGGGCCCGCAAAGGGCCAAAGGGACCCCAAAGCCCCAACCGGACCCCACAGGCCTAGAGGGTCTAAACCGCTGCTTTCAGTTAGTTACCCAAGCCCAGAAGTTTTCCGGTTCGGGGTGAAATCATACATTTTGCAAAATCATTTGAGCAAAAATTATTTTATGGTTTTGCGTGTGGTATGTTGTTCCAACCGTTCCAGGGTTTTATTTGATTGTAAGGAGAGTTAAAGGGTGAATTTCTGAGCGAATATTACTTCATGAGTTTTGTTTACAACTGGCTGCGCCACGCGGTTTCACTCGCGTTTTCTATTACCCCGGAGGACACGTTAATTGTGGGTGAAGCCGCAGGGAACTACAAGTATATTACATCTTGTAACATCACCTATCTGCCAGTGGAAGCCTCTTCAAAATCGGTGCAGTTGTTTTGGAGATTAGCCGGAACAAGCAAACAGACGGACACAAAATTAATAAAAATTGGCTTTTTGTTATAAGTAGGTGTGTCAATCAATGTTTCAATATAAAATATACTTTCTTAAATAATATGCATTTTATAAAAAGCTTTTATTTTGTCACTTTTGTCTTACCACAAAACATTAGAGTTTTAGACCATTTCCACAAAATAGACGACTATCACTCGCGTTTTCTTATTTAATCGTGGCGTTCTTAATTATTTTACTTGTTAATTTATCATTGAGTTAGAATAAGCGAACGATAGGCGTCAATTTGTGGAGAAAATATTTAGACTCAACTGTTCAACTCTGGTTTAAATCTTTAGTGGTTTAACCGTTTCATTTTGATAATGGTTTAAATTAATATAAATATTATAAAGGCCATGAAGCAGAATCGAAACTGAGAGCTTACGCCGTTCCCCTACCTCTCTACAGCTAAAGCCTGCTTACGGAGCTATAACGTGTGCGCGCGGTTTTACCCCTCAGCACGTCGAATTTTCACTATCCTTACATGGTTTCTCAAACTGGAGCACATGTACCCCTGGGGGTGCATTATTTGGGTGTAGGATAGGGAAAAGATTGTCGTATTGGAGGCACAAATTGATATTGTCAATACTGGGAGAGAATTGCGTTAAAATCCGTTTACTTTATCCAAAAGTTTCAAGTAGTATATAGGTACATTGATGTAGCGACATGACTGATGCTTGCCTGGCTAAAAATTAAATTTATTTATGTAATTGCTTCGAGTATTCGCTGGAATGTTATTCATTGTGTGAAAAAAACGTAAAAGATAATGTAAAAAACCATCACTTGTAAAAATCATAGCAACAAAGTGGAAAAAATCTTAAAAGGTACCTACCTAATATAAAAAAAACCATCGCTTGTTAAAATCATAGCAACAAAGTGAGGATGTAATGCAACCCTGGCTAGAAAAGAAAACAAACCAGCCAAGTGCGAGTCGGACTCGCTCACGAAGGGTTCCGTAACATTATCTATAATAACGGAAAAATCACGTTAGTTGTATGGGAGCTCAGTTAAATATTTATTTTATTCTATTTTCTAGTATTTGTTGTTATAGCGGCAGCAGAAATACATCATCTGTGAGAATTTCAATTGTTTATGTATCACGGTTCATGAGATACAGCCTGGTGACAGACGGACGGACAGCAGAGCCTTAGCAATAGGTTCCCGTTTTACCCTTTCGATACGGAATCCTAAAAACGGAACTGCATGATGTCGTATCATCAGCGTCGACAAAGAAGGTATAATGAAGTATAATCCCCGGAATAAAACCTTAACTTAACCGTGTTCAACGTAGAGTTCTAACAGCGACAAAAATAACAATTTAGTGCAAGAACATAGACGTAGTATCAATATACTTGACAAAAGCGTATACCCGAAAGGGACACACCTAGCTGCAATTTATAAATCGGATAAATTTAATACACGTTATTTAGATATGTATATATAGCATCAATAATTCGATCGACATTCTAAGATGTCAAGATCGCTGGTTACTTCTATAAATTGGATAAATTTAATAGGTACACGTTATTTAGGTGGTGTTCCAATCATTCGTACGACATTCTAAAATGTCAAGATTGGTTTGCTTTTGCAGCACAGCAATAAATTAGTGCATACGCCGACAAAGACAAAACATCATCGTACTATCCTACTTACTCCTTTGTCTATTTGTATATTGTCTCTTTTCTTCCCCGGATCTTGAGTTAAATGTCATATCTATTGGATTATTAATCTGAGTGCAAAAATATTTATAAATAAACTTACCTTTTTCTCCAATTCCATCCTCTCTTGATACGACACCCTCATATACTTCAAGTAGGTCGTCGTGATGGGCACGCTGTACTCCATCTCCTCGCCATAGTACCCTTCTGGTCTCCAACTCTTCAACCTCGAAGCTGAACTCTCTAACGAAGACATTAGCCTTCTCCTAGGCGGCGATTTCGGTGGGTCTTTAGAAGTTAAATTCGCGACGTCTAGCGGATTATACTTCTTTCGTTCAGTCTTTTCACTACTATCACTTTCTGGTGCCCTGGTACTTTCTTCTTTGGAAACCGATTCTTCTTCTTCTTTTAGGGGGGCGGGGGGAGGGCTGTCAGCTCTTACGTCTTCCACGTCTATCAGACTGTTGTCGTCTTTGTCTATCTCGGGGTCTGCTCTGATCGGCTGTTCTTCTCTGAACGCGGGCTCCGGTGACGTTCTACTGACAGGGTCGAAGGTCTTCTTCGAGGTTAGTTCTATGTACGTCGGCTGGTCTTCCGCCTCGGCCGGCTTGGGACTTTCGATTTTCTTTATCGGCTGTAGTTCTGTGTAGTCGAATTTGGGTTCGTAGTAGGTCGTGGCGTCGATTTCCGATTCCCAGTTTCGGAATTCTGGCGCGGGGAGGTAGGGTAGGTAGGGGTGTCTCGTGGGGGAGGGGGAGGGGGTGGGCAGGGGTGGGGGGGAGGTGCTGCGCGGGCGTCTGGCACATTCGGCGCATCCGGTGAGGAAACGAGTGACGGCCTCACGAGGCAGGAACGCGTACGTTTCAGTTATCTGTAAACAGAAAGGGAACATTTTTATATATACCTACTACCTACCTATATTTATGTAATCGGCTTGACGATTATCACAGTAGCCGAAGATGGTAAATGTGGAAGAATGGAACCTCAATCAAGGACTGTGTACAATCCGATAGTGGCTTATTAAAACTGAGCCAGCCAGAGCGGACCCCATAGTGAGTGTTCACCCTGGTCTGTGCCTGTCACCTACCACCAGGATATTAATCTTATATCTGTAAATGAGCAATTCTTGTATATATGTAATTGGAATCTCGGAATCGGCTCCAACGATTTTCATGAAATTCAGTATATAGGGGGTTTCGGGGGCGATCTAGCTAAGAACCATTTTTAGAAAATGTCATTTTATTCGTGTTTTTTGTGATTTTTTTCTTCAAATTAAGGGTTAAATAACCAGTTCATATTTTTTTATTATTCTATCGGTAAGATCGAAAAATATTATTCATATTTCATCATTTTATTAGTAATTCGTACTTAAATATAATTTCCAAAAAACACAATTTAAAAAAAAAAGCCTTTCAGCCTTTACTGTCCCACTGCTCGGCAACGGCCTACCCTCAATTTCGTTAGGGGGATTCATTTTAACCGATGTTTTGCTTCATTTGCTTGTAAGGCCTATTTCAAGTACTACCTAGTTAATTTTCATTTGTCTCATAGGATTAGAGCAATTTAGAGATGAAGGAAGCTAGCCTGAGAATAGCATTAGAAAGATGAAGCCATTATCTACATATTTATGTTTTCTACAATTTCGCACTTATGCTGCCATCTAGCGCTATAAAGAACAACTAATACAAACTTCAACCAACCTTTTGAGGTACATAATTTTGAGTTGTCGAAACAGTTACTACAAAACTCTACAGATGGCGTGGTTACACAAGTCCCGATAAAACTGTTGCTACTAAATCCGCTAGATGGCGCAATAAACAAAAGGCATAATTTATGTTGAGAAGAATATAAATACTTTCTTTTCTTTGCATTTGATTGTTGTAAAACTATTGGCTTACTGTTCTATAGGTTCTTTTTTGTCCAGCGTGTTTCCCTGGTCTTCCTTCTAATTCAACGTGAACTGTGTAAATAATGTCGAAGAAGTTTTCAACTATCGCCACTTTCCGGTAGACGGGTTCTTGGTTAGGTGCATTCTGTAACAAAGAAAAATATTTATCAGTATGGCACTAAACAATAAAACTAAGTAAAATAACAATAACCCATTATTATTCTGCTTCAAAAGTAATTCTTTCGACAGCGCCATCTATTATATCTTTAAGTAACTAAATAGTACTACTACTCGTCGCTAGATGGCAAACTAGATGAACATCGCTATTGTCTACACTCACAACTCTTGGAAGTTATATAGATGGCGTAACGTTACATTACTTATCGAAACGCGGGAAATTGTTATAATTTCTGAAAGTGTTCAATCATACGAATCGGTACACAAAAAATTGACTGGTTTGGTAACTAGATAATTTCTAACTAAAGTCAGGTAGACCATCAGAATATAATTGTAAGAATTGTGTAAAAATAAATTGCGCATAACTACACGACTATTCACCACACTGAACAAAAATTAAACCGAGTAGACGATATCATGATAGCCTAACAATGTGATACCATTGCTACCTCAGCAGTTAGATACCCAAATTCCATTCCCTCCATCCCGTCTCCGTCCTAATTACGCGGTCCGGTGCGCGTCCGGCTAATCACCGTCCCGTCCCGTCCCGTGCCGTGCCGGCCCGGGCGGTAATCAGAGAGACTAATTGCCGTGCGCGGGTAATTCATGGCCTCATTATGTACTTAGTAAGTATAATATGTACTTATAGTCACTTAGATCTGACAAGTTTTCCACTTATAAAAAGTTTAGGTAAGCACCTAACAAAATAAGTCTATGGAGTAAGTATTAAAACAATTTAAGTAGGTATTGTTTTCGTCTTATTAGTAGGTACCTACTAGTATTTCATTACAACCTACCTACCAACTAGGTAGGTACTGTTGTAGTTAAATTAACTATACTCTCTCGTGTTAATTAAAACCTCGCTTGAATTGACTATTACTTATCTGTAATCAGATGTAATCTAATCACTTAATTAAGAACAAGCAGTGACAGGATTATTTTTATACTAGGTACTTGCTAGGTCTCCCGGCTTTATCTGTATGGACAATAATCAATATATTTATATAAAACAAAGTCGCGGAATTACACCATGTAATTATTGTTAACTCGAGAACGCCTGAAACAATTTTTATGCTCTTTACTTTGTTAGATTCCTCTCCGTTCCAAATAGCAGAATAACTATTAAAATATCGAAATAATTCACGAAACAGATACCTATAAGATTTTTGACAGGACAACGTAACGCCTCTTGAGAGAGCTAGTTATTTATAAAAGCATTTTCTGAAAATAATTGAAGTTAAAGTCGAGAGAGTCAAAGTAATTTAGTAGGATAGCTTGTCTGCATGCATACCACACCTGCCTACTGCAAAGGTAGGTAGGGAGTAAGTTACTCCTAACTTGCACTTGCAGGCAATTTCAAATTAAAGACAGCTCTCCAAGTTTTCACAAAACGTTGCGCCAAAACCTCCCACTGCACTGCAACGTGTGAATGTGAGTTGTGAGCACATTATTGCACGGCGCAGCGGGATGCAGTATGGACCCACGGGTGGGGCACAGGCATGCCTTTAGATTAGAGGATGGCCCAGTGCGCGGGTTGGTGGATAGCGCATTAGCAGATTCCAATTTATTACGTCCTTGGCGTACCTATAGTTGCATGTTGCACGTTTGATTCTCGCGCAACCAAATATTTGAGTGTATGTGATATAAAGCCAGAAGGCAGGTTTAGGGACGCCACGGCGACTTTTTGCAGGGATTGAGTAGCGATACAATCTCTAAAGATCGCGATACTGTCGCTATACGGTCGCTGGTCGTACACCTTCGCCGCGTTACCACGATTCTGCATTGCTAATAACGCGATACAGCATGTATACAGCGATCGACAGTCGACGTCGCCTGCGAATTGTGCGACGAATAAATCCACCTGACCCAATGTGTGCGTGTATTAGGGCCGTATTAATAAATCAAATCTTCAGTGTGCACTTGCTCTTTCGTTCTATTTAATATATACCTACATCAGGAACAGAAACTTACATCAGTGCTACATCTCAATATCAATTTATTGAATAGCAACGGTTTCAAGATGTGGATTACATTTTGAGTGTGGATCAGCTGTTAGCGCACTTGGTAGCGCTGTTGAGGTTCATTTATTAATGCGGCCCTTAGTGTGTGTGCGTGTGTGTGTGCGGGTGTATGTATGTATGTAGCCACTATCCATACTGTCCTTAGTCCTTACAGTGCATAAGCACATTAGTAGCGGGCGCGACCGAGACGCGTCGAAACATCAAGATGCTTATCCACGCGCCCCGGGTCGGGCTAATGGCGGTGGCAATTACCCCGTGCCGGCCGCCACTCCGCCCCGCCACGGGTTGCCACTATCTAACTCTGTTATGTCCGGGTAATGAAAGGATATTCAAGATTAAATCCTAATGAAAAATACGGATGTAGGTGTAGGTACTTACTAGATAAGTAGGTACTATTATAAAGGCAGGTTATACGTTTTCTATGTTTGTTAAGGAATAAAAAGTACTTTTTGGTTATTGGTGAAAAATAGTTATACAAAAAAGTGTCTGCATAAGACCCACGGCCTAATAAATAGCTGATTAGGCTACGTCAATCTTTTGCGGTTCTTTTGTTTTTTGTTAATTTTAAAAGTTACCTACCTATTTTAGTGTGCAAAACATTGTGAGTTTTCTTTCCATTTCTCTAGATTTGGAAAAAGAAACATCGACATTATTATAATAATCCGGACCTGTCCGGATTTGTCCGGACAAACTTGGACTTATAGTAGGGTCAGGTGAGTAGTCCGACAACTTATCTTCCGTTCCGCCATACGCCATCCCGCCATTCTGGATGCCAATTAGAAGCGGCAACCATGCCCGCCCGCGCCATCGCCACGGAATAAGTAATAAACGCTTCTCGGGTTGCCAGGAATTAAGTTATTAATGATTTATTATAAGTAGGTATCTCTTAATATTTTTAGCATATAACTAGCGTGCTATTTACCTGATGGTTAGCGCCACGCCAGCCTATTACAGTTGCAGTGCCCCCGTGAACTTTGCATTGCAAAATCTTGCGCGGCACTGCCCTGCGGTCGTCACCTATGCCCAGTAGTTTCGCTTTAATGTTTGCACACTAATGCTTGGTGGTTGAAAAACTACTAAGTACCTAACTACTTTCTTCAAAATTGATGTAATAGGTGGCCTCATGACATTATTTTTGGCACATTTCCAAAAACGCGCGCGAGACAGGAACTCATAAACCTTTAATAGTACGCTGGCTAAAATTATTATAAATAATATACCTATGTAGTGAAACGCGTTCTTTAATAAAAATAAAATTAAAAATAAAAGTATTTTTATTACACCGTGGCAGCCCTAGTACCGTCTGCCTCGGAGCGGAGGCGCGTCGAAATGTTCGCCCGACTCGAACCGAGACGCGCTAAAATAAAAATAAATTGCACGAAATATAGGCGCCCCGCCCGCGCCGCTCCTCGAATACAGCCGTGAGCGCGCCGTAAGCGCCCCTAAGCGTGGCGCCCGCCTGGTTTATTGACGTGTCTAATTGTTTGTAATATCTTGTAAAATCTACGGGAACATTTTAATTTTATTTTTCGTAGGCGCGCTATTTTACAACGAGTTCTGTGCCACAAGAATTGCCATGGGCCACAAACGCCACAGTACAAAGACAGGGGTCTGTTGAGTGAGATTAAATCTATAAGTCGCATCGAGAATTAAAAAGTACCTACCGCACACAAACATACAGACAGACAACTAAAGGTTGAAAAATAAATTGAGGATGACAGGAAACCATGAGTTTGACGAGTATTTATCGAAGATAATCAAAGTAAGCACGTCGGGTCCTAGACCGCATCATCGATTACCATCACCCCTGATATGTTTGAAAAGCCTCCCCAGGCTTTTCAAACACGAACCAACGAACGAACCACGATCGAACAAAGAAATGAGTAAATTAATTAATTCACTTGAAAGGAAACTTTCACTAAACTCTTCCCTTGTCCACCGCGGCTACCAGGCGCCCATAACAAACTAGGCAGTGTCTGAAACACAAAGGAGATGATACTATCGACAGTATCTCGCATGCAACAGGTACCTAGTACCTACCTACCTACTTCAAGTTTATTGCATTGTATCCTACAACATGGCTGCTAACTAAAATGCAGATAAATCTAGATTCTAAGAAAGATATGTAAGTTATCTTATGGGCTTTTGTCAGGGAAGATAATTATTATCGATAAGTAGGTAGGTACCTAAATTATTTTATTTATCGATATTAAAAAAACTAGACAATAGCTAGATACGTAGACTGAACGGCAATACTTTGTATGAACGCGTAGAATACGTACCTACCTAAATTAACTTTCTCCACATAATAGTAGGCTATAAAGTGTTAAGTATATCTAATTGCCCTAACCTGAGTAACCAATGACAGATTAAATCTCAGGTCATCTCCTAGGAGTAGGTACAAATGTGTTTTTAGTATTTCCGTAATACTTTTCAGATAGGTAGGTTATCGCGGGCGATATATTATATTATCACGCGTTCACTCTGATATCACCGCATATACTTGAACCAGTAGGTAGCTCGCTATCGCCACTCGCCAGCCAGACTATGCGAGTTTGCAGTTGTTCCAAATTAATCCAAATACTGTCGACGTTTATGCGCTCCTGGTACTTATAACTGTGAGAATCGAGCGCGTTATTGCCACTGCTCGGTCGCAGCGCAGTTCACCATAATAAAAAGTACGCAAACATCGAATCGATTCGCCGACTAGTGCGGGGCAAACACGAGAAGCTTCGAATCGATAGTCATCCATTATCGTATGAAGATAATAATACTACACATATTACTACTATATACTATATAGATACTAATACTACACATAAAATAATATTACGTCCAGTTTGTAAATTGCCACGGGCACGGGCGTCGCGAAAAGTCTAATTCGCAGAACGTCCTATTTTCAAAACGTTCCACTCGTAATATTCGAAATTATTCGACAGTGTAACTTATAAAAAGAAATTAACGAGTAAATAGAAGCTGGAATAAATTGCTAGTGTTGCAATACAGAAGTCCAAAGATTAAAGTGGCAGAAGCGGGCCGGGCGCGGCGGCGTGGTAAAATCTCGGTACCGATTTATAAGTGGAAAATAATGACTCAATCGATAAGCGTATCTCTCGGCGACTGGCGGGCGAGACACGATGTCTCTAATCGAGTTAGCGAGACCATGCCGCGAGCGTTGACGTTGCCTACGAGCGTTGACGCTAATAATATAAGCCCGTTGGGAGTGGCAAGTGCGGTGTGTTATATTATTGTTAATTTTGATGATAGATAAACTTCTATAGGTAATAGTTAAATATTATGTCTTAATATGTTAAATATAATAATTGTCGAAACGCAGTTTTATCACTATAATGCGTCTTAATCTTTTGTCAATAATTTGGGGATAAAACCGGATCTCGCACAAGGATAATAAATATAATTTGTTATTTTTTATAATAGCATTTGACTACTGTAAATTTTCCCCTGGCATTTCGACAAACCTCAAAATTTTGGCTACAATCACGAGAACACTAGAAAAGTGAGTTGTCGAGAAGGGCGGATGTTATTTCGAACTAGGTAACTTTCGGTCGTAACTGGTTAAATCAAATGTCATAGAACCGTTCCAGTGTTGTTCTGGTAGCCCTGCAGAGCCGAGGGCCGAGACGCCACCGCCACATGTAACGCGTGCCCACCATCCATCAGCCGAGACCTCAGCGCGAGCCAAAAGTGTCAAGGGCATTTGTGAGATGTGGGGGTGACGCGTAATCTGATTTGTGGGGACTTGTTTTTACTTCTTTTGGTAGTATAACGTCACTGCCTTTTATTTTCTGCTAGCTGACCCGACTATTGTCCAGTGATTAAAAATAAGGAAAAAAGTATCACGCATATCCATCGCAAATCGAGTCCACATCATCACCATAATTGAAAGCCTTGGTTACCATCATCAATCAACATCATCAAGAAACTAAGCGTCGTCGTCTTCGCCTACGAATACAAAGTTGCTCGACGTAGAGATCCCTTAAGAACGGCATGTGTAAGATGCGAGATGTAAGACAGCAAGACTGTGTGTGTAGCACACACACAAACAACGCCACGCTCAACGTCTTGCTCTTCGTGGCCCTATATCTCTTGATGACTTCAAGAAAGCCAGAGACAGTGCGATAAAGGCGAGACTTTCTGGTCCTAGCCAATATATTGGATAATTTATAAGGATGTCTGGTGTATCATTGAAACGAAAAGATAAAACCAAGAATCCTCGCAGCCCTACGCTACGAATCAGACGGAAACGTAGGTACCACACTACCTACAGCCCGGGGCGGGGCGGAAGTGTCGTGCGTGCGATTTAATTCTATCGCCTCGCTCGCTCCCGACTCCCGGTACCTCCCGGCGCCTTGCAGCTCGCCGCCGGGTAGTGAAGAGATGGTGCCATTGGTAAAACTATCGATATCGATGTTTTAGTCAGATTTTTTATTCTACATAGGCATAATTTGGCACCTTCCTCTGTCTATTTAGCGGACAGTCTACCTAAATATTGCTGTATTTACCAATAGCCTTTGGAAATCTAAAAAAAGATATAACTGCTACGGTTAAATTGGCATTGAAAACTTTAATACTTATGTATCAGCATGACGTTTGTCTTTCTGAATCCAATGGTTTCAGCCACTGCGAATTTCAATGCAGACTCTGTAATTTTGGTAGCTAGTACCTACGCTGTTGATAAATAGCACGAAAGCTAGACAAGAAATGATCGAACTTCACAGGATTTCTTGTGTGCAAAAAAATATTTTTTACACAATCGTTAAACATCGAAAATAGTATCTACCTACTAGGGAGTATCCTCAATCAATAAAATTCGCATAGTGTCACTTTATAAAAACGCAACTATTCATAAACGTAGGTACCTATTGAAGTAAGTTTCAAAATACCGATAGGTTTTATCGACTTTGGTACAACTATACCCGCTACAGAAGCGGGCCAGTCCTGCCCATAAAATTGCGAGCCCAGGTGATTCCGTCGGCGGGCGCTGTGTGATGCCACAACCGGTATAGTATAACGTAGGTAGATGTATTGTGACGGTGTGTCTGTGTGTGTGATGTGTAGGGCTGGCGCGTGCTAATACTGCTAATGGAGTTTTTATATCGCTTTTATGTTCACATAAGATTAGTAGGTAGATGGGAATATTACCTAGTACGTACTATTCACGCATCCAGGGCTCAAGAGAACTTTGAACTTTACTCAGGTTTCACACGAACCCCATCAACAGCAATTTTACAGATTATGGTTTTGACAAATAATGTTGCAATGATTTGATTGAAATCTAAATCGGCCAAAGTTACGTATAATCGACTTATTCAAATAACTACTGTAACAGCCATAGTTAGAAGAGTAGTCTATCTGTAATATACTGTAACCAGTTAACGACGACAGAGGCTCTCGAGCCCTGGAAAACTGTTTCTAGAGGCCAGCACTATTTAACAAGTAGCAACCCTACTCCGAAGGCCAAAGCCGGGCATGGCGCGCGGCGCTCCGACAGCGTCGAGCATCGCATTACAGGCTCGCTAATGACGATGCTTGTGCCGCTCCACGGCCGCTTGTATACGGCTGTATACCTATTGTATATCTGTGTTATGTACAGGTATACATCTGGATTGTAGCCTGTCTGAATAGGACTGAAGTGGCTTTCTCGGTATTCCCTTTCTGTCTCCCAAAAGTCCAATAGGGGCTTCGTGATGTGTGTCATTATATTGGAGTCTTACAAAAGAGTTCTCACCATTGCCTTAACATAATATTAAGCATAAAAGTGTTTATAATATTTAACACTTATCAGTACCTAATCATCATCAGATGAATAAATAGTGGAATAAACTATCCCATCAAAAACATTACATGTACAAAAATGCACAAGTCTCGCAACGCAGTTTATCTGCCGAAAAAAGTTGTGAGATCGAATGTAAACCAAGTCGGTTAATTTCAATACCTACCTATACCTATCTATGGGAGCAGTTATATCAATATATTTATTTCTTTAGTAAATAAAGTGACTTGGCAATTGCACACGGCAACATAAATCTATGTTAAGCGCTTTGTGCTTTTATTTTTTTGAAAGTACACCTATACGGATGACTATAATTATTTAGATTGCCTAGTAGAGTATGCTGCCGTGTACAATCGCCAAGACACTCTATTTACTAAAGAAATAAAGATATAACTGCTCCCATAGATAGGTATAGGTAGGTATTGAAATTAACCGACTTGGTTTACATTCGATCTCACAACTTTTTACGGCAGATAAACTGCGTTGCGAGACTTGTGCATTTTTGTACATGTAATGTTTTTGATGGGATCTCATTTCTTTTTGTAGTTCTTCTTTCTTTATTTCGTTCTTTTGCGAAACACGCATCAACGCGCGCCCCGCGCCTGCGCGGCCCTTGCGACATAGGTCATGCTCATAGATTATCATGAACGAGTGTCTTTGCGTCTCCACAGATGCGTATTAGGTATAAGGTACCTAGGTACCTTTATTTAATGTACCTAGGTAACGAATTTGTTCGACCTATAAAAGTGTAGGTAGGTAGGTATACGAGTAGTATAGGGATTTGTATCTCTCTATCTGCGGTAGGTGTACCTAATACCTATCGTAGAAGTTTTTAAAAAGCGCTCAACTGTCGAATTTCTCGAAGCCATTTCTCATTTTTAACCCCTGTTACCCATTTCATTCAATTTCAATGAAGTCTAATTATGAACTGTAAAAGTAACTTTGTAATCGCATACAATTTAATGGAATTTATATGGGAATACAAAGTTATTTATGCAGATTATATATCTCGAAAACGGGATGAAAATTATGGAATGTCAGAATTTTCCCTTGGTTTATAGGCTAAACAATAGCTATATTCAAAATTTGAAACTTGTGGGATGGCTAGAAGTACCTTAGAATTTTGATGATCGGTGAGTCAGTCAGTCAGTCAGTCAGTGGGCAGCAAAATTAAGGAACTTTGACTTGCAATAATTCTTAAACTACTGGTTCAAATTTGATGTAATTTGGATTGTTATCTGTAAACGTGATGCCCTCTTGGTCACTAAAAATTTAGGCTTCTAGTTTTATCCATAACGAAGTTACAGGGGGTCGAAAATGGCCCGAATCGCTTCGAGAAAAGGATAGTACGGCCGTGCCTTTTGTTTTGCTCGACTTGGCGGGGGCACTGCCGTGCCCCCAGATTTACAAACACCAAAAAAATACATTTATTTGATTAATATAAAAGTTTTATTTACGTACGAGCCAACGTTATTTTAAAACTTAAAAATGTTAATTAAAGTACTGTTATTTTTTACATTTTACCACATTTTACTTTATTGATTATAATGGCCAACTTTGCATCGCACACCACGCGCGACGCGTCATCGCGTCATCCATCTGCCCCGACGTCCCCTGTCATCGCTCGCAGCAAAATCGACTAATTCGATTGCCGCGCTGACGACACGTGACCGAGTTTATCGATCGTTTGCCGACAAGTTAATTCGTGTGACGCAGTACAACACTAGTATGTTTTGATAGTTTCGACAATATTTTCTGCGCATTAAATACCTACATGTAGTAAGTGTCTCTTCTAGACATTGTAATAATTATTCTTATTGATTGATGCCTGAATATTATTACGAAAGGTATACACGTTCTATGTTCAAAATTTTAACCGGGGCCGGGGGTTTTTAGAACGCACCGCTACCAGGCAATGACAGTCGGCACGCGAGTTTTATTTCAATTTTTGGGATAAGTACACTTCTTGTTATCTCTATAGCGTTGAGAACCAGTCGATTTGCTCAAACTATTGCGTGCGGACGCTCGTACTGGCCTTAAAGTTGATTTTCGTTTGTCATAGTTTTATCGCCCCTTTTTCATTGTTCGTTCACCGTTGACTCTTAAAATCATGCAGTGAGAGTTGAGTTTTGCTTGCGTTTTGTATGATTGTTAATTTGGCGGTGATTACCGCCGTGCCCGGTGATCGAGCTGTCTCTTTGTAATTCATAAGCGCCTGGTAGCATCGCGCCGGTAAATGTCGTCACCGAGTAGACTTCGCTACGGAATTGCCCGCTCGGACTAGGTCACAGATTACTAAATAGTTACTCCTTCGTAATCTGTGTGCACTGTGCGGTGAGGTTGTATAAAATTAATAATTCACAACTTATTTTTACCTATCGATGATGTTGTGTATAACCCTATAGTGACAAATATTTCATATTTTCAAAAATGCAAGTCAGATCTTTACTTAGCAATCCTCGTGGTCGAATTGTCAAGTGAATTTCCAGTCTAGTCACGATTCAGTAAAGTGGTACGTACCTACATGGATGCTTAACTGGAAACCTAGGAAATTTGGAAAAAATTCGTAATGATAATTATGTACATTTTTTGGGCTTATATTTATATATCATTTGCCCAAACTCGTGTAGGTACTTACGGTAACTATATCAGGGTATTAATTATTAGGTATATTCTGTGACTTGACAATAATAAATAATAATATGACATCAACTAGACATTTCGGATTCCCGCCAATATCTTATACTCTCTTCTCTCTCACAGTCTCACTCATTAATAATAATCATTTCTATTTCGCTGAAAAGTGAGCCTAAATGCGTCATACATTCTGCTCCGACCTACCAGGCGCTCATGTGTGGTAGAGGGTAAAACAAGAATAGTGAAGCAACCTAACCCAAATCAATCGAATCGGGGCTGTGGATAATTTACTGGTTGAACAAAGCTGTCTTGTTTGTTTGCTATAAAAGTTTCATAGCGAGTTCGTAGATTAATTTTTCGGGTTTTTTTTCATACTTATTTCATTTATATTCTTGAATCTTGATGTCTGTCTTGTTTTATTCCGCGGCAGCTTCGCGTCTTATAAATTGGAAGAATTAAATTTATCTTTTTTTAAACAGTGTGGTAAAAAAACATAAACGTCACATTTTCAGTTAACCTCCAAAACTCTTAAAATCATCGATGATTCGATTCATTCATCATTAATCTTAATTTTATGACTCGTGGCCCCAACGGTCCAGTTCCCGTCCGGGTACCAGGCAAGCATGAGTAGATAACGAGTCGCGACGACGACGTATCAATCAAGAGGGTGCGGGCGTAATGAGTGGGGCGGCCGCCGACGCGCGAATATGCCGGTCGCGCCATTAGGTACGTCGGCGAGACGAGACGTTTCCCGCTCTAGCGGAATATTTTCAGCCAGCGGTAACCGGTAACTGGATCAAGCCGATAAAGGAGGATTTGTCTTTTCTTGTATCAAATAGGTACCTACATATTAAAAGAAATTTCATGTTTAAAATAAATAATTACATACTTACCTACCTAGGTACTTATTACGTTTCAAAAAATAGGTAATACTTTTTTTACCATGTTTTTTTTCGTGTTTAAAATGAAAATCGCTATTTTCCTGGTTATAGCATAGCTTATAGCATAGCATGCATAATGGTAAGTGCCACGTATGCACATAACAGTTTCAATAATTCAGCTTCGTAATGATATAAACACAAATCAATAAATATTTACATCATTCAGGCGTCAGCAGCGTTCATTCGAAGAACCACATACATAGCAAATTGAACAAACTCAGTTCCCCGGAAAAAGCCCCCAATAACTGTTCGCAATTTATCCCCGGCTATTACCCAAAAATCCCCGAACACAACAACGAACATAAATCGTAAGTGCATGTCCCCTCCTTATCGGGAAGTGGCGAGGGGACGCGTCAAGAAGCGAGGGATGTAAGCGATTAAATGCTCAAGTGTCCCGGGGCTAGGGTTGCCACCTTGCCACTTACCAAGTGGTATGCAAACGGATACGTGTCCTCTTCTCCCAAAAATTGTCCTCCCATCCTGTCCTACGTAACTTACAAAATGGACTACCTACCTACCTACCTACTATTTTGTACCCTTTATGTACCTAATCAAAAACGATGAATCTGTATATTAATAGTCTGAAATACTTCTAAGAAATATTTGGGAAATTAAACGACAATTAAATTTTAGTCTTGCTTCAGAAAAAAAAACTCCTTCCACAGTTTAAAAAAAACTTGCCTTCTTTTTTAACTTTTCCATGACAACCCTACTCGGGGCGGCCCGATCTCGCTCGACATCTTCGCCGACCCGACCACCCGACACGGCGGGCGCTTCCGGCTTCCGGTGTACGCACCGCCTTATAACAGGTTATAGGTCCCTACAATAAATATTTATGAACCAAGTCAAGAGGTAGGTATGGATTTTTTTAAAAGTGGAAGTCTATTATTAGTCAGTCATTAAAATCATCATGGTCATAATATTTTATACTTACATCCTACCTAAATACAATATTGTAATATAAAAAAAAAGATTTTTCAATATCGGACCACAACCACAGCTGATGAAAGAATCCATGATCACGAATGAAAAAAAAACAGACGACCATTGAAACTCCTCCCATGTCTGTTAAAATGGGGTGTTCAAAGAAGTTTCCCAATTGAATTAAAACACTAACTGTACACCATAAGATTCAAAATCACTTGCACTGTGGTCGGTGGCGAGTCGCATTAGCGCCTAGAAGCTATGAGCTCCTGGTACATTTAGTCACGTTTGGTTCGGGTAACTTTGCCCCATCAAACTACGGCGCGCTTCTGGAACGTTTGTAACAAGTAGTTAAATCTATTGCTGTCTTTATCACTGGCTTCGAGGCAGGAAAGGACAGCAATAGACTTAATCGTCAGTAACACAGACACAAATATATTTCTATAATATTTTTATTTACAAAACATAATTATTTATAATGTATGTACCTACCTACGCTTTTATTATTATTATAGCATGCGAGCATTAATCAATCATCATCAATAACACCAAGATAAAAATATGTCACCACGGCATCACATCACCCACCTTAGTTTTGTTGAAATAGGTACTTACCAAAATTTGTGTTTGTGGTAGGTAGGTACCTACGTAAAATGTTTTTGGTATGTACATAAAGATTATAATAATAATTGAATATAAATAAAATAAAAATCCAACGAATTGAGAATCTGCTCCTTTTTTGCCAACAGTAAAAAATCGCACTGTGTTTTTACCCAACCGGCAAAGGAGGGTGGGTAATGGTTTTTATTTTTAGAAGAAAGAAAATACACGTCATTCGCTTTAATAATGCACTTACGGCGTTTATGCCTAGGAGAGTTAACCCGTCCACTGTGGGGCGGGCTACACTAGCCGCGTTTCCGAGTCTGCAGAGGCAATGCAGTGGCAATGCAGTTTTTGGGTTTCGTTCGGACAAAATGAATTATTACGTGAAAACGCTATGAGTTAGCGATATAAATCGTACACTCTTGTCTTGGCCATGAAATTACCTATCCGATTATATAATTGTTGTATCAAATAAACACTTACTTGATATATAAATGATGCCAGTTGTTTGTTGTTTACATAAATTCCCCAACACATGCACTTTAGTTACTGAATTTATTCACTTTCAGTTATTACACACCATATCTAATACTATATTTCACTAGTGTGTATATTTACGCACATAATCCACATAAATCACAGATTCCTAGATCGAGTTATCACATCACAATAACTATTTGTTTACGTAACGAAAACACCACGCAGCCATTTTTTTCACTAATTTTTAGTTGAAACCTGTTAGGTTCATTTTTTACCACTAAACGATCGTAAATATTGATTATAAGAAGTTTTTACATCTATTATCTGCTCACTGAAACACTTTCATAAGAATTATTTGAAAAAAACAATGGAACTGTAAAAAATTCAAAAATAGACTCCTACCCCATTTTTTTTACAATGACTTTTTGCCGTGTCAAAAGTTCGATACTTTTTTCACATACAAACACTTCACTATTTCAAAAACAAATGAAATATAAATAAACTACACTCGTTTACCAGTAATTTGATATAACATTACTTAGCATTGCTTTACTGATGCCGTTTTTATGATTTATTTTACGAAACGCGTCATCAACACAAAGTGCCGTGATATGCAAAATGGCCGACTAAATCACAATTTTTCTTCGCCGTGAATTTCTTTGCGTTCACTCATTCTTCCTAGTTGACCAATCACAACAAAAAGCCAATGAAATGAAAGGTACATTATCCATAGATTCAATAGAACTTTGCCGGAACCGTTTGTCATTGTCATTGTCGAAAAATGAGCATTTTGTTTTGGACGCGCCAATACCGGGCTGCGGTAGCCCGCCCCACAGCCGACGTAGGTGTTGCAATACCGGGCTGCGGTAGCCCGCCCCGCACTCGACGGGAAAATGAGTACCAGGGTTACATGTCTACAAGAAGACTACATTTGAGTTGGACTGCGATTGGTGGCGAATCGCGTTAGCGCCTAGAAGCTATGCGCTCCTGGTAGATTTAGTCGCGTTTGGGTCGGGTAACTTTGGCCCAGCGTCCTTCCTACGGAGCGGATTTGATAAGTTTTATAATTATTTCCTTGTTTTCAGAAAAAGTCTGAAAAAGATAGCAATAATCTAATCTGTGGTCAAGATTATTATTTTTGCAATGTTTTGTGGCCATTATAATTATCGTCATCAACATCATCAATGGTAAGTAGGTAAGTAGGTATTCTGGTGTGCGTCGCGCCGCGCTTCGTTCCAGTCGCCACAATATGAGCTACATCCCGCATGATGGATGGCGCATTCGCAAGGTAGGTAGGTGTATTGGGTACAGTAATACATATTGGGTGGTGTAGTGAGGCCTGAAGCGTTCTTGTTTTTTTGTCGTATGAGGTTGTGCTAGCCTCTTGTGTAAGAGTTTCAGGCCCCGGCTGCTAACCGGGACTGACGGCTTTTGGAGCCCTCCGAAGCACGGAGTGATGGAAAATTACTGCACAAAACTTATGAAAAGTAATTCGAGGTCATCGTGGGACCACCACTATGTGAGTGAAGACTGGGAGACCGCGAGCATGTGAATGTATGTCATTAATATTCTACCCACAGCCGGATGGATGGCTACCTACTTTTAACTTTTAAATTTGATTTAGACACGTTGTTGTAGTTGTTCCTATCATTTGCCCACACCTACACAGTAAAACACAGGTTATAAAAAATAACAAAAGTCAACAACCGTTGTCATTTTTCGGTTTCCCAACCAAAAACGAATAAACAAACGTACGACACTGATTAGGTACACATGATTTGGACTCTATATTAACAGTATGGATGGGCAAAGGGCCGCAGAATCCAGGCCTTAGCACAAACAAAAAAAAGTCTTGGACTCGCTCGCCGCGGCCCGCACGGTGCACGCACTCGGGCGCGGGCCGCATGCGACGTGCATAGCAGCGCGGGCGGCGGCGCGGCGGCAGCCACGGGAGCGGCCCGTATCGCGTGCTCGACGCGATTTTATAGAGGACTGTGCGGTTTTGATACTTTCTATTATTTATTAATTTTAATGAAAATAATTGTGTTCTTCTGCTTAATATAAATTATTGTGAGACATGGTTTTATGTAGGTATTTATAACCAAGCGTACTATCTATTACCTAATATGAATGAATAACTTAATCAGCAGGCATTTTATAATCGTTATTTGTTTTTATCGTGTATAACTAAGTAAGTACTATAACAATTATTCATGTTTTTAGTATGTTAATACTTATAGTATTTTAGGTAAGGACCTAATTAGAAATTAAGTAGGTATTTATCATTATATTAAAAACTGTCATTGAAATCTTTGAGCAATAATAAGGCCAACTTATTTACGAAGTGAGTAAAGACTAAAAAACAAAAGGGTAATTTCTCACAGATATCGTGTACCGTTTGATATCATCAAAGCCTTTGCTGAAAGCCGCGCCGACGTGCCGGAGAATCGCAACAGCCTCATTGAGTCATCGCATACAGATAAATAATACTAAACCACATACTGCGAAGCGAACTCTGAACACCGTTGCACTTTCCACCCTAAAAGTTTGACATTACGTTTGAAAATGCAAAGTTTTACTGGAACTACGGTTTACTGGCAGCTTTGAATTTGAACACCTCACTGAACGGAACTAGGTAGGTAGGTACTACTCCGTTCTTTATATCACGTGTGTTAAGGTTTAAAAAGGTAAAGCAAATCAGTTTTATTGGCATACTGCAAATCCTGAGTACCATTGGTACATGCATTAATACTTTTTCCGATATAGAAGTTAAGGTTTTAAATGCAAAGGTGTAGGTGATGTGTGATGAAAAGTCGAGCTCTAGCTACGCGATGACACCGTTAAATGTCATGAAATATTGTTTTGGAGTTTTCAGTCTGAGAGTAATTTATGGGAAACTTATTAAGAACAAAAATTTAAAGCGAAAAGAGATATCGCATCAATAATAATTTGTCAGAATATAATAGGAACCCTACTCTAGATACCTCTAACTAGGACTCCCCGTATCTAAGGAAAGAGGAACTTCACGGAGCATACTCTACCCGGTTTAACGATAATTATATCGTTGTCTCTATCTGGCACTAAACAAATGACAAAGACACATATTATCGGTTGGTCAAAGTTAACTAAGGGCTAGTGCTTTGGATACCGAGCATTAGAGCAAAATATAACCTGTACCTACTTCACACAAATCCAACACAAATCATGTACACTGTACCTACACACTCGACTGAATTCTCTCTTTCCCCAAGGTTTTGATGTAAGAAACCTATACATATTAAATGTTATTGTGTACACTAAAGAATTAAAAAAAAACCCGATCCCAGAGGGGAGTACCTGCAACCTGGCGCTTCACAGTCGGCTCATCACCCAATTACGCCATGGAGACCGCAAAAGTGCCCCAGGCCCTCGCTTCAAAACTTGGCAACAAACAACCATGGATAAAAAATACGAAAAGGAAGTTGTTCAAAACTTTATTTTTCTCAGGCCCCAAGCCATCCTTCAGAAAGCAGCCACGCTTAACCGCGACCCGCAAACAAGCAACGACACGGGCGGAGCCGCGCACTGAACCGTGTTTTAATCCGCTGAAAGCACGGACATACAACACACATAGATACATACGTATACACACGTTTACTGTGGGTCGTACGGATGCTCAAATATTGAACCAGTCGAGCATCGCTGGATCGAGGCAGAGACGGATGTAGGGCGGGGTTTGAGTGGGCACACGATCTTTAAAAGTTGGGGCATTCAACTCGGGCGCGTGCAGGTGGTACAGGGGCCTTACCATGACCTCTTATTGCGATCCATTTGCAGACCTAAACAGAATCGTTCCACTCACGTTCGACTCAGTCGTACCGTAACGTCTTATTTTGACATCTTGCCGCTCAGTTTAGGTTGCCGCCATTTTAAATCTAAAGGATTTGACGTCTACCTTTTTGATATCGAAAGGCAGGTATTACTATTATTTAATGTTTCGTTCATTCATTTGGAACTAACCTACTTCTTTTCACCTTTTCCCCAATACTGAACCGCTTAGTTGTCATAATTAGCGGCCCAAGAAAAGTTACATATTTTCTCACCAAAACTGAATCGTTTTGGTACATACTACACATGCACATGCCCAAAACTGGCGAAACCCGAGGTTTCGACCCGTGGTGACTTCGCCAGATGAACCGTAATCATCGCGGCATCCGCCACGGTCACAACTTCAACAATACGAGCTTTTTATTCTGAGAATACGAGTTGTAGCCCCGACCGTCAACGAAACCTCTCTCGCCTGGATGAGGAATCCTAAGATGTTGGATTCATGCGAACAATAACAACATCGAGATTTGGTGGGAATCCGATAGTGAGACGTTGTTGGTTTTGAATTTTTTTCACAAACTTGTGTTTCTGCAAATGTTACTGTGAACCTAATAACGTAGCATATTAATCATTTAGTGTTCGTTAACGTGCACGAGCGTGGGCAAATTATATAAACCCAAAAAGCGTGTCACATCGCATTTTTTCCAAATCTCCCAAGAAGCACAGAATAATAACTAGTAAGAACTGCAAGAAGTTTCAGTAAAGCATCCACTACTTTACTGAATCGTGACTTTGACCATGTAAATACTTAATATATTTATTTATATCTAAACACTGAATGATTCCACCAATATTGCACATTAACACTCGAAGAAACACAAGTTTGAGAAAAAACATCTCACTATCGGATTCCCGCCAAAACTCATGTACCTACCTAGGTACTTTATAGCTTACAGCTCCACCACGGAGAATTTTATCGCAAATGAGTGAGCGAGGAATGAACGTCAACCTTACGTAGACGGAAAGAGCTATAGACGATTGGTATCGGTAGTCTCTTTCCCACAATAAGGAGAAGACCATGAGAAGACTATTCAAATGTTACTCGTGACGGAAAAGGACAGAGCTAGTCTATATTTTGCATCTTGCTATAAGTAGGTAGTATCCAGCAGTCTGTGGCTCTGCTTTCGATACAGATAAAAAAATATATTTTACCTATTCATGGTTTGTGCCATAGACGAAGTATCAATAGGCTTGACAAAAGCGTATACCCGAAAGGGACACCTATGCTGCAATTGATAAATCGGATAAATTTAATACACGTTATTTAGGTGTAGCTCCAATAATTCGTGCGACATTCTAAAAGCCAAGATCGCTGGGTATCCCTATAAATCGGAGAAATATAATACACGTTATTTAGGTGGTGCTCCAATCATTCGTGCGACATTCTAAAATGTCAAGATTAGTTTGCTTCTGCAGCACAGCAATAAATTAGTGCATACGCTGACAAAAACAAAACACCATCGTACTATCCTACTGACTCCTTTGTCTATTTGTATTCAATTGTCTGTTTTCTTCCCCGGATCTTGAGTTAAACATCATATCTGTTGGATGAATAGTCTGAGGTTTGTGCATTTAGCCATAGATAATATTATTGTTCATTCATTCTAAGCTAAGCAATGTCAATCAGGGACATATTCATGGTATTTTCAAACCCCCCGATAATGGTAATTGATACATTGCTAAATACCGATATTTTCTTAGTACCTATTTTGGGAATTAAAATACTGAACACGCGTGTAATCACACGGTACAGGTAAATAGGTACGCGCAAGCCACAATCTTCTCGTGATCGTCGGCGTGGAAACAATTTTCAAATGAAGAACTATTTCTGCTGTGTAAAAAAATTATGAATAAAGCCTCAATTGCAGCTTGAACACGGAACGCTCAAACACACGCACAGACAAGTAGGTACGCGCAAGCTGGGCTTGCACATGCAAAATTTAAAGCAAGTCGAAAAGTGTACAAGCCAAGCCAAGCAGGTTTGCGCGTCATTCCGTTTTACCAACCACACACACACAGATCCCACAGTGTACGTGTACAAGCCGGCTTTTGCATGCAAAACTGTGGGGAAGCTTGTGCGTGTAGTTGGCCGTTGGCCGATGTGTATTTTAACCGATATTTGATATCGATACCTAGGTACCTCAAAAATATCAGTATTTCAGTGCCCGTTGTCGATCTCAATACGGTTATCTTTAAAAGTAGGTGATGGTACGAAATTAGTCGATCCCATTTAGGAACCTAAACTGGATAGAACCTAAAGAAAATCGTTTGCTATAAGGTGGGAGTAGGCCCCCAGGGCAAGCGGTCTAGCCACAGCAAGCGGGTTCAGAGTTCAGTGCAAAGGAATCGTAGGAATTGATTGACAGGAGAGTTGTAACTTTGTGGGTCAGGTAGAAGATAGGTCGTGATGACAGGTCCAACTAGTATATAATTAGTGCGATAAATCAGCCTGGCTGTCCACTGTACACGGACGTATTTGGAATCATAGGAATCCATTTCATTAAAATGTTACTCAGGGACGCCCTAATCTTGCACTTCCTATTCAGAATTTTCCAGTTCATAGGCTTGATTTTTATTAAACTTTTTATTAGACGGTTATCTTTGCGGGGCATAGGCGTAGATAATTCCCGAAAGTTTGAGTAAGTACATTTATGTTTATACACCACATTATTGCGTACACGTAAGTTACTATTACTAGTGGTGCGAGATTAGTTCTGTACTGCCACTGCCACATTTAGTTTGATTCCTGAGTCCGCCCCTGCGGTCACCGTATCGCGCGCCGCGTGCTAGCGGGCGTCACCTTGTCACCGACCCTGTGTAATGGGCCGCCGCCGACGTACGCCGCCGCAACGCTTTTGATACTTGATTTATTGTGAATGTTCTTACTCACGCTATAATATTATATACTAGTAAGTAAGTTTTCTTTTAACGGACGTTCGTGCTCGAGTCTTTATTGAAGTAAATATTTAGTTTTCCTTAACTAAGTCGTTAGCTAGTTAGACCCGGTAGGTGGCGTGGTTGTCGACATCCAATATTTTTCTGGACAATTTCTTTTAAATACTAACGAAAAGCACATAATAAACCTTGATGTTCCTCGCAGCATTCTCAATATATAAATTAAAATTCAATTAAGTATATTATTGAAAACAAATATGTTTTTATAGTGAGGTCTGTGGCAGTACAACGTCTGCCTCCGCTAGTTATAATATTTAAGTCAATTATAGTATCTATTAACATACGGTACAAAAAACTCCATAATAGCTGAGCTTTGTTGCGTAGATGGCGCCACTTGTCACTAGAACACCGAGCCTGTAATAATGACCCGCCGCCGTACCACAGCACTGCCGAGTTTGAAACTTGATTTATGAGTCCCCGCCGCGTCTGAGGCGATCGTTACGATGTGAACGGAGATAATAAACTTGGTGATGTGTTTATGGCATATTCGATGATTTGGAATTGAAGCGATTGCTAACCTACTGCCTATTTTGGCGGGAGTTCTACAGTTGACTACAGTTGGTCGTGATAAAGAGAATTTTTTAACCTTCTTTAAAGTCGAATCTATATCTGTCTATACCAAAATTAATCGAAATTGGTTTAGCGGTTCAAACGTGAAACTTTCGCTTTTATAATCCACTAATATCATATAATCATTTGATTGATATCACTTTTTCAACTGACTGTACTTTGCACGTGCGGTCGAGTTGGCTACTACTAAAACGAAAGGTGTCAACTCGACCACATGGGCGAGTTTATTGCGGTCGAGTTGATAACCAACTCCATTGATTTTCTTTATGAAAAACTTATTGTATGATCCGTAAAGTATCACACTTACTAATCTTACTTATAAGATTACCAATCGTACTTAGTCTAACGGGTAGACGTGTTCAGACGTACCTAAGCTTTCAACAATTCAATACCAAAGACAACTTGTTATTTTGAAAAGAATTAAAACAATTTCCTTCGCTACAGCGCGTTATAAATAAAAGCCCGCAACATCTTGCAGCCATAGCGCCCATAAAAAAGGAATAACCCACACCATACTCGGGAACCCTCGGAAACCGCTTGTCTGGGAGCGCCCGTGCCGCATGCCGCCGTAACCGCAGCTTTCGCGTTATATTATAAGTTATAGCAACCGCCTCGGGTTTCACTCGAAGACCTTAGAAGAATAACACATAGAAACCAAGCACTAGCTAGCGCAGAGTAGCCATTTTTACTGAGACTTTTTGGGCCTAGTTCGGATTTTGACTCGCTATTCGAAATCAAAGCTTTTATGGTAAAAAAACTATTAATTTTGTAAGACTAATAGGGCACATTGCTAAAAAAGTGGCTTCACTTTTGAGTGAAACTACGCATGCAACTGTGCTCTACGTTATTATTCTAAGTCAAAGACGACAATTCCACAGGAGCCGTACCATTATCCGGGATAAAAAGTATCGTATGGGGTGTGTTATTACAGGACAAGTATATACCGGTCATTTAAATCTGTTTAGTTACTTCAACGCGTCATTAGCAGACAACACAGACTGGTTTTCATGATTCCTTTCCTGACAGGGAATTGTAAATGTAATAACTTAAGTGAGTGACATTCTGTATTATTTAAGTAGTAGAAGCAGTACTTCTTTGTTCAGGGCAGAGGCGTAGTATAATATTAAATATTAAAAAAGAAATTACCCACTAGACCCACATAGCGGGAGCCGCTAGGTGTCGGAGCGCAGTCCTCCCGTGCCTCCGCCCGCGCCGCCGGCGACCGCACACTCCGAGTATTATATTATACGTTGTATTATATTCACGTGTTAAACGTTATTAACATTCTATTTATATTTCTTAGCAGACACGGGCTCCTTTGTAGGCGAAAGGTAATACGAGTTACTCTGTACATAATGGAGATTACGCGTGATGTGTCGAAGAAAATCTAGATTTGTATCTATAATCGTGGGAATACCTTAAGCTTGTGTAGTCTAGACAAAGAATACTTACTAACTGTTAACACTTAGTCTAGATGTAAGAACCAAAGCGTCCTTTCCCCCTAAGTCACAAAAAATTAAAAAGAGAAAGTCGACGTATTACGACTTAATGCTTACTCGAGGTCGAATAACTTTGCTGTTGACGGAACGGATCAACACAATAGGTATTTAAATAAATCATTCAATCTTCCAACCCCTGGCTTAAATATCCAAGCCCATCAAGTACGATCTCATCTTACGATATGATGAATGGCTGATCAGCTCATAGTATAGCAACGTATAATTTTTGCACGCACATGACTGATTACCGGTGGCGAGGCATTAATGAGTTTGAACATTAGTCCTACGTGGAATTTGGGACAGTGACTGAAGTTCGAACGTTTATTGAGTACCTACCGACCTACAGCTGGAGCCCCTAAACTAGGGAATTTATAGACTTGAAACTTGTAAAGCCTCTTCAAAAATGAAGCAAACTACACAATAATTCTTAAATGCTGACATGGAATTCTCTATGAAGATGTGAGTTTGACTACATTTCGCCAAAATTAAGGATATAGGAAGTCATATTATTAGTCACATTAGATCTACTAAATAGGCAAATAATAATTTGGTAAAAATGGAACTTTTTTAACTTTGAAAATTTTTACCATCGAAACCATACAATCTATCACATGGCTTCTTACAACCTCAGTCACTGTTTTAAATCCAGAGCTTGTGACTACCCCACCAACCAGCCTAACCAGTAATGCCTAGTCTATGCCTGTGTCGCAGTACATCAGGAAATTACTCTGGCTTCACCGGGAATCTTTTATTTAGGTATGTCATTGAACGGATTCCCATAGGATCGATGGAGGTAATAAATATTGCTCTAGCTGCAGCGGACGTTTTGGCAAATGCGACAATCTGGTGGACATTCTCTTATTAGATTTTGACTGATAGGTTATGACTGGTAATGAGGCTTTACGGACAGAAAGATATGAAAAAATATCCCAGTTCTATATTATTACGCATCGTGGTATACCGAACCTAGCGAGATACATAGAATGAGGTTTTAAAGAAATCTCTATCCGATAACCTTGATACGCACAATACAGACATCAGCTACCCCGGGTTTGAGCCGGAAGCATTTTGAGCTAAGAGACATTTCAAAGAATTCGAAATTCAGAGCTATCCCTATCCTGAAAACTTGATAAAATAGACGATTGCTGAATTCATTTCTCCTCAGCGCCAAAGATTCCAAATGCGGCAGAAGCCGCGTCAGCTCCTCTATAACATTTTAATCACAGCCGCAGACAAAAGGCCTCCGCTAATAGGGTTTCTCGTTCTGGCGCCGACGACAAACAAGTTCCGCCATAAATTACCGTAAGTCGGTACTCGAGCTTAGAGACAAAAAGGAGACGTTCTAACAAAACGGTCTTCCGAAAGTGTCAAGTGTCAATGTTGCGGTAAGTAAAAACTGTGGAGGCAGTGATAAATAATAAGTGTATTGGAAGATACAAATAGAGGTAGTCATTATGGCAGAAATAAACTGTATAAGGATTACTATAATAATCCACAATGGCCAAAATACAAGCCTAGCATCGGGAGTGCAAGTGACAGTGGTGATGTTGATGGTGAAGTCTTAAAATATGATGATTTGTTCAATTTGACTCTTCTCAACACCAGAGCCGAAGCTGCAGAAATAGTAGCTAGAGCTAGTAAAGTCCCAGTACTCTAACGTAAAATAAATAAAATACGCCAGCGGACGATATAATAGCGCAGTTCTCCGATCCTTTGTTCCCGGAGCGGTCCGTGCCTAAAGCCCATCGCGCGTTATGGCGCGGTCGGGCCGCGTTGTGGATTGCATAAAAAATGTCTGGCGCAGGGCGCGCGGTGGCGCGGCGGTCGCTAACGCCTCTAATGACGGCTTGACGAGCGCTCGGCCCGCTTGAGGCGTAGGGCTGGCGCGCGATGGGAATTTTATATCAGTTTCATTCAAAGCTCTGTGATCTCAGATCAGACATTTTGAATTGCGATGTTTTATTCATAAGGACGATAATTCTGCTGTCATATTCTAGATGTGGACGTAAGACGTGGTTATAGATCAAAAAATTATGTCTCACAAGACTCTCAAGGCGGCGAGCTCGTTGTAGTACCGCAGTACCGCACAAGATGTGTTTTGGTGCTATGAGTTCAGCTAAAATTAAGCTGCATACAAGTTAAATAGTTCAGCGTATGCTGAAACGTATAAATGTGCAGCTACACCACCCCTGGAATAAATACCAATAAAAAAATCCTGTTGCGTGCCAACCCTACATGAGTGCCTCCTACATATTTAATTTGGCCGACTGGTTCTGGCGGCGCCGCGCGCTTTGTGTTTAGTTATGGCTCTATCGCGGTAGAGCTGCCTACTCCATCGTACAGAACAGTACAGGGAAACCAGACAATTTAACATTGAATTCGTGCAAAAATTGCTATTAATTAAATTCGGAGATCAAAGAGGGTTTGGCTCGAAACGACCATCTCAAAATGGCATTCTCAATAATTATTCCGAATCAATGAAAAAAATTTCCGAAAAAATCTGCTAATGGATAAAATCAGCATGCAATGTTTTCCAGTACGTAACATTCATATCATACCCTGCCACGGATCTTTCTCCGCTATCCTCACCAACTTGGTACTTATCATGGAGCGTCAATACCGCAAGACATTAGTCACTGCCAACACCCACTACAGCTCGTGAACTGGTAGAGCAGCAGTAGAGCTTACCAGCTAAACTTGTGTAGCGCTAGTCATAGCTGTGTGGGCGACGGACGCTGCGAAATATTGTTTTATAGCTGTACTGGTGGGCAAGCCAAGGGAACTTTTTGCAGAACTTAACAAGGTTGCATTGAAACCACTCCTGGTTTAGATGACATAGCATTTCGCCCTTGAAAAGCATGACAAAGAGAACTCCCTGGCTGCGTAAGCTTTACCGCTGCTGCAAGATGAACGGAACTTCCTTCGGGAAACCTGGACTAGTAGTCCTGGAAAGCCAGGGCTAGACCAGAACCAACAGAAATCACAAATAGTTCGTTGTAGACATTCACAACACAACTCACAACGTTCGTTGTAGACACAAGTAGATAGACATTAGGTATATTAAAACTAATAAGAATCTTCTTTTGCGGTGGGATTATCTTCATCTACCAAGTCAATTATTCATTTGGACACCGAAATTGTGTGTTATTCTAAAACAGCCTCCTCTACAGCATTATCAGGGGCCCTATTTAGATCAACTAAGCTGTTGGTTGACCCTCTCTAAGCTACCTCTAAATTAAAATACGGATCAACGCCCGAAGCGACCAAAACTGAAAACATTTCCAAGAAAATGTCAAGATTCAAGTGAAATTTCGCTAGCCTTGTAAACGAAGGGTGTCAGATACATAAGCCGTGATACATAAACCTTGTCACGAACCGCGCCGCTCTTTGGGTTCCACTCTGTACATAAAAAGGTTCTTTGGAAGTTTCTTGCTGGAGGCACGGGCACGTTAACTATTACACCGACGGGTGATGCTGGATTATTGTTTCTAACTTTTTAAGGCTGGCCTTTGTTGTTTTTTTTAATACCTTATAATAATATTTTTTACCAGCTTTCACAAAAAGACGAGACCTTAAACACCTAAAAGTGTGACCATGACGCATGATTGGCAAGACAACATAAATTTTACGTTATCGTTGTTTCTATATTCAATTAAACTTAAAAAAATCAATTAAACTAAATTCGACAGCCCTAAAGTTATTCCTATCCCTTTCATTTCCATAAGGTTGGAAGGTACTATAACTTTTAAACATCTCGTTAAGAAATTAAAAATCTAGCTGCATAAGAACTGCACTTTCTACTGAACCAATTTACAAAAACGCTTTTAAAACGCCAAAGTCTTTTTAATGGAGACGAACTTTAAAATTATCTGGCCTTACCGCACCGGTTTCATATCTTAATTCATAATTCAATGAGCCCGGTGTACCGCGCTCTAGTTTCAGAGTGCAGGCGGGGAAAAGACGGGGTCGGGGTGGAATGGGGTGGCATAGAGGTGGCATAGGGGTGGGGTGGGTTTAACAAGGCCGGCGTGTCGGCGCTTCTTGGCCGTATCGGGGCGGCGCTGGGCTTTTATTTCAGCTCACTTAGACGCCTGCTGGGAGGACCAAGCTTTATGAAACGTTCCGTATTTTGTTGCTAAGAAAACAATATTAAATTAGAAATGTTTATAAAACTCTACCTTGCAAGAGACAGGATTAGAAAATAAGTCAGTTTAGGTAGGATGCTATAAATATCTAATACTGAATTTCATATTACTAACTTTAGGTCAATCACCATCATTAAGCGTTTGAAAATATCACAAAGATATTAAAAACAATCATTAATATAGCAGGCTAAAGTATAGTCAACTAAATAATTAATTATACTATAGAATATACAAAATTTTCAAAATCACTCAAAACTTTCTAAACGCGCATATTATTATGTAGGTAGTAGGTACCTACTACGTTCTCATCTCATTGCATAGACTCGTCGCATAATAAATTATGCCCCTTGATCGGTATACCGTTCGTCATGGTCGGCACGGGACAGTGCCGGGGGTGCTGAGACACTGAAACGAGGGTCGTGAAATCCCATCGGTTGATGGACGCAACCCAGAGACACGTGGTTAGGCTAAATAATACTGACTGTTACTAGTAAGTACCTACTACGTTAGGTAAATGTAGTTAAAGCTAAGTGACAAGTGTACACACCTTATTATTTAGTCAGTAGTCTACTGTCAATTTGAAGTAGCTGTCAACGTCACTATTCAGTAAAGTGAATTGCTTTAGTATCTCCTGGGAGTTTATTATACGATTCTGGGGTTTCTTGCAACACTTTCCTATAGTCGTAAACGTTGACAAAAAAAGATAAAAAAGATTGAAAAATAATACCAAATCAAAGACTTACATTTGCTTGCCCGCCAGAGTTGGAAGAATCTGCAAGATTGAGTCTCCATCATTGAAGACTGCGCTGTGATTGAGCACGTAAATTCGTAATCCTACATTTCACGGGTCTTAATTCGCATTTAACATTGCTATTTCGCAATGTGTAAACGTGCCATAAAGCTTAACTCACAGAACGGCTTAACTAGTGTAAGTTACGTAAGAAACTGTTATCTAATCTGTGGTTGTACTTCCCAAGATAGTGTTGAATTTGCACTCACCGGTTAATATCATGTTTTATTCAAGTAACCTGCCCTTGCGAATAAAATTGGAATTATAATCTCTCGATGTAAATAACTTATTCTCCGACTTTTTCATAGTTTGTGATAATAAAGAAAACAAGAATTATAGTTTGTCAAGTTTCAGCTTCAAAACATATTTCTTGTTAACATAGGTAGGTATATTTAAAAAAAAAATGTTTAGGTATGAGAACTACCACACTATAATATTCCAAAGCCTATCACAATAAAATTAAATGTTACATTAGTGTTAAATCGTTACCTAAGTAAAAAAAAAGTTACCAACGTATCAAGTATCAAAACCGTTGCATCGCAGTACGGAGTGACTATGCGGTCGCATCGCTCGCTACCGGGCCGGCAGCATGCGGCAGCCGGCCCGCCACAGGCGTCGCTGCGTCCCTCTCGCACACACCAGCGAGTGGTGCCTTCTCGCTCGCACGCATGGACGGGACCAGCCGAGGTAAGTGTTACCTATTCTGCGGGACAGGGGGCGACTCAAATTTGCGACGCAGTGATTGATTTGGGATCTGGGAAGGTTTAGTTATTCTCAGGGCTTGAAAACCGGGTTAATTTTCGAACCGGTTTCGGCCTAAGTACATAGGGAGTTTTAGATGCGGTTTCGTTCTACCTTTAACCTTCATTAACCGGTTATAGGTTAATAAAGTTCGCATTATAGGTTAATGTTCAATAAACCAATATTTACCGGTTTTTGCCTTAATTTGCCATTCTGTTGCAACAACGAATAACTATCCATTCGTAAACTTACATCTATCGGGATCACCGTGTTAAGTGGAAGGCTCGCGCCTTGTGTAATGATGGCCGATGGATAAGTAATTTTATCATTGTAATTATGTAAGTAGGTACTTAACTACTTGCCTTTATCTATTTTTCATGAATGAGAGGTGTTTTAATGTTTTAAATTAAAAATAACCGTATTCACCTTGTCATTATGGTAAAATATTATGATGCTAAAAACTAGGTCTAGGTAGGGACCAACATATCGGCAAAATATATAGATAAGTAAATTATGCAAGCTTAAAGTACCTATCTTCAGGCTCGACAGTAGCTTTTATGAAGCACGTACATAATTAATATTTATTTAGCGTTAAAAATTTTACTGTGATTTATTTAGCGGATACTATAACTTCGTTCGCAGTTTTAACTAGCTACCTATATTAAATATCATACCTAATGTCAACTGTTAAGAAAATCGATTGATTTCACGGGTAACAGATAGGTAAGTATATCTCTCTATCTCTATCCTTTTCCCTCTATCTATCTCCCTCTCTAGCTCTCTTTCTATCTCTCTCCCTATTCCTCCATTTTTTCCCTCTCTCGCTCGAAAGACAGAGGAAGCTCTATCTTTCTCCCTTTACCTCTATCTCTTTCCCTCTTATTTTATCTTTATATCTTTCCCCCTCCCTCTATCTCTATATATTTACCTCTCCACTCTCAACCTCTCTCTATATCTCTCCCTCTATTTCTTTATATTTTCCTCTCAATTTATCACTTTCTTCCTCACTCTCGCTCTCTTTATCTCTCTCTTCCTTTATTTATATATATTTTCCACTCACTCTATGTCTTTCTCACTTTCTCACTATCCATTTATCTCCTTCTTTCTTCCTTTTTTCTCTCCCTCCTTCTTTCGATCTCTCCCTCTATTTCTATATATTTCCCTCTCAATCTCTCTCCCTCTCTTGCTCTCTTTTTATCCTTCTCTTCCTCGCTCTCTCTCTCTCTCTCTCTCTACCTCGATCTCTCATCATCATCATCATCAGCCTGAAGACGTCAACTGCTGAACATAGGCTTCCCTCTTAGAGTGCCACACCGAACGACTATTTGCCACTTGCATCCACCGATTGCTTGCGACTCTTTTCATGTCGTCGGCCCATCTAGTAGGCCTACCTACGCTGCGTCTTCCAGTCCGTGGTCGCCACTCTAGAAACTCTTCCCCATCAGTTGTCAGTTCTACTAGTGATGCGGACTGCCGATTGCCACTTCAGCTTGCAAACCCTGAGGAGCTATGTCGTCAACTTTAGTTCTTTGGCGAATATCCTCGGTCCGGATTTTATTGCGCAAAGAAACTCCAAGCATAGCTCTCCGTTGCTCGCTGTGTCACTCTGAGCTTTTCCAAAAGGCCAGCAGTTAATAAGGACCACAACTCAGTCAGTACCATAATTATGTCATCATTGGTAACATGGTTGAAGACCCTTGTCTTCAGGCACTGTGGAATTTTGGACGAGAAAATGTCACGTAACTTTCCGAACACTGCCCATCCGAGTTGGATTCTTCGGGCGACCTCTTTGTCGAAGTTGGAACTGCCTACCTGGACGATCTGGCCAAGGTAGGTGTACTGGTCAACAACTTTGAGAGTACCATTCTCAACGATTACTGGCACATACAACATGGCCATTGGACATGACTTTCGTCTTGTCCGTGTTCATTTTCAGACCCACCAGTTGGGAAACGCTATTGAGTTCGCTGAGCATAGTATTGAGATCCTCCAGGGACTCTGCCATGATGACTACATCATCGGAAAAACGAAGGTAAGTGATGTATTCACCATTGATGTTGATGCCGAATCCGTTTGAGTCCAAGAGCTTGAAAACGTCCTTCAATGCGTTTACGAACAGTTTCGGAGAAATAATATCTCTTTGTCTCACGCCTCTCTGCAATGGGGTATGTTTTGTGCTCTCGCCCTGTAGTCGGATTGACATGGTGGAGTTAATATACAAGCACTTCAGCACTTTGATATACCCTATACTTGATATGGCATTGCTGAAAGGACTGAAATACTGCCCAGGTCTCGATTGAATCGAAGGCTTTTTCATAGTCCACAAACGCCAAACATAACGACTGATTATACTCCTCAGTCTTCTGTATAATCTGGCGGAGCGTGTGTATGTGGTCTATGGTGCCAAAGCCTTTCCGGAAACCGGCTTGTTCGGGAGGCTGGAAGTCATCAAACCTGCGTTCGAGATGGTTCGTAAGGACTCTTGAGAACAGCTTACACACATGGCTCTTATTTCTTTATTTCTTACCAAAAGCCAAAATATACATGTTCAGATTACTAACTCAAATAATTATTAATTACCCAATAGAAACTTTCAACCCCTATTTCATCCCCTTCTAAGATTATATTTAAGACAATAGATAGCTTATGTCCGCCTCATATATCCAATCTATTCCTATATCAAATTTCATTGAAATCGATCCAGCCGTTTGAGCGTGAATGACCAACAAATACACACACACACCCTCACACATGCACATTCACAAACTTTCGGCTTATTAATATTAGTAAGATAAGGCAACTCTTTATTTTGGATGACGCGAGGACGTGATCAATTATATCGTCTTTGAGATACCTAATCGCTCGTTGTGTTATAAAGAAGCGTTCGTCAGGTCAGATAGTTAACAAGTTAGTGCGCGTTCGAGCCACGTGGCGCGGAGCGTACCGACCGTTCCGTACTTCACCAACGCCGCGCCGTCCGAAGCCACGAGACGCGAGAGCGAGTCGGTGCCTGTCTGTTTACCCACCCGCCCTAACCTCTCCCGCACCCCGCATACACGGCTGATCTTGAACCACTGGCATCGCGGATTTTACCGGTTAATTATGGTTTCATTAACGCTCTTTTTAACGTTTTCACTCGGAACGAAATAGTCCAAGAAACCGTTATTTTAACGTTTATAACCGGTATATTTCAAACCGGTTCGAGGCCCTGGTTATTCTGCGGATTGGAAGTGAACTGTAAAGTTATGAGTAATAGGTAACCTAGGAAACGTTTATGAACGTACGTAGTAGCCAACCTTCTTGTCTTCTAAATTATCTTATATCTTTAAATGAGCAATTCTTGTACCTATATATATATATATATATAATTGGAATCTCGGAATCGGCTCCAACGATTTTAATGAAATTCAGTATACTTATAGGGTGTTTCGGGGGCGATAAATCGATCTAGCTAGGATTCATTTTAAGAAAATGACATTTTATTCGTGTTTTATCAACTTGGAAGAAAAAAAACAAAAAGGAGGCGTTTGAGTATTCCCAATTTAAACTGAAAAATATGACTCTTCCTGACATCTATTGGCGAATAATAATATTTTATTTTCCAAAAAACACAATTTTTAACAAAAATAAAAATACCGAGCAAGGCTCGGTCATCCAGCTGGTATTCTATTATCCTATCATAGGTACCTATAATGATCATAAACTTGATGATTGCGATTCTAGACCTAGAGTTTGATTTTGACCTTGACTTTGATCTACGACAACATGACCTCACCCTTCCTTGAATTTTACCTCTCCTATATTCCTTGATTTGGCTGCCTAAAGTGAGTTTCATCTACTGAGAATTTAATAAACCTCTACCAACTCTACCGACACTCTTTAGAAGTCGCGAAATTAAAAAGCCTTTATTATATGCACATAGATAGGTACGACCTATATTACGAGTTGGATATATTGAAACGTGACGTGAGATAAATTCATTTGGCTTAGGTATAAGGACAAATAATATTATGTAGGTAAGTATTCTTAGGTCCGTATTAATAAATCAAACTTAGCTCTGAGAGCTATCTTCAGTGTGCACTTGCTCGTTTGTTCTATTTAATAAATACATCTTAAGTTGTAGGTTAGGAACAGAAACTTACATGATCTCTGGCAAATTAATAAATGACACTCAGCGGTTAAGTGCTACCCGATTATGACACAATTGACACATACAAGACAGTATCTAGTAGCCAGTGCTACATCTCAATATCCATTTATTAAATAGCAACGATCTCAAGATGCAGATTACATTTTGAGTGTGGATTAGCTGGTAGCACACTTGGTAGCGCTATTGAGGTTCATTTATTAATACGGACCTTAGATGCTAGCGCCGTGTAGCCATTTTTACTAAGACTTTTTGGGACTAGTTCGGACTTTGACTCACTACTGCTCGAAATCAAAGCTTATTATGTAAACAAGTATACATTATATTCTTCTCCTTTTGAGGATACAATTTTAATAAGTAAGTAAGTACCTGTTAGTTGAGCATATTTTGTTAAATTTAGGGTAGAGTACAAAGTAGAGTAGGAACAAAATTATTAGGCGTCGTCCACCACCACCCCCTTCTTTTACTTTTTTTTTCACAAATATTTTTAAAATTATATCAAATAAATAGGTATATTAAAAATAAAACTGCAAATATTATACATGTACGACATTTATAAAATATTTATTTTCAATAAAATCACATTCTGTTTACAATCTAATTGTGGCACATCGAACAACAAACAGTATCGTTTAATATTCCAAATTATTAATTAATATTGTTGCTATAATGAGGTATTTTAATTTCTTTTTTTTTCTAAGAGATCATCACCACTTCTCTTATAAATATTTTTTATTTTATTGTACCGACTAAAAAATGGCGCAGGTACGAGTAAGTATACTTACTTATTATTCAACTGGTAAAAATTATAAACATAAAAAATTCAACTAAACTAAAACTAATTTCAATAGAACATAATATTTTGTTGATGAAAAGGATCATGCATACATACATCTGGTTACAATAAACTGAATATTTTTTTTTTCACATTACGGTACCTATTAAAACAACCTTATTTATATTAAGTATACGTCCGCCTTCGAAAACGGAGGTGGCGAGTTCAAATCCCAGTGCGGGCATGTACCAATGTGTTTCTTGTTAAAAACATATGTACGTAATTATCACTCGCTTTTCGGTGAAGGAAAACATCGTGAGGAAACCAACATGCCCGAGAATTAATTCGGAGGCATGTTATCCACCAATCCGGACTAGGCCCCCGTGGTTGATTATGGCCTAACCCTCCTCACGATAGTGAGGGGAGGCCTTTGCCCAGCAGTGGGACAGTTACAGGCTGAATTATTATTATTATTAATTATTATTAAGAAGTGGTGAAACGCCTCCATAAGTATACTATAAGTAGGTACTTATTATTAAGACAAATATTATATTATTACATAAATATTATACTAAACACCGATACCCACTACAGAATAATAATATTACTATAAATTTAGTAGGTACTATATTTTGTAATCTATCACACTTAAATTCGTATTGAAGTTGGCAATGCATATTTCAAGAAACCCCTATAAAATAATATGGTCACAAGTCACTACATCTTGATACTTTTCAATACAACTAACACAAAACATTACAGTAGAAAGTACCCAACTTATATGGCGCGTCGTGAATCTTCGTTCGCGCAGAAAAGAAAGTATGGTCCGAAGATTAACGAAAGAATGCTTAATACTTACAATCAACCTAAGATCACTATTATAAGGTTCATAATACACTGCAGCTGTTAGTTCCATCGCACTCATGCCACGCGGCGATCGCTAAGATGGCGGCGGCTGCCGACCAATAAATAGCGGTCAATAGCATTTCCCGCGCTTTGAAGTTTCATCTTTTGCGCAGGTACATCGGTAAGCCATATAAGTTAGGTACTACTATACCATGTTACGAGAAAAATACTCCGATAAACTAATTTTGATACTTGAACCCCAAAAATCTCTCGTAGTAGGAAACTGTCTTATTAAATACCATTATTTCACCTCCGACGCGAACATAGGAGGGTTATTTAAAAAGGTATTATGTATCTGTGTATCTGTCGCATTGTAGGGCCAAACGGCCGAACCGATTTTAATAATATATTTTTATATTGTTCGAAAAGTGACTTGAAGGAAGCTATGGTCCAAGAAAATCAGTATAGCGTGTGCGGATTATTGACCCGGGGAATTTTTACATTTAAAATTTTATTATACCAAAACTATTTTACTCAAAGACAACAATAATTAGAAATGCATTGCGTAAAAAAATATAGTTCTGTCAATGTTTACATATTAGGTAGGTACATAAAATTAACTTAAAATATAATATAGGTAACACAGCCGAAACATCGAGATCCTACGTCACAGACGTCCATTGACTAGTCCAAAAAAATTGTATTGAATATATTTATGTAGGTATTGTACTTATAACAATTTTTTATACCATCCATCCTTTGTACTGTGCTAAATTACGGCAAGATACGCTTTTTTTTCTACCACACTTATACATATTATAACACATTTATATAACATCTAAAACACTTAATACTTTTAAATGCTATAAATGGAAAATCGAAGTTTCCACACAAAAAATATTATTTAAAAAATAACATCGAAAATGAGGCGACACGAATTTCCAAAATGGAGTCTCAATTTGATGAGCAAAATTAAAGTCTCTGGTTTGATTAATTAGTCTTCTGTTTCGGAGCCGAGACAGTACTCGGCTTTCAGATCCGAGTGCAGGTCATCGAGAGAGTCGTCCCTGAGTATCATGGAGGATCGTGACGCGAGGCCGCTCTGGGAGGCCATGCTGGCTAATATACCATTGGACAACGCCTGAACGGATAACGCCTCTTGCGAGGGCCCCGCGTAGCTGTATTGCTGGTACACGGCCTGTATCCTGGCCGCGTTCACCAGCGTCTGGATCTTCAGCTGCGTGTCCAAGGCCAGGCTCAGCGGCAGCTTCCGCAGCTGACTCGCGATCAGCTTCCCGAACATTTCAAACTCGTTCTCGTTGCCGTTCTCCGAATGCTGACTCAGATCTTGGGGCAGGTCGGTGTGGTCGGTGCTGCGCTCGTCGCACTTCTTCTGCTTCGCCGGCACCGGGTAGATGTTGGCGAGCGAGGTAGTCAGCGGCGTGGCGATGCCGACGGGCGGGTTGAGGAACGGCGCGGAAGTAGATGAGGGTAGGATGCCGAATGGTTGGCTGAGGAACGGCGTGTTCGGCCGCGGAGACGGAGTGTTCAATACGTACGGGGTGGAGGAGCGGGTCGAGCTGCGCCGCTTCCGCGGGCTTTTCTTCTCCGGCGACTTCCGCTCGCTGAGGTCCTGCACGACGTCGCTGTCGTCGCTCATCGGTATCTCCAGCAGACTGTTGTCCACCTGCGGCGAGAACGGGCGTTACCGCGCATGTGTGAGCGACGCGAGCGTGTGTATCGTATTTGTAAACAACAGTAACACTCACCGAGCTGGGGGTGACGATGGCCCGCAGAAACCTGTCTGCGTGCTCGAACCACGTGACGCTCGGCCGGTACGCATGCGCGCCGGCCTTCCGCGCCGCGCGAATCTTCTTCAGCTCCACACTGTACGACGAGCGTATATTCTTAATCTTGTTTTTCAGCTCCTTAACAGTCACGTCGACCAAGTTCAAAGTGTTTATTATCTCCACGTAACCCTGCTCCCGGATTTTCTTGTTCTTGTAATGCTCCGACACCGGATTCCATAGGTACTCGCGTTTCTCGTACTCGATGATCATCTGTATGGTCAAGTCCTCGCTCCATTTCGGGTTGGCTAGTATCGCGACCATCCTTAGGGCATAGTTTAAACTGGATTTTAGGTGTTTTTTCGCGGTGGAGCGTGCGGAAGGGTGCGGGCGGTCCGCATGCGCGCAGCATACTAAAAGCACGTCGATGCGGGGAGCGTGCGGGGGGCTATTTCTGGAATAGCCGGTACGCAGCCGCGTGCTTTGGAGCGTGCTGTTTCTCTCGCGCCGGCCGGAGGCTGGGCCCGAGTGAAACGGAAGATTTGTGGACGGCGGACGGTCGCGACTCGCGCACCTTGAACTTGGCTGATGGCTGTGTGCGTTCACGCTACACTGTGGCCGCTGTAGGTGTGTCTAGGTAGCGGCGTTCTGCATTTCGGAGGACGCTGCCGGTGATATTTCGGTGCTGTTTTTTGTGCGGTTGCATTTTGAGGATTTGTTTTTGTAGTCGCTCGTGGATTGTTTTCGTTTTGGAAAAGGAATTGATGTTATACTTACTTATTCGTTTTTATTGTAGTTTATTTTAAGAATATAAAACAACCAAATAAAATTAAGAGATGTTACACTATACTTGGTACCTACTAGGTACTTACTAGTTTTTATTGAATTCTATTTTGGTTTAGGTTACAATGACACCTACTTGTATTTACTTAAGTATATAAAAAAGGGAAGATGGAATTAATGTAGGAATAATTTAAAATACTTAATCAGGTAAGTATAAAAAATATCAATCCATTCATAAATCATGAGTTACGATACCACCCAACGATACAGCAGCCGCTCTTCAAAATTAATCATTTAAATTCAAACTAGGTAGGTACAAATTAATTGTAAATTAAAATTTTGTACAGTATTTTGTGTACCCCGCCCATATTTCTTGATCCTTTGAGAGCAAATTTTTGACCAAGGGGCGGAGTTACACTTGCTCTATTACCAAGTTTTTTTTTCTAGTCGCTTGTCTTACTTGTGCTACTTACCATAGAAACAATGTTCATATCTTCTAACTAAAATAAGTAAGTACCTACGTTCTTAAATTACAGGGTTGCTCTACCTACTTAGAAAACAAACGAAATCATTTAAACCTAGAGCTCTACCTACTGTACGATTATGTGTACATATTTTAAAGAGATAGTAAAAGCAATTATACTGGTAATCTTTTACAGTTAATAATCGTAAAATAACATGCGGCTTGTTGATAGCCCGTGAGTGATCTCTCCCTTTAGTTAGTGATTGCACTGTGCCGGCCCGGGCGGGTCGTGCACTCGCCCTGTCCGGTCGTCGGTCGCCCATTCCCATGATGATTTATTTATTAACTATAATATACGATAGCTATATCTTTATGAATTTTAGCCTACGTGTTATTCTGATGTATAAGCTATATTATTGTAAAGTTTCTATAAAATCCATTCAGTAGTTTTTACGTGAAAGAGTAACAAACATCCATCCTTACTTACAAACTTTCGCGTTTATAATATTAGTAGGATAAGATTTATTTATTTATCCGGGTTGCAATAGTTACAGCATGACACCAACATGCTAAGTAAGTATTAGTTAAAGCTAAATGATGATAATATTCTAACAACCACAAAACAACACTAAATTACATTCTTACACTTTTTTTAATGGTATCGCTATTGAGAAGGATTTTTACATTGCTAATGCGAAACATAAATATAAGAAAAAGAACTGTCATAGATGTTATTGCTCTATAATCTGTGCTCTGTCTATGGACTCACTTCACTGCAATGTATTCTGTGTGAATTACCAATTTCTTCAGTACATTTATTGTAACTAGAATTTCTTGCATTTTTATTATAATAACTGCCAATCTCATATAACATTAATAGGTTATGGGCCCAGTTGATTAATAAAATTGCAAAGAGCAGTCAATTCGGTATATTACTACGTAAAGTGCAAGTCGTATTGTGCATCGGCGCCGGCCGGCATTATAACCTTGAAGTGACCGTGCCGCTTCGTACCGCTCAAACGACATGGATCTCGGAGGCATGAAAATGAATGTGGAGCGTTTTGACGGAAACAACTTTCGTCAATGGAAGTTCCAAATAAAGTGTGCTCTGAGGGCGAAGGGCATTGATATTGCCAAACCCAAACCAGAAATTGACAGCACCACATGGTTGAAGAACGACGGAATGGCTATGTTCATTATAACGTCAGCAATGGACTACAGGCAGATAGCCCTGATAGAAAACTGTGATTGCGCTGCCCATATCATGGAAAAACTAGAATCAATATATGAGCAAAAATCAGAATTCAATAAAATGTTGATTCATGAAAAGTTTTACCAATACAAAATGAACCCGTCAGATAGTATGGCACAACATATCTCTAAAGTCGAGAGTTTGGCTCAACAGCTGAAAGATAGTGGTGAAGAGATCAGTGGCATGGCTATTATCACCAAAATAATCAGTACTTTGCCATCAAAGTACCGCTCAGTACGTCAAGCTTGGTTGTCACTTGATTCAGCTCAACAAACCATACAAAATCTAACGGCTCGACTGATGGATGAAGAAGCCAGTTTGACATCGGAAGAACAGAATGAAGTCGCATTAGTAGCTGCTCAAGTCAAAGAGAAGTCAGGAAAAAGTTTCAACAATGACAATAAAAGTGCAGAGAATAAAAAGCACCGCTTTGTTTGTTACAACTGCAACAAGCGAGGGCACTTCGCTAGAGACTGCCGTGCTAAGAAAGCAAACCAGAACCAACAAGGCAATATGTTGGCATTTCATGTAGAAAGTGCAAATGTAATTGAATCCTATGATGATGTGTGGTTACTGGACAGCGGAGCATCTGTGCACATGACATTTAGGAAAGACTTCTTCTTCAAATTGGAATTATTCAATGATGAAAACCAAAGAATTGTAAAATTGGGAAATCAACAAAGTTTGAAAGTGTGTGGAGTAGGAACAGTGCTAATTAAAAAACTTTTAAATGGACAGTGGGAGGAAAACATTTTGAAAGAAGTTATATTTGTACCTGACCTACGTAGAAATTTGTTTTCTGAAGGTGCTATCATGCGGTTAAAGTATGTGATAACAAAAAGAAACACTTCCGCCCTGATTTACAAAGACAATAATGTGGTACTGAGTGCAACACAAAAGTCAAACAACTTGTATGTCATGAACTTTAAAACAATTTTAAGTGCTAGTTGTAACACAGTGCAGATACCACAAAACAGTTTAAAAGTGTGGCATGAAAGACTTGGACACTTGAATGTGAAAGAAATTAAAAATATGATTAAAAGTGGACTAATACAGTGCAAAGACTGTGACAGTGAAAAGTTTGTATGTGAAGCATGCATGTATGGAAAGCAAAGTCGGCTTCCATTCCATACCTCTCACCGGGGTGAGATGAGCCCTGGAGACTTGGTCTATAGTGATGTATGTGGGCCAATGAGTGAGTCGTCAATACAAGGTATGAAGTATTTTGTCCTATTTAAAGATGCTGCCTCCAGTCATTTGTATGTATGCCTGATGCGACATAAGAGTGAAGTCTTAGATCATTTCAAGACATTCAATGCTATGGTTCGAAACAAGTTTGGCCACAATGTACGCATTCTTCATACTGATGGAGGTGGAGAGTATGTCAATAATGACTTCAGAGATTTCTTGAACCGATTTGGAATAACACATGAGTGTACTGCCCCACACACACCTCAACAGAATGGCCGTGCAGAGAGAGAACTACGCACAATAGTTGAGAGTGCACGCACAATGCTCTATAGTCGGGATCTACCTTTGAGCTTGTGGGGTGAGGCTGTGAAGTGTGCAGTGTATATACTTAACAGGACAACTTCTAGTCAGACTCCAGATAAGACACCACTTGAAATCTGGTCTGGTGAAAAGCCAAACCTACAACACCTCAAGGTATTTGGCTCATGTGGTTATGTTCATGTTCCTGATGCATGCAGAACCAAATTAGAGAAGAAGAGTAATAAAATGATTTTAGTTGGATATGAAAATCAAAACTACAGGATGTTTGATTCAAATACAAAGAAAATAAAAGTTTCACGAGATGTACTTTTTGATGAAACTCATAATAATGTCACAAACAGTCCCGCTGTGATTGAAATTGAAGAATCAAGTTGTGAAAGATCTTCAGCACCGGTGACATCATCATCAGTGTCACATCACTTACTTACAGAAGAAACACTAAGTGATGATAGCTTAAGGAGTTGTGAAGATGAAACTTATGAACCGTCCCAAGAAATCAGTGATGTATCACAATCAAACATAAATATGAGACCAAGAAGAAACAGACAGTATGACACTAACTTAACGGAATATTGTGAACCATCTACTTATGAAGAAGCAATCAGTAACCCTGACTCCAATAAATGGAAAGTAGCTATTCAGGAGGAGCTAAAGGCTCATAAGGAAAATAATACTTGGACTATTGTGGATCAGACTGAGAATAAGAAACCTATTACATCTAAATGGGTATTTAAAATTAAGAAGAATAAAGACGGGGAAGTTGAAAGATATAAAGCACGTCTGTGTGCACGAGGCTTTACCCAAGTCAAAAATATTGACTACACAGAAACATATGCTCCTACTACTAGATTTGACTCTATCAGAATCTTGCTAAGTCTAGCTGCTAAATATAATTATGAAATTGTGCAATTTGATATTAAGACCGCATTTCTGTATGGAGAGCTTGAAGAAAACATTTTTATGGAAATACCTAAGGGAGTAGAAACTGAAAATGGTAAAGTATGTCAACTTAATAAATCCCTTTATGGACTTAAACAGGCCCCACGTTGTTGGAACACTAAGTTCACTAGTTTTCTGAAATCATTTGGATTTATTCAATTAGAGTCTGATCATTGTGTTTTTGTTAGTGATCATAATAATGAGAAAATATTGTTAATACTGTATGTAGACGATGGCCTTATATTAACTTCTAACAAAAATGGCTTAAATGTGGTCATTAATGCACTAAAAATTAATTTTGAAGTTAAAGTTTTAGATTTAAGTTATTTTGTTGGTCTGGAAATAGATAAAACTGATAAATCTATCCGTATAACTCAGACAAAATATGTAGAGCAAATCATTAAGAAATTTAACATGTCTGATGCAAATTCTTGCTCTACACCAGTAGACTGCAATGTAATTTTAAGTAATGATGAAAATGAGACTGTAACTTTTCCCTATAGGGAAGCTGTAGGGTCCCTATTGTTTTTGGCTTCAGTGTCTCGGCCTGATATTTCTTTTGGTGTGAATTTGGTATGTCGTTATGTGAACAATCCTAAGCCTGAACATGTAAAAGCAGTTAAACGAATTATTAGATATCTAATTGGAACTAAATATATGGGTATAGAGTATAAACACAATGTAAATTTAGTTGGATATTCTGATTCTGACTATGCAGGCGACATAGAATCCAGAAAGTCAACTACTGGATATATTTATTTTCTGAATGGTGGTCCAATCACATGGTGCAGCCGTAAACAGCAAACTGTAGCTCTTTCCACGATGGAAGCTGAGTTTATGGCCGCTTGTGATGCAACTAAGGAGCTTTTGTGGTTGAAACAGTTCCTATCTGAACTGGGTGAATCTCAATCATGTATAAATTTAAATATAGATAATCAAGCTGCTATAAAACTAATATGTAACCCTGTATATCATCAAAGGTCGAAACACATTGATGTTAAATATAAGTTCATACGTGAAAAGGTGGAGCTAGGTTTATTAAATGTTCAATATGTTTCAAGCTCAAATCAGTTAGCAGATTTCTTGACTAAATCTCTACCTTCACAAAAGTTCCGTCTTAATAGAAATCAAGTTCTTTTTGAAACTATGTAAGTAATGTAAGTTTTTTTTAATTTATTTTGAATGTGTAAAAATAGTGGGAGTATTGAGAAGGATTTTTACATTGCTAATGCGAAACATAAATATAAGAAAAAGAACTGTCATAGATGTTATTGCTCTATAATCTGTGCTCTGTCTATGGACTCACTTCACTGCAATGTATTCTGTGTGAATTACCAATTTCTTCAGTACATTTATTGTAACTAGAATTTCTTGCATTTTTATTATAATAACTGCCAATCTCATATAACATTAATAATCGCACCGCTTGACAAGTATGTCATTATTTTTGAACTTTTAGAGACCATGTGGAACGTTTTTATGGATCAGTGGATGATCAGTGGCGTTGCAAACTCTGATCATTGTCGATTTAATATTAATTGATTATAATCAAGGTCAAATCATTACAGAGGATGGGATCGATGTCTTTGAACGCCTGAATTTAGCGATGGAAATGGATATCGAAGAAATTAATTTGAAAGCAGGCAGCATGAGAGATAGGATTAAAAATTATTATGAAATTTAGACAGCCTAGGGTTGCTGGTAATACAGAAAACAGACAAATTTCGACAGCCCTGAAAAGTAGATTTTAGTCTGACTAGCATGTGCTACTGCAAATGACAAAAAAGAAATCGTAAACTACCCTATTTCAGATATCAGCCTGCGAGTCGCGGTTGATCCCGTCAAGCTGTAGATACAGTCAATCACAAAAGTTCCTGAAAATAATATTTTGTTTGAAGCCAATTACTACCAGTAGTAACTAAATAAGTCAATGGCTTTTTGACACACTGTCAAACATACAACGTAGAGTGCACCTTTATGCACCCTAAAATATGTGTACTTACTCACTTTTTGTTTTTTGTGTAAATTACTTTTTTTTTGTTTCTATATTATTTTGCATTTCGTAAATTGAAAGATTGAATGTTCAGTAGCTTTTGCAGCTAACAGTACCGTGTTCGGTACCAACGTAATCTTATCGCGCGGCCTTGTGTCTGGCTGGAGACAGCCGTCAGCTCGTGCCGAAGCGCGGGTATTCCGCTGATAGAGCTGTGCTATCTCAAATTGAATTTTACCAAACGGCAGTCATATTGTGTTTCTTCTGTGACGCGGCACTCCACATAGTGAAATGTTTATTACACGTGTAGCAGGGAAAAACTCAAGAGTAGGGTTCATCCCGTCCATAGGAATCTCTCCCAAATGGGCTAGGATTTCCCATTCAATTCGAATTCAATTCGGGCGACTCCCCCGCAGGTACAGTGAGATATAAAATTAATTACAAATAGTTAAATGTCGTTTTTTTTTACTAACTAACAATTTAATTAACACATCGATAACGCCCCAGGTGTTGCAGCTGTCCACGGGTGACGGTGATCGTTTACCATTGTCGGATGTCACGATAAAAAAATAACTCTGGTTCACAAATAACAGAGCCTGATGAGGTGAGATTTTGTGCGAATCTAGAATTGTATAACAGCGTTTATGATCTTTTTAAATTTGAAGATACTAGGTTCAAAGAATCCTGTAAACGTTCTAAAAATAATTAGTTATACCCATAAGAGAGCTTGGCCCCTGAACGCGGTACGTCTAATCACGTCCTTGGCGCGTCGGATAGTATTATATCCTTTCATGTGTCAGAAAATATTTAAATTCCACCAATATAATAATTCCAACTAATGCAATTCCAGCAACACAAGTTTTATCTAGTGGAAGTAGGCCCGTCAACGGGGTAGTCCCCAGTTCCAATCTCGGCCCGGCGCGGCGCGTCGGATGGCGCGGACGGAATGTGTCGCTTATATTGCTGGATTTATGGCTTGCACGAGATAGCGGCCCCGAGCGACGCTGGCGGCAGTTAAGCTGGCGCAAATGGTAAATGGCGGCTTATTTTCTCTCTGGTATTTCTGAATCTGTGACACTCTGCGTTTAATGTTTGAGGCGGGCTGACCAAGTGACCACGATATTGACATATCTCTTTAGCGAGACGAGCGCAAGTAATTTATAATCAACCTGAATTAATTCCTCTGTGAATTCCAACCCTTGATGGTTGATCATCTTATTAGATAAGCCAAGGACGTATAAGCATTATGGTCCCGTGATGCTCAAACCGAATGCTGCAAGCAGATAGATGTTTGAACTGATAAGTTCGCCCCATCTCCCAAGGTGTCAGCAATAAAGGGCTCAAACTCGGTAACCACTACCAAGAACAGCATGGCTTCGTCCTTTGAGTTGCTCTGATGCCTTGACTCTCTGACTTGACTGATCTCTCCTTGAGCCAATATAGATGCGATGCCACCCTCAGAATCTTTGAAAGATTGTCATCGTTGCAGCGTATCGACAAAACTTTTCAACATTGAAAAAAAATCTTTAGCCACTAAAACCACAAAAATGCCTATTTCTCTGAGCCTATATCCGTTGATTTGAATTAGGGCTGGTTTCATATCAATACACGAGCTCAGGTGCGACATAAAATATATCCAACATGCCACACACACCGATGTCGAGCCGGTTGCGTTGCGTCACTGCACGCGAGCCCATCTATCTACCTCCACAACACCTTCCTACCCTCGAGCAGACTATAATCGACCTTATTTGCTGTGGGATAGAGGAGGGGTTGATGGAAGGTTCTGTTTCAGTTGATAGGTGCGGGAGCTGACGAGGTCGAGAGACATAAATATCGCCCGCTCATCGCTTCGAGGCGGTGCGGTCAGTAATTTTCTCCTCCATGTCTGTTCTTTTAGAGGGTCCGTGGATGGAGTCATGATTGAGAGTCGTTTGAACTAGTCTGTTGATAGATTAGCAGTTTTATCTAAAATAAGTTATCCAAGATTATATTCCAAAAACCTAATCATTCTTTTTACACCCCTTTTTAATCCTTGGTGCTTCTTAAAATGCTTTCTAAGTGATTGCATTATGAAAAACTATTGTCCAAACATGGAATATAGGATCTCTTCATATCAGCTCTTTACACAGGTAGGTGCGGTACGTCAAATGGTAGGCTATCAGGCTTCTTCTCATGGGATGCCAAATTACTTTGGTCGTATATACTAGACTATAATCATTTTGAAAGCTTCGCCCCATACCTACATAAGCTGTTCTGAACCATCGACACGACGAAGAACTTCGTCATGAAACTACTTATTCTAAACGATATAATATAACATTATGTATAATAATATCTTACCTACCATCCATAACTTTACGCTTGGCGGTAGAGCATAGTTTCTCAGAACGAGCGATAATTTACAAGTTCACAATTCATGAGGAGCAGCCAAGGTACGAAAGTAAAATCTAGGATTCTAGGTCATTATTAGGACCTCTTCTGTACTACTAATAAGATTGAAAGAGGTTACCATTACCATTTAACCAGATTATTGTACTTACCATTTAACTAGATACCAGCGTCGGCGATACGTGGTATTGTGTGTGAGAACGCATCGGTAATTTAGGGTAATTTTTGTTTTACATTTTTCTTTTTTTCTATTGTCTTGCTGTTATTTTGTTATTCTAATTATTAGTGTGACTGATACTAATAAATATATTTCCTTTCTTTCTTTCTTTCATTTATGCAGTGCTATTAGATAGGAACTGTTATGAATTGTTTCTCATTTTCACCAAGATTATTCGCTGTTCAACTCTTCCCATCAATTGAATCAGCTCTCTAATCTTTATCACTAAGCTGTAACTCACAGCCAGCGGCATACGGACGGGTAAAAACTGTTCTCGGCACCAAATTCATCGTATCCCGGACATAAAACAAGTAGCGAAGTGCGTTCCTCGCAAATTGACACGCGTCACGTCAGCCCGGCAGCGGGATGTATCTTCCCGGGGACCGGTAGGGTTGCTACTTGCAAACTCTACAATTATTAATTACTCGCAACAGTCGCAACGAAATTACTATTTATTCATAGAGCATGTTCACAATTTGTTTTTACTTCCAGGAGGACTGGTAAAATGGTATATACAATAAATTGTTTCTGGAAAAGAATCAATTAATGAATATGACTTCAAGAAATTTTTAGGACTGTAAATTTAAAAACATATCTCTTAGTTGGCATGCTAAAAGTTTGTACTTAATTTGAATCTCTAACCTAATGTATTCGATACGTATATGTTTTAGAGATAACTTGAACACCTCACGCCTCACGCTATGTGTTATCATAAATAAATGAGTTGACGCAAGAGATTACACCTCTTTCTCATTTCGCATAAGTACAAATGCTACTAGGCTGAAATAAAATAACATACCTACTAAGTTAAAAGAATACTGGCGTGTTGCAGCCCTAGCCGCGAGTAATGACGGGGGGAGCGCCCGGCGGCGCCGGCCGGGGGCGCGGCGGCCCGTCCCGGCCCCGGCCCGGGCCCGGTCGTTAGGGACGTGAGAATTCCACGCTCCGAGCGCAGAGGGTGAATTATGTGCGCGATATTTCGAATACCTAGTTACCATTTGATGTGTTCCTTCAAACATTTAGAATGAGACGTTTTTGTTAAAATGCTTTGATGAGATAGGACAGCTTGGTAGATAATGGGCAATCCTGAGACGTGGTTAAACATTTGGTGGAATATGCATGCGAACGCTGGCTCCAATTTAGGCCAAAATATCCGCATTGTAATTCAGTCTGGTAATGTATTTCCAGACAGAATACCAATTCTGGCGTTTGCCTCTCCAAAGATCTTTTAGATTTCTAGTTTACTTTTGTTAATAAATGTTATTGTTAAAGTAATTTCTTTTGATTGTGTTTATTAAAAAAAAAAACACATCTTTAGACTAATGAAAATTTATTTTAAGTAAGTACTTTTGTTAGTAAGTAAATACTATTTTTATTCTTCTGAATATGTTTATAAAAAAAAACTACATCTTTAGAGCAATGTAAAAATAATATCAAGGATCAAGAGTGTTCGTGGCACGAGCCGCGGTACGTCGCGTCACCGGCGGCACTCGACAGGCGAGGCGCGACGAGCGAGCGGTGGCAGGCGGCGGCGCGCCCGCTCCAGTGCCTAAGCTGTATCCCACTGGGCGCGAAGCGAGCGACGCTATCTAACAAGCTTATCCCATCAAAAACATTACATGTACAAAAATGCACAAGTCTCGCAACGCAGTTTATCTGCCGTAAAAAGTTATGATATCGAATGTAAACCAAGTCGGTTAATTTAATGCCTACCTACTTATTTATTTCTTTAGTAAATAGAGTGACTTGGCTATTAGGACCGAGCGCGTAAAGAAATTGTCAAAACTCACACAAGGCACGCAGATATCAAGTGAAGCCTAAGAATGTTATTCAGGCAGGGCCGAACTAAGGCTGACATGACAACTAACTATGCAATATGCTTATTTATTTCCAACACAGTTTTAGTTTTTAGTAGGTAACAGTTTTAGTTTTACAAGTAGATTGAGCTGTCAGAAATGTCATCAGCGTCATTATTATGGCGGCCCGCTTTACGAATGGATTCACAACATAATAGGTATTTGTCATGTCCGGTCTGCTTCCTCTTGAATATTATGTAATTATTATGTTCCTTTATTTATAGGCTAGCTTTTGACTAGAAAAAATAACGTTTTGGAAGGCAAACGGAAAAATAACGTTTTGGAAGGCATTTTAGCTACTGTTATGTGGCAGTCATGGCGCTAACCATCAATCAAACGACACGCTCGTCCCGTCGCTCAGTCACAAGACAATTTGATAGGTATAATATTATGCGAAACAGGACTAGATTGCTTCGAAGTAGTAATTCCTTTGTCAAAAAATATCATATCCTTGCATCGTCGCTGGTGGGCGCAACCCTTACTGTACTTACGTATATCTATGTGTATCGCACGTCGTCGCTCGCTCGGATAGATATAGGATAGGTAGTAGGTACACAGTGAAGTGTGAGCTACAGGCGCGGCCCGGGGCGCCCGCTAGCCCGCATTAATTATAATCGTATGTCTGCACCGCGCCGCTACAAGTATCAAACAGGTTTGGCCGCAGTATTATTCCAGGCGAACGTTGCATAAAACGTTGCAGTAGTACCCAACTTATATGGCGCGTCGTGAATCTTCGTTCGCGCAGAAAAGAAAGTATGGTCCGAAGATTAACGAAAGAATGCTTAAAACTTACAATCAACCTAAGCTCACTATTATAAGGTTCATAATACACTGCAGCTGTTAGTTCCATCTCACTCTAAGCTCGCTAAGATGGCGGCGGCTGCCGACCAATAGCGGTCAATAGCATTTCCCGCGCTTTGAAAATTCATCTTCTGCGCAGGTACATCGGTAAGCCATATCAGTTGTGTAATACTTGTACCTACTATTATTTTATTCTAGATGCTCATGCGAAATTTTGACTATGAATTTTAGGGTTTCGTGCCCAAAGGGTAAAACGGGACCCTATTACTAAGTCCGTCCGTCCGTCCGTCCGTCTGTCTGTCTGTCTTTCTGTCTGTCTATGTAACCTACTTTATGTAGGTCAGAAATATTCAGGAAATACCCTAACAGGTACCAACCTATTACTACTTAGCAAAATCAAAGTATACCTACCTAATGAGATACAAACAAATAGGTACTACAAATTCTTATCTTTTTAAACTGTTTAGTTCACCTTGATAATATCTCAAAGTACCCGAAAATCGAGCAATCGCCATTACTCCGCGGCCGGGCCGCGCCGTGCCGGAACGGGCCCTATTTCCGGAAGGAAGCGCGCCGGATGCCCCTCCGTCCGCCTCTAACCACCTCTATGTATGTTATGTTCGCCTGGTAGCCAGTAGGTAGTTAGAAATGTGAATGTAGGTGTTTTCTTCGTAGATTCTGGCCGGTTTATTCCACCTTTGCTCACGAGGGGGGTGTAAAGTGGAAAAAAATATCCTCGTTTCACCTGAGTGTAATGAGTCGACATTTTAGGAAACTGTAAGTTATAATGCCTACCAAAAGAATGGCGGTTTTAAAACTGATGCCTTGATGAACCTTCTGTTAACACTGCATTTACGCCCGAAATTAATATTGTAACTTCTATCCAAGATTAAAATCGATCTTGGATTGCTGCCTATCGTTCGATCGATCTCCAACCTGCGTGCCTTCATAAACCAATCCACGGATCAGTTATAGGCACGTTTGACCCTAAAATGGATTGTGACATCAATCCCAGATATTAAAATTCGGATTAGGATTGATTATTAATTTCGGCCGTTAGTTGGCCAAGCAACTTTTTGTCTCACTCTCAAGTGTACGGGGTTGTATGAAATCATTTGTTGTATGGTTATGATAGGTACTTAGTAGGTCCTTAATTATATCACTAAATACAATCTATGGGATGGCCACACACCTACACAAAAACAAGAACCACAAGGTCCACAAGATATAAAAACATAACCCTCCTGCGGCAGTCAGGTAAAAACATTAAGAACTCTCTGGTGGAACTTTCCCCCGTGAAACGGACTCTAGAGATTCTACTTTAGGTATCCCAGCCTAGTACCACAGATTAATAAATAGTTAGTTAGTCTTAGCAAAGTAGAACTCCGTAAATGTACTTAGTGAATATTATATACTTACTTATAGCTTCCTCTCACACATTTCTCAAATGCCACTGGCACTAACGATATTTAAGTGAAAATAATTGACGTAGAAGATTTGATTACTTACTTACCTAGGAGTGCCTACTTATAGATTTGTTTTTTTTATAGGTCTAGTACAATAAAACGGCCGAAATTAATAATCAGTCCAATCCAAATTTAGCTATCTGGGATTGATATCACAATCCATTTTTATCACAACTCACATGTGCCAATAACCGATCCGTGGATTGGTTTATGAAGGCACGCAGATTGGAAATCGATCGAACGATAGGCAGCAATCCAAGATCGATTTCAATCTTGGATAGGAGATACAATATTAATTTCGGCTGTAAATAGGTACGCTATGGACTTGGATTATGGATAAGAATAATATTTATTTTCATACGAGGTACGAGTGCTTAGTAATTAGGTACTTAAGTACCTAATTACTACCCAGTTCGCTTAAGTTAAGCCATAGATAATAATTACTTAGGTCACTTGTATGCGAGTGTACCAATATTATAACTTAGGGTGCGAGTACGTACTTACTTAGGTACTTGCTTAGATGTAAAATTTTGTCTTTGGTCCAGTCATGATATTTCTTACCTGTAACAAGCAAAATATAAAATTAAATAAGTACCTTATATTTTTCCATCATCAATCCAAAAAGGATCACCCTGTGGACCACAAAAACCGGGATCAGTAAAAACCGCGCGCTAATTTCGTGTTCGCCTGTCCCTTAGAACTTGCAACAGCTTTACTAATATAATCTTTATGCTATGGTGGTAAGGTTTCAAATGATATGGGAGTCGGTGCCGCCGCAATCTCATACCAATTTCAGCGTTGACTTGTTATTATCAACCTTACTCGAACGAGATAAGGTTCAGTAGAGTCCAGAAGTAAGTGGTTAAGGTTGTGGATCCATATAATTTGGTAATAGCTTGGCAAATATCAACTTTATTGCTTTGCGTTAAGGTCTGAAGTTTGTAGCGAGTGTCTAGGATGCATTAATCAAAATTAAAAGTGGATTAGACGCGACCGCGACACGACGCGACGAAGGAACGAATCGGTGAGGATGGATGTGTTGCAAAAATACACGAAAATGTCCAAAAAAAGTTTAAATACAGTAACCCGACTACGGAAAAATATTGTACTTAACTTTATTTTTTTGCCGCTTTGTATATTATTGTAATCTTCTCACTCGACACGATAAAGTCACAGCCAGTAAGTAATATACTTACTTACTTACTAACTTACTCCGTTGTCTCCGTTGTCCGTTAGTAAGTAAGTACTTACCTTTTCATAGGTTTTTGGACAATCAAACAGAACGGAGTGGCTCTGAACACTCAGTTAAATTGAAACTAAGTATTCTATTCAAACATCCAAACGCTGCGACACAACGCATACTCCCATTTCTTCTCTCACATTCGGGCATGCCCGTCCCGCTTAAACTGATTTACGGGACGTCCCAGACGCATATGGCGGGACGCGCCGCGCCGGCCAAATTGATAACTCGATAACTCCCGACCCGGGATCCCGGGACCGCCCGGGACCGCGCCACCCGGGCTTAGCGGCGAAAAAGAAAATACGGTAGGGTTGTCGCCCGCCTTTTGTTATGTTGAAATAGCGGTGTCGCTAACTACAAGCCATTATCAGGGTTATGTTATCGAACTAAGAAGTATATTTGATCGAAGTTACCAAGATTGTAAATGTGTATGTTTGTAACGTTTTCACGTCTAAGCCGCTGAACCAATATTGATGAGTTGATGACTTTTGGTACAGGAATAGACTAGCTGTTAGGTAGGTAGGTACATAAAAAAAATGGGTGCGTGTACTTATGTACGCGCGTGAGAAGTTATACTTCTTTAATATTTTAAAAATAAATTTAATAATAAATTCAAAAATCGAATTTAAGGTTGGTCATTTTTTAAATATTTTTATTGATTTCTTAATTTAATATTCACTTTTCATTTTTATCAAAAAGTTTTCATTAAATTTATTTAGTTATTTTTATAAATATTTATTATTTATTCAATCGTACCAACATGCGCGACTAATATCGAGGTTCAATTCCTATTTTGTTGGTAGCTTTTTTTTCGAGACTTAATGAGCGGTTAAGCAGACGGCTTCATACTGTTAATTTTGTGTCACAGGTGCGCGCGCATCTTAAAATTTCTCTCTCATCATTTTTTCATAACGCGCCTAACTTCATACTGTTAATTTTGTGTCACAGGTGCGCGCGCATCTTAAAGTTTCACTCTCATCATTTTTTCATAACGCGCCTAACTTCATACTGTTAATTTTGTGTTACAGGTGCGCGCGCATCTTAAAATTTCACTCTCATCATTTTTTCATAACGCGCCTAAAGAAGTATAACTTCAAAAAGATGTACCTATGTGTTAAAAAAAGTGTCATTCCAGGATTTCATGTAACGTACACCTATCAGTGCAGACGAAAAAAATACTTAATTAAACCGCAAACATACAAACTTGAATACCTATTTACTGATAATATTAGTACAATAGGTACTATTTATCCAGTGAAGGCTGTCATTGCCAGTAGCCAGTAGCCAGTAAGTAGCTATTACTAGACAGTAGACAGTACTGGATGGTTGAAATTCCAGTAATTAATTGCATCCTGATCGAAGGTTTACAATTATGATGGGGTTATTACAAATTACCGAAAATTGCGCGAAAAGCACTTGTTGGACAAAAATGGACGCTACGCACGTACCATTGACACTAGCGATTCGCGACGACTGATGCGGGGAGAACAATCAAGGTGGCATCTATATTAAAGTTGTTATTAGAAAAATATTGTTTCGTATGGTAGATGATTTTAGGTTTCGGAATATACCCATTTTCGAAATTACCCCAATGCACCTTATTGGTTTTATCAAATGTTATACCAGCCAATAAGACAAGTGACAACCCTTGTGTGTAAACTGAGTACGTGAAAACGTAGCTACCTACTTACGTTCCTCCGCAACCGGTGGAGCCCGAGTGGAGGGGAGAGGGGGGGGGTATTATTATTATTACAAGCTTTTATTTAACTCACTATAGTAGTAAGTGAGGTGTTAGTTTAGGTCAAATCTCGCGTTAATTTTGACTTTTTGATGCTTAATTAGCTTATTCTGACAATGCGAGCTGTTGCGACCAAATAGATGTGTTGATTATGAATAACATAAAAACGGTTAGGAATATAGTTCGTCCTGAATAAGTGTTTAGAAAAAACTCCCATTGAAAAATCAACTTGCAATTGCCAATTTTCCCAGCATATTTACTTTTTTTTTATGAAAACTTTATTCAGCCAAATTGGGTAGCCATTCTCAAATGATACGTCTACTAATGATCAACATTCAATTTTTGTTCATATTAGCTTACCAATAAGTACATTTAATCAACATACAGGTTGATCTTATTAAGTGTCTCGCCCGTCGCGTCACGCGCGTTGGCGGGCGCTCGTCACGTATCATCAAAGTGACGTCCGCAGCTCGGTCCCGCCCGCAAGCGACCCAATAACGGGGCCGGAGGGACGAGACGAATGAAATTAAACGCAGTCGACCCGAGGGAGCAACACTCACGGGAACGTTCCATGGAATTATGACGGAATATTTTACTAACATAACGCGAATACGAGTTAGATATTTGAAGTGGAAGTTATAATAATTTTAAACGCGTCACAGATACATAGCTTTACTAAGAACATACATAAGTAAGTACATACCCTTACTAGGAACACTAGGGTTCGTTGTAACTCGTGAATCAGGAACTACGCAGAGCACGGTTCTATATACATATTGCATGAACACACACATACAAATCTTTGGCATGTGTAGAAAATAAACCGTATCACCCACATGTCGAGGATGTCGCAATGTCTCGTCACGTTTCAAAGAGATCATTACAGTGACAGTCACTGTACCACAATGACATAGACATAAGTACATAATAATATGACATATTATATTATATCCTATTTTATGTAGTTTGATCTTATTATGCAGTTACGTCAAACGTCCCTCATACATATAGTTAAGTACGTCCCGCGGCGTTGCTATTTCGATTGTAGCATCGCTGTTTTGTTTGGTCCGCTCGCGATCCAATATCAAAAAGCCGGAGGGATACATAGAATAATGAAATTAAACAAGGACCATTCGAGGGAACTAAAAGCCTTAGTACTAAGCAAAAGAAAAAACAGGTTATGACGTGTAATGACTTATCATAGAACGCACTTTACATAGGTGCTTAGTGATACAACAAGGAAGGTTGATTCATGTCACGTTACACAGCGACTCATTATTGTCACGTTCACGCTCATATTAATCATCTAACAGATAATATGACATTTAACTCAAGATCCGGGGAAGAAATGAGACAAGTGTACTTATACAAATAGACAAAGGAGTAAGTAGTATAGTACTACGATGATGTTTTGTCTTTGTCGGCGTATGCACGAATTTTTTGCTGTGCTGCAGAAGCAAACTGCTAATCTTGACATTTTAGAATGTCGCACGAAGGATTGGAACACCACCTTAATAACGTGTTATTAAATTTATCCGATTTATAAGTTGCAGCCATGTTGTATCCCTTTTGGGTATACGCTTTTGTCAAGTCTATTTCTGGTACTACGTCTATGCGTTCACGCGTGCTAGCGACACGCTCGCCACCAGCCAGGGTGCGTGTGTGTGTCAACTTGTCCCGTGCGAGATCGACACAATAACCGCGGGCCGCAGGGACGCCGCATCGAATGAAACGAACGAATGAAACAGTATAGGGCCTATAATAATTATTGTCAACTAGCTGCGCCCCGCGGTTTCACACGCGTTTGGATAATATACGATAATAATCTTTATGAATTTTAGCCTATGTGTTATTCTGATATGTAAGCTATATTATTGTGAAGTTTCATTAAATTCCATTCAGTAGTTTTTGCGTGAAAGAGTAACAAACATCCATCCATACATACAAACTTTCGCGTTTATAATATTAGTAGGATAGTAGGAAGTAGGATGGTTGTTGGCACTTGGAAAACGTCAAGATACGAATTGGTGGATGCATAGAAGCTTTCCGTGTAATTTGTCGAATACATTTAGGTAGGTGCCTAAGTATAAAAATATTATGAATTATCCTAATTCATAATAATATCAACTGCGTATAATTTGTCGATTAAACTTATCTTTTGTCTTGCAGTCTCAAAACTCTCGTGCTCTTTGCCTGTATCTGCACATTGAGTTTTCCCCAATACTCTCTAAAAGAGGCAAACGGCCTATTGTTACGTCTCTCAAAGTGGCGGGCGGCTTGAATATTTGAATTCCCGCTGTATTGTATTGAATAAGGAGGTCCGTGACAGAATTTGGACTATCGATTTTTGAGACTGTCACTGGCTGACTAGGAATCCAAGAAAGAAACGAAGAGACTGCCTAATCTTGTTAGGATTTAAGTCGATACGTGCGAGTCATTGACCTGATAATCGTCACCTGCCCATTACAATTTGTTTTTTTTTCTCACTAACGAAAAGAGTTGCTTTATTGCTTCTAGTTCCATTGTCCTACGCTAAATCCTAAATTTGCTCGGCCACCTTTTCAATAGGACCACAGAATCGGCGCACTCGGCGCAGATTCTTGTTGTGGTCTGTTTGGATAATAATCGGCTTCAATCATTCACCCGACCGCTGACATCCCAGCCTGTGCCCGACATGATCCTTCCCTTGTAATTAGTGTGCGAATGCCGCGGGACTATTGACCGGCACGATGGCGTCACGTTACGGAACCCGTCCTGTGACCTGCTTTAAAAGGGGTGAGACTACACTTCGATCTCGTTCGCTTAAAGCTGGCCCACAAGCGAGATGTAGCTCTACACTTTTTTTAATACAAACAAGCGCCTCGATTCTAAGCTGAAGTCTCAGCTTTTAAAAATAGTTAAATGGTTTAAAAAGTTTGTAGTTATCATGACGGAACGTTTGGTGTAGTAGCTGGAGCAATCAGACTGCTGCGCTTGGTGTCTTTATTTGTGCGATCCATAAATAATTTGTTTTGTTTCTGGGTGCGATGTGTATGTGAAATTATATGTCTGTATACGGTACCCACGATACAGGAGCAATCCTAGTTTGGAGCAACGTTATAAGTAATAAAAAAGAAAACGAAAAAAAATATCATCTTCAATCATCCATTCAACCACTGACAAGACTCCCGGACTATCCCCGAGCCGAGCGTTCGCGATCTAGGGTGGCCACTTGTGAGATTCTAAAACCTAATATCTGCATGGGCAACATATCAAAATGTCGGGTTTTTGGGATTATTACCGAGAGAAAAAATAGTAACATTTTTTTTACATAGGTGTTTGTAGTTTAAAGTCATGAGCCCACAATAACTTATAAGTACCTATGTCATATTTTATTTTCCTCAAAATCGATGGGAGACCAATCCCGGCCCCTCTGGCAACCCTAGGTTCGATCCCTCTAATTGGGGTGCGAAGCCGTCGCGGGACCCTATCGAGCGACACGTCGGTGTCACGTTACCACGGAGCCCTGCGACCTGGCTCAGCGGGGACTTATTCGATCTTGTATTTGGGCTGCGGTCTCCTATGAACGCGACCGGCCGTCAGCGTCAAGCCTGACGCCACGTCACGACGTTACTAATGTTTCGGTACTGACACACGTTACTATGCGTTCCCACAGTGCCCTCGAACGCACAGGGTAACTCTTACCCATTAGTGAATACTACCTTAAAATAATAACACAAAGTCAAGTACTCGCTAGCGCCGTGTAGCCATTTTTACTGAGACTTTTTGGGCCTAGTTCGGACTTTGACTCGCTATTGCTCGAAATCAAAGCTTTTATGGTAAATATTTATTCATTTTCCCTGCTTTTGGATTAAATACCCACACGCATGCGACATTTTCATTGCGCTTGTGTGCGTTTTGGAGAAGATAATAACATGGCACTCACACACACATTGATAAAAAAGTGGCTTCACTTTTGAGTGAAACTACGCATGGAACTATCCTTCTCTGCGTTATTATTATAAGAATGGTACTGTGTCCGTCAAAACCGTGGTCAAAAGGAACGCAAAAGTCTTACTTTGCATAGTGTTGCTATTGCTACGTCCCGTAGATAAATAAGTAGGTAGGTATAAGGTTTGTGAATACGGGTTACAGTATTTTCGTTCAAAGATAACGTTACATAGTAACGTTACATAGTAACGTTATCTCACGTAGTAGATCATATAATTACAGATTCCACCCGATCCCCAATTCGTACAAGTTGATTTGAAGACCTCGCTTCGCAGTTGTATTCGTTCTTCTCTCATTTGTAAATAGTCGCATGTCCTAGGCATTCACTAATCTACTTCTATACCTACTAATAGTATAAAGAGGAAAGTTTGTGAATTTGTGAGAAAATTATTTTACCAATAGATAGCCACGTTTGATGTCATAGGCTAGGTGCCTAAAGATCGTCTACCCGTGGCCCGTGCGTAGCCGGGACGGGTCGGTAGTCGGAAATATATAGAATCATCAACACCACGGCAAAGGGATATTCCGAGTACCACTCGCCACCCACCCCCCACAGAAGCCGGGAAGATTCATCCCTCTCAACAATAAGTGGCAGCTATCGCCCCCCCCCCCCCCCCCACCCTCACCCCCCGTAATAAAACTAAAGAGCGTTTTTCCCGCTCCTAAACACGAACAATTAAACGCCGTCCCGCGGTGTCGCTCGTTATTTTTTATTTGTCGCCATCCGCCTCATTATGGGACTTAGCCCCTTCTGTAACTATTCGGGGAAGCTGGGAGGTGGGAAATATTTGGCAGGGCCTTGAACTTACTTTGGCCTGTTTTGGTACCTACTGTAGAATTTAATTTGTGAACAAAAGTGGATATTTCGCCGCGAAATATCTATCTACTTTTGAATGCAAAAAGTTTGAACTTTGAGCCTTTGCATTTTTTATTACACGATTGAGGACGGACGAACTGTCGTTACAGTCCCACTTGTTCGTCTTGAAAATACTTCAGAAATCGTCATTATTATAAAGGGCTTCCTCGGCGGGCCGGGACGGACGCATAAATACTATACACGGCGCGATGTGTCACAGATACACGAGCGTGAGCGGCAGTGCTAGTGATGTACCGACCGCTCCTGAGCTCGTGCCGTAGGTATCGATATAGTTTTTTTTTATCGAAAGTAAGGTTAGGTCCGTTCTCAACATATGGGTTGTGATGATGACATTACATAATGTACAGATAATACATATTATAATGACATAGTTATACAGGTTGGTAAGCGACACTAATTACAGACCGTTCACCGTAAGATGCCCCCTGGCCGTACATCGTAGGCAGCTAGGCAATGCTGCCAATTCCCAAGGCAGAGGACGACTAGCCGTCATGAACCTGTGGTATTTAATACTCGACCCTTAGTAAAAAAAATACTAAATTATTCCAACAATTCCAATAGGTACGTCCAATAATAATATTAACGTCTACCACTATCTTCTTCCATAGCGCTGCGATTTTCCCGGATTATTTCTGAAATTCCCGGGAGATTTCTCTACAAAAAAAATACAGTTTTACCGATTCATATTATATTGGTTATTATTACTGCGGTTTTTCTCTTTTAACCGGTTCGCTGCCAAGGTAACGTCATAGGTCACGTCATAACAATAAAAAATATAATGCCAAGCCTACAAACATCGCTAGATGCGTAGGTTAAGTACCTATGTTAGTAGAGTTCAATGCATTATATTCTGAATCAAAGCAGACACGTCACTGGCAAGTTATAAAAAAAAATATCGATATAATATTTCGCCATAAACCCCGACACTGACTAAAGTCCCCCCCGCATGCAATCAGTCGACTCGCGCCGCGTCGCCACTCCGTCGTACCTCGTAAACGTTATCGGGTACATCGTAAAAACGCACAGTAAAATGGCGAACGTGCTTGCCAGTGCTGCCCGCCGAGCGTTCTAAATTTGAATGCTTTATTCGTTGTGCATGGCTCCAATTTTGAAATTTATCAAAATGGCGCGAGCAGGCTTTGACGGTTGAGGAATAGAATACTCTACGATTGATATATAGATACTAAATATTATGAGGGTTTCAATACTTTCAATATTTTGTAATAATCTAGTTGTTTATTTATTAATAACTGTTTATTTCAATTACTCTTCTATAAGAGATATTATGCGTTTTTGAACAAAGTCACATCGTCTAAACGCTGCGCCGCGCCGGCCGCGCGACCGCTGCAAGAACTGAGAATACTGGCAGCTCTGCGAGTAATAAAACTCGTAAGCGCACCGTCTTCAGCCAGCGACAGACAGCGAGACGGCTCTATATTTAATGTCACATCAAAACTGAACGTCTCGGCGGCATTCTCATGCTGATTTACGAGATATTACATACTTACCGTGTGTCGGTATCTACTGGCAATGTTATTAAATAATTTTCATAATGACACGCTCAACGTAAAACGCGCTAGGTGATGAAAATGTAAATTTGCAATCATTATCGGCAAACAGAAGAAGTATTTAAGTACCTACTTACTAACTAAAGTAGGTAAGTGCCTACTTAGGTAACTACGTATTAGTGAATTGCTTTTACGAGGCTTTTTTTTTATTTTACCTATGTTCAAACAATGAAATATTGATAGACTGTTGTCCTATGACAAAAATCCCGGAAGCCTTAAATTAGTGTTCATGTAAAATCCCGGAATGTCATGAACCGAAATCCGAATAAAAAGTTGGATTCCAATCTTTTTTACAGTTCCAGTTTCAAAATACAAAAATACTTGAAATCTATTTCAACTAAATTCATTTACAGAAGCCTTCCAACAAAAAACACCCGCATCCGTGATAATCCGAACGACGAAGCGTAGCGCATTCGCATTGCGGGCGTTTTCTAGGCGGCAGAGTACCCGGCTCGCAGCAACGCGCGGAGATAATTCCGGGCGACGGGCGGCGGGGGTGGGGGAGCGGACTGCGAGGGGGGGTAAATGCCCGCGCGGCGGCGGGTAATTGGTTCGCGCCGCCCGAGGCGAGCCCGTAGTATCGCGCTTTAGCGACGGCGCCCTCCGGTGTCGGCCGCAGACAGTGACACCGTGGAGTAGCGTTTGAACATAGAAAAGTTTATTTCTTTATTTTGTTACTTCTAGATTTATCCGCTGGAATAAATTTTAATGTAACAAGCGTCAGGTTGAGTTGCTTGACATAATGGTTAAAGGACAAATAAGAGCAAATATTAAATAAAACTGTGGGGTTTCAGACAAATTATGTGAACATAGTTTATATTGAGTATGATTTAATTACTACCTCCACTGCGACCACCCCACCAGGTGATATAAAGTATTTATAACAAAGAAATATAAAACTTAATCAGAATGACGAAACTTAAACTTATCAGGTAACATAATTATTACGATAAGAAAAAGATCTTAAAAGGATATTGAAAAAAAAAATAGAACACTTTTACATAGGTACACACAAATTAAAAAGCCCCCACCATCTGTTTATTTAACTATACAACAATATTATAACATATTATAAAATCCTATAAAATATTGAATAACAATAGTATAAATATTGAAAAAAATACACAAAAAAATCCCGCAATTTTTTATGATATTCCCGGCGCGGCGACTCCACGCCTCTCGGGGCGGCTGTTTGTCACGGCGCGCGAGTTATAGCTATGTCACGCGGCCACCGGCGCGCCACTTTATACACCCGAGCCACGCCGCGGCGCCTTTATTTATACACGCTGTATTGAGTGCTATGTCGTTACAGAACCGCGATGTAATGTTGGGTACCTCGAGCCCAGATCCTTGAGCGCGATAAACGTCATAATTTAGGAAATTCATGCATTCAAAAAGATGAGAAATACCATGTGATGATGTCTTTTCTTTAGTTTACTTACATTCGTTCTCTTATTAGGTAGTACTTTTTTTTCGCTGTTTTTAGATGTTCCGACCGATGTATAATTCCCGGGATTTTTCTTTTCATGACAGGTTTTCAAAATCCCGGGAATTTCAACATCATGTCACTTAATTATATAATCTGAGACAGTAGTGTGTATGTGAAATTATATGTCTGTAAGCGGTACCCCACGATACAGGAGCAATCCTAGTGTAATTGTCATAATATGAGGTTTGTGTTATCCTCTAGTATGAGAGCTGATCAGTAGGGTGAGCAGGAACCTCTATCGAGAAAGTATTCGATACGTTATCTGTAAAATTTGTTTTAGATTTTGATCAGCGCCTTGATCGACAAGATGCGTACGCGAACGGTTACCTAGATCGATACGTTAACGATACGACCCGTTGAAATTTTCGTGCTTGCACTACTGTAGGTGTACTGATCAAATCTAAAACAAATTTGACAGTTAACGTATCGAATACTTTCTCGAGAGGTTCCTGCTCGCCCTACAGGCCGCACGAGAACCTCTCGACTGCTATCAACCGATAAAACCCGACGGCGATGGCAATCCTGACATAACTTACGAAGTCATTGGTGCGGGACCGAGACTGGAACCTTGTATCATCGGATCCTAAAGCGCACAAGCCACCGCTCGGCCACCATCTCCAACACTGATCTCGTATACCTACATACATATTATTTACGTTGCTACTTGTATCTGTAATCGAGCGTACAGCCCACCCGGTGCGGCGCGGCACTTCGCTCCGGCTCCCATGTTTGCCATTTGCGCCTCTATTTACTGACCGAGCCTCAGTCAATCCGTTTCTAGGTATATATGTATCTATTTATATATTTATAAGTAGATAGTTACCTAGGTAACCGGTGGATGGAAGTGGCAAATTGTCGTCCGGTGCGGCGGTCTAAGGGGGAGGCCTATGTTCAGAAGTGGACGTCTTCAGGTTGACGATGATGATCAGAGATAGGTACTGAAGGAAAGAGGGGATGGCGTCCAGCGGCGATGAGTAAACCTGCCGATTGTTTTCGGAAAAGTACCGTCGAATTCGCCTCGATGAGTTAAAGACTTTTATATGGATTTACGAGGACTTGTAATTTAGGCCTGATTAGTACTAATTTTGGGCATAACCATCGAACTGGATTCAACAGCAATCCAAGCGGGCTCAGTCGACTAAAGATATACTCGTATAATACAATTTACGAATAAGTCAACTGATCCCGCGGCCTCAGTTTGGAGTGACGAGGACCCTCCTACGTAAGAACCTCCGGTGGCTGGTCTGTGTAGAGTGGTACCTTTCCCTACCCAACGACACCAGTTCGATTCTCAGTACCTCCATGCTTCAGAGGGCAAAAACCGTCGGCCCCGGCTCATGCGTTCTTACCACAAAATATTTAAACCAGAGTTGAACAGATGGTGTCTGAATATGCTCTCCACAAATCGACGTCTAACCCTCGCTTTTTGTAACTCAATAACAAATTCACAAGTAAAATAATGAGGTATGCCAGGATTGAGTAAGAAAACGCGAGTGATAGACGTCGATTATGTCGAACGAAATTTTGGAAACATCTGTTTAACTCTGGTCTAAACTTCAGTGGTAGGACGGATGATGATGATACCTAGGATGATACCTAACTCTCACAGATGCTGGCTGGCACTACCCTCCACAATTACGATACGAGCCTAGTCCACGACACCTATTAAGACAACTATTTCTAACCGTTGCTACCTACTTACCAGCTCCGTTAACAGCTCGGCAAGCGCCGCTTAGCCTTGCTAATAGAGTCTAACCTTAGTATTTACTGAACCCCCTAAAGCCATAGAGCAGGCTCGTCCACTCATAGATAACTAGATAATGCTGCAGTAGATGGAAGAAGTGCAAATTACTGTTGCCATCAGCTAGCAGGCAACACTGAGCCGCGCCGAGCGCAGCCGTAAGCTATAAGCAGTATATAATCTGTGGTATCAGTTACTACGCCTATGCAGCTGGTGGAGTGTACAAGAATTTACTTGCTAATGAACTGTCATATTATAATATGCGAGAGCGGTAACTATCTACCATCTCTCCGACTCCGAACGATTTGCGGAAAATGTAGAGTGCCTGGTTTAGTGCAAGTGATCGTAGATATATTATTATGACGTAGACTCTCCGTGGCATAGTTGGAGCTTCGTGGATTTGCCTCGACCGGTGTCTCCCTTGGGGGAAACAAGGAGAGTGTGCTGGTAGCCTTGGCTCCATGAACGGGGGGATAGAATATCATACACTTTCTGTAATTTTAAAGTGTTCATAACTTCCCTTGGGTCTGAGTCGGCTGCGAAGCGTGAGGTGGCGGAATCGTAGTTTCGCACCGGTCATATTTGAACCGCAAGTTAGTCCCAGTTTGGGATTTTGTGGGACTACGGTGCTCTAGTTCCTGATCTGTTAGATGGAGAGAAATGTCATACATTTTTATTATTCCCGTTCTCCCGACAAGTGGGGCGAAGGTGGGGAGAAAGGGTATAACCCGAGCCGTCGAGTTGCATTGATAATAAATATGTATCTGAATCCGTTGCTAGAGTCAGTCAGTTATTTTTAATTAGTGCCCTTAGATGTCGTCGTAGTGCCGCTTATTTATAATGTGCCTTATGTTCTTGTGGCCCAGCTTTTAGCTTTCACGTTTTTGCCTGCCAGTGCTTTTAAAGATGAAAGACAAACTTAGCCCTAAATACCCCGTGTATAAAGTAAATTTTTGTTAAACAGAGCCATCCGACACATTTAGAAATTAGCCGATACGTAGTCCAGACTCGGCAGCGGCGGTCAGGCAACTTTATAACCCGGGATCGGTTGCAGGCATTGTAAAAATTACGCCATAAATCGGGGCGGGCGCGGCCGTCGAGCGCGGGCCGGCTCGTAAATTATGGCGGGCGGGTGCCGAGCCGCCGCAGGTAGGGCTGTCACCGCTGTCAGGTGTCAGGGTGGGGGGAGTTTGTCTTGGCGGGAGGTGTCAGATTGGGGACGACGAGGCCGCTGTGACAGGTGTTTGAGGTATGCGAGAAATGGTGACTGAAGTTTGGGAGTTTGGTACTAAAGTTGTACAGTTCATAAGATTTGTGATATTTGAAGGAGTAATATTTATTATGTAAGTATATTGAAGAAAGGGAAAATACTCAAAGACATAGACAAAAGGCAGGTTTAGCAAGCCCAAATTCCAGTAGACTTGCAGTGAGCTCGTAATATTTTGCTTTAGAAAACTGACTGTAAAGAACTGATCGAGAGACAACTGGCATGACGTGATCTTAAAACTGCCTTCAGAGTTGATGTCACAACAGGCGTTCGTGATGCACGCACGTTGCATAATAATCCATAAACGTTTTATTAACCACAATCATAACTGAAACTGAATATATTTGTCGAGTTGGTTGTACATAATGTACATGGCACAAGTACTTGACGGTGTTACGTCGTGCCATTGCTACATTGTAAAAAGACCACAGAAGTTGCCACAGTAAAAGCTCTGCGCTAATTTTACCTCGCAGCACATAAATGTACATAGGTATTCCTCGCTATTTCTGTACCCGCAGTGGCAGCCCTAAGGCGTTGGCGTGGCGGAATGGCGGTGGCGGCGCGGCGGGGCGAAACGCGACATCACAAAGGCGCGGCAAAAAATAAGTAGCGTGATATAGTCCCGCAGGAGTGGAATCCCGATACCTACAGGCGCGGGTGTGTGTGGGTGCACGCGGGACTGTGTGTGGGTGCATGTGGGACTGTGTGCGAGTCGCGTAGGTTAATGAGGCTGCTGCTCGGGCACAAAGCGCCACGGTAACCTTATGGTGATTTCGGGCTTAGTTTCTGGTACTTCGTTAGAGATTTTATAATGTGACTGTGACTCTAAATTTAATTCTATTATGAGTTGATACGTTTATTCTTACCTACTTTGCCTGCTCTACCGTCTCTTGCAAAGCGAACTGAGACGTAGGTAAGAGACTCTACAGAATAACCCCCAATATAGTCTACTAAAACTCTGGCGAGTAATTATTTCTTATGTAATAGGTACATTGTAGATTGTAGCCGCCAGGAGTCCAGGAGGCACTTGTCCCGTAGGAGTGGAACCCAGGTAAGGATTCTAAACCTTCACGGGTTTGTGTGAGTTGTAAGTACATGTGTGTGTTTACCTTGTGTGTGTGTAAGAGTGTGTGTGGCGCTACGTGCCGCTACCGAGTTTGTGCGCGTGCACTACACTACAGCTGTATCTTCGTACCTGGTTCCGCTATTCTTTATTTCAAGATACCTTAATGTACAGGTAGGTAGGTAAGTAAGTATGTATAATAATATACTTAGTTCTCTTGCAATACATTGATAATTTGATACATTGTGTGAGATGTAGGGTTGTGCGTTGTGCGTGGGCGAGTTCATCCGCCGTTACTTAGAATAATAACGCAGAGAAGGATAGTTCCATGCGTAGTTTCACTCAAAAGTGAAGCCACTTTTTTAGCAACAGGTGTGTGAGTGCCATGTTATTATCTTCCCCTAAACGCACACAAGAGCAAAGAAAATATCGCACACGTGTTGGTATTTAGTCCAAAAGCAGAGAAAATTAATAATTATTTTTTATCATAAAAGCTTTGATTTCCAATAGACTCGCAAATACCAAAATAGGCCCAAAAAGTCTCAATAAAAGTGTCTACACGGTGCTAGCGACTACTTGACTTCTATGTGTGGTTAGATCTCGGGTATTTTATTTATTTACTTATTTATTTTTTCACACTAGGATTGCTCCTGTATTGTGCGTGGGTACCGCTTACAGACATATAATTTCACATACACATCACACCCAGACCAGAAACAAATATTTGTGGATCGCACAAATATTTGTCCCAGGCGGGAATCGAACCCGCAACCCCTAGCGCAGCAGTCCGATTGCTCAGCCACTACGCCAAACGAGCCGTCAAATGGGTATACTTTAGGCACACACTCACCTAGTCGGAAACATCTCCCCTGCAGACATTAGACAAGTATTTGAGTGGGCGAGATGTATCCCAACATACACACCTACATACCTACCTACATTTACAAGGATATTTTAAAATAACCTTTATTATTTTAGGTCATTTGCTAGTGATTTGTGTCATCATCATCATCATCATCAGCCTGAAGACGTCCACTGCTGAACATAGACCTCCCCCTTAGACCGCCACACCGAACGACAATTTGCCACTTGCATCCACCGGTTGCCTGCGACTCTTTTGATGTCGTCGGCCCAACTGGGAGGCCTTATAGTGATTTTTGTGCATATATTTTTGCTAGTGTATAAGTAATGACTTATAATGATACAGTGGAGAAGATTCAGCCATATTCTATGTTTTGCGCGAGTCGAAAGGTCGGAAGGCGACGTAATAATATTTGAACGTCGACGCTACCAAATCCCACTCGTTCACAAGTATGCACACTATGCACAGACGCGCGCCGGTGCAGTCGCTTCGTGGCAATTAAATTATTTCGCGTCATCTCACGGCGACGCGACGACGCGACGCGGGCGGGGCGGTCGGGGCATGTGCCGTAAAGTGGTCCCGTACAGGGAGCGCAGTATGAGCACTGACGCTTTTTCAAATACTGCCTTTGTTCTAGGACACAACTCGACTCGACCAGACGTGACATGACGGTGCGAAAATTATGTGTGAGTGTGTATGATGTTTGAATAGATCTGTACCACGGCCCATACTGTTGAATTATGGTATGGACACTTCAAGGAAATAAAAATAATTAATGTAAACCATTTACTGTGCTGTTGTGCAGATTTAACGTCGGATATTCGTAAATTCCCGGGATATCACAATATCACCACGGAACTACTGTCTACACAGGCCGCAATATTTCCAACCCACCTTACCTACTCTTTTTACAAATAATGGTACGGAACCCTTCGTGCGTGAGTCCGAGTCGCACTTGGCCGGTTCTTCAGCTCGTGTCCAGTTGGTGAAAATCCACGTTATTTGCAAAAACTTTCGGATTTGTATTGATAAATTTGCGAAATATTGTAAGCATGGTCATAAAACAGTAGGCTTGAAGGAAAAGAAACCACAAATATCTGCCAAATGCAAACAAGGTAAGCCTCCCGGCTTAGGTACATCGCGAAAGAGGTCGAGATTTATCTTTATTAGCCGGTATTAGTGGAGCCATAAATTAAAGGAATTTAAAAGGTCCCGGCCACTAATAAGCGTTTAATTCTCAGGTTTAATTCTTCAGGTAGGAGAAACAGTAGGGGCTCTCCTAAAACGTGCCGAGGTAACATTTACTCAACTTTTATGAGCGAGTATTATGAGATTGCGTCTGAGTATGGTTTGAGTATGAACTGAGACTTTTTTTGAGCAAACTATGGGAATGACGACTATAGCACAAATGGGGGAAATGTACTAACTATGATTTATATGGCTTGGCATAATCCCCGCCAATGTTGATGAGACATGAGATTTCTAGTGGAGAAACGAGAAAACTATTCCAAAAATGTTTTGTATCTCTATACAATGGGGCAGCTTAGTTGGGTAATGACAATAACGCAATTGAAGCGTCACTTTCCATTCTTACAATAAATTGTTATTCTATAAATACTTAGATTTTTACATTAACTCAAATGTCCTCAGATCGGCTGTCCTCGAGCGAGGAAAAGGTGAGAATACCGAACGGCATTAGGGTCCATACTCCATTCTATTTCTATATAGGTCCTATATCCAACCTATATCGGACCGTAGCGAGCGAGGTGAGGACGTCCACTCTTCGGGACATGTGACCAGGGGTGGTCGCATTCGTTTTAATAAAGTGTGTCACCCCGGGCCTCCGCCGCGCCGTACCATGTTGTTGAAATATACCTGTGGGCGGTTCTGTTTTGTTAGCTAAAGTCGACTTTTTAGGGCTAAGTTAGGGCTATTTGTATAGGGGTCTGTCTATACAAATAGCCCCTAAAGCCATGCTCGTGAGCGAAACTACAGATTTTTGTTAATGTTGCCTCCACTTTTTTGACAAGGTTAATACTACTACAAGGTTAATGCTAGACTAGTCTTGCCGAACCTACCCCAAAAATTCATCAAAATTAACGTTCATTGTACCACGGACAGATATTTTAACTTTGTAATTTGTACACAATATAAAAAAAAATCTACCAGAAATATAAGATATACTCGTATAATACATTTATTATTACTACAGCTACTATTTATTATACTAACGCTTATTATATATACCTCTCTACGCCTGTCGATAACGGTGTGATTAGCTATATCGATATCAGACGCGAATCATTAGGGCAGCATGACTTGAAGGAGGTCGCTTCGATCGAGCCGCGGTGCATGTCTAGTGGCGTAGCGGCCTAGTAGCGGATGCGTGTGGCCCTGGTACCTAACTGTAGAGCAGACGAGCCGCTACGCGTAGCCCTAGTCACAGGTGCTAGCACCGTAGAATGCGAGTCAGTATCTAATGTTACAACAATACAACAGAGATTATATGGGTGATTTAGAGTGACTGATGCTTTTTAGTAAATTAGCCGTCTCGTAAATACATAAGTCGGTGACATAGTTTTTAACTGAACTATGTCGCTGAATTTATTTTTTTCACTTTTAATTTCGATTTAAAAAACTTATGATTTTTCATAGAATAGTAATTAACTAGATTTGAAATATGGGAACTATTCTGGCAGGTAATACGAGTATCGGTAAGTATACCATTTGTTTGTAAGTTTATTATTTTCCGCTTTTGCTAGTAGGTAGGTACTACCGCAGAATTATTAATATATCATAGTATACCTACTACTTGCTTCGCCGGCGGCGGCCGCTCACCGTATATAAATTCAATGGACGTATGTTTGTTTAAAATTTCACACCACGTCTATTCCTATTCTGTATTGTCAAGCGTTGTATTCCACTATGCACCTAAGTAGTAGAACAGTGGTTGTATCGGTGTTTAGCATGACGACCGCAATACTGGCAATAATGTGCCGTGCTGGTTCCACAATGCAGCTCAAAGTTCTATACAGGCATGATACGAAAACAAACTGAAATACACTATAATATTCTTGTACAGCCTTAGATAGAAGTAGTTATCCTAAAACAGTAATAAAGGCTCATAGTCATTAGCAATGTATTAACCTCCGCGCTTGAAGACGCGGCGACACAAACTCAACTCCCAGGTGTTATTACAGACTATACATATACCTCTACATTCATAGCTAACAAAAGACTTTTTAGAGTGGTTTTTAGCGAAGACATCTTTGTCTAAACTGTTTGGTGAAGCTTAAAAACTGCTATATTAGAAGTCTCATAGCTGGATATCAATTTTATTATATTGCTACATTTAGTTAAAATTCCAACGCCTGTTCAGCCGGCAGTGCTAGCGAGATCAGTGGGATCGACAATCACACCCACATCACACCAGACCTCCTAGTTCTCGACTAATCCCGACGCGACCGGGCGCGGGCGGCCGCCGTTCCGACCGACGCTGTATTAGGGTTGTCGTGCGTAAGTGTTGGTCACGGAAACGGATACGTACGGTTACGGACAAATTGGTTGGGTGTGTCTTGAATGATAGAGGGATGGATATGAAAAAAGCAGAGAATGCATGAATGACCATGCCCACTTACCTACCACACTTGGTATTCATGGTAACTATCCCAGTTCTAGTTAAAAGACGTAATTTTAGGTTGGCTAGTTGGTTTACTTTCATTTTAGTTTTGGTTTTGGTTTTTATAACTATCTAGATAGCTCCCACAAGCCAAAAAAGTACCAATTTCCGGCATCTTAAATGGTTGTGGATAACAAGCTGCTTTCCGCAGTTTATCACTTAGAAAATGATCGCGTCGTACAAGCAAGAACCGTACCGATTAATGTTATTTGAGGACATAAAGCACCTTTATACAAAATTGTGTTAATAAGTAAGTAATCCGTTCCAGTGCTAAGAGACAAACAAACACACTTTCGCATTTAAAGTATTTCTCATATCCGATAGTTTTAGTTACGGATACGGAAATCTGTGCCACCCCTAGGTAGGTACCATGCCATACCGCCGCAGGCCGGCAGGCGGCGCGCGCTCTCTCATTTATTATTAGCGGCCAGCCCGCGCCGCCTCATGTTTATTAATGCGGCCAGTACCTAAGCTCGCGCGGTTTGATCTCTATCGGGGTAGAGAAGGGTGTCAGTCAACTTGTATGCCATTATGTCTGTCTAGGAGTTAACAAGAAAAATGCTATAATATAACCATTATATTTCACTTTTTGATCAATGTGGACTACCGCCTGTTTCTATCAAGTGAAACTTTTCTGTGTTGCTTGATGGTGTGTCTGCAAGGGACTAGTTACTAGTAGTAATGCATCCAAAAAAGTTTATTTGCAAGCATTGATGGGAAATATATTGACAGGTCGTGTGTTCGTCTCTTTTAGATTGGACAGATGTTCCCGCAAATGGTGTTAACTTGGACTTTTTAGCCACGAATATAAATAGAAACGGTTACAATTCACTTTATAGCTATTGACAACCAACATAGACGTAGTATTAGAAATGGACTTGACAAAAGCATATACCCGAAAGGGACACACCTTGGCTGCAATTTATAAATCGGAATCGGAGAAATTTAATACACGTTATTTAGGTGCAGCTCCAATCATTCGTGCGACATTCTAAAATGTCAAGATTGGTTTGCTTCTGCAGCACAGCAATAAATTAGTGCATACGCCGACAAAGACAAAAAAAAAACATCATCGTACTATCCTACTTACTTTTTTGTCTATTTGTATATACTTGTCTCTTTTCATCCCCGAAACTTGAGTTAAATGTCATATCTATTGGATGATTCATCTGAGATCTAATTCCATCTACGCTCTCGCGCATCGGCGCAGTCGATTCGTCATTCCACGAAGGTTGGTTACTGACCTGGCGGTCTGTGGCGCTGACTGCGGCTGTGGGGCCGCCTCATGTTTATTAAAGCGCCGGCTATCCCGACATCACCTGAACTCTGCGGGATCCTCTTATTATTAATATTTCGTTCGAACTCGAAGCATTCGGTAGTCGCGTTAATGACGCAGGTGGCTGTTGAGCTTGTTAGATGAAATTGAGTCGCGAATGACTTGCTCAAGTTCTGGAACTGCAGTAACGGAAGCGTCGTAAAATTTATAAGTGGACGGAATCATCTGTTGACTTGCCTTGTTTACTTTACAGGTTTTTAGCCGGTTGTGTACCGAGATTTCTCTTGGATTGTATGTTTTTTTTATGCGCGTGCCTCATTAATCATGATTTTTTTTCATGTAAAATGGTAGTTTTCAAGCCACGGGTCCCATAATTATGAATTTGATCAAAATTGGTTAAGTTAGTAGATCCATTAGAAGTTGTTTTAATTTAACTTAAGAAACATAAAGTAGTGTCGAAGCACCTCCCAACACACCTGCACTAATTGCAATTTCGCTTACGCCTAGAACTTCAGCTAAGGCAAAACCTCGCGCGGCACTGCGCTCATCACCCTGACACATCGTTTAACCCCCAGTTTCTGGAACGTTTGTTGGCGTTGACAGTAGATTAAAACTATCGTTGTCTCTATCTGACACTAAACAAATGACAAGGATGGCAATATAATTAATCTGTAGTCGAAGTTGGCTGACGTTTCAGAAACCGGGTGTAAGTCTCGTATAGCACTAGTGACACTGATACATTGGTTTGGATCCTCCGTCGAGTAATATCCAGCAGTTCACAGGAGTGCTCTTCCAACCGGGACGCAACTACTCGGCAGATGAATATCTGTGACAGAATCACTTCCTCAGACAGACTTGCAGAGGAGGCCCCTAACTGGTACTGGTAGCGCGGTATCTCATGTACCTTCTGGTAGCGATTAACTTCATTTCCCGTCGCCCACCCATGTAGGACGGTGAATCTGACGATTAGGAGAGTTATTCGCTGCTTCCTAGATATTTCACACATCAGTAATTTCCTGGATTTCCACGCTGCGTTGTAAAATAGGCGCTATTTCTTTTGTACTTTATAGGTTAGCATTGCATGATTGTTCAAAGGGTTTGAATGGGGCTCAATTAATAATTCTCGATCGCGATGAGCATCTATGTCTGATGACCAGGCGTAAGTTTGTCAGGTCACTCAAGTGCCTCTTACAACCGATAACCCTCTGAATACCCACCGCAGCAGGCTCTGATGTTTTGCCAATAAACAGTCAACATCCAAGTGTGCCACAAAATACAGCGATTAGATGGAAGATCTTTCGTACATAGTTCAGACTCAATAAAACACAGGAGTATAACGATCTAGAAGTGGAAAAGAAAGGATCTTTACTAAACTTAGTCTTAAGTTTTTAATTATTAGTACCACAGAAGGCTCAAGACTGGGACAGCATAGCTTAAGACGCAGCTTATGAGTCCCAAGACAATTAGTCCAAGACCTCATTAACATATACATGAATAAGCAATAGGGTCGGTTTCCTGACCCCCGCAGCGGCGAGAACTTTGGCATGGCACAAATGTTGGTGATAGATGGATGGAGGGCAATGAGGATAAAAAGACCTTTGGTTGGAGGTTTTATCCTCTCATTGCTCAGTGAAAGCACGTACGTGGAATATAGTTTTAACAATAAACACTTGTTACGAGCTAAATATGCAGCCAATCTTTAACAATAAAATTCCTGTAAAATTATTGGTAATCGCATCAACAGGAAAGTTAGGGAACCGGGTATAAATATTTCTATACACATTATAAGGAGGAATTTCACTAACGATCTTATATAAAACACATTTTGTGAGTGGATATTTCAAGCTATTAAAATTAAAAACAATTTTGATGTTAATTTCCCAAAACTTGTATTTCTTCAAATGACAACGTGGTAAGCTATAACGGAGGATTTATTAGTTAGTAAAAGTCCTTTAGTGTGGCATAATAATGATGAAAATGAAGTTACAGTAGATTTTCATCAGAAGCACCACATTTTGACCTTTAGTCGATAGCCCTTGCTAAACTTGCTTTTTGCAAAACTGGTTAGCTGATATCCGTAAACCGTAACATCGATTGTGGTTCCGATCCAATTGTGATTGTCGTTTTAATATCTAGCTATAGACAGTAATTCTCCACAAAACCAAAGTGTTTACTAATGCCGGCGCGGCAAGTTGGAGCCGCGCATACAAATAGTTTTTTATCAATACCTCGGCTACACTGGCTGAGTGTACAATCCGTGCAAAGGCCTATACTATTCAGGATCCGCCAGATCAAAATAGTTCACTTAATTTATAAATAAGTGTAGAGAATTAGTTTAGGGCAAAGATGCAGAACCTCGTTTTTTTCTTTTATTTCTGGCTTCGCACGGTTTGTGCATTTAGCCAGTATCAAGTTTTTTATCAATTAAGTGTTTTATCGGATTACCGCCAAAAAAAACTAAAGAAAAACCGGAAGCTCGTTGTAGGTACCTCGTTTGCAATCTTAACATTAAGTACCCTCTTTTTGATCATTCTGTCCTGTTACTAACTACAAATTCGACGTTAAACTAGCTGATAAGCTGTATGAAGTCCTAGTTTATTATAATATACTATGATTTCATTATAAGGAAAATGGATAAAATAATTAAGAATTATCAACCAATGATTTGAATATTATTTTTGGGGATTCTCTGAGTAGCGACGAAATAACCTCTGGCTACGTTAAAAAATCAAGATTTTTAACAGTTATCGAGGTAATTTATGCTAAAATACGACAAAAATAGGCAAAACTGTAAGTCCTTCCTATGTCAAAAGTTTACAAGGAAGCTTAAAAAGCCGCAACAAATGGAAGCGAGTTTTCCATATCGGTTGGTCTGCAATCGTACTCGCAACAGGTGTTTATTCGCTTATCTATCTCCTTTAAAAGTTTCTTGTTTGCAATTCTCTTACCTTAACAGGTGGGGTTGGGATGTACAGTGGGGGGTCGTTCTGCGAGCCGGTGTAGATCTCCTGCCCATCTGGCCCTTTAGCGCAGCCCTCCGCGTCTGACACGCTGTACCGACAAACGATGCCGTCAGCCGCCTTCGCGTCGTACCCCGGAGGCTTCCCCACGTGGAAGCCCTTCGCCTTCACCCAGAATCGAAACTTGGAACTGTCCGAACTATTGCACTCCTCCCCGCGCAGCGTCCGCAGGATCCTCGCGTACTTTTTCAACGTGATCGTCTTTGTTTTTGCCAAGTCCCCGTACGTTTGGATCACCCACGGCTGGTAGGTCGTGAACAAGTCCAGCTTGGGGTCCCCAGTTTGGACCTTCGGCCGTTTGTTGTTGTTCTGCTCGTTCTTCTTGTCCGCTTTCGACGTGCTCGCCGTCGATTTGCGTTTGGATGGCTTCCGGGGAGTCTTCTCCGGTATCGCCTCCTGGGTCAACTTCTTTCGAAGCCCACGGTCGGATATCATCGCCGCGGCCATCTTGAATGTTTTCGAGTCACTGCACTAACATCGCAATTTGCTGGAACACAAACTTCGTCAAACTACGGTACTCTGTTGAGTCGTTACTCTGGTGCTCTTTTGTGTGAAAAGCGGGACGCGCGCCGGAATATCCCGAGAATGGTTTTTGTGCAAAGTTGTCGAACTGGAAAGTTGGGCTCGCGCGTACAACTTGGCCAGCGCGAACTTTTGACTCTGAAGTTCCGACCTAAAGGACTTTATATCTTTATAGAGAGGAAACTTTTCCCGGCGGCGCGGCGGCGGCGGAATTGATGCGAATGAAGGATGTTGCTCGCCTTTTACTCTATTAGTTCTCATTACATTTCTGCCTCTTTTGATGACTGGTTTTGGTTAATTGTGCTCTTTTAATTATTCAGGACAGGCATGGTGAATATATTATTTACTATGCAGTATATTATTCAGAAGTGAAAAGTAAAGTGTTGGCTTTATTTATAGTATTAAATTTAAAATCAAGTAGGTATATACCTCTCTAGCTGCCGTATTTTTAATTTCGATACTTAAATGAGAGTATAAAAGGAATCGTAACAAAAACAAATCAAAACCGTGCAGCCAATGCGACCAATACCCAACTAAACAATAAAAATAAACTAAAATACAATTCTACAATACTTCAAAAATCTAAAACTGCACCTACCAACCTCTATTAAAAAACAATTATTCCAAGACGCGTCCCGCTAAAATTTTAAAAAAGAAAAAGTACCAGAGTCGTAAGTCGCGCGTCCCGGGACCGTACGCAATTCGTCCCGCCAACGACACGGGACGCTCCGCGGCCGCTCGCGTAGATCGCGCGCGGTGCACTGGTGACTTGCGGGACGGGCCCGTCCCGTTGGCACCGCTCTAGACAGGTCCATAGTTACCACGCCTCCGCCGACACCGCAGTTACGGCATAGTTGCCGCTTCGAGGGGCATTATACGTAGCGACTGACGTGTATTCTGGGCGCCACTTCGGCGAGTAGATTTCTGATGCAGTACCGAGGCGAGCGAGCGAGTTTTGTGTCGATCAACAGTGCGAGAAGAAAAACGAGTTGCCAGAGAAACCTAGAATCGTTATTGAGTCTCAATAATTCTTCTATGTAGGTATACTTATTAAAATCTGCGCTAAGAACGTGTAACGTTACGCGACGCCACCCTGCTACAAAAAAAATTGAGTCTATCGACGAATGTGTGACGATACCTGTTGATAAAATGTTTTTTGGCACCCATAGCTATCTAGTAGCTGGTAGCTTTAAGCGATAAGACCTCTCATTGTACGTTTGCATTGTTTTTGTTAGTTTTGTGGTTTCTACAATTTTGTGTTTCTTTTTGGTGTACAATGAAGAGTGTTCATTTCATTCTATTCTATCCTATCCTAGTAGTTAGTGCATCTGGGGTGTAGAAACAAAAACCAATTATAGTGCTTTATACTTAGTTCGTTCGTTGATTTCGTTAATTAATAAATTCACCATTATTTGACTGGAATGGAACCTATTCAATAATAATAAAACACACGAATCATGCAGTAAAGTTACTAGTATAATAGTAGAAGACAAAATCGATACAACTCGCAGAGATCCTACTACAGTTATAATATGAAAGATGTGTGTGATAATAATAAAGAACTACAATATTTAAAACTATGATCACTATTATACTGGAGAAAAGGAATGTCGAAAGCTTATGTACTGCGAGTACAGCGGCGCGTGGCGCGGCCCCGGGTCGGCGCGGGGCGACTGGCGCGGCGGCACGTGCTCGCTAATTGGCCGCGTAACAATCGACGATCGCGCGCCTTCGGCCGCTAGCATGTCCACGGCAAAGTACGCAACGATAACTCCCGATTGTGAAGTAATGCGTGTGATGTGTATGTGAAATTATATGTCTATAAGCGGTACCCACGATACAGGGGCAATCCTAGTGTGGGGTTACATTAAAAAAAAAAAAATGTCGAGCTGTCAGACGTGGACCGAGTGCGACAGGACATGACATGGTTCATTTTTTTTTTTTTTTTTTTAGTTATGGCTTCGCACGGTTTGTGCATATAGCCAGTGTCAAGTATTTTATTTTAAGTATTTCTTAATTTCACATTAAGAAAGTCACAACAATGTTATAGCAATCGTGGTCAAGTAGTCAAGTCAATTATTTACATCGTCAGTCACGATTCAGTAAAGTAGTGGATGCTTTACTGAATCTTCCTGGGAGTTTTGGAAAAAATGCGAAATGACACGTTTTTTGAGTTTATATCATTCGCCCACACTCGTGCACGTTAACGAACACTTAATGGTTAATATTCCACCAATATTACACATTAACACTCGAAGAAACACAAGTTTGAGCCAATAATACAAAACCAACAACGTCTCACTATCGGATTCCCGCCAAAACTCTCACATGGTTCATTATTCATTAGGTACCATAGTTTTTTTTTCTTTTCTTCTTTGGCCATGGTGCTTTTCGCACATTGTGCCAGTTTCAAGTAGGTATTACCATAGTTAAAGTAGGTACTCACGAAACAATCGACAATCGCAAGCTTCCGGTCAATTCACGTCCGCAGTCAAAGTAAGGATTCGATATATAATATTATTACCGTCGTTTGGAAAGAACACAAAATTTTCAAGGTCCAAGAAACAATTTCGAACAAAAAAAACATCGATCAATTTATTAATTATGTATGTAAAGTAAAGCTGTTTATTTTCGGCTTCCCGCCAAACCGTGATTTATTAAAGCCTCGGTCACACATAGCGAATACTCGCTGCGAGTGCATTCGCCGCGAACAATAGTCGCAGCGACAATTCGCTGCCTGCCTGTCACACACCGCGAGTTCGACACGAGATTTTCGACTGTCTGTTGGTGCGCAAATACAAAATGTCGTCTGCTCTAATACGTTTGTGTATTCGGTTGGCATGTGTAGAGTTAGCAAACCAAATGCTGATTAAGCTCTTCATATTTCCTATATGGATTCAAGAAACGAATAATTTCTATGTTTCCCCACTTTAGGGAATCCTTTTTTTGTTGACTCATAATTAAAAACCTGAAAAAGCGACGAATCGACCTGAAAGCACGATCGTGTCCAGTCCAGTCGAGAGCGGCGCGCGAATGGCTAGTCGCAGCGAATACCATGTCACACACAACGAATACTCGCGCGACTGCGCAATCGCCGCGAATAAAATTGAACATGCTTAATTCCAATCGCGGCGAATTCAAGTCGCGGCGAGTGTGTCTACTCGCAGCGAATAGCCTGTCACACACAGCGAATACTCGCGGCGACTACGCATTCGCAGCGAGTATTCGCTATGTGTGACCGAGGCTTAAATGACGTCACAACGCCCGATTGGGGCGATGAGGAACCTGCCTACATGGACTTACGCGGTTTTCGCACTGAACAGACAACGTCGGTACCAGGATCACATGGACTGTTGAGAGTTCGATCGGAGAATAATGTATTAGGTAGGTACTTCCGAAGTAACTGTTTAGTAAGTATTCTGTGCTATTACTATATCATTCGCGAAAATGATACACTCATGATATTTCGGGTTATTCTGTCTGTGATTATCTTATTATATCGTAGTTTTAGTTTGGTAATGATTTGGTGATGAGAATACCTAACATACTTAATATAAATAACTGTCATCAACTTATAACTGAAATCATGTGTCTCTACCTACTACCTAACCTACATAGCAGACACTGAAATTAATAGGTAGGTAGCTAACTGTGTGCGTTTGTTGGTATTTGTGGCACTTATTACAGAGATCCCAAAAAAAATCATTTGTATAATTTTCAAATCTAACCGGATAGCAAGCAATAAATTCGTATTTCGTTTAGTTTGGTGCACAGAAAATTGACTCCCATCTCCCGCCGCGCTGCATCAGGTCGTGGTACTATAATTTTATTCTGTGAACAGGTCAAGGCACTGTTAGTGAATCTCCGGTAGCGCGTCCGGTCGCGCGGCTAGCACCGTCTGTCGGCGACATCATACAACGCTCCGGACTACGGACCGGTCAACGTCGCGCGCCGCCACCGCGTCACCGCGCCACCGCGCCGCCACCACCCCGCGCGCCACTTGCTGTCAATGCCGTCGCCGCTATTTGTATTGAATCAACAATTCAACTCAAAGACAGTTGTGGCGGGCGGTGCGCACGCGCAGTGTCGCCGGCCGCCGCCGCGCCGCGCCGGCGCAAACACTTATCAACTACCGGTTTGACAGGCTATAAACAAAAATTGCCCGTGCGAATTGCGTCTGTATCTCATTGGGATAGGGATGAAATAAAGTTGTTCATAAATGGTGAGAGGTACCTTTCAGAGTTGAAGAAGTAAGGTGCGCGCGCGCATCGCGCACGAAAGTGGTGCGCATGAACGCGCACTCTTGCGCGAAATGTGCGCATGTTACCAGGCGGACATAAGATTGTAAGAGGTCAAGTGCGCGCGAGTCGGCGCACAGCAAACCGCTTACGTCACCGAGGGGGCGCGGCGGGCGCAGGCGCTTCTATTGTGACTGCCGATAATACCCAAGTGATTTTGATATTTATTGTGTATACGTTAACGTTCAAAATTGTTAAACTGTTTACATCAATATTAAAATGAAGACGTGATTTGCTTTTGTTAATTAACGTCTGTCGATCTATAATGTTATTTTAAGCCTTGTTCGTATAGGTTTAAAATCTATTTTGGGGAACATATTATTTATTTTTTGAAAATGAGGGCCTGGCATTGTGTAGTTCCGTTTCTCAGACAATATTTGATTTATTTCTTTGCGTCTATGCGTCCCTGGGAAGTGGAGGAATATGTTAACCATGACTTTGAAGCATGATCATCTGCGATGATCAACCAATCGATTATGCTAATCGATGATGACAAGTCAGTGGTCATTTTAGTTTTTATATTCCTGACTCCATTTTGAACTAAGTATTATTTATTATGTGACTCCCTCCACTGAAGGCTTTTAGTGCCGACGCGATAAAAATTCCATTTATTAAGAAAATCAGTAATTATACATAATAAGTCATTATAAATATTATAATCATGGAGATAATTATATGAATAGTGACGAAGTACATATTATAAATGATTATAATAATGCAGCTTTTTTAATTTTGTAATTATAACTAACTCAGTTAGTTTTGTTTCGAATAATTTCTAAAAGCAACTCGATTATTATTTGAAATTAAATCATCATCACCGGCGAATCGATATTTCGAACGAATTTGTACCAGGAAAACATAGCTGCTTGGAGTGCGTTGGAAAATATTCAGTGTGTGCCTCAGGTGGCGCTCGCGCGGCGGTAGTGCGGCGCATTAATTTCTCTCGCAACTTATTTTCTTACTAGGTGTAACATTTTAAAGATATTCTCATAGATGGCGTTTAAATAAATTATTTAGCACCAACAATAGGCCGTGCAAGTCGGTGGAGTTACGCGGTTTTCGCATATTATCCGTTTTCTTTGTACCAGGAGTACATATCTTAATGGAGATGTATCGTCAATTTGCTCGCACAGCGCAGTGTTGCTCTTTTGTTTTATGCGATCCTAGTATAATATCCTTTCTTTTCATTCAGTTCAAATCATAAGGCAAGCCGACGCGACATTCTTCAAAAATGGCAAATTATTATTTAATCGGTCGTACCGCTATGCGCCACCAAACAAACCCACCTATACAATTTTAGATTATGCACCAAGGACTAGTTTATTATTCTGTGACCAAGGGGAAAACGTACTGTTTTACTGTCATAGGTGGCATATTGAACTCAGGACGTAACGAAGGCGTTTTCAGATAATATAGTGCTGTAGAAGCGAGGGGTTACTCAAGATACTTACAAGTATGCGGTGCATACTCTACTTTTCATAACTTCTGCGAGACAATCACAACCAAGGGCCACATAAAAAATTGCACGATAGGCGGTTGGCTTTTCTGGAAGTTGGTTAAAAATACGCAACTACGAAAATAACACTAAACAATGTATTTTATTCACATGCACTGCAGTAATGGCATAGAAGAAATAAATACTACGTAAATAATTGCGCCACTGACGGTCATTGACCTTTTTTTAATAATAGCAAAGTGAAAAGAAATACAGAACGAAGTAGGTACTGCCTACGTAATTGTCGGTACTACCTACACTTTTTTTTAAATAAGTTATTTAATTACGCACGGATTGTGCATTTAGCCATAGTAATTGTACAATGTACATTGTACACCTATAGAAGTCAACAAGTCACATTGCGTCGCGCCATTTTATTCTTTTTTTTTGTTGTTTTGTAGGTGGCCAGTTCGATTTTCGAGTAATTTTTTTTTACAGTGCCCGCGGTATTTCTTTACTAATGCTAGAGGTTTTATACAATGTTTGTATAATTCCCAATTCAAGTCACATTATTGCCCTTGGGGCATTAAAAGGATGGAATGACTAGCTTAGCTTTACAGTGGAGGAGGATGCATGACACGGTACCTATTGTGACATTGTATAGCGTGGTATGAAAACATATTTTTATCTGTGCAGACCGCGCACGGGGAGATAGGTGGTATTCGAATTAAATTCCTTCCTGAGCTACTAGGAAAACATGAACTGTAGGATTGTATGCGCCCAATGCCACAGATTACTAAATAATTTCTCATAACCAATGCGACTGACTGCCAGCAACGAGTACGTACCCATCACTAGTAATAATTATGGTGACGAGACTTCACTGTCTGACAAGGCGAAAACCATATTTTTCTTTTTTTTTTCTAGGTTTTCGAAACATTAATTGTTACTGTGTGACTAGGGAAACATAAACTCCGTGTTGTAAACTAACGCCCAAGTGTGATACGACTACAGAAACATGATACGTAATTTTGTATTCAAAACATCATCAGAGTCGTTCAACAGATGACTAATTTAACATCCCAGTGACTGACTAATCTGACTATGCTGATATCTATGAGATCCTAGTCGACGTTGGGTCGCAATCCCCTAGTCGGCACGCGCTCGCAGCCGGTGTGTGGCGCTCTGGCCGTGTGGTTTGAGGGCGTTGGCAGTGGGCGGTGACCGGGAGTCGTTCGTCAAATGAGTGGAACCGTCCGGAGCCCGAAACTCTTATAGTCTATGAGACCCTGGTAGATAGTGGGCCGCAACGCCCGCAGCGCGAGTCGGTGTGTGGCGGATGTGTGCCGTGTGGTGTGAAGACGCGGACGGCCGCGGCGCCGGCGTGGCGGTGGAGGCGGGACGGTTAGATATGGGCGGGGACCGAAAGTTGTTTGAACGAGACCGTCCGGAGCTCCTACATTCTATGAGTCCCTGGTAGACAGTGGGTCGCGGCCGGCACGTGTTAAGCTGAAAATAGCTCTTAGTGGATGGAGGAGACTTTTTTTGTAAAGTAATGATGGCATAGGAACTTATCGATATAATCATAAACTATTCGATATTTTTATTTTTCATGGATACTAGAAACTAGTAACAGACAATCTGAGGTATTTTTGGTTTTAAAGATAGTTTTATTAAGAGCTAAGACTATGACGATTCGACTATATTTTTGTATGGAGAATTACAAAAATTTGTGTAGGTAGGTACTTATTTTTATATCGCGTGTAGGTCCTAACCTCACGCGCCATCAGAGAACCGTGTTATGGGTTCATTATTATTATGCCTATGCCATTCATTACCAACTAGAAAATCACACATAATATAGAATGGTCGAAAATTCTCGATTTTCATGAACCCAAATTAACATAATTTAGATTTTTCATAAAACAATAATAATTTATTTATAGTTAAGTATACTAACTATGCCCCGCAGTTTCATCTGCGATTCATGGCATAAAAAGTAGCCTATAATATGATTGTATACCTACTTACCTACTGCGATCAAATCGATGCCTAATAATTATTAGTCCAGTGTCAGTTTATTAATATTATTAAACAATCGATATTCCAAATTCAATCAAAATCGGTTTAGTAGCTACATCGATACAGGGCATAAAGTACGTCACACCATAATAGGGAGGGAGGGGTGGTCAAAGTGTGATATTGTGTGACAAGGGGTGGTAGGGATCCTAAATTACGTGACGTCACTTTTCAAAATCTTATAAGTATACTATACACCCTATAAAACGTGTTAAATTGCGGGACTATTAACGAAAAATGTTATTCAGTCTCACAAATAAACAATATAAATAATAGTAATATAGGTAGGTATAATAATCCTACTTCCTACTTCCTACTAATATTATAAACGCGAAAGTTTGTCTGTATGGATGGATGGATGTTTGTTACTCTTTCACGTAAAAACTAATGAATGGATTTTGACGAAACTTCACAACAATAATTATAGCTTACATTATCATAATAACACATAGGCTACAATTCATAAAGATATTTATCGTATATTATCCAAACGCGGGTGAAACGGCGGGGCGCAACTAGTATTATAATTATATAATAGGAAAGGAGGAAGTAGGATGAAATAGGATAGGACAGACCAAAAAAACCATCCATCGAGTGAGGTGTCTTTACTAAATAAATATCGCCAGTTCTACCCTAAAAATGCAGTACAGCCAGTGAAACTACAAAAAATCGTCTTACTAGTGCCGAGATGAAATATATCTGCCTTCCCCGCTTCAGATAAGCCGGGGGCGGGCGGGGGTGGCGGGGAGGGTGCGATCAAACCGCACCCGACTGCACCACCCTGCACCGAGGCCAGTTAAGAGTAGGTGTCAGTAGAGATGGGGTAGTGTGTGGCATTTATCGATAGTGGCATATCGAAAGATGAAGGTTTCGAAAAAAAATTGGGAGCTATAAAAATGGGTATGGGTCGGTAGGTGTCGGCGGCGCGATACTGACATAATACACTACCGAGTGTAATACTCGGTACGGCGTCGGTGTCGGTGTCGGCGTCGGTATCGACATCGGCGTCGACGTCGGCGTCGGCATTGGCGTCGGCGTCGGTGTCGGTGTCGATGTCGGTATCAACGTCGCGTCGGCTTCATTATTATTATTAGCGTCTGCGTCGGTCAGCGTCGTTATCTGTATAATGAATGATGCGACTGAAATGAATAATTAATATCCGTTGTTTTTCCGCAGAATTGAAAGCCTTTGACAGCAAAAGAACGTCACTTGTTTGTTACCTTAGCTGACAGTCGTTAAACTGGTTATCAATCAGACATCTGTCAAACTGGTCATCTGACAGCTGTAAAACTAAGTATACAAAAATAAGACATCAAAAATGAAAAATCCAATAATTTCCTGGTGGAGTCTCCTAAAATTTTTATTCTTACAAACCTTGTATTGATTTGACATATACGATCACCGAAAAAATATACAATAAACTTATCACACATTGTAAGAAATTAATATAATTATAATAAATTATTGATCGATAAGTCATCTATCTATCGCCTCACTAGTGAAGTGTGAATCCCGTCCCACCCGCATTAGCGCTGACAGCGCGGCATCAGCGCTCCGCTCCAAGGCTCCAACAGGATGTTATGTATTGAATAGATATATTTAATATAATATAGTTACTGTTTCAGTTATTAAAATAGGTCACAGACATTGTAGGTACCTTATTACTCTTGGACGAATATAAAAGCTCATAATATTACCTACTAAATCTTTGATTTTACTTTAAATTCGATATTCTGCTAATATCTCGTCTAGTAAACACTAGGCAGTAGGAAGTCACTAGGCTAGGCACCCCGTATATTTTTCCATTCAATCATGTGAGGTCACAACGGAGCCAGTCGACAACTGAGAAAACGATTAATTATGATTGCCAGGGTTTATTATTGCCAGGGTTTATTATGAACTTATTTAAAACCAGGCAAGTTCCAGGCAACGCTTGATTTATACGGCCGTAAACCGACTTGTTCATTTTCGTATTATGGACCTACATTATGTCAAATTAAAGCTCGTAATACGAAATTGTTAGCCTGATAATAGGTCTAAGTAGGTTTTACTGTCACGTGACGTTACTGGCTGGCATTAGGAGTTCATAATACGAAATAGCCAGGCAGTTCAGTTTACGGCGTGAACTGACTGGGATTAAGGCTTCTTAATACGGTCCCGGTTATTATTATGGCCAAAAGCGGAAAGGGTACACGCACAATGAGGACCAAAAGTTGCCAAATATAATAATTATTATTAAGGATACATAACGCTACTATAAGAACAAAAGTCGGCTAGTTCGAGGTTGCGCGTAACGCGTTCAAAAAGCGTGGTCTCCGTTTTAGTACCAGGGTAGCAGAACACGCGAGAGCGTGGCGGGTGAATTAAGCGGCGGACACGCGAGCGGAGCGCGACGCTCGACGCGCGCACTCAGCGATTATTGTTATCGGCCCGCCCCGGGGTTTGCGTAGGGCTGTCAGGAGAGTATATTTTTTATCTTTTTAAATATACTATCGTGACCATTAAATTGTTCGGTAAATGGTGCGGTTGTAGAATTTAGAGTTGGAGTTAACTTGGGATATCAGTAGATAAATGAGAATGCTGTACAAAGTGTAATTAGTAAGATGTAGGTGGCGAGAGAATACTTGCCTATGTTCAGTTTACTAGTAGTGAAGACTAAAGACGAAATAGTCCTCATAGTATACTTTTTTGATACTTTGAATATTGTTTTTTTTTGTAATGGAAATTCAATCTCAAATTATTAAGTGGAAGCGAATATTTGTGTGTTAAATTTTATATTATTACATGGCGTGTGGTGCCAACCCTGAGTATAATAGGGCAAGCGCGGGCGACGCGTCGGCTGCAGCCGGGAACAAAGCAGCCGAGCGCCGCCACTCCGCGCCGCCATCGCTATACGGCGATGGCACTTACTTGATACTAGGAATATAAATTGTTTCATAATTTTTGTTAACTTTAGTACTTGAATAAGAGCTACTTTGAATAACGCTAGTTTGAAGTATTTGTATTGTTACTACCTGTATGGATTCTATTGAAAATTCATATTACACACCTAGTACTGAAATCCGTATTATGTACCAAGTGCCGTAATCACCTCCCACTTCATTTCACCACAAACACAAGTTGCACTATTTTAGGGTAAGTTTAAGAGGAGCTTAGCCGTTTCACTGTCACTCGCCCATCTTCACTTTTACCTTTTTCGATAAGCTGACACTATCATGCGATATTCCTGACTCCTAGTTGCGTTAACTAGCTGAAAAAGTTCAAGTATCAAGAATACACGACTACAAGAGTTCAGTATGGGTACATTACCCAATGATTCACCTGAGGCGCGGCCGTCCCGCGCCGCCGACGCGAGCGAGCGGCCCGTATACGAGTACTATAGGTATACTGTGCCTACGTATAACGACTGTACCTACAGCTGTGATATGAACCACGTCTGTATGTATATTATGTAGGTGGGTCACAGTCACAGTGGACCTAGTAGGATGTAGGTACCTATATTCATTATTTTCGTCTTTGAAGGGGCGTAATAATATTTTTAGCTCTAGAGCTACAAGAATAGAGCAATGTGATTTAATCTGTGACATTCTATGATTACGACACCATGTTATTTAGTCCATTGAAGTCTATGATGTTAATAAGCTAATACCTACGTCACACTACAACCGAATTCTTCTTATTTTAAGTTAATTTTCTGTAATTAAGTCTGTCGTTTGTACATTTTTGTAAGTAAGTAGGTACGTGGTGGTACCCTACTTAAGTAATTGTAAAATTTTGGTTGTATGTAGGTAGGTATGAAACGCGTAGATGCTATGATAATAATACTGTGTGCCAAGTGCATAAATTTCAACCATTGATGGGCTCTTTCGGTTCTAATAACATGACTATTTCAACCATGGTTAAAATATTTTTTTCGAGAAAAATAGGCTGTCGTAGGCGTGGCATTTGTCAACAGCTAAACGACAAGCTTGCCTGTATTACAAAATAGTGCGATGAAAAATCGAAATGTAAGTATCAGGAAATGTACCACTAGCGCCAAAGTTTCTCTACTGTCTGTTTACTGTCTATGTATGGCTTCACACGATGTGATGTGAATCTACGTTCATATTATGTAGGTACGGCTTCGCACTGTGAAGTGAACTTAATGTTTAACATAGGTATGTGGAGGTACATGTATGATACAGTAAGGTGGGTGTTTATCCCGCCTGGGTTGGTGTGCGTCGGTTACTTTGAGGCCACTGACCTGAGTTATGATTAGACATTACGGGGCTCATCACGGCCTTTAGAGTAGGTGCTTAATCGTTCTTTTATTTGTTGTTTTACCCTGTCGTGGTCTCACTGTTGGGTAAAGCTCTCTCACTTACCCAATTTCCACGCGTCCGTATCTAGCGCTAGGTCTAAAGTCTAAACCATTACGGTCTTACCACAAAATATTTAAACCAGAGTTCAACAGATGTGACTAAATATTTTCTCCACTAATCGACGTCTAACCCTCGCTTTTTGTATCTCAATAACAAATTCAAGTAAAATACCTAATTAGGAATGCCAGGATTGAGTAAGAAAACGCAAGTGATAGACGTCGATTTTGTGGAATGAAATTTTAGAAACATCTGTTTAACACTGGTCTAAACTTTTGTGGTAAGACGGTCACACTACTGCGGGATCGGCGGGTCTTTAGGCTTCAATTGTGGGACACTGTGACGACTTTTGCCCAATTTGCTGTGTGAACTGAAACGTGTATGGCAGCATGCCCTGCCCAGACCCTATTCAGGTTAGCTGTTATTCCTGGTAACGTGGTAACAACTGGAAAAATTCATTTTTTGCCACTTGTCATAATTATCTGGTGACGATTGGGAACCTAATCACCCTATATCGTCAGTGGCAATGACTTCGATTTTTCCCCCCATTTGTTTCCAGTAGTGACGGAGCCAGCGGAAACAAATAGGAAGTGCGAGTCGGACTCGCGCACGAAGGGTTCCGTACCTTTATCTACAAAAACGAGCAAAAAATCACGTGTGTTGTATGGGTATGGGAACCCCTTAAATATTTATTTAATTCTACTTTTTTTGTGTTTGTTGTTATAGCGGCAACATAAATAGGTACTTACATCATCTGTGAAAATTTCAACTGTCTGACTACTACGGTTCATGAGATAGGTACCTGGTGACAGACGGTATTACCTATCTCAACCTAGTTGTAGGTATTATACCTACTAAAACTGGCTGAGACACTGACACCGAAAATAAAGTTTTAATGTAATAAAGTTTTAAAACACAATTTTACAACTCAATTCTAAAACTTAGACAACCCTGAACAAAACATTATACTCGTAGTCTGTGATAAAACCGCAACGTCAGATGACGTCACGTCGCATCAGCTGCTCGAATGAAATCGAACATCCTACCTACAACTTCATGCGATCCTAGTACTCGCGAAAGCCGAGAGCACATGTTGACGGGGTGAATAGAGCCAAGCGCGCCGAGGAGAGCGGCTTCGCGTCGTTCTTGGTGGACATTGAATTTTAAGCTCTTGTTACATTATGATAGCCTGGTACTCGGATGAACTGAGAGCAATGGGGTGAGAACGGCAGACTGTATTTTTTTCTTTTTTTTCAGATGTAGATTTTTTAATGTTTTTGTGTATCCGAGGGATGATAGAAGGAAGATACAAAACATAAAATAAAATAATAAATTGCATCCTTTTCATTGCAAATTCACGAATATTATCTAATGGTACCTAATTATGTAAATTTTCTGTATTTATTGTTACCAAGTTATGTTGTTTGTTTACCTTTTTACGATCTTTCACTGGGCTTCAATTAAATAAAATGTATGTATAATTATAATACAATAATTTATTATTAACACGTTTAGAATAAGTAGAGAAAAAATTAACATGCTGTATAAATGGGCGGCCTTGTCGCAATATGCAATTAATTACCTTGAAATTATGTTTAAAGAGCCGCTAAAACTTTTCATTTTGTCGATACCTACACCCTACACCTACCAAATACGAGACGCCTTTGCAACCACAGCCTAATAAATCCTCGAACCCAGAGCTACTATGCAGGCAAACTTCTATCTAGAGGAAAACAACCGGCTGTTGCTTGCAACTTATGTTTCCCTAGTACCTGTACTCCTATAGGCGACTTGTGACGGGCGTTATAAGACAGGCATCAGTGGAACCACAGAAGCACAGTCGCACAGAATTCGACCAAGCTGTTGCTAAATTCGACCAAACTGTTGCTGTATGTATACTGTTGATTTATGTTATCCTGGTACGTGTGCGCAACTTTGGCAACCTGTGACGGGGTAAAAGCAACTATGGCGATTGCGATTTGGCCATGAATTGAAATTATTGGCGGCATGGCTATTGAATGTCTCATAAATGGAATTTATAGATAATTATGTCTCAGCATTCGGAACTGACATGATCCTTGATATCATTCTGGTAAAATGCAGATTTGCAGAGAAAAAAAAATGAATTACCTATTTAAACCGACTTCAAACTCAACAGAGGCACTGAGAGCTAAAAATAACTAAGTACCTATGTGTCTGTACCTACCTATTTACCTACATACATTGTAATGAAATACCTACAAAAATAAATATTATTTATGCGTTACCCACTAATCAATTCGGAGCCGGTGCTCATCGTTTTTGGAAGTCGGATAAAAAAGCAAATATAGCACCTAGTGCTTTTTAGTAGGTACCTGTACAAGAACCAAGGTCGAAATAACATTGTCTCCTAATTTACTGCAAGTATATTAGCATAAACCGTTTGATACTGTCAATTGGCCTAAACACACAATTCAATGTTGATTTCATTTCATTCATAACATAACAACAGTTACATTATCTACATTACTTATTATAATAAAAACGAGAATAAATAATAATAAAAACAATGTTCCACCGGCAGCTGATGTGATTTGGTGCAGTGCCACCTATGGACGAGTAGAGTAATCATATATTGTCAGTTATCAGATATCATAACAGATGGCAGCTTTTTGAACCACATACCATAGATATGGCGAAAGCACGCCAGTTGCACGCATACATAATAGGCGTGTCGACAGTATCAAAGAATCGTCGATTTAATAACTTTAGGGCAATCTACATACTAAAATAATTTAAAACACGGGTTAAGTTTTATTTATAATAATCAGATTATTAAGATTTTCACTAAAATAAAACATTAAAATATTGCTATCGGCCATTTTGATTGAAACACCAATCACAGCGCATGACGTCACGCTTAGGTAAACTCCGCTGATACCACTGTATTTTGTTGTTGTGAATACTGCGTTGCGCTTTTGGAGTGGGTTTTTTTATTATTTAACGTGTGATTTATCGACTTTAATCTACAATATAACAATGGAACCAAGCTTTGTTAAGGCAAATAGCTCTAATGTGCCTAGGATTGATATATAATGTTGGGCGATTTCCTCGCAACAAATAAAGAATTTTGCTCGTCTGAGTTCGGAAACGTGAAGACTTCAAGAACCATCATTCTTCGTTTCTTAGCTTATGAGGTCGCTCAGTTGTGTCGGATGTTCGTATTTTCCTGTCTGATTGTCGTGTAAATTTATGGGGCAAACATTCTGGTTTCATACGTACTGGTGAGTGGTGATACTGATACCATCACATTATACTCAATATAATTTTCCATGTAATTCGGCACCTCAAAAAAGAAAACTAATTTTGTTAAGGAATGATAGCCAAGGCCAAAACAAACATAACCTCAATAAATTAATTATTCCATAGCCGCATTAATTCAACTATTTCCAGTCAAACAAACATTTCAATACCTATAATTACATGATAACATACTCACATCAAAGTGGTCTTCACAGAAGTTTCGCCGTGCGAGCTTTAACCACTTAACTCTTATTATTTTCTTGTTTGGAAAATGTACAAACACTTTGTTGGGTGTTCTTATTGATGTGTTTTTACACTGCGGTACTGCACACCACTTATAAACTTCGGAATTCATTTGTATCACACTAAGTATCTAAATGTTTTGTTTAAATTCTTCGTAACGCATAGACATAATTACATGTTTACCTAAGCGTGACGTCAGAGCCGACGCCATGACGCCGCGAGCTGTTTGGGCGCACTATTTGAAAAAATATTAGAAAAAGGGTTTTAACTTCGTTAAACTCAAATTTATTACCGAAATAAAGGTTTTTTCGTAAATAGTAAATATGTACCGCTATTATGGAAGAGGATTTCAAAATCTTTCGACACGCCTCTTCTGATTTACATTATAATGGGAATAATTGTGGACTGATGAGATCATCACAATGCACATTTAAATGACACATTTGGAGAATTAGTATATATAATAAGTCTATACGAAAGTCCTTAGTACTCCTTAGTATAATAGGGTTACTGCTTCATTAAACAAGGATAAATATAAATAAAATAAAACCACATAAAATAAACGTTTACTTTTATTTGTGATATTGTGCCTACTATAATAAAGTTAAAAGAAACCATTATCTCACTAAAACAATAACGATTACTCCTGGTTTTTTAAATGTATAAATAATTAGCTAAAATAAAAGTATACTTGCAGACCCGGATAATAGTAAAAATAAAGATGATATTCAGAAAACACAACAAACTTGACAACAGCGCCACCTACCGGGTCCAAGTACAGTTAAGAACCATGCAGGTGTACCCTATGTACAAAAACATATCATCAGGCGTTAGAAAATATTTAGGAACAGACACAACATGAATTTTAAGTTGTGGCTACAATGGATTCTATAAAAAAAAACATAATAGACTCACAATATCTCTTCATCCAAGTCTAGTGAAACTAGTCAGTGCAATTTTGATCCTTCAAACTATTAAAACAAATTTAGTACCCACAGAATAACTTACTAACTTTAACACTTAATTAATATTAATCTACATAATAATAACAATTTAGAAATAATTGACTTATATGGCGAATAGTTCTTTCCATACAAAATGCCTGCTTTTCCTAAAGAAGCTAAAAACTTATATAATATAAATTTGACACCATGAAATAATTAAACATTATTGACTTGGACGTTAATAATTTTGCTATTGGAAAAGGGAAATAACAAAATGTAACATTAATCCTAAGGGATAATAATTATAACAGTAGGAATTCCATCACACAATTACTTTAACGAAAATCTTAGGTATAAGTGGGGGGCACTGTCATGGTGAGCTCCTCACTAGGACTTAGACTTACAACAGAATATGCGCAAGGCAACAAGTTCAATGCAAATTAAGCCCAATATCTTGTTGGATTGAGAACAAAATACGATCAGCAATTCGAGTAGAGACACCGGATTGATATGCCAATGTACTCTACTGATATAAAAATAAAGTCTATTATTATTGAAATAGTTTCAACAGCCATGTACATTCACATTGTGATAAGAAAATCTAATTTTCATTCTCCTCATATAATTTAACCTTCAAAAACTGATTCCAAGAGACGTCATATTTTGTTGTGTCCACCACCGGATGTTTCTTCAACTTGTGTTTCTTTAAGTATTTTGAGTCAATAAATGCCTCGTCACAATCCGGACACACATACGGTCGCTCCCCTGTATGAGTACGTAAATGAACCACCAGATTGCCTTTGAGAGCAAAGAATTTCATACACACCGAGCACCCGAACTTCTTCTCTCTTGTGTGAGTGAGTTGGTGAGTCCGCAAATGCGTCTTCGTCTTAAACTTGAGAGGACATAGCTGACAAGGGAACGGTCTCTCATTAGTGTGTACCCGCTCATGCATCACCAGCATGGCTTGACTCGTACATCCCTTCCCGCATGTCATACATTCAAAACGTTTAATGTTTTTACGTCTGTCATGGGTAAGCACATGCGCTTGCATTTCTTTCTTCGACGATACCACTTCACCACATTCAGAGCATAGAAGTTCAGCGGGATCGACAATATGTGTGGATTCGATGTGCCGCTCCAAAGCAGACTCTATCGAGAACATTTTCTTGCATAGTGAACAGGCATAACCTAGCAGCTTTCCGAGGCTTGTCGTGACTTCTTGCTTCACTGTCTTTATCAGTTCTTCCTTGGCTGTGTTCGTAGGGCACGGACCGTTTTCTTTGTGCTGATCATAAGCCTCCTTGTCTTTGAATGACGTATCACATTCAGAGCAACTCAAAGGGTTCATGTGGGTAAGTCGGTGAGTCTGCATAGTGATTTTCTGATGGAAACGTTTGTAGCAGATGTCGCATTCAAACTCTTTCACTCCCGAGTGTATCATCATGTGACGTTTCAGATTATTAGGGTTGGCGAATGTTTTTTCACAAATGTCACATTTAGGTTTGACATTATTGTGTCCGTATTTTATATGCTGTGTTAAAGTGTTTCTTTTCACTACCTGATCGCAGTATGGGCATTGAATTAGGAGGCCTGATACGTTGTGGAGAAGCATGTGTCCAGTAAGAATCTCTTCAGATTCAAATCCCTTCCCGCATAGATTACATAGGTGATCTCCTGCTGGGTTATGTTTGTGCTGATGCTTTTCATACTCATCCAAATCTTGGAATTGCTCTCCACACTCGCACAAGTACATGTCATCGGCCTGCTGCAGTACAGTACAGACTCCGCTCTCGTCCGCATATTCTATTACTAATTCTGACCCATCATACTTCACAATCTGAAATTGTGATTCGTCACCTTCACACAAAATTACTTCCGGAGCCGTCTGATCTCCACCTTCATTGTTCATCATTAGCTGGCCGTCATCTGTCAAGTACTGCACCACTGAGTTACTCTTCAGCAGTATTGTGCCATCTTGGCGCGTGGTCGCTAATATTTTTATCAAGTTCTGATCTGTGAACTCTTGAACGTCTTGGGAATAGTCGTCTGCCTGAAAAATTATTTCCTGAGACGTACTGTCTTGTGTTTCGTCTACATTCATTGCCACAGTATTGTCGTCTTGGCCCTCCTCTTCATTTTCTAAAATGGTAGCTGGCACGTTCAGAGGAATATTGTTGGTCATCAGATACGAGCCCATAGTGTTTTTAAATTCCTTGCTTGATTGATGTGCTATTGTTTCATGATTGTCATTTACATGGGGAAGACTTTCTTCGGTATTCTCATATATGTCAGTTATCTCCAAACCATTGCTTTCCCTAGAGTTTTCTTGATCTTGATCTTCGATCTTGATTATCTGTGAGTCTGACTTGATGTTGGGAAGTTGGTCGTCTAGATTTTCCTTGTCTTTAGGGTTGTCAATGACTAGAACATAATAGTAATCATCGTCACTGTCCATTGGTTCTTTTTTTATTACAGCCTCCAATTGCTTCATAGGATCGTTGGCAAATTCTACATCCTGATTGTCTTTGGCCGTTTCTGCAGCAGTTTCCAAATTATGTATGTTGTTTTCGTTGCATTGGCTGATCAGATTGTTCAATTGAACTTTCAGCTCCGTATCCATCTTGATGCACTGTTTGCGAAACTGGTACGCCAAATTCATTGTTGAGTAGCAGTCTCCGCACAGTTTCTGAGGTAGACCATCATCAAGTTTCACCTGAAAAATTGAGAACAGTCACATAGTATTAATCGTGGGAATTTGTTCTAATTTATGTATAGGTAGGTAAAAAAAGTAATTTCCTAAGTACGTATGTTACCACTTGCTATGTAACAATGTGACAAAATTTGGTAGTTATAAATAGTTTTTCAGCCATAGAATGGCACATAGCAAACTTTCATGACTGTACAGGCGGGCGACACCGTGCGGCGCAGCTAGTATCGAATAAAACAAATGAGTGTTCATATTTTTGAGGTTAAATTTCATTTTTAGTTCATAGAGGTAATAAATATCTCTATACGGCTTATAATAATTGGAATAAATAGGTAGGTAGGCTAAACTAACTGCAGTAAAGCGGTTATGCACTGAGATTAGATCAGAAATGATAATTTTAGATTACTAATTACATTATTGACATTGTGTCAAAAGAAAATAGGTTATTTTGTAATCATGTACAGTTAAGTTTCCTAGGTTATTCTGTGTACGAATACTGGGTTATTTCGTGTCAGTGAACCTAAGTAGAGGATTATTAGATAAACGTACCTCTATAGTGGTTATTTCAAGAAACTTCTGTGTGATATGTTGTTCGCTGTCCAAAAGTGACACTTCCGAATTGGCGGACAAGCAACAGCGGCAAAGATCTGTCCAAGTCTCCATTGGACCAAATGCACATAATTACGACACTTCGGAAACCTGAAATATTTAAAAATATTAATATTTCTCTCCATTGTTTTGACAGCTGTTTCTCAATCGCTAATCGTAATCAAAGACCACAAGACCACAACAATATGTTTCCAAAGAGAAAATTATCTACGGCACGTACCATAAAGCTTTTCTAGCCGATTTTATAGACAAGAAAAGACAAAATGGACGAGAAGAGCAACCAAACCAACCAAAATGACTGCCGGAAATGGTGATTGTATAAACAGTTGTCGTTCAGATGAGTCAGATGGCACCACCTTCAACGCCATATTTTGGTCATAACCATGATTATTTGATTACAACTGTAATGAAATAAATGCGAATATGCATTATGACAGCATATTATTGGTTATTATGTGAGTTAAAATAATTTTACGTTATTTTATTAGGTATTATGGACTGAATGAAATGAAAAATGATATTTGAACTGTATGGCTGCGTTCTGGAATATCAAAATATAATTTTAATGGCTAGCAACTTTGTAAATTTTTGTTCAACTTCTCGTCAATAGATGACGCTGATAAAATTTAGTTCCGCTAGTCGTCGTAAGGTGGCGCTGTGCAGATCAAGCCCCAAAATTAACAATAGCAGATGTTAGTATTATAAATTATTATTAAATATTATAATAATAATTTATTAGTGAATCCTGCTCTTACTCTTAGTAGTACCTAGGCACTTGTAAATACAGCTTTTATCAAATCATCATCATCACTGTTTATTTGTCCATCAGTGCGATAATAACTGTGAAAAACTACCTAACTTCTGTATTTTCTCTGACACAATGTTACAAGTCGTATCTAACAGCCACCTTATAGGTTTTATAATGTGAAACGCGGGTGAAACCGCGGGGCGCAGCTAGTAATAACTATAAAACTGAAATTAAGTATACAATAAAATTACAATTAGGGTGCATTGGGGTAATTTCGAAAATGGGTATATTCCGAAACCTAAAAATATCTACCATACGAAACAATATTTTTCTAATAACAACTTTAATATAGATGCCACCTTGATTGTTCTCGCCGCATCAGTCGTCGCGAATCGCTAGTGTCAATGGTACGTGCGTAGCGTCCATTTTTGTCCAACAAGTGCTTTTCGCGCAATTTTCGGTAATTTGTAATAACCCCATCATAATCAGGATGCAATTAAGTCCAATTTTTAATCACTTCGGTTTAACCCCAAGATAGTTCGTAATTACCCGTATACCAAAAAAATATGACTTGGTATTTAAAATGCTCAGTTTTCAGAATCCAGCTACATATTTAATAGTTTACTAATATTAATTACTCAATCTTTTCTTCAGTAAATAGAGGTAGAACAAATAATGGCAATAAATGTAAAACTTCTTTGAATAATTAACCAAAGTATAACCTCAACTCATCTCATCAAAATTCCTATCTGAATTACCCCAATGCACCCTACTTGATAATATAATTATGTAGTTAGGTGTGTAAGGTTACTTATACTTACAAAGTTCAATAAAAAAATGGTTTGAAATAAGCAAAATCCTATCGCTAAACTCAAGCGGTAGAGGGCGGGGCACATTGCTCGCAGAACCGGTGGCCATGGTCTTCATGGCCGAAAGGTTCTCGAGTGGCGACCGCGTACCGGCAGACGTAGCGTGGACAAGCCCCTAACACAGTGAACCGAAAACCTGGTAAATGCCGATTGGTCAAAAGACGATTTTGAGCTTTCGCTCCACTTAAAAGTTATACTTACCTACTAGGTACGTAGGTACCTAGCGTTATTTCAGAGTTCAAGCATTTTCCTCTTGACAATAGGATCGAATGGCGCAAAATAGCGAAATGGCGAATACCTATTATCACGGCGGCAGCAATTTCGATTGCAGCCCAAAAATGGAACTATCTAGTTACGTCCACAAAGGCACAGTTTCTATGCTACGAGATCTAATGCAAACCTTTTATAGGAATTCAACAATACCTCATTTTCTTTCTACTGTTCTTATATGTAGGTATATTATATGTATTTCAGTAAGTATATAACAAAAGTATTAAACTAATATACCTTCGTAGACAGTTTCAAACTTAGCCAAAATACCTACATATGAAACAAGCCTTGGCTGTATTAACTAAGAACATAAATAGATGAGGAACTTATCAATTTATACATACTTAGTATGTGAATAGATTTATATATATATATAGAATAGAATTAGAATGTGTTACCGAACGATTTCATTTAAATCCATATTTGAAGGGGGTTACTAATGCTTCTCGATTATAGGTAACACGAAAAAACGTATTTTTCCTGAAATCACCAGCGCATTGCTCTAACCGAAAGCTTTTTGACAATAGCTGCACCCCGCCGTTTTACCTGTGCAATTTTCATTTTCCAGCAGTAACTTACTTATTTACCCTACCTCAAACAAACTAAGAATCTAAACAAACTTTACCACTTCCTAATATTAGTGTGGTACCACCTACAAGTATAAATTATGTACAATAACTATCTACTTAGACGATAGGTACCTATATCGTAGAATGTAGACAGAGCAAAAGCGTAGATTGAAATGACCCCCTGACCAATCGTATCCTGTTGGACATATAAACTTGTTTGTGTTTAAAAAACTAGAATGTCAATGTTTGTTGTCACACAGAGAAAATAAAATGGAGAACGTAAATTAAACTATAAATGTTTCTCTATAAAAGTAGTTTTCTTAACATGGTAGCAGAGCCTGTAAAAGTCTAATTTTTGGCCTGTGTATGTAAAAGAATTTCATAAAAATGGCGTGCAGTAGTTCGGCGTGCATTGAGAAACTCCAAGGTTCATCGAACTGGACGACATGGAAGTTTACAATGAAGATGTTCCTGATAGATCATGATCTTTGGGATTGCATTGATTCAACCGGTTCCAAAGAAGATGTCAAGAAACAGCAGAAGGCGTTAGCCAAAATATGCTTAAATGTCATATCCGCCCTCTAGGGTTTCGGGACTTCCGGGGGTTTTTATTCAGAACCCGGAAAACTCGAGAACGAAATCGTAGTACCCGCCCCTGGCATGATACCGCGTTCCCCCCCGATTGAGCAGTCCCCCTGGGTCCATCCATCAACCGAGGTGCGTGAGTACCTTTTTGGGTTTCATTATATTTTTTGTACGCATTTTGTGGTGGACTTTTTGGTACGTTCTATGTCTGGCGTGAGGCACGTCATTTTTATTGGATTCATTTCGAAAAACAGACATGTAGGTAAGCAACTTGTAAATATAGATAAGCCAAATTAAAGTTGTAGATTTTGATATACACACACACACACGTCAAAAAAGTCTAAGCAACATGTACTCATTTCTGGTTCTTTTCTGGTTCGCCGAACTGTATGTGGACGCGCATTGTCATGCATTAACGTAAAATCGGAGCCAAAGGTTTACTTGTGCAAATGGATGGACATCAGGTCTGAGAATATCCTCAACGTAATTTTCAGCGTTCATGTTTCCATTTACAAAAACGAGCTCAGTTCGCCTGTTCTTCATAATACCCGCCCATACCATAACTGTTGAGCCGCTGTATGAATGAACTTCCTGAACGCACCTGAGCCTTTCAGTATTTCCGGGCCGACGGTACACTCGCACCCTTCTTGTATCAGGCCTAAACCCGAATCGCGACTCATCGGAAAACATAATTTTATCCCATTGTTCCTGGGTCCATGTTATGCATGCATGTTGCTTAGACTTTTTTGATGTGTACCTATAGTTGATAGAGCAGACGACGTGAAATTGAGCTTTAAGTCTATTAGCATTAAAACCTAAAATTCACAAAAAATTAGATACTTAGATGGTACTTATTGGTTCTTAACCCGCAATATATTGTAACGGATATAATATGCCGTCTCCAGTGTCAGTCATACTCACTTCTCGCCATGCCAATTTTGCCACCATAGTACCTATAAGCCTAGAGATGCGTCTTACGTCTATAAAAGCCTTGCCTTAGCTAAACGTCTTAGGAAGTAACTATTTAGTAATCTGTGGTCTTAGTCCAGAAAATGCGAAAATTAAAAAAGAAATGATGCTCCGCATACTACCGTAGACATTCAGAGTAGGTGTCGCTAATGTAGGAGCTGTCTTTGAACAGATTTTATAATAAAGTAGGTTTAATAGATTATAATATTATTATGTTGTGTAATAAAAACAATGCTTTATTTTTTTTCGAATTTCCTACCTACTACGAGTATACTACGAGCACCTACCTACTATAACTGCCCCGACAGACGTCTTGTAAAAAAATATATGAGAAAAAAAACCTTTGTCATTAATTTTCGCATGTTCTAATTCTAATTGCTATTGGGAACGGAGACGAATCTAACAAAGCAAAGATCATGAAAATCTTTCTCTTTGTTTTAGGATAATATTTTAGAGTTCTATAACATTGTCTTGTAATTATCATTTTTCCTGTAAAAAAATTACATTAGAAAAGTTAAGACGAAGAGGGCAGCTACTGACATTTGTGAAGTTTTCCCTAATTTACTAATGTTCCGCGCAACATTTTTATTTTTTCTTTCGCAATAACCTTCTCCTGACAATAACAAACACAACAAAAAAATAATTAGCAAAATTGGTCCAGCCGTTCACGCGTGATGCCGTGACCAAGGGAAATAGGGGTTCATTTTTATAAGATAGATAAGATAGATGTTTATGTTACTATATACTCTGTGACGGTACCGTTTAGCAGTTAATCGTGCGAAGGCCCTCCCTAGCGGACTTTGCAGGAGAGGCCACTAAAGTTCCCGTTTACGCGTCTCTCGTGGCGTTCAAGGATACAATAAAACAATATTATACGGGTACGGGCGGTCCGACAGTTGAGAACCCACCCCACCTTTGTCAAATGTTTGGGAGAGACGGTTCTGTTTCTGTCAGTGTAGAGTTGTTATGCGGAGTCTTGGTTACGGACGCGGATACGGAGCGGTCACGGTTACGGACGCGGACGAAAGAATGTTCGTTATGATATGGATAGGTTTATAGGTAGGTTAGGAAGGTTCGCACTTTTATAAAAAACAAATTGGGAAAAATATTTAGGTTAGCTTTTTTTTCAATAGGATACTTTTATTCGAAGGTAGGTATTGACTTTAAATACGGGTCTAAAAGTAAATTTAAAGTCTTTAATTTAATGGACTATTAATGAAAAGGTATAATTTTAATTTATTAAAATGTTATTAGGTACATCTTATATTTAAAGATAGTCTGTATTGTTGTGATAGTGATTACTTTGACAACTACAGTATTAATTAACTAAGTACTTTTTAATTTGTTTAAATATATGTATGTTTACCTCTTTCAGAAAGAAATAAAGAGAATAAATGTACCTATTTGTATCGGTCACACCAATAATTAGAATAACAAAATAACAGCAAGACAAAAAGAAAAAAACATGCGTGCGTACAAAGTACACATGTCAGAAGTGAAACTTCTTTGGCGAACTAATTTATAAATCTTGTTTATATTTATACCTTTTTCTCTCAATCTTTCTCACTCGCTTGCTCCCTACTCTCACTCCACGGCTAGTTGCTCATGCTACGTTCGCCCTGTCTTACTCTCTCTCAATCGGTCTCGATCACTCTCTCTCTCTTTTCCGACACTTCCGTTGCATACCGGCGTGACGTTTCATCTGTAAAAATTTTACCCTCATGCGCCTAAAGAAGTTTCACTTCAAAAAGGAAACATTAAAAACGAAAATTACCCTAATTACACAAAATGAATAAATAAATAAATCTAATAATAGTAGGTACCTATAATGTATACCATACGCCTTCGCCGCCGGGTAGGTATGTATATACCACAAAACTCAGCCGCTACATATCCGGAACATAGATTTTTACTGATGTAGATTCAGCACATCCCTTGTTTCCATCACAAAATGTGGAAGTTGCGGCTTTTACCGCGTAGAACGCGGAGTTTTGGGATAGACGCGGGACCAAACATGCACGGAAATATTTGTTTGAATTACTTTTCAACTTTTGCGAATTCAATTGGATTTGTTTCGGCGAATGTTGGACCCGGCCTCGCCGCATGTGTTTCCCCACATGACCTACGTCCTCGACTGAGGACAGGAAAATGCGTGACGAGTGACAACATCCCCCCATTTAGGACCGGAACATACAAATTGACATGTTTGCCTAAGACTGTAGGTTAGCGAGACATTCTCCTAATGCCCTTCGGAGCGTGACGAACGAGAACGCATTTCGTTTGATTTTTGTGAGAAGGGGCTTACCATGATGTCTTATTGCTATCCAATTGAGGACCTAAACAGAATCGTTTCACTTTAAATAACAGTACCTAATACATGGCTTTCGATATCATTTAGGTAGGTGCCAATCCCTTTAGATTCAAAATCAATTAATGTTACGACAAGACGTCATGGTAGGAATAAGTAGTAAAACGATTCTGTTTAGGTCCTCAATTGGATTGCTATGAGACGTCATGGTAAGCCCCCAGTTATGCTATGGGGCTGACCGCGGTCACAAATGCTAAATGCAAAGGCTAAAATATGTCAAATCGTAATATTGAAAAGATTTTGGTTCTCATTTCTTTTAGGCACACATCCTACGGAGTTATGGGCTCCTGGTACTTTTTAGTTGAAACACATTTAGCATTGGTTTTTAGCTTCAAGAGTTTATGGCACTACGCGGGGACAACAACGCTTGAAATATTGACGTCCCGTTGTCCCCGATGGTTGTATCTCCGTTACGGGGACAACAGCACGGAAAAGAATTCGTCCCGGTGTTCCCGAATCGGGGACACGGCTTTCGGGGACAATGAGACTACACCCAGGACAACAACGCTTGAAATCTTGACGCCCCGTTGTCCCCGATGGTTGTATCTCCGTTACGGGGACAACAGCACGGAAAATAATACGTCCCGGTGTCCCCGAATCGGGGACACGGGGACAATGAGACTACACCCAATCGAAAACGTTTGCCATTACGATGCGCATCGGAGGAAGTCTCAGATTAAAATTTTATTAACAAAAAGCGGATAATGATCTTACATTGTATTTGACTAAACGCGACCTAAAGGCATAAACATTTTACAACGTATCATGTTTAGTGTATTGAAAACTCGTAAAATCTGAGCACTCTGCGAGGACTAAATAAGCATGCATACCTATAAATAAGTACCTATAAATTCTGCTCGCGTTGCCAGCAGTTTGTAGATATAATCAAATGATCATAATAGGGATTTTGTAAATATGCGCTCCGCATCTGCTTACTAAGATATAAGTTTAAAAACTACAAGAATACGCAAAAGTTTTACTTAAAATTCGACAACTTATGCGAAAAACACAAGTTTGAGAAAAACGTTCAAAATTACAACGTCATTAATAAGCTACCTATTTAAAGCTTAGACACCTATAATGCCTAAGCTTATCAAGGCGCTGCTGCGCCGGTTTACCATTAAAATTATAAAAAAAAAAAACAATCGTACAAAATGCACGATATAATAGGCTCGCATAAGGAAGTGAAAAAGCTACGTGGCAAAATAATCGATTGATTTTATTGAATAATAATTATACACTGGCTGAATGCTAATAGAACAGAAATAACAAAACTAAAAAAAAAAACATGAAAACTTCAATTTATCCTCATCGATAAATAAGCATTATTATTATAAAAAAAAACACGTAGGTAGCACGTAATTTAAAAAATGAACCTTTGGAAGTCCTTCTCAAAATAAAACGTGATGCGTTCAGTTTCAGACTTAAGAAAAACCTTTGGAATTGCTTTCAATTATCGTCACCAACTATTCTATTAACCAAAACTGAATGAGCTTTTTTAAATAAATGTCTGAAAATACATTACCTAACCACTTATTTACAAGTTACCAAGCAAAAGTAATTGTACATCGATAAACTAGGTGATCTAAACTTAACTCTATGTAGTCGTTACAACCGCTATACAGTACTAGGCGCAAACGTGGAGTAGGGACGGCTGTATGCACTGAAGTGAGCGTGCGAGTGAGAAGGAAAACAATGAGCTTAGAAGACTCGCAGTTTGGACCGCACAAGGATTTCGGGGTCATGAAAGGGAAGTAGGGAAATCTCCCCGGTTTTAGGGAGTTTTCAGGTTAGTCTAGTGTCGTGAGCGGAAAATGTCAAAATAATTCGAATATTTTTATCAAACTAATTTGTAAACAACTACTTAATCATTATTTAATGCTAAAAGCGTACGTAGATCTCTCTAGGGACATATTATTTAAATTTAAATCTCACATCTGTTACAATTATTTTATATGATTCTAAATAATTGAGACGAACATAACTTTTGAGTAGGATATAAATTATATCTATGAATGTTGTATTTATGTTACTAAAATATACCTACTGTATTTTGGGGTAAAATATTTTTCTTTTGAAAACAGGTATAGTTAGTTCTTTATTTTCTATTACCAGAAGACCATCATAAGTAGATTTACCTTGTGTGTTACAGACTCCAAATGATTTTAATTAATTACATCAATATTTCATAATACACGCACTGTGTTTAGATCTCTGAAAGCTACGCTCCTAACATACCACACTTTTAATTAAGCTCATAAGCTTGAATTGATGAACTCTGAAACGGCACAATTTTCCTCAAGTTACAATACACTCTAAGCACCTATTCATATACGGATGTAGGTTAAGCAAGCAGGGAAAACCTTTCATTAGCTGGCAACATTCTAGAACCCGGCGGGAATCGGGAACGAGCGGACTGAACACAGTCGAGACACAAGCCACAGTCAGTCGGTCGCGAAAGCTCGGGCGCGCTCGTCGACTCGATTCCATAATCGAAACAATCGAACCAAAATCGGTCACCGAACAATAACCTGAAACAAAAATCAACCACTACCCAATCCGTATTCTTTATTTGAACATTTGACGTATTGTTTTTTTTTATTTCGACTAGTTTGTGGCAAGTGCAGGGGCAGAGATGTTATTAAAAATAGGCTGTTTGGAGAGGGGCGGTGAGTACCTGCCTGCTTTATTATTTATGGAAATCTTTTTTTTTCGGTGCGAGTAAATTGCCTTTGGGCTATTGCGTGTCGGTTGGACTAATAGGTATTTTTTGAGTAAATATAAGGGTGAATTAGTTAATTTGGTTAGCGTTGGCCTTTCCTTTCTGACAGGAAAAGGTTATTTTGGCCGCATTTTCAGAGTTTTCTTAATGTATTTTGGGTTTCTAATCCATTTTTAGATTAATAGATCACACCAATCTGTAAAGTCTTCATTGATCTACATAGACGATTTATTTCGCACCTGTTCACTCTAGATCTAAATGCTCTAATTGTGTCGCTTCAAAAGTTGTTTTATATTTTTTATAAAATAAAAATTTCTGTCTTCGTTTTCTTTTCTTAGATAGATTAAACTGAACTATAAATGTTGCAACTTCCATCGCTACTTCTACCAGAAACCGTGCTCGGGAGAGCTGCGGCTTTTAGATGATAATAATATAAATAGACACATTCACTATTATGTAAATACACTCGCATACATAAATATAGGTGCTTTACATAATCATCATAATAAATCAACAATAATGACGCAATATATTTCAAAATATTAGTACACTTAATATATTATTATGTACTTACCTAATTATTATTTTATTGTTATGTAATTCAACCGATACAGTAATGTATAATCAACTGATGAGATCGTTCAACTACTTATGTATACATTCATTTCATATAGATTGGCATGGAATGTATTTTGACTGATGTTTGCCTACTTCCCGAAAATAATATCAATAATATTTTAGTGAGTTTCAGCCAATACATCACTATGCTCGTCATTTTGACTAATACCTACCTCCTTCAGAAAATATTATAGCGCACGGTTATATGTCTGCTCGATATTTTAATTAATATATTATAGCTATCATACTAACTAGGTAACCTGAATTATCCGACATAACATTTGCACTTCATGCACAAATCGTGTGAAGCCAAACAATATTTTTTTTTTGACGTAGCCTCACACTAGGATTGCTCCTGTATATCGTGGGTACCGCTTACAGACATAATTTCACATGCACATCACACACAGACCAGAAACAAATATTTGTGGATCGCACACATATTTGTTCCAAGCGGGAATCGAATCCGCGACCCCTACCGCAGCAGTCCAATTGCTCAGCCACTACGCCAAACGTGCCGTTAAAAGTTCAGAACAGAAATCACGCTTAGCGAGCAGACTGCTGATTTTGTACTATGTATGCATAATAATTATATTATTATGTAGGTAGGTAGGTATGCTCTATTATTAATTAATTTTTTAGCTTAATATTAATTTCACTGTGTTTGCAATTAGTGTTATTAGGTATCTAAACTGTGCTAATTAATGAAATAAATGTTTAATGATTTTTGAAGTAAATAATTTAACGTTTTTAATTAAAAAAAATAATTAAAAAACCACGTTAATACTTCTAACAGTTTTTACTTCAATAAGCAGCTATCAGTCTACCATATCTTATCCATCGACTCGAGCACAATACTTAGTACTTACTTAGCTAACCTACTCGCGTATAGTAAAGGCGACGTTCCATCAAATGGGTAATTTATTCATCACATTGGGGTGGGCGCCTTATGCTCTGATATATTGACGTCCTTGACGATTGGGGGACATTTTTCCCGACTAGGGGACATTTTTCCCAACTAGGGGACATTTGTACCGAAACTCCCGAGTCCCGAATCAACAGTGGATCACCCATCAACTAGGTTATGTTCCTCAAGTAGATGGAGGTGTCTTACGGCACAAGTATTTTAATATTAACTAGTTGTCAGACGTTGCCGCACCCCTGTCAAGCCGTTCCATAATATTTTTATGTCTTTGAGAAGTTATCCCACGTGTTATTTTGCTATTTCAAGAGGAGAAGAATTCGACCAACCAAGGATTATGAAACTTCAATTTATATATTAGAAAAACAAAAGACTTCCGAGGCGATGATTGCTCAGAGACAAAATAATTCGCAGTCCCGATTCATTTTCTTCAACAAACATACAAGCTTTCGCGTTTATATAATATGGCGAATTGAAAGGAAGCGAACTCTAATTTATATAAAAGCTTGCCACCGATGAAGGAAAAGAAGAAGTATATTACTTACGAGTATATTATTAGTAAAAAAGTATTCACATCTGTCTCTCGGCATGAGATCAAGCTAGTCTGCTCGTTTGCAATCTGCAAGATCCAGCCAACAGACGCCCGAAGTATAAAAAAAAATGGAAAATCTGTAATTTCCTCTAAAAATATTATTCCGATAAAACGAAGCTTTTCCCCATCGGAAGATCATGCTCATTTATTCCGGTCACCTGGTTTCGAGCCTATGCCCTGCGACGGGGATTCCGAAGACGAAGCTAACTGACGGCAAACACAGCCAAATAACTAACCAAGGTTCAAATTGACTTGCAGGATTTAACCGCAACTGGTGCAATGACGTCTTATTGCGATCCAATTGAGGACCTAAACAGAATCGTTTCACTTTAAATAATAGTAATACATGACTTTCGATATCATTTAGGTCGACGTCAATCCCTTTTAGATATAAAATCAACCAAAAATTGAGCGTCAATATGTCATAAATTGACGTCATGGTAGGAATAAGTAGTAAAACGATTCTGTTTAGGTCCTCAATTGGATCGCAATAAGACGTCATGGTAAGGCCCCTGATTGACATTTGAAAATGGCATACTTAACTGAAAAGCCGCCGGAAAAGTTTTTCTGAAGCGGCTTCATTCCACTAATAATTCTATTGGCAAATCCATCTTTTGGTTCCATCCTTGGCAAAAGCCTAGTTAATGTAAATACCGTTATTTATGTAAAAACTTTTGTTCATAAACTCGCTTCGATTGTAGTTATTACGTTTGCAGACCATGAAAATAAAACGTAATGGTCGACGGTTCTAATAAAATTACTTTCTGTATTTGCCGGAGAATGGTTTTGTTTTCTGACAGGCAAATCTATATTCTCCATTTTGCCTGCGGTAATTTGGCGTTTCCTAGAAATTATATTAGCCTCCATCATTCTGCAAACAGCCTAGACACAATTTGGTCTATGGCTTTGTTTGTCGTATGAGGTAGTGCTCGTATCTAGTGTCAGAGTTTGATAAGCCACCCAAGGGCATCTGACGTGACATAACGACTGGATATCGCATTACGCAATTAGTTTTCGCGTGCCTACAGTAGTTTTCTATTATTTACATAATGAGATACTGTTCTATTGGAAACTGACCTAATTTTATAGACTTCAATGTGATACCATAATCCATCTCTCCAATGGTGGAGACTGAGCGATAAATCAGTGCACTTTGGAATATAACCAAACACCGGATTTGACACATCAAAGTGGATTCCCATCGTTCAGAGCATCTGAAACCTATGCTCCCAGTTTTCTTCGATCGCCGAGCAGTCGATAAGCCACGTCAGAGGCCCATGGACTTAAACGGAGACTAGATACACTCATTGCATCACTCGACCAACAACACACTACTTTTATCCACCACTGCATTTATGAGCGAAGTGAATTTACTAGACTTTCCTTTCATAGTTGTAAAACGTAATCTTTTACAACGCTGCGTCCAACAAAAGGCTCAGATTGCTTTTAAAAATCTCAAACATTAATAACAGCGCTACCAGGGATGCAGAAATTATAAGATGTAGCTTTGTACGGCTCAAAGCGGCAGTATACTGTGTTGGCCCGTAATTGCTTCCTGTGGGCCTGCACTGCAGTGCCGATGTGCTAGCAGTAGGGGTGCTTGGCACAAACTAACATCTGGGGGTTTTAATTATTCCAGTATGTAGAAACTTACTGCAGTTTTTAATCGCCGAAAAGAAATCCTTGGTTATTTCTAGCCGCGGCCTCTCAATAGGTAAGATTTATAACAACTTTCATCATGACGATACTCAACCGAATGCCGTCTACAGTTGAATATAAGCCCTCCCCATAGAACGCGACACCGATATGCCACTTAAATTATGGAGTCCACTTTAATCATAGGTACGTATTAGTATAGGTACATTAAATAGTATAAAATGGGTAAAAAGGCAAATTATGAGATCTTTATCACTTCGTCAAAGTCAAAGCGTTTAACTTCAAACTTTCAGAGTTCAGAGTGATTCAAGTACCGATTAGTTTCTGTGAATTCTAAATATATTATGATAGATATCATAATCATCTATAGCGGGAGTTATTGAAACTAATATTTGTGATTTAGAGGAAGAGGCGATCGTATTGGTTTTAAACTGATTCAGATATTTTTTCGACCATCCCATGTACTAAGACCCAATAGAGGAAACACGAGTGAATTTACTACCCATTCTGAGCTGTGTCGGGGGAAGCGCGGCGTGTGAGGAACGACCTCTCGCCACCCTGTTGCTACCAGGCCTTCATAAATACGCGGGAGTAATTGCCGTTGCCTATAGCCTCTGGGTCAAACTGCGCCATTCCTGAGTTCGACTTTTAAATTATTAATGCCCAGTAATTTTGGGAAGCTTAGCATAATTTTAGGTCTGTGGGGAAAACAGTGCTTAGATTTTAACCGAAATATGTTTGCTCGCCGCAGCCTGAGGGTTTAATATCTGAGATGCCCTGGTATCTTTCAGTGGATACTCGTATAAATTATAATATTTTATCAAAAAAGAGTTTGAATTCAAACTTGATACTGGCTGAATGCGAAAATCTTTCGAAAGATAACTCTAAGGGTAAATGGCAAAAAGGAAAATGTAAAAAGGCGCTCATTATACTTACCTACGTACGTAGGAACTGAAAGTTTACGCTTCAAACAATGCGGGTAGGAGGAAATTTCGCTGGTGTGTGGTATACTACAGTTGAATCTGTACCTACCTGAAGTTCCCGACTAAAGTTGGTCTGTACTCGCAAACTTTAGAGTTTTGAACTCTACTACTCGCAAAACTAGTGTTAGCGAGTAAAAATGATGACGCGATGGTTTATGAATACCTACTTGACGAGTATAGAATAGAAAGATAGTGTCGCATTCCGGCTAGCGGCCGAAATGAATAATCAATCCAATCCAAATTTTGCTATCTGGGATTGATATCACAATCCAGTTTTAGGGTCAACCGTGCCAATAACCGATCCGTGGATTGGTTTATGAAGGCACGCAGATTGGAAATCGATCGAACGATAGGCAGCAATCCAAGATCGATTTCAATCTTGGATAGGAGATACAATATTAATTTCGGCTGTAGGTGGCAAAGGTGGAGTGACGACGGCTGGCGGAGTATTTTTGTACTTTATAGGTTTTTTAACCACTATCTTCACGTCTTAAGTGACAATGCAGTCGGAGGTGGTAGAATAGAAAATACTAAGTACATTTTTTTTTAAATTGAGAAACCGATACAAAAGAGTAAAATGGCAAAGAGATTGCTTTCTGATTTAAATAAGATCCGTTTTTTTTTGTTTTAGTTATGGCTTCGCACGGTTTGTGCAATTAGCCAGTGTAAAGTGTTATAATATTTAAGTATATCTTATTTTCACAGAAGCAAAGTCATAGTGATAAAGCAATCCTCGTGTTCAAGCAGTCAAGTCGATTATTTACATAGTCAAATTCACGATTCATAAAGTGGTGGATCCTTTACTGAAACTTCCTGAGAGATTTAGAGAAAATGCAAAGCGACACGTTTTTTGGGTTTATATGTTTTCCCTACACTCGTGCACGTTACCGAACACTCAATGATTAATATTCCACCAATATTACACATGAACACTCGAAGAAACACAAGTTAGAGAATAAAATTAAAAACCAACCACGTCTTTCTATCGGATTCCCGCCAAAACTCGAAATGATCCGTTATAAATCTGTTTTTAAAACGTAACATTATCTTATTACGAGTATGATACTGAATATTTTTGTTACACTAAAATATCTTATTTCAAAACTGAATAATTTAATGGCACGCTTGCAGCTAAGTTTTAATATTACGTCTAGGGAGGGCAGTATACGAGATTGAACTTCGATTGGTTACCTCCCGGGAGCTCTTGTTACTGATATGAGAAAAAATGAACAAAATAGGTATTAGATACATTCTGGATGGTTTTTTAAGAGATTCCGCCCTTTTAACTGAGGCATATCGCTTTATTGAGCGAAATAATTATTGAGATAAACCTTTTTGGTTCTGGAAATAATATATGCTGCTGGTAAATACAGTGTAGTGTAATATTTATCAGTGATATTATAAATAGACTTCGAAATAACACAATGGACAAAACACCGAGCATGAATAATTCTTCGTTGAACAATCTAATATTTAATCACATGTTTGGCAATATCTTTGCCACAGAGTATAGATATAACTTATGGGCATTTACGATACACCTTGAGCACATATTCCGCCGATCGTGATGAATGTGCCGCTGTTAAGTTTTACTGGGAAACTCCGAAGGGACCCACCCGCCCTCAGGCGAAGTGATTTATGTGTTTATTTATAAACTGTCTACTTTTTTTGGTATGGCTTCGCACGGTTTGTGCTTTTATTTCTTATTTTCACAATTGGAAAGTCATAGCATTAAAGCAATCCTCGTGGTCAAGCAGTCAAGTCAATTATTTACATAGTCAAAGTCACGATTCGGTAAAGTGGCGGATGCTTTACTGAAACTTCCTGGGAGTTTTGGAAAAAAATTGAAGTGACGAACACTCGACTAATATTCCACCAATAATTATTACACATGAACACTCGAAAAAACACATGTTTGAGAAAAAGTATAAAACCAACCACGTCTCACTATCGCATTCCCGCCAAAAACCAACCGTCTACTTATAAGAAGGGCTATATAATGCATTATTGATTATACGAAAATCTTATCCTATATTACATTATCTTCGATCATTAATGTACATAAAGAACCATAATTATGGTGGAATGGGATTAAAACACATGACTTCTAGACTTGTGCCTATGTACGATGTTTGTATCTCTGTCCGGGACGCTTGAATGTATTTCGATAAGTTTTGGTGTGAGGTAGTTTAGTATTGCGTTGAGGAATAGTGCGGAAATACTGGAATACTGGAAAATTTTGAAGTACCTAGTAAAAAATTATCCTGTATAATTTCGATATCCTTTTAATCCTTATTTTCATGGCACGAATGTTCATTTTCCAGGAAATAATGAGGTAGAGTAATTACCTCTACGTATCTACGTTACGAAACGTCACGTTACGTAAATGGTAGGTGTACTGGTGTTTTTTGTATCGGTGTGGAATTTCCCAGTACTGCCGGACTTTCAGGATAATAGCAATGAAAGGGCATCGTTTGAAACGAAATATAGCAAATAAAATGGTTACAAAAAACCATTACATACATTTCGTTCATTTGGATGATATTTTTTCCATGTATATTGATTTAAAAGATGTATGCCACATTCGTCACACGAATTCGCACCTACATGAAAAAATCTGCTTTCGTCCCACATTGTATGTCATATTCGGCCCAAATTATATTATTATTTTAAAAATAAACCACACTACTTAACCAATATTTATGAAATTCCTATGGGACCAATCTGCAAGATATCGTGAATTGCAAGATATCTGGAGTCTTTTTCAATTGACTAAAGAAGTACTTTTCGTTTTATATATGACGGAGTCGAGGCAACAAACATGAAAAAAAAACCAGCTGAATTGAGAACATCCTCCTTTCCCAAAAACAAGTTCCTATCTCTTGCGTCACTTCCGCTCTGTTACACGCTTTGAAGATAGTAAATCCACTTCGGCGAACTGTAAGCCAGGGAAACTTGAAATAAAGTGATATTTTCAGTTTGCAGTGTGTTTTTGAATTAATTACTCTGAATCAGTCTACTAGTACCTCACTACCTACCTATGATTTGTATCACCAGATAGCGATAATCATTTACTGGCAACAACCGAGGTACAAATAAAAAAAACATTTAAATTAATTGCCCAAAACTAAATGATGCAACTTTCACAAAGCAATCTATAAATATACACAGCTGCGATCAAAGTAATAAAACGAATGAATTAGTATTAAGCACATATCTTTTCTGACATGTTTTTTTATATGTCATGGCAACTGGGCTGTTCGTGAAGTCTGTTTAGGGCGAATCGTCCCATACCGATTTCAGTTCGTGGACATCTCGCATGAGCCATTTTAAGCTGCGAGATGTACACCTATTTTCGTAAATTTTCAGGAAATAGGTATAATTTTATTTTGAAAGAAAGTTTTCTGAGCGGTTACTTGGGGGATTTATCATCCAACGTTAACTGGTTCGATCCTCGGACCCGTACCATTGACTTTTCGTAAGTCATTTGCAGATATCCATCGCTCTGTGCTCCGGAAGGCACTTTAAGCCGGCGCTCCCGGTTTTTATCAATTTATAGCACTCGTTAAGCCACGTCAGAACTTGGGTGGCATCATAAATTCTGACACTATAGAGGCTTAAACAACCTCATACGACAACCAAACAGTCAAGTCCTCAAATCTCCCTTACAACCTCCCCAAGTTCCCCCATTATCTCCACTACTGCCGGTAATTACTTGGAGAACGCTCGCAGTTCGTCACTCAACTATCCCACGAAGCGAAACGATGCCACTTCTTAAAGTAGAACTCGACGTGGAGGTGGCGGTAATATACCAGGGAGTGACGTCATTGAGGTTGAGTTTGGGAAGAATTTCCATTGCTCGGTGTAACAATTTAAAGGGCTGAGCAAGCCAACACTGTAACGGATGCGGCCGTGGTTAGGTTTATGATGATCAAGATGCGTCGCACGACGTCATCCTCGTAGACACTGATGTAGACGTTTCTAATTAATTTATTTTTGGCTTTACACAGTTTGTGCATTCAACCAGTGTCAAGAGCGTCTGTATGTATGTATGTATGTTAATTTATTTGTGCTAATTTACAGCCTATAAACTACTTGACGGATTTCTAGAGAGATATTTTAAGAGATTGTTTGTCCCTTTTTGCATTTGGGCTTTTTGTTTAATTTAATAATTTATTTTGCTACGGTAAGAAAAATTGGTAAACAATTATACCCGGAATACAATTTCATATTTGGCAAAAGTGAAAGTTGTCTTTCTATGATGAGACCATACACGATACGGACTATGGACTTTTAATAACTTTTATAGACTTAGTATGCGTACTTGTTTTTTCGTAATTAATACGCTTAAGACCCCATAAGACAACACTGTCGCGTCTGCTAGTAAAAATAAAAATATAAATAAGAATATAAATACAAATAAAAATAAAAATAAACAGATCATTTCAAGTAGAATATCACAACCGATTACCACTTACCTTTTTAAGTGGTTGTCAACCTTTTTTTAGGCCAACGCCAGACTGCCAGCGCGGTGGAGCGCGACGGTTCTGTGTGGCTTGTTAGGGTTCTGTACCCAAAGTATAAAACGGGACCCTATTACTAAGGCTCCGCTGTCCGTCCGTCCGTCTGTCCCCACGCTATATCACATGAACCGTGATAGTGAGATAGTTGAAATGTTCACATTACGTATTTCTGTTGCCGCTATACTTAACAACAATTTTATTACGATAAAAAAAATTATTTAACGGGGCTGGCTCCCATACAACAAACGTATTTATATGCCGTTTTTACAGTTAATGGTAAGGAACCCTTCGTGCCCGAGTCCATCTCGCACTTGGCCCGTTTTTTAATACATTCGAGTAAGTATGCGCGGTGCTGGCAGTCTGGCTTAACCTTTATAGGAGTGAGCGATGTTGACGTAGTGTGATTTATGAGTTAGACCGCCTAGGTATACTAGTACCCAACTTATAAGGCGCGTCGTGAATCTTCGTTCGCGCAGAAAAGAAAGTATGGTCCGAAGATTAACGAAAGAATGCTTAAAACTTACAGTCAACCTAAGCTCACTATTATAAGGTTCATAATACACTGCAGCTGTTAGTTCCATCTCACTCTAAGCTCGCTAAGATGGCGGCGGCTGCCGACCAATAGCGGTCAATAGCATTTCCCGCGCTTTGAAAATTATTCATCTTCTGCGCAGGTACATCGGTAAGCCATATCAGTTGGGTAATACTATACCACCTATATACAAGAAGCCTTGATATAACCTTATGTACTGCATTATGCGGCCCCTTTTTGAGACACTCAGAAATAAGATATGAACATTTCACTTCAATTGCAAACCTTATTACACAGGATTAGGAATCAAAAGAAAATCCCATTTGATGAGAGCTTATCTGTAAAGTGAATTGAAGCGTATACGGAACTTGCGGAAAATGTATGGATCGGGTAACTTTTTGGAGATTTCTATGCTCGGATTAGGGACCTTAAAAGAATATGATATTCATATTTAGTATGAGATGAAAGGATATAATATATGAAAGGATGGAATATCTGAATAAAATATTGTTTGGCACTTCTACGCTTTAGTTACAAAATAATACGGTAGGCGCCTATTTTTTAAATTTTTTTTAGGCTAGGACATGATCATTGACCACAACCTCAGCTGGTATAGTGACGACGTGGTCGAAGATGCTCAGCCTGGAATGGGGCTGGCTTTAGCTGACTGCCGCAACACTCCGGTAAGGGGTTCACGAGAGATTTTGTTTATTCTTTAGTATCTTCAGCAATATTTGAAAATCGAGCTAAACTTTCAATACGTACCTATTTTAATTTGTAGTGTCGCACGAATTATGCATTTGGCCAGTGTCAAGTTATCGTATATTTCAAGTTTGTAAGAACGTGCACGAGTGTGAGCAAATTATAAAAATTTGTCATTTCGTGTTTTTCTAAAACTCCTAGGAAGTTTCAGTAAAGCCTTCACCACTTTACTGAATCGTGACTATGACTGTTAATTGACTTGACTATTTGACCACGAGGATTGCTATAGTGACTTTCCTTTTGTGAAACTAGTAAAAAGCACAAACTGTTCGAAGCCAAAACAAAAAAAATCTAAATGTTGATATCCACTGCCCCAGCCAGTCAAGCAGTAAAGTGCTGGATCCTTTACCTACTGAAACTTTATTAAGAAATTAACATCATAATCATTAAACGTAAAGTTCCCATTAATTGTAGACTAGTCCCGCGGGTGTTCATGGAACGAAGTTATTGTCCAAACGTCACGATTCAGCAAATAACGGATGCATAACTGAAACTACATGTTTCCATATTATTGGTATTCGAAAATTAACTTTATTCTCAATGATGTTAAGTTGCCATTTGATTACAGGAAAATTCCTCGGGTTCGTGGAATAATATGTCGCAAACTAACTCATTGATGCTATATAATATAAGTAGCGCTAAGTATTACGAACAGAACAAACAGAAGCGACTGCAGAAATAAAAACTTTAGAAGAAAAGTGCCAGCGGAGTTAGCAACCCTACTTGTATACAGGGTGGTCGAAAATTATGAGTCATCAGGGTACGTAGGTGGCTTTCTTTTGTATTTAGAAGGTTTTATTCATAGGAAGATTAAGGTCTATGTACTCATTTAACATACGGGTAGACTAAAAAAAACCATTCGTCAAAAATAAAAATGATTCAGCCTCAGTCGACTCCATTTAATTGAGGAAAACTTTTCCCATAGGAACCGTACTATATCGAAGAAAATCTTGTAAAAAAATCATTAAAAGTTTTTATACATTCTCTTGATACCCCATTATTTTGCCTCACTCTGTATATTATGCTATACTTAGGTACTTGAACAGACCTAATTTAATGAACGGGCCAAGTTGGGTTAAAACTTTGTACAATGCAGAGCAAGTTAAGTGGACGCAGGGTTGCTATGTGTCAAAATTTGGCGAAAATTTTTTTTGCAAGTGAAAAATTAGCGTCCGCGTGACGTGTGCTTTAAATCTGGGTTAGTTAGGGCAGAATTTTAATACCACTTATACACTTATTCTTATACAATTTACACCATCTATAGTGGCGTCATAATGAATCGATATCCATATCTCAGCTCGGTCTAATTGGTTAATTCAGACGTCACATTTCAAAAACAGCCCATTGGTTGGAACATCGACACGTAAGAAAAATAATTTCCTTCTTTTGGCTACAGGCGACCCTAAGTCTTTTTGTCGACCGGTGAGTGGCGACCCTAGTAAATTGCGGCCTGCCTGCATCATTAGGAGGCAAGCAGAGGCCGTGAGCCATTTAGTTTGCACGCGGTGTACCAACTTTTGTTGCGCGACACTTTTTGCTGTTTTTGTGTGCGCGGGGTCCAGTGGAAACGGGGGTTACATGGGATGTGGGCTGCTGCTACAGGCCCCTACATAGGTGAGATATTGTTGCTTAATAATACGCATACGTTCGTCAACCAAGCAGTATATAATATTACTGCGTCTAAGTTTGGAAGGGAACTGTTTTCAGCGTAATTACTGAGCAAGCGAGACTTGGATTGGAACGAATTTCTAAGGGTGAAAAGCGCAGTGCAGTGCCGCACCAGATTTAGCAATGCAAAGTTCTGAGTGGCACTGCAACTGTTATGTGGCGAACGCTCTGTTCTGCATTACAATATAGTTACCTATTTATAACTGGTGCGTTAGCTACATCGTTGACCGCTGGGGTGAGATGGTGAATGCCAACGGAATCCCATCTCGCCCCACTCCAGGCGGATTTAGTGGAGGGCTAGTGGGGCCAAGCCTCGCCTCACACACCCCTTCCGCCCCCCCCGTAACGAAGGCATTTCCCCCCTCCAAAAAGTGGCTTCCTTGTCCGCGAACCGCGGCAGCGCGCGGCGGCGGGCGGTGTACGCTTTATATATTTTATTCATTATTTCGTCTACCAGTACGTTATACGTTACATTTTAACATTCCAACTAATGTATTTATGTTTAATTCCGTCGAATAATATCGTTTTGACTGGCATTTGTTGGTTTAGGATCGATTCTCTTCGTGTAGGTCTTGTTATTTGATGAAGGCAGCACGTCACTATATTCTGTGGCACTATTTTAATTCCTACATTTCGGTAGATAAAACAGAAGTTATGATAGGAATGAATCGGACTATACTTTACTATATTTTGTGATATGCCATGTTTTCATAGAATACCTTTACAACCAATGAAAAGGGGGTGATCCAGTGGTTTTATCTGAAGCGATTAGTAAATTTAGCTAATAATTGTGATGTACAAATTAATCTCTAGACATCTACTCTAGGTAAACATGCTCAGCCTAGTATGGAAACTGGCTGGAACCCCCCGATAGGGATTTAGCGACAGATTTTCTACTCAAGGGTAAAAATAGAGGGGTTTGATGAAACTCGAACGGTAGGTATTTATGATACTGTGATAGAGATAAATTGTTTATTAACTTATTCTAATGTATTACTTTACCGTCGAAAGCAGTAAAAGAAGTAAAAGGAAACTTGACCGGGTGTTAGACCTATAGTAAGTATGTGTACTTACGACTTGCCGACCTTTTTCGTACGTGTGTGATCGCTTACTAAGAATACTAAGGACGACACTCGTGTGAAGAAGTTGTCTGAGCCATTACGCGTACTTGCTCGCACCACAGACATATAAAGAGGAACCGAACCGAAATGACCGAACATCATAATTGTCTAGTGAAGAAAAAAATTACACTCAGATAGGATCAAAACTAAGGCTGACAAGACAAGATTAATCATCTAACAGATATGACATTTAACCCAGGATCCGGGGAAGAAAAGAGACAAATGCATACAATTAGACAAAGAAGTAAGTAGGATAGTACGATGATGGTGTGGTCTTTGTCAGCATATGCGCTAATTTATTGTGCTGCAGAAGCAAACTAGTCTTGACATTTTAGAATGTCACACGAATGATTGGAGCACCATCTAAATAACGTGTATTAAATTTATCCGATTTATAGGGGTTGTAGCCAAGTGTGTCTCTTTCGGGTTCCATGAATCTAACTAAGATACAATTCGTACTGAATCCAATCCAAATGAGTGGTCAAAATGTCGGCACCGTCACTCATCAATACGGCGGCTGGATTCACGATTGGATTCACTATATATTAAAATTTGCTCGGTCTGCTCCCTCATATAATTATATCTGCGACTTGTACGTCTATAGCCGAGTCTCCTGCGTTTGTTTTGACGTTTTTTTTGTTATGTTGCGGTGACCTGCGCTGTTTTTGTGTAATGTTCCGTAAAAACAGAAGACCCGGCTTATCGCACTTTACAGCTGACGACACTGGGTACTCTTTGATGTTACAAATGGGTTAGGCCACTGCGCTCCACGAAATCGTGGAAGTCACTCCACGAAATCGTGGAGTCACTCCACGACCTATTAATTTGATTATTATTACGTTCCGTTTAACTCAATAGTTGACAAATAGTTTCGGTCTTACCACAAAATATTTAAACCAGAGTTGAAATGTTTGAGTCTAAATATTATCTCAAAAAATCGACGTCTAACCCTCGCTTTTTCTAAAGCAATAACAAATTCACAAACTAATTAGGAATGCCAGGATTGAATAAGACAACGCGAGTGAAAGACATCGATTTTGTAGAATGAAATTTTAGAAACCTCTGTTTAACTCTGGTCTAAACTTTGTAAGACGATTTTAGTTTAAAAAGTACTTAAAAGGCTATTCAGATAAACCGTTATTATGCATGCACTTTTAGATGATTTAGGTAGATTTATGAGATTTAAAGCAATACGGTACGCCGTACATACGTACGAGTAAAATGTGGCAACTCGCAACCTTTTGTTTGTGTAAAATGAATTTTGTTATAGTATCCGCGGAATGCTAAATTAAAAAGTATGATTCATAACCCGTATTCGGAGAGCGTCCGAATGGAATGGTAATTCTTGAAATGATTATGTTCAAAGGGTTGGTGGAGCTTTTAAATTACTTCTTTGATTCGATTTTTCGCGGAGGATTTTTTTTAAATTCTTAGTATTCACTAGAGGTTTTAAGATGACTTTTTCTCATTGGATTTGGAATTTGACCTCTGAAAAGTATGCTTTTAGTCGCACCTAGTTCTTTCATTATCATGCAGTTGGTACGTACTATTGAAATTTCCCATATGTGTGACCTACTAACTATTGAAACTCAGATAACTTACGACATGAGATTTATTAGGCTGTGATGTTCCTATAAACTCTATAATAGGAAAGAAATACTACGTACGATAAACGCTATCGGACGCTTATAGCTTTTTTCGCTTTTTTCGTCCCACTTTTCATTCCACATACGGCCCCACTTTTTTTTTATATAGTTCTTCAGATTGTCTACCTTGCTTGAGTTGAATTAATTATCGTTAAATTAAATGGGGCGGTTAGTGACGTGACGTCACGAGCACGTAATTTAATAGCTGTCTAGTGTCTAATAACTTGAACATTGATAAATTATACGAGATTTAATTAATTGTGCGCTAATTATACGGATAGCTGTGAAGTGAGCAGTTGTTGAGATCTAAACGCATTTCAAAAGTCGGTCACAAACTTTCCACCACTCTATTCGGGGACTTCCGGCAGGCCTCGAGCCAGTCCTATAAAAAAAGGTTTACAAAGTTGGTCGCACATTACTTAACCGTAAAGTTACAACGTACCGCTTTAGTTATTTTAACGAACTTAGCAAGTTAAGTTCTATAGATATTATATGCGTGGTTTCATAATATAACCTTAGAATAATAATGCAGAGAAGGATAGTTCCATGCGTAGTTTCACTCAAAAGTGAAGCTTCTTTTTTATCAATGTGTGCGTGAGTGCCATGTTATTATCTTCTCCAAAACGTAAACAAGCGCAATGAAAATGTCGCATGCGTGTGGGTATTTAGTACAAAAGCAGGGAAAATGGAATAAATATTTACCATAAAAGCTTTGATTTCGAGCAATAGCGAGTCAAACTAGGCCCAAAAAGTCTCAGTAAAAAAGGCTACACAGAGCTAGCTAGTACTTGACTTCTGTGTTATTCTTCTAAGAATATATCGATATTTTCAGAGTAAAGTTCGTGGTTGGGTTTCTTTCCTTTATATATTGGTTCATCTAGAATGGTGTTCAGAATCCGGTGTTAGGGTCAGTTAGGTTACACGAGTGCTCTCTTGGGGTTTCCAACCCTCAAGCTTTTCCCCGCTCAAAAAAAATAGAGCTCTCTGCATTATGAAAAAATATTTTCAGTTATGATTTTTTACTATGATTTATCGAACTCTGTTTAAACATTCTATTCTCTAGCTCATCAGGAAGTTAGTTGCAAATCGTTTGCTAACTTTGTAACAGGGGTTGAGGAGAATTATGGAAGGAAGGAACGATGACCTTTGCCCAGTAGTGAGACGAGTTAGACTGAAAATAAAAATAACAAAAAACAATTGTAATTTTTCAAATTAATCTAAAGGCTCGAGCTGGCAGGCTCTTCAAAAGTACACAATACCACACACAATTGGACCTATGTTAAAAAAATCAAAAGCAGTGCTTATAAAAATAGCAACCCCGTTAACCTTGACGTAGTATCAAGAAATAGACTTGACAATAGCGTATACTCGAAAGGGACACCTTTGTTTCAATGTATAAATCGGATAAATTTAATACACTGGAGCTACAGCTCCAATCATTCGTGTGACATTCTAAAATGTTAAGATTGGTTTGCTTCTCCAGCACAGCAATAAATTAGTGCATACGCTAAAAAAGACAAAAAATCATCGTACTGTCCTACTTACTCCTTTGTCTATTTGTATACACTTGTCGCTTTTCATCCCCGGATCTTGAGTTAAATGTTATATCTATTGGATGAATAATCTGAGCCACAAAACGATTGCGACGTCGCTTGACGGCCCCGTCAACGACCAAGCTTAAACTTACTAGCCTAATAGCCCGCGACTCTCGTCGGTACACAGACTCGGCAGTCCGTCGATTCGTCGACTCATGCATAATTCATCCCCCGCTTCCAAGAAAGGTAATAAAATTTGTCGAGCGTGTTTAATCTACGCGTCATTGTTTTCTTGCAAAATTCTCGCGATGGACTTTTACTAATTTTCGTACTTGATAATTATAATATGTGAGGAATCTAAACCTGACTATCTCATTGCTGGTACTTAAATTCTTACCTATAAGATAATACACACCTCGATTCCTATAGTTAAAAAAGCAGCTGGTGACTTCATGATAACTATTGCCATATTATGTTAATCGCAACTTTATGATAACTATCACAACGTTATGATTACTTTCACAAGGTTATGATTACTATCACGTGAAATCATTCAATCACTAAAGCTGTATGACTAATTTAACAAACTTTTGTACCTATATCTAATTTGTCTGCGAGAGTTTTACTCGTAACCATTTGTTCAAATCACCTAATTATTAGAATATGCACGTGATTAAAACTTAATGACAGTAATAAAACAAAGTATTTAAATAATCCTACTCAAAAACCAGCTCTGAGGTAGTTTCTTTAAAGTCTCGTTTTGTTTATCATTTTGCGTGCATCACCATTAGATAGTAAAGTAGTGTTTAAGTAGCAAGCTATATTTTTGCTAGCCCACCTGAGACTGAGAGTATTATAGCAGAGGTGAACTGTAAGTAGGGGATTTGGGGCTCTATTTTACTTACTCAAACAAGTTTATCAAGATTTACTAGTGTACTTAGAAGCAAAGGGAAAAAAATCTTATTTATTGTATCCAAGATATTGTTTCTAAATGTGAGTTTTGGTCAATCACTAAGTATATATTTACGTAATTACGTATACGATATGTACTAGAGGACTATTATACACTATTAAAATATGACACAAGACTAGATACATCACTACAAAATGGTAATCAGTCTGAAATACCGACAATTACGAGGCGAAAAAAGCAAAGCGAGAAAAGTAAAACAACACCAAAGCATCTATAAATAAAAACGAAAAAAAACGCTGTCGACTTGAGAATTTCCTCAATATTTTTGATGGAATACATTAGATTTATAAAATTGTACGACGGGCTGTCGTCCCACGCGAAAAGGCAGAGCAGGAGTAAATGTGAACATTCAATCTCAAAGTAAGCAAACACGTCACGTACTGAACCCTGGCCGCATACTACTCGGCTCTCGCAGAATCGCGTCTAAAATCATAAATATTTTGTATGAGCCTGTTTAGCATAATCCTCTATATTGAACCAATACGTCATATGCGCGGCTCGAATGTATTAAAGTATCGGAGATCCGGCACTGACCTCTAGAGGTCAGAAAAGATGGCTGAAACAAAAAAAACATGGTTGAACGACCCAGCCCAGGGTTTCAATTATTATGGGTCTGAATGATTAGTCATTTAAAATTACGCACTCTTGTCAAGTAACTACAAATAGTAGGTGCCTATCCTATTTAATATTATAAACGCGTAAGTTTGTAAGTATGGATGGATGTTTGTTACTCTTTCACGTAAAAACTACTGAACGGATTTTAATGAAACTTTACAATAATATAGCTTATACATCAGAATAACACATAGGCTACAATTAATAAAGATAATTATATAGTATATTATCCAAAGTGGGTGAAACCGCGGGGCGCAGCTAGTATTAAAATAACTTTTTTGAATTTTTAGTTAAATGTCATTATTAAATACTTATAACTGAATATAGTTACAATGTGATAACCAGTGACAACATCCAAAGAGAGCTACAAGCGGTTATTTTTTAAAATCATCAGTGATTTAAATATTATTATCATAAGACGTACTATTATCACTGTACAAATGATGGTATTTTAGATTCTCATAATCTGTCTACCAACATAAACATATTCCACCACAAAAAAAACGCATTGTGTTTCATTCTACGCAGTAATTAACGAAATAACGGCCATTTTAGTGGCATTAAATCACCGATGACTTTCAAAAATCCCTCTGATATTAATATTCAACGCACAACCCTTGCATTGACAGCTTGCTCAAGTGGCTCATATTTAAATATGTCTACCTACTTGTAAAGCCAGTCTGTTGGGAGTCCACAATACATGCTGAGAATACGTGACGTGATTCTATCCTTACAATATAGGCGGTACATTGAATATAATGTTTAAAAATATTGGTCTAAAAGACTTGAAATTAGACATTGGAACAATACCTATATTATTATATTTATTAGCATTTTGCAGTCAGGTACAAAGCGATGCAGTTTAGCTGCATAGAGTGCCAGGGGGTGATTTTTAAAAGTCATCGGATATTCATCAAAGTTGAGTTAGACGTCAATTTAAGGAGAAAATATTTGGACACACATCTGTTGAACTCTGGTTTAAATATTTTGTGGTAAGATCATTAACCACCATCGACTACATCGTATCTTAACACCTGAACCAAACGTTAGACTATAAATTACACAAAAAAAAGAGGTCAACGATGCTATCTTCCTGTAAAAAATCTCGTGTCAAACTCGTTAGAAATACATTGAATAAAAGATCCGAGCCGCAGTATGACAACGTCGCAGTACACCGCAGTACGTAAGGTCCATACAAAGTTTAACTAATAACACCAATCTTACTAAAAATATTGCCTAGAAGAGATGGGTTGATGTAAAATGTACCGATTACGTATTAAAGGTATCAGTTAATTATGTCTATCGATTCCCTTCGTATTCTTGACTAAATCGCTACTACGATGGATAAACACTATATTCAAACACCACAGAACTCAACAAAAAAAGTTAAAATTAGGACAAAAACCAACTTATTATACATATATAATTACTAGCAGACACGGCCACGCATGGCTGTGGCTAAGGTATTTGTTATTGCGGCTATAAATTAAGATGTATCTTTCAAGTTAGACCAAACTGCACACGGTGTGCAAATTTGTTTAAAATCGGTTAATGCCCGGTTCCTATATCTACAAAACGGTCCGTTTGAGTAACGAACAGTTACTTTTTTAACCAGACGTAAGCTGAAACTGTTCCAATAAAAAACGCCTCGTAAGTCAAGTTACCAATAGTTAGTTACTAACGGATGGGAGGGCTACAAGCTACGCTCTGTTAGCATATTGTATGGAGAGAGTAGAAAATGGTGTTCCTATAAAATAAATTTAACGTCAGTTAACTGTCAACGTAACGATCCGTTGTTCGTTTCGCTACCGGCAGAATTCGGCGGGTAAAGTATCTCGAGCTCGGTCAGTTTGGCGATTTTCAGCTGCAATTTTATAAATTACATTATATTACATTATATCGTTATATATCTATTTAGGTACTTAGTTAGAGGATTCAAATAAATATGGTTCATAATAATAATAACTCTTTATTTCAAGTTACGAATAACATTAGTAAAATAAAATTTATTCTATGGCCCATAACATATTATATTCCTTACAGAATAATATGCATAAAATCATAATAAAGCTCACGACATTACAGAGCTTCTAACAGGGAACTGCTTTCACCTACATTTCCTATATCGACGGTAGACTACCCTGTAGGCCAGAAGTCCGGGTTGACGAACATCTCCAGGTGCTCGGCTGGAATCAGGGGCACGTAGGCGCTAACTACATCTCGATCGGCTCCTCACGCGAACTTCTGTGCATGACTATAATCTCTCCTGGACATAAAGCACGACTGCTCCGCCCTTCGTATTCTTGTCCAGGCGAGAAAGGTAGATGCGGACGGTCGGGTCGGGGCTACACTCTCCGAGTTTTCGAGTTTCATTTTGCGGTCGCGGAGGTCGGCCTTCAAAAACGCAGATTGCTTCCACATGATTCTACGTTATAGGCGGTAAATGGCACAGGTCTAAGATTCATATTAATTTATGATCGCGAACATGCTCAATTTCTCAATCTATATATATAAAAGCCAAAACTGACTGACTGATTGACTGACTGACTGACTGACTGACTGACTGACTGACTGATCGATCAACGCACAGCCGAAACCGCTGGGTCTAGAACCATGAAATTTTGCACAAATATTCCTTATGTGACGTAGGCGAGCAATAAGAAAGGATTTTTGAAAATTCAACCCCTAAAGGGGTGAAAAGGGGTTACAAAGTTTGTATGGAGCAACGTGTTTTCTTAGTCCGATCAACTTCAAACTTGGCATTTATATTCTTTAAAAGATTTAATTAAACACGTGTTTCATCGTTTTTGAATATTCAACCCCTAAATTGAGAATAAGGGGTTGCAACATATTTTCATCCGATTTAGTTCATAATTTAAATTTGGCTCAATTATGCCATAAGTGACATAGGAGTGCACTTCAATATGATTTTTAAATTCAACCCCTAAAGGGGTGAAAAGGGGTTGTAATGTTTGTGTGTCACAACGTGTTTTCTTTGTCTAATCAGCTTCAAACTTGGCTTTTACATTATTTAAAAGATTTATTTAAATATTTCATAGTTTTTTAATATTCAACCCCTAAAATAATAAAGAGGGGTTGCAAAATATTTTTCATCAGATTTTGTTCGAAACTGAAATTTTGCACAAATATTCCTTAAAAGACGTAGGTGTGCACTAAGTTTCTTTTTTTTTTAAATTCAACCCCTAAGTGGGTGAAAAGGGGTTTCAAAGTTTGGATGGAACAACGTGTTTTATCGGTTTGATCAACTACAAACTTGGCATCTATATTCTTTAAAGATTTTAAACACGTGTTTTATCTGGTTTTAATAATGAACTCCTAAATTGTAGGTAGAAAGTGGTAGATTTTGTAGAAAATGATTAATTTAAGGTAGGAAATGGTAGTTTTTAGTAGGAAATGGTAGATTATTGGTAATAATGGTAGATTTTTGGTAATAGTGGTAGATTTTGGAAGGAATTGTAGCTTTTGGTGGATAATAGTGAATTTGGAATTAAAATGGTAGATTTTGGTTAAAATGCTAATTTGGTAGAAATGATAAATTTGGTAGCTTTTGATGAAAACGGTAAATTTTGGAAAAAAAGGAAGCTTTGGTTAAAAATGGTACTTTTTGGTAGAAAATGGTAGATTCTGGTTGGAAATGGTAGGTTCTGGTAGGAAATGGTAGCTTTTGGTAGAAAATAATACATTTAGTAAGAAAATAATAGATTTAGAAACAAAATTTTAGATTGTGGTAGAAAATTTTAGATTTTAGTAGGTAGATAATGGTAGCTTTTGGTAGAACATGGTATTTTGGTAGAAAATGGTAGATTTTTATATAAGACAGTAATTTTGATAGAAGATGGTGGATGTCGTACGAGCATGTTGGATATCGCATATCGGATGTCGATGTCGAACACGAGGTCATGGTCTATTTTTAGTTAAGTATTTGGAATTATGGTAAAATATATAGTCCGCGCGGACGAAGTCGCGGGCAACAGCTATATCATATAAAATCGGGAAGACAATGGGAAGAAATGTCATATTATTATCCTAATCTGTGGGCGGGCATGTCTTTACGCATGCGCCATTTAACGTTTCGTTCACTCCTTCTGCACCGAAAATCTAAATATTTTTAAATAAGATTATTTCAGTTTTTGGCTGAAGAAAATTACTTTTAGCGATTAATTCATTACATAATTACTAAACTGTATACATTTCTAATAATAACGCCAGTATTATTAAAAAGAAAACTTTTATTTCTTTTTACTATATTTTTGTTTCTTGAAGTAACGAAACGCAGGGAGGACCATTGGTAAGCGGTCTACCTACGGATGCTCGTCACAGGTAGGTGGCGTAAAAAACTTGTGGAACACCTAGTAACAATCCGTTAGTAGAAAGCCGATAACGAATGGTTACTGTTACCAATGACGGATCGTTAATTATAGGAACCCGGCATAAGTGATGTAGGAGTCCATCGCAGACAAACAACGTGACACGTAATTTTTATTATTGTTTTATTATGTGTTCTATGGAAACTTTGATAGAAATGACGCTGCTTTATACTCGTAGGTAACAAACTCAAGGTCCTGATGATTATATAATAGCCAAAATATCACCTACGTCTACAGAAGAAGAAACAAGTGAGCTTATGTACTGAACCACCTGTTTACACGGTAACAATGTTACTGCAATGGATCACCAACTATGAATTATTCAGATCTCTCCTCTCTTTCTAACCAGAGGTGGTGAATGACGCCATCTCGCTCGCACTGGTGCAGGGTAAACAAGCTTAGAAACATCTCGGGTAATGAAAGGCATGGTAATGGCGACACAGCTCCTTGTAGATTGCTGTGAATTTTAATTCAAATGTGTTGTACCTACTTGTAGTGTTGTTTTACGGAAGCAAAGGTAATAATAATATGTGTTAATAATAATTATAATCTCATCATTAACGTCGCAAACTCTCTGCATAATTCCTTCTTAGTTTTGCTGTTTCACTGATGTTTATCACTTATGTCTTTTATCTTATAACTGGCTAAATGCACAGACCGTGCGAAGCCATAAATAAAAATAAATAACTTCGAGTTTTGGCGGGAATCCGTTGTTGGTTTTGTATTATAATCTCAAACTTGTGTTTCTTTGAGTGTTAATGTGTAATATTGGTGGAATCTTAGTCTTCGTTTCCGTTTGTGGAAATAACAAATACTTACTTACATAATATTTATAATACTTGACACTAGCTAAATGCACAAACCGAGAGAAGCCATAACATAAACAAAAAACATAATAATTAGGTAGGTACCTACCAAATTACTCGTAAATATGTACCTATTTGATTCACTTAAATATGGATGGGTTTTGATACTTCGAAAATATATTATTTCCCAATTTCACACTAATAATTCAGCAAATAACATAAATTAGGTCATTAGAAACTTTGACATTGAAACTTCAATCAATATTTTGGTAAACCTACTTATTAATAAACAGAAATTCAAAAACTTGCCCGAACAAGTAGCTATCCAAACTAGTGGTTGACTTTAGCTTCGGCTTCGGTTTCGGTTTCAGCACAAAATAAGCCGAAAATTCGTGTCAGTTGGAAAATAAATCATCAATCACTTTATTGATTCGTGATTTTGACCTTAGCCTGACTCAACTACTGACTAACTGACTGACTGGATCTTAAATTTCGACTATCAAATACCTGAAAATCAAATAATAATACTTAAAACTGGCCAAACGAATCTATCAAGTCGATGGAATAGTTTATGTTATGTGGCCATGTTACATTTTGTTGCATAATCTGTGGCTTTATTCTGAAACATTTGGCGTTACTGAGTTGATCAGGGTCTCGATTGAATCATACGCTAGTAAGATAGTATATACGCTCGAAATGCTCTACAATTTACGACATTTCAACTCTAGGCAATCAATTTTCCTTCTTAAACGCTTATGTACATAAGGCTTCTCTCTATTGATTTATAATTTAATATCCAAATAAGTTTCGGTTTCGGCTTAAACTAAAACAAAAGCCGAATTACCAGTTTCGGTTTCGGCCGAAATTCTAGGTTCAGTGAATCACTAATTGAAACGAACAGAAATGGTTTTACGTAGTTTTCGTCGGACCTTGAAACACTGTTACAGTACCTTCTATTAAATTCCATTTTAAGCTTAGCGTGTAATTATCATCGACCACATCGTCACTTACCGAGTGAGATTAGGGTCCAACGCGAGGCAATAAATAATGTATTAAAATTAACTTACTACCTACTCGCACACCCCGCAGTTATACGCGCGTTTACTATCGCCCGAAATTAATATTGTATCGTCTATCCAAGATTAAAATCGATCTTGGATTGCTGCCTATCGTTCGATCAATCTCCAACCTGCGTGCCTTCATAAACCAATCCACGGATCGGTTATTGGCACGTTTGACCCTAAAATGGATTGTGATATCAATCCCAGATAGCAAAATTTGGATTATGATTGATTATTAATTTCGGCCGTTTAACGATTAGCTGTGGATAGATAGATAGATAGATAGATAACTCGTGACACCAAAATGTATAGGACACAGAAAATACAAACTTCATAATAGGCACAATGAGCGGTCTATCGCTGTAAGCGATCTCTACCAGACAACCTATGGATGGACGAGATTGCAGTACTTAAAAGGAATGACGATGATGTAAACGAAAGCGGTACAGGTTTTTGTTTAGTGATACGTTGCCCGACCAGCTTACCTCCACTCCTGCCACCGCAAGACTCTGTTTGTGTCCTTATAATAATCTTCTACATAATTACTTGAAACTGGCACAATGTGCGAAAAGCACCATGGCCAAAGAAGAAAAGAAAAAAAAAATCTTCTACATATAAAAATGTATCCCAAATTCCCTTGGTCACGGCATCAGGCGTGAACGGCTGGACAAGTGGATAAGGTTGGCTAATTCTTTTTTTGTTTTGTATGTTGCCAGGAGGAGTTTCTTACGAAAAAAAAAGTTAACAAAATAGCGCGGTAAATTAGAAAACTAAAAAAAATAATTAGTGATCATGTTAACTTAGATAGAGGGAAAGAGACAGAGAGAGATAGTGGATGAGGGAGGAAGAGCGAGAAAGACAAGTAGATGGATAAAGGAGAGGAAACAAAGATAGAGACAATGACAGGACAACGTCTGCCGAGACAGCTAGTGTACAATAAACAATTCTAGGACCGAGCTATTCCTTATTCCTATGGCATAAGTGCTAAATTACTAACAAACTCCTTAACCCGGGCATGATGGTCTATAAATTGCCCTTTTTACTTCTTTGGGGCTCGTAAATTCTATCCAGGGGTACATGAAGTGTCCTGGTGGTCGTGCATTTCACGGTCCACCTACATAAGTTTGTGGTTGATTCAAATCTAAAAGTGTATTAATTTCTCCCGTTCTTTGTCAAGGATCCTGACGTGATACAATTGAAAATCTATTGTGTCTGGAATTGCAGCAGCGGCGAGTAAATCTAAGTTCGCTTATTGATTTTATATTTATGGGCCCTGTACAATTGTATATCGCTTACGTGATTCGGTGGACAATACATTGCGACAGATATGTTTAGTGACTTACTTTTTAAACTATAACATCAAGGATAGTCAAGCTACTGTCATTGAGACTATAAACAGTGGAATATTTACGATTGACCCAGCTGCACACTGAGCAATGCGTAATTTGCCTTTTTTCAATACAAAAAATATAGACTGGCTGGTCCACTCTGGTCAAGGTAAAGTGCCCGGTCACCCTGAAGCAAGGCGTCTGTCCGATCGTATCTCGCGTTAAATTATGGACAACGCAGTTCTCTCCTTTATTGCGATACCAGTAACTGGTCCACGTCGTGGATTGTAATCTAATCATGGAAGCCATGTTTTATGAATAAGAACTAAGAACGGGCCAATACTATTAATTTTAGCAGCATTATAGTCTCAAATCCTCCTCGTGGCAGTGAGAGAAGACAGATGCTCCGCAGTGGGTGGATTTTAGCCTAAAAACGTGCTTGGCTTTTTGTAGTGGCACGCCTCTTCTGCGAGACCGCCTGGGAGAGCACCACCACCACATGGCCAGATACTCAAGAGCCTGTGTAAATATTACTGTAGGTACGTCATAATAACTAGCTTTAATGCTGGGGCCACACGTATCGTGATATCCCATTGACTATTCCGTTGTTTGACATCCTTTGACGTTCGCCGTAAGTGTAGCCACATTCGGGATATAGCATTGACATTGCTGTTGAATATTCCGATTTTATACTATTGTTTTATTTTGAACTAGCTGCGCCCCGCGGTTTCACTCGCGTTTGGATAATATACGACATAATTTTATGGATTATAGTCTATGTGTTATTCTGATAAGAAAGCTTTATTATTGTGACGTTTCATCAAAATCTATTCAGTAGTTTTTGCGTGAAAGAGTAACAAACATCCATCCATACTTACAAACTTTCGTGCTTATAATATTAGTAGGATTTGACTGTTGACGATGAAGACAGTGTGGCCAGTCAAATTTATGGCGATAAATCATCGGGACAATTTCCGCGTTGTTTAAAGCGATGTAGGCTATTGACGATGACGATGACGTGTGCATAAATGGTTCTAATTCACGTACAAACTATAACTGACAATAAGATTGTCGTAAACCAGAATACAGACAGCTTGCCAATTAGGTTACAATCGGTTGCCGGTTGCCAGCGGTTATGGTCGTTAAGTCTAATTCACCGGCGATTGCGTCTGTCACAACCGGAATTGGAGTGTTTACCTGCCAATCGGATGCACGCTTGGTTTGCGGTCGTAACGAGGACGTCATAGTGGTGAGGTGGTATACTAGTAACCAACTTATAAGGCGCGTCGTGAATCTTCGTTCGCGCAGAAAAGAAAGTATGGTCCGAAGATTAACGAAAGAATGCTTAAAACTTACAATCAACCTAAGCTCACTATTATAAGGTTCATAATACACTGCAGCTGTTAGTTCCATCTCACTCTAAGCTCGCTAAGATGGCGGCGGCTGCCGACCAATAGCGGTCAATAGCATTTCCCGCGCTTTGAAAAATCATCTTCTGCGCAGGTACATCGGTAAGCCATATCAGTTGGGTACTACTGTACTAAATAACTACCAATGGATTTTCATTGATCCATGCCATATTCGTCCCGGGTTTTCGGACCACACCATTAAACAGTTTTTATTCGTCCCGCACGATAGCATTTGTCCATATTCGTCCCGCATACCAAATTTATTGTAAGTACAGCTAGCAACAAAAGTGAAATTTATCACCACAAAAGAAAATGTCAGGGAAGACCTTTCACTCACTGATAATGTTTTTCTCATTAGTTCGAAAATAGCACTTATTTTAATCATGAAATAACGGTGTTTTAAAGTTAACATATTTATACCAGAAGTACCAGGATAGCATAGAACACAAGAAGGTCTCTCTTGGTACAATATGCTTGGCAACCATGCAATAATTTTGTCAAAATTCACCTTATTGTCAATGGTGCAGACAGCTTTATAATACCGGCATGAAGTAACTATTTAGTCATCTGTGCCAAAGTTCCGACAATAACTAACGTTAGCGAAGTAAACACGCATATCTATCTATCTCTGTTACACTATGCTAACTCGTTGTGAGTGAGAGAGAAACGTGATGCAGGAATTTAAAGCGTTTTAAAGCCTCAGTTGACTGACTTTCCACCATTAATATTCATAAGACGGCGATTACACTTGTAAATAACTGCTTATGCTTACGTAAGTTGGTTTCAGTCGGTTAAGCTTGCTCTAGCAAAGAATATTACGGTACAGATATTCTAAACAATCTGTTTTGACGCCATTTTGTTTCGTGTCACTTTCAATTACCCAGAGTTCCGTAGACGATATAGCCTACTCCGATTTCAAACAAAAGGGCTTCGAAACTCAAGTCATCAGAACCGAACCCCAAATTTAAATTATATTATTAGAATTCAATTCCAAAAGCGACCAAAGCAGCAATTTTCGGACAAACTACTAACAATTTCGATAAAAAATAATTTGGCAGAACTAGCATAGCCGTTAGAAATCTTTGCAAGATTCAATTAGGTACTGTTTTGTTGACATTATGAAGATTTTGACATTTGACTGCAACATACAGTGCAACGCCATCTATTGTCAACTCTCAAAGCTTGTTAAAATGTCCTTGAAAGTCCTTTTTTGAGGCCACAGTATAAATAAATAATTTGTCTACGCACAGCCTAATAAATTCTTGATACATTTACACTGTGGCGTACTATTTCGTAGCACATTCGTAGCTGCTACGCTTGCTACGACTCGTAGCGTATTCGTAGACGCTCTACGTACGAACACGTGGCTACGAAGGTTCACCTGTCGCTATAATTATAAAAATGTATGTATATACGAGTAGGTACCTATTTTTATTTATTGTATATTTCATCACTGACTTGACTTATACCATGTTGAATTATTTAAAATTCAAACAACCTTCCTCGTTAGTACACCAATACCTTTTCAAACTTTTCACTCAAAGTATTATTTCTCGCCAAACTTGTTGAACCCCGTAATTGAATTAACCACTCTTTTTATGAACAATCGCTTAAGTACAAGAAAGTCGCCGGCGTGGAAAGATGAACGCCTTTTGGCGACCCTCCAGACGGGATGAAGTGAGTGGAAAATCCATGAAAATAACATTAACAAAACTTTTTTGTTCCAGGACTGAACGCTGAAGGATATTAATGGGCTCTGCACGGGGATGTGTTTAGAACTGGAAGTGACTCATCATTAAATTCAGGCCCAACCATGACCATTTCCTCAGTTAAAAAATAATCTATCAGTCTCGATTTGTCATAGTGCCCAATAAGTCTCAGAAGTGATCCGATAGCCGCCAGTGTGATCAAAAAGTGCCGAAAAGTGACCAAAATAGTGATGAACTAAAAGTGACCAAATGAACAGAAAGTGAGTGTTCCCTCAAAAATGTCGTGTTATAACTGGCCACATGACTTATGATAAGTGCTAAGACATAGAAAAGTGACTAACAGCCTAAGTAACAAATGCAATAACACAACTCATTAAGAGATAGTGACCAAAGTGACTGGAAGTGCCAAATGTGTGACTACGTTCGCGTTTGACGGTAAAGTGCGCTCGATTTTGCTGCCAAGAAAAACAAGATGGCCGATCCCGACGCTTTTGATGACGAGGTATGTGTCTATTCATACTATGACTATCCCCCAGTTTCTGAAACGTCAGTCAGCGTTGACAACAGATTAATTATATTGCCATCCTTGTCATTTGTTTATAGTCAGATAGAGGCAACGATAGTTTTAATCTACTGTCAACGCCAACAAACGTTCTAGAAACCGGGGGTATGTCTTACATTTACTAACATAGCCATGTTAGTTTTTGAAATCGCTCTTTATGCCCCTTTAATGCCCGCTGTTATTTGTCGACTCCTTTTTAATAAAAGAATGACCTAAAATCCTTCTTATAAAATGAGTTTATTTCAAATACTTGTTTTTTTTTATCAATTCCCAACGGCCTCAGCTGCCAACAGCACGGCCCTTGCACAGGGCCGGACTAACCTGAAGACAAAGTACCTATGCAACTGTAGGCCCCAAAACGTGTTATTCGTTGCAGGGCCTCGCGGCTTAAGAACTTAAGACTGATAGATAGTTGATAAAAATAAACCAAATAAAGAAAAAGAGAAGAAAAGTCGCAAGTATTTTATTTTGATGCTTTCGTTGTACAAATCCCTGAACTTAATTCAGTCTCGTTAATATTCTACATCTTATGTATATTTTAACCAAATACTACAAACAAAAACAATAGATTTTACCTATTCTGTACCACTTTGATATTTTGTGATAGGTTGTTTCCATGACAAGAGTAGCCGGCCATTCATTTATTCCATCATTACAATAACAATAACAACGTATATAAAGGAAATTATCTGTTTATAGTACACATAAAAGAGAGGGGGCCTCTATACTTGCTTGCCCCTGTGCCTTAATCTGGCCCTGTATGTGCATAATGAGCATTTAATAGAATCTTGGCACGCCATCTAACGGTCGGATATGCTTGAATTGATTAATTTTCTGAAGCCTAGAAATGAATAAAAGCAAGATTATTCAACAGGGCGTGGTATGTTTTTGCGTATGCATGGATTTACATATTGTTGCCGAGTATGTAACAATTAAACATCTATTGTGGCTGGCATTAGTTACTCAAAGGTCTTATGGATTTTCTTAAGTCTAACGTCATTGAATACGTCAATTATTCAGTCAATTATTTTACTCACACTTTCATATAAATATTCGATGATAGTCGTAGCATGATCTGGTCATTGGTGTCAATTCTCGTAATTACACGAAAAGTTGAACGAAAGTTGACCAAAATGTGATTGGATTATGACTAGACTGAGAATTGGTATTCTGCTCCCATAAATTAACAACTTCATCTCGGTATAATCAACTTACGATCTAGTTACAGTTAAGTCAACCCATTGTCTGTGACATATAACTTCAACTCATTTTTGTTACTAGAATACCATTTTAGCGTTCGGTTACATTACGATATCATTTCGATCAAGCGATAGTTAAATGTCACTTTTCAAGTTACGAGAATACCATTTTTAGACTTTAATGAGATTATAAGTTGATCGGAACTAGATTTTGAACATATTAAATTACCAGAATTGCCCTACTGATGTCAACACTTCTAAAAGGCTTTTGCCCGATAAGTATTGCCAGTCCTCTCGTATATCTCGCCAAACGAAACGAGGTCATCAAACCGTATTCATATTGAGTCCCGGGAAAAATAATACCGGGGAATAAAAATTGTGGGAAGCGTTAGCCTGGAATGCACAGATAGGCATCGGGCATTGTAAAGTTTTTGCTTCAATTGAGAATTTATATTTACCAGTTGCCACACTAATTTGGACCTAGATGGGTTGGAAACAGTTCTATTCAATTATTCTATTATCTGTTACATTTCTTTGCGATTTTAGGCTAAATTCTATTATCTATTGCAAAATTTCTTTGAGATTTTTGACTGATCACCTAGATCTTTGTTTGCATTGATATATAAAGAAAAATCATTGGGAAACTAATTACTGCAAGACAAAGCCAATTGTCAACACAAAAGAATGACCACAGTGTGGACCCAGCCAGCGGAAGGATCCGTCGATAAATTGTCTACGTCCAACTAATTGCTTTGCGTCCACCGACTTAAGCAATTACGACCGCACCGTTAGCAATATGGAGAAGGGCGCGACGCCAGTGTGAGCGAGATAACATTTATAGATAGACTAGCAGATACGGCTACGCGTTGCTGTGACTAAGGTTTTTGTTATTCCGACCATCAATTGAGATGTCAGCTATCCTATCTTTCAAGTTAGATCAAACTGCACACGGTGTGCAAATTTGACAAAAATCGGTTAAGTAGTTTAGGAGTCCATCGCGGACAAACGACGTGACGCGTAATTTATATATATATAAGTTGAATAGATAAACTCTTTATTGATATACCACAGAATAAAGACTTAAAGTTAGAAAAGAGCAATTAAATACCAATTAGTGTCACAATGGGCGTCGTATTCATCATCTTATTCACAATTATACAAACCATCACTCCTCTCCTCACTTTTGTGAGGAGAATTAGGCCGTAATCCCCCACGGAGGTCGTTCCGGATCATTCTTCACTAGACTATCACCGCTTCAATATTATTGAAGTGATTTAAACACTTTCTCATCATCATTGGAGTGGCTAAATCTTGATTTGGGATTTTTGTGTTGTTTTCTAACGCAATTTCCACTTTAATCTAGGTTTAGGTCCCGCTTTAGACTTAGCTTAGTGCAAGGTGCTTTACGGCATATTGCACAGGACACACACGAAGATGTAAATACATAGACAAGAAAAAAACAACCTAGAAATGGATGAATACCGAATACAAAATCTAACATATTACTCGTACCAATAATGTAGAAAATCGCAAGAATTTCCTATATTATTTCCTAAAATTGCTTCCCTGAAACCAAATCCTGGCCCATACTTGACTATAACTTGGCCCTTATTTCGTCATAAACAATTGTTAATCGCTCGCTCTCGCGCCACACCCCATCAATAGCGACGCGAAAATAAGGAAGGAACTGCGTACGGCGACCGAACATTAGTTGGTTTTGTCCTATTTCCTGCCGAATTATTTCTAGTCCGTCTCACAAGATACGCGTCAATACCCACCAATTCCAAACAATATCCTCATCATCGCATGACGTAGACACGTAGACCTGACATGACGACACGTTCGGCGTAGTGGATGAGCACTCGGACTGCTGCGCTTGGTGTCACGGGTTCCATTCCCGCCCGGAACAAATATTTTTGTGATCCACAGATATCTGTTTCTGGTCTTGTTGCAATGTGTATATGAAATTATATGTCTGTAAACGGTACCCTACGTAAAAAAAAAGCTCTATGCTGTGTCAAAACTTTGTCTCACCTGATCGTTTCTCCACCCCCCGGTGGCATCCTACACCACGTTTGTCTAAGCTGTCTCCGCTCTAGCATTTATCTAGCCCGTCGATGTTCGGTTTTTATAGAGACACACCCGGCCCATCACTACTTCAGCTTATGTCGGTTTCTTTGGTTCTTCGTTGGAACTCCTTATTGTGTTGGTAGGTGACATAGACATATAGTGCTTGTTTCAGAGTTATAAAGCCGTCCAAGTGTCTCTGACGTAGCTGTCAATTGGTTGTTGGCTACTTACTTATACTACAAATAAGCAAGAAATAACATAAAAAAGCAATAAATTAGAGTAAAGAGTCAAAAGAATCTCTTACGAAAAAGAAAGAAGAAGAGTCTCTTAAAAAGAGTTTATCTGTCTATTACAGCTATATTTAACTACTACTTGAGGGGTACCGTTGTAAGGGGAGGCTACGCAATACGTTACAAGCAAAACGGTAATCAGGCTGGTGGCTACCAACCCCTTGTCACTACACTATATGGCCGCGATAATCGAATGTTTACTGGCTAGACGACGAAATATTTGTTTTCCTCGTATTATTTAACCTACGATGAGACGATAGGACTGTTGTGAACTATATTTGCTTATTGTTTTGTATTCAGTTATCGCTATTGCGTGAATTTTGCACAAAATTATGTCGAAAATACTGCTGTTGAAGAATTAATTACCGTCAATTAATTTAACGGACTGATCAATATTTATTAATGGCGATTAATTGGAAATGTTGGCAACACATTTATGTGAATAAATTCAATGACAGCTGAATAAATTAACTGATTTAATACCTACATACGTTTAATTAATTGGCGGTCGGGGACTCCGAGTTTATCAATTTGGATGTCTTAAAAGTTGTGGAAATATTCCATTGGTAGTTATGTCACGGTTTTCATATTTGTAACATTCGGAAAAGTGCTGGAATGATTAATACTCCAGCAGTACCGTGGTACCTAGTCAATTGTATCGATATGAACCGACTTCAAAAAAGCAGTAGGGCGTGCAGAAACCTCTATCTAGAAATATCTCTGTCAAATTTGTTTTAGATTTGATCAGCGCCTTGCAAAATCGACAAGATGCGTACGCGAACGGTTACCTTGATCGATACGTTAACGATACAAACCGTAATTTTTTTTGTATTTACCATAATTGTACGAGTACTGATCAAATTTCAAACCAATTTGACAGTTAACGTATCGAATACTTTCTCGATAGAGGTTCCTGCTCGCCCTACAGTAGGTCCAATGTACGCCTGTATGTATTTTTTTGTATTACAATAAAATCGGTCCACCGAATCCTTTCAGTCCTTTATTAAGGCCCAACCCCTTTTCACATAAGCTTCAATAGCTTACCCCTTTCATCCCTTATTAATGGCACCCATGTCTGGTGGAGATCCGTAAAAATCAATACTTTAAGCGACAACAGTGGAGTTTAATTAAAAAAATTACATAGTCACACAACTATTTATAGTGGAACCACACAATAGTTCAATAGACGACGCGTTTGGCGTCGTCTGAGCAATCAGACTGCTGCGCTTGGTGTCGCGGGTTCGATTCCCGCCCGGAACAAATATTTGTATGTGAAATTATGTCTGTAAGCGGTACGTACCCACGATACAGGAGAATTCCTAGTGTGGGGCTACGTTTAAAACAAAAATACATCGATAATAATTAAGAAAGACAAAGACCCTACTCCTCGAGCTTCAACCGCCAGAATGCCTCGATTGCATGATGGCGGTCTGTATTTATGTAAAAGTCGGCTGACGTCACAATGTTGCCATGAAATAACAAATAATATAATTTACCCCACAAGACTATGAATAACGGAAAAGGCAGCGGATTTGCCTGATACCGGTGAAAATAGTTTTCCGAAGTACTAGGGCGACAGGCACGCGTAAGAGGCTTCCCGTAATCCGCCGCAAGGCACGTACGGAGATAAATCTCTATCTACCACCCGATTACTGTTTATTTTCGTGTAGGGATGGCCTTTTTGTTGTTGCTGTATCGATTAGTTGTACCACTACTGAGTTTTCTCGAGTGGTATTCGGAATCCGTTGTGAATATACATACTTTTATGACGAAATTTTGCCAACAAATATGTAGTAGATTAATAACTGATTATAATAAAAAATGATAACCGGTTCGGTTATCATTATAGAAATATAAAAAAAAATTGCAGTTGATAGAGGTTCTTAAACTTTTGCGAACAGAAAACAGATTAACCAGCTAAAAACGGGTCTAATGGGGTAAACGACCGTATGAAACGGTCGATGTAACTCGGCCGAAACATCGAGGTACGGTATGTAAAATTATAATTTGATATTGGTTTGTGCGCGAATTAGACCCGTTTTTAGCTAGTAACTAGTTGATAGAGTTTTGTGGTAGGTAGGTAGGGACCCATGAGAACCGATAATTTTGTTCAACACGTCTCATGTTACACTGATAACCTATCGTTTGAATCGTAATTCGATTCGCGAGTTTTTATCTCGCTCAGAATCGAGTGGACTTCTCGTCACTTCACTATTTCATCGGTGGCGTGAAAATTTTACGGCTTGCTTCATTTTGTCACGTCGCTTCATAAAATTTATATCGACGTCAGAAAGTTCCTGAAATACCCGCTTTGGGACTGAAAAACAATGTGAAAAATCTAATAGTATTGTACCTAGCGTTTCATGTCAGTGTAAAAATGTTTATAGCTTTACGCTTTAAACGTTTATAACGGATTTGTTACAGTTTTCGTAAACCCTAGTTTGATTTTCATTTGTTTTCATCGTGACTTTTTTTTTTTTATTGTTTACTAGCTGCCACTTGAGGGTTTCCTCTTGGTGGGCTTTTTAGGAAGTATTATTAAGCTTGACTTTAAACCCATTGCTATTTTTTCTTCATACTTTTGGATTATTAACCTACTCAGCATATACCCTTTGGAATTAGATGCAATGTAGTCAAATTATAAGCCACCTTACGTGAAAACCACATTTCAATTGACTCAGTAGATACTTTTTCTAAGACACAAACTAATATATTTTATTATATTCGTAATGTTAATTACTGTTTATTATAAACTAGCAATTGCCCACTATCACACGTGTTAAGTGACGATGTCGTCAAAAGTGATAAACATGGTAGGCTGGAATGTAGCAGAATACACTGAAACACCCAAGACTGACTTGCAGATTTCCATTCCGTTTACGATAATTTAATCGTTGGATTTTGTCTTAAATTGAATCGTGAATATCCAATATTGTTCCGTCAAAAACTCCTTAATATTATTTTATTCAAATCATTGTTATTCCAGATAAAAACTTGTTACGTTATTCCACCGGGAAATAAGGCGAGATAAGTGTCAGAAATAAAAACTGACAGTTACCAAATTTCTTTGCGGTAATACTCGTAAACTAAGTTAAATATTTTATCAAAAATAATTCGATTATTTATGCAAGCTCTTTATATTCCTTGTTGAGACATTTATATTTTCACGCGGTCACTTCGTTGAATAATATATTTATAGCCCACTCGAATTAGGATCATATTTTAGTATTTTTCCTAAGTTAGCCCCTTTTTGAGCTAATTTAACGATTGAATAAAGCGAGATCTCATATTTTAGCTTTTATCTCAAAAGCATGTGTAATTATTCTGTCATCGATAAGGCTCTACAAAGTGATATCCGTCACGCAGTATGGATTCCACGTAAGATATTATGTTGTCATTATTTTCGAGATTTATCTACCTACCTACCTACAGTGTTTTCGACTTGACTTGTTTGATTGGAGGTTGATATGCCTGAGTGGTTGGCACGTATTTCCTGCTTATATTTGTGTTAATTCTTAACCAAACGGCCATTTTAATTCACTTTTACCCCTCAAGTGTACAGTTTAAAGTAATGAAAGCAAAAGAGTAATTGACACAAATTGGGATTCTACCGAAATATTTATTCAGGGAAAACTGAAGCTCTCTTCGCTGTCCCTAACAATAAACCTCTCAGGCAAGAATGAGAAAGTGCACACACAGCCCACTTCAAACACACATACACACCTCTCCTTTTTATGGTAAAGAAAACGAGAAATACAGAACCGATGTTAACGGAAATTAATAATATCCCGTCCCGCGTCGCGCTGTAGCTCTCCTGAGTCCACAAGCTGAAATATTACACACATACTCGAATAAAACGCACACGTTAGTAATAAAAGGTGATGCTAATAAGTAATAACGCATTCCATTACGTTAATATATACTTTATTTATATTTGTTCACGGCTCTTGTTATTTCTAGACATCCGTTATTTAATTTATATGAGCGCGTTTGAGTCGCGCAGTTTTTGCATTATTAGGTGACCACGGTTTGTGTAACTCGATTTAAATGTCGAGGTAAGTCAAGGTTTGTAACGGTCCACAGTGGCCTCGTCAGGATTCACAAATAAATGTATTTGAATCTATAGGTTGGTTTCCTTTATTTGAAGTAAATACCATCATTTAAATAAAGAAATATAATAAATCAACAAACATGCGTTAAAACTGCTAACAGCGCCATCACTAAGAATAACTACTTACAACAAAGATGGAGGACGAAAGTAATCGAGTATCGGTTATCCAACATTTGAATTAGTACGGCACAAAGGAGGAAGAGGGAGTAAGATAATATTAGTGTCGCCATCTAACGAGAATTGGAATGCTTTATAATCGCAAATCGAGTAGACGTGTTAGTTGTCGCGGGAGACGATAGATGGCGCGAAGTCAAAATATATTAATCACAAATTTGAATGAAATTCACATTGAAAATAAAGTGGGTAGATTTGGAAGCACATGACACAGCAGGGACGTCTGGCGCCGGTTGAGGTGAGGTGATAAGACCTATGGGGTTAACCTTAAGTGCTTGGTTCTTGGGGTCGGGAGATTAATGGGGAATTTGAGGTGAGAAGCCGAGGCGACAAGTAGAAGTGGGAGTAAAAGGACGCCATTGAATTAGAAGTCGCGGAGCCGAGCAGTTGGGAAATTAGTTCTCGGTAAATTCATTGTGAAATAGTGTTTGTGCCTAGGGATTCATGTTAAAGAGACGCATTTTCAGCAGATAGAAAGTCTGTCTTTTTAAATGCTTTAGCTGGGGAATCTTGAGTGTTTGGTGGGATTCGTTCCATGTTTTGATAGTTGAGTTTGAAATCCAGAAATAACTTCAACTTTAATTTAGCTTGTTAGCTTAGCTTTGTGAGACGAAGATAATAATTGTTATGAAGTGTTAAAGGCCGGGAAGTTTTAGTTATCATGGCTTGCCACTTAATAACAGTTACGCGTTAATATGATAGTTCATGATGGTGCAGATTTCTCGTACAATGTGTTTGGAGATTTATCGCTTCGAGCGAGACTCGATTTCCACGCATCTAGTGTATGATTATCTGAAATCTATTGTGAAAGATAGTTAGATATGGGGGCGCGATTCATTTATTAAAGATTTATAATGGGAAGTAACTATTTGTATTCGATGACTAGGTGATAGAATGGAACGAATCGGTGATAGGCCCGGAGTTTTATATATGTGAATTAGATTTTTACATGTATTTAATTCTTGTAGTTTACCCAGAGAAGCGGATACCTCACGGTGATATTACGAAGCTTTCTCTAGATTTCTGTCCCCTGTTAGCTTGACTTTGTGGAATGTCAAGGGGATCTTCTAAACCTGTTTGTTTAGACGTTCCAGACCACCCATTCAGTGTTGGTTTTATATGTTGCTTTTGGCGGCTTCCTAGACAGTGGAAAAACCCATTACGGTGTATAAAATCAGACTGCTTGGTCTCTCACGCAATTAGGGTCAGTCTCCAGGGACCAATCCAACTCCAACTATGGTTCCTGGAAACTCGTAGGGATATAGGGGCGATAGTTTACACTCGGGATAGCCTCCGAGACTCAGTCGAATAGTTAGTACTACGGCATCTTCAGATCTACCAGACCTGTGGCGAGGTGATCTGCTCAACTAAATGTAAATGTGGCTTTGTGATTCCGAAATTACAATTGCTCGAGTTTTGCTTCTGTTAGACTCCCTCCCAATCAGAAGTTTAGTTAGGCTGAAATGTTAGGAAAGTAGGGAAAAGGAATTGGTAAGTTCCTTGGTAGGATAATCTCATCAACTTAGAGTAGGACACAACACCCACTAGGTTCTTTTCTTACACCGGAGAAGAACTTAGTTTCAATAGGTAAAGTTAAATGTGGATTCCGCGCAATCCTGAGACTTTATAGTTAGGCACACAATTAGTTTAGGTCGTAATAAACTATCATAATAATATGGGGAATAAATAATAAAACAAAATAAATCTAATAAACTGTAATAAAAGGTCAGACAAAATTGTAGACTAAATACTTTTATGAAATAAATCAAAACTAAAGCTAAATCATTATACCTAGGAAAACCTAAACAAATCTAAATTCCTGAAGCATTTGTCCGTACCTAAAATACGATACCTAGTCTAAAAACGAATAGGTATATTAAATAAAACAAATATAATGCATAATAAAAGTCGGCCAAAACGTATACTTACTAAATATCATCACGAAATAAAATGAATCTATACATAACTAAATCACTATAGACATAAATGACCAGAAATATAATCTAAACAACTTTAGATTCCTGAAATATTGTTCGTATCTAAAATACGGTAGTCTAAAACGATTATGTTAAATAAAACAAACTTAATGCATAATAAAAAGTCACACTTAATATATACTACGGTTTCACAAAGACTACTTAAATCAATATACCAGAAACATCTGAACACATTTAAATACTTATCTAATACGGTAGATTATAACGTAAAGTTAAACAATAATAAAAGCGAAGATATCTTGGGTTTCATTGGCTTTATTGATATGAGTTTGGAAAGGACGGATTGGTTCTGAATTTAATACTGACAAGTAATATCTTGTACCTACTTCTACTTGGCATTGCAAAGAAGCATACCTCGGTCAGACTATGAGCAAAAGACTCGATTAAGTGCCTAATACTATAAACAGATTAGTGTACTCTTCTACAACAATAGTCAATGACTGGGATCTGCCGAACGTAAATGTTCAAACGACTACAACTTTTATAGAGATTTCTGCGCAAAAGATGTGGAGTTTCTATACTAGTACCTACACTATAAAATACAGTGTTGTTCAGAGCTGTCCTGAGTTTCTAGCTTGGTAATTTAGCTAATGATCATCTAATATATTTATCGTATCTTATCTAACAGACGAAAAGGTCTTTATTTAGGGCAAACTCTATTGAAAGAACAATAGTTAAATGGTAAAGAAAGCCAAACTTCATAACAATCTACTCATAGGCAAGTAAGTCCTATAATTTAACAACAAACAAAATAACTCTATTGAAAGAACAATAGTTAAATGGTAAAGAAAGCCAAGCACAAACTAAAAAAACCCTGTAAATATAAGGGAATATCAAAGATAAATAAAATCAACAAAATGAACAAATGATTCAATTAATTTCAATACTAACGGAGGCTTGGGTAAAAAGCTCTTCTCTGATTATTTATTACTCTCTCTGTCTAAAGAAAGGCGAGAATAAGAAGGCAAGTAAGACCTCAATTCCATCAGCATTATTATACATAGGTGAAAACAACCTATCACTTTACATCAGTTAATAAAAACAAGTAGTAAGTCGAGAGAATAAATCTAATCAGATAAGGAGGGGTGAGAGGCGGCTTTTTACTAATAAACAATAAATTATGACAATATTTAGAACCAAACAATATCCTGAGTAAAATCTACTAAATCATAAAACCAGAGATCTAATTCTCGAGATTATACTCCATGAGAATATACTCGTAGGTACAAACTTAGCTGCGAGTAATCCTTCAAAATAATCAATACTAAAATAAAATATCAAAAGTAATCAAAATGAAATATTAATAATTCTTCCTAATAACATTAATTACCTACAGTTTAAATTATGTACACTAATAAATCAAAATCATAAAGTTTGGGAACTATCACTTCTAAATCACATAATATGTATACAAAGTAAAGTAAATATAGGTACCTAATCAATTTATATAATAAACACTTGTTTCAAAGAAGTTAAGTAGGAATCAACATTCTAAAGTTAGGATATTGCATAATATAATCTCATTTATGATTTAATTATCTAAAATCATGACTATAGATGAGCCACAGCTGCCTTATTCAATACTCAAAGAACTTAGGTTACTATTAACGGTTTACAACGAAGGGTACTAGACGATCACGTGGCCAATATATAATATCGAATAGGTAGGACTATGTATGTCAACCATCCACAAGTAGAAAATAAAAAAAAGAAATAGGTGAAGGGGGTGGTTACAATTTGGTGCCGTGACCAGGATTAATTGGGTATTAGTTTAAAGTTAATAGAATAGATTACTACGGAGATTACATATATTAATTAGGTTTAGATATTCTTAACATTAGTAGATTGTGGATGGTTGAAATCAGTTAGCTTCATTTAGTGGTGACTAATTCGTTAGTCACAATTTGTTGCAGTGAATGGATGGTGTTCAATGAGGTTGCTGTGGTTTATTATTAGGTAGTTGTAATGCGGAATTTTTCATTGAGTAGCGCGTCACGACCAATGTGCAGTAGGTATCTTGTTCGCCTCATGCTAAAATAAAAATAAAACAAATATATTAGTATATCAGTAGTAATTAGCGGTAATAGGGAAAACACGGGTTGATAATAACAAAAATTAATAATTACAAAAAGACAATACATAATAATACTAATAATCAGCATAGATTAATAGGGTTGAGGGGAAACATTTGTATTCTTGTTAAATTAGGAAACTAAAAATAAATTAATTAAATGGTTTATGAAACTTGTTGACTAAAAATATAATAATAAACAAAATTAAATCATATTACCTGGTATGTGTGGAAAGAACTAAGTATAGTAGGCATATTCAATTCTAATAAAATTAAAAAGGGGGTTTTAAAAAAAAAAAAAATAATTATAAAAAAAAAAAAAAAAAAAAAAAAAAAAAAAAAAACACAACAGTTGAACTTACCAGAACATGGCATAATTATTATGATCCTGGAGTCTTGGTGACACAACATTAGCGAGACTTGGTTTTAGGTTAGACACGGATGGACTGAGTATGAGTAGGCATGGTCAGGAGATGGTTGAAGGGAAGTAGGCGAGAATTGGTGGGGACCGACGGAACATCCAGGCCAGTCTGAAAAATGAGGATTAATTAATTAACTATGCGAAATAAGACGAAAATTAATGAAGCAAATAGAGTCAAAATTGAAAATAAACTAAGAGCTAAATTATATTGATTATGAATTAAACTAAAAATGAATTAAATTAAATTAAAGGCATAGGTAGGTATGAACAAAATTTTACTAGGAAATAAATGGGGGGAAAGAGAACAACGGGCATATGAGAAGGTAAAAGAACAGTTCATCAGAACCATATTATTGCATCACCCAGATTTTAGCAAACCTTACTATTTACAAACCGACAGTTCTGGTATAGGGCTGGCAGGGGTGCTCTATCAACAGGATACAGATGGGGAAATGAAAATCATAGGGTTCCATAGTAAGGTTCTGAGAGGGGCTCAGTTGAATTGGACGGTAACAGAGCAAGAATTTTATGCGGTGATAAGTTGTTTGGAAAAATTCGAAACGTACTTGAGGGGGTCAAAGGTAATAATTAAAACAGATCACAAAGCGTTGGTATTTGTAAAAAATTGGAAATTATATAATGCAAGGGTAACACGGTGGATAAACTATTTGGAGCATTTTCATTATGAAGTTGTTCATATTAAGGGAAGGGAGAATGTAGTAGCTGATATTTTATCACGATACCCACCCGAAAGTGATTTGTTACAAGAGGATAAGGTTAGATTACCAGAAATCATGTACATGGAAAAGGGAGACAATAAAGGGTTGAAGGAGAAATTAAATAAATTATCTCAATTACAAAAGGAAGATGAGGAGATTAAAAAGATTTTAGACGGAATAAGAATAGGAAAAGGGAAAAAAAATGAAGATGATAGGGTGGCAAGACGTTGTGAGATACAGGATGAGATCTTGTACTATAGACCAGATATTACAGGGAAAAAGGTAATTTATTTACCCAAGGAATTAATAGAAGATGTAGTGAGACAGGTTCATACGGAGATGGGACATCAAGGAGCGTATAAGGTGATAAAATATGTAAGGGACAGATTTTTTTGGAAAGGGCTAACTCGCCAGATTAAACGGATAATAAGAACTTGTCATGAATGCCAGGTCACCAAAACAGACACAGTAAAGAAAGTAGGGCCTTGTTGTAATATAATAACTAAAGAGATAGGAGAGCTCGTAATGACAGATTTATATGGGCCATTGCCAACAGGCAAATTCGGAATGAAGTATATATTAGTAGTACAAGATACGTTCAGTAAATTTGTGAAATTTTATGGACTTAGGGAGGCAACAGCTAGATCGGTATTGGGTAGAATCAAGAAATTCTTCGAAATAATAAAGCCCAAAGCTATAATGTCCGATAATGGATCACAATTCGCTAGTCGCTTATGGAAGGAAACCATGGGACAGGAGGGAGTCAAAGTGGTATATACTACGGTGAGGAATCCTCGGCCGAACACCACTGAAAGGGTGAATAAGGAACTAGGACGCCTATTCAGGACATATTGTAGAGCTAATCACAAGGGGTGGGTTACGGTTTTACCACAAATTGAAGAGTTATATAACAACACTTTCCATGAGAGTATAGGATTTACACCTTGTGAGGTCATGTACGGAAGTTCAGTACAGTTCACGTTTGATTCGGAAATAGCCATTGATAAACAGGTACTGGACATACAAGAAGTCCGGGCAGCGGCGCGGGAGAATATGCAGAAATCAGGAGAAAGTCGGAAAGCAAAATTTAACCAGAGATATCGATTAATACAATATGAGATTGGAGATTTAGTGAAAATTAGGAAATTAAATAAATCCGATGCAAAACAGAAAATTACAAAAAAGTTTGAACCTATATACGAGGGTCCATATGTAATAGCAATGAATCCTTATCAAAATGTGTACATTCTGGTTGATCCAGAAACGAATAAAATAAGAGGGAAATTTAATACAATACATCTATCAAAATATTATAAATAAGAGGCTGATTCAGAAACACGTTATTCATAGTCAATAAGTAACATAATCTTGGGAAAAGGAGAAAAAAAAACAAATAATAACTTTGTGATTAGTTACCTAAAAGATAGTAAGTAGAGAGAGAGAGAGAGATTAATTGTTGAGAAACTATTGATCTGAACGCAAGAGAAAGAAACTATGTAGTAGATGGTTAGAATTTGATTAACAGAATTCATATGAGTTAAAAATTTGAAACATTGATTATAATTTAAGTAAGTAATTAGGACTAAGAGGAATATAATTTGGAAAAAATGTTTAGTTTAACGATGTTATTTGTTGATAAAGTTTTGTTTGATTAATAAAAGCGAAATATGTATTTGGAGGTACGGGAAGGGCCCTTGTTTGGATATATGTAGTGTATCACAACAGAGATAAAGAAGAAAGAAAAAAAAAAGGGATTTTTTTTTTTTTTAGAATAATATTGCAATAAAATAATACACAAGCAATTTATCACAAACTGTTCAAAGATACAGCTCATTTATCTAAAGAAGGAGGGGAGAGAGGCGGCCCTTTTCAAAAAAAAAAAAAAAATTAGTGTATATATATTTAAATTAAATATTAATTAATAATAACAATAAATGATATGAAATTAAATAAATAAAGACATGTTCAGAGAGTATCCTAATTAGTAGATATAGAAGATTTTGTAAGACAAAGATTAGGATTTTGGGTAACGTCAAGAGTGGGGTCTCTACAAAACTAAGACAAGACTATCAGTATATCAGGGAAGTGGAAGAGAACAATGCCTAGAAGAAGTAGCAAAAGTCCAAAGAAACCCTAAGAGCGGAATATCGATAAGATTGTGTTGTAGAGAATTAGAGGCGGGGGGTTGACTTAGTAAATTAGAAAGAAAACATAGAAAATTACTTATTATAAACTATAGGAAATGCGTTGTAGAGAATTAGAGACGGGGGGTTGATCAAATTATAATTAAAATAAAATAGTTAACTTACCCAAAAATTACAAGAAGAGGCCCGGAAACTCTTCCTCGGAGATTGGGAAAACCTAGAAAATAGAAAAAATGAAAAAATAATAAAATTAGGTAGACCTATCTATAGGGGGAGACCGCTTACAGGGGATGCCGGGAAGGAGTGAGCGGAAGTAGACAGCAAGGGGAATCAGGATCGGACAGGGCGGGGAACTGAATTAAAAGGGCTTCAAAGTCATCCATGGTAATTGGAAAGGTGGAGATATTATTATGAGGGTCACAAGATGGGTACGGAGAAATGACAGGAAAAACGCGGAACACAGGAAAAGTTTGGCGGGAAATAATGTTGGGAAACAGGGGAAGAAGTATTTTTTCGATTTGAGAATGCAAAAGGGAATACGGAAAAAGATCGGAAACTTACTTTTATTTGCTGGGAGGCTGAATTATTCCTGTTCCCGCAGAGAACTTTCACCATTTGCGTTGCATAAAATCTGATGTTACACTTGTTACAATACTAACTTCTGTTTAATAATAATTATACGTCAGCGAAAGTAAACAAAACAAATTTTGACTTGACAATTTGTCAAAGCATTCGAGTAGGTCAAAGTCAAGGTAACGGATACTAATACTAGGGTTGACCAGATTTTATCGACATGTAAAATCGATAGTTTATGGAAAAGGGTTCGATAGAAATTAGTAAATGACAAATATCATCGGTAATTTAATTGTATAAGCGAGTCAGTATTAATTTGTAGAATAGGATGACGGAAAAATAAGATTGAAGCTCCCCTTTTCAGTAAATAACCAAAATCAGTTAAAAGTAATCGATTCTAACCGAAATCGGGCGGCAAAACACGAATGAACTAAAGTTGGTAAATATTAAGAGCTAAAATTAGTGGAGTTAATAAATAGTAAATTAAATTCGGATGCCAATAAATAATTATGATGAAACGGAAAAGATATCGATAACACATTTTCAGGTAAGTTTTTTGTTTTAGTTTAATGGCTTCGCACGGTTTGTGCATATAGCCAGTGTCAAGTATTTTATTATATAAGTATTATAAAAGTCACAGCAATATAGGTATAGCAATCGTGGTCAAGTAGTCAAGTCAATTATTTACATCGTCAATGTCACGATTCAGTAAAGTAGTGGATGCTTTACTGAAACTTCCTGGGAGTTTTGGAAAAAATGCGAAGTGACACGTTTTTTGAGGTTATATCGTTCGCCTACACTCGTGCACGTTAACGAACACTTAATGATTAATATTCCACCAATATTACACATTAACACTCGAAGAAACACAAGTTTGAGAGAATGGTATGGGACCAACAACGTCTCACTATCGGATTCCCGCCAAAACTCCCTTCAGGTAAGTTCCTTCCCTAATATCGACAATAATCGACACAGACAACGAAATATGCCGGAGAAAAATAATCATAGATAAAACATAGAATATATTATAGGATGCGGGAATAGACAAAACTAAATAATTTTTAATGTTTTAACTTCGCGAAAAAAAATATATATGGAAATAGGACAAATAATTTTTTATTGTTTTAACTTCGCGGGAAAAAAAAAACATATTATGGAAATAGGACCGGGTTATCTAGGAATCAGAGTGCCTCCGAGAACGCTTCGGTATTGCCAAACTATAAACAATGAACAAAATGAGGGGTAATGTTAATTAACAATTGAAACGATCACTAATAGTGGATATAATTAATCTGCGTGACTCGTGCGTCTAAACGAGTGGGTTGTTTGGGAGAAATGTTGCATGTATAACAGTTGCACAATTAATGTAATAGGTATATAGGCTAGTAAATAGTCTACTGTAATAGGTAGGACATTTTATTCAGAAAGTTTATGCTCGTGGAACACTCGCGGGAAAGCTAATTTTATTGCAAGTAAAATACTGAGCGGGCCCGAAAAGTAATGTCATAATAACTTTATTTATCTAGATTGCTAGCAGATTACGAAGCGGAACGGAGTTCGAAGACATGCAATTTATCATTCTTGTGAAAAAAAAAATATATATATAACTATGATTAAATGATTTCAAAGTAAAAGGGGTTTTACTTAGATATAAGTCGTCGAATACATAACTACGAATAAAATTTAACCGTGTTTCATTAAATAATAGAGATTATTTATGTACCTAGTCTTATCTATTTTCAAACTTGGGAAGCTATATTCACAAATCATTGCTTTGAATGTGAAAATGGTTTCTAAGGAGGAAAATTTGAGTGTTTTATTATAGGGAAAACTAAAAAGGTATATACAAACAAAGGTAAAATGGTAACATTCTGGTAATTCCATATGGTAAAAGGTAATATCTTGGTAAAATCATAAAGGTTACTTATCTTCACATTCGGGGGGTTGGATTATATTAAAGTCGTTACATAAATATATAATAATAAGAATTCGTGTCTTATACCCAAGTTACATACGGTGTGTGGCTTTAGTGGAATGCTACGCTGCGAAAATTAGAGCTTTGAAAGGCTAGATCGGAATGAGGGGCTACAGCTGTTCACCTGTGTCGGGTATTGGGACTATTTATTATCCTTTGAAATCAGATGATACATCACATTTACAACATTTCTTTGTGAAGGAGATCTTGGTGTTAGGATAAGTCAGATGACGATTCATCAGTATTTGCTGATTTCACAAAGTAATTACTATACGTGGCGACCCCGGGGCCAATGGCTAAGCACACTACACATTCTCCGTATCGTAGTTTTGTTACTTTGAATTTGGGAGCGAACGGATTTGTTGCGGACATGAACAATTAGAATTACGAAACTGAGCACGACATACTCGAGTACAGAGGGGTGGTATGGGTATATATTTCTTGATGGAAGAAAAAGAAGTACATTGGGGGATAGACGCTGATACCATTTCATTAGGAATGAAGGTGCCTCACAACCACCTTTCTCTTCTGGATTCAGGTATGCCCAGGTAAGCACTAAATGATTGTAAATGAACAATACAATAGAACTTCGCGTACTGGTTCAGGTAATAAAGATTACTGGTACGGTCTAAAAACACTTACAAGTAGGGATTAGGTACACTCACGTTATCACCCTTGCACACATTAGCTAGAGATTTCTGAGGTCAGTGGATAATAAATAAGAATTTAATAATAAATAATAATAATAATAACAAATAATTGCTTGGGGGTTCTATATTTGTGAAGAATAAGTTTTGTGATCTGAGAAGAAAAATATTTCTACGGATAATGTAATTAATTATACCTGCGAATATTTTGGGGGTTGGCTGTAACGGTCCACAGTGGCCTCGTCAGGATTCACAAATAAATGTATTTGAATCTATAGGTTGGTTTCCTTTATTTGAAGTAAATACCATCATTTAAATAAAGAAATATAATAAATCAACAAACATGCGTTAAAACTGCTAACAGCGCCATCACTAAGAATAACTACTTACAACAAAGATGGAGGACGAAAGTAATCGAGTATCGGTTATCCAACATTTGAATTAGTACGGCACAAAGGAGGAAGAGGGAGTAAGATAATATTAGTGTCGCCATCTAACGAGAATTGGAATGCTTTATAATCGCAAATCGAGTAGACGTGTTAGTTGTCGCGGGAGACGATAGATGGCGCGAAGTCAAAATATATTAATCACAAATTTGAATGAAATTCACATTGAAAATAAAGTGGGTAGATTTGGAAGCACATGACACAGCAGGGACGTCTGGCGCCGGTTGAGGTGAGGTGATAAGACCTATGGGGTTAACCTTAAGTGCTTGGTTCTTGGGGTCGGGAGATTAATGGGGAATTTGAGGTGAGAAGCCGAGGCGACAAGTAGAAGTGGGAGTAAAAGGACGCCATTGAATTAGAAGTCGCGGAGCCGAGCAGTTGGGAAATTAGTTCTCGGTAAATTCATTGTGAAATAGTGTTTGTGCCTAGGGATTCATGTTAAAGAGACGCATTTTCAGCAGATAGAAAGTCTGTCTTTTTAAATGCTTTAGCTGGGGAATCTTGAGTGTTTGGTGGGATTCGTTCCATGTTTTGATAGTTGAGTTTGAAATCCAGAAATAACTTCAACTTTAATTTAGCTTGTTAGCTTAGCTTTGTGAGACGAAGATAATAATTGTTATGAAGTGTTAAAGGCCGGGAAGTTTTAGTTATCATGGCTTGCCACTTAATAACAGTTACGCGTTAATATGATAGTTCATGATGGTGCAGATTTCTCGTACAATGTGTTTGGAGATTTATCGCTTCGAGCGAGACTCGATTTCCACGCATCTAGTGTATGATTATCTGAAATCTATTGTGAAAGATAGTTAGATATGGGGGCGCGATTCATTTATTAAAGATTTATAATGGGAAGTAACTATTTGTATTCGATGACTAGGTGATAGAATGGAACGAATCGGTGATAGGCCCGGAGTTTTATATATGTGAATTAGATTTTTACATGTATTTAATTCTTGTAGTTTACCCAGAGAAGCGGATACCTCACGGTGATATTACGAAGCTTTCTCTAGATTTCTGTCCCCTGTTAGCTTGACTTTGTGGAATGTCAAGGGGATCTTCTAAACCTGTTTGTTTAGACGTTCCAGACCACCCATTCAGTGTTGGTTTTATATGTTGCTTTTGGCGGCTTCCTAGACAGTGGAAAAACCCATTACGGTGTATAAAATCAGACTGCTTGGTCTCTCACGCAATTAGGGTCAGTCTCCAGGGACCAATCCAACTCCAACTATGGTTCCTGGAAACTCGTAGGGATATAGGGGCGATAGTTTACACTCGGGATAGCCTCCGAGACTCAGTCGAATAGTTAGTACTACGGCATCTTCAGATCTACCAGACCTGTGGCGAGGTGATCTGCTCAACTAAATGTAAATGTGGCTTTGTGATTCCGAAATTACAATTGCTCGAGTTTTGCTTCTGTTAGACTCCCTCCCAATCAGAAGTTTAGTTAGGCTGAAATGTTAGGAAAGTAGGGAAAAGGAATTGGTAAGTTCCTTGGTAGGATAATCTCATCAACTTAGAGTAGGACACAACACCCACTAGGTTCTTTTCTTACACCGGAGAAGAACTTAGTTTCAATAGGTAAAGTTAAATGTGGATTCCGCGCAATCCTGAGACTTTATAGTTAGGCACACAATTAGTTTAGGTCGTAATAAACTATCATAATAATATGGGGAATAAATAATAAAACAAAATAAATCTAATAAACTGTAATAAAAGGTCAGACAAAATTGTAGACTAAATACTTTTATGAAATAAATCAAAACTAAAGCTAAATCATTATACCTAGGAAAACCTAAACAAATCTAAATTCCTGAAGCATTTGTCCGTACCTAAAATACGATACCTAGTCTAAAAACGAATAGGTATATTAAATAAAACAAATATAATGCATAATAAAAGTCGGCCAAAACGTATACTTACTAAATATCATCACGAAATAAAATGAATCTATACATAACTAAATCACTATAGACATAAATGACCAGAAATATAATCTAAACAACTTTAGATTCCTGAAATATTGTTCGTATCTAAAATACGGTAGTCTAAAACGATTATGTTAAATAAAACAAACTTAATGCATAATAAAAAGTCACACTTAATATATACTACGGTTTCACAAAGACTACTTAAATCAATATACCAGAAACATCTGAACACATTTAAATACTTATCTAATACGGTAGATTATAACGTAAAGTTAAACAATAATAAAAGCGAAGATATCTTGGGTTTCATTGGCTTTATTGATATGAGTTTGGAAAGGACGGATTGGTTCTGAATTTAATACTGACAAGTAATATCTTGTACCTACTTCTACTTGGCATTGCAAAGAAGCATACCTCGGTCAGACTATGAGCAAAAGACTCGATTAAGTGCCTAATACTATAAACAGATTAGTGTACTCTTCTACAACAATAGTCAATGACTGGGATCTGCCGAACGTAAATGTTCAAACGACTACAACTTTTATAGAGATTTCTGCGCAAAAGATGTGGAGTTTCTATACTAGTACCTACACTATAAAATACAGTGTTGTTCAGAGCTGTCCTGAGTTTCTAGCTTGGTAATTTAGCTAATGATCATCTAATATATTTATCGTATCTTATCTAACAGACGAAAAGGTCTTTATTTAGGGCAAACTCTATTGAAAGAACAATAGTTAAATGGTAAAGAAAGCCAAACTTCATAACAATCTACTCATAGGCAAGTAAGTCCTATAATTTAACAACAAACAAAATAACTCTATTGAAAGAACAATAGTTAAATGGTAAAGAAAGCCAAGCACAAACTAAAAAAACCCTGTAAATATAAGGGAATATCAAAGATAAATAAAATCAACAAAATGAACAAATGATTCAATTAATTTCAATACTAACGGAGGCTTGGGTAAAAAGCTCTTCTCTGATTATTTATTACTCTCTCTGTCTAAAGAAAGGCAAGAATAAGAAGGCAAGTAAGACCTCAATTCCATCAGCATTATTATACATAGGTGAAAACAACCTATCACTTTACATCAGTTAATAAAAACAAGTAGTAAGTCGAGAGAATAAATCTAATCAGATAAGGAGGGGTGAGAGGCGGCTTTTTACTAATAAACAATAAATTATGACAATATTTAGAACCAAACAATATCCTGAGTAAAATCTACTAAATCATAAAACCAGAGATCTAATTCTCGAGATTATACTCCATGAGAATATACTCGTAGGTACAAACTTAGCTGCGAGTAATCCTTCAAAATAATCAATACTAAAATAAAATATCAAAAGTAATCAAAATGAAATATTAATAATTCTTCCTAATAACATTAATTACCTACAGTTTAAATTATGTACACTAATAAATCAAAATCATAAAGTTTGGGAACTATCACTTCTAAATCACATAATATGTATACAAAGTAAAGTAAATATAGGTACCTAATCAATTTATATAATAAACACTTGTTTCAAAGAAGTTAAGTAGGAATCAACATTCTAAAGTTAGGATATTGCATAATATAATCTCATTTATGATTTAATTATCTAAAATCATGACTATAGATGAGCCACAGCTGCCTTATTCAATACTCAAAGAACTTAGGTTACTATTAACGGTTTACAACGAAGGGTACTAGACGATCACGTGGCCAATATATAATATCGAATAGGTAGGACTATGTATGTCAACCATCCACAAGTAGAAAATAAAAAAAAGAAATAGGTGAAGGGGGTGGTTACAGGTTGCAGGCACAAATTGATATTTTGGTGTAGAACTATTTGCGGCCATAGCTAGTAAATATGATTTAGTTCTCGAAAGTTTAAGTAGAAAAATGTTCGACAATTTCAACCCCCACTGGGTAATTGCGTATTACAATGTATCTTCTGAAAAAAGTCTGTATACCGCGAGTGGGAACGTAATTTGAGTGGTGATGTTGATGATGATTATGTTTATTAGTGAAGAGAAATAAAACTTTTCGGCCTTTATAAGGGTTCAACAGTTGAACAGTTCTGAATTTGTTTTACTGTAGGGAAATTTGAGGGAAACTATTAAAATGTCCCGTACCATTTGCTAGGGTTGCGCCGATGTAATCCGGAAGTGGAAATTGGACACAAATATTTCGTTAGGTAGGTACACAGTACAATTTAGATTCGAATAAATCTTTGATTGAATGTTAAACTAGAATTTGAACATGAATAAACATAAACGCCAAAATTCCACAATACTCCGTAGAGACTCAACTTAAAAATTCCAAGAGCCACTCTCTGCAGATTGCACACTTTTAATCAATTAGTTTAATCGGTGCCTTCATTATCATATGTAAATGCGTACACCCAACGATTAAAAATCGGTCGACGGCGGCGCGGAAATGGTGAACCGGTCCGACTAGACAATCGGCCGATGGGTATTTTTCTCGTCAGCGGACGCTCTTAGATAAGTATCATGCCACAGGAGATAAAAATAAGTGTTGGCTAACGAACTAACTCTCTACGAGGAAGACAATACGGAATTTCCCTTTCGTAAGGAAAGTTCTGACATAATATGTGTCCCTGCCTTACGGTCCCAGTAACTTCCTTTAGCTTTAAATGCAGACAAACTATTTAACGCAATTCCCTCGACTCCTTGCGTCTTGACTTAAAATATTCCAAGTGTCGTCCCAACTATCCGCGCCAGGCCGCAATATATCTGGACGCCGCATAATCCGGGACAGGAGGCTCAAATTGCTCTATGCAAATTGGGATTCCGGGACTGGCGTGTCCCGGCAGCTTGCATTGGGAATTTTCAATATGCTCCTATTAGCAGCTTAGGGCGCTGAGGTGGAATTTCCTAATATGCTTCAAGTTTCATTTGACGCGGGTAGTTAGGAAAGTTTAGCTCAAGTTTAGTTTGTTCTGCTAAAAAGACATATTTTGGCGCGACTACCTTTCGGTGTGTCCTGGGGAGTATTCTAGGCTGTATACAAAATAAATATTGAAAATTTATAATATAGCAACAGATATATAGTAGTACTAGCAGACACGGCTACGCGTTGCCGTGGCCTTTGTTATTGCGACTATAAATTGAGATGTAAGCTACCCCTATCTTTCAAGTTAGATCAAACTGCACACGGTGTGCAAATTTGATTAAAATCGGTTAAGTAGTTAAGGAGTCCATCGCGGACAAATAATGTGACGCGTAACAGACACGGCCACGCGTTGCTGTGGCTAAGGTTTTTGTTATTGCGACTATAAATTGAGATGTAAGCTACCCTATCTTTCAAGTTAGATCAAACTGCACGCGCTGTGCAAATTTGATTAAAATCGGTCAAGTAGTTTAGGAGTCCATTGAGGACAAACATTGTGACACGAGATTTATATATATTAAGATATTAAGAAGAAATATTATTACAATACATAGGTACATATATAATATAGTATTCATTATAGTGTTATTAGTTTGCCTAACTTGAATAAATGTTTTCTTCGGTTTCCATTCGAAGTCTCCCCGGCAAGATTTGCCCTACACCCTAAAACAGTATGAGGATGTTATTACGTTGTCTCACATTAAAATTACAACAATATTTTGCTATTATCATTCGGCGCCATACTGCTGTGTACACACGTTCGTTTTAATGTCGTCTCATTGTCGGCTGAGATGGAACTAGGATTAATATGAGTATGGAGTTTCTATTCTACTGGAATCAAATAATTTCCATTAATCATAATATTATTGAATTTTTTAACTACATTTATATAGATATACAGACTATATACAAACTATAAACAGACTACAGACTAATTAGACGTGTGTCCATACGGACATGTAACATATAAAATACTGAAAAGAGATTTTTTGATAAACTGTTATAAATTCATTCAAATACATTTACTTCTTTTGTTAGCGAAGAAATGAAACACCTTGCACAACAGAACGAAAAAATAATTTATAACAAAATAAAACGATAAAGACATGACAAAAAAAATGCTTTTCGAATTCGTGTCCGCAACCAAAGCCACATGTACCATGGCCACAGTACGCACTAAAACGTGGTAATGTAATGGTATAACGCTGTTTTGTATCGCGACGAGAGTCCTTGAGTTCGCTGCGTGTTCCCGATACTAGTGTATCCGCCCCTTTACTTTGGCAAAGCACGTTGAAAATGCGATGTGCGTGGTGGATGTATACTTACTATATAAGTAACTAGCTGACTTAATGCACAAACCGTGCGAAGCCATAGCTAAAACAAAAAATAATCTAGTTGACCTGACCATTATACTTAATTAAGATACATTGTATAGCAGTTTATAACATCATATAGGTAATAGGTATAGTGGATACGAATAAAGAAAACGTAAAAACCTTGGTAGTAAGGCACTTAAATGTCCGCCTGGCTAGCTAACACCCTTAAGTAGAACATAACACCCTTAAGTAGAAAATAACACCCTTAAATAAAAAATAACACCCTTAAGTAGAACAAAACACTCTTAAGTAAAAAATAACACCCTTAAATAGAAAATAACACCCTTAAGTAGAACATAACGTACGTAAGTAGAAAATAACACCCTTCAGTGGAAAATCTGTCGTAGACCCCCATCGGGGTATTACGGCAGGGATCCTCGAGAACCAGTCCTTCTAGGCTCGGCACCTTTAGCACCTTCGACCTGAAAAAATATTTCTCGAAAACTGACAAAGCACTGCCTATTCTCTAAAACTCTTTCCCCACTTTATCTCTTCAGTCGTTCCCCCACGCCGATCCATAATGCACTGGGACCTTACCATGACTACTGCGATCCAATTGAGAACCTAAACAGAATCGTTTCACTTTAAATAATAGTAATACATGGCTTTCGATATCATTTAGGTACGCATCGATCCCTTTAGATTTAAAATCAACCTAAATTGAGCGTCAAGAAAGTCACAACAAGACGTCATGGTACGAATAAGTAGTAAAACGATTCTGTTTATGTCCTCAATTGGATCGCAATAAGACGTCATGGTAAGGCCCATGTACTAACAAAAACCAAAAATTTAGAGAAAAAAAAAGGACATAGTTGTTGGCAGCCTGCCGAAACTCAACCTTATCACCCATAAGCTAGTTCGTCAAAGTCGCCGAAGTCCTATCCCCGACATTTGTTGCGAACTTTGTGATAAATATGTCGGCAAGTTATTCCACATATCGCCCAACTTCGCCTTAGAAGTAAGCAACAGCGAACAAGTTGGGATCTTAGCAGTGATTAAACAAGTTATTTACGAAGATTAAGAGCCGACTCTTATAAATACGTGGGAATATTCCTCGAGCTGTTGTATTATCCTTTTTTTTTTTTTTTGCTTTAGTTATGGCTTCGCTTAGTTTGTGCATATAGCCAGTGTCAAGTATTTTATTTTAAATATTTCTTAATTCGACATTGAGAAAGTCACAGCAATATTATAGCAATCGTGGTCAAGTAGTCAAGTCAATTATTTACATCGTCAAAGTCACGATTCAGTAAAGTAGTGGACGCTTTACTGAAACTTCCTGGGAGTTTTGGAAAAAATGCGAAATGACACGTTTTTTGAGTTTATATCATTCGCCTACACTCGTGCACGTTAACGAACACTTAATGATTAATATTCCACCAATATTACACATTAACACTCGAAGAAACACAAGTTTGACAAAATAATACAAAACCAACAACGTCTCACTATCGGATTCCCGCCAAAACTCCGTATTATCTTTTAGTTTCATGGTTGAACTTGGCAGTTCTAGATGCTCATCTCTCTTTTTTCTTTTTTTGTAGTAAAACTTCTTTAGGCGCGACTAGGGAGTAACTCAGATTTTTTTCTGACGGAAGTAATAGTCTGTGTAGTTTCCGCTGTTTAAAAAAGGTTACGGAGTTTTGGCGGGAATCCGATAGTGAGACGTTGTTGGTTTTGTACTATTAGCTCAAACTTGTGTTTCTTCGAGTGTTAATGTGTAATATTGGTGGAATATTAACCATTAAGTGTTCGTTAACGTGCACGAGTGTAGGCGAATGATATAAACTCAAAAAACGTGTCATTTCGCATTTTTTCCAAAACTCCCAAGAAGTTTCAGTAAAGCATCCACTACTTTACTGAATCATGACTGTCGATGTAAATAATTGACTTGACTACTTGACCACGATTGCTATAACATTGCTGTGACTTTCTTAATGTGAAATTAAGAAATACTTAAAATAAAACACTTGACACTGGCTATATGCACAAACCGTGCGAAGCCATAACTAAAACAAAAAAAAAAAAAAGGTTACATTGACATGTCAATGTAGTTTTACTTCAATCGCGCGTAAAGGCACACACTTTTTTTTTTGAGGGGGGAAATGCCTTCTCACTATCACATCATATCGCATATCACACTATAGTGTGGGACTTGAACCCACTAAAACCCCCGCGTGAGCCGTCGATCCGCCTGGAGTGGGGCGAGATGGGGTCGTGTTGGCATTCACCATCCCGCCATGCTCATTGCTCATCCCTCTTAGCACAAGGTTTGTACTTCGGATTTTAAGTCTCTTCGCTACTAAAGCGCATTTTTGTTGCAAAGTCGTCGATTCTGTCAATTTTCTTGTACAACATCTGCGGCTTTGAAACTGTATCGCGGTTCAATAGTTAGTCAGTTAGTAGGTCGATGGTGCGGTTTGTTAGTTATTTAGTTTATCGAAGAGTTAGCAAGTAAGGTTGGTTGGTGGTTAGACTTGAGGCCTAGATGTCGACCATCAATGAATGTAGTCTTGTATAAGGTTAGATAAAACTTTTTAACGGCTAAACGGTTGACAAAACGGCTAAGCCGATAATGGTGATATTTAGTATAAGTAGAGATAGTTTGATCCTCAGGACATAGGATACTTTTAAGTTCGATAAACTATTCCGTGTGAACAAAGTCGCGTGCACACGCTACTCTATAATTATGGCGCAACTGCTTTTAAATAATAATAATAATACATTTAAGATTATAAAATAAATGATGAGAATAATAATAATTCAGCCTGTAACTGTCCCACTGCTGGGCAAAGGCCTCCCGTCACTATCGTGCTTCTGCTAAACACGAGTTAACCTAACCAATAAAGTAAGCAAGTAATACCCGTCAACCGCCCAAAATAATTAATGTACGTTTACAACTCTCACAACTGTGTTTTTCAGCACTCAACTTCGCTAAACCTGATTTAAAAACTCCCTGAAGCGTAAATTTCGTTTGAAATATTTACGTTGAATTCATTCTGTACTCAAACAATTCATCACATGGAAAAACCGCACATTTTATTTTAAAAATTAATGCAATACGAACTTGGAATTGTTATGCGACCAAATAGAAGCGCGAAGTGGGATGTGAAAATAAAATACATTTATATGTGAACTATGCGTTTAAAAAAGGTGTAAAAGAGTGAATAGTGGGTGAGTGGTATGTTAGCGTGTCGTGGTAAAAAGTGTTTGGTCGCATAATAATGTCCACAGTTTACTTGCAGATACGATCCAAAGATAGGCATTGCTGCATACTTTGTTAGATTCATCTCTCCTCAGAATAGCAGACAATAGAACATGGGAAAACATCACGAAAAACAAAAAACAACATTTCGTATCAATTGTCTATGGACGGAATGGCTTGACAGTTAAGGATGTCATTGTCTCTGGCTAAGTTTCTCGCGGAATAAAACTACATTTGTTTTAATTAGCAACTACCATTACGTAGATCGAGATAAATACGAGTTTATTTAGATTCTTCTCGGCCATGGTATTTGCTTTTTATCGTTCTGTCATTTTTACTTCTAAATTAGTTTTAATGTATGCGGGTATTTAACTGTAAATATTACAATAACCATACTTAATTATATGCAGTTTCATGTAATTATGGATGAACAGTTTGCATAACTACATAGTTATCGCGATAGGATTAATTGTTTGAATTACTGTGTTTATATTAACCACTAGTTGCGCCCCGCGGTTTCACCCGCGTTTGGATAATATACGATAATATATCTTTATGAATTGTAGCCTATGTGTTATTCTGATATGTAAGCTATATTGTTGTGAAGTTTCGTCAAAATCCATTCAGTAGTTTTTACGTGAAAGAGTAACAAACATCCATCCATACAGACAAACTTTCGCGTTTATAATATTATATAAATTAAATAAGTAGGAAGGATTTCGAGGGCCCAACTTTGCCGTTGTAAGGGCTAACTTATTGTCATATTTATCGCTAAGTTTGCACGGAAGTTGGCAAACATCGCCAAGTTTGGAGCGATGACGCGTCAATAGTGGCAGTATAGTGGTAGTATAGTGGTAGTATAGTGGTAGTATAGTGGCAGTATAGTGATAGTATAGTGGTAGTATAGCCGACAATGCCGGCATATAATGCTGGAAGCTGTTGAAGTGCGATATAAGGGTGGAAGTACAAAAGTACAGTGATAAGTGATGTCAATACTTGGAGTTGTACAAACATATATATGGCCTTTTTGGTTTGTAGTGTTGACAAATGCGTTTTCATTTATTATATCACTTTGCTGAATTTTGAACGTTAATGAGTCTTGTTGTGAGGTACGAAATGTGGCCATTGTTATTATTTTTTTCAATAGGTAACCGGATATGCATTTAGATTACCAAACATCTCTATAAAACTGTTGAATCAAACCCTATGAGATTTACATTTGACCTTGAATGTACCTGTTCAAATATTTTTTTCATTATTTACTCCAAAGCCCCGAGGATAACTGTGAGGAACAATCACAGAAAACACAACCAGACAATCTTTTTGAAATGAGCTCCTTTTGTTTATTTTTTTCTTTTTGATGTCGGGATTGATTGTCAATCCACGGATTGGGGTGCGTCTCCAAATAAGGTTGGTGTCTTTCCCTCTCAGGGCCGGGGGACAGGAACCATCCAGAAGCCACAAGTTACCTCACCATAAAGGCTTACGACCTTTATGACCACACGAGCATTTCGATTACTCCTCTTTAATTATTCAAATGGGGTTACCTCCAGTGAAATATTCAGGCATTGCAGAGCTACGCTTATAAAGGCCGGATCTGAGGTAGGGTTGGTGCGGAAACTGTTTTGGCCGGATACTAGACTTGAATCAGTCATCCGCGCGAACCGTAACGATATACCGAGCGAATCACATCGGTTCATTGTTGCAACATTGGTCCATAGTGGACAAACTATCAATTTTGTAGTGATAACGTCGATATTATAATCGTATAAAATTGCGTTTCTTAAATATGTTATGTGCATTTGGTGTCTATAGTTTGGTGGATTTTAAGAGCATTATTTTGTATGGAACCCCTGAAAAGACATGCGAAACGTTTAAAAAGAAGAAAAAAAAAACTCAAATAGTATTATGTACGATTGAGGCTCTGTGTGGCGATGATCGCTAAAATCAACTTCAAAATGGCCGGAATCTGCCGGTCACCTACTCCCACCACTATAAAGACCGTATCCACATGGGAGTGAATCGGGCTGACTTTAAGTAATTATTCAACGCGAGCTCTTTTCGGGTGTGCTTGTTTCGGCCGGAAGATGTGGTTAGTTCAGAAGGTTAATTTCGTATTTTCTATAATGGACCGAGGGCGGATATGCCATGCGTTTGGAAGCTTTGGTTTATTCCACTGAGAATAAGTATATTCTTTAGTTACTTTTTAGTTTGTAGTTATGCATTCGTATTCAATTGCTTGGTAAACTAATAATATTATTCAAACATACTTAAATATTACCTAATATCTAACACACTGCTATCAAAGTTACGTTCCTAATATATTGACTGTATCATAACGATGCATGGTAATTGTATTATATTCAGGTCGCTTACAACTTACAAGGAGCCGGCAAGGGTGTGGGTGGGGTCCTCAAATCAAACTTAGGTTCCGCGTTTAGTTAGCACTCATTGAGTGTATTCATATACTCAAATCCTAGTAGTCCCCTAGTAGTCAAATACTAGTAGTGCGCTCTAGGAGTTGAGTACCTATTATGAATACACTCACTCACTGAGTGCTACACGCGGAACCTAAGTTTGATTTGAGGACCCCACACCCTTGCCGTCTCCTTGTTGGTAGACTCTATTAGGTCAATAAGTAAAACGCTCGTTCAACAGAGTGTAAAATAATCGCAATGTCATTCACTACAAAAAATCCTTAGTATATGACAATTATACACTATGGCAACTAGCGTCTACCGGAGCGCGCATCTGACTATATTTCAGCCGCACTAATCCAACCGCGGCTATGCTTCCAGCGGCTCCGCCGGGTCGTGGCTCGGCGTCCTCAACTGTAATGCTAATCTTCGTCCAAAATGCCCAGCCGAAATTAATATTGTATCTCCTATCCAAGATTGAAATCGGTCTTGGATATCTGCCTATCGTTCGATCGATTTTCAATCTGCGTGCCTTTATAAACCAATCCACGGTTCGGTTATTGGCACGTTTGACCCTATAAATGGATTGTGATATCAATTCCAGTTAGCAAAATTAGGGTTGGATTGATTAGGTATTAATTTCGGCCGTTATGCCTTACGACTTTATCTTACGTCTTACGTACTTATGCCTTTGCATATTTACTCGTAGAATAGAATAGAACTGTATTCTCTTTTTTTTACTTTGTATTTATACACTTACACAATTATTACGTCAGTACATTTAGCTACTATTTTTTTATTTTAATATTAATATCTACTATAAATCTATATAAAAATTACCCCCTATTTCTCCTGGTCACGCTATAATTTGAGAACGGCTTTACTGATTTCGTGCATGATACATCATAGAAGGTTTTTACATTAAAAAAAAAAGAAAGTTACGCGGAATATTAGCAAAATGTAACAAAACTTAACGACCATACAAACTTTTCTTGACAAGATAACGTCTGTCTGGTCAACTAGTCGTTAAATAAATTTAAATTACAAAAGTGGTATATTTTCTCCGAGCTATCTGGTAACACTCGCTCGACTCACATTTTCGCGAGAGCTGTCGACGATTGCTTGTTTGGAAATTGTTTTGCCGAGAAAAAGGAGATTACACTGTATTAAGCGGCGTCGTTCAACAAATCAGCTTTATTTTACACGCCCGAGGATACCTTCACGTTCCCGTAAAGATTTCGTGTAAGATATTCCGAACTTATAAAAACGTGGTTTTACAACAACATGGGTGCCTATTATGTTGTTAAACTAAACTAAATCTTAATTTGAGAGCTCTAAAGTTATAGCCATCCCTTTTGTTTTCACAAGGTTGAAGTGTGACAAAATACCATTTCAGAGGACTAAACTAAAATGTAGACTAGTTTTTAACACCAAAATAGGCGCCCTGATTAATATGAACTTTAATTTTATTGTTAATGTAAATCTACTGTAGGTCAGTGAGCAATCCCATATTCTAGTTTTCGTGACTACACCATTAAATTGATAGAGAGATTATCACCAAGATCTTTATTTAGTGATTATGTAGTAACAGTATAAATGCAGATTTGCAGTAAGTGAATATTTTGTAGGGCGACAGACTAGATGCCGTCGGCAGTCGTCTCCAGACTACGTAATGTAATGAGTGGAAAATACAAGTGATAATTAATTTGTATTTGTGCAGTTCTCTAATTTGGGAAAGTAGAAGGGAAGAGAGGAAGAGGCAGACCTAGAAGGACATTCACAGATCAGATAAAAGAAAAGACAAATGTCACGTCGTATAGGGAAGACAAAGCTTTGGCTGAAGATAGGGAACGCTGGCGGTTAGTCCACCGACAAGAGCTATGCTCTTAAATAAGAAGAAGAAGAAGCAGTTCTCATCTCGCCATAGATTTTGGGGCTAGATATAATACTATTTATATAAGTAGCAATTACAACCACTCATACAACAGTGCGCGATATACACGTAGGAATAAGCATGAATTAAGCTTTGCTGCTTTTAGAATGAACAAACCGTTTTCTCTGCACTGTGATACAAAAACTAAACAAGCAAGTGGTTGTAGATTTTTAACGGTTTTTTTAGTTCAATTTCAACACAGCACGCTAAAGCACTCTATTCTATGGGCTTTGCCAAACGCGTGTACCAAGGCTTAGAGCTACTTTTTTATTGCAAACTGAATAGAAGAGACCAACCTAACCCACTTTGGGGTTGAATCTCGGTTGTTATTTCGGTCGCCGTAATGCTATTACCTAGCTAGAGTGAGGTCTGACTGACATTAGATATGCCCGCGGATTCACCCGCAAACGAAAATTGTGCTTTTTGTGTATCCTCATAATATTATTAGAAGGCGAATGTTTGTGAGTGTGTTAAGTAATTACATAGTACGGGAACCGATGACACATACCTACCAAGCGCTACGAGGAACGCTACGCCGTTGCGCAAGATCTACCGACCGCCCGTGAGAAGATGCCACCGTGAGGCACCGTGTGACTGTCGACTCATCGATTTCATTGTAACCAAATATAATGTTAGGGATTCTTTTATTGTATTCGACACTTTCGGTTCTTACATTGAACGATCGTCGCGCATCTTAATTATAATTAAATTGTAATAATTTTAATAGAATTAAATTACTTTTAAATTCTATTTCGGTTTTTTTTGTATCCTCAACGACGGCGCAACGTATTTGGCGCAGTCGGTAGGATACTCGCGGTCGGTTTCGCGTTTTCGAGAAGATTTCCGTTTCGCAAAAGCCCTCCGTGTGGCTCTCAAGCTGCGTCGCACACCCATCGTGCGTCAGAGTATCCGAATCTACACGTCGCGCCGCTACGAGGTATCCAGCCATCGATAAGCAAAGGGACCGAAATGTTAATGTGAGTACATTAGATTCTTTTTAGTGATTGCTCATTCCTAGCCATAGCCTGTCCTTATAATTTTCCAAGATTTTTCATTTACGAAGATTCAGGGACCGTAGGATAATTAGTAATAGTAGACAGATTTATATGGATAGTGGCAGAAATTTAAATTTAAGTACAGTTGAAGAACAAGAATATTACGAAAGACCGAACAATATGTCTGAGTTAGATACTATATATAGGGCCTTACGCCTAGTGCCGGATTTTGATGGAAATCCTAATGTGCTGACCAGATTCATTAAATTGTGCGATGAACTTGAAATTCAATTTTGTAATTCGCAGTGCAGTGAATTAAGTAAATGTGGATTTATAAACGGAATTTTGAACAAAGTGGTAGGTCCCGCTGCTCGCTTAATTAATACAAACGGTATTCCCAATAACTGGGCTGGCATTCGTAGTGCTTTAGTGAACAACTTCTCAGACCAACGTGATGAGGCAGCTCTTTACAATGACTTGGCTATTTTAACCCAAGGTAATGGTACTCCTCAAGAGTACTATGAACGTTGTCAAAATCTTTTCAGTACAATTATGACGTACGTGAGCTTACATGATACTGTACAAACGACTATCGAATCTAAGCGTGATCTGTACAAGAAATTAACCCTGCAAGCGTATGTGCGCGGACTGAGCGATCCTCTTGGGTCGCGTATACGTTGTATGCGCCCTGAGACGATCGAGAAAGCGTTAGAATTCGTGCATGAAGAAATTAATACCATGTATTTACAAAACCGAAACCAAAAATTACCTGACAGAAAATTACCGAATTTTATGCCTGTGTCGAATAATAATTTTACTAGCGGATTTAAAATGCCCGTACAGCCGTTTACAATGCCGGCTCCTAGACCAATTAATTATGGTATGCCAGGCCCCTCGCGACCTCAGTTTTCACCGAATTCTCCACCACAATGGAGACCGAATTATTATCAACCCCGCCAATTTGGTCCGACTCGCACCCAGCAGATTTTCAGAGCTCCCCCTGCAAATTACAACCCCCAGAATAATTCTTTCCAAATGCCACAAAGATTTAACCAGGCACCACGTCCTATGAGTGGTGTGAGCCACTTTGTCCAACGGCCACTACCACCAACGGCGCCCGCTCTTACAGGGCACGATTGGCGAAAGTCAGGAAATCCACCCCCGACAAATTACTTTAAGGTCAGGGAGATGAATTTTAATGATTGTGTGAACGATTACGCGGAATATTGTAACGATCCCTACGAGCATTATTATTATGATGGTTACGAGTTCCCAGAATATCAGTACCCCTGTGAGTACGAATCATCCCTTCAGGAATACCCGCAAACGTCTGATGGTCAGAATGAAGACGTTAATGCAAAAATTACTGAACAGGATTTTCAGAAAGTCCAGAAGTCCGACATATTAAAATAGAAATTAACCTACAAACTCAAAGGCAACTTCCGTATATTCAGATTTCACACCCACCTATGAAACTATTAATTGACACCGGAGCTAACCAATCTTTTTTAAGCCCGGCGGTAGTGAAACAATATTATAGTGAGTTTCCTTTGAACTATGACCCCTTCGAAGTATGCAATGTTCACGCTAAGACTAGAAGCGACTATTCAATTACATTGCCCAGCTTCAATGAATTTAATGACTCATCCGATGTGACATTTTATGTCTACAAGTTCCACGATTATTTCGATGGACTAATTGGAACAGACTTACTAAATAAATGGGAAGCAGTGATAGATTATAAAAATAAAGTACTAACTACCAAAACAGCCTCAAATCCGATCGCAGTGTATGACTCACGAAATGCTAACCTGTTCGAAGATATCATACCCGCAGGTACTTCTAAATTGGTAAAAATCCCTATTAATATTCACGAGGGAAATGCGTTTGTAGAAGAACAATCTATTTCAAATTGCATCGTTAGCGAATGCTTAACAACGGTAACCTATAATCGCGGAATAGTTCAAGTGACGAACCCAAGTCGAAATGACGTCATTTTTTCAATGGACCGAGCGGTTTCTGCCGAAGTGTACAACATCGAGTGCACTCGTACTGAACCACATTCCGAAAGGTCAAAAGAAGTACTCGCGCGCCTCCGTACAGATCATTTAAACGTTGAAGAGCGCACGAACTTAGAATTACTTTGTACACAATATGCGGACGTCTTTTATTTAGATGGCGAACCCTTGACTTTTACGAACAAAATTAAACATTCCATTAAGACAACTGACGAGCTTCCGGTTTATACAAAAAGTTACCGATATCCATTCATTCATAGACAGGAAGTGCAAGAACAGATTGGTAAGATGTTAGAACAGGGCATCATTAGGCCTTCAAATTCTGCATGGAGCTCCCCTATTTGGGTTGTAGCTAAGAAAGCTGACGCGTCAGGAAAAGCTAAATGGAGAATTGTAGTGGATTTTCGAAAACTTAATGAAAAAACTATAGATGACAAGTATCCAATTCCAAATATAGCAGATGTCCTAGACAAGCTAGGTAATTGCCAATATTTTACTACGCTAGACCTAGCTAGTGGCTTCTATCAAGTAGAGATGAACCCAGAAGATATTCCGAAGACTGCTTTTAACGTGGAACATGGACATTTTGAATTTTTGAGAATGCCCATGGGACTTAAGAACAGTCCATCTACTTTTCAAAGAGTGATGGACAATGTACTAAGAGAGCTCCAGAATACTATTTGCCTAGTCTACCTAGATGACATAATAGTATTCAGTACATCCCTGCAGGAGCATATCACGAACCTAGAAAAAGTCTTTCAAAAACTTCGCGAGTCCAACTTTAAAATACAAATGGACAAATCGGAATTTCTTAAACTGGAGACAGCATATCTCGGTCATGTCATTAGCAAAGATGGAATAAAACCAAACCCAGATAAAATATCGGCAATTAAAAACTACCCTTTACCAAAGACACCCACAGAAATCAAAAGATTTCTAGGATTACTTGGTTATTATAGGAAGTTCATACCAGATTTTGCTAAAATAACCAAGCCTATGACTCAGTGCTTAAAGAAAGGTTTTAAAATTGATTTGAATCGAAATTACATTGAATGCTTCGAAAAATGCAAAACTTTGCTAGTTAATGATCCAATTCTTCAATATCCAGATTTTACAAAAGAATTCGTTCTCACAACAGACGCCTCTAAGTTGGCAATTGGAGCCGTCCTGTCACAAGGCCCTATCGGATCTGATAAGCCTATAGCGTATGCGTCGCGAACACTCAACACAAGCGAAATAAATTATAGTACAATAGAAAAAGAACTACTGGCTATTGTGTGGGCAACGAAATATTTTCGGCCATATCTCTTTGGTAGGAAATTTAAAATAGTTACAGATCATCGTCCATTACAATGGGTTATGAACATTAAAGAACCCAATTCCCGTTTAACACGCTGGAGACTACGCCTTAGTGAATATGACTTTTCAGTAATGTATAAGCCCGGGAAAATTAACACCAATGCTGACGCTCTTTCTCGTATTGAAATTCATAATGAGGAGTCGAGTTCTATTGTAGTTAACACCTCTGAGAGAGCCGCTTCTGACTCTAGAACTGAAAGCGTCGACTCTAGAACTGACAGTGTACACAGTGATGCGGAAAATCCTATTCTCGAAATTCCGATCACAGACGATCCCCTTAACAGATTCAGCAGCCAGATCATTTTTAATGTTGTAGGTGACATCAAAAGCAGGCCTAAGGTATCTAAACCCTTTGAAACACATACCCGAACATGCATCCAGGTTTCTAAATCGAATATCGAAGCAGACGTAATAAACGCAATTAAAGAATTTGTGAGCCCAAATGTAAAGACCGGAATATTAATCAACCCCACTCTAGAGATGTATACTATAATACCAATTATACAGAGAAATTTTAAAAATTCGGCTATGAACATATTTCTTGCAAAAATTGAAATAGAAAACGTTAAAGACTATTTGAATCAACAAGAAAAAATTAAGAACTATCATGAGGGTAAGACGAACCATAGAGGGATTAATGAATCGTATCTAGCTCTTTCGCGGAGGTATTACTGGCCTAAAATGAAAGATCATGTGACTAAGTACATAAATGAGTGTCATATTTGCGGCCAAGCTAAATATGACCGTAATCCAGTTAGACCACGATTTCAAATCGTGCCCCCACCTACAAAGCCTTTCGAGATACTACATTTAGACCTACTTAGCGTGGACAGTAACAAGTATCTTACAATAATTGATGCGTTCTCGAAATATGCGCAGGCGTATTATTTAAGAGATGCCACAGCAGTAAGTGTGGTCCAGGCATTATTAAAGTTCTCTTCTCATCACGGTATCGCTTTGACAATTATCACAGATAACGGCCCCGAATTTACAAATCAGTTGTTCTCAGAATTCACCAGGTTGCACAAAATTCATCATCATAAAACGTGTCCGAATACCCCTAATGAAAATGGTATGGTAGAACGACTTCATTCTACTCTACTTGAGCACTTACGTATTTTGAAATTGGAACGGCGAGATGAAGCGGTTGCACATCTCATGACATACGCTGTAATAGCATATAACAGCTCGATCCACAGCTTTACTAAATGCAGACCAATCGACATAATAACCGGTCATTTAGATCCACGTGATCCTTTGGATATGAATATAACTGAACATCTATTACAAGAGTATATTCAAGATCACCGTAAGCGAATGATGAAGGTTTACGATATTATTAATGAAACTGCCCTTCATCGCCGTACTGAAATAACAGAGAATGCCAATAAAAATCGTGAACCTGAAAGTAGTTACACCCCCGAACAAGCTGTCTTTGTTAGAAACCCCTTAGCCAACAGACAAAAATTAGCAGCACGCTATACGCATGATACGGTATTAGCAGATCTACCGATTCATATCTATACAAGAAAGAAAAAGGGACCCGTACCTAAATCGCGTTTGAAACGGGTACCTAACAGTGCTCGTTTGTTACAGGACACGGATAATAGTGGTCCTTCTAATGTGGGCCCACGTCCTGAAGATGGCCCGAGCAGACGAGATAACACTTGAAAGCCTAAAAGACGGACCAGGTATTCTGCCTTTCAACCTAGGACCTACCAGAGTTATTTCTCATTTCCACTCCTTTGTCCAGACTATAAGTCTTGATAGTGTGCAAAGTAGGTTAGAGTCCGTTAGACTTCAGTTAGAAGACCTTATCCCACAGTTAAACAATAAAACTTCTTCTCTATATGCACCCCATGTCAAATACCTAGAAAGTAAATTGAACGATATTTCTGAACAACTAGCTACGTTTGAGGTTAAACGCGTCAAGAGAGGCCTCATAGACGGCCTTGGTTCCGTAATAAAAAGTATTTCTGGTAATTTAGACTATACTGATGCATTAAAGTACGACAATGCCATTGCAGTTTTAAAACAAAATGAAAATAATTTAGCAATCGAAATAAATCATCAAATAAGTTTGAGCAAGCAGTGGGTATCACGTAGTTCAAACGTTACAGATATAATTGTAGAAAATCAAAGTAAAATCGAAAAAATTATTAATTCTATATTAGAAAGCGATGTCAAGCATGAAACAGATATGATTAGGTATTTTCACTTAGCTCAGTTGCTTATTATACTAGGAGACAACATAGATAACTTATCTAGGGAGTTTTCCAGACTTCAGAATCTGATGGCATTTATTAAAGCCAAAAGTATTCACCATTCTATTTTTAATTATGACACTTACGGAAGTATGACTAGGAGATTAGGAACCTTATACAATAAGAAAGAAATCTTAGACATTAATTTTAGGGAGTATTTTGATATTTTAAAATTAGGATATTATTATAAGGGTAATGATATAATCTTGGTCATCCAATTTCCTATTGTCCATCCTAGCAGTTACATTTTGTATAGATTATCCTTAGCCCCGAATCGTGAAAATAAAATCCTACTTCCAACCTATCCTTTTGTAGCAATTCACGAGAAAGATCTATTGTATATAGAGACAGAATGTCCGAAGTATAGTCACGGTCACCTTTGCGAGGACAAGCCAAGCCGCCACCATGCAGAGCAGTCAAATTGTATCCAGCACCTGATACTCCAGCAGCGGAATCCACGAGTCCTGCAGATTCACTCCAGTTATCCTGTCTTCAGAAGCCATGGAACAGTTGGACGACCATCACTACGTCCTGAGCTTTCCTACCCCAACGAAAGTTCGCCTGACCTGTTCTCAAGACCAATATAGAATGCTAGAAGGAAGCTACATAGCCATCATACCTAAAGGATGCGTGCTTCAAACTCCAATGTTCACCGCGAGTAACCATGACGATCGGGTTAAAGGACAGATTTTGAAACTTATGGACTTTACAATTAATGAAGAAGACTCTAATAAAGCACCAGTGAAGAGGATCATGAAGCTGAACACCATTGACTTGAGCCACTTGCATTCAAGTAACGCTAGAATAGCTCTACAGGAACCAGTAATTCTGAATTCACCAAATATGGGTACAGTATACCACACAACTATACCCATCTACAGTCTACTCGGTGCATCTGCACTTGTTATCGTCATCATACTTATACGCCGAAAAATTAAACTACAACATGAAGATTGCAACGTATCACCAACTGGAGATGACACTTATAAGAAGAAGTGTGAAGAACCAACTTCTCTAGAAATCAAAGATAGCAGCCCCAGAGATCCTACGTCTCTATCCGCACTATTCTCGACGAAAGTCTCCAAATAGTTGCTGATCTTGCGGAGGGAGGTGTTAAGTAATTACATAGTACGGGAACCGATGACACATACCTACCAAGCGCTACGAGGAACGCTACGCCGTTGCGCAAGATCTACCGACCGCCCGTGAGAAGATGCCACCGTGAGGCACCGTGTGACTGTCGACTCATCGATTTCATTGTAACCAAATATAATGTTAGGGATTCTTTTATTGTATTCGACACTTTCGGTTCTTACATTGAACGATCGTCGCGCATCTTAATTATAATTAAATTGTAATAATTTTAATAGAATTAAATTACTTTTAAATTCTATTTCGTTTTTTTTTGTATCCTCAACGACGGCGCAACGTATTTAGTGTGTTTGTATGTTTGTTACTTCTTCGCGCTCAAACGGCAGGACCAATTTTGATGAAATGTAGTATGGAGGTAGCTAACACTTTGGATTAATGCTTAGGCTACTTTTTATCCCGAAAACAGTGGGTAACGCCGCGGGGCGCAGTTAGCCTGTTTCAAAATGTGTCATAGCTAAATTGTTGGATCTACCGTTTGACATGACGGCTAGCCGGTTTGCAAAACGACGCTATTTTATAAACATGCTGATGGTCATTCAGTAGGATCATGAAAAAACAGCCAGTATGTTTTTTAACTTACAATTATATTGATCCTAATAATCGAACTGATCGTATTTCTTCTGCCCGTACTTTGGAGGCATCATCATAATAGCTTTGCCGTACTTCTTGATCCACTGCATCCGTTCCTTCTCCATGGCCGCGTTGGGGTCCGGCGTGGTGGAGGTCCTAGCCCGCGCCATGTTCTGTAGATACGACTCGTATAGGCTCACCCTCGGGAGGACAGAGTTGTCTTCAGCAGGCTCCAAAGGTAGATTGATGGGGTCGTAAGGTAAGGTCAGCATGAACTTGCTAGGGTCTACGAAGTACGGGTTGGGGGTCGTAGTAGGTTCTGTGGGCTCGACAGCTATGGTGGAAGCGGTTGTTGGCGCGGCTGTGGTGGTCGGTCTGCGATCCTCGTCCCAGATGGTGGAGTGCAGCCATCGGGAGAACCTGGAGACCTTGGGGAAGGCGTGGGGCCTGGTGTAGAGGGCGCAGGTCTGGTAGAAGGTGGCGATGCCGATGAGGGTGTTGTTTTGGATGACAGCACCCCCGTTGTCTTTCTGGAAGGTTAATGTTGCCAAATATTATTTTGTTGGCATGAAGTCAGGTTCTGATGAAATAGATTGCCGTGCATAATGAAAAGAAAAGAATCCACATTAGGTGGTACTTAACTGCAACAGTCAAAACATAAATAAATAAAATATCAACACGAATGTTTGTCAATGAGTTAAAATAACATTGGCTTATTGTATATTGAAATGAGACGGATATGACATGGCGCATTTTCTCATCATAGATTTACGCGGACGGAGAAAATTCCAAAAATTAAATCCTGGATTTTTCAGTGCCTTTCGAAGTAGCGGAGTAACAGAGAGTGGAACCAAAAATAAATAATGCATTGTTTCCACTACACAAATCACTTTAAGAAAAGCCAGCTTATTCAATGGAAATAAGTAAAGCACATTTCCAGAAGAAGTATTGTTTCTTCTGATTAAATTGTGTACGGTTGGAAAAGGAGCTCTCTAAAGATTTCCGGGATTTCAGTTCTGTGCTCCTTTTCAGCTTTGGAGTAGGGTTGTTGTTAAGTTACGGACACGGTATTTAAAAAATATACGGATACTAGACTTCAACCAATAGGATGTCCGTAATTTAAGGTAATTTGGGATACATTATTTATAGGTGTAAGGACAAATAATGAAAACAACTAATAATAGGTATTTTATTTACCAATGATGGACTTAACATGTTTACAATACTAACTTTCAGCTTCTGCCCGTCGGGAAAGTTAGTGGTGACCATACTCACGACGAAATACAGACCTATCCGAAACGTTTAGGTATTTGGATAACCTTTTTTTTATTTGGCTATCCTATAGTTTTGTGTACGGATATGGAAACTTTACATCTCTATTTTTCTAAGTGTGCAAATGGGCAATTTTGAATTTGTAAAGACTGGATGAGGCGAGGGACGAGCGTTTTCTCTTTTACTCAAAAAAGTGCCGCTTTCATGAATATTTATGAAGAAAAAGAGAGATAAAACATACTTAGGCACACGAAAATGAAAGAGCTAGCAATAATATTAGGGCTGTCAAGTTAAGTTATCGTTTAGACAGTGTCAACAAATTTGGTTAAACTTACAACCTAAACAGCAGAACTTGGCTGGCGTATAAAAAGTAGAGTTTATTATGAATTTCCAAACTTCTCATTCGACGAGTCTTATGGGCAAAAACATTTTGTTTTTCTTTATTTTTATTATTATCTTAAATCCTTACCCTGCAAAAGTTCCTGTTAGGGTCCTGCACGCCTCCTACACAGATGTAGTGTCCAGGCAGTAGTTTGGTGTTGTCCTCGCAGATAGAAGCCTCTATCACTGGCACGTTTACTACGCGCATGTGCTGTGGGTACACAATCGTGATGGTAATCTAAGTGCGCCAACCCTACGAGTAACGGCATGGGAGCTAATACGTAATTTTCACCCAAAATTTTTTTGTGTATAATAAGTAGGGTACTAAAGTTTACCCACCTTTTTAGGGCTTACATTATAAATATCTTCGGTTTATGGCCTGATAACTTGGCTTTTAGTATTTACATTATTTAATGGGTTTAATTATGTCTCATACTATCATGAACTATCATGAATTTTTGATTAAAATAGAGATTGCTTCAAAACCTTAGTGGTGACGTAATGTCAACCTGGCTGGCTACCATTTCCGACCAGAAGACCTGTAGCCAAGTCCTATTCAAGATGTTCATCACAGTGACTTAGCAGTCCTGGAGAGCCAGTTCCATTCTAGGCGATTGCTGAAGTAGACTGTACTATTCACAAGAGTTGCTAAAGCGTATTACTAGATGGCGCTGATTATGAACTTACGCCATCAGGAGTCCACGCGAGGATAGACGCCAGGTATCCCAGAACCACCTCCTCATCAGGGTCCGGTAGATGCACCGCCTGCACCCTCGCTCCGAATACTAGTGGAGTCTCAAGCTTAACTGCTGATACTTTGAGGTCGAAGTTGTTTACCAGCATTTTTATCTGTCAAGAGAAGTTTTTTTTAAGTTTTGGCTTAGTATGATTTATGTTTATCTACAGCCAGTATTTTTTTTACATGGATGAAGTTTTGTGTAACTGCTCAGTAGGCTAAGGTCAAATCAAAGTCAAAGTCACGATTCGTAAACAACCCGATTTTTTTTGACGCTCTCTGGGAGTTTTGGAGAGAACGAGTAATGAATTTACACGATTTTGCAGATTTGCATTATTTGCCCACACTTGTGCACTTTGAGACAGGCGTGGCATTTACCATCTAAAAACCACATGCTTATTCGTTGTAGAATAAAAAAGAAAATAACAATCTACCGCGTGTCAAATCTCAATAACACAAAAATTAAAACTTCTCTCATTTTGTCACATTGTCCCTTCCCCAAAATTACATTTCCTTCAAAACATGCAACTTTTACAGATAAAATTCTATGAAAAAACTTCACTAACGGAACACGTCTTCCGCCCCGACTTACTAATGAGCTTTTTCTTCCACTTTGTGAATGGAAACACTCTGACCAACTCGTGATCACTCTATAGTGCCACTTCTGCGGAGAGCTTTGAAGTTGGAACGTGTGCAGCGACTTTTGACACTCACTGTACCTAGTTTACTCGGCCTTGCACTAAGCTAAGTCTAACTTTGTACTAAGTTGTTGTTTGTTTATCGAATGAGTGTTTGTCAGGCCGTCCGAGGGCCTGACGTGGCTTCACGACTGCAATCATTAAAGAACAATCGGGACCGATGGCTTAATATGCCCTCCGAAGCGCGGGCCGATGGAAATCCCACATAACTTACGAAAAGTCATTGGTGACTAAGGATCGAACTCAGTACATTTGAGATGTAAACCACCATCTCTTTAAATACTAAGTTGCTTGCTAACTAACTTACTCACTTTATGCAACGATCCACTTTTAAAGTTGTAAGTGCTGCCGACTCTTACGGTAATATTTTCCATCTTCTTATGACTCTGATACGAAGATGTGTACTGACTATAATGAAAAAAAAACTAGAATTATTAAGCTAGTTAGTTTTTTGTACTCTGTAGAAGTTAAACGAGTCAAACCCACTGAAAACTACTGAACTGACTATTTAAGAGATTCGTAGTAATGCGTCCGTCCACCTACGTTATTATGTCTAACAGGGTACATTGGCTAACTACTATCGCATTTTTTTATATTAGTAGATAT